>CM060414.1:59934276-61295526 GCA_030545235.1 Helianthus tuberosus | reverse complement strand
TAGTGTACATTATGTTGTTAAACGATGTGCATGCAGCAATACACATCAATAATATTAAGACTGTACGATCATTTAATTTTATGGATAATGTGCAGGAAAATGGTGTTCCTAATAGAGTCTGAAATAGGTCTAATGTACTTTCAAATGAAAGATTTTCAACCTAGTGTGTGTATGGGAGCTGCGATTGTCAACTGCTTTGCTTCAGCACTTAATTTTGAAGAGGTTATACTGAACTATCAACTGCTTTATTTCAGTGCTTAATTTTGAAGAGGTTAATAGAACTAAGGGAACAATATGCACCTTTTCTGCCACACAGGTTATTTTGTAAGTATTATGTGTACTTTATTTATAGAATTAAGTAATATTTGTGTACAAATAGACATTGACATAATGCTGGTTTTTTTTTTATACACTTAATGTAGAATGAGGATGTGTTATGTAACGCTAAATATGACGATGTGGAACGGCTGGAGAAGTGCTATGTTTTTGGATACATTCCATGCAGACAATAGTAGTAAAAGACTATGTTTTTTGATTTTTCGATATATGCGTATTTGTTTATTTGGTTGGGTTCTTTTTTTCTCGAAACTGGATGTTTAGTTGGTTGTATAATTTTAATTTGATTTTGGCTTTGTTTTTGGGACATGTTATGGTTTATGGTGCTGTAGTATGAGTTTACAAACCTTAATGTATGATTATACACAACTGTACATATGTCTGTACACAGGTGTGAATACATAAACAGTAGTCTATACAGGTTAAAATTTTCAGTTTAAATGTTCCAAATGTGTTGAAAAAAAGAGATGTTTTGTAATTGATTGTGGTAATAAAAGTATTGATGAATTTACACAGGTGAATGTCTTATGGTACACAACTGTATATGTTTATGTATATACACAGATATATTACTAAATATACACAAGTGGAAAAAACATCGTCCAATAAACATTTGCTCATACAAATGAAAAAAAAAACGAACTAAAACATGGTTCCTGTATCAGTTTTTAAAACGAAATTTATATATCGATATGGTTGTCTTCACTCTATTCTAATTGCCCATCAGTACCGGTGTCCGTACCGTCATTGTACTCGTAATGCTCGTCATCTTCTTCATCGTTGTCTTCTTCTGTCGACGACTCTGCACAAGTTTATTAAAAAGCTACGTTAAACAAAAATGTTGTACATCTCACACACTAGGGGAATAAATCGCTTATAACACCACTTTCAACAAGTTGATCAACTTAACCCAAATCACCACGCCCTACCCTCATTATTCCATCAGCATGCTGACTGTACAGATCACCAGTTTACCTATTTTCACACCCGAAAACAGCACGCTGAGGTGGCAAATCGCTTTGGTTGCCAAAAGATACAATATCCTCACCAAGAACACCACTGTCAGAACTCATTTCGGCATATTGCCTTTCATAGATGCATTGTTCCCTGTTATTGTCACAAGTGTAATCGATATTGCATTTTAACATGCTTGTAGGTGTCTGATAACTCCGGGTCAAACCTCGGGTCCTGGTAAAATAA
The DNA here is from genome assembly GCA_030545235.1 of Helianthus tuberosus. NCBI lineage: Eukaryota > Viridiplantae > Streptophyta > Magnoliopsida > Asterales > Asteraceae > Helianthus > Helianthus tuberosus. The sequence goes on along the minus strand of CM060414.1, from coordinate 61,293,990 downwards.
CAATAACTAGAAACAAAGTTATAGAACACATTACTATTTCACCAACAATTCTTGCAAAAGATCGTGTTTAAGTGTACAACATGATTCTAGATAGATTGTGATCCATTTAGCACACATTGAACAAGAAAAGTCATACAAATTTCACACAATGTATAATCAACGCATTTCATCAAACATTTGGTGTGCATACAAAGATGAACCAAAAAATATCACCTTGATGTTGTAAGAAAAGCATGATTAACTTCAATTTTTACAGAAAACAATCTTACTGCTTGATTAGTGACTTCAACTCTTGCAAAAGATGAACCATCCCTAAATCATTCTTACAGCAAATTAAGCACCGTAATTCAACCAACCAATTTCTAAAACAGAATACATCAATTAGCAATTTCTAAACCCTAGATGATGTTGGTGCTGTTGGCGGATGGTGGTAATTTGGGTGGCAATCGTAAATCGAGTAGAGATTGAAGATTAGAAAAAGAATAACCTTGTTGTGATGGTGGCTGATCGGATGGTGGATGAACTGGTTACAACAAGTGCCGAAAACTTTCTGGGTTGCGTGATTTTCTGAGTTTATGAAACTAATGAACAACGAAGATGAAATCAGGATCGCAAGAGAATAGGGTGATTTATTAAAGAGATTAAGATGATAATCTTATAAAAATTTAAAATATGTTGAAGATTTCGAATAAGGAAACTTATTACCTAACTGAAATCAAATTAAGTAATATAATATAATGATTTAAATTTAATTGTTTATAACTGCTTTATACAATTACAATCCTACCCCTTATCATCTTAAACAAAATCAAGGGCCAAGATTAGTTCACACGGTTCACAAACAAAGATGTTGTTCACTCATGATCCTAACCCTATATATATATATATATATATATATATATATATATATATATAAACTTGTAACATAATTTAAATCCAAGTTCAGATTTAAGTGATGTCCTTTCTCACATGATTACATATATACATATGCACACATATAAACAAATGTCTTCACGCAGCATGCATGTTTTATGTTTACGTCCAATATATTCACGCTCACGCAAAGCTCGTGGAGTTTTAAATTGCCTTATCGGTTTTTTACATTTGCTATAAATTGTAGCTAGTCGTTTCCAAGTAATCACAATTGAAATATTTTTGGCATGAAGATATTGGTTACTCTTCTTCTTCTTATCACTTGTATGGCTATAGGTACTACAAAGTTTTTGGCTTGTTTATATATATATATATATATATATATATATATATATATATATATATATATATATATAGGGGAAGGTTCATTTGAGAAGGAATTTAGTTGAGAAGAAAAAAGAACAAAGGGTAATTTTGTAAAACATTAAATAGATTTTCACTTATCTCATTTATTATCATTTTTGACTAATTAATTAGTCATAAAGACTATTATCCTTCACACTAACTTTTTTTGCCTACACACATCAAAAGTTATCCTACATATTTTTAAATTCATCCTACACGTTGAAATTTATCCTACACAACTCGTAATTTATCCTACACAACTCGTAATTTGTCCTACACTTTAAATTATTTTATTTTATTTTTTTGAAAAAATATATATTTTGAGGATAAGTTATAAATTATTTAATGTAGTTAGCTATTAAAGGGGAAGACTACAAATTAATGATCTATGTAGATTTACCAATGTACCCTTATAGTAACATTAATACTTATATTAAATGAACTAAAAATAAAGCATTCTTATTGGTTAAAATTTCTTCTTTTTTCTTCTTACAAAAAAATTCTTCTCATTTGAACTCTCCACTATATATATATATATATATATATATATATATATATATATATATATATATATATATATATGATTCGGTTTAAATGAAAATCACCACAAGTTGTGAGAAACCGTGAGAACTTTTTGATTCCGCGCGAGTTGGGTCAAAATTTTTTCCACAAACGTAGATGAAAACATTATAAACATATCTGTAAAAAAAGTAAACAAAAAATTGTCGATGCGTTAGTTTTGACTGATGAAAGTTTTTTTAACGCGCCGGTGTAAAATTTTATTGCAGATAACTATTTTTTTATTTGGGCGTAAAAAAATCTTGCATTAGTCAAAATAACGACTCGACAATTTTTTTTACTTTTTTTTACAGATGTGTTTATAATATTTTCATGTACGTTTGTGAAAAAAAAAGTAAAAATTTTTATATCGATAAAAAGAAATGTATTTCCTATTTACTTTTATAAAACATGGTGATTCATGTTTTCATTCTTTACTTTTTCAACTAAAAAATAGTAAATATAAAAACTGTTAATATCCTGTTTTGTAATTTGTAGGTGCTAGGAGTGAAAGTGAAGGGACAATACAAAAACCACCTGCTAAGTGTATTAAAACCTTTAATCGTTGTGGATTGGGTATGTTTGCGTGGTGTTGTAACGACGATGCGATATGCATGTTATGTCGACAAACGCCCGAAGAATGTTGGCAATTGTGCGATAAGACTCCTGCTACTAAGGAGGTTTCAATGATGTCGACATACCCGCGAAGAATGTTTAACATTGTGCTCTAAGACTCCTAATGAGGTTTCAGTGATAAATGTAATGAAGTAATAATCTGCTCTTTATCTTTTGAAATATGATTTCGATTGTTAGTTACAATGTTACCCTTACAAGATACTAAGATTATTAACATGAGGCCACCCCATGATTTCTATCTCATTTTTTCAACTTTTAATGACCAAATAGTTTATACCTCAACAAAGGATTACAAATAATACTCAATTACATCTCAATTTCAATTTGACATGCCACAATAAACTTGCATAATATTTTTTTTTTGTAACACACACATTAACATGAGGCCACCCCATGATTTCTATCTCATTTTTTCAACTTTTAATGACCAAATAGTTTATACCTCAACAAAGGATTACAAATAATACTCAATTACATCTCAATTTCAATTTGACATGCCACAATAAACTTGCATAATTTTTTTTTTGTAACACACACAAGATAACTTCTAAGTTATCATCATCTTTTACATTTTTTTTTCTTAATTAAAGTATTTATCATATTGAACGAACTATCATCAAATTTCATATTATTTAATACGATAAAGTATAGGGGATGATTATCTTTAGAACGCTAAATATTGCGAGAACTGTTAGAACGAATGAAAAAACTGTGAGAACTTTATAAAAAAATAATTCAAATTCAAATATTAGTCTTACACTAATCATTATTATTCGAATACAATATTAGAAATTAAATTTACATGTATTCGTAAATAAAGAAAATTTACACATGTGCAAAAAGTTTATTAACAGTGATTTTCGAGAGGAGAGATGAATTATTTAAAGAGTAAATTCTTTTTTTAATGTTTTATTTTAATTATAATAAGGTTTGTGTTTAAAAAAAAATTGATTTTGATTAGTTTTTCATTCATTTTCAAAATAAACCCCCCTCCCCCCCCACCCCCCCACCCCCCTCTCTAGAGAAAATTTAAAGTTTAAAATATAATCTGAAATATTTAATTCGAACATTTAAATTTAAATACTATATATAGGGTGGGTTTAAATGAGAATACTCATTTTTTTTATGAGAACCATGAGAACAAATCCCAGACACCCATTTATATCACTTGTGTTTTAATGAAAAGGGTAAATTGGTAATTATACAATTCCCTTTTCCATTAAAGTCAATAACATTTCAGAACCCAAAAAATGAAATCACACTCTTACCAGCTCACGGAGATGATTAGATCACAGATGATTAGGTCCCAGATCTAAAACCTTCAACGATTTCTTAAATCGTTTGATTTCTTCAATTATTTTAGGGTTTATAAAATCTTGAATAAGTTCTAAAGCTATATTTATCGATTTCTCTGTGATTTGAAAGTATCAATTCAGGTTTTCCGTTATTATTAATTCAATCTTGATCCTTAATTATTATTGATTTTGTTAGATGTTAATTGAATTTCGATTTTCAGTGATTGTTGATTTTTTTCATATACTCAACGATTTCAATTTGAATTTGTGGATTTTACATGTATTCTACAATTTCTATTCATATGTTTGCTCTTAATTTACCCTAGTTGGTTTTTGTTTGGTGAACTGCAATCATGGTTTGTCCTAAAAAAATTATGAGCAATAGTGATTCGAATTGAATAAGTGTTGTCAATCATGAGGAATGGTGTGCTAAATTTGGTCTGTTAAAATTACTTAACTAAACCCAACTTAGACTCTCTAGTAACACTCTAGACTCTCCTAATACTAGACCACAATGACACCCAAGTGTACCTATCGAATGCAGTGAAGCCTAATGTAAGTCTAGATATCGAACCCACGAGACACTAGCGATGCTAAACTAGACTCTTACTCAACTAAATACTTAACTAGTATATTTGGATTTGATTGGTTTTGGGGTTTAAACTATGTAATTAATTGATAACCTAATATTAACTAAGGGATTCTAAACTACCAAAACAATGTTCCTATAGGATACGTGCACCATAAACCATAAACTAGTTACAAACACAAAGTAGGTAACCTAACATGCATCTATACATGAAAGACATTCACAAAGACAAAAGAGGAACGTAATAAATCAGAGTAAGACACGCACACAAATCTAGCCAATTACTATTGGGTCATTTACTTTAATATTAAACCATCAATAAATTACCAAAAACCAAGAAATTGCCAATTATTAACAAAGATTCATCACAAACTTGAGTAGATAAACGAATTAGCCAATAATCATAGTCATAAACAATAAACAAGTCTAGGAAAATAAAGAAATCATGTTCATATGTTTAAAAAACACAAAGTAATTAAAATGAACTAACAGGTTTGCGAACCCGAACTCGAATCTTGATTTGTGGAACTTGAGTCTCGAACCTTCCTCTGCATTTTTAAAATCACCGCGATCTTCTGGTTCTCCTCTCTATGCGAACAATAGGTTTTCTTTTTAATTCGTTCGTGTAGATTCCTTCTGTTTTGCGTCTTGTATCGGCCTCTTTTTCTCCATAGGTATTGTCGTCTTTCTCGTATGCCTCTGGTTCGTATGATATATATTTACGGATCCTTTTTTAATATGTGTTGCATTGTAAATCAAATAACATAACCGTCTTTCATGACATGGACTCAAAGGCATGGGAATCGGATGGGCTCATAACACTTTAACAGCCCAACAACAATCAAAAAGTGGTGGTGGCAAAGTGGTAACTAGGTTGAATTTTTAGGGGCATTTAGGTAATTTTCGTAGCTGAACCTTCGTTCTTTGAATTTCGTCTGATGTGTCCTTCATCAAACTATGATTCTTTCGTCCATGTCTTTTCTTAGTGATATCCGTGTGCCCCTCAAGTGCCTTCAATTCCAAGTTTCTTTAATTATTATCCAAATCTTTATTACCTTCCAAACCTTGTTCATGAGCTAATGTGATTTTATTGTGCATGTACAATTAATGCCTACACAAAAATATCAAATTTAGTTGTTAATCTCAATGGCCTATTAAAGGTCTAAAATTTAATAAACTCCTAGCCTTTTCCACTAATTTAATGGCTTGGTCCAACATCCCAATCTTATTTATGACATAATTCCATCTTTAAAAACATGATTTTCCAAGTTGCAAAATTATTTTCCCGTTAAATTTTTTAGTACTAATTTAATCGTTTTGCTCGTTTGCATTCCATTTTCACACCAGGATCTACCAAGAAACAAACTAATCAAATACAAGCATATAATGACCAAAAACATATAAAAATCTACCAAATTAGAAAAGTAATGTGTTTTGCAACACATCAAGGAACAATTTGAAGATTTAGCTGAAGCAGGTGGTGTAGCTAATATGAGTAATCTACTTCAATCCGGTAAATCAACAATTTGGGAGCAAAACAACTTGATCTCGAATGTGGAGAATGTGTCCAATTCTGATGATGCATTGAATAATTGCATTAATAGCAACGTTGTTGATGAGGAAGGTACTACTCTAAATGTTTGCAAGATCATGGACGAACGTTATGGTAGGATTTGTGGTGCTTGGGGTTATCATGATGATAGAAATTGTCCAAAAAGTAAAAGTGTAGGGTTCAATATGTTTTACAAGTAATTTTAGTTATATGTATTTCTTTGTATTGTATTGTATTTATTTGTATTGTTGTTTCTTATATTAATGTAATATCAGTATGAGTGTAATCCAATGTAATCCAATGGATACGGTAACTTAATGTAATCCAATGGATACGGTAACTTCATATGTGCTTATGTTAAGATGTAAATCTAGAATATCTGTAGTTGTGTATGGATAACCGTGTTGTTTCAGAGAATGAATCTAGAAATGCAGGAAAGTGAGTGTTGTGCTCTCGAACGAATGAGGCTTGATGCAAGTGCGGAAATTCAAATGAATATCTTTCGGAGTATATACATTATTGGACTTACTTTAAGGGGTTATGGATTTTATTTTATGAACATATGTAATTATCAGATGTCGCTATTTACTAACATGTCGGTTATGAATGATGACCGCAGGTTGCATGAATACCATTATTGTAACACCCCAAAAATATTAGAAATTATATTTAATTGCATATGGTATATATGTTGGTTTAACCGAAGGATAGCGTAACTAGGATTTACTAACCTAGTTAATAATAACTTACAAACAATAAAGAGATTTGTAGTAAATTGGCTCAACTATAAACCTTTAAAAGTTGGGGGACCAAAAATGGGCAATTGAAATAAGGTTTTATTAAAACTTAAAATAAACAAAACACACACACTAGTGTGTGTGTGTGTCTGGTCGCGTACAAACACAGAGCCAGGAGAGCTCCCCAAAAACTCAAACCCTAATCCAAAAAATTGATCAAATCTAGAAGGTAAATCAAGTTCAAATAAAAAACGAAGCTTAAACTATTGATCACTCATCTAAGGGGATCAAAAGGTATGTCAAATTTCACTATTTGGTTTCATCTTAAATTCTGGATGAACAATTATAATTCGAAATTAGTGTTGCATGAATGTTGTTTGGATGAAATTAGAGTGAAATAGTGTCTAGGAACAAACCCTAGTCATTAGATTGTTGAAATATTGCTTAATTCTTGTGAAACTCATAAGCACCAATGAAGGTGTTAAGTGGGTTATGTAGAAGTATGAAAACACTAGGATTATGATTGTTGTTCTAGTGTAATTTGAATTCTATAAAGCAATTTCAGGTTTGTTGATGTTAAAATTGATGTGAATTTGCCAAATTGATGTTAATCTTAGCTAAATGACAAGTTATGAACTTGATTGTAAATATGTAAAAATTATGCCCACTAAGTGTTTGTTAAAATGCCTGAATAAAACCGCGGTCTAATAAGTTGTGTATAAAACTTGATTATAATAGGTATTCAGATGAATGCTAAATAGTATGATGAAGCGGGTCTCCCTTATAAAAGGGAACCTTGGCTCTTGCGAAAATGAATAAAGAAACTAGTCACGATAATCGTTTGAACTAGTTAAAGAAATTAGAAGTATAATGAATTTGATGAGAAAACTAGTTAAAACGGTAGTGTAAGAATAATGCCTATCGGATATTTGACAAATTGCTTAAACGAATTGTTGAACTTAATTGTGTAATTGCTCGTGTTATAGGTCGTTTGACTTTTAAAAGTCAAACTGACCAATAACAAAATCAATTGGTGATTTTGATATAAATTCCGTAAGGTGAGATAGTCTTGATAATAATGACTAATCTAATCACCTTGCGAATGATAAAAGGTAGATTGACGCTCGAAAAGCTAGGTGGAAGCTTGGGTAGAAGAGGGTCAAACGGAACTAATACGCGTGGAAAAGCATAATCGGAATTCAAGGTAAGTAAAGCTTACACCCTTTTGTAAGATATGCATTTAATTCTCGGTTACAATTACGGCAATGGTTGTATTCGAACTATGGTTCCGACACGAAGTGGTACGGGTCGGAACATATCAAAAGATGCGAAATGGAAATTTGGTCATAGATGACATATATAAAATGAATCTTTGAATGACTACTTTGTAAGTAGGCCTAAACAAATAAAAAAAATGGAAAATGGTGTTTTAGTCATGTATAAATGGATAAGGGTTGAAATTTAAAACGACACCAAGTGGCATAAGCCACGTTGGGTTAACGTGTAAGAAACGGATTTAAAAGATATAACTAAATGGTAAGGAATCCGAAATGACTTACTTAACAAATTGGTAAATAAATACCATTGGAATATAAGTGCAAAATGTTTGGTCGTTTAGACTAAACGGGTCAAATGGCAATATCGATACCATTTGACAAATCACGACTAATAAGCACTTGTCGAGTCTTATGCTTACAGGAAAAAGCGGCTTATGAATTAGCGTTGCTATGATTTAGCAAATTGTTGAAGCAAGGTATTAAAATGGGTCAATAGGTTGACCCGAGCCAGGTACGCAAATATAAGGATGTAGTTAAACGTGCAAATTTTGGTCAAATAAATGGTGAAAGTCCTTCGTCGTAAAATGAGGGACTGAAATTGCCTAAGTGTGTTACAATTATCGTTAAACGTGCAAATTTTTAATAAGTGGCATTTTCTTATAAAATGCTTACTTTACTTTTATATATTAATATTAAATTAGTATGGGTGTTACAATTATCGTTACATAGGAACATACGAATGAAGATCAGTATGAGTAGTTTGGATTGTACAGAAGGGGGGTTATGTAACTAGTTTTCGTATGTTATTCTTGTTACGTCATTATGTAAAAGTAATGTGATAGTCTTTATGAATAATGTCTTAAAAGCTTTATAAGTATGTTAAATCGTTTTAAATAAAAAAAAATTACGGTTCTTATTTCCGTTGCGTCGTTTTTAAGATAATACATGTTAGGGTGTTACAAGTTGGTATCAGAGCCCTGGTTTGAGGGAAATCAAGTACGAAGAGGTAAATACTTGAACTCAATCCTGTGTGCTCTTGTGACATGGAACCCGTACAATCCAAGACTCGATCAAGATCTAAAGGTAGAAGTGAATGTAAGTATGTGTTTAAGTATATATATGAAGAAAACTAACAGTATGTTATGTGTAAGGTAAACATGATTGTTTGGAGAGGATGATCCACGAATGCGGTCTAGGACCGACACCAAGGCATGTAATAAGACAAATTGACTCAAGGTACGTAAATTCAATATGAGGGTACATGTAATGGTAAAACCTGTAGAGGGAAGGAAGATTTTAAATGAAAGACAACGAGAATATAATGAAAAAGTTTTTTCTAAAATTGTTACACGTGCTGAAGCCTAATTCTTCGGACATAAGGTGATGATTACTCGAAGGCACAAAACTAGTATGTGGATTGCGCACCTGGCCAGTACACAAGAAACATACTACGTTCGTGAGACCATGATAATTGTTGCAGGTATGTTCGGAAGAATTGGGTACTAGGTGGATGTGTGGGTGAAAGGAGTAGTAAGACTCTCAAGGAATTGGGAGTACTAAATCCGAAGGAAAGGTATGAATGATATGTTTGAATCCGCAAGACGGATTCAAAACATAGAAGGAATAAAAGATACGAATGATATGTTTGAATCCGCGAGACGGATTCAAAACATAGAAGAAATGAAAGGTATGAATGATATGTTTGAATCCGCAAGACGGATTCAAAACATAGAAGGAATGCAAGTTACGAATGATATGTTTGAATCCGCGAGACAGATTCAAAACATAGAAGAAATGAAGAAATGAAGGTACGAATGATATGTTTGAATCCGCGAGACAGATTCAAAACACAGAAAAGGAATGAAAAGTAAAATGAAAAAGTTTGAATTCGTAAGTAAGCACGGACCAAACAATGTGTGTGTGTGTATGTGTGTGTGTGTAAATATGTTTGTATGCAAGAATGGTTAAAAGGATAAATGAGTCATACGGGTCAAATGGTGATCGCCCTTTGAACCCAGTATTTAATGTTTTGATTTGTTAAGTTTATACTTATAGGTGACCATAATGAATGGGCACGTAATGTCACCAATTTGGAAAGATAATTTTTGGTCCCCTAAATAACTAAGTATAACTGTTGAGAATGGTTGTTGTAATAATCATTTCCCCAAAAATTTTAGTTGAAAGAAAGAAATTTTGAAATGAATTACATGTTACTCATTTGAGAGTCAGAATGAACGACGGGCTACGACCCGGACAATAACATAGGAATGGACAGGAAGGGTAGGTTTTGACAAGAATACTGAAATGGGGTAATGAAATCTTTACAAGTAAGCATAAATGAAAAGAAGTACGAATGTATACTTCCGTACATCTACGTTAAGTAAGAAACGTTAGTTTGACCTTGAAGAGTCAAACAACAAAAATTTGGCGAAATAATTAACAAAATGAAAGGATTGTATGTAAGAAATGGAATGTGTGATATGTTTTAGCATGTAAGTAGGAAATTTATGGAAGATTTATAGGTGATTAATCACCAAGTAAAAATGCACATTTGAAAGAAATGTGCTAACCGCCGATTTTGTTGATGATAATGATAGAACTTTTGATGTGATGGAACCAATAGAGTTGGTGGAAGGATGCACACGAGCGGAAGCTCATCGTATGGGTGAACAAGATCAACCCCGTTAAGATGCAGATTCATGAAGGAGCGGGTCAACCCGGGTTGTGGCACGTTGGATTGTGCCAAATTACTGAGGTTAGTAAATGGTTTAACTTGTGAATGTTAAATAGAAAGTTACAGATTGAATAATACTTCCACGCGAACTAGTGGTGACAGCAGTATGACATGGTATAAAAGAGTTGACTTTTAGAGGCCAAACAAAGGAATGAAATTTTAGTTCAGACTTAATGTCATTCAATAACACACATATTTATGTATAGTAAGTAATGTGTAAAGCAAATGGACGAACAACTCGAGGTGACTTGAATGACATAATTTGGAATATAACCTAAGAATGTACTTAGCCTCATGTGACAACAACAAACGTAGGATGATGCTTAATCCTCGTGTCGAGCAGTTTTATTATAGTAGTTAACAAGTCAGTGTGTGTATGAAACTATGTTGACCCCTTAGATGAGTATGAAAGTAATTAGAATGAATGTTAGTAATGGAATGTTAAGGTTTGTTCACGGTGAACAAAAGCGAAATGTCATATATGATATATGAATAGAATGAAATAAATCTGTTATGTTAAATAAGTAAGAATATGAATGCATTATGTCTAACTAGAAAGATAGAAACAAGCCGTAAATTTAGGCCTGTACGAGCGATGGTATACATTTTGTAGGAATTTGATGAATGAACCGCTAGCGATGATGTGGGCTAGGAACTAGCACTATAAAGTGAATACGACACTAATAAGAACTCCGGATTGGGTTCTGGAAATTTAGGAGGTCGTCACCGAGACGAACTCGTGATCTAGTTGATGAGGGGAAAAGAAAAGATAGTTAATTTAGATAGGAAATGAACAAGGATTCGAGGACGAAACCTCTTCTAAGGGGGGTAGAATTGTAACGCCCCAAAATCCTTATTTTGACTATGGGCGTATGCAGATAGTATGGCATGATGTTAGGTACTAGGGAAACTTAACCTAGTTAAATGTAAGAGTTAATTGCCCGGATGGTCCCTGTGGTTTCACGTTTTTTTACGTTTAGTCCCACTTTCTGAAAATAGCAGGTATGCTCCCTATGGTTTGTTATTTTGTTACTCGGATAGTCCCTGAGTAGATGTGAGTTAGTTTGGAAATAGCAGGTATGCTCCCTATGGTTTGTTATTTTGTTACTCGGATAGTCCCCTGAGTAAATGTCAGGGGACTATCCGAGTAATAAAATGACAAACCACAGGGAGCATACCTGCTATTTTCAAAAGGTGAGGACTAAACGTGAAAAAACGTGAAACCACAGGGACCATCCGGGCAATTAACTCTAAATGTAATGTTAACTTTTAAGTAAAAGTATGTAGTAGTGGTAAACATGTAAACTAATAAAACTACGAGGGTAGGAAATGCACATCTAGAAAGATGTATTTATGTAAACAAATAAGAGAGAAATAAAAAGGAAAAAGAAAAGGGTGTAAATGTGTGCGTGTGTGGAACGAGTTCAGGGGGAAGAAAGGGAGACCATACTCCCTTGAAGCTTCAAGGGCAAATTCAACAAATTGGAAGGGAAAATTGGTGATTTTGTCCATGCATGAGTCAGATTTGTAATCATCTATGCCTACTAAACACTAGGTAAGTTCCATATTGTCTTTTGATGAACTTCTAACACAATAAGAAAGATGAAAGTATGAAATTGAGATTGATTTTGTTAAGTATGATATGATTTAAGGTGGAGATTTAGTTTAGATTCAATGTATAAGTGAAAGTATGATTAGAGATTTGTATGTGTTGGTAATATATCAAAACCCCCATGAAGGGTGAAGTGGGTTTTCAAAATAAGGATGAAACCATGATTGATTCTAGTAAATTTGGTTATTATGTTGTATATGTTTGATTCCCTTAAGTTAGATTAAGTATGGTAAGAGACTAATGTGATTCTTAAGTTGTTAATTAATGAAATGACAAGAGGTATGGGGATGAACATGAAGTACTTGTACATTGTGCATAAATTATGGTACGCACACCAAGTGCTTGATGAAATGCTTAGGTGAGCTTAATAGATGAGATTGTATGCAACTAATGGATGAATACGCATAGAAGGTGTTAATAATGTAATTGGTAGTAAAGTAACATGAATAATGTGCTTTAGATGAAATTCATATGAGAATTCGGGTTGAATGCATGTTTTGATCAAAAACATGCATTTGGGGATTGTACCTTGTGCTTGTATTATGTGACAGTCACCATGGATTTGATGAATTGTTCAATGGTGTTTAAGAAGTGAATGTGTACAAAATGTGAAACACACGAGTCTACTAGTAAAGAATAATGTCCAAATTATGTTGTATTAGCTAACCTTGGATGACATTACCTATTGGAGACTCACGAAGCACTAGTATGTGTAAAAATTGATTGTGTGAATATGTGTATGTACCTAGGCGATCACAAGGTTGCATATGGCCTGCCACGTAAGAATGAAATGCATATGATTTCATTATGCTTTAGCATATCAATGTGATTATATGTTTATAAGATTGGAAGTTTATATGATTGACAGTTGACTTTCTAGAAAGCCAACGAGGTATGAATAACAAGGTTAGACTTCCTAACACGATTGTGAGAATAAGGAGATTATGTGAATACTTGCAAGATTCTTATATGGCGTACATGATGGTAAGTTGAATCGATTGTATTATGAATGATGTGATAATAAATCTATGCCTTATGTATGTTAGTAGTTGCCCAATAAAAGTCAATGTGACATAGGAACAGAATGATTGATAAGATGAATAATCATGTATACTAACAATGTTGTAACAAAATGGAATGAAAGGATATGCATCGCAATAGCAAGGAATCAAGCAAGGAAAGTTAATGGGTCAAGAAAAGACAACGAGTGAAAGCGAAAAACGGACGCTCAAGGTAAGTAAATTTCCGGACTCCCTCTTTAGTAGTAAGAGAGATTAATTGTATGATAATTATTAGATGTCATATGGAAATATGTTATTGATGACAAAATCAAGTAAGTAGCATTAAGTAAGTTATATGTCTTAATCGGGAATATTTGGATGAGTTGAAAGATGCTTAGATGAATATCAAACGGGTCAAGAGTAGAAAATATAATGTAGAAGGGTGTTGCCCATAACACCTCGATGAAACGTGTTGGTATCATTTAGGGACCTTATATAATGATATTTTATGTTTTGGATTGCCGGGGAACTTGTCCGGAGGGTCAAAATGGCTGGAAATAAGTAAAATAATGAGGAAGTGCAGGTCTGCCGTCGCCTACGGCTGTTCTGGGCGTTGCCGACGCTGCTTGGAACTCACAAAAGGCTCCAACGCACAAAACGACTATCTACGCGAGTGATCTGCCGACGCTGCTTTGCAGCTGGCATCACCGACGGGACAAGGGGGCGTCGCCGACGCCACCCCCATAATGCATTTTTCTGTTTTTGTTGTTTTGTTATCCGGTTGATCTTAGCTTCGTTCTGGAACCCCGTAAGCTGAAGTTTAAGGTGTTTAGTCATGTTAAACTTATAAAATTCATAAGTAAGTGATAGTGTAAGTCTTGAAGCAAATAGAAAGATCACGGTTTGTATTGAGAGTGTCAAGTGGTAACTAGGTAGGTGTGTGATTATAATGTAAGATCGATCAGATGTGATATATATGAACGGACTAAATATTTGCAAATATGGTCATAGATAATAGTGGTTATATGCCTTTAGAAGGGTGTTTGAGTACGAAGAGATGTATGTACGAAATGTATAAGTAAGTATTAGGAATTATATGTGTATATATATATATATACTTATATTGGTAGCAATTACACTTAATGTAATCCAATAGATACGGTAGCTTCATATGTGCTTATGTGAAGATGTAAATCTAGAATATCTGTAGTTGTGTATGGATAACCGTGTTGTTTCAGAGAATGAATCTAGAAATGCAGGAAAGTGAGCGTTGTGCTCTCGAACGGATGAGGCTTGATGCAACTGCGAAAATTCAAATGAATATCTTTCGGAGTATATACATTATTGGACTTTCTTTAAGGGGTTATGGATTTTGTTTTACGAACATATGTAATTATCAGATGTCGCTATTTACTAACATGTCGGTTATGAATGATGACCGCAGGTTGCATGAATACCGTTATCGTTACATAGGAACATACGAATGAAGATCAGCATGAGTAGCTTGGATTGTATAGAAGGGGGATTATGTAAATAGTTTTCGTACGTTATTCTTGTTACGTCATTATGTAAAAGGAATGTGATATTCTTTATGAATAATGTCTTAAAAGCTTTATAAGTATGTTAAATCGTTTTAAATAAAAAAAATTTAAGGTTCTTATTTCCGCTGCGTCATTTTTAAGATAATACATGTTAGGGTGTTACATTAGGGTTTTGTGATAATGAAAGCTCACCAAAAAGTCACGTGAATCGCTGCCTTCCTTTTCGCAAATGATGTTTTTTTTATTAAAATAATGTCCCTCCACTTGTCAATCTGTTGTGCGTTTTATGTCTGCCATTTATGGCTTCCTTCCCACCGTAAGTTACGGTTAGGGCCCATAGCCTACGCTTGCGACCTACTGTAAACATATCGACCCTTCACATGTGGATCGTAAGTTACGGTTAAACAACCGTAACATACGTCGTGGTGAAGCTTCTTACATCAGCTGCACTTTCATCTTTCATTTAATAACCAATTGCCCCTTAAACTTCATTGTTCTATGATTCTTGAATATGCAGTTATACTTTGACCCTGAACAAGTCCCATTTAATAGGATATCTCTTTCATAATCATTCGTGCATGTTCCGCTTCATCTCTAACCACTTTAACTTCTCTGAATTAAGCAATTAACATGTAAAACCATTATTTCTCATAGTTGTCTTATTCAACGCATATAATTACTTAAAACCAAACAAAACACGCAAGATAAACACTTTAAAGCTCGGGTTTCACCCTTTCCATCACATCCCCACACTTACCTTTGATTGTCCTCAAGCAAACCAATCCGAAACTACTCACCACTGTAACAATACCTCTAAATCCCTTAACCAATTCAACAATCTAAGCTCCCAAGTCATACTCGTCCCATGGACTAACACAATCGAGGTTGACAGTCTGACAAGCAATTGGTGCAATTTTAAAACTTAAGACTTGTCTATTTAAAACTAACATGCTTACGATTATAACACATGGTACACACCCCTCACAATATACTCTCCTCTCGGTTTAATATCTGGACTAGCGTGTAATGTGATAGTATATATATATATATATATATAACACTCAAAACCAAACATGAAATTCCACAGTCAAAGGCTTGTATAACAATCACACCTCCACTGTAACATGTAATACGACACATATCAAAAGGACTTTAAGGGTTGTTGGGCTTAGGCTAAGGGTAGGAAAATTTTGGCTTTTAGTTATATGTTTTTTATGTGGCGGACAAACGAACAACCAAACCGTGACAACTTTATTTGCAAACATAACGACTCACACTTTTGGGTTGGTTTCTACCCAAGATAACATACACAATATTCACAAAACTCTCTTTTTGTTCTTTTTCTGTTTCTATCCCCCCTTTTTTTCCTTCGTTTTCTTTTTTTTTTCTTCTTTTTTCAATTGTTCACTGCTTTGTCATTCACGGTTGGTATCAACACAATTCACATTGGGTTGACAAACAAAAGGTCTATAGGATCAACAAGGCTACTATGGGTGATGGTTAGGTAAACATAAAACAAACACAAACAGGTGTAAGGAAGCACGTAATGCCTTTATCATTTATGTGCACATAAATCCACAATCTCAGCATGTATCAAATCATACAAGTTCTAACACAGAATAACATATGGCCTACTCTCAACAAATGAATTCATAATGTAAATCATTCTAACAGTTCTACAGGCTCAAAAATCTCACCAAGAAAGGGTAAAAGGTTACTAACATGTAGCATATGCAATCTAAAGCATGTTACCCCTAAATAGACATCTCTTTTCTCTAAAAATACCTGTCAGTCCTACTCTCATGAAACTTAAAGGAACGACCATGACAAGGAATTATGTTAGTTTACTACCGGCAAGGAACCCACTAATGATTGAAACTTTAATTTTTCGTATCCATTTAGCGTACTTAAGGCGATGAAATTTTTTCAAAATTTTTATTTTTTATCATTTTTCATGGATTTCAATCACTTTCAAACTCTTCAAGCCTTTATCCACCAATCCATTCCCGGGTTTCCACATCCCTACACTTAGGCGACATTTTCCCCAATGTCTATTGTTTTTAAAACAAACCCGGGAGTAACAACCAAACCATCCCATACGCGGTCAATCCCTGACACACATAACATAACACATTCCCTAAACACAAATAGTTCAACACCACCAAATACACTTAAACACACCAAAAAAACAAAATAAAATTGTCATAAACAAAGTGTAAGATCAAGCTCGTGGACCTGATCAGTGAAGAGGATCAGAGAGTGCTTCATTGGCATGACGGGCCCTCCTGGTTTAAAGCATAGAATCCTCACACGTCATGTTCCACCATGACCGTATAGCATTTCATTCGCGGTCGTGTTCAGCAAGTACTCGGGTCAATCTCTACAATTAGTGTGCAGATCATCCCCATCCAAATGGAGATTGAGTATGGACAGTTCTGACTGAACTCTGATTCGTGCATTGTATGCAATTGCAACTAGAACGTATTGGGACTTCACCAAACATCCCCACACTTGGACCATTGCATCCGTAGAGATTAATAACCTGGTAAACTGTAAAAATACTCACGCAAAGACAAAACAAATATACACTACTCTACATCCTCGGGCTGCCTCCCGAGAGCGCTAAGTTTATAGGTCTTCAGCCAGACCATACCTGATATACCCACATGGTGGTCGAGTGGGCTGCTTGCATCCCAAGGCCTCTGAGTATGTACTTCGCCAATGCTTTGGTAAGTTATCCACTGTATTCCACACTGGACCAAATAACTCCACCCTCCTTTTTGCATTATCAACATCAGGTGGTTTCTTTTCCTTCTTCTTCCCTTGTGGCTTCCCTTTTTCTGTCTTGAACTCCTCATGAGCCACACCTTCCTTTTTCCTTACTGCTTTGCTCCCTGCTACTTCAAACCTGTCAACCATTAAACACTCATGTTTGGTTTGAATCTCCTTTGCAGGAGAGACATACCCATCACTACTTTCTGCTTTTGAGCATTCACCTGAAATAAGAGGATTAGTCGCATTTAAAAACACATTTAACCGCAATTCATGGTCATCAAACTTCATACTTACCGTTCCATTAACACAATTGATAATTGCATGAGCAGTTGCTAAGAACGGTCTACCCAGAATGACTGGAGGTCGTGTGTTCTTTGCACTTGTGGTACAATCAAGCAATAAGAAGTCAACTAGGTAGTAAAACTCTCCTACCTTCACAATTACGTCTCTTACCATCCCCCTTGGACACATGGGCATCTGATCAGCCAACACCACGGTAGTGTTAACTTTTTGTAGTGGACCAAAATCATATTGGTCATACAGACTCCCTGATAGAATACTAACACACATTCCAAGGTCCAACAATGCCCTTTCTATTTTAAATTCACCAACTTGTACGGAAATAATGGGTGCTCCTGGATCTTGGAGTTTCAGGGGAAGGGTACCCAACAAAATGGCATTAACATTTGCAGTTAAATAAAGTTTTTTTAGGAAACTTGTGAAGTCGTTTTTGGGTACTTAACTCTTTCAAACACTCAACATGATCGGGGCTCTCTTTAATCGCATTGAGTAAGGGTAGATTAATTATAGCTTGTTTAAACTTTTCCCACCCTTTATCCATTGGTGGGTCCCGTTTACTCAAAGCAAATGTTTCAAATGGTTTTAATAAAGCCATAGGAAATGGAACTTTAACTTCGTTGTGCATTTTATGACTGAGCTCCCTCAAAAAAACCTAAAGGCTGCCGTCAAAAATCAATCTGACATGTTCACGTGATTAATGATGATGATGAAGTGATGTTGTTCTTTTTCCTAATGACGATGTCTGCCATCAAAAATCCTTGTGCGTGTATATGGCTACCCAAAAGAACTACAAGATGTGAGTCTCATCCTTTTTGGAGTTAGGGTCTTGTGATAATGAAAGCTCACCAAAAAGTCACGTGAATCGTTGCCTTCCTTTTTGCGAATGATGTTTTTTTATTAAAATAATGTCCCTCCACTTTTCAATCTATTGTTTGTTTTATGTCTTCCAATTATGGCTTCCTTCCCACCGTAAGTTACGATTAAGGCCCATAGCCTATGCTCGTGACCTACTGTAAACATATCAACCCTTCACATGTGGATCGTAAGTTACAGTTAAACAACTGTAACCTACGTTGTGGTTAAGCTCCTTACATCAGCTGCACTTTCATCTTTCATTTAATGACCAATTACCCCCTAAACTTCATTGTTTCTTGATTCTTTAATATGCAAGTTATACTTTGATCCCGAACAAGTTCCGTTTCATGGGATATCTCTTTAGTAATAATTTGTGCATGTTCCGCTTCATCTCTAACCACTTTAATTTCTCCGAATTAAGCAATTAACCTGCAAAACCATTATTTCTCGTAGTTATCTTATTCAAGGCATATAATTACTTAATATCGAACAAAACACACAAGATAAACACTTTAAAGCTCGGGTTTCACCTTCTCCATCAGAAGTGTATAAACCTGTTTTGGGTATGGTATTTGCTAAAGAGGAAGATGCAGCTTCAATGTATCAATCTTATGTTGAGATGACTAGTTTTTTGACAACTAGAAATCAAACGATGGCATTATTACATTTAGGTATATTGTTTGTAGTAGATCGGGAAAGCCCAATTGCCAAAATGTTGATTCAATGGTTGTGAAGTCATCTTCCAAGTTGCCTCGTAGCACTATTTACAAGGTCACATATTGTAAAGCGAAAACGAAGGTTAAGGTTTTGAAGGGTTCCCCTGGTTTATGGTTATATGAATTTGTTGAGTCTCATGCTCACCTGTTAGTTGCTATTGAGAACATGGATTTAACACGCAAGAGGCGGAAATTAGATTTAGTGACCAAGATGTCATTCTTTGGCTAAGTTTAGCTAAAGTTGGTCTGTCAGCTGCCTAGAAAATGGAAATAGTTTTGAAAGGGGGGGGGGGCAACAACTGGTCCGTGGTACCAAGATAGAGTATAAAATTTCAGAAAGATTTAAGTGTCATTTACGTCCCTATGGTTTGTCCACTTTTGCTATTTCAGGCCAAATTTCAAAATTGCACCATTTTCCTCCCTAACATTCTCGAAACGTGCCATTTCAGTCCAAAAAACTAACCCAGTTAAAAAACCCATAACTCAGTTATTACAGGGACGTAAATGGCACATAAAGTAGAGGGACGAAAATGACACATAACTTTAAGAATTTTTTTTATATTTTAAATTTCTTATTATTATTGTTATTACACACAGTTAGGGACGAGCATTTGGTACCGGGTACTGGTACCGAATTTCCCATACCAAATTATTTTCGGAACCAACTTTTGCATTTTTTAGTATCGGTATATTTGGTTTAGTATCGGAATTTTACCGAATATTACCTTCAAATACCGGTACCGTACCGAATAGTTTAGGTACCGTAACCCTTACTTGGCGATTTTCGATACCGGTACCAAGTTTATCCTTACACACATTCTCTTCAACCCCTATCAACATCACCACCACCAGATAACCACCACCTGTAAAAAAAACTCAAACCCGCGTTAGATCATAACAACTCTCTCTCTCTCTCTCTCTATCTCTTAATACGATTTGGTGGTGGTGACGATTGTTTGGTGGTGGCGGCGGTGGCTGTGGTGGTGGTGTTGTAGGGGGATGAAAGAGACTGTGTCTATGGGTGTAGGGATGAGCTCTGTACCAGTACCCAAAATACAAGTACCGAAAATGTTCGGTATAGTACGTACCGGTATTTAAAGGTACAATTCAGTAAAATACAGGTACCGAACCGAAAACACTAAAAAGTGGGTACCAAATCGGCACCGAAAATAATTCGTACAGGAAATTCAGTGCCTGTACCTAGTACCTAATGCTTCTCCCTAACTGTGTGTATATAATAATAATAATAATAATAATAATAATAATAATAATAATAATAATAATAATAATAATAATAGTAATAGTAATAATAATAATAATAATTCTTGAATTTATGTACCATTTTCATCCCTATACTTTATGTGCCATTTACGTCCCTGTGATAACTGAGTTATGAGTTTTTTTAACTGGGTTAATTTTTTGGACTGAAATGGCACGTTTCAAGAATGTTCGGGAGGAAAATGGTGCAATTTTGAAATTTGGACTAAAATGCCACAAATGGACAAACCACAGGGACGTAAATGGCACTTAACTCTTTTAGAAAAGATTTAAGAGCTTCACTGGTCCAAGGGATAATCAGGTTGTAAATATGATGGATAAACATAAAGTTAATTTAGAAAATTTCTCTTGTGATTACGTAATTCGTGGTGGAGAGCTTTGGTCCTTATTTTGGGAAGATGAGGTTATAAAGTGTAATTACAAAGTTTTTTGCGAAGTGTTAGCATTTGATGACACATACAGTACTAATCAGTATGTATTTGTTTGTTTGTTTTTTCATTTTAATTTGTCTAGTTTTTTTATTTATTTATTTATCATTATGTGGTAGGTATAAATGATTTTTGTTTCTTTTACTGAGGTTAATCACCATAAGAATTGCATAAGATTTGTTGTTGGCCTTCGTTATGATAGAAGTACATTCACGTGATTGTTGGAACATTTACTTGAAGCACACAGTAAGTATTTATGTTTTACACATGTGTACGTGTTTCTGTTTTACACACGTGTAAGTTTCTATTTTACATGTGTGAGTGTTTTTGTTTTACACATGCGTAAATTCTCAATTAAACATGTGTAAATTTGTGTCACAGAGTTTCTGTTTTACACATGTGTAAGTTTATGTATGTGGCATATTATGTATAAATTCTCTAGTAAATAACCAAACTAGTGTAAACTGACCAAGACACAACATTGAAACAAGTCGTAGCTAAGGTGTTCAATGAATATGTCCAGCGTTTATGTATGTGGCATATATGTATAAACTTACTCTAAAGGTACATGTAATTATAAAAATATTATTAATAGTTTTACACATGTATATTTTTGTTTTTTTAGTCTTAGCGTTTTTATTACACATGTTTAATAATGGTATATTATTTTTTTAAAAATTGTATCTACAGATTGCTGGTGATGTCTTACATAATACCAACTTGAGGGTGTATATACATAAGTCAGTCTGGAATGTTTTCATCACTCCCGCCACATTTGAGAAGCGATGGAGTTATTCATGAGTGATTGCAAGTGAAAGCATCACAAGTGGTTGTCTGATATATTTTCTATTAGAGATCAGTGGGTCCCTTTTTATTTTAGGGACATATATGTGTGTTGTTTAATGAAAACCATGTCTAGATGTGAAAGCTCAAATGCACTTTTTAAGCTTCCATCTTGCGTATCCAATACTTTGTTTCAGTTTGTGTTGTGTTTTAACACAGCAATTGTTGGTCAACGCTACCGGTAATGGGTTTCTGAGCATGCAACCAATTCACCATCTTCTGTCTTATCCACTCCTTTACCTATAGAAGCACATGCAACACTTGTATACACCAGAAACATATTTAATGATGTCCAAAAGGAGATTTTTAAAACCTTCTTATCATGTATGAGTAATAGACCTGATGTTGTTGATGGTTAACATTATACCATTTCTCACTTTGAAAAAGGGCCCATTGTTGGTGATTACACCCATATCATATATTGGCGTTTTTTACATTTAAATCACACAAAATGTAACGATTATAACCTTGTTTTGATGTTCCCTTCTTCATTTCTTTGTCAGTTTTACGGCGCTACGTTCAGAATACTTTGTGGACTCCATTCTACTCGAAACTATACATAATTTATTGAAATTAAAACGTCAATAACATCAAATAACTTTGAAAACCATACCACAATAAACTCACTTTGATTTTTTACTCTTGGATCGTGCTTTGATCTTCAAACGCGATAAAGTATCTAGGGTTTTTGCGTTTTTCGTAATATTTGGGGAGGTTTATGTGGGAAGTTATAGGTTTGAGTGTTGGTTGAATTAAGGTCCATAGAAATAATAAATTGGGGTTTTCGACATTTAAATCACACAAAATTTAACGATTATAACCTTGTTTTGATATTCCTTTCTTCATTTCTTTGTCAGTCTTATGGTGTTTGCGTTCAGAAGACTTTGTGGACTCCATTCTACTTGAAACTGTACATAAACTATTGAATTGAAAACGCCAATAACAACAAATAACTTTGAAAACCACACCACATTTAACTCACTTTGATTTTTTACTCTTGGATCGTGATTTGATCTTCAGACGCGATAAAGTATCTAGGGTTTTCGTGTTTTCCGTAATATTTTGGGAGGTTTATGTGGGAAGTTATAGGTTTGGGTGTTGTTTGAATTAAGGTCTATAGAAATCATATATTGGTGTTTCCGACATTTAAATCACACAAAATGTAATGATTATAACCTTGTTTTGATGTTCCCTTCTTCATTTCTTTGTCAGTCTTACGACGTTTACGTTCAGAAGACTTTGTGGACTCCATTCTCCTCGAATCTGTACATAAATTATTGAAATTAAAACGCCAATAACATCAAATAACTTTGAAAACTACACCACGTTTAACTCGCTTTAATTTTTTACTTTTGATCTTCAGACGCGATAAAGTATCTAGGGTTTTCGCAATTTCCGTAATACTTGGGGAGGTTGTGTGGGAACTTATAGGTTTGGGTGTTGTTTGAGTTCTTCATTTAGAGGTAGAATTACCTTTTTACCCCTAATGAACCCCATGCCATGATGTAAGTGAATGATATTTACAAAAACGTCAACGCTTCAATTTAGTCCATAGATTGTTTTGATGCAATGGCTAGGAATCGTTCTCACTGTTTTCACACTTTACGGTGTTTTCTCTAAATTTGCTCCTACATATATATTAATGGGTTCCACAAGCAGGTTCCAATGCTGCTAGAATGAGTCTAATTGGAGTTCGTTTAGGTCAGTTCCCTTTGAGTTCCCCACTTTTTTAGTGTCACACCCCAACCGATGGCGGAAACATCGGGGCATGGCACTTAGTGAAACAGATTGTCCAGAAGTTTCCATAACAACTATAATTACCAATTATTTAAAGCGACACGTCCCATACCATGCCATAAAATATAATACAATTATTACAGAAAAGATCTAGTCAATTTGTTCTGTTCCGACAGCTCAGATTTTTATTACAGACAATTGTTTATTGTTGACCTAGGTCTTTCCTAGCCTCGATTTCACAGCAAAGTAAGCAAATAAGCATCCTAAGCACCTGTCACATACGTTAAAGTAAAAGTCAATACACATAGTGTAAAGGTGAGCATACAAGTTTAATAGATATAACAGAGTTCAAAATCGATTACGCATAACTAGCACGTACACAGTGTAAAATGAGGCATGTTAGTTATCGACATGAACCTATCGATACCAATGATTGCGGGTTGACTGCCCAAGGCAGTTCGCGATACATACTCACCACTGTGAGCCATGTAACTAATTGTCCTTAACAACCCCTGAGTGAACAGGTGCTGAGTCCAAACTATAGTACTATCGTTGCTAAGGCAGGTAGACAACATTCCATGTGTAAACATAACAAACAAGCATTCATTAAGTCATGTATAACGATTAAAGTATTGCGTAGTGTGTTTGATGTGATTTAGAATAAGTAACGTATGTAACACCCAAAAGTGCGTCAAGCAAAAAGGGATCGAGTTCCCAAGTGAACTGTGCGCCTCGTTTACCTTCCCATCGGACTTTCACAATAGGAATGCGCGAGCGTCTGAGCTGCTTGATTTGGCGGTCCATGATTTCGACAGGCTTCTCCACGAAGTGTAGGGTTTCGTTTATTTGGAGATCGTCAAGAGGCATAATTAAATCATGCTCAGCCACGCACTTTCGGAGGTTCGAAACATGGAAAGTCGGGTGAACGTTACTAAGTTCCTCCGGTAGTTCGAGTCTGTATGCGACTTTTCCGATCCTTTCCAGAATCTTAAAAGGTCCAACATATCGAGGCGCTAGTTTCCATTTCTTGCCGAATCTGACCACACCCTTCCAAGGTGATACCTTTAGGAGTACGTAGTCGCCAATGTCAAATTCAAGGGGCTTGCGTCGTCTATCGGCGTAACTTTTCTGTCGACTCTGAGCTTTCAGCAGATTGTCTCGAATTTGGAGGACTTTGTCAGTCGTTTCTTGCTGTAGCTCAGGACTGGTTAATTGCGAGTGCTCGATCTCATGCCATACAATAGGCGATCGACATTTCTTCCGTATAAAGCCTCGAATGGTGCCATTTGAATGCTGGAATGATAACTGTTATTATACGAGAATTCGACTAACAGCAGGTAAGCATCCCAATTACCGCCGAAATCTATGACACACGAACGGAGCATGTCTTTAAGAGTACGGATCGTTCTCTCAGTTTGACCGTCGGTTTGAGGGTGGAATGCGGTACTTAGATTAAGCGTAGTACAGAGAGCCACTTGAAATGTTTCCCACAGTCGTGAGGTAAACCGAGCGTCACGGTCAGAGATGATGTCGCGAGGCGTCCCATGTCGACAAATGATCTCATTGGTGTAGATTCGGGCTAATCGTTCTACCTTGTAGTCTTCTCGTATTGGCAGTAAGTGAGCTGATTTGGTCAAACGGTCACCAACAACCCAGATGCTGTCGTGACCTGATGGCGTGCGCGGGAGCTTTGTTATGAAGTCCATAGCTATACTCATGGTTGTAAAAATCCCGACTAGTCTCCGATTAATCACTAATCGGAGGTTCACCGATTAATGGCCGATTAATAGCTAGGCAGTCAATGGCGGTCCTATTCTGACCAAATTTTGGCTAGATGCCAGCCAAATTTTGACCAAACCATATAAATTCCTTCTAATTACTTAAAAAATGGGTTAATGAGGGGTTAAAACATATCTACTTTAAAAAACTACATATAAAAATGTGTGTGTGTATATGTAACTAAAAGTTACATATGAAAATCTCAATCCGATTAATTCCGATTAATCCCGATTAATCGCTAGTCGGTACCCCACCGCCCGACTAGCGCCTAGCGATCCTTACAACACTGGCTATACTCTTCCACTTCCACATAGGGATCGGGGGTTGTTTGAGTAAGCCAGAGGGTCTTTGATGTTCAGCCTTGACTTTTGAGCAGGTCAGGCATTTCCCAACGTAGAGAGCGATATCTCTCTTTGTGACAACTCGAAATTTAGAACCTTTCGTTGTATGCTTGAACGATTAGTGACTAATTGATTTGATGAATTAATGAATGATTTATGTGAACTTATATGGCTATGTTTGTGATCGTATGTATGCGAGTATGTCTAGGAACCGAAACAACAAGGACCCGACTCGAGACCACATGGTCTCGAGTAAACATCACACCACTCATGGGCCGGTTGGGCCACACATACACACTTAGCCTATTTCGAAACCCATTAGGGTGCACTAAGTGAATCAAGTATAAAACCCTTAGTGATGCTAGTCTTGACATTCTTTGGGCAAATAGCACACATACTCTTCTAACACACACACACTCTCCATTCTCCCTCACAAAAACTCTAAGCTACAACATTGTTTCCCTCCATCTCGGATCCAAACCGGAGACACTAGGACTAGCGGATCGGCTCTCACACACACACTCGGAAGCTTCACACTCATCTTCTTTACCAACTCGGCACCACCCCATAATCGGTTAGTGATTTCCATTGTGTGTGCATATTTCGGTTGTTAGTGATGATGAATGATAAAGTTGTTTGATAATATGTTCACTTGTTAAGTTTCATACATGATAAACACATCCTTCTCGAATAAACGGTATTAAGATTGTTGTTACATGATGATATAATGTTGATTTAGTATAGATAAAATGTGATTGATCATGATTATGAGTAATCGACTCTATAGGGGTTAAATCCGAATGCTTTGGTTATGTTTAAGAGGTTTATTGTTTATGAAATAAGGTTTGCATATGGTTTTTAGATAATGTACATGGTCAAGATATATAATAAGGATTGTTGGATCGGTCACATTGCAAATGGTGGAAAACCCTAAATGATGAATAACTTGAATATTCGAGTATGTGTGGAATGTGTTTTGAATATGATATGAACATGACTTGAATATGTGAAGAACTTGATGAATGTCATATGAACATGATGAATGTGATAAGAATGTGTTATGATGTTTGAAATTTGCCATGTTTGATCCATTTCGGAAATTTACTAGACAAGAAAACAGGTTTAAGTGGATAGTACAAATTGCTGCATGATAACAAAACCTTATTGGATAGTACACTGTTCCGAATCAGCTTATGTCCACTCGAAACCATCAGTTGCGACTCGAAACCATGCATGATGAGTCGAAATCTCCCAGTTGCGACATCGGTTGCGAGTCGCAAACACCTGGTTGCGACTCGAAACCACACATGATCAAGCACAAACCTTGTGACTCGAAACCATTGTTGCGAGTCCGGTTGCGACTCGTAACCAAGAAAGCATGAACCGAAACCATGGTTGCGACTCCGGTTGCGAGTCGCAAACGCCTAGTTGCGACTCGGGATTATACACAGATACTCGCTGTTTGGGCTTGCACCTCATTTCGGACTTAATTGTTTGGGCCAGACCTTTGGGCCTACTACACGGACCTCATACGTACTGTTGTCTATGAACGATTATTTGGGCTGCTATAGATGAACTTGCATGCAACGTGCTAGCATACGTGTAGAACATACGTGCAATACATGGTTGGAACCTGACTTGTATGATACAACTGTGATAGGACGTGAGTAGCCTCAACGTTGCTTGTTTGACTTTTCTGTGTTTTCTACCGAGCAAACCAAGGTGAGTTCACACCCTCTACAAAGCATGGGATTCCCTGGGTTGGGAATGGGGTTAAGGAACTGGGTTCCTCGTCCTCCTTGGGTAGGACAGCAAAGGTTCAGGAATGTAATTCCTCGTCCTCACGGACAGATAACTCGTACTAGACCAAAACTCTATCACGAAGTCCCTCCTTTTTATATCGACTTAATCGCCGGGCCAATGGCGAGCGGGTCATTAGTTAGATAGCGCTATTTAGGTCTGACAAACCTCACACCGTGCCGCAGAGGACGGGCGTGAACTAATGGATCTGGGGCACGTCAATGATGATAGACATTGACAGTTTCAGGGCACATAAACATGACTACAGTCAGCAGTCGATATGGTAACGAGTCTAGTAGATACATGGGGTAGCCCCCACGGCCGAAATGCCAGATAACTAACACGGGGTAGCCCCCACGGCTGGATTGCCAGAGTAACCGGGAATAAACAAGTCACGTTTTTAACTATGGGGTAACCCCCACGGCAGGATGCCAGATAAAGGAAACTGTTTTCGAAACAACTTAAAACGAACACCCAACCGTGAACTCACTCAACTTGTTGTTGACTCGTTACTACATGCTTTGCAGGTCCTTAGGTTTCTTAGCTGGAGCTTGCATGGAGGAGGATCGTTGTGGGACATGGACGGCTGTGTGCCATGTTAAACTTGGAAATAATTAAACTATGTTTTGATTTAAGACTTATGCTTCCGCTTGCAACTTAACTATGCTTTGTTTGAACACCAATTGTATTGGTTGGATTTTTATAACTACTTATATGCTTGTTCAATATGATTGGTGGCTGGATCCTGGTCAGTCACGCCTCCAAGCGGTGGTACTCCGCAGGTGGATTTTGGGGGTGTGACAGATTGGTATCAGAGCCATTGGTTATAGAGAACTTGGTTTTAATAAAGGGGAAAACGTTTTTGTTAAAACCAGACTATAACCTGTACAGTGCTCAACGGTCCACAACGATGCTTCACTCCACATGCAAGGCTCGACATTCTAGGTGATATGATCTGTGTATATATTGCCTACTTGTTAGTTACATAGTACATTGCTTATGGTATGCTTGGTTAGAATAACTACTGTTGCTTGAACACGTGTGTACTTACTCACTTCTGACATCGCACTTTCGCGAGCTCCTCTCACTCACGTTCTTCTTGATGTGAAGATCATGTCTGGACGCGTTAACATGACACAAGCCCAGTTGACGGCCTTGATCAACGAACGAGTTGCCGCAGCACTCGCAGCTGCACACGCAGGAGGTATATCCTGCAGTCCGAACTCATTCTAGGATCTTTAGGATCCTACTCTCGTGAACCAACCTTTGTGTTAAACTCTGTCTTTTCTTTCACCCACGATAGGTCAACACGTTCAGCCACCCGTGTGCACTTTTAAGACTTTCATGGACTGCCGACCAACTACTTTTAGCGGCACTGAAGGAGCAGTAGGTCTCCTACACTGGTTTGAGAAGCTAGAGTCTGTGTTCGAAATGTGTGAATGCCCTGAGGCGCGCAGGGTGAAGTATGCTACTGGTACTCTCGAGGGTTTAGCCCTCACATGGTGGAACGCTCAGGTTCAAATGCTGGGGTTGGTTGCTGCCAACGCCACCCCTTGGGAAACTTTTAAGGAAATGATCAAGGAGGAATACTGCAGTCGTGATGAGATTCACAAACTCGAGGTAGAGTTCTTCAACCTCAAGATGACGGGGTCCGAAATTGAAGCTTATGTGAAAAGGTCGAACGAACTGGTAATTCTGTGCCCTACTATGGTGGATCCTCCCATCAAACGCATCGAACTATTTCTTCAGGGCTTAGTGCCGGAAATCCAAAGTCATGTGACTTCTGCGAACCTCGCCACCTACCAGCAAACTGTTCAGCTGGCTCACCGTCTCACGGATCAAGCGGTGGAGCAGAACAAGTTACCAAAACGCATTGGCGCTGCAACTACTACTGGTACCTCTAGTGACAACAAACGGAAATGGGATGGAACTTCAAGTAAGGGTTCGACTTCTGTTCAGTCCCAGTCTCAGCAGAGAAAGACTGAGGACTACAAGAGCCCTAATCAGCAATCGTCTGGTGGTGGATACAAAGGAAATCATCCCAAATGCAATCGCTGCAGCCTGCACCACAGCGGGCCATGCACCAGGGGCAACTGTCATCGGTGCAACAAGCCTGGTCACGCTGCAAAGGATTGCAGGAGCTTATACCCCGCCAATCAGAATCGTCAACAAGCTCAACAGAACCAGCGCCAGCAACAGCAACAGGGTGATAACAAAGGGTGCTTTCAGTGTGGAGCTGAGGGCCACTTCAAGAGGGATTGTCCCCAACTGAACAGGAACCAGAACAACAACAACAACAATAACAACAATCAGGGGAATGGTAACAATGGGAACAACAACAACAATGGCGCCAGGGGGCGGATGTTTGTGATCGGCCAAGGTGAAGTAAGGAATGACCCCAATGTTGTGGCGGGTAAGTTCCTTCTCGACGACTTTTATGTTTCAATTTTATTTGATTCGGGTGCCGATACTAGCTACGTGTCACTAGAAGTTAGTCGAATGCTTAAGCGTATTCCAACCCCTTTGAACAACAAGCACACCGTAGAGCTAGCAAATGGTAAGAGTTTAGAAGCCACACACCTAGTCAAGGGTTGTAAACTTATTCTCGCTGACCAGACCTTCTCTATCGACCTCATTCCTATTGTCTTGGGTAGTTTCGACGTTGTCATTGGGATGGATTGGTTATCCCAACACCGCGCAGAGATTCTTTGCAACGAGAAGGTTGTCCGTATTCCAGGTCCCGGTGGTGAACCTCTTATGATTCATGGCGACAAGAGGAGTGCTGTTGAGAACGTCATTTCTCTCCTTAAGGCCCAAAAGTGTTTGCGAAAGGGCCACACTGCCATTTTGGCACTCGTTACTGACACCTCAGAAAAAGAGAAGAAGATAGAAGATTTTCCAGTTGTACGCGATTATCCAGAGGTATTTCCTGAGGAATTACCTGGTCTTCCGCCTCATCGCCAAGTCGAGTTTCAGATCGAACTAGCTCCTGGAGCTGCGCCTATAGCCCGTGCACCTTATCGTTTAGCCCCATCAGAGTTGAAAGAACTCTCCACGCAATTGCAAGAGCTCTTGGATAAAGGTTTTATTCGTCCAAGCTCATCGCCCTGGGGAGCTCCAGTATTATTTGTGAAGAAGAAAGACGGTACTTTCAGAATGTGCATCGACTACCGAGAACTCAACAAGGTGACGGTGAAGAATCGTTATCCTCTACCGCGTATCGACGACTTGTTCGACCAGCTGCAAGGATCGAGCTACTATTCGAAGATTGATTTGAGATCAGGTTATCACCAGCTGAGAGTCCGGGAAGAGGACGTCTCCAAAACAGCTTTCAGAACTCGATACGGGCACTATGAGTTTTTGGTCATGCCTTTTGGGATGACAAACGCACCTGCGGTTTTCATGGACTTGATGAACCGAGTGTGCAAGCCTTACCTGGACAAGTTCGTCATAGTCTTCATTGACGACATCCTGATCTATTCCAAGAGTCGGGAGGAACACGAGCAGCATCTGCGACTTATTCTGGAACTCCTTCGAACAGAACAGCTTTATGCAAAGTTCTCGAAATGCGACTTCTGGCTTCGAGAAGTCCATTTCCTAGGCCACGTGGTGAACAAGGATGGGATCCATGTTGATCCATCCAAGATAGACTCGATTAAGAACTGGCCTGCACCTCGTACGCCAAAGGAAATTCGCCAATTCTTGGGTTTGGCAGGATACTACCGAAGATTCATAAAGGATTTTTCTAAGATTGCACAGCCTCTCACCTCACTAACGCAGAAGGGCGTTGTTTATCGCTGGGGAAACGCACAGGAGTTGGCATTTCAGCACCTAAAGGATAGACTTTGTAGCGCACCTATCCTTTCCTTGCCGGAAGGCACAGACGATTTTGTGGTTTATTGTGACGCATCAATTCAAGGTCTTGGTTGCGTGTTGATGCAACGAGATAAAGTTATAGCCTACGCCTCACGTCAACTCAAGGTTCATGAAAAGAACTACACTACGCACGATTTAGAGCTGGGAGCTGTTGTTTTTGCACTTAAGTTATGGCGGCATTACCTGTATGGTACCAAGTGCGCCATCTACACCGACCACAGGAGCCTCGAGCATATCTTCAAGCAGAAGGAACTGAATATGCGGCAACGACGATGGGTCGAGTTGCTAAGTGACTACGAGTGCGCAATCAGATATCACCCGGGCAAAGCCAATGTTGTGGCTGACGCCCTCAGTCGGAAGGACACTGCGCCTAAGCGCGTACGAGCCTTACAACTCACGATCCATTCTAGTCTCCCCTCCCAGATACGAGCTGCTCAGATAGAAGCACTGAAACCAGAAAACGTCAGGGCTGAAGCCCTACGCGGATCGAAGCAACGCTTAGAGCAGAAGGAAGACGGTGCTTACTACGTAACGGGACGCGTTTGGGTCCCACTCTATGGCAACCTACGAGAGCTTGTGATGGACGAAGCACACAAGTCTCGCTACTCGGTACATCCTGGATCGGATAAAATGTACCACGACATCAAGACTACGTACTGGTGGCCTAGCATGAAGGCCCACATAGCGACCTACGTCAGCAAGTGTTTGACTTGTGCAAGGGTCAAGTCGGAATACCAGAAACCATCAGGCCTACTCCAACAACCAGAGATACCTCAGTGGAAATGGGAACAAATTTCCATGGATTTTGTTACTGGCCTACCTAGATCCCAGCGCGGGAACGATACTATTTGGGTGATCGTGGATCGACTCACAAAATCTGCACACTTCTTGGCTATCAAGGAGACGGATAAGTTCTCCACTCTTGCGGAAATATACATCAAGGAAATTGTTTCGAGGCAGGGGGTGCCCACCTCCATTATCTCAGATCGAGATGCACGTTTTACTTCTGAGCTGTGGCAAGCAATGCACAAATCCTTTGGCTCACGATTAGACATGAGCACAGCGTACCATCCTCAGACGGACGGACAGTCCGAGCGCACTATTCAAACCTTAGAAGACATGCTTCGTGCATGTGTAATCGACTTTGGCAACCGCTGGGAAAAGCATCTGCCACTTGTGGAATTCTCGTACAATAACAGCTACCACACCAGCATTGGAGCTGCTCCGTTTGAGGCATTGTACGGACGTAAATGCCGGTCTCCTCTTTGCTGGGCAGAGGTGGGAGATAGTCAGATCACTGGTCCAGAATATGTGGTGGATACAACCGAGCAAATCGCTCAGATACGAAAACGCATGACGGCCGCTCGCGAACGTCAGAAAGTTTACGCCGACATGGGCAGGAAACCACTTGAGCTCCAGGTTGGGGAGCGGGTACTACTCAAAGTTTCACCCTGGAAGGGTGTGGTTCGTTTTGGTAAACGCGGTAAACTTAACCCACGATACGTTGGACCTTTCGAGGTCATTGAGAAAATAGGCAGGGTGGCCTACAGACTAAACTTACCAGCGGAACTCGGTGCAGTTCACAACGTTTTTCACGTGACGAATCTGAAGAAGTGTCCATCAGATGAGACCCACGTAGTTCCTTTGAAGGAACTCACTATCGACGAGCAGTTACGATTCGTCGAGGAACCAGTCGAGATCACGGACCGGGATGTTAAGGTCCTCAAGAGCACCAGAATACCTCTCGTTCGAGTTTGTTGGAACTCACGTCGCGGCCCAGAGTTCACCTGGGAGCGCGAAGATCAGATGAAACAAAAATATCCCCAACTGTTCGCAAACAGTACACCCACTACTGAGGCCGAAGCTACGGAATTTCGGGACGAAATTCCAGATCAACGGGGGGTGGATGTGACACCCCAGGAAAACCAGGAAAACCATACAACTTAACTAGCTTCCTCAGTGAGTGCCTACCAAATTTCGGGACGAAATTTCTTTCAACTTGGGGATGATGTGACAACTCGAAATTTAGAACCTTTCGTTGTATGCTTGAACGATTAGTGACTAATTGATTTGATGAATTAATGAATGATTTATGTGAACTTATATGGCTATGTTTGTGATCGTATGTATGCGAGTATGTCTAGGAACCGAAACAACAAGGACCCGACTCGAGACCACATGGTCTCGAGTAAACATCACACCACTCATGGGCCGGTTGGGCCACACATACACACTTAGCCTATTTCGAAACCCATTAGGGTGCACTAAGTGAATCAAGTATAAAACCCTTAGTGATGCTAGTCTTGACATTCTTTGGGCAAATAGCACACATACTCTTCTAACACACACACACTCTCCATTCTCCCTCACAAAAACTCTAAGCTACAACATTGTTTCCCTCCATCTCGGATCCAAACCGGAGACACTAGGACTAGCGGATCGGCTCTCACACACACACTCGGAAGCTTCACACTCATCTTCTTTACCAACTCGGCACCACCCCATAATCGGTTAGTGATTTCCATTGTGTGTGCATATTTCGGTTGTTAGTGATGATGAATGATAAAGTTGTTTGATAATATGTTCACTTGTTAAGTTTCATACATGATAAACACATCCTTCTCGAATAAACGGTATTAAGATTGTTGTTACATGATGATATAATGTTGATTTAGTATAGATAAAATGTGATTGATCATGATTATGAGTAATCGACTCTATAGGGGTTAAATCCGAATGCTTTGGTTATGTTTAAGAGGTTTATTGTTTATGAAATAAGGTTTGCATATGGTTTTTAGATAATGTACATGGTCAAGATATATAATAAGGATTGTTGGATCGGTCACATTGCAAATGGTGGAAAACCCTAAATGATGAATAACTTGAATATTCGAGTATGTGTGGAATGTGTTTTGAATATGATATGAACATGACTTGAATATGTGAAGAACTTGATGAATGTCATATGAACATGATGAATGTGATAAGAATGTGTTATGATGTTTGAAATTTGCCATGTTTGATCCATTTCGGAAATTTACTAGACAAGAAAACAGGTTTAAGTGGATAGTACAAATTGCTGCATGATAACAAAACCTTATTGGATAGTACACTGTTCCGAATCAGCTTATGTCCACTCGAAACCATCAGTTGCGACTCGAAACCATGCATGATGAGTCGAAATCTCCCAGTTGCGACATCGGTTGCGAGTCGCAAACACCTGGTTGCGACTCGAAACCACACATGATCAAGCACAAACCTTGTGACTCGAAACCATTGTTGCGAGTCCGGTTGCGACTCGTAACCAAGACAGCATGAACCGAAACCATGGTTGCGACTCCGGTTGCGAGTCGCAAACGCCTAGTTGCGACTCGGGATTATACACAGATACTCGCTGTTTGGGCTTGCACCTCATTTCGGACTTAATTGTTTGGGCCAGACCTTTGGGCCTACTACACGGACCTCATACGTACTGTTGTCTATGAACGATTATTTGGGCTGCTATAGATGAACTTGCATGCAACGTGCTAGCATACGTGTAGAACATACGTGCAATACATGGTTGGAACCTGACTTGTATGATACAACTGTGATAGGACGTGAGTAGCCTCAACGTTGCTTGTTTGACTTTTCTGTGTTTTCTACCGAGCAAACCAAGGTGAGTTCACACCCTCTACAAAGCATGGGATTCCCTGGGTTGGGAATGGGGTTAAGGAACTGGGTTCCTCGTCCTCCTTGGGTAGGACAGCAAAGGTTCAGGAATGTAATTCCTCGTCCTCACGGACAGATAACTCGTACTAGACCAAAACTCTATCACGAAGTCCCTCCTTTTTATATCGACTTAATCGCCGGGCCAATGGCGAGCGGGTCATTAGTTAGATAGCGCTATTTAGGTCTGACAAACCTCACACCGTGCCGCAGAGGACGGGCGTGAACTAATGGATCTGGGGCACGTCAATGATGATAGACATTGACAGTTTCAGGGCACATAAACATGACTACAGTCAGCAGTCGATATGGTAACGAGTCTAGTAGATACATGGGGTAGCCCCCACGGCCAAAATGCCAGATAACTAACACGGGGTAGCCCCCACGGCTGGATTGCCAGAGTAACCGGGAATAAACAAGTCACGTTTTTAACTATGGGGTAACCCCCACGGCAGGATGCCAGATAAAGGAAACTGTTTTCGAAACAACTTAAAACGAACACCCAACCGTGAACTCACTCAACTTGTTGTTGACTCGTTACTACATGCTTTGCAGGTCCTTAGGTTTCTTAGCTGGAGCTTGCATGGAGGAGGATCGTTGTGGGACATGGACGGCTGTGTGCCATGTTAAACTTGGAAACAATTAAACTATGTTTTGATTTAAGACTTATGCTTCCGCTTGCAACTTAACTATGCTTTGTTTGAACACCAATTGTATTGGTTGGATTTTTATAACTACTTATATGCTTGTTCAATATGATTGGTGGCTGGATCCTGGTCAGTCACGCCTCCAAGCGGTGGTACTCCGCAGGTGGATTTTGGGGGTGTGACACTCTTCATGCCCGGCCACCAGTACTTGTAGCGAAGGTCCTGGTACATTTTATCGGCACCGGGATGAATAAAATACCGGGATTTGTGGGCTTCGTCCATCAATATCTGTCGCAAATTGGTCCGTTTAGGGATCCAAATTTGGTCCAGAAAGTGGAATATCCCATTCGACTTATTCACAAGCTGGGCTCCATCGTGATAGATTCTTTCCTTCTTCAAGGTGTGTTCATTAAAACATGCATGCTGGGCTTCGCGAATGAGGGTTTCGAGATCGTATTGGGCTTGGGTATCACGAATGCTGAGCAGATAGCTCCATCTGCTGAGAGCATCGGCAATGACGTTTGCTTTGCCTGGGTGATAACGAATCTCACAGTCGTAATCGTTGAGAAGTTCTACCCATCGGCGTTGACGCATATTAAGTTCTTTCTGATCAAAGATATGTTTTAGGCTCCTATGATCGGTGAAGATCATACACTTGGTACCATACAGGTAGTGTCGTCAAATCGTTAACGCAAAAACAACTTCGCCTAGCTTGAGATCATGGGTTGTATAGTTCCTCTCGTGGATTTTGAGCTGACGAGATGCGTATGCAATGACCTTATCTCGTTGCACGAGGACATAACCAAGACCAAGGTTCGAAGCATCACAATAGACAATGAAGTCATCGTTTCCGTCGGGTAAAGTGAGGAGAGGAGCATTGCAGAGCATGTGCTTGAGGGTTTGGAAAGCAGACTCTTGTTCAGTTCCCCAAACAAAAGGCTTGTCTTTATGCATGAGAGCGGTAAGCGGCACATCGATTTTTGAGAATTCTTCGATAAATCGTCGATTATAGCCTGCTAGTCCGAGAAAAGAACGGATTTCCGACGGGTTCTTAGGTGTAATCCAACTCTTAACTGCTTCAATCTTCACCGGATCGACGTGAATACCTTGACTATTGACAATGTGACCGAGGAATTGAACCTCCTCCAGCTAAAATTCGCACATGGAGAACTTGGCATAGAGTCGATTCCCTTGGAGTAGCTCGAGAACCAAACATAGATGTTGCGCGTGTTCGGCTTTTGACCTTGAATAGATCAAGACATCATCGATGAACACGATGACGAAGCGGTCGAGATAAGGTTTACACACGCGACTCATCAGATCCATGAAAACTGCGGGTGCGTTGGTTAAACCTAAAAGGCATAACAACGAACTCATAGTGGCCATATCGAGTGTGAAAAGCAATTTTGGGTATATCTTCCTCTTGAATGCGTAACTGGTGATAGCCTGAGCGTAGATCGATCTTGGAGAAACACGTAGCACCTTGTAGCTGATCAAACAAATCGTCGATGCGAGGCAGAGGATAGCGATTCTTGATTGTCAACTTATTCAATTCCCGATAGTCGATGCACATCCGAAACGACCCATCCTTCTTTTTGACGAAAAGGACTGGTGCGCCCCATGGAGAGGTGCTCGGGCGAATGAAGCCTTTATCAAGTAGTTCCTGGAGCTGACTCGAGAGTTCGCGCATTTTGGATGGAGCGAGTCGGTAAGGAGCTCTGGCAATAAGGTTTGCTCCAGGAATGAGGTCGATACGAAAGTCGATATCACGACTTGGCGGTAGTCCGGGAAGATCCTCAGGAAAAACGCCAGGAAATTCTCGAACCACAGGAACATCTTTTACACCAGGTCTTCCTTTCTTTTCCTTCTCCGCTACTACAATGTTAGCCAAGAAAGCTCTGTATTCCTTGCGAAGATACTTGCTAGCTTGTACACACGACATGAGCTTGAGACCTTTCGAAGCAGTTTCGCCATAAACACACAATACATCACCATTCGCGAGCAAGAATCGAATCATCTTATCGAAGCACACAACTTCAGCATGGTTTTCACGAAGAAAGCCCATGCCTACTATGATGTCAAAACTTCCGAGTTGCATAGGAATAAGGTCGATAGGGAAGATGTGATTGTTGAGCTCAAGAGTACAATCACGAAGAACGGAATTTATAGCGACATTTCATCCGGTAGCGACTTCGACATCGAACGTCGAGGGGAGATGGGAGCGCTTACGACTAAGAAGCTTCTCGAATTCAAACGACACAAATCAGTTATCGGCTCCAATATCAAACAAACATGAAGCATAAATACCATTCACAAGGAACATACCATTGACCACGTTGTTGTCAGCCTGGGCTTGGCACACATTAATGTTGAAAGTTCTGGCACATACGGCTTGTTGTTGTTGCTGAGGTTGTTGCCGCTGTTAAGGCTGCTGCTGCTGGGGCTCTTGTTTCACAACCCTGTTCAGGCACATGTTCGCGAAGTGGTTAGGATCACCACACGCTAAGCAGAATCTGGCATTGACCGCGGGTGCCTGAGCCGCTTGTTGGCCTTGTGGGGCTGGAAGTAGAGCTTGATGAGCAGTGGCTTGAGCTGGTGCTTGTCGGGGGCCAGTAAGGCAGTTGGCTGTAAAGTGGCCGTACATATTGCAGTGCCCACAAAATCGGCAGGAGATACCCA
This sequence comes from Helianthus tuberosus, assembly GCA_030545235.1. Taxonomy (NCBI): domain Eukaryota; kingdom Viridiplantae; phylum Streptophyta; class Magnoliopsida; order Asterales; family Asteraceae; genus Helianthus; species Helianthus tuberosus. The sequence continues at coordinate 61,255,418 of CM060414.1, read as the reverse complement.
CCGGGTGATGATAAGAACATGTCGGGCAGGCAGGGTGGGGACTAGTGTATGCACGCTTTGCTGGTGGTGTATAGATAACAGGAGCTGGTCAGTGCTGAGATTGCTGCAGAGCCGGTACGGCTTGGAGCATGGCAGCAGTGGTAGTGACAGCACAGTTCTTGTTGCTGGAGCTGCTGTTGCTGTTCTTATTCTTGTGGCGTGAGGACTTTGATGATTGAGCGGCGGCGGATTTGGTGGTTGGTGCAGCGGTGACTTGATGCAGGTTCTTCGAAGTTTTATCCCAAAAGCCAGCTTTTACTCACTTGTCGTTAATTTCAGCGGCAAGCAAGTAAGTTTCTTCGATCGTTGCTGGTTTTGCGGCATGCACAAAATCTGCAACACAGTCTGGTAGAGCTCGGATGTACTTCTTGATTGTCATGTCGGTAGTCTCACTTGATCGGGGCAGATGATGCTGAGCTGCTTAAAGCGAGCAGTGAGGTCAGCGTTGTCACCATCTTTTTGCTTGATGTGCCAGAATTCATCCTCCAGCTTTTGGCGCTCATGGGAAGGGCAGAACTCATCTAGCATTACGTTCTTCAACTCGTCCCATGACAGACCATAGGCTGCATCATTTCCGCGTTTGTTTCTCTCGGCGGTCCACCATTCTAAAGCGCGGGACTGGAAGGCGCCGATCGCATTCAGTGTGCGGAGATTGTCAGGACATCCACTCTGACGTAAAGTGACTTCGATCGAGTCGAACCAAGGAAACAAAGCTGTAGGGCCTTCTTCGCCGGTGAACTCTTTCGGTCCGCATGCCTTGAACTGTTTGAAGCTGAAAGCAGCTTTGGGAGTTTCGGTTATGGATTCTTCAGACGATTTGCTCATGTTTTCGTACAGTTCAGTGACAACTTGGGGTACAACTTTTGCCATTTGCTTGGTAATCATGGCAGCGAGGCGTTTGTCTGCTTGCTTTCGGCGAGCGTCTCGGGTAGCGCGAGATCCAGATGGCGACATTGTCTGCAACAGACATCGCCACAGGACTCAACACACTATGATCGAGTCTCACCTCACAATCCTAATACTACTCAAGCTCAGGAACATAGTGAAACATGTATCACATAAACACATAGGCACATAATCACAGATTCACATAAACACAGAAGCACATAAGCATGTAAAGCACAGAATCACAGAAGCACATAATCTCAAGAGGCAATCAGAATACAGAAACCTATTGTTCAAAGCCAGCGAGTGTTCGAGAATAGCGATCGCGATTAACATGGCTAGTAGTATAGCATGCGTATAATTCCCAATAGTGTCGATTTGTTAGCGTGTTGAGATAGATGTGTAGTGCGAGTCGTGTGTGTCGATTGAGAAGCGAATGTCGAAAATCGAATAAATCTCCAAAAATTAAAACACATAAGCAGGTAAATACACATACAAACACATAAAATCGACGAACATCAGAGTCAGCAGTTGCGGGCTCAGAATCGAAACACATAAAAATCGAGAAATGGATTGTCGGCGGCTATTTAGACATTGACTACCCAAAGTGATTCGACTATTCACAAGGTCCTGTTGTACACACTTTGACTTTTAGGACTGTGCTTTTGCCTCGAATCTTGGGCGCGGCACGCATCCTTTCAGTCATATCGTGACTTCAAGCCGTTGGTGTCCGTCGAGACTTTGGAGAGAGTTTTGTAAAACCAAGTAAAGGTCGGAACAAGTCGTCAAGGTTCGGGTTTCACCCCTGACTTAACAACGTCGTTCCTGTTTTGATAAAATGAAAGAGAACTATACGTCAAAGTATGGATTTCACTCCTGATTCAACTCAAATTCTCGTGTTTATAGATGAAAATGCGAGGCGAACAAGCAATTTGGTCGAGAGTTTGCGGTTTTCACACCTAATCTCAACTTAATCGCTCATTCATATTTGAAAATTCGAGTGCAGTGATAGTGTAGCTTAGGCGAGAATGGCGAGAAATAGCAGTAAGCTCATACATAATCCCTACCGGATATGCACAAGTCGGTCTGTTGGTTCCTAACTATAGACTAGGTCATTTCTAAGACATCGGCCCGGACTAGGTCGTGTCTTGCCTAATTCCCTATAGTTATGGCTCTGATACCAATCTATCACACCCCAACTGATGGCGGAAACATCGGGGCATGGCACTGAGCGAAACAGATTATCCAGAAGTTTCCATAACAGCTATAATTACCAATTATTTAAAGCGACACGTCCCATACCATGCCATAAAAGATAATACAATTATTACAGAAAAGATCTAGTCAATTTGTTCTGTTCCAACAACTCAGATTTTTATTACAGACAATTGTTTATTGTTGACCTAGGTCTTTCCTAGCCTCGATTTCACAACAAAGTAAACAAATAAGCATCCTAAGCACCTGTCACATACGTTAAAGTAAAAGTCAATACACATAGTGTAAAGGTGAGCATACAAGTTTAATAGATATAATAGAGTTCGAAATCGATTACGCATAACCAGCACGTACACAGTGTAAAATGAGGCATGTTAGTTATCGACATGAACCTATTGATACCAATGACTGCGGGTTGACTGCCCAAGGCAGTTTGCGATACACACTCACCACTGTGAGCCATGTAACTAATTAGCCTTAACAACCCCTGAGTGAACAGGTGCTGAGTCCAAACTATAGTACTATCGTTGCTAAGGCAGGTAGACATCATTCCATGTGTAAACATAACAAACAAACATTCATTAAGTCACGTATAACATGCGGTAATTGGTTAGCGATTAAAGTACTGCGTAGTGTGTTTGATGTAATTTAGAATAAGTAACTTATGTAACACCCAAAAGTGCGTAAAGCAAAAAGGGATCGAGTATACTCACAGCGATTCGTGGATTGAAGGGAGCGCTAGAGAGTAGGGTTAGCCTGAACAGATCGATCGCATAACAATGAGCGACGCGTAAGACGAAACAAGTGTTAGTGGGTCGGACAGCAGTTTGATCGGATGGTAGTCCGATCGAATAGCCAATCGTTCAAGTGACAGTCTGCTCGGATGGTCATCCGATCGGTTGACCTTTCAAGTGGATTGTTTCTTCCTTTGGGAAGGATGTGTTTGTGTATGATGGCTTGACTTTTGAAGTTTTCGTTGTAGTATTTTGAAACATAGAAGTATCACTACCTTTCAGGTCGATCGATCGATCGGACGTTCGATCGGACGACAACCCGATCGGTTGGGATACTTCAGTGAGAACAAGTTCACAGTAGTTTGTCACTAGATCGGATGGTAGTCCGATCGGGTGACAACCTTTGTGTATTGAACATGTTGAAAATTGTTGAAGTTTAAATGTCACATGATCGAGTGGTAATCCGATCGGATGGTAGTCCGATCGGACAACAATTCGTTCAACATTCAGACTTCAAATGTTAAAAAAATAATTAAGTGTGGGACCCAAGGTGCAAGTCGATCGGGTGACAACCCGATCGGTTGACAGTCCGATCGGACCGCATTCCGTCCTGGTCGTTCCGTTTGTCTTACACTTGGTTGTTTTGATTGTTTGTCGATTTATCGAGATGTTTTGATAACGTGTTAAGCAACAGAAACCTCGTCAATACTTGGTACTCCTGATCGGACAGGAATCACCCAAATCTGGCCAGTTAACTGTTCGAGAAGGTGTTCCATGTTTAACCCAAAATCGGTATTCTCGTGGATAGAATTCAGATCTTGAACCAACACAACCACAAGAATGGGTAGGTCGTTAGAACAAGCTCCAATTCCATCGGTTTTGAGTGCATTGAGTGTAAAAGAGTTGAAAGAAAGTTGGAAAACCATCTTTCAATCCTTTTCATCGTGAATATGTTTAGATCTATGAAAGATTTTTGTTTTTTTATGTGGAAATTGGTTAGATCTAAGTTGTTCTATGTGGATTAAGGCCAAAACACGAAGTTCCCAAGAACACCATGATGACATCATCCTAGAACACCTCAAATCTAGTGATTTCTCGATTAAAAGTTAAGATTTAAAAAATAGAAAGGTGTAGAATCAAGTGTAGATCAAAGAAGTAAAAGATTTAGGTTGAAATCTTACCGGAATCACGAGAAATCGAAGGGAAAGTGAGATTGGAGTGCTGGTCGGACAGGAGAGTGCCAAAATTGGTAAGTTTGATGTGGACAGGGGGTATTTATAGGGTTTCCTAAAGTGGAAAGGGCTGGAGAGGGGCTGATCGATCGGGTGGCAGCCTGATCGATTGGTTGGCCGATCGAGCGGCAGCTCGATCGAACGACTGGTCGATCGACTTGTCACTTGGTCGATCAGTCATTTGGTTCGAGTGTTTGGTGCGACGAGTTTCGCCGTTTCGAATGCGATTACGATCGTTGCGATGCGATAGAGTTTCCTATTCAAATTACTTTTAATCCCAACTACTATATCAACATACAATCATCCTTAATTGACTTGCGTTTAGCATTTGCGATTCGAGTTTTGATTGCGTTTCGATTATCCACCACAACATAACATAAATAAATATGCACAAGTAACACATAAGGCACACACACATAAAACAATATCCAGAACACATAATTCGAGTTGCGAGTGCGATTGCGATAACGATAAGCGATAAAACATGCGATAAATATCGAATAAACCTTGATTATTAATAAGTACTCCACATAATACAACTAACGTAACGCATAAAATAGACTAACTACAAGTCAAAGAAGTTAAAACAGGAATTGAGCAAGGAGTGACAGATTGCAATTAGCAATCTTGTCTTCCTTTGACTTCAATCTTGACTTTGACTTTCGAACACGGGGTGTTACATTTAGTGTTCCCCATTGAACCTCCAAATATATTTAGGAGAAGGATCCGTTAGGAACCACCCTTTATTGCGAGAACCGCGAAAATCAAGGTCAACACAACCAAAAATACCTAAAAATCTTAAAAATGTCACACCCCGACCCGCAGTGGAATGGTACGGGGCTTGATGATTGCCCAAAACTAATGACACCATTAAAATTTCATAATTAAACATGTCATGATTAAATGTCACACTTTTCATATAAGTTTCAAATATTCAAATAATACATCAAACTTGTCTTTTTAATTACTAAGGAAAAGTTCCTATGTGATCCTGATCCAGTCCAGTCTTCAATCCTCTACACATGTATCATGTGTAAAATAGTATTTTTGGGTCAGCTATAAGAGCTGGCGAGTAAACTTTGGTTAAGTAAAATAAGTTTACCATTTTAAAATTTAGAAATAAAAGTAATATGTCTTACCTTTTTAATTCTAAATATTAATTTGAAAATTAAGCATGCAATTGATCATGTGGAAACAATGGACAAGTAATATGAACATAGAATGGTAACAGAGTAATGACTAAGACCAAGACTGACACCAAAACCAAAACCGACTCCTTGCGTCCCACACCCATAAAGGGTGTGATTGTGGCGATACCTATGTCCCATAGTTAAGAGGAAAGGTTAGCCCAAGACTAATGGGGCGATACCGACATCTTCAGGTCCTGAGGAAAGGTCAGCCGCGGATCCACTGAATGAATGACTATTGACTATCATGACCAACACAACAACATCAATAACCTCAACTAACAACAACCACAACAACATCCAATAAATGCATATACGATACATCAAATATTGCATACTTGAATTTAGATAAAAATAATTGAGTGAGACACATTGATACACCCTAAAAAGTTAATGATAAAAAAGGGAAAGAGTTTACTCACCTTAGCGAGCAAATAGTATAAGTACAAGTCCTAGAATCGTAAGTGTTGCAAAGTCATTACAAGATTTATCCTAACGTATGAATGATACCTAATTTAGTAATGGTCGAATTTAAAAGAATGAATGAGTTCCAATACCGAACTAGGGATTCTTGTCTTGATTTGGGAATTCCTTTAGTCTTACGATTTAATAATTATTTAACGTTAACGATTTACAACTAAGCACGAAAAATATGTATACCACGTTGCAAAAATTTAAGTGTATTCGCCTAAGTTTGAAAGTGTCGTTTTATTTCGATTATTCTATATTCAGGTACCAATTTCTACGAATATTATAAAAGTCATTGTAAAAATAAATAAATAACGTTTCATATTATTAGAGAAAAATAATTAACACTACTATTGTGATTCTTTCATATTGAACTAAAATATAATAACCTTTGAAAAAAAATACTTTGTTGGTAAAATCCACAAGGTTGGCATTCCAGTATACAAACCAAATTAAAATAATAAATCCTTTAATTAATAAAAAGGTTTATCAACAAAAACAAAATCTTCTAATTTATTTATCTTTTTTTAAATAAAAAAAATCCATGTGACATGTAGGGTCTCTTTCTTTGTGACAACTGTTAAAATTCCAGGTATCCGTACAATTATTAAACAATGATTAGTGCTTTATGACCGTGCTGAATTACAATTAATGATTTAGATTGCTTTCTGAATAATAATATCATACATACATGTGCCTCATATATTGCTTAATGACATATCATTATTGCATGAGAACCTTGTTGATTCAAAAGATGCACGAAACACAGTTAGCACAGTTAGCAGATAAATCTGAAAAATGCTGACGGAGTTCAATCTTCATACAGACAAGGTAATGAGACACAGTGTGAGCCAGAAACCAAGAGTTACACTAGTATAGTGTGTAGGAAAGTAAGGATCATAAAACTGCCTTCCTAGAGATGGTTTAAGAGCCGGAAAGTGCCTAAAACTCACATAAAATGCAGAATTCAGCAAAATTCAGCATTTAAACACTTTAAAATCATGCAGAAATATGGATAAATGGTCCTGAATGCTTTCCTAAGTGTCGGGAATCAAAACTGTCACAAAAAAGTAATATAAAGCACACTAAACTGCATAAGTTTAGCACCTTAATGAACCGGTAACCAACCGAACAACCGGACACTACCCGAAACACCAAATTTTCACAAGAAGCATTGTTTTAGCTCTACCAAGCTAGTTATGTTCCCCGAACATCATAACACACTATATAACACCTTGTAACTAAATACCTAACTAATACTTGAATTGTAACTAACTAAACTAACTATTTAGTTGAAACCTAAGCCTAAGACCCCCCCCCCATACCTAGTTCACGGCCCAACAAGGGCCCCACTATTGATTTTATCTTATTATTATAATAGATATTGTTTCCCTTTTATTAAACATAAAAACCAATGGAAATATGAGTTAGTGGATTATAAGAGTTAACCATAAGGACATAACCATTCATTTTCACAACATCACAACACTTGAACTTCTCTCCTTCTTCCCCTTCACCTCTCGGCCGAACACCACACCCCACACAACCACCATCATCAATCATCTTTCATTCATTCTACACATATACAAGGGTGCTAGAAGGTGTATAAGGAAGCTTAGAGCTTGTGGAAGTTGAAGGACCTTTCTCTTGTGCTTTTATCCACTCCATTTCATCTAGTGATCATCCCTAGCCTTGAGCTAGTAGTAAGAACACTATACACTTCTTTTTACATCTTATTTTGGTGGTTAAAAGAAGATACAAGAAGTTAATCTTAAAGAACACTAAGAATCTTGAACTTGAAACTTGAACATAAGCTTAAAATCATAAGAAATCAAGATGTTTATGTGTTGTTAGGCTTGTTGATTGTTGTTTGCTCATGTTTTTGATGTTGATCATCATATGATCATGCTAGATAATGATTAAAAACATAATCTAGCAAGATGAGAGGATAATTATGTTAAAGATCCATAGATCATCCTCATGTAAATCATGAACTTGATAGAATAAATTGTTTTCTTGTTAAGTGATAATTAAAGTGTGTGTAAAGTCTTGTAAATCTATGATTTCAAGAATGGTTTTTCAAGAAATCAAGTTAAAAACACAAAGTTTACTTAATCTTGGTTCTTAAAGAAATAAACCACATTTTTAGTGGTTAATAAAGTGTAGGATCATGTATTTAACACGAAAAATCCAAGAAGAAATATTTTTAGAAAAATGATATACAAGTTGTGAAGATCTAAATTCTTTAAAAATGATGATTTTAAATAAACAACCACACTTTAAAGGGTAACTAGACTTACTAAATACACTAGTAAGTAACTACACATTTTTATAAATTTTCAAGTTCATGAGGTGGTAGTTTATGCTTGATTTTGGCAAAATTGGTAAGTGTAGATTGATTTGTGTTGATTGTGTTGATTTACAAAAGAAAATGATATGCCTTGAAGGCATGGAAACCTCCATTTTTAGGGGAAACTATGACAAAAATTTTCGAAAAATTAAACTCTTAGAAAAATATTTTTAAACAAATATTTACAAGTATATTTTAAATCATGAATTTTCACATAAAGTTTGCCATAATTTTTGTTACAAAAATTATAAATATTGGAGGTTGGTTTTTGTAAATAAAAGTGACTAAATATGTATTTAGGAAAATATATATTTAGAAGTCACCATGCGTGTGATTATTTGATTATTATGTGTATTAGTTATATTATTTTAGGACTTGAAATAATATAACTCATCAAAATACCAAAGATTACAATCCTAAATATTACCAAAATTCCAAGAGAATGAACATAAAAATTATACCCAAAATATTGAAGAAACCGAACAAATAATATAACTCACAAAATATTCCGGAAATTTTATTCATAAGTATATTTTGGTAATAAGTATTTTGGGCACCAAAAGAACAAAAATATTACTTTTACAATTATTACAAAATATATCATATTTTTGACAAGAAGAAAATATATTATTTTAGCAAGTAAAAATATATATTTTCTTGAAATTATTAGAAGATATATTATTTTTGGGAATAAAATATATTTTCTTGAAGACACATGGAATACATTATTTTGGGTGAAAATAAGTTTATATATATTTTCTAAGTTAGATTTGGAAATATACTATTTTTGAGACTTGTATGAGATTTATACATATTTTGCCAGGGAAAAATTATAAGTAATTTTTCTATGTAATATTCCTTAAGATATGTATGTTGAAAATATATATTGATGTATTTTTATTAGAAATATTATTCCGGAAAAGTTAAGTACAAAATACTTAATAATTAAAAGAAAATACGTATTCTCGTACGTATAAATACACACCGGAATACGCCACCGATACTTGGCAAAAATATACAAGTATAAGAATACGAATACAAATACACCCATCCTTGGGAAGGATATACATGTATAAATACATAAAAAGTAACAAGTTAAAATATATTATGTTAACTATTATTCCAAAATTTAATAAATATAATTCAAGTTAAAATATTTATTATTTTAACAAATAATTATATAACTTGAAATAATATTGAAGACACAATGAAACGTAACTCAAAGACACTAATTAATACTAAGTCAAGGAACGACCCGCTCGTCTAATAGACCGTAGTACGTTGTAGGTAGTCGTGTACACCAGAGGAGACTTTGAGTTACAGTCGGATTCGAAGAACGCAAAACAGTGAGTTCATGTCCCCTTTTTCTTTTAACTGTTTTTGTTTTATAACTTCGGGGGTGAAGTATACGTTACAAAAATGTTTACAAGCAATTACAATTGGTATGGTTAGCTAAGGATTGCATAGTAGATCATGTGAATGGGTAGGCGCACTCCTAAGACCATTAATCCTCGTGTTAGGACCGAGGGGCATGAGTGATAGATCTATTTGGGTGTAGCGAGCCCACACCCATGTGGACTGGGATTTTGGCCCATGAGGTGACTATGTCTTACAGCCGGAGGCCCGATACAAAATCTGCTAGGTTTGAGCCTTCCTACGCCGTTGCACACATATTAATGTATTAGCTACACATTAATTGATCTGTTTCCTTGTTTGCTTTCATACCGGATTTACGAAACATAGATACTTACCTATATTGATTGCAAAGTTATTCGAGCTCACACACTAAACACATGAACTCGCTCAACTTTTGTTGATGTTTTCAAACTACATGTGTTTTAGGAAGCTAAGTATGGATCTGGCGGGCGTTGAAGTTTTCAAATGTTGTTTGGAATAAAAGATGTCATCCGGTGTCGAATGGCTTGGAGTGTGTATCCTATCCTGGATAGGATACATAATTCAAAGCCTGGTTTTCATTAGTGTCTTTTGTCGAGTCCTTGTGGAACTCTAAAATAATTTGCATGGGTTGTAATCTGAATTTGAAGTCTATATTTGGGTTCTAAAAACAATGTTGTTTGTAATGTTTAAACTAAATCAATGGATGAACATCTTGGTCTTATCATATAGTTGTTTGTTATGGTTGAATGTAATGGTATTAAGCAAGTCGCACCCAATAACGCTTCCGCAAAAGTCAGGGTGTGACAGTTTGGTATCAGAGCTTCGATTGTAGTGAACTAGGATTCTTGCTCGAGTCTAGATTACAATCCTTAGGGCTCTCACGAAAAATATATTTTAACAACGTGTTTTCATTGCATACACAAAACGCCCAGATCCATGGAACAAACATTTTTACAAAGAAAGACATGAAACACAATGCAAGGTCACACTTGTGGTTTAGTCAGGGTAGACTAGGGGAGGATAGAAAGGTTTCATGAGGAATAATGAGGATACATGATTTCAGGATACATTGTCTTTGATTGAATACTGAATGATAATAGTTAATATATGTGCATATGTTATGATTGTTTTGTTACAGACACTATGTCTTCATCCGAGAGCGGATTGTCTGACACTGATGACCCTATGGCTATTGTTTCTGATGACGAGATCGCACCGGAGCCAGAGATCTTTACATCAGATACTGAGAGTGACCCAGATATGATATCCGACGACGAGGACGACTTTCAGCCATTCGCATTGCCTGATTTTGGAGATGACTTACCGCTTGCTGATGGTATTCCAGACGAGGATCCTTTTGTTGTTCCCATTCCAGTCCATGATCATGTTATCATCGGGGATCCCGATGGTGAGCATATTGTGGCACCAATCCTCGCTCATGTTCCTCTAGTGGTCATCCCTCTTGATGATTGGCCTTTTGATGATCTGTTTGATGATGACGTTGGTTTGTTTGTTGATGGCCCTCCTGATGACGCCCATGGTGATGGAGAGCTAGACGAGGACGTTGTTGCTATTCCACTTCTTAAGATTCCTGTTATCGAGTTATCCTCTGATACTAGTTTGAACTATTTCTTAGATTCCTTTGAGTCTGTGACATCTTCAGCTTTGCAGGCAGTTGGATTACAGCGCTATGCCATTGATTCCGATGATGATACGGCCATGTCAGCTGCACCGTCTCCTCCACACAATCCCGAGCTTGATCTTGAGCTAGATTTTGTTCCTGTTGATCAGCCTGATATTGCACCTGCTGATCCTGAGCCCATGCCTGATCATGAACCTATTCCTTTTGGTTTGCCAGACATTGCACCCCTCATACCTGACCCAGTTCCCGCACCCGTTGACCCTCCTGTTGTTGAGCCATTCATCCCTCCACCTGCACCCGCACCCGCTGATGTTGCTCCTTTTCATCCTGTGGAGTCTGATGTCCATCATGTTGGTTTGCCTATCGTTTTCTTGCAGGACATACCCCCACCCCGTCCAGGGGAAGGTACTTCAGGCCAGCAGCCTAGTCATGACCCTTACGTTTCAGCAGCTTTTCCACATATCCCTCAGTCTACACCGTTTGCTCCTTTCACCTCTTCACCACTTGATGAGCCATTCCGATGGTCCCCACCGTATTCCATGCCGACCTCAGACCCCTACCATCCCTCTCATTTTGTTGGCTATACACAGGATGAGTTACTTTATTCGCTTCAGCTTCGACTTGAAGTCATGAGTCGCAGAGTTTTGGAGCTTGTGTCGACACTGCGACCCCTACCGTGTCCTTGTCAGTCTACTTTTGTTCCCCCTCGTTCATCACCGTCTCCTTTTTCTCATCCACCTGCTCCTCTTACTCCTTTCCCAGAGTTTGATGCTCAATTCCTCACCGTCGAGAAGCAGGTCCGTTACTTGCTTCGTCATGTGTGCAAACTCGAGGAGGAGTTCGCACATGTTCTCAGTTTGCTTTTCCTCCCTCCTCCTCCCCCGCCATCAGTACAATAGGTTTTTTGTCTTATGCAAATGTATCACCTTTGGTGAGAGCACCAAGATTTAGCCGAGACTGTGAAGACTTTTGAAAACCACCTTTTGACTATGTGATCTTTGTACATTGGCAGACTTATTGGACAAGGGCAATGTGACCCTGTGTCCCTTTTGATATGAAACCCTTTGTAAACAATGTAACCGTGGTCGATAATTAATGAAAGCTCAATCGTCATGTTCTCACTAAACACATTGTTGGATTACTTGTTTATGTTATGATTGTGTCGTTGTATGATTGTTTGATATGATGATTTATTATGTGTATGTATATGCGACCTCTAGAAAAATTATATACATTTAGTTAGCAAATAAGACCTGACCAATCCAATCTCCTTCTTAAAAGATGCATCCTCAAAGGATCATTCAGCTGCCCATGACCGAGGCAGAATTACAAGTGCACATCACACAGGACATTGCATAGCACGAGGTGCTTCGCTACAGACACAGCGGAGGTACCTCAGGGAATAACCCACCTAACAGTAATGTTTAAGTCACCTAAGACACATTACAATACGTTTGGACATTTCCGAGTGTGCCTTGCTAATGCCTTTTGTGAATGATGTTGCTTGTATAGGCTGTACTTACAAGCAGTTTTTGGACTGCAAGCCTCTGAACTTCGACGGCACTGGAGGTGCCGTAGCTTTTGTGAGATGGGTCGAGAATACGGATTTTGTTTTGCGAATGAGCAATTGTACTCCAGAGCAACAAGCCACATATTAATCTGGACTGTTTCAAGATGGGGCTCTATCATGGTGGAACCTTTAGGTTTAGACGCTGGGCGAGGCGGCTGCGTATACTTTAACATGGGATGAGCTGAAAGAGCTGATGCGTAGAAAGTATTGTTCTCAGACGGAAATCTAGAAGCTGGAAATTGAATTCTAGAACCTGAAGATGGAAGGTCCAAAGGTGGTGGAATATGTGCAGAGACTTCACGATTTGTCACGAATTATTCCATATCTGGTGGAACAAGAGTTTAAGAGGATAGAACGATTCGTCTTGGGGTTGGCGCCTCAGATTCTGAGCTTGATGACGGCAACAATGCCTCCGACAACTATCGAGGCGAGTAACTAAGTGTGGCGCTCACTAAAGAAGCAATTAGATTGTAAAAACTTTCAACCCTTGATGAGAAGAAGGAGACCCATGTGGAGTCATCTGGAAAGAACAAAAGGAAGCTCACTGATTTCCAAAAGGATACTCGGGCGAATAACGACAACCATGCCAAAAAGGGAAAAAGGTATATGGGTACCCTACCTAGGTGCGACAATTGTCGACGTCATCAAACCGAGCAATGTAGATATGGAAGATGTGATCAATGTGGCAAAGTGGGGCATGACAAGGAGACGTGTTGGTACAGAGCTGGGCATGGAAATGAAGGTCAAGATGGTAGCAGAAATCGCAGAGGAAACAACAACAATGGCTATCAGGGCGGAAACAATAATGATCAAGAATAAGGTCGAGGCTGTGGTGGCATAGAGCATTTCAGGAAGGTTTACTTGGGGACTAAGCCTAGATGTGATGAGTGTAAGCTTCATCATGAAGGTCGATGTCTGAGGCCTAAATGCGATAGGTGCGGAAAGGAAGGACACAACAAGGATGCCTGTTGGGCAAAGTATCCCAGACAAGGAGGAAATGATGACGAAAACCAAGATGGAAACGATAATGGTAGATTTACAGGTTGCTTCAGATGTGGGGACGTGGGGCACTTTGGGAAGAACAATCCTAGGAATAACAAGCACATGGAATGGTGTTCGACATTGGAGCTCGTGAAGCACTCCAGGATCCGAACGAAGTCATGGGTACGTTCCCTACTAATCAACACTTTGCATCTGTGCTATTTGAGACCTGTGCCGACTATAGCTTCATATCGCTAGAGTTTAAGTATATACTTGGTTTAGTAGTAAGTAAGTTAGATATCCCGTATTCGATAGAACTAGCTAATGGGGAGCTAGTAGAAGCCAAAGGAGTGATTAGAGGCTGTGTTATTGTGCTTGGAGAGCGTGAGTTTTTGATAGATCTTCTGCCAGTTGAACTGGGAAGCTTCAACGTCGTGGTTGGGATGGATTGGCTGTCGAGTAATCGTGCAGAGATGGTTTGCCATGAGAAGATTATCCGTATCCCGATGGCGAATGAAGAGATGATTGTGATACACGGGGAGAACCAGGATACGCCTCTACGGATTATTAATTGCTTGAAGGCACGGAAGTTTTTTTTTGCGTAAAGGATGTGTTGCCCTCTTAGCTCATGACGTGGACAAAGAGGCCGAAGAACCAAAGCTCAAAGATATCCCTGTGGTATGGGAATATCCTGAAGTCTTCCCCAAGGACTCGCCAGGATTATCTCCTCAACGACAAGTCGAATTCCACATTGACTTGGTTCCGGGCGTTGCACCTGTAGGAAAGGCACCTTATCGACTTGCGCCTTCAGAGATGCAAGAGCTATCAATGCAGCTTCAGGAGATACTAGATAAGGGATTTATAAGACCAAGTTTCTTGCCTTGGGGAGCTCCAATTCCGTTCGTAAAAAAGAAAGGCGGTAGTTTTCGAATGTGCATAAACTACCGGGAGCTGAACAAGCTAACCATCAAGAATCGGTATCCCTTGCCGAGAATTAATGATTTATTCGACCGCCTACAAGAATCCAACTACTATTCCAGGATCGATCTTCGATCAGGTTATCGCCAGCTGCAGATTCAGGAAGAAAGTATACCGAAGAACAGTAAGTCAGCAAGTTGTTTTTAGACATACGCTAGCGTTGTGCTTTATACACAGTGCACAAAACAGTTATACATGGAATACAACACTTTGAGAAATCTAGGAGACACGTACTTAGGACCTCCGGGGACATAGGTCAAAACTCATTAAAGGTTATCACTTAGGAACCGCGTCTATTAAGTCGGGAAAACACCATTATTCTGTCATGCATGCTATTTTAGTTAACCGAACAGGTGAAGTACTCGAAATTATTTTATTGAAATTCCCACTTTTGCATCTAGCCAGTAGATTTTTACATCTATACTCCTCTTAATGGTAGTTGCATCGCGACAATTTTCTTCATTAGAGCGAACACCCCTTGTTTCGATAACTTGATTATTTCATAGGTTACACATGCATCGTTTGTTACGCATGTGGCTTCCCTTCGAATGATCGTTTTCGCCAAGTTACAAATATCACTTCGCTATATTCAGTCATTGCCTTGTATCTTGGATATTCCACATTATTGTAAGAATCGACCCCTTGATATTGAGTCAACAAAACCTTCTTAGAATTTCTTTTCTTTCGAGTTACATACATGGTTCATCTTTGTAACCATGCCGAAATTCCCTTGTAAATATATGTATTTATTGTCGGACTGCGCTGAGACCAAGTTCAATTGCTTGAACTTGTCCATTTCGCATATTCAATTCAAGACACCATATGATGTATTGAGAGCATCATATTCAAATTTATTTTTGCAAGTATTTCTTTTGTTCCGAGTCATAATAGACTTGTTTGGTCTACGGCTCCATTAAGTCGTCTGTTGGTTCCAACACCTTGTGGTGGTGTCTCGTTAATTTGAAGCCTGCGTAAATCTCGTTTTCGCATCTCATACACGGATTTAATTGTTTATTTATTGACTTGCTCTAAATCCGTTCTGTTTTATCATGATTAAAGCAGTCGTAACATAATCGTGTGTTAAGACAATGGTACATAAATTTATTTTTATATTCCAGTGTACCCCCTAACGGTTCTTACTTTATCGATCGAATGTCTTGTGGTATTTATTGCTTTTTCATCTTCGATCGGAAACAATAGTTCTTTGGTGCTCTATATTCAATTGGAAAATCCTATGATGTCGTTTGAATCAAAATTTCAGGTTTGCTTCATTACACTTTCATTTGATTTCAAACACGGTGAACTTATTCGGTCACCACTATTATTGAATTATGTCATTACGACACCTTGTGGTGTCGGTACAAACTTGTAGCTTGTGCTAGTCATGGTCAACCGTTTCATACGAAACTACATATACTTCTGTTTGACCTTTCATTTAAACACTCTTATGCAACTACAAATTCAGGCGATGATACACCAGGTTCGGTTGTATTTTATTTCGGTGCATTCTCGCAATTCAATAATGTCAACACACTAATTTTATTCATTTCTTTGTTTGAAAGTTGACAGATCATTTTCATGTCACTATTACATTTAAGCTTGCTGGTTCTGAGTTCATCTCGCGGATGTTATTGCTTCCAGAACTCATTTGCATATTGTAAACAATCGTTTGGAATTCTATTGGTCGAAACTCCTCTTCTGTTGAACCTATGTTGACTAAGTTACACCTCTATACGTCTCGTATCTTTTGACATCGAATTCGGGAACACAAACCATTAACCACTGGGCTCCTATTGTTGCAATATGTCCCTGAATTCACCTGATTCAAATAAGTCTTGTTTCGGTTTCGTGGTTAATCACTTTGGTATTATTCATATCCATGCACGCATAAGGTAACCCTAAGGAGTTAATGTAGATTAAATTTCGAGGACGAAATTATCTTAACAGGGGGAGAATGTGACAACTGTTAAAATTCCAGGTATCCGTACAATTATTAAACAATGATTAGTACTTTATGACTGTGCTGAATTACAATTAATGATTTAAATTGCTTTCTGAATAATAATATCATATATACATGTGCATCATATATTTCTTAATGACATATCATTATTGCATGAGAACCTTGTTGATTCAAAAGATACACGAAACACAGTTAGCACAGTTAGTCGATAAATCAGAAAAATGCTGACGGAGTTCAGTCTTCATACAGATAAGGTAATGAGACACAGTGTGAGCCAGAAACCAAGAGTTACACTAGTATAGTGTGTAGGAAAGTAAGGATCATAAAACTGCCTTCCTAGAGATGGTTTAAGAGCCAGAAAGTGCCTAAACCTCACATAAACTCCAGAATTCTGTAGAATTCAGCAAAATTCAGCATTTAAACACTTTAAAATCATGCAGAAATATGGATAAATGGTCCTGAATGCTTTCCTAAGTGTCGGGAATCAAAACTATCACAAAGAGTAATATAAAGCACACTAAACTGCATAAGTTTAGCACCTTAATGAACCAGTTACCAACCGGACACTACCCGAAACACCAAATTTTCACTAGAAGCGTTGTTTTAGCTCTACCAAGCAAGTTATGTTCCCTGAACATCATAACACACTATATAACACCTAGTAACTAAATACCTAACTAATACTTGAATTATAACTAACTAAACTAACTATTTAGTTGAAACCTAAGCCAACTATTTAGTTGAAACCTAAGCCTAAGACCCCCCCCCATACCTAGTTCACGGCCCAACAAGGGCCCCACTATTGATTTTATCTTATTATTATAATAGATCTTGTTTCCCTTTTATTAAACATAAAAACCAATGGAAATATGAGTTAGTGGATTATAAGAGTTAACCATAAGGACATAACCATTCATTTTCACAACATCACAACACTTGAACTTCTCTCCTTCTTCCCCTTCACCTCTCGGTCGAACACCACACCCCACACAACGACCATCATCAATCATCTTTCATTCATTCTACACATATACAAGGGTGCTAGAACGTGTATAAGGAAGCTTGGAGCTTGTGGAAGTTGAAGGACCTTTCTCTTGTGCTTTTATCCACTCCATTTCATCTAGTGATCATCCCTAGCCTTGAGCTAGTAGTAAGAACACTATACACTTCATTTTACATCTTATTTTGGTGGTTAAAAGAAGATACAAGAAGTTAATCTTAAAGAACACTAAGAATCTTGAACTTGAAACTTGAACATAAGCTTAAAATCATAAGAAATCATGATGTTTATGTGTTGTTAGGCTTGTTGATTGTTGTTTGCTCATGTTTTTTATGTTGATCATCATATGATCATGCTAGATAATGATTAAAAACATAATCTAGCAAGATGAGAGGATGATTATGTTAAAGATCCATAGATCATCCTCATGTCAATCATGAACTTGAAAGAACAAATTGCTTTCTTGTTAAGTGATAATTAAAGTGTGTGTAAAGTCTTGTAAATCTATGATTTCAAGAATGGTTTTTCAAGAAATCAAGTTAAAAATACAAAGTTTACTTAATATTGGTTCTTAAAGAAATAAACCACATTTTTAGTGGTTAATAAAGTGTAGGATCATGTATTTAACAAGAAAAATCCAAGAAGAAATATTTTTAGAAAAATGATATACAAGTTGTGAAGATCTAAATTATTTAAAAATGATGATTTTAAATAAACAACCACACTTTAAAGGGTAACTAGACTTACTAAATACACTAGTAAGTTACTACACATTTTTATAAATTTTCAAGTTCATGAGGTGGTAGTTTATGCTTGATTTTGGCAAAATTGGTAAGTGTAGATTGATTTGTGTTGATTTACAAAAGAAAATGATATGCCTTGAAGGTATGGAAACCTCCATTTTTAGGGGAAACTATGGCAAAAATTTTCTAAAAATTAAACACTTAGAAAAATATTTTTAAACAAATATTTACAAGTATATTTTAAATCATGAATTTTCACATAAAGTTTGCCATAATTTTTGTTACAAAAATTATAAATATTGGAGGTTGGTTTTTGTAAACAAAAGTGACTAAATATGTATTTAGGAAAATATATATTTAGAAGTCACCATGCGTGTGATTATTTGATTATTATGTGTATTAGTTATATTATTTTAGGACTTGAAATAATATAACTCATCAAAATACCAAAGATTACAATCCAAAAAATTACCAAAATTCCAAGAGAATGAATATATAAATTATACCCAAAATATTAAAGAAACCGAACAAAGAATATAACTCACAAAAATATTCCGGAAATTTTATTCATAAGTATATTTTGGTAATAAGTAATTTGGCATCAAAAGAACAAAAATATGATTTTTACAATTATTACAAATATATCATATTTTTTACAAGGAGAAAATATATTTTTATGGCAAGTAAAAATATATATTTTCTTGAAATTATTAGAAGATATATTATTTTTGGGAAGAAAATATATTTTCTTGAAGACACATGGAATACATTATTTTGGGTGAAAATATGTTTATATATATTTTCTAAGTTAGATTTGGAAATATAATATTTTTGAGACTTGTATGAGATATATAAATATTTTGCCAGGGAAAAATTATAAGTAATTTTTCTATGTAATATTCCTTAAGATATGTATGTTGAAAATATATATTGATGTATTTTTATTAAGAATATTATTTCGGAAAAGTTAAGTATAAAATACTTAATAATTACAAGAAAATACGTATTCTCGTAAGTATAAATACACACCGGAATACGCCACCGATACTTGGCAAAAATATACAAGTATAAGAATACGAATACAAATACACCCATCCTTGGGAAGGATATACATGTATAAATACATAAAAAGTAACAAGTTAAAATATATTATTTTAACTATTATTCCAAAATTTAATAAATATAATTCAAGTTAAAATATTTATTATTTTAACAAATAATTATATAACTTGAAATAATATTGAAGACACAATGAAACGTAACTCAAAGACACTAATTAATACTAAGTCAAGGCATGACCCGCTCGTCTAATAGACCGTAGTACGTTGTAGGTAGTCGTGTACACCAGAGGAGACTTTGAGTTACAGTCGGATTCGAAGAACGCAAAACAGTGAGTTCATGTCCCCCTTTTCTTTTAACTGTTTTTGTTTTATAACTTCGGGGGTGAAGTACATGTTACAAAAATGTTTACAAGCAATTACAATTGGTATGGTTAGCTAATGATTGCATAGTAGATCATGTGAATAGGTAGGCGAACTCCTAAGACCATTAATCCTCGTGTTAGGAATGAGCGGCACGAGTGATAGATCTATTTGGGTGTAGCGAGTCCACACCCATGTGGACCGGGGTTTTGGCCCATGAGGTGACTATGTCTTACAGCCGGAGGCCCGGTACAAAATCTGCTAGGTTTGTGCCTTCTTACGCCGTTGCACACATATTAATGTATTAGCTACACATTAATTGATCTGTTTTCTTGTTTGCTTTCATACCAGGTTTACGAAACATACATACTTACTTATATTGATTGCACAGTTATTAGAGCTCACACACTAAACACATGAACTCGCTCAACTTTTGTTGATGTTTTCAAACTACATGTATTTCAGGAAGCTTAGTATGGATATGGCTGGAGTTGAAGTTTTCAAATGTTGTTTGGAATAAAAGATGTCATCCGGTGTCGAATGGCTTGGAGTGTGTATCCTATCCTGGATAGGATACATAATTCAAAGCCTGGTTTTCATTAGTGTCTTTTGTCGAGTCCTTGTGGAACTCTAAAATAATTTGCATGGGTTGTAATCTGAATTTGAAGTCTATGTTTGGGTTCTAAAAACAATGTTGTTCGTAATGTTTAAACTAAATCAATGGATGAACATCTTGGTCTTATCATATTGTTGTTTGTTATGGTTGAATGCAATGGTATTAAGCAAGTCGTACCAAATCACGCTTCCGCAAAAGTCAGGGTGTGACATTCTTACCCATGATAGCTCAAAAAAGAATAAGAACACTTCTGGTTAAAAAAAATCGTTTTATTATTTTTCTTTTTATGTTTACAGAGAGTGATCAAGACATTAGAGGTTTAATCGAAAGATGGGAACAATTAGGATGGTAGTGTATTTACCTTGAATGGTGTTCGTTCGACACCGGCGGATACACCGGAGGTCTTGTAATGGCAGCTAAAAAGAGAGTAATAGTGGCCATTTCTTGGAGGGGAACAACTGGTGAGCCGTCTGAGACTAGAACCAAGGCACCGTGGAGCAAGATTAAGACGTGGCGGTTGAAGAAACACTGACCTTATAGGTAAGCTCCGACTAGGACTTCAACTCTTTGGCGATCCGAACAGCTAACCGCAAAACCAAACACCGTTAGGACTCGTTACAGGAATGGGGTTATTCCTGTAACCACCCTCCGGCGTGAGAATAAGTCTCGGTTTGGGAGTAAGAAAGTATGAGTAGAGAGAGAGTAAACGAGAGCAGAATGAATCGTACCTATGATGTTTACCTCTATTTATAGTTTACTATTAGGGTTTCATCTAACTTAGGATGGGCTCCGATAAGTTAGGGATTTGCATGATCTTCCCAAAAGATTGGGGATTTGGTTACGTGGTTTATCCATGCAGAATTGAACATTCTAGAATAAACATGTATAATTAAATATTTATAACAAAATAATAGGTAATGACCGGGTCGGGTTGGCCGATCCGGGTCATACCTCATCATGTCCCCCCAGTCCGAAGTTATGAAATGATATTCATGAAATCGGACTAAAAAAGGAAAAAGTCAAAGTTCCCCCTTTGAGTGTAAGTTTCTAGCGTGGGGTACCGTTACTTTTTTGAAAAATGGCGGCGATGGGAAAAGATGTGACAGTTAGGTCATCATTAGGATGATAGTTGTACCTCCCCTGTCTTGACACTTGTTCCCATCCGTTTGCCATTTTAAATTCGAAAGGTTGTAATCCCTTATAAATAGGTTTCCCGTTTAGAGTTTGGAATTCCATTTCCATCTGTGTTCACAATTTCTTCTCTTCTCCAATTTCTTGGTTGCAAAAATGGCCTCCAAAATCGGCGAGTCTTCTTCTTCTGCCCAAACAGGTTCTAATGCCCTCTATTGCAAATGGGGGCTTGTATCTTTCAACAATCTTATTCAAGAGTACATCATTAAGGCGGAGTGGAATCCGGTACTGCCGTCAAAGACAGACACGGCGTTTCCGTTGAGAGAGGGCAAAATCACTCTGTTCAGTGATTTATTCAAATTCTGCAATTTTTCGGTTGCCAATCACCAAGTTTTGTAAGTATGTTTGTCACACCCTGGCTTTTGCAGAAGCGTGGGTTTATTTGGTGTGACTTCTTAATACCATAGCACAATCATAACAACGCTATATGAAATAAAACACGTGATGATCATCCATTCATTAAGTTTTAAAAGTTACCACAACATCATTGTTTTAAAAGTCGACACATAAAATGACATACAACCATGACATAATTAAAAAACATGTTCATACGACACGACAAAAGACTTGACTAGAAATACGGTTTAAGACTTGCAACCCGTCCAGGCAAGGGTCACACTTCCTAAACCTGGATGACATCATTATTCCTTACGCAGCTTGACGCGATTGCATATCTCGCCAGGTCCACTAATTTCCTGAAATACATGTAGTTTGAAAAATCAACAAAAGTTGAGCGAGTTCATGTAAAAGTGAGTATGTATAAACCTTTAAAGTATGTATCAAAGTCCCTGGTATGTAGCATTAAGGAAAAAGATATCACCACTGGGTTGCAAAGCCACTGGTATGTGTGAAAAGGTGCAGGAAAACTCAAACCTAGCAAATTTGTGCGTCGGGCACATAGTCACCGCTTGGTCCACTCAGCGGACTCAGGAGTGGGGCTCGCTACACCCAAATAGATCTATCACTCATGTCCCTCGGTCCTAACAATGAGGATTAATGGCCTTAAGTGTTGTACCCACCCTTCACATGATCTAGTAGTATAAACCCTCCATAAGCTAACCATACCATGTAAATAAATGTTTGTAATAATTGTCGCATGTATTTCACCCCCGAAGTATAAAACTGAAAGCAGTAAAGAGAAAAGGGGGACATGAACTCACAGAAGTGCGTATCCTGTAACGTCAATCTCAAACTCGAACTGCTGCGTGACGACCTACACGTACTAATGTCTATTAGACGAATGGGCCGTGCCTTGGTTTAGGGTTTAGTGTTTTGAGTTGCGTTACTTTGATATTATACTTGTTAAAATAATATTAATTATTTTAACTAACTTTTGTATTTAGGATAATAGTTAGGTAACTATTTTGTATCCACACTTCTTAATTATTTTGTAAGTGTATTTCCTTCCCAATGATGGGGGTATTTATACATGTACACTTGTAATTCCGAAAAATATATTTTAAGTCCCACTTAGCAAATATATTTAATTTACTTGTCTAGAATATATATATTTTTCCCAAAAATATTATATTTTACTTCATAAACTTTCCAAAATAATATTTTACCAAAATATACGTATAAGAGTATTTTTCTGAAATATACATAAGTTACGTTTTAGCGTTTCGTATAGCAACAATACTTGCGTAACTTAAATATTCATCTTGTGATAGTTTTAGTATTATTTTGGAGTCGTAATTTCATAGTACAAAGTAGTTATATTATTTTTACCCTAAAAATAATGTAACTGGTTCACATAACAAACAAATAATCACACAAGAGTTTTAGTAATAAATATATATTCTAAATATATATTTATCAAATTTTATTTACGAAAATTAACCTCTGGCACTTAGTATTTTTTGTAATAAAAATCATGGCGAAGTTTATTTTGAAAATAAATTTAGAAATATATTTGTAAACACTTACTAGAAAAATATTTCTAAGTGTTGGATTTTAGAAAAATTTCGCCAGAGTTTCCTTTGTAAATGGAGGCGTCCACGCTTACTAGCGTATCATTTTCTTTTGTAAAATCATTCAATCAACAATATACAACCTTTATGTCACACCCCGACCGCGTAAAACAACAAATCGCGGCGGAATTGTCGGGGAGTGTTGTAACAGAATCATTGTTTCAAACACACGGAAATTTGAAGTTTCGTTTTATTAAACATTAAATATTTACATCGTCTGGAAATCTAAATAAATAAGTTTATTAAGTTACTAAGGCCTCGTCCAGTCCTATGTGAGTATGCATCCTAGCAATCAACATCATTCAACAACACCTAAAACATATGTGAAAACAAAGTCAGCAAAGAAATGCTGGCGAGTACATAGGGTTTTGAGAGTGTCGGATTCGTGGCTAGTTTACATGTTGCAATACTCAATTAAAAACCTTGTTTTGAAAAGTATTGTATTGCGGCATAACTAACCAACTCAAATAAAGTTGGTTATAGTGTATAAAATCTCGTAGCCATGATTCTTAACCCAAAACATTTATTTAATAAAGTCTCGTTAATAAAACTCGTATAGTTTATATCGTTTCGAAAACCTCGTTT
The DNA here is from genome assembly GCA_030545235.1 of Helianthus tuberosus. Taxonomy (NCBI): domain Eukaryota; kingdom Viridiplantae; phylum Streptophyta; class Magnoliopsida; order Asterales; family Asteraceae; genus Helianthus; species Helianthus tuberosus. The sequence continues at coordinate 61,231,250 of CM060414.1, read as the reverse complement.
GTGTGACATCGCTTCCAATTGTTTACCCAAGTGAACTAAATAACGCCACGGTATGTAATATGATGAAAACATATATATATAGGAAGTACCAGCGGCGTATCCACCATGCTTTCATCACATTACACCCGCCCCGTTATCTAAACACTAACCGAAGACCAATCATTTACCCAAATCGTTTAATTCGTTAATAATCGCTTTAGTCGTTTAAATCATTCTCGTTTTAGATCGTGAAACTACTTTTGGTCGTCTCGCTAATAACATTCAAACCTTTGTGACTCGTCTATTGTTCAACTCGTTTTCGCATTAACAAACTTCCAAAGGGTAAGTTAACAATCATCAGATTCAGTCGTTAACCACCTAACCCACACATAACCATGGGTCCGGTCTGATAACGGGATTTGTCGGATCCTATGGTACCATAACCTAATACTGGTCAGTTTGGCCGAAATTAATGAATGTCATTCGTTATGTAATTACAACCAACAAGCTCGTTCACATTATCGAAATCATTATTAGTTTAGTATAAACCATCTCAATCGTTTTGAAACCATCGTCAAAATATCGAAATCGTTTTGATACATATGAATCACCCCAAAACAATCGAAAACAGTAAAAGAGGGGATCTATGTACTCACCTTCGGGTGGGTGCGTTTTTAAGTGTTAACAAAATCCCTCAAATTGTTTATCCGCCCTAAATTAAATAAGAATGATTTTAATAATCAAGACCCACGCTTCGACATACAAAATGCTACTTATGTCATTTCTGTTTTAATATATATGAAACTGGACTGTTTTCGGACATTTAAATAAAATAGTTAACTTATTCCAAAAATTCCCAAATTTTTAAAGAATGTCTTAAACATTCCAAATATTATTGTGTAAAAATATCGGGGTCCAGTTTGTTACCAATATTATATAAAAATTCATTTTCCGGACTGCAATCAGATTTGTTACTTTCTGATTACAGTCTATGAAATAATTCGTTTAAAAATCATCGTAAGTCCGTTTGACGTAATTCCAGTTGGAGGATCACGGCGACAACAGTGACCATCTACAGTATAAATTTCTTGATCTAACCCTACACAGAATTCAAGTTATGACTGAAAACAGGACGCATATTTTCAGCAGCAAAAATGCAGCTCTAGCTGCTGTTACAAAAAGACACTTTAAAAATAGTAAACGGGGTCCAAAAATTATGATTCCAGTGCCATTAGAACCGTATTTCATAATAACATGTTACAGACTCAAGAAAAACAGTTTTTTGTTAAGTTATAATCTGGTTACAGCCAGTTAAAGGTGGCTGAAAATGCACATCAGCATGCTTTTTGTAGTATAAGTGCCATTAAAAAGTATACTTATGATTACCATTCATTCTAATAATGATTTATCTCGTAACATAAGCTATTTATAGCAGATTGTCACTTATATATCACAGATTTATCATGCATTATCATATTTCATCATCATTTTATCAATACTTCAACACTAGGCTAGTTTATGTTCAAGACTTGTTTATGTTCATTAGACTTTCTAACTTTTTGATCTTTAAACATCATTAACCACTCAACAATCATGTAAAATGCAAGGATCTAAGTGCTCACCACTAGCATAAGGCTAGGGGAGTTCGAGTGTAGAAAAGTGGTGGTTAATAGCAAACGAAGAAGGTCCTTCCACTTCCGAGAACACCGAGCTTCCTAAATCACCTTGTTACACCTTGAGTTAACCTTGGAATGGATGGAGCTTGATTGAAAAATGATGGTGTGTGGAGGGGTGTTTGGGCCGTAAGCTTAGTGAGGGAGAGAAAGTGAGTTTGTGTTGGTGAGGAATGATGAAGAAGATGGGTTCTTATAGTCACAAGTTTATTAGCCAATGGATCTAATGTCTTTTATGTACATGACACAATCCTTTACAATATCTTAGGGAGATTATATGGTAGACCTTGTAAGATTGTGTAGCCTCCACCATTTAGGCCATGTGGCCGATTACAAGCACATGGGGGAGGGGTCTAAATGTAGATTTTGATGGTAATAGGTTATCTTATGGCACTAGATCATATCTTAGAGTACATAGCATAATCTAAGGAATCTTCATCAAATCCAAGTAAGGATTATGGAAGATATTTAAAGGATTGTTGTGATCCTTGTGGGGCCATGCTAGTGACCGAAAATCAGCCAATGGGGGGGGGGGGGTTTAGTGTCAATTTCATTCCCTAAATCCATAAATAAGTAAGCTTTCAAGTGTAAAATTTAAGGATTTAATGTGTTATTGTGTCACAAGTGTTATGGTGTTTAGGGACCATAACTGGCTTAGAAAAATAAAAACAATATATTTGTCAATATTTTTGTGTTCCGGGTAATGTCCGGTTGTTCGGTTAAACACCGTTCTGTTATAGTGTTTAATTATGTACCCGGTATTTATCTAGCGTTCAAATCCCGATTTATGGCGTCCTAAATTATTTTTATCATTCTATAAAAATAAACTCGCCAAAATATTACTGAAATAAATTTCAGTTGTCGAGACTGGTTGCGTTGTCTGCGTTTTGTAGTAGAAGCACTGTGTCGTACAGAAACACACAGTACGCGCTTAAACTTAAAAAAAATAACGTTTTAGGCGTTTTAATTTATTTTTCAACACGGACCTGATTAAAATAAAATTTTAATCATAACATAATATTTTTGGGATTTAAATATCATCCGGACGGTCACCAACGTTCGTTTCGCAGTTTTGTCGTAATTAGTTCTTTAGTTCAAATAAACATGTTTTCGCCATACCGAATCCTTCGAAACTTATTTCTAAGTTATGTAAAGGATATTTAGGGTATGTCAGGCTTACGTCACAGTTTCGGAGTGTACGTCGCGTTAAACTGATTGCGTTTAAGCACCAGTTTGTGTATAACCTTCCAGAAAGTGATTTAAAGCTTGAAGTCGGAATCGAATCAAATCGTAAAATTAATAAACACAATTGCACATATAATAACACCAAAACACATATAATAACACCAAAGCACATTGTTTTATTGATAACTGACATTGTTTTTCATTATACGGTGCTTACAGAACACAGTTGTCACACTTTATTTGCCAAATTTGTCAAAAATAAGTATGAACTATAAGCTTATGAACTTGAAAGATTTGTAAAAGTAAGTAGTAACTTACTAGCATAATTATAAGTCTTGTTATCTTTAAAAATATGATTGGTTCTTTAGAAACTTTATTTTTAAAGAGTTTGAACTTTTACAACTTCTAGTCATATTTCTAAAAATATTTCTTTGTGAAATTTTTCTTTTTACACAAATGTTCCTACACTTGTTTATCCACTAAAAATGTGGTGAGTTTATGTAAGATCCGAGTTTTAACAAAACTCATATTGTTCACTAGGTTCTTTCGAAAAACCACTCATAGATCTTTAGATCTACAAGTTTACAACTTATTTTGGTCTTTATTTTTCAAGAAAACTTGTATGTAATCAAGTTCATAGCTTATGTGTGGATGATTTCATCATCCACAACATTTTTAACCTTCACATCTTGCTAGTTCATGTCTTTAAACATGATCTAGCAAGTCTATGTGATGAACCATAACATTTTATCTAACAAACAACATTCAACAAGCACAACAACACAAGATCAACATGATTTCATCACTATTTTAACCATACTTCATCTTTAGTTAGCTTATACTTCAAGACTTTGCTTATGTTCTTTAGAGTTCTCATATTTTTACCATTCTTTTTACTATTAACCAACAAAATTATGAATAAGATGAAGATCTAAGGAACTTACTACTAGCACAAGGCTAGGGGAGTTTCAAAGCGTAAAAGTGATGGATAAAAGAAAACAAAAGAGATCCTTGAGCTTCCGAACACACCAAGCTTAGTTGTTGGACCTCTTGCACCTTTGGATGAGTGTAGATTGTGTGTATGAAGTTTGATGGTGGTGATAGGATGGCAGCAGAACCAAAGGGAGAGAGGAGAAGAAAGAGCTTGTGTTTGTTGTTTGTGAAATGAAATGATCAAGTTCCTAATGTGCTAATTTATAAACCAAAGTTATCTTTTATCCAACATGTATAATGCTCCTAATCATCCAACATTTGCAAATAAAATAATCAAAAGAAGTGTGGGGATGTCCCCACATCCATGACCGTCGAAGGGGGGGGGGTATGGGGTTGGGTTTCAATTCTTGGTTACAAGTTTAGTTAGAATCTAGTTAGGATCTAAAGGTTAAATTTGTATATTAAGGTGTGTTATTTAATATAAAGTGTGTTAGGGTGTTCGGGGACCCTAACTAGTTCAAAAAAGTAAAAACAATGTGTTTGGCAATATTTTTATGTTTCGGGTATAGTCCGGTTGTTCGGTTGGGTGTTGTTCCGTTTAAGTGCTAAATTAATCTATAAAGTGTCTTTTATAATACTTTTAGTGACACATTTAATTCCCAACACTTTGGAAAGTATCTAGGACTATTTTGCCAAGTTTTTGCACCTTACTAGCATAGTTAAATGCTGAATTTTGGTTATTTAGTGCAGAATTCTGCATTTAAAGTATGTTTTAGGTACTTCCCGGCACTATAACTATCACCTAGTGACGCAGTTTTATGGTCCTCACTTCCCTACACTCCCTACTAGTGTAGTATTCTATCTCTGGCTCATACTGGCCTCAAAAATATTGTCTGTCTTGGTGCTGGCATTGTCAGCATGTCTCTGGATTATCCGCTCACTGTGCTAACTGTGCTTTGTGCATCAAGTTTGTCACTAAAGTTTGTGTGTAAGAAATAGAGTGACAGTATAAAATGTGATGCATATGTATGTATGTAACAGAAAACAGAAAGCAATTAAATCAACAGTTGTAATCAAGCACAGTCATTAAGCACAAATTAAGAATTAATTAATTGTACGGATACCTACAATTTTGAGGGTTGTCACATTCTCCCCACGTTAAGAAAATTTCATCCCGAAATTTTAGGTTCTGCTTCTAGTTGCAGGGGTCTTGGGAAATAAATGGGGGTATTTCTCTTTCATACGATCCTCACGTTCCCACGTGAATTCTGGTCCATGTCTTGCATTCCATCGAACTTTGACGAGCTTGACACTACTCCTGCGTGTTTTGATAACTTTCCAATCCGTAACCTCAACGGGTTCTTCGGTAAAGTGGAGCGTGTCGTCGATATGAACTTCATCCGCAGGAATGATCACTGTCTCTTGTGTTGAACTCTTTTTCAGATTAGATACGTGAAATGTATCGTGAACGCCATTAAGTTCAGCGGGTAGGTCCAACTTGTATGCTACAAGCCCAATCCTTTGCAGGATTCTGAAAGGGCCAATGTAACGTGGATTCAACTTCCCACGCTTCCCAAAGCGTGCCACACCCTTCCAGGGTGAAACCTTTAACAAAACCATATCCCCAACTTGAAACTCCAAAGGTTTCCTCCTTTGATTTGCATAGCCTTTCTGTCTGTCGCGAGCCGCCTTGATGCGCTCTCGGATCTGTGCAATCTTGTCTGTCGTCTCTTGGACTATTTCGGGCCCAACAAGTTGTCTATCTCTCGCATCAGCCCAGCACAGTGGTGATCGACACTTGCGTCCATAGAGAGCTTCGAATGGCGCGGCTCCAATACTGGTGTGGTAGCTGTTGTTGTACGAAAATTCAATTAATGGTAAGTGATTGTCCCAGCTACCACCTAGGTCCATTACACATGCTCTCAGCATATCTTCCAATGTCTGAATAGTTCTCTCGCTCTGGCCATCAGTTTGTGGATGAAATGCAGTGCTCTGATTCAACTGCGAGCCAAAAGCTTCTTGGAAGGATTGCCAAATTCTTGATACGAATCTTCCATCTCTATCAGAGATAATCGAGAGAGGCACTCCATGACGTGCAACAATCTTCCTCATGTATATTTCAGCAAGCTTGCTCGTGTTGTCTTTCTCTTTGATTGGCAAGAAGTGTGCAGACTTTGTTAGACGGTCTACTATTACCCAAATTGTATCATGGCCCTTGGGCGTCTTTGGCAATTTCGTTATGAAATCCATTGAAATCTGTTCCCATTTCCATTTGGGTATTTCAGGTTGCTGTAGAAGGCCTGAAGGCTTTTGGTATTCGGCCTTAACCTTGGCGCAAGTTAAACATTTGCCAACATATATCGCAACATCGCCTTTCATCCTTGGCCACCAATAGAAATTCTTAAGATCTTGGTACATTTTATCCGCTCCAGGATGAATCGAGTACCGAGATTTGTGAGCTTCATCAAAAATAATCTTCCTCAAACCACCAAACAAAGGAACCCAAATTCATTTCATGAAGCATAAAGTTCCTTCCTCGTTTGGCACCAGCTGCTTCTCCATCCCACGGAGATACTCGTCCTCAATATTCCTTTCTTTCAAAGCTTCTCTCTGTGCGGCACGAATGCGCAAAGAGAGGTCTGTCTGGACAATCATTTCCAAAGCCCTAACCCTTATGGGCTTGATCCTTTCTTTTCGACTCAGGGCATCGGCGACCACATTCGCCTTCCCTGGGTGATACTTGATCTCGCAATCATAATCATTCAACAGCTCTACCCAGCGTCTTTGCCTCATGTTAAGCTCCTTTTGGTAAAATATGTGCTGCAGGCTCTTGTGATCAGTGAAGATGGTACATCGCGTGCCATACAAATAATGGCGCCAGATCTTCAATGCAAACACCACCGCGCCTAACTCTAAGTCGTGCGTGGTATAATTTTTCTCGTGAACCTTCAACTGGCGTGACGCATATGCTATAACCTTCTGGCGCTGCATCAGCACGCAACCCAAACCTTGACGCGAGGCGTCACAATATACCACGAAGTCGTCCGTTCCTTCGGGTGGCGATAAGATTGGTGCGTCACAAAGTTTGTTTTTCAACAACTGCTTCTTCTTGCTTGTCACCCCAATCAAACTTCTTGTCTTTCTGTGTGAGTACGGTCAGAGGTTGAGCGATCTTGGAGAAATCCTCAATGAACCTTTGATAATAGCCAGCCAAACCTAAGAACTGTCGAATCTCGGTTGGCGTCTTTGGAGTCTCCCAATTCTTGATTGCCTCGATCTTTGTGGGATCAACATGAATTCCATTTCCATTAACCACGTGACCAAGAAACTGAACTTCACACAGCCAAAATTCGCACTTCGAGAACTTAGCGTATAGCTTCTCCTTTTTAAGTAGCTCTAGAATAGCTCTTAAGTGCTGTTCGTGCTCGTCCTTCGTCTTCGAGTAGATCAGAATGTCATCAATAAACACGATCACAAACTTATCTAAGTACGGCTTGCAGACTCTGTTCATTAGATCCATGAAAACTGCCGGTGCGTTTGTCAACCCAAACGGCATAACCAGGAACTCGTAATGTCCATAACGAGTCCTAAAGGCCGTCTTCGGGATACTTTCCTCTTGTATCCCAAGCTGATGATATCCTGATCGAAGGTCGATCTTTGAACAAAATCTCGAACCTTGCAACTGATCGAACAGGTCATCGATCCTTGGCAAAGGATATCTGTTCTTGATAGTCAACTTATTAAGCTCGCGGTAGTCTATACACATACGAAAACTACCATCCTTCTTCTTGACGAACAGAACTGGAGCTCCCCAAGGTGAGAAGCTTGGTCTGATGAATCCTTTGTCTAACAGCTCCTGGAGTTGCGTCGACAACTCCTGCATCTCCGAAGCTGGAAGTCTATAGGGTACCTTGGCTACATGCGCGGCGCCTGGAACCAAGTCAATGTTAAACTCGACTTGTCGCTGTGGCGGCAATCCTGGCAAGTATTCTGGAAAGACCTTCGGATATTCTTTTACGACCAGAATGTCTTCTATCTTTAGCTCCGTGGCTTCTTTATCCACGATGTGTGCCAAGAATGCAACACATCCCTTCTGTAAACACTTTCTAGCTTTCAGATAGCTAATAATCCTCAGAGGCGTATCACGCTTCTCTTCATGTACTACGATCATTTCTTCGTCCGTCATAGGGATGCAGACGGTCTTCTCGTGGCAAACAATCTCGGCTTTGTTGCTCGATAACCAATCCATCCCTACCACCACGTCGAAGCTCCCCAACTCGACTGGCAGTAGGTCTAGTGTAAATTCGTGTCCTCCCAATTCTATCACGCATCCTCTGACGACTTCACCCGTTTCAACTAGTTTCCCATTCGCCAATTCAATCGAGTATGGAACATCTAACTTACTAGTGGTCATGTTGATACACTTTTTGTGTGGACGCGGCACGTTCGGTTCGAGCCTTTAACGGAATGAAGACCAAGTCGGATATCCTCCTATCCACTTGGGTTCGATAAGTTTGTTCCGTTTGATATGTAATGTTCTAGAAATAATGCATGTTGCATACTAGGGTAATGTGGTCATTATTAGAATGTTTATATGTTGCTGTTATTTGCTGTCTGTTTGCAGCATACAACACAACAGATGCAGGCCTCGACGAAACAGGCTTGTTTCGTTGAAGACATCATGACGAAACAGACATGTTATCAATTGGTTTTGTTTCGTCGACAGTCATGACGAATCACACTTGATTCGTCGTGTAATGGGCTGCTTCAAGCCCAATGTGTGGCCCATATCCTGTTTCGCCGAGACACCTTGTGTTTCGTCGACTGTTGGGCCCAGGGACTATATAAACCAAGTCTGCTTTCACTTTGAAGGCAGATGAGAGCTTACACCTAAAGAAACTCTGTCAAAATTATGTTAAACTGTGTTTGTATCAGTTTGTAATCGGTTCTCATCCCGTTTAATCAATCGAGTGTGTATCATTGATTATACCGTGTCGTTATTGATTTATATGTTTGATTTGGCATAGTTACGTGGATTCCGCACACGTAACCGTGTTTGCTATAAACAAGTGATTTGGTTCGTTATCGATCCTCAGATTACGGGACCTACAATTGGTATCAGAGCGTTTGGCTCTAATCCTTGTTTAAAATCAAACATTGTTCGATTTTTATCAAGTATTTGTGTGTGTTTTTCTGAAAATTTGTTCTTGAAAAATCATATTTCTGAAAAATATTCATAAAATCTGGTTGTTTTCTTGTTATTTGCTATAGAGTTTTATCAAAAACCTTGTTAGATTGTTTGTTTATGCTTTAAACCGGGTTTTTAGTGAAAGTCTTTTTCATTTTCTTGTGTCAGAAAATTATCGGTTACCGGAAAACTCATTGTTCTTGAGTGTGTTCTTCATATCATCATATTGTTCTTATCATACTTGTGATTTTGATCCTTTTATTGTTTAAATCAAAGTGTTGTGCAATATAATACATTAAGTGGACTTTGGTGTAAAATTGTGATCATTAGTTTCTGAAAAAGCATGTTGTGTTGAAAAACAGGTTTATCAACTTACCTTGTGTCAGTAAGATATTTTAAATATCTAAACCAGCTGTCTGATATTCAGTTTCGATGAAACAAGTAGTCGACGAATCACAAGTGTTTCGTCAAAAATATCTTCGACGAAACAAGTCCATTTCGTCAAAATATCTTCAACGAAACAAGTCAGTTTCGTCATCATTCATTTAGACGAAACAAACCTGTTTTGTGGAATCTGTTTCGTCGAGAACAGATCTGTTTTAAACAGAGGAGTTGCAAAACCATACTAACCTTGTGTTTTCAAGTGTGTGTGCAGGTGTTATCATACATATACCAAATATGAGTAACAAAGGTCTGTGGGATTGGAGTTCGGACTCAAGACCAAGTGAAAATCAGCCTTCGCTTGCCGATTTAATGAACCAATTGCCTCAAAAACAACAATCAATAAGCACAGGTCAATGGGCAATGGTTTCTAATCAAAATCAAAACATTCAAAATCTATTGCTCAGTGAGAGTGAGACGGGAAGCAACAATCGCCCGCCAAAGCTAAATCACATGAACGACTATCCATCATGGAAGGGTCGTTTTCATACATACATTCAAGGGCAAAATGTTGAACTTTGGACGTGTTTCTCTACTGAATGTAGCCCGGAACTAGAAGCAGCAGCATCAACTGCCGTTGGTATTTCTAATATGCTTGAAGAAGACAAGAAAGCCTATGAATTAGAGAAGAAGGCGTTTGCTTTTCTAACACAAGCTCTTCATAAAGACATCTATCATCAATTTTCTTATAGTAAGAGCACAAAAGCTTTATGTGATGCATTGGAAACAAGAGGAGAAGGAAATGCAGCTTCTAGAAAAATACGCCATGATCTTTTGAAGAAAGAATATGAATCATTTCAATCTTTGGAAAATGAAACCCTAAATGATATGACTTCTCGTTTCTATCATTTGATAAGTGAAATGAGTTCTTATAAGGTTGTCACAACTCATGTGGAAATGATTGCACGTTTAGCTGATGCTCTACCTCCTATATGGAGTCCATTCATTGAACTTCTAAAGCATACTGGTGCTCTGGATGGGGAAAATGTCACTATCTATGGATTCGTTCAGAAGTTGGAGCACAAGAACGAAGAGGAAACTAGGAAATCTAAAAGGATAGGAGCTCCTCAAAACACAGAAATGTATTTGCCTGGTTTTGCTCCTTCAGCTAGTTCTAGTTCTGTTCAGCAACCTAAGCTTCAAACGGCGTTTGTTTCCAACACAAACTCATCAACTCAACCAGAGTTTGATTTAGGTGCTTATCTTTCACAATCGCTATCCAAATCTCAATCTCAACCTCCACCTCAAGTTACTACTACTCAACCAGAGTTTGATTTAGGTGCTTATCTTTCATAATCGATGTCCAAATCTAAAGCACAACCACCACAACAAGTACATTATACCAACAATCCTCCACCTCAAAACCCGAACACTGTCAAAGTTGATACTTCGAACCTCTCAAAAGTTAGCATTGAAGTAGCAAAGGAGCACATGGAACTCATTAATACAATGGTCAGTGCCTACTGCGGTTTGGTAGCAGGTCAAATTGGGAACATCAGTATGACCAACGAAGATTATCAACAAATCGACCGTGATGAAATGGAGTTGATGGATATAAAGTGGGCGTTTGCAAGTGCAGTAAGAAGGGCAAAGGATTTCATGATTCGAACAGGAAGAAGTTCGTTGGAAAGTAAGCAGGATACGAAGTACGGGTTTGATAAAGAAGCGGTTACATGTTTTAATTGTGGCGAAAAGGGTCACTTCAAACGTGAGTGCACCCGACCACCCAAGCAAGGCAATCAGAACCCTTTCAGAAATCAGACAAGTACTTCAAATGCCAATCAAGGCAATCAAGACAATCGTGGAAAAGGGATAGTAGCTGTGAACAATTCCACCAACCAGAATCAGTCTGGACCATCAAATAACACTCGTGCATTGACTGTTCAAACAGATGAAGGGTGTAATTGGTCTTTACAATTAAGGGAAGGTGATAATGAAGGAGGAACCGCGTGCTACGCAAAGATCATCAATCACATCAAGCACGTTCATAAGGAAGAATTTTCTGAAAGTGACGACAGTTCGGGTTATACCGGGAGTTCGGATGAAGAAAGTTCTATTTCGGGTGATGTGAAAGAAGAAGCAAGTTCTATTGATGATTTGTTGAAAGAAGCAGAGGAGTTGAAGTCTCAGAAATCTGTTCTTATCAAGAAGGCTGGGATAGCATCTAAGGAAATGGAGAAGTTCTTCTCTGAAGACGGATCTTTTTCTTTTCAAACTGCCTTTATGGCAAATGTTTCAGCGTCTTCGAGTCAGGTAACATCTGAAACTCCTAGAATATGTACTGATTGTGCTTATATGAAACAGGAATGTGAAAGAGTGAAACTTGAATGTGACAAAATATATGGTCACAATCGAAGTTTGGTTGTTGATATGTCAAAGTGCAAAGAAGCAAATATGGCTTTAACAAGAAACGAAAAGGACTTTAAATTTTTAATTGAAAATTTAAAGAAAGGTGTTTCCGAAACTACCAAAGTTGTTTATCACAAACAAATTAGTATTAACAAGTACATAAATATCGTTGAGGAAACCAAAAAGGAATTAGCCATTGCAAAATGCGAGCACGATGCGATCAAGCAAAAATTGGAGAGTTATTCTAACTCCCGATTTGTGCTCGATCACATAATTGACGTTCAACAACTGAAGAAAAACAAGAGTGGTGTTGGGTATAAGAAATGTCCGCCCCCTTTGAGACACAACTATGCTCGACCACCTGATGAAGAGGATATGCCTCGTTTTGAACCCAGTGTGCCTCTTAATTACGAGGAACTTACTACTGGATTAGGGTTCAAACCGGACAGCTCCTCCGGAACTTCATCTGATGAAACAAAAACTTCAACAACAGTGAATCAAAGTCCTCCATCTGTTGAGGATTATGATTCATCTGATGATGAAACAGATGCAAATGACCAGGATGAATCACTTGATAAGAAAAAGGGAATAGAAATTCCAATTGAGAATCATATTCTTTGTGATCCTCCTATTCCTGTTGTGCAACAAGTTGCCAAAAATATGATTAATCCTGTCATGACTGACAAGAAACCTGTGTCTACTGTTAAAAGTAATAATGTGTTGTATACTTTGGTTGGTGATTCTAAAATCTATTCAGATAATGATTTTCCAATTAAAAATGTCAATCCATCATCGATTGATAACGTTTTTGAAAATAACACAAGTAAGTTTTTGGGAAAGTCGATTCCGGGAGTTACTGTAACTCAATGTGATCCAATTCCTAGGGCTGAAATCAAAAAGCAATTTGGAAATCAAAAATCCCCAACAAAGCAACAACCTTTTGCTCCTAAGGGTAAACAACCATGTCAACGAGCTCAAAGGCCAAATATTTCTAAATCAAAATTTGAAACAAATGGAGCTCGTTATCAAAAGAAAAACAATGATGTCAGATTTGTGGCATCTGAGGGTACTGATAAAATTGAGATTTTTGCTAACAAATCAAACACTGATTTTGTACAACAAGTCAAGATTTTAAAGCGTAACAGTCAAAATAATTACACTCAACATTCAAACGGGTGTGATGAAAAGGCAAGTACCTCAGGTTCTACAGGTTTGACATATGAGCGTCGATCCGTTTCTCCTAAGTTTGTTGAGAGGAGAACGTGTTTTAAATGTGGGGAGTTTGGGCACATCATCAAAGATTGTGCAAACACTCCAAAAGAGAAATTTGTTGAGAAAGCACCACCTGAAAATATTCACCCTCAATGTCGTTCCGTTTCGCCAAAACATGATAAAAGAACTGTTAAAGAACAGGAAACGAAACAACGACATCAAAATGTGAAGAAAATAGAAAAGGCCTTAAAATCTGAGGTTAAATCTATTCCAAGGGAACCAAGTTCATCTTTAAAACCAGAAGTTTCAAAATCTGTTTACAAAACTGAATTTGGTAAACAAAAACAAACTTGGAAACCTAAGAAGGGTGAAAGTTCAGGGGGAGCTGTTAGGTTGGAAAATCATCACCAGATCGAGATCACTATTCGTGATGCTCAGGGACGACCCAAGACCACTATGGCTTGGGTCCCCATCCTTAACTAATCATTGGATGATTTGTGCAGGGTGTTCCAGGAGGAACTATCAGTAGTCATTGGATTGTTGATAGTGGGGCATCCAGGCACATGACGGGCGACTTGCGGCTTCTGTACGATGTGAGAAATATTAGAGGAGGCTATGTCGCGTTCGCAGGAGACAAAGGCGGATATATCACCGGAGAAGGAATGATCTCCAATGGTGTGGTATGCTTCGAAAAGATTAATTGTGTTCGTCAACTTGATCATAATCTTCTCAGTGTGTCGCAAATCTGCGATAAAAAGTTCACCGTGCATTTTGATGATGCCGGTTGTTATGTGCTTAAACCTGGATTCAAGATTCCTGATGAATGGATTCTCTTATCGGCTCCAAGAATTAATGATCTTTATATTCTTGACATGAGCCAAGCCATTACGACATCTGCGCAAGTACAATGTTTTGTCTCAAAAGCCACAGAGAAGGAGTCTATTTCTTGGCACAGAAGAATGGGGCACATTCACTTGAGGAAAATGAACCATTTGGTGAAAAATAATCTTGTGAATGGTGTGCCTGTGAGAAGTTTTCATCTACAAGATATCTGTGTTTCGTGCCAGAAAGGGAAACAAACAAAGAAGTCTCATCCTCTGAACAAAATCAACTCTGTTAGCATGCCTCTCGAACGTCTTCATATGGATCTTTTTGGACCTATGAAGCACAAGACAACATTCGGAGATGCTTACTGTCTGGTTGTTACTGATGATTATTCAAGATTTTCTTGGGTAGCTTTCATGGCACACAAGAGTGATACTCCTGGAATCCTCAAGGATCTTCTCACAATGTTGGAGAATTTATACACTTTGAAAGTGAAGAGGATCCGAAGCGACAATGGAACTGAGTTCAAAAACCGTGTGATGGATGAGTTCTGTATTTCTAAAGGCATTCTTCATGAATACAGTTCTCGCTATACTCCACAACAAAACGGTGTCGCTGAGAGGAAGAATCGCACGATTATTGAAACTGCAAGAACTATGTTGGTAGAGTCTGAGCTACCTGTTCAATTCTGGGCAGAAGCTGTGTCGACTGCTTGCTACACATTGAATAGAGTTCTTACAGTTAAGAGGCATGGCAAAACTTGTTTCGAACTTCTACAGAAAAGGAAACCGGATCTTTCTTTCCTTGAACCCTTTGGCGGTCCATGTACCATGATTGAACCAGATGGAAAGTTTGGCGCAAAAGCTATCGAAGGTTTCTTCCTTGGATATGCAACTCCGAATTTTCGTGTATGGAATTTGACCACCAAAAAGATTGAGCTTTGGAATGAAGTAAGGGTTCAAAGGTATACAAGTCCTGTTAAAGCTCCGGGTGATCCTTGGATGTTCGATTACGATGGGATATTCGACTCCTTTAATCTGCCTACCTTTGATGAAGAATCTGCAGCTGTTCAAATGATATTTGATAGTGACAACGCTGCTGGCTCGCCATTGGTAAGACCTGTTATTGTTAGCCCTCAAGGTTCTAATTCAGTTAACAATACTGTTCAAAATGAGGTATTTGAAGATGCTACTGAGTCATCGGAAGATGATGAACATCTTGATGCGACTGAAGGCACTTCTGCCCCGGTTGCTCCTGTTCAAGGCTCTTCTTTAGAAACTCCTCAAGTGCAGAATGTTGATACTGCTGAAGGGAATGCATCCACTTCTACGCATATTCCCGGTGCGGAGTTGGTTGCTGATCTTAATCTTAACAATTTGGGTATTAATGCTAGTGTTCCTGAAAATCCTGAATTGAGGATTCACAATACCCACCCCCAGCAGAACATTATAGGAGATGTCAAAAGCGGTGTGCAGACGCGTAATCAGCTTAGAAATAACCAAAATGCTGGTTTATATTCAGCCATTAGAGAATCTGGTCTTCAAAACGATTGGTCTTTTGCTTGTTACGTTTCACAAGAAGAACCAAAGTCTTGGAAGGAAGCTTTAAAAGATAATTCTTGGGTTGAAGCCATGCAGGATGAACTGCAACAATTTCAAAAGCTTGGTGTTTGGAAGCTTGTTGAAAAGCCGGATAATTACAAGAAAATTGGCACACGATGGGTTTACAAATGCAAGAAGGACGGCCGTGGAATTGTTATTCACAACAAGGCGAGACTGGTTGTTCAGGGTTTTCGCCAGATAGAAGGCTTTGACTACAACGAAGTTTATGCACATGTTGCACGTCTGGAAGCTATACGGATCTTTCTAGCTTATGCTTCTTTCAAAGGATTCAAAGTTTACCAGATGGACGTCAAAAGTGCTTTTCTTCATGGTATAGTTCAAGAAGAGGTGCACATCGAACAACCTCCAGGTTTTGAAGATCCTATTCACCCCGATCGGGTTTGGTTGCTCAACAAAGCTCTTTATGGTTTACATCAAGCACCTAGGGCTTGGTACGCAACCTTATCCAACTATCTTCTGGAGAATGGATTTCGACGAGGTCTTATTGATTGCACACTCTTTATCAAGGAATTAGATGGAGATCTTCTGCTGGTGCAGGTATATGTTGATGATATAATTTTTGGTTCCACTAATGATTCTTTGTGCAGGCAATTCGAACGTGTTATGCAAGAAAAATTCGAAATGAGCGCAATGGGGGAGATGAATTTCTTCTTGGGCCTACAAGTTCAACAAACAGAGTCTGGGATATTCATCCATCAGACTAAATATGTTGGTGACATTTTGAGCCGATTCCAAATGTCAGATGCAACGCCCATTGGTACTCCACTTCCGCAGAATCACGGGATTACTCCGGATTTGAAGGGAGAAAGTGTCAACTCTTCTTATTATCGCGCCATGATCGGATCTCTCATGTATCTCACCGCTTCGAGGCCTGACATAATGTATCCAACATGCCTGCTTGCAAGATATCAAGCAAACCCGAAGGCCTCTCATCTGTCAGCTGTCAAAAGGATTTTTCGCTATTTGAAGGGATGCCCGGACCTTGGTCTTTGGTACCCTAGGGATGATAGTTTTGAATTAATTGCATACAGTGATTCTGACTTTGGTGGTTGCAAAATCGATGGCAAATCAACAACAGCAGGATGTCAGTTCTTAGGAAATCGCCTGGTCACGTGGCAGTGCAAGAAGCAAACGTGTGTTGCTACATCAACATGTGAAGCAGAATACATTGCTGCCTCGAGTTGTTGCTCCCAAGTTCTTTGGATACAACAACAAATGCGCGACTACGGTTTAGAATTCCTATCTACTCATATTTTTGTTGATAATAATGCTGCCTTACAGATCACTAGAAATCCTGTGCAGCATTCCAAGACTAATCACATCGACATTAAATATCACTTCATACGTGATTGTTTTGACAAGAGATTAATCGATGTCGTTCATGTCCCCATTGATCACCAACGTGCCGACCTGTTTACAAAAGCTTTTGATAAATCACGTTTTGATTATCTACTTTTGGTCAATGGCATTAAGGTGATACCCGAGTAAACTTCTTTGGCTGATCGTTTTTGTAAATATTTTCTTTATAAACTCTAAAAAATTCAAAAAGATTTTCGTTTTTCGTAACCTTTTAGCATTTTAGGGGGAGTAATTTCAAGAAAATACAAAAACATTGCAAAACTTCAAAATCCAAAAAGATGTCTTTAGTTTTCTGTCTTTACGTTTGAAAAATTCAAAAACAATAGAAAAACCAAAAATGAGTTTCTTGGATAAAGGAAAATGATGATGTTCACTGGTGTGGTCGGTCAACGTGCTCAAAATGAAAAACAAAAAGAAAATGATAAGTATCTCTACTAACGATGTATCGGTAGGCTCACAATCAGACTAAAATGTGCAGGATGATACAAACCTAACAGACTTCAAGTCAGGTGGGAACCGCACATTGGCATATGGTCTTAGTACCGAAATTTCGTTTGAGAGATTGCCGAGGTTCTGAGATATTCGGTCTTTATGCTGCTTATCATCTGGGTATCATGGTTGTATCAAACCGTAAAAATAACGGAGACGAAGTCTAAGATCTTCCATGATACCATACATACGTGTACATATTGCATTCGACCTCAATAAGTGATCAACAATCACATGGCCAAACAAAATAAGTGATTATATATCACAGATTCTTTGCGGGAGTCAAGTTCGTCTCTCTGCTGTACGAAAGTACTGACCTGTTCACGGACTTGCTCATGTGCCCTCATGCATCTGAAAATCAAGTTCCTCATCAATAAGTGATTCTATCACATAGGGCTTGTTTTCAATCAAAATAAGTGAGTTTCTCACATTTTTATACGGTCAAACGGATGATAAACGGTATACTCACCGGTAAGATGAATTCTCGTGCATACCTTGATACGGGAATGTGTCGTGAGTGGATTTACATCGACTTGTAAGTATAATCCTTACCGTTAATCGTATCTGTTAATTATGATTACGTCTGATCAGTTTGAGCTTATGTGGAAAACAATACCGATAATCGAGGTAGTATACTCTTCCAGAGCTTTAAACAGAAATCAAAATCATGTTGACTAAGACCGTAAGCTGGTATGATTCCTTATCCTTGAGATTCGCAAAAAGATTGCATTTGTACAGTTGCTTACTGTTTTTCTCAGTTTATTGCATTTTCGTTTAGTTTACCACGCTTTAAATTCGTTTTTAGTGTTATTTGTAAAGTTCGTTTTTGATTAAGCCGAAGTTGTTGCTTGGTGTTTTCTACCGAAAGCCTGAAACCACCTTCATAAAACGTCCTTGCATTTGGGAACTCAATCTAAATGGAAATGTGTTCATTTTAATCAAATTCTGTTCAGTGTGAAAATCTTCATAATCTGTCGAAGTTAAGAACTAAAATTGAACAATTTTTAAACTTTCAAACTGTTGTCGGTCGGTGTTTGATTGAGATTTGATCTCAAATGTGTCGTTTGTTTAATTTGTTTATAATACAAGCGGTTGTTCTCATTATGCGTTTAGCTTTCTTGCCTGTGCAGAAGCTAAAGGCGAGGAGAACATTTTCGATGACAAGCTTTGGAATGAAGACACGAAGTGAAGGCACTCAAAGGATAAAATGATCGAGTTGCCGCTGACCCTTCATCAACACCACAAGGATCTGAAGATTTGATAAGTCAAAAGATTCACGAGCATGACTCAATGGAGAGTTCATTCTAAGGGGGAGTTTGTTAACACACTACCTAAATGAAAAGGGAGTTTGTTGATACACTTTCTTCTTTCGAAGCATGAAGACTTTGAAGATCCTCCGACACGAAAGACATAGAAGACGAACCATCACGAGTAGCGTCCAAGGGGGAGTTTGTTGATACACTTTTTGTGTGGACGCGGCACGTTCGGTTCAAGCCTTTAACGGAATGAAGACCAAGTCGGATATCCTCCTATCCACTTGGGTCCGATAAGTTTGTTCCGTTTGATATGTAATGTTCTAGAAATAATGCATGTTGCATACTAGGGTAATGTGGTCATTATTAGAATGTTTATATGTTGCTGTTATTTGCTGTCTGTTTGCAGCATACAACACAACAGATGCAGGCCTCGACGAAACAGGCTTGTTTCGTCGAAGACATCATGACGAAACAGACATGTTATCAATTGGTTTTGTTTCGTCGACAGTCATGACGAATCACACTTGATTCGTCGTGTAATGGGCTGCTTCAAGCCCAATGTGTGGCCCATATCCTGTTTCGCCGAGACACCTTGTGTTTCGTCGACTGTTGGGCCCAGGGACTATATAAACCAAGTTTGCTTTCACTTTGAAGGCAGATGAGAGCTTACACCTAAAGAAACTCTGTCAAAATTCTGTTAAACTGTGTTTGTATCAGTTTGTAATCGGTTCTCATCCCGTTTAATCAATCGAGTGTGTATCATTGATTATACCGTGTCGTTATTGATTTATATGTTTGATTTGGCATAGTTACGTGGATTCCGCACACGTAACCGTGTTTGCTATAAACAAGTGATTTGGTTCGTTATCAATCCTCAGATTACGGGACCTACAGGTCAACCCAAGTATATTCTTAAATTCTAACGATACGAAACTATAATAGGCACCAGTATCAAACAGAACAGATGCAAAGCGTTGGTATATAGGGAACGTACCAGTAACAACGTTTGGATCCTGGCGCGCTTCCCTTGCGCCGATGTTGAATACTCTCCCACGGGCTTGATTCAGTTTCGGGCATTCCCTCTTAAAGTGCCCAACATCCCCACAATTGAAGCATCCTGGCCCTCGGCCATTCCCATTTCCATTCCCGCCTCAATTTCCGTCTGCTCCCCGGTTACCAGCTTGATTTGCGACATTACCACGATTACCATTCCCTCCATTATTTCCTTGCGGGCAGTTTCCATTACCACCACGGTTGTTGTTATTGAAACCCCTTTGGCCACCCTGGCCTGAACCAACCCAACAAGTATCCTTCGAGTGGCCGTTCTTCCCACATGATTCACACTTCCTCAATCTGCACTGGCCAGAATGATGGCGCTGGCATGTATCACACTTGGCAGAGTGCCCATGTAACCCTTTCCTTTGTTTTCGACACCGGTTGTGGCTCTGGCCGGCGTGCTCGATTCACCCTTCTTGCTCACATTGCTGGTACCTTGCTTGAAGTTGGAAAATTTCCGTTTGTTTTCTCCAGACGACTCGACATGAGTCTCCTTCTTCTTTGATTCAAAATTTGAAAACTTGTTCAACCTAATGGCCTCCTCAGTAAGCGCCACACTAAGGTCGATTGCTTCCGTGATCGTTGCAGGCTTGGACGTGGTAACCATACTCATGATTTGGGGTGCCAATCCCCAAATGAATCGCTCAACACGTTTAAACTCGGGCGTGACCATATACGGCACTACGTGAGACAAATCGTGAAACCTCTGAACATATTCTGCAATCTTAGGACCTTCCATCCTTAAGTGCCAGAACTCAGTCTCTAGCTTCTGTATTTCAGCACGCGAGCAGTACTTCTTTCTCATTAGCTCTTTTAACTCAGTCCAGGTTAACGCATAAGCTGCCGCTTCACCCAACGTTTGCACTTACAGATTCCACCACGATAGGGCACCATCCAGAAACAGCCCTGAGATGTAGGTCACTTGTTGCTCAGGAGCGCATTTGCTCATTCTTAGGACAGAATCTGTCTTCTCAGCCCACCGGACAAATGCAACAGCACCCCAGTGCCATTGAAAGTCATGGGCTTACAGTCGAGGAATTGCTTGTAGGTGCACCCTGCACATACGGTAGAATTTACAAAAGGTGTTAGCAGACGTGCTATAAATATCCAAATGTATCGTAGTATATCTCAAACGACTTAACATTACCATTGGGTGGATTGTTATTGTCGTTGTTGTTGTTGTTGTTGTTGTTCGACGTGTTCCTGCTTGTTTCTGTTTGGGAGGCCGCATACTGTGCTATAGCTGCGGCAATTATCCCTTGGAGTTCCGCCTCGGTAGTAGGCATGCGTACATCGCGTCTTGGAGGCATCTTCTAAAGGATGATTATGTTGGTTAGGTCATAGTAAGTATTATAAATATACATATACAGTAACATCCATCAAGCACATAACATCTCATGTTATAAATTAAAACATATAACTCAACAAAGCATGTAGTGAGAACGTTGCCATTGAACTTTTCATTAATCACGACCACGATATTGTTTTACATGTTTAATAGTACATCACATATCCAAATAAGATCACGGGGCTACATCACCCCCAAAAATACAAGTCAAACTACAACTATCATATACAAAAAGTGTGATCTCTCAAAAGTCTTCGTAAGCTGGCTCAATCGCGACTTTCTCACCACAAAGATTGACCTGCATCAAACCAAAAATTCCTATGCTGATGGCGGAGGAGGAGGAGGAAAATGAGAGAAAAGTAAGCGACGCATGTGTAACCAGTCCTCCTCTAAGGCACGACAGACACGCAGCAAATATACAATCTGCTGCTCGGATGTCAAGAAACGAACGTCTGAATCGGGGGAAAGCGGACGTGGAGTGTGCGGTGCTGCAAAGGGGGTCTGACAGTGACAAGATGGACGTGGAGCTCTCTCCAACTCATGAATACGACGGCTCAGCACGTCCTGCTGTAGCTACAGCGACGCAAGTATATCCTCGGTAGTGTACCCCACATGAAATGGGTGGTACGGGTCAGATAATGGCATAACAGGGGGCGTAGTCCATAAAAATGGCTCGCTCGATGGTATGAAAGGTGGTGCAGTAGGTGGTGCAACATGAGGAAACTGTGACAGAAATGGAAAAGATGATGACAGTACGGGTGGAACAGAAACAGGCGGCTGCCTCGATGAACCCTCTCCAGGACTAGGGGCGGTATATCCTGGAGGAATGTGATGGGGAGATCAGTGCGATGGACGTCAGTGGTGTGTGGGTTAAACAGTGGGATATCAGTGGGTGCAGAATCGGGTGCTACGGGTGGTGTGACGGGTATCACAAACGGTGGGTAATCATCGTCGTCGATCCACCCGTTGAGGGTATCGGCGTATCGAGGGTCAATGTGAGAAGCAAACGGTGCATGGTCCGCATGCACTGGGGCTGAAACAGGTACTACAGGTGTAACAATGGGTGCATCAATAACAGGATCATCCACCACTGGTGGAGCAACAATGGGAAGGTCAGCAATGGGTATATCATCAACAAGAGGTGCAATGGCCGGTGCACCCATATCTAGCGTTGCAACGGCTGGGGCCTCATCAAGAACAGGGCCATGGTCAACAACTGGCTCTGGTGCTACGACGGGCTTAGGGTCGTCAAGGTCCATATCGAAATCGGCAGGAATGTCAAACAACGGATCAATGGGAGCTACTGGCGCCTCTAAGGGCTGGTCCACATGAATAAACTCGATATCATGATCAGGATCGAAACCAGGGGGAAAAACTGGGTCAAAATCATCATCAACCTCATGGTCAAACTCAAACTCGTGTAACGGACCAGGTGCAGCTGACATCGCCATGTCGGGGTCGGCGTCAGGGGAGTGATGCTGCACGCCCAGGGTGTGCAAAGAAGCCGATGCAACAGACTCAAACGAATCTGGGACAGGTGAACCAAGAGGAAGCTCCTCTACTGGGGCCTCAGCAATGGGAAGGATAGCATCAACATCGATCGGAGCCCCGCCCTCATAGTCGTCCTCAGGGGGACCCTCCTCGAATAGATCAATGTCGTCATCAGATACGGCATCGAGTGGCACATCTACCATGGGGAAAGCAGCGAGCGGAACGGGAGCAGGGATCACCGCAAGAGGTAAATCCCCAGCAGGAATGCCATCAGCAGGCTGAATCTCAACTCCGATGTCTGGCAGCGCGAATGGATGAAAATCATCGTTATCTGTACTCGTGGTGTCGGACGTGTAGACGTCTCCCTCTGATGGTATCTCATCGTCTGACACAACTGCCATGGGGTCCACTGTGTCTGATACTC
Organism: Helianthus tuberosus; assembly: GCA_030545235.1. Classification (NCBI taxonomy): domain Eukaryota; kingdom Viridiplantae; phylum Streptophyta; class Magnoliopsida; order Asterales; family Asteraceae; genus Helianthus; species Helianthus tuberosus. Next base: position 61,208,420 of record CM060414.1, on the reverse strand, counting down.
CTGTGTTGGAAGAAGAAACCATGGTGTCTGTAACATAATCACATATATGCACATATATCAATTATTAAGTCCAATAAACATGTAGGTCACAATAATGCAAGCAAATAATTCTCCTAGTCTCCCAGACTACCCCTCCCAGCCTCTCAGACTGAACTCCCTAGCCTCTCAGACAAACTCCCTGGTCTCTAAGACCACTCCCAGTCTCTAAGACTAATTCCCTGGTCTCTAAGACCAAACCTCCCAGTCTCTAAGACTAAACCTCCCCAATCTCTAAGATTGAACCCTTCAGTCTCTAAGACTGAACCTCCCTAGCCTCTAAGGCTAAACCTCCCTCAGTCTCTAAGATTGAAATATAATTTTTGAAAAAGTGTATTTGTGTCTTTTATTTGTAAAAATGTTTTGTACCCTGGATCTGGACATTTGGTGTATGCAATGTAAAAATGTTTTCGTGAGAGCCCTAGTGATCATAGTCTAGACTCGAGAGAGAATCCTAGTTCGCTATGATCGAGGCTATGATACCAAGCTGTCACACCATGGCTTTTGCGGAAGCGTGAGTTTATTTGGTGTGACTTCTTAATACCATAGCACAATCATAACAACGCTATATGAAATAAAACACGTGATGATCATCCATTCATTAAGTTTTAAAAGTTACCACAACATCATTGTTTTAAAAGTCGACACATAAAATGACATACAACCATGACATAATTAAAAAACATGTTCATACGACACGACAAAAGACTTGACTAGAAATACGGTTTAAGACTTGCAACCCGTCCAGGCAAGGGTCACACTTCCTAAACCTGGATGACATCATTATTCCTTACGCAGCTTGACGCGATTGCATATCTCGCCAGATCCACTAATTTCCTGAAATACAAGTAGTTTGAAAAATCAACAAAAGTTGAGCGAGTTCATGTAAAAGTGAGTATGTATAAACCTTTAAAGTATGTATCAAAGTCCCTGGTATGTAGCATTAAGGAAAAAGAGATCACCACTGGGTTGCAAAGCCACTGGTATGTGTGAAAAGGTGCAGGAAAACTCAAACCTAGCAAATTTGTGCGTCGGGCACATAGTCACCGCCTGGTCCACTCAGCGGACTCAGGAGTGGGGCTCGCTACACCCAAATAGATCTATCACTCATGTCCCTCGGTCCTAACAACGAGGATTAATGGCCTTAAGTGTTGTACCCACCCTTCACATGATCTAGTAGTATAAACCCTCCCTAAGCTAACCATACCATGTAAATAAATGTTTGTAATAATTGTCGCATGTATTTCACCCCCGAAGTATAAAACTGAAAGCAGTAAAGAGAAAAGGGGGACATGAACTCACAGAAGTGCGTATCCTGTAACGTCAATCTCAAACTCGAACTGCTGCGTGACGACCTACACGTACTAATGTCTATTAGACGAATGGGTCGTGCCTTGGTTTAGGGTTTAGTGTTTTGAGTTGCGTTACTTTGATATTATACTTGTTAATATAATATTAATTATTCTAACTAACTTTTGTATTTAGGAAAATAGTTAGGTAACTATTTTGTATCCACACTTCTTAATTATTTTGTAAGTGTATTTCCTTCCCAAGGATGGGGGTATTTATACATGTACACTTGTAATTCCGAAAAATATATTTTAAGTCCCACTTAGCAAATATATTTAATTTACTTGTCTAGAATATATATTTTTCCCAAAAATATTATATTTTACTTCATAAACTTTCCAAAATAATATTTTACCAAAATATACGTATAAGATTATTTTTCTGAAATATACATAAGTTACGTTTTAGCGTTTCGTATAGCAACAATACTTGCGTAACTTAAATATTCATCTTGTGAGAGTTTTAGTATTATTTTGGAGTCGTAATTTCATAGTACAAAGTAGTTATATTATTTTTACCCTAAAAATAATGTAACTGGTTCACATAACAAACAAATAATCACACAAGAGTTTTAGTAATAAATATATATTCTAAATATATATTTATCAAATTTTATTTACGAAAATTAACCGCCGACACTTAGTATTTTTTGTAATAAAAATCATGGCGAAGTTTATTTTGAAAATAAATTTAGAAATATATTTGTAAACACTTACTAGAAAAATATTTCTAAGTGTTGGATTTTAGAAAAATTTCGCCAGAGTTTCCTGTGTAAATGGAGGCGTCCACGCTTAGTAGCGTATGATTTTCTTTTGTAAAATCATTCAATCAACAATATACAACCTTTATTTGCCAAATTTGTCAAAAATAAGTATGAACTATTAGCTTATGAACTTGAAAGATTTGTAAAAGTACGTAGTAACTTACTAGCATAATTAGTAAGTCTTGTTATCTTTAAAAATATGATTGGTTCTTTAAAAACTTTATTTTTAAAGAGTTTGAACTTTTACAACTTCTAGTCATATTTCTAAAAGTATTTCTTTGTGAAATTTTTCTTTTTACACAAGTGTTCCTACACTTGTTTATCCACTAAAAATGTGGTGAGTTTATGTAAGATCCGAGTTTTAAAACTCATATTGTTCACTAGGTTCTTTCGAAAAACCACTCATAGATCTTTAGATCTACAAGTTTACAACTTATTTTGGTCTTTATTTTTCAAGAAAACTTGTATGTAATCAAGTTCATAGCTTATGTGTGGATGATTTCATCATCCACAACATTTTTAACCATCACATCTTGCTAGTTCATGTCTTTAAACATGATCTAGCAAGTCTATGTGATGAACCATAACATTTTATCTAACAAACAACATTCAACAAGCACAACAACACAAGATCAACATGATTTCATCACTATTTTAACCATACTTCATCTTTAGTTAGCTTATACTTCAAGACTTTGCTTATGTTCTTTAGAGTTCTCATATTTTACCATTCTTCTTACTATTAACCAACAAATTATGAACAAGATGAAGAACTAAGGCACTTACTACTAGCACAAGGCTAGGGGAGTTTCAAAGCGTAAAAGTGATGGATAAAAGAAAACTAGAGCGGTCCTTGAGCTTCCGAACACACCAAGCTTAGTTGTTGGACCTCTTGCACCTTTGGATGAGTGTAGATTGTATGTATGAAGTTTGATGGTGGTGGTATGGTGGTGATAGGGTGGCGGCCGAACCAAAGGGAGAGAGGGGAAGAAAGAGCTTGCGTTTGTTGTTTGTGAAATGAAATGATCAAGTTCCTAATGTGCTAATTTATAAACCAAAGTTATCTTTTATCCAACATGTATAATGCTCCTAATCATCCAACATTTGCAAATAAAATAATCAAAAGAAGTGTGGGGATGTCCCCACATCTATGACCGTCGAAGGGGGGGGGGGGTATGGGGTTGGGTTTCATTCTTGGTTACAAGTTTAGTTAGAATCTAGTTAGGATTTAAAGGTTAAATTTGTATGTTAAGGTGTGTTATTTAATATAAAGTATGTTAGGGTTTTCGGGGACCCTAACTAGCTCAGAAAAGTAAAAACAATGTGTTTGGCAATATTTTTATGTTTCGGGTATAGTCCGGTTGTTCGGTTGGGTGTTGTTCCGTTTAAGTGCTAAATTAATCTATAAAGTGTCTTTTATAATACTTTTAGTGACACATTTAATTCCCAACACTTTGGAAAGTATCTAGGACTATTTTGCCAAGTTTTTGCACCTTACTAGCATAGTTAAATGCTGAATTTTGGTTATTTAGTGCAGAATTCTGCATTTAAAGTATGTTTTAGGCACTTCCCGGCACTATAACTATCACCTAGTGACGCAGTTTTATGGTCCTCACTTCCCTACACTCCCTACTAGTGTAGTATTCTATCTCTAGCTCATACTGGCCTCAAAAATATTGTCTGTCTTGGTGCTGGCATTGTCAGCATGTCTCTGGGTTATCCGCTCACTGTGCTAACTGTGCTTTGTGCATCAAGTTTGTCACTAAAGTTTGTGTGTAAGAAATAGAGTGACAGTATAAAATGTGATGCATATGTATGTATGTAACAGAAAACAGAAAGCAGTTAAATCAACAGTTGTAATCAAGCATAGTCATTAAGCACAAATTAAGAATTAATTAATTGTACGGATACCTGAAATTTTGTGGGTTGTCACAATGTTCTTGACCATTATCCCATTTACATCTCCCAACTGCATCCATTAGGGTTGCTCAAACTTCGACATTTTGAATTTGCTTGCATAGCCATGGGTCATATCCCTGAACTTACCGTTTTTAGGGCTTTTTCGTTCTCGTTTGTAAATCCCCCTTTTTCACCTTTGATAGGCGAGACATTGGTGTGTCTTGCTTAAGGGACATCACCTTTGTTAGCGTTTCAATGCCCGCAGGGGGCGCAGCCGTTACATCCGTTGCTGCTGAATTGGTGAGTCCAACCCGGGTGCTGAAAAAACGCAGAGTTGTTCCTCCCTTGACTGCTTTTCAAGCAATCCAAGCCGCCCACACCTTACCCACTGGTGAGTAACTTTATTTGTGGATGTGACTACCATCAAATTTGCATGCATCCGTACATTTAATTAATAATGATTAGTGCTTAATTAATGTGCTGAATTACAAATATTGACTTAAACTGCTTTCTGATTTCTGTATCATACATACACGTGCATCACATTTCATACTGTCACACCATTTATTATAATACAAACTTTAGTGACATACATGATGCACAAAGCACTGTTAGCACAGTTAACGGATAAGACAGGAATATGCTGACGGGGTTCAGTACATAGACAGACAGTGTTTTGAGGCCCAGTATGAGCCAAAGTCAAGGTACTACACTAGTATGGAGTGTAGGGAAGTAAGGACCATAAAACTGCGTCACTAGGTGATAGTTTAAGTGCCGAAAAGGGCCTAAAACCCACTTAGAGTGCAGAATTCTGCATTTATTAACAAAATTCAGCATTTTAATATGCTAGTATGTGCAAAAACATGGCAAAATGGTCCTGTATGCTTTCCTAAGTGTCGGGAATTAAAAGTGTCACAAAAAGTTGCATAAAAGACACTATACGGAATAACTAGGCACTTTAACGGAACGGTATCTAACCGAACAACCGGACATTACCCGGAACACTAAAATATTGCTAAAAGCATTGTTTTACTTTTTCTGAGCTAGTTATGGTTCCCGAACACTATAACATATTGTATAATACATGTAACACACTAAACACTAGCTTTTGCACTTAACACCCTACTAATTACCCCCTTTGCCATTTAAACTTTTACTTAACCCCCCCCCCCCATATGTAAGTAATCGGCCCCAAGGGGGTACCCCACTTAAAGATTACTTCTAATCTTACTAAATCTTCCATTTGATCTTATTGGGATTTACATGATCTTGTGTTGTACTTTGGGGGACAAGAGAACCTTTGGGTAATAAGGTTTAGAGAATATAAGAACACTTAACCTCTATCCTCTTCATCATTCACCACAACTTCTTCTCCTCCTCCCTTACTAGCTCTCGTTCGACCCCCCTTCTTCACCCCCTCACCATTTTCTTTGCAAGTTCAAGCAATCCAAGGTCTTCACAAGGTGCAACAAGGTGTCTAACGAAGCTCGGTGCTCACGGAACTCGAAGGACCTCTACCACAAGCTTTTATCCACTCATTTTCTCCATTGATCTTCCCTAGCTTTAAGCTAGTTGTAAGACTTCTTTGATCCTTGTTTATTTCATGTTTTTAGTGGTTAAAGATTATATTATGATGAAATCATATGAACACTAAAAGAAGTCACACCATAATCACGCTTCCGCAAAAGTCAGGGTGTGACAGCTTAGTATCAGAGCCTCGATCATAGCGAACTAGGATTCTTTCTCGAGTCTAGACTATGATCATCAGGGCTCTCACGAAAATGTTTTCTAACATTTTTACATTGCATACACTAAACGTCCAGATCCAGGGAACAAACTTTTTACAAACAAAAGGTACAAATACACATTTCAAAACTTATATTTATAATTCAGTCTTAGAGACTGAGGGAGGATCAGTCTTAGAGGCTGAGGGAGGATCAGTCTTAGAGGCTGAGGGAGGATCAGTCTTAGAGACTGGGGAGATTGAGTCTTAGAGACTTGGGAAAATTTAGTCTTAGAGACTGGGGAGATTGAGTCTTAGAGACTTGGGAAAATTTAGCCTTAGAGACTGGGGAAGTTTGGTCTTAGAGACCAGGGATTTGGTCTTAGAGACCAGGGAATTTGGTCTTAGAGACCAGGGAGTTGGTCTTAGAGACCAGGGAATTTGGTTTTAGAGACCAGGGAGTTGGTCTTAGAGACCAGGGAGTTAGTCAGAGAGACTGGGTAGTTCAGTTTGGGAAACCAGGAAGTTTACTCTGAGAGACTAGGGAGTTCAGTCTGAGAGACTGGGAGGCTTAGTCTGAGAGACTAGGAAGGATAGAGAGTTTCATAAAGAATAATGTGGATACATGATTACATGATGAATTGTCTTTGTTGCAATATACTAAATGATTACTATGAATATGCATGCTATGACTATTATGTACCGGCACACATATCACTCTACTTCGAAAGCGAGTTATCAAACATTGATAACCCTACGGCTACCGCCACAGATAAGGAGACTGCATCTGCGCCAGCGATATTTACGTCAGACACTGAGAGTGATCCTGATATGCTGACCAAGGACGAGGATGACTTCCAACAGTCCGCGCTACCAGATTTTGGTGATACTTTACCCTTGCTGATGGTTTCTCTGACAAGTATCCTTCTGTCACTCTTGTTTCATTCCATGACCACTTTATCACGGGTCATCCCGATGACGAGCACACCATGACTCCAATGCTCGACGATGCGCCTCCTATGGACATTCCTTCCGAAGGTTGGCTACTCGACGAACAGTTGATGATGACGTTGACAGGTTTATTGATGATCCTCCTGTTGACGCCCATAATGATAGAAAGTTAGACGAAAACGTTGTTACTAAATTCACTTCAGAGACCCCTCTGATTTTGGTATACACTCGATTTCAGACTCCTTTGAGTCTGTGACATCTGCAGCCTTACCGACAGCTGGATTACAGCTTTTTACTACTAACTCGGACGACGACGTCACCATGACTGCTGCACTATCACCTGCTCGAGGCGCCACACCTTTACACGACTCAGAGCCTGCTCTTGAGCCAGCTCCTGTTCCTTGGGGCCAGTTTGATGTTACACCTGCGGATCCTGCACCCTTGCTTGATCATGACACTGTTTCTTTTAGTCTACCAGGCATTGCACCCCTTATACCTGACCTAGTACCTGCACCTGAGGATCGTCTTTTTTTATTGAGACGTTTGTTCCCGCACTTGCACCCGCTAACATTGCTCCTATAGAGACCGACGTCCAGTGCACCGGCATGCCTATCGCTTTCTTTCAAGACATACCCGCACCCCGGAGAGGTACTCCAGGTCGGCACCCGCATGACGATCCTTTTGCTACAGCAGCACTTTCCCCGACCTCACAGGCCGCACCATTTGCTACTTTCACCTCTACACTGCTGGACGAGCCATTTCGATGGTTCCTATAATACACTATGCTGATTTTAAGACCCTTACCATCCCTCACATTATGGAGGCCACACACGGGATGAGTTGCTCCTGTCACATCGACTACAGTTTGGGGATACAAGTCGCAGAGCTCTGGAGCTTGAGCATACACCACGTCCTCCACCCTGTCTGTTACTAGTATACTTTGGTCCTCCACATTTATCAAAGACTCCTTTGGCACTCTCGCCTGCTGCTATTACACTTTTCCCAGGACTTGATGCTCGCTTCTTTACTGTTGAGCGGCAGATCAGTTAATTACTTCGACGTATATACAAGCTCGAGGAGGAGTTCACGCATGTTAACAGTTGACTTTTCCTTTCCTCCTCCACCTCAGACACCAGTATAGTTGGTTTCTGGATTATGCGGATTGCATTACATATGGGTAAAGACACTAATGAAAAGCCGGGATTGTGGAGACTTTTGAAGACCACTTCTGACTACGTGATTTTGATACACTGATATACTTATTGGACAAGGATAGGGTGACCCTGTGTCCCTTTTGATATGATACATTTTGTTAGACAATGCAATTGTGGTCGGAGAATAATGAGAACCCAAACACCATTAAACATGCGACAAAACTTTATGGCCAATAACCAATGAAAACTCAGACGCTGTATCTTCGTTAAGCACGTTGTTGATCTATATGTGTGTGCTATAATTATAATGCTACGTGCTTGCTTACTATGCTCTCATTGAACATGATTCCCAAATTACTTGGTTATGCTATTGCTTGATTGGCTGATATAAAAATCAAATACGTGTATGTACATATGACCTCTAAACAACTATATGCATCCCCTGAACAAATATAACCTGACCTAACCAATCTTCTTCTTAGAATATGTCGATACAAGGAAACATCGCTACCAATAACCCTCCACCAACAACAGCAGCAGAACTACAAGAGCGCATCTCACAGGTCATTGCACAGCTCGAGGCCCTTCGCTCCGAACACAGCGAAGGCTGCACCTACAAGCAGTTCTTAGACCACAAACCTCAAGAATTTGACGGCACCGAGGGTGCCTTAGCCTTCGTGCGCTGGGTCGAGAAAATGGATTCTGTTTTACGATTGAGCAAATGTGCCCCAGAGCACCAGGTCACGTACGTAGCTGGACTATTTGTAAATGGGGCTCTGTCGTGGTGGAACCTTCAGGTTCAGACAATGGGTGAGGCCACTGCGTATGCTTTGACGTGGGACGAGCTGAAAGAACTGATGCGTAAAAGATACTGCTCTAGGGCAGAAGTCCAGAAGTTGGAAACTGAACTATGGAACTTGAAAATGGAAGGCCCAAAGATAGCTGAGTATGTGCAGAGATTTAACAATTTATCACAAGTTACTTCACGTCTGGTGGAACCAGAATCTAGGAAGATCGAACGCTTCATCGGGGTACTGGCACCTCAGATTTTAAGCCTGGTAACAACATCTAAACCCCTAACTGTCACCGAAGCTATCAGCATAAGCATGGCACTCACTGAAGGAGCGGTTAGACTAGGAGAATTTTCCACTACAGATAAGAAAAAGGAGACTCATGTACAGTCATCTGGAGATAACAAGAGAAAGCTCGCAAATTTCAAAATGGTTACTCGGGCGAGTAGCAAGAAGAAGGCCAAAAAGGGAAAAGACTACATGTGTATCCTACCTAAGTAAGACAATTGTTTACGTTATCATGTAGGGCGATGTAAATATGGAAAATGTGAGAACTGTGGCAAGAGGGGGCATCCTAAGTAAACTTGTAGGCAAGATACTGAACGTAGTAATGAAGACCAAGATGGTAGCGAAACTCATGGAGAAAACAACGACAATGGCAATTATCAAGGCAGGACGAGTGACAAACAAAAACGTGCTCAAGGATGTTTTAACTGTGGGAGCAAAAAGCATTTAAGAAAATATTGCCCTAAGAACAATCAGGCACAAGGATAAGAGCTCAGTAACAGGGCTAGGGGAGCACGCCAGGAATCCAAGCGTGGATATCGGTACGTCCTAAATTAGTCAACATTATGCATCTGTGTTGATACTGTTGCAAATTTTAAGCTTCGCATCTCTAAAATTTGAGAGTATACTTGGTTTAGTAGCAAGAAAGTTAGATAACCCGCACTCGATGGAACTAGCTAATGGGAAGCTAGTGGAAGTCAACGAAGTAATTGAAATCGGCAAGTAGAACCCGGAGAGCGTGAATTTACGCTTGATCTACTGCCAGTTGAGTTGGAAAGCTTCGACGAGGTAACCTGGATGGATTGATTGATAAGTGATCGAGTGGAGATTGATATCCGCATCCCGATGGCGAATGAAGGAACAGTCATGACTTACGAAGCAGGATACGCCTCTACAAATTAGTAATTGCTGGAAGGCACGAAAGTTGTTGCGTAAAGGATGTGTTGTTTTCTTGGCTGATGTCGGGGACAAGGGAGCCGAAGAACCAAAACTCGAAGATATTCCTGTGATAGGGAAATATCCTGAAGTCCTCCTCGAAGACTTGCCATAATTATCTCCTCAACGACAAGTCGAATTTTGCATCGATTTGATTCCGGGCGTCGCGCCTGCAACCAATGCACCCTAACGGCTTACACCTTTGGAAATGCAAGGATTGTCAGTGTAACCTCAGTGGTTGATAGAGAAGGAAGATAACAGACCAAAACTTATGTTTTGGGTAACCCCAGTTCTACTCAAAGGATGATGATTTTCAATTGAGTATCAACTACCAGGGGCCGAACGAGCTAACCAGCAAGAGTCGATAACTCTTACTAAGGATCAACGAATTTCTTACTTAACTAACTGTGAGGATCCAACTACTATTTCAAGACTGATCGATGACAGAGGGTCATTATATGTGAATTCGGGAAGAAGGTATACCGGGAAATTATGGGACAATAACTTGTTATAAACTTACACCAAGATTTTGTTTCCTGCGCAATGTGCAAAACGGTTTACACATAATACGAGACCTTAAGAAATCCAGAAAACAGGTACTTAGAACCTTTGGGAACCCAGGTCCAAACTCGTAAAGGTTGTTATTTAGGAACCCCATCTGTTAACTAAAGCAAACGCCATTATCCTGACATACATGCTATTTCAGTTAACCAAACAGAAAGTACTTAAAACTTTTTTTGTTAAAGTCTTCACTTTCACTTCTAGCGAGTAGATGTATGCATCTCTACTCCTCTTTATGGTAGTTGCATCGCGTTGACTTCCTTCGCTGAGAGCGAACGCATATTTGCTTCGATATTTGGTCATTTCTTCATTTTGGCAGATACTCATTGTTTCATTACTTGGAAAATTATATGTTACGCATGCACCTTTTGCCTAGGCATACGACTTCGTTTCAAATGAACGCTTCATTAAAGTTCAAATATTATTTTGCCAAAGCTGACTATTGGTTTATGATTCGAATGACCAACATTATTGTAATTGTTGGCTCTCTTGCTATCAAGTCAACACACTTTCCTTGAAACTTTTTTATTTCAAGTTACATTCATGGTTTATCTTTGTGACCATGCCACGATTCCTTTGTTGGTACATACATTTATTGTCAGGTTACACTGAAACCCAGTTCAATTGCTTGAACTTATCCATTTCGCATATTCAGTTTAAGACGTCATATGATGTATTGGGAGCATCATATTCAAATATTTTTGCAGAGATTCTTTCTTTACGAGTCGTAGTAGATTCGGTTGGTCTATGACTCCACTAAATCATTTGATTGGTTTCGATACATTGCGGTGATACTTTCACGAGATTGAAGCTTACGCTAAATTGGTTACTTACTTCCTACACGGATTTAATTAATTATTTGATAACTTGCCCTAAATCCGTCTTGTTATTCACGATTAAATCGGCCTCAACACAGTTGTGCGTTAAGACAATGGTACATAGGTTCATTTCATGTCACGGTGTACCTCCTAACGATTCTTTCGAATGCCTTGCGGTACTTGTTACTTTTCATCTTCGATCGGAAACAGTGGCTCTTTGATATTCTATATTCAATTGGAAAGGTTCTACTATGTTGTTTGAATCAAATCCTCAGGACTGTTTCATTACACTTTCGTTTGATTTCAAGCACGGTGGACTTGTTCGGTCACCGCTATTATTGGAATATGTCAATTACGACACCTTGTGGTGTCATTACAAAACTAGTAGCTTGTGCTAATCCTGGTCAACCGTTCACACGAACTACACATACTTTTGTTTGACTTGTCATCTAAACAATTCCTGATGCAACTATGAAACAAGACAATGATATACCAGATTTGCTTGTATTTCATTCGGTGTATTTTCGCAATGCAAGAATGTCAACACACAAATCCTTACCATTTATTTATTCAGAAGTTGACAGATCATTTTCATATCCAAGTTGTCAATTTTGAGATCATATAGCGGATGCTATGGTTTGTGAAAACTCGTTTGCATAGTATGACCAATTGTTTGAGAATCCTATTAGTCAAAACTTCTCTTTTGAGGAACCCCTGTTAACTGGATTACGCTAGACTATACATCAATATGTCTTAAACCTTTTACATCAAATGCTAAAAGCACACACCTTTAACCATTGGATTAGTGTTGTTATATATCCTTGGATTCGCCTGAATTGGATAAGTTTTGATTTGGTTTTGGGTTACCTACCTCAGTATTATTCATATACATACACGCATGATGTAACCATAAGGAGGTAAGGTAGTATAAATTTCAAGGACGAAATTTTCTTAACAAGGGGAGAATGTGACAACCGTCAAATTTGCATGCATCCGTACATTTAATTAATAATGATTAGTGCTTAATTAATGTGCTGAATTACAATTATTGACTTAAACTGCTTTCTGATTTCTGTATCATACATACACGTGCATCACATTTCATACTGTCACACCATTTATTACAATACAAACTTTAGTGACACACATGATGCACAAAGCACTGTTAGCACAGTTAACGGATAAGACAGGAATATGCTAACGGGGTTCATTACATAGACAAACAGTGTTTTGAGGCCCAGTATGAGCCAGAGTCAAGGTACTACACTAGTATGGAGTGTAGGGAAGTAAGGACCATAAAACTGCGTCACTAGGTGATAGTTTAAGTGCCGGAAAGTGCCTAAAACCCACTTAAAGTGCAGAATTCTGCATTTATTAACAAAATTCAGCATTTTAATATGCTAGTAATGTGCAAAAACATGGCAAAATGGTCTTGTATGCTTTCCTAGGTGTCGGGAATTAAAAGTGTCACAAAAAGTTGCATAAATGACACTATACGGAATAACTAGACACTTTAACGGAACGGTATCTAACCGAACAACTGGACATTACCCGAAACACTAAAATATTGCTAAAAGCATTGTTTTACTTTTTCTGAGCTAGTTATGGTTCCCGAACACTATAACATATTGCATAATACATGTAACACACTAAACACTAGCTTTTGCACTTAACACCCTACTAATTACCCCCTTTGCCATTTAAACTTTCACTTAACCCCCCCCCCCCCCATATGTAAGTAATCGGCCCCAAGGGGGGTACCCCACTCAAAGATTACTTCTAATCTTACTAAATCTTCCATTTGATTTTATTGGGATTTACATGATCTTGTGTTGTACTTTGGGGGACAAGAGAACCTTTGGGTAATAAGGTTTAGAGAATATAAGAACACTTAACCTCTATCCTCTTCATCATTCACCACAACTTCTTCTCCTCCTCCCTCACTAGCTCTCGGCCGACCCCCCTTCTTCACACCCTCACCATTTTCTTTGCAAGTTAAAGCAATCCAAGGTCTTCACAAGGTGCAACAAGGTGTCTAACGAAGCTCGGTGCTCACGGAACTCGAAGGACCTCTACCACAAGCTTTTATCCACTCATTTTCTCCATTGATCTTCCCTAGATTTAAGCTAGTTGTAAGACTTCTTTGATCCTTGTTTATTTCATGTTTTTAGTGGTTAAAGATTATATTATGATGAAATCATATGAACACTAAAAGAAGTCACACCATAATCATGCTTCCGCAAAAGTCAGGGTGTGACAGTGGATGTGTTGACTTTTTATACTATTGTGCTGAATACCTAATTTGACACAGGTTCCATTGCTGAGGTTCAAGTTGAGGGTGTGTCCTCTATGCCCTTGACCTCTGTGAATGTTATGCCTTACGCTGAGGGCGGACCAAGCCTTTCAGACCTCATATCGCATGCGAATGCTGTCACCGTCAGCTCTTAAATGCCTCCTCCTGTGTTCACAAGTGTTGTGGGTGTGACAACCAGTCTGGTTTCTACGCTGCTGTCTTCAAATGTCACCCCCATGTCTTTGTTCGACTCTCCCATTGGTGTTTTCTCTACATCTGAAAAGGAGATGCCTGAGGCGTCCGCTACTTGCGAGGCAACCAGTGCCAGAGATACCGTCGTAAGCGATGCTGGGGGATCTAGCAGAAGATTTGTTGATGATGGAGCCCGTTTGGGTGATGATCTTTACCTGCCCACCATCTGCTGGGATCCAAAGGCTAAGGACCAACGCTATCAACCTAAATGGAAAATAGCGGAATCGTCCAGGTAGATCTTCCCTCCAGTGGTGCATCACTGGGTTGAACGGGCATATCCCCCGGCTGAGTCACCCTATGTAGAGGGATTAAACAATGAGAATTTGATGAACGCCATGATGGTGGACGCCGTCAGTCAGCACCGGAGGCTAGCAAGTGGATGCATGATAACAATGAGCTCCACCAGGCGCTGGTTGCTATTCAGGAGCTGATGGATGAAAAGTACCACTTGGAAAGTCAACTCCAAGCTGCTGGTCTGAGGGAGAGTAGGTTTGTTTCTGAGAAAAACAAGGCAGAGGATGATCTGAAGCGTGTGAGAGCCCATCTTGCTGAAGAGAGAATATTGTGGGCCCGCGATATAGCAGAGAAGGATCGAGTCCTTGCCCATGCTAAAACAGTTCAGGAGGAGTTGGAACGTAAAGCTGTCGTCGAGGCTCAAAAGGTGAGATCTGAGCTATCTACTAAGATGGAAAAGTTCCGTATTGACACTGATTTTGTGTCTCAGGTGCAGGAGCGGTATCAAGGTTTAAATGTGCAGCTAGAGGTATCCCATGCCAAAGTCCAAGCCAAACAGGCTGAGTTGGAGGAGCGGGAGGAACAACTTAGGAAACTTCAGCAAGTATGTGACTCCCTTGTCTCCAAAAAGAACTAACTTATTCAGTCTTCCGCCACCCACCAGGCGCGCCTTAAAGAGGCGGAAAATGCACTAGATCAATCGAACGCCGAGGTTGATAGCCTGACCAGCCGCCTGGCTGGTTTACAAGGTGATAGGAATTGGTTGATAACCAATGGCCTGGTTGGGGCATTTGAGTATCTACGCCAGTCAGAGTCCTTTGTGACTCTTTTGGACCACCTTTCTGCTGCTGCATATCAATCAGGGCACCATGATGGAGTTTACCATGGTTACTTTGATTGTCAATGGACAAACAAGATTACTCCCGATTTCCAAGAGAACAGATGCAAACTGCAGACAGAAATAGCGGATGCTCTTGAAGCGGCTTGCAATGATCCGCTGTCCGCGTATGCAGAGCTAATGGACAAGGTGGCTGAAGATGGAGTTGACTCCTTACGCCAGATGCTAGACATGGCAGCGGAGTCTGAAGAGGAATGAGTGTTTTTATTTTGTTTGTTATGTACACTGTTCCTTAGATATTTTGTAAAACACTGTTTTGTTTGGGGTACGTGTAAGTACTTGATTTTTTGTCAGACAATTAATGCGATTATGATGATGATGTCGCCGTTTGCTTAAGTGTGGCGATATGACATGTAATGATGTATTCTTATTAATTTTGCTATCGTCATTGTTGTCAGACCCCTTAGACTTGTATAAATTAAGTCGTATTTTTCCAAATTTGGTAATTGAAAAAATGGGGAGAAAGTGCCGTAATCAGAAAATTTCCAATGTGCTTCGACGTTTGGATGCAGCTGAGGCTCTAGTTCATCTTCAAGATCCGATGACGGAAGAGATAATTAGAGTAGGGAGATAAACTCCGGTGATACTGTGCCCCGAGTTTGCTGGTCTTGCAAAAGTGTCGAAGATGAGGGCCATTCGAAGGCTGAAACAGGTGTGATTCCTCTATCAGCTGACACCCTAATGCAAGCTTTTCCCCCCGAGCATGTTCAACGCTGTAGAATGGTGTATGAACGACGCCGCTGTGGCCGTCGACGTGCAAGCCTGGTTGATGATCAGGGGGTGTCAACTTTTCCGGTGGATGAGGTGAACGTCGACGACCTAATCGTCGATCCTCATTCTTTGGAGTACTACGGTGAAGCATTGTACACCCCTGCAGAGGTGAGAGCAATGTTCTCTGATGTTTAGATATTTAGAACATGTTCGTTTTTTGGTTCCCGTATGTTGGTGTTTAGCAACAGGGACAAGTACTTGGTTTTTGTAAGATAGTTGTATGTATTTATTACCAAAATACCTATCTTTTTTGTAGTGGTTAATGTATCTATTACCGAGATACCCACTCTTAGCGCTGTATAGTTTTGATCCTCTGACTTATATATGAAAAAATATTTCGTGTCAGGGATACTTTTTACCATTATATGCAGTTTGAATGCGATGGTAATTTTTTTTGTACCGTAATGTGCAGTATAAATGCGATGGTAATTGATATTGTGCATGTAAGTAATGAGAGAGAATTAAAAAAACAACTTTTATTAACTCAATGACTTAAAGGAAAAAAGAGACATCGTTAAAGATGAATTACGCTTGTTCATAAAAGGAAAATAATCAAACCCGCCGTTAGGGGCGGGGTTCTACATGTAACATTTCTTTAACTGAGCAGCGTTCCAACTGCGTGGAACCGCTGTGCCATCGAGCCTAGATAGGCGGTAAGCCCCTTTGCCTAAGTCTTCTTGGACGATGTAGGGACCTTCCCAGTTGGGTCCCAGTTTGCCTGTGGGCTCCGTTCTACTGGCCTCATTGCCTCGCATGACGTATTCGCCTTCCTTGAAGGTTTGCTGAGCCACGCGTTGGTTGTAGTACTTCTCTAAAGTTTTCTTGTACTTTGCCTCGCTTATGGCGGCTGCCTTGCGCCGCTCTTCCAAGAGATCCAGGCCCTCCCGCAAGAGCCTGACATTATCATCATTAGTGGTAAGGCGCCTTAGCGATGGTAATCCAACTTCCGCGGGTATCATTGCTTCCGCGCCGTAGGTTAGGCTAAAGGGGGTTTCATTGTTGCTTGTCTTGGGCATAGTTCTATGTGCCCAAAGGACATTTGGCAATTCTTCCACCCAGGAACTCCCCTCGTAGCCTAGCCTTCTTTTGATCCCATCAAGCAGACTCCTATTTTCCCGCTCCACCTGGCCGTTTCCTTGGGGATGTGTAACCGATGTAAAGATTTGCTGAATATGGAGCTCCGCACATCAGTCTTGTAAGACTCTGTCAGTGAATTGTGTTCCATTGTCGCTAACAAGGTACAACGGTAGTCCAAATCGGCACACTATGTGTTCCCATAGGAATTTCTTGGCGTTTTCAGCTGTTATTTTGGACAAGGACTTTGCTTCAACCCACTTGGTGAAATAATCAATTGCCATGATCAAGTACTTTAGCTTCCCTGGGGCCAGTGGGAATGGTCCCACGATATCGATTGCCCATTTTTGAAAAGGCCAGGCCGCCGTGACAGGAATTAAATTGTTTTTGGGGCGGAGTGTTTGAGGAGCAAACTTTTGACAACTGCGGCACTTTCTAAGTTCATCTACCACGTCTTCATGCATCCTGGGCCAATAGTATCCGGCGTTTTGTATTTTGGCAACAACTGCCCGGGGTCTGACGTGAATGCCACATATTCCAGCGTGTATCTACTAGATCAGATACTTTGATTCCGCTGGGGATACACACCGCAATAGTGGTCCCATATATGATTTCCTGTATAGGACACCGTTGTTTACTTCGTACTACAATGCCTTGGTTTGTACCTTCTGAGTGTCGCCTCTAGCGGGTGGTAATTCTCCCATTGTGAGGAATTTGAGAATTGGGGTGTACCAGCAGGGTTCTTCCGCTGTGATGGCGGATACTTTCCGGGGATCTACGGAAGGTGCTTGTAACGTTTCCACCTTTACTTCCTTTTCCATGGCCGAGGTAGCCAACTTGCTCAGGGCATCAGCTATTTGATTTTTTTCTCGATGGACATGATTAAGTGTGACGCTATTGAAAGAGGCTATGAACTCCTTGGTTTTAGCCAAGTATTTTGCCATCGTTTCATCCTTGGCTACATAGGTCCCGTTCACCTGGTTATTGACAAACAAAGAGTCAACATATGCATCGACCTTTGTTGCTCCCATAGACTGGGCCATTCTCAAACCCGCGAGTAGCGCTTCATACTCCGCTTCGTTGCTGGAGCATTCAAAGTCAAACCGCATGGCATATATTAACCTTATTTCATCTGGGCTTATCAGCATGAGGCCTGCCCCGGATCCTTTTCCACTAGAAGATCTGTCAGTGTATAACTTCCAGGTTTGCCTGGCTGTGCTGGACTCGGGTATGTCTTGGATCACAGGGTCTTGTATTACTTCTTCGTCAGGAATCTCGGCTAAGAAATCGGCGATCACTTGCCCCTTGATTGCTATTTGCTTTCTATATTCAATATCTAGGGCACCTAGCTCAATCGCCCATTTGGCCAATCTTCTACAGATATCTGGCTTGTGTAAGATTTGCTGTAGGGGATAGTTTGTTAAGACTTGTACGCGGTGCCCTTGGAAATATCTTCTCAGACGTCGGGTAGCATGGACTAATGCCAGCACCAACTTTTCAAGTGTTGGGTACCGCGTTTCAGGTCCCGCTAGGACTCGGCTAATGTAGTATATGGGCGTTTGTTTTCCATCTCTTTCTACCATGAGTACCGCGCTTACAGCATTGTGAGCTACCACCAGGTACATTTTTAACAGTTCCTCTGGGTATGGTGCCGTCAACAAGGGTAGCTTTTCAATGAACCTTTTCATATCTTGCAAGGCTTCTTCTGCTTCGCTGGTCCATTTGAAATTTTTCTTGTTGAGGCGGTCTTTTAATGTTTTAATGAATGGCAAAGATCTCTCGGCGTGTCTTATCAAAAATCTGTTTATTACCACTAAACTCCCATTTAGTGCTTGTACCTCCTTTAAAGTCCTGGGGGAGGGCATTCGCATTATAGCAGCTATATTTTCCGGGTTAGCTTTAAAACCATCCCTGGTGACCACTACCCCGAAAAACTTGCCTTCTTCTACCCCGAATGAACACTTCTTGGGGTTGAGCTTGATGTTGTACTCTCTCAGCTTTTGGAAGGTTTCTTCAATGTCTACGAGCATTTGTTTTTCCTCCCTGCTTTTTATCACTAGGTCATCAACATAGACCTGTAAATTTCTGCTAATTTGTTTTTAAAAGGCCTTGTCCATAAGACGTTGATAAGTGGCCCTGGCGTTTCGTAGAGCAAAAGGCATTTTGGTATAACAGAAAATGCCTACGTCGGTGTGAAACGCCATTTTTTCTTCATCTTCTCTCGACATTTTGATCTGGTGGTAACCTTTATAGGCGTCTAGGAAACACTTGTACCTATAAGGGACCAGATCAGGTAGCGGATAAGCATCTTTAGGGTAAGCCTTGTTCAGATCTTTGAAGTCAATGCACATCCGCCATGTGCCATCTGGTTTTTTGACAATCACGGGGTTTGATACCCATGTATGATACTTAGTTTCTCTGAGGATTCCAGCTTCGACCAGCTTTCGTACTTCTTTTACTACCGCTGCTTTTCGATCAGGGGCCATACTACGCTTTCCCTAGGCGACTGGCTTAATGCCTGGAATCGTAGATAACTTGTGTTCTGCCTTGTCCCGGGGTATCCCAGTCATGTCGGAGTGTTCAAAAGCGAAGATATCAGCGTTCCTCCTTAGCAACTGCTTCAAATTATTTTTAACTTCGGGAGATAGGCTGTCTCCTATTGTAACTGTTTGCTCAGGGTGGCGGGTGCTCAAAACCCATCTTTCCGGGCCGATGGCACAAGTAGGTCCTTGTCGGCACCTCTTGGTATCCAAAACTTCTCCTAGCTTGTCCCGGTATACTGTTGCAATTCCCCTCGGGGTGGGGAACTTCATGAACCCTCGTGCCGTGGAAACTACAGCGTCTAGTTTTCCAAGGGTGAACCTTCCAATAATTATGTTGTGGTAATACTCAGCGCGTACCACAAGAAACGTGAGGAGTATGGTCCTTTCCCGGGGGGGGGGGGGGGGGGGGCATGTCCGAATGTCACTGGAAAAGTAATTTGGCCGATTGGATCAACCTTTTCTCCTGTGAATCCCTTAATGGGAGCGTGTACCTACTCGAGCAATTTTCTGTCTTCTAGTTGCATCCTGTTGAAACAGCGCTCATAGATTATGTCTTCAGAACTCCCGGTGTCTACCAGGATTCTTCTCATATTATAATCGCCTACTGCGGCGGATATGATTAGGGGGTCAGTGGTGAGGTGTAAATGCACTACGCGTGGTTCAACTGTTATGGTTGCCAGCATCCAGGGTTTGAGTGTGGAGAAACTCCGTTTCGCCCCCTTTCCTTTGTCGGCGTATACCATATTTAGCTCTCGTTGTCTCTTGCCCGCCCCTTTGTCAGCCTCTTCTTTGTTGGGGGCGGGCCTTGCTTTATGTCTCGAACCAGGTGAGCCAACTTACCTGCCTTTACAAAGTATTCGATTTGCTTCTTCAACTGATAGCAATCGTTGGTATCATGGCCACTACCCTTGTGATATTCACAGTACTTACTGGTGTCTTTGTTGGGCGTGTCCTTCAATGACTTGAGAGGGTTAAACTTTAAGTTTTTAGAGGCCAGGATTTCTACCGGCGTTTTGCTTAGATTGGGGTAATCAGACCTTGGCTTAGAGGAGGACTCATTTCTTGAGTATGAACTCCTGGATCTGTCATATCGTGAGTCTGATCTGTCACTTTTTTGGTACCTGTCTCCTCTACCTTTGCCCTTAGAGTTCCGCTGCTCCCTATCGTCTTGGTTTTTCTGGGCTTCCTTTTTCCTGTTAGCCGCATGACTGGCTGCCACAGTTTTTTCTTGTGTAACGTACACCTTGGTTATCCTTAGGATTTCATCTATGGTGGAGGGTACGCCATCCCTTCCATAGAGTGTCCTTAATAGTTCATCATCGTTTACTCCTTGTAGGAAAGCACCGCAGGCTAGATCGTTTGTGATACCTGGGATCGCCAGGCTCACTTTGTTGAATCTAACGATAAAACTCTCCACTGTTTCATTGTCTCGTCGACGGATGTGAAGAAGTTCGTTTTGATCCTTTGTGTCTCGTCTCTGTTGACTGAATTGCAACGTGAATTTGGACTCTTAAGTCTTTAAAGCTATTGATCTCCCCAATAGGTAGACTATCCCACCATACTCGCATTGCCCCTATCAGTGTTTGGACGAACATCTTGCACCAAAGAGGCATGGGCCAGCAGGCTACCTCCCCGACACTCTTGAATAGGTTGAGATGGTCATCAGGGTCCCCTAAACCATCGTATTTGCCCACTGTCTGAGGCATCTTGGGTTTTTCCTTAATTGGGGCTTCGGTTATTCTCCTTGTAAACTTGGACTTGAAAGTAGCGTCCACAGGTTTATAGGGTCTGGTGAGATCGTCATCTTCTATGTTAACGGGTTGTACTGGAGGAGTTGCTCTGCCCTGGCTGGTTCCCTGAGTGATAGGGGTTGGGCTGTGGTGATATTGAGTGTGGAGTTGTGACCCCCGTGTTGAGAAAAACGAGGTCTTGATGCATTTCCTCTGTCGTATACCGGCTCCGCCGTCGGCGGGGATTGACCGTAAGTCGGTTGTGATGTTGGAAACGTCCACCAGGGTGGCATGTAGGCCGCGTATGGCTGCTGGGCATAACTTTGTGCTGTCATCTGCGGTGAATATGTCTGGTTGTTGTATGGAGGCACGTACCCATAAGGAGGAGCATAGTAGTATCCTGGAAAGTAAGCTTGGTTCCCAGGTATGACAGGGGCATTCATAACTTCAGCGGGCATGATCATTGCTGATGGGTGGTGATGTGTGCAAAATGCAACATATAAATTACATCAAAAGTGGCATAAAACTAACCCTTTTTTAGTACTAATGTTGGAAAAAGTGTGTTTTTGTCTTCCGTTTGTATTTTCAGGATTAAATGAGCTCAAATGAACAAAAGAAGCAAAAAGGCGGCTAAATCTAACATAAATACAAGAAGAGGAACAAACGTGGCATGCCCGACACCCTGACAGCATCTTCCCAAGCAAAAACAAGAGAACAGAAGGCTGAACACGCCCCGTGCTCAGTGAGCACGGGGGCGTGCCCAAGTGTCAGCAGAAAAGACAAAGCTGTAGAAGCTTCAATCAGCCACCACGGGGTCGTGCTCAGCGGACATGGGGCCGTGGTCAACTCTAAGATTCGCAGAATCTAGGAAAATCTTAATAGTACAGATACGCTTCTGCACACGGGGGCGTGCCCAGCGGACACGGGGGCGTGGTTAACTAATGCAGACAAACTGCAATTAATGAAGAAAGAGAAGGAAGGTGGACACGGGGCCGTGCCCGAGTCTCTGTTCAGCCTATAAAAAGGGGTGCTTGGCTCATTTGTAAACCATCCCTTGGCACACCACCTCTCTCACACTTCACCCACCACCCACCACCATCACAACACCATCATCCACAACCATCATCCATTGTCCATCATAGAGTGTGTGAGTCGTCTCGGGATCCAAGATTGATCGTAAGAGTTCTTGACAATCAAAGGCCATGTTTGCCTAAGTCTCTTACATCACTTGGTGAAGACAAGTGTCTAGTGTAATACTTTTTATTTTTAATCTTTTCGCACTTTTTACTTGGTTATGTATTAAAGACTTTAATAACTAGTTTCTTATGTTGAAGGTGATTCTTCCTTATCGTTTGTCCGTGGTGTCTTGGCATTATTTTACTGTCTATATAAAATAAAAGATTTTCACCATTCATATCTCCACGGTCTATATGGAGATATGTTGGCTACCTGGTCGGGGGTTAAGGGAACGGTTTGGTAAGAGTCTTGCCTTGTTCAGTGTATAGATCCTGCAAGGACCTGGGTCAAATTTAGTAGGACCTCCTTCAATACCCACCGGTATTGGATGGCGGGGGTCCAAACTCTTTGATCCCCTCATATGTAAGCTACTATTAATACTTTAACCCGGCTACTTAGGACTGTATCCCTGCTGACTCAGACTACTTAGCCGAGGGTAACGTCACCTTCAAAAGAGGGGCCTACCATAATATGCATTAATAACTTAATTAATTATCTTTCAATAATCCGACCCTTTAGGATTGTATCCTTGCTGACTCAAACTACTGGGTTGAGGGTAACGTCACCTTCAAAAGAGGGGCCTACTACAATAACTAAGATAATCTCTTAAAAAGTGCAAAAGTGTGGAAATAATCAAAGGTTACACTAAACACGAGTTGGAGCCAAGTGATTCATCTTGTCTATCTGTTTTTATTTTTATTTTATTTTTCAGCATTTTAGTTAGTTTTATTTTTCTTATTTAAAAACCTTTTTCTAACTTTTGATTTGATTAGACGTTGAGGATAAACCGGTATTAAAAGCTCTTGTGTCCTTGGACGACCTCGGTATCTTGCCAACACTATACTATGCTCACGATGGGTGCACTTGCACATATGTGTGTTTGGTGTTAGCAAAATATCGTGTTTTATAAATTTAAAACTTGACTAACGTGTAAAAAGAGCTTAAAATATACTTAAACATATAACACACCACACGCGCATCAAATTTTTGGCGCCGTTGCCGGGGACACAAGGATTTTAAGAAATTTAGGAATCAACGGCCTAATCGTTTTTTTCTATTTTTTTCTTTTTTTTTTAGGATTTTCTTAATTTTTCAGTTTCTGCAGAGCTCAGCACGGGTCGTGCCAGGTCGGACACGGGCCGTGCCCAGCATTGTTACTGGCAGTTTTTATTTTCTGAGTTACAGAGAGTCAAGCACGGGGTCGTGTCGGTGCAATACGGGGCCGTGTCGAACTCCCCGGTAACAGGGATCCAGAAAACAATCATTGTATCTCCGACCATGGGCCGTGTTCATCTGAGCACGGGGCCGTGGTGAATCTTCTGACCAACGTTCTTCTTTGTTTTTATTGCAGGACTCGGAACCCAGGCGCCACATCTAAATTTTTCACGTAGTGTATGAGCTCCAGTTCTAGTAGAGACATAAAAGAACCCTTAGACGAACCCGAACGCTTTCTAAGAAGAAGACTTAAAGCTAAAAACCAAGAGAAAGTTTCGGGGGAACCACTTCCAATGCCGGACCAACGTACCCTCATGGATTACCTACGACCCACCGTAGGTAATCTCGGAGCCGCTATCAATGCACCGAATGTCGAAGCTAACAACTTCGAACTTCGACCGCATTTGATACAAATGCTTCAAAACTCCGCAACCTTCCATGGGCTTGCGGACGAGGATCCCCATCTACATATTACTAATTTCTTAGAAATATGTGGTACCTTTCGGATCAATGGAGCATCAAACGACGCCATCCGCCTTCGAATGTTTCCATTTTCACTAAAAGACCGAGCTAAGGCTTGGCTTAACACCCTCCCAGTTGGCTCGGTAAACACCTGGGATGAACTAGCCCAAAAGTTTCTATATAAGTATTTCCCTCCTGCTAAAACGGCTAAACTAATGACTGAAATTAATACATATTCACAAGAGGATGGGGAATCCTTATATGAAACTTGGGAAAGGTTCAAGGAGCTACTAAGAAAGTGTCCTCATCACGGTCTTGCGGTATGGCAATAGGTATCCACTTTCTACAATGGGTTGTTTCCACACACAAGACAAACACTTGATTCTAGCTCCGGGGGACTTTTAGGTAATCGTCGCCCAAATGAAATATACAATCAAATTGAGGAAATTGCTCAAACCAATTTTCAGTGGCACACTCCCCGAGGCAATAAATCTATTGCCCCGGGCGCCCATAAGGTTGATGAAAGCACTTCTTTACAAGCTCAAATCGAGGCCCTTTCTTCAAAAATCAAAAAGTTAGAAATGGAAAAAACGGTCTCGGTTATGGCTTGTGAGGGGTGTGGTGGGCCACATGAAAATTGGAGTTGTATGAAAGAGTTAGATGATCAAACGGAAACGGTAAACTACATTGATAATAGACCTAGGCCGTCGGGTCCTCCAACGGGTACCTACAACCAAGGATGGCGTAACCACCCTAACCTTGGTTGGAGAGAACCCGGCAATAGTAGTAACCAACAAAATCTAAACCAATGAACAAACTTTCAACAACCAAGAATCGAGTCACAAAATTTCTCTCAACAACAATGTGGACGAGAAAGGCTTGAAGATACTGTATCTCGCCTCATCTCCGACACCGAAAAGAAAAACTCGGATCGATTTCAACAATTGGAATCGAATTTTAGAAATCAACAAGCTAGTATTCACAACATTGAAAAACAATTAAATCAAATAGCTCAGAATTTCTCCGAGAGACCACAAGGCACGTTACCAAGTAATACCGAAACCAACCCAAAGGCACAAGTACATCTCATCACGCTGAGAAACTGTACCGTGGGTCCCGAGGAGGCTCCATTACCACCAACTGAAAGAAGCCAATCTAGCCAAACCGCAACTCCAACCACGCCCCAACAAGAGAAGGCTTCTCCACCAATTCAAGATCCTACTAAGACCCCTCCGATTCCATACCCCGGTCGGTTAATTCGACAAAAGACCGATAAGCAATTCGCAAAGTTTGAAAATTTACTAAAACAATTGCATTTTAATATTCCATTTATCGAAGTCCTAACTCAAATGCCTAAATATTCAAAATTTATGAGGGATTTCCTCACCCATAAAAGGAAAACTGAATCATTGCAATTAGTTAATTTAAGCGAAGAATGCTCCGCCTTGCTACTCAACAAACTTCCGCAAAAGAAGATTGACCCTGGAAGCTTCACAATTCCTTGCTCGATTGGGGAATCCCCCATTCGCAATGCACTAGCCGATCTCGGGGCTAGCATCAACCTCATGCCAGCATCAATGTTCAGCTGACTCGGCGTAGGGAAAACAAACCCTACAAAAATAAGCATACAACTTGCTGATAGGTCCATCAAATATCCACAAGGAGTCGCTGAAAATCTATTGGTCAAAGTCGGCGAATTTGTCTTCCCGGCCGACTTTGTCATACTAGATATGGAGGAAGATACCGAAGTACCACTCACCTCGGGGCTAGCATCAACCTCATGCCAGCATCAATGTTCAGGTAACTGGACACGGGGCGCGTTCACTGAACATGCCCCCGTGCCCAGGCTTCTGTTTCTTTTTGACAAATTCTGTTACTGGCTATCTGAACACGGGGCCGTGCCCGGACACCACGGGGCCGTGTCCAGACGCCCGGTAACATAAAATTTTGCTTTTTCACACCCTTTTTACACATTCAATCAACCTAAAAACTTATTTTTGGGCATTGAGGACAATGTGTAATTTAAGTGTGGGGGGATGCTAAAACTTTGAATCTTGCAAGTCCTAAATACAAGCCTTACACAAAACTCTATTGGAACGGCTAATCACCCCAAATTTTTCAAAAAATTTCATTTTTTTTATTTGTCTAGGTTTAAGTTGGGAATTTTAAGTTCTAAAAAGGTTATATTTTTACAAATTTACAACCGATAGCGTCGTGATAAAAAGAACCAACATAAGAAAATTATGAAACGGCATGACAAGTTTATTTAAAATTTGATTATATATACTTGATCAAATAAAAACCCATTCCCACAAAAAGTGAGTTTTGAGCCTTTATTGAGCATACAAATACATATCTTTAAACTAAATGCTCATTTTTCGTTTCTTGTGTGAATAGCCGCTTGGTTCTTACGACTCTAGAACTTGCCACGACAATACATTCCCGGTCCTTACCAACTTAAACCCGAGTAAGTAAATGTCGGAGGCATTAGGACTAACCCTTTTTATTTCTACACCATTATTTTTTTACCACCTATCCAAATTCCCCCTAGTTAACCCCTTTGAGCCTAAACCTTTTCATTTCTTAACCCAAAACAAAAACCCTTTTACCCACCAAAACCCTTTTTCACTTTAAACCCTTTGTTTTAGTAACAAGCTCGGTTTTTCTTATGACTTTCAAAAAAAAATGATGATGATGAAGCAAAAGAAATAAACAAACAAGTTTATCAAAAATAACTTTGTTTGAATAAAGGCTTCATCAAAATAAAAATTTCAAAAATAAAAAGTCTTAGGAAAACCTACGCTTTTTACGCCTTTCGCCTTTTTACTAACCACTAACCCAACCACCCACATTTAGCCCAAGCCTAACCCTTCACCCCAAAAGTCCTCTTGATATTTACAAAGGTATATAGTTAAAAAGGAGGAGGATTGATTGCTTGGCAAGCCTGTGGTAGGAGTAAGTTCCATGCCGCTCTCGAGGAGGATTCACTAAAATACATCTTCGGCCGAGTGTTGAGTGATCTCCCGTGAGGTGTGTGAACTTGTATATAAATGGAATTTTAAAAAAGGCATGTTATGCCCTAATAAGTAATTTATCTTATGTAATGTTTTTAATAAATCATGACGAATAGGATTGTAAATAAATAAAAATAAAACTTAATAAAGAATCTTGGAAATCCCGACACTCTATGACAACCCCAAAAACCTTATCTTCTACCCATTCCATTTGGGAGTGTAAAACCACATTATAAAGAGTTTTGCTTGAGGACAAGCAAAGATTCAAGTGTGGGGGTATTTGATGTGTGCAAAATGCAACATATAAATTACATCAAAAGTGGCATAAAACTAACCCTTTTTTAGTACTAATGTTGGAAAAAGTGTGTTTTTGTCTTCCTTTTGTATTTTCAGGATTAAATGAGCTCAAATGAACAAAAGAAGCAAAAAGGCAGCTAAATCTAACATAAATACAAGAAAAGGAACAAACGTGGCATGCCCGACCCCCCGACAGCATCTTCCCAAGCAAAAACAAGAGAACAGAAGGCTGAACATGCCCCGTGCTCAGTGAGCACGGGGGCGTGCCCAAGTGTCAGCAGAAAAGACAAAGCTGTAGAAGCTTCTATCAGCCACCATAGGGTCGTGCTCAGCGGACACGGGGCCGTGGTAAACTCTAAGATTCACAGAATCTAGGGAAATCTTGATAGTACAGATACACTTCTGCACACGGGGGCGTGCCCAGTGGACACGGGGGCGTGGTCAACTAATGTAGACAAACTGCAATTAATGAAGAAAGAGAAGGAAGGTGGACACGGGGCCGTGCCCGAGTCTCTGTTCAGCCTATAAAAAGGGGAACTTGGCTCATTTGCAAACCATCCCTTGGCACACCACCTCTCTCACACTTCACCCACCACCCACCACCATCACAACACCATCATCCACCACCATCATCCATTGTCCATC
Source organism: Helianthus tuberosus (assembly GCA_030545235.1). Classification (NCBI taxonomy): domain Eukaryota; kingdom Viridiplantae; phylum Streptophyta; class Magnoliopsida; order Asterales; family Asteraceae; genus Helianthus; species Helianthus tuberosus. The sequence goes on along the minus strand of CM060414.1, from coordinate 61,180,489 downwards.
ATAGAGTGTGTGAGCCGTCTCGGGATCCAAGATTGATCGTAAGAGTTCTTGACAATCAAAGGCCATGTTTGCCTAAGTCTCTTACATCACTTGGCGAAGACAAGTGTCTAGTGTAATACTTTTTATTTTTAATCTTTTCGCACTTTTTACTTGGTTATGTATTAATGACTTTAATAACTAGTTTCTTATGTTGAAGGTGATTCTTCCTTATCGTTTGTCCGTGGTGTCTTGGCATTATTTTACTGTCTATATAAAATAAAAGATAAAATATTTTCACCATTCATATCTCCACGGTCTATATGGAGATATGTTGGCTACCTGGTCGGGGGTTAAGGGAACGGTTTGGTAAGAGTCTTGCCTTGTTCAGTGTATAGATCCTGCAAGGACCTGGGTCAAATTTAGTAGGACCTCCTTCAATACCCACCGGTATTGGATGGCGGGGGTCCAAACTCTTTGATCCCCTCATATGTAAGCTACTATTAATACTTTAACCCGGCTACTTAGGACTGTATCCCTGCTGACTCAGACTACTTAGCCGAGGGTAACGTCACCTTCAAAAGAGGGGCCTACCATAATATGCATTAATAACTTAATTAATTATCTTTCAATAATCCGACCCTTTAGGATTGTATCCTTGCTGACTCAAACTACTGGGTTGAGGGTAACGTCACCTTCAAAAGAGGGGCCTACTACAATAACTAAGATAATATCTTAAAAAGTGCAAAAGTGCGGAAATAATCAAAGGTTACACAAAACACGAGTCGGAGCCAAGTGATTCATCTTGTCTATTTGTTTTTATTTTTATTTTATTTTTCAGCATTTTAGTTAGTTTTATTTTTCTTATTTAAAAACCTTTTTCTAACTTTTGATTTGATTAGACGTTGAGGATAAACCGGTATTAAAAGCTCTTGTGTCCTTGGACGACCTTGGTATCTTGCCAACACTATACTACGCTCACGATGGGTGCACTTGCCCATATGTGTGTTTGGTGTTAGCAAAATATCGTGTTTTATAAATTTAAAACTTGACTAACGTGTAAAAAGGGCTTAAAATATACTTAAACATATAACACACCACACGCGCATCAGGTGGCGTGGACAATGCTGCAGTAAGTGCCGCCGAATATAGCGGCGGCATGGCGTATGTGGCCGGTGGCTGATAGTATTGAGCCATGCTCATCTGCTGTGTAGTGATACTTGGGCCCGCGGTTGTGATAACAGGCATAGTGCTATGATGTATAGTCTGTGCACTTGTTGTTGATGCTGGGGTGGAGACAATGGTGGCTGTTGTGGTTGATACCACTGATTGTAGCTGCCAGGAGGTATATGAGAGAGGGTCTGCTGCTGTTGTCCCAGAAGGAGTAGCAGAGGCGTTTGCAAACCCTGGTGGTGGTGCTTCTGCTTCAAACTCCAGGTCAAGAGACCTGGTTATAGCGGGTGAGGCAGGTATGGTAGTGGCCACAGAACTCGTCACCAGCAACGGGTTGCTGGTTATCCCTGCTTGATTTGGTGTTGTTGTCGTGTTCTGATCGCTTACCATTGGGTTTAATCTTGCTGCTGTTACCGAAGGGTCCCACGGATGGCGCCAATGAAGAAACACTGACCTTACAGGTAAGCTCCTGCTAGGACTTCAACTCTTTGGCGATCTGAACAGCTAACTGCAAAACCAAACACCGTTAGGACTCGTTACAGGAATGGGGTTATTCCTGTAACCACCATTCGGCGTGAGAATAAGTCTCGGTTTGGGAGTAAGAAAGTATGAGTAGAGAGAGAGTAAACGAGAGCAGAATGAATCGTACCTTTGATGTTTACCTCTATTTATAGTTTACCATTAGGGTTTCCTCTAACTTAGGATGGGCTCCGATAAGTTAGGAATTTGCATGATCTTCCCAAAAGATTAGGGATTTGGTCACGTGGTTTATCCATGCAGAATGGAACATTCTAGAATAAACATGTATAATTAAATATTTATAATAAAATAATAGGTAATGAACGGGCCGGGTTGGCCGATCCGGGTCATACCTCGTCAGCGGTGATGCGTGGCAGTGTTAGGTTGCGTTTCCTAACCAAGTTGTGAGGTCAGTAATATGTACAAGATGATGGTTATCCCAAAACCTTAGTTGCTTGATTGAAGGATTATATTGATAACTATACAATGATTATCAAATTATTTACGAGTAATGATGAAGGATTTCAAAGGGGCGACATTAAACTCCATTCCCTCAGGTCCATTTCTAGAGTCTATTTCGATTATGAAATTGTCTGACTTAACCTTCCCTTTAAATGATCTCTTAAGATTTTAGCAATTTTCATTTAATACCAATTAAAGAATTACAAGTCTCGTTGCTGTAGTGATGAACGTTTTCTCATTTACTTTTGAAGTCAATAGTGGGTAACACGCGCGTTGCAGCGGAGTCGACAGCACAATGTGGAAATTTCACTACTCTGCGTCTGTTACACAATGTGGAAATTTGTTACCTAAATTGAGTAAAGGTACCTTAAAAGAGCCCTTCCCTCATCTTGTGTATACTATAGTTGCTGCTTATGCAAATACCACAAGGTCTCAACCGTGGATAAGCATTATAACTGAAGAACTTAAGAGGATGAATATACACAAAGCGAGCTTCTTTTTAGGCAAAAATTAGAAAGAACCTTCGTTTAGAGTTCATTTTCAAGTCCTTTGTACATAATAAGAAACATAAAAAGGTCACTTAGGACGACTGTTCAAGAGGCTGTGGGATTAAGAAATAAAAGCTTCAAGGGATTATCAAAATTGAGCATGACTTGCAAAAACAAGAGATTATCAAAATTTACTTTATATAAAAAATCTGTAAAAGCTTTGCTTTTTTTACTAATTATATTACATATGCACAACCAAATTAACTTCAAACAAACTCATTCTAAAACCAATTAACCTAATCAATCTCTTCACCTTCACCACCACCACTACCACCAACACCACCGCGACTTCCTTCGCGTCTCCTCCTTCATCATCCGAGTGCATGATGGAAGAAAACATCAAAACCGCAGAGACAATCATCCACAAATGGAATATCGACCGCCATTGTCACTCCAAATTCGTCTCCATCTTCCATGAAAACAACAAAGAGGCCAAAGTTTTCATCGACTGCGTCAAACGACTGCACAAGGCCATGCTTTTCCTCGCATCACACGATTCGAAATCAGATAACCTCACCATTGCTCAGCGATTGATGTAAATCGCAATGAAACGGCTCCAGAAAGAGTTTCATCTTATCTTAACAGATAATCATCAACACTTGGAGCCTGAATCGGTTGCAATCTTGTCACCATCCAACATTGGTACAGAAGAACAACGAAAAATGCATGTCTCACTTTCTGCTGGTAAACAACCGTCCGCGATTGCAATTTCAAATATCCGGTTAATCGCTGATGTGATGATCAGTTGCAATTACAGCAAAGAATGTATCAGCATGTACAAAATCGTACGAAAATCAACAATCAATGAAGCTCTATTTCATCTCGGAATCCAGCCTTACACTTAATCTCACATTAAAACGATGACAAACGCTTCACATTTTGATAATCATGTCAAAATCTGGTTGAATGCCATTCAAATCGCAGTGAAAACACTCTTCAACAGCGAGAAGTTTCTCTGCGATCATGTTTTCGCTTCACACGCAGCAATCAGAGATTTGTGTTTCGAGAAATCAATGAAAGAAGGAGCGTTAAATCTGTTCATGTTTCCTGAACTCCTCGCTACACGATGCAACAAACGGAAATCCGACACAGTTTTCGTGTTGATCGACTTGTACAACACCATTTCAGATCTATGGCCAGAAATTGAATCAATCTTCACGAACAAATCAGTTTCGTCGGTGAAGATTCAAGCTCTTTTGTCTCTTCACATGCTTAGCAACTCTATCAGAACGTTCATCGACAATTTTCAGTCGTCTATTCAAAAGAATTCATCTAAACTAACAGTCTCTGGTGGTGGCTATCAGAACGTTCATCGACAATTTTCAGTCGTCTATTCAAAAGAATTCATCTAAACTAACAGTCTCTGGTGGTGGAATTCATCCTTTGAATAATTCAGTCATGACATACTTATCATCTCTAGCTGATTACGGTAACAGTACTACTGCACTAACTGAATGACATCCAAACCAAATATTACATATGCACAACCTATAATAACCTCATTAATGCATATAATCAAACAAATTAAAAAGTAATGACGCAGTACAAGGTGCCGGCAGATAGACATTAAGTGGTTGATAATTGTGTATCCAAAAAAGAGCAGAATAACTTACAATTAGACGTTAGGATTCTGATATTCATCCACGTCAAACAAATTAAAAAAATGGTGGCGAAATCTCTTTTCACAATCCAATCACCGTCGACACCTTTTTTCCGACGATCGTACTTTTCTGTTGCGATTGTTACCGGCAGATCTGTTACCATCAATTTCGTCGATTTGTTCTTCCATATTTACTCCTCTTTCTAACGGTTCGATTGCGAGCGAAGGGTGTAAAAGCTTAAAAAGCAAAAAACTTTAACTAATTAGATAAATACAAAAACTTTAAGAATCACATGGTTAAGAGAACCTAAACTCCCACTGCAAATTACCTGCACATTACAGAAAGTAAACGCACAAGGGAATTGCTCTCAAAGGTTCAAGCTTTTCTGATTAACGCTTGCAGAATATATAGCCAACTACATATATTATTTAACAACCATAAAAAATACTTAAATAGTAAAAACAAAATAGTTCCACGCATTATTTAACAACCCAGGTTTGCGTCCAATTACTTGGTCAAACTCTTGACCAAATCTACAAACTATTGATGACCCATCCAAATGACCCGTGGCGCATTAATCTGCGACCCACTGACCTGTGACACCTGATTAACCCAACAGTAATAGGTGTCAGGGGTATATAAACTGATGTATCTTGAGTAATTCAACTGCTACAATGATCACAAAAGTAAAGTCATCTCCTACTTCTTTATCTTGAAGCTTGACCAGTTCAACAAGAACCTACACAACAATTACGAAAACTTACATATTAAACAGACAAAAGGCAAAAAGATAGGAACATGAAGCAAAAGACTTAAGACTAAAAATTAACTATTTTGTCTGACCTTGGCATTTAGATGCTCAATAGCTAACATCAGTTGTCCAATTACAAATGTGAACCAACTACAAAAACTCTTCGTGAAGGCAAATAACCAAAACTGGTCAGCTCAGACCATTTCCACGTATTTGAGAAAAAAATGCCAGATATAAATTACAATTGATATACGGAAGTATGGTTAAAGGGCTTCACTCGTACCCAGGACCCAAAACTCCAAAAGCCTTCCAACCTGCAGGTTGAGTATCTTCATCGAATTTGCGGTCATGATGGTGGCGAAAGCGGGTAGTCGCCACCTATCCCGAACCTGAGCCAAAACCAAAAGAAACAAAGCGTACTCATGACCAATTTCGGGCAACAACCAAATAACAAACCCTAAGCGATAGAACAAATACACATGAGCATAAGTGTGATGCCGTAAACCTTCTGCTTACCCAGTTTATCACCGAGCCACCCGAAGAACAATTGGTCGGATATGGTTCCAACAAGAGCGACACCATTTACAGCCGCAGACACGTTCGGATGTAAGCTTTCCGGCTTCGGAGAGCCTGGCTGGTGTTAGTCAATTGTTAAAACAAAATGATCTTCCATCAACTGAATATTGTGATCTAGCCAAGAAATTGGCAGATGTACTCCAATCTGCTGGTGATGGTATCGCGTTTTGACCAGTCCTAGCAACACTAAATGACACTCTAGTCAGGTGCCAATCTCGAGTCTGCATTTTAATCCGAGTGACTGAGAAAACAAGCACATATCTATCAATTTAAATCAAACAAAACAAATACCAAACCAACTATGTAACGTTAATTAGCAAGAAACATACATCACAACCTCACCCATCGAAGCCTAACTAGTGACTCAAGATCTAGCGATTTCAACATTCTGATTTCAGTTTCAAGATCTAGAACCTGCGATTGAAATGGAACTTGTTTCAATTTCAAACATATAAAACGATGAACCGATATATGCAATTCAAGGTGTTGATGAGGAACAAACTTGTTGAAATCTAAAAAGATGAAAACAAGTAACCAACATCCTTGCTACAATAGACAGAATCGATCAAAAATCTTCAGCAAATAGAGAGTGTAATTCGATAACTACAGTGTTTCATGGCAAACCCTAGCCGTTGGCCTTTGACGACCACCAATACCACACCCATGGAACCACTGTCGCCGGCAGAGGGTGGAGTGAGAACGTAAGGGGGATTTGAGAGGACAAATTGAAAGTGGGACGATTCATTACGGGGATATTAGGCTAGAGGGTATGGTGACATCCCATCCTTGGAGGACCATCCGCCACGTAGGCGTCACGTCATAATCACTAGAGGGTATGGGAGGATGATCTTACCCCACCACTTTTTTTATTTTTTATTTTAATTTCTATGCTCTATGTACAAGTATTGAAGCCTAATGTACAAATCAAATAACACAAACAAACAAACAATGAAACAAAGGGGGCCCACCTGGAGGACCGTCCTGAACGTCGGAGAATGGACGTTGAAGACGGGACGAGATGGAGGACGGGAGGGGCGGGATGGAGTCGACGCCGGCGCCGGTGGAGGACGGTAGTCCATACCGTGCAGCCTTAGGGTTATGGAGGATTCAGTCGTGACGAAGGTGAAGAGATAAGGGCAAGGATGGTAGTTCAATTGGAGGCTTTAAGAGTGATTTACATTTTCACCCTTCCAGTGTCTTAAAATTCTCAAGAAAATGCTATTATGCCCTCCTAACATGTGTTACACTCTTTTGTATATGTTGCTTGAAAACTTGTACGCATGACACAATTACATTTATGTACATCACAATTCTCAAGAAAATGCTATTAAGCCCTCCTAAAATGTGTTACACTCTTTTTATATGTTGCTTGAAAACTTGTACGCATGACAAAATTACATTTATGTACATCACATTTGCTTTATATAGTTATATAGATAATAGATATCCAATAGTTCACTCAATTTTTTAGAATTTTTTTTTTTTTTTTTTGTTGAGCTATTATGATGGTAATATAATAATAATAATAATAATAATAATAATAATAATAATAATATATTTACTTAGACATAGAATTCTATTATTATTATAACAAAAAAAAATTAGGTAGAACACTACAACAAGATAGTTAAGAATTTTAAAGTTGGATCGAAAAAATAAAAATAAAAAAAACAGGTTGGGTTACGGATACGGTTTCTCGACGGATGTCATAAAAAACACATAATTTTTTTTAATATTTTTTTAATAAAAATCGCTACTTTTCGTTAATAAACAAATTTTTTTTTTTAAACTAAAACTACGATTTTTATTAAAAAAATATTATTATTTTTTTTGTGTATTTTAGATTTTTTTAAGTTTTTTGAGGGTTTAACTTGATGGTTTAGTTGTTAGCATTTAGCTTGGGTGGAGGGTGGGGGGTTTAGGTTTTTGGGGGGTGGGGAGTGGGGGGTTAGGTTTTTGGGGGGTTAAGTTTTTAGCATTTAGGTTGGAGGGTTAGGTTTTTGGGGGGTGGGGGTAGTTTTTTTAAGGTTTTTGATGGTGTAGTGAGTTTATTTTGTTGTGTTCACATTGGTTCTCGCAATAAAGATGGTTCTCGCATGAAACCTTATATATATATAGGATAGATCATGTGAAAACTAGTTTAAATGAGAAAACAAAAAAACTAACTAAAAAAAACCTAAAAAACATACCAAAATTTTTTTTTACAATTTTTTATAAAAGTCGCTATTTTTTATGTATGGAAAAAAAATTTCAAATTTTTTTTTTATACTGCAGATGTGCACTAATACGGATATAATGCACATGTGCAATACAAGTTTTTTTTTTTGAAAATTTTTTTTATATATATAAAATAGCGAGTTTTTTATAAAAATTTGTAAAAAAAAATTGGTATGTTTTTAGTTTTTTTTAGGCTTTTTTAGTTAGTTTTCTAGTTTTCTCATTTAGATGTAGTTTTCTCATGACCCTCTCCCTATATATATATATAGGATAAGGATCATGTGAGAAGTAGTAGGCTATTTGAGAAAATTGAGAAGCATTCTGGACCACACATTTTCCCTAAGCAAAAAATGCAAAAAAAAAAAAGGCTTTTTTTTTTTTTTAAATCGCAGCTTTTTCTTTAAGGATTTAATTTTTTTTTTCTAATTTTTTTTTGGATTTATACACATGTGTATATTGTTAATCTTCTAACTATACATATATGTATATTGTCAATTATACATATATGTATATACATGTTTAAAATTGAAAAATAAGTGTTATTTAGGGTTTAGCATTAGTATTTAGGGTTTAGCATTAGGGTTTAGGGTTTAGCTTTATGGTTTAGGGTTTAGCATTAGGGTTTAGTAATAGTATTTAGGGTTTAGTAATAGTATTTAGGGTTTAGCATTAGGGTTTAGCTTTTGGGTTTAGCATTAGGGTTTAGCTTTAACTTTTGGGTTTAGCTTTATCTTTAGGGTTTAGCATTAAGGGTTTAGCTTTAGGGTTTAGTTTTAGCTTTAGGGTTTAACATTAGGGTTTAGCTTTAGGGTTTAGAATTATGGTTTAGCATTAGGGTTTAGAATTAGGGTTTAGCTTTAGGGTTTAGGGTTTAGCATTAAGGTTTAGCTTTAGTGTTTATGGTATAAGGTTTAGGATTTATAACACGTATTTTTTTAATTTTAAACATGTATATATATATATATATGTATAATTGACAATATATATATATGTATAGTTAAAAGATTAACTATATACACATGTGTATAAATCACAAAAAAAAAAATTAAAAAAAAATAAAAAAATTTAATCCTTAAAGAAAAAACAGCGATTTTTCCAAAAAAAAAAAAAAAAAAAAAAAAAACAATTTGCATTTTTTTCACCTTTTTTTACATTTTTTGCTTAGGGAAAATGTGCGGTCCAGATTGCTTCTCAAGTTTCTCAAATAGGGTGGACTTCTCTTAGGATCCCTACCCTATATATATAATGAATGTAAAGAGTTAAGGGTAAGAAAAACAAAACCGATTTATGGAGGTTCAAGTGGATGTTAACCAATCAACTTTACGTCCTCCAATCGAGGGTTTGTCCCCTAAAAACCTTCTCTTAGACGGGAGAGATCACCGGCACAAACTCCTTCACTAATCCATGTTAGTGATCACCTCCTTCAACCCACTATCATTATAGTGTGTCTTTACATTTCCTCACTAGTCAAAGGTAATGATCACCTTCTTCACTAGCTTTACATTTCTTGACCAACACTCTATCACAATGGTGATCAATCTCCCAACACTATCTCCCAATAGTGTTTATACAACAATCACCAACAAATGGTGAAACCTCTTGCAAATGTATTACTCAACACGCTAGTGATAACCTCTTCCACTACTATGCGTGTTGGACATGTTTTTTTAAGCTTCCCTTACAACTTTTTTATATATCATTTTTTCATATATTGTTATTTCTACCATATTGATCTTCTCTAAATAAAACAATGAAAAAGGTTATTTGTAGAACCATAGATGGCTACAGTCGATTGGTTGTGTATGGGCATTGTGAATAACTGAAAAAAAATGCCCTCTTGGAACGACAAAAGCATGGTCTGGGTGTCATGAGAGAATTGAATCAATGATAAATTACACTTTTTGTACTTTATGTTTGTACCAGATTGCAATAGATAGCCTTTAACTTTAATAATTACAGTCACAGTCCTTTATTTACAAAATTCATTACACATTTCGTCCTTTTACACTAACCAAGTTAAAATTTTATGTTAAATCAGATCAAGTGCATCTCATGCAAGGGCATTTATGTCATTTTACCCTATGATCCTAAAACCTAAAAAAAATTTCACACCGTTCATCCCCAAAGGCCAAATCAATAACCCCCACCAACATTAATCAAAGCAAAGAATTACCAAAAACTATATATCAATTCTAACACAGTATACTCAGATAAACATTCAATAAAAGCTAAACGAAAAACTTTCTGTGTAATATCATCAATCAACCAACAGATTAACTGTATGCAAAATCATCAATTTCAAGCAGGGGCGGACTTAATATATAACCAGCCGTAGCACGGGCTACGGCTCAACTTTGTACCGGTAGTGTAAATTTTTTTTTCCTATTTTTATACAAAGGACACCTTTAAACAACTACGAGGACACTCCTGAAAATTTTTTAAGCCCAAATTGAAGTTGTAAATAATAAGCCCGAATAAGTTTATATAGCCCAACCAATTGTTATTAAAGCCCAGTTATGAAATGCTTACATTCAATAATGAAGATTGTAAATAATAAGCCCAACCAATTATTATTAAAGCCTAGTTATAATGTTTTATGTTAGCCCAAACCAGTTATAATGTTATATGTTAGCCCAAAATCAAAGGATCAAACGTCGCGCCACTGAAGGATACCGCATAGTTCTTGTCCTTCAGATTATCAGGCAGTGAAGCTAGCTTTGCTTTTACCGGTTGCAACTGCAACCGTTGAAAGATGTTTTTAAAAAATCAAGCTTGTTAAGACGGATTTACGCAACCGAATGGACCCGGAATTTTTGAACAATGCTATGGTTTGTGCGGTTTAAAAGGATTTTTTTACATGAAGTAAAAGACAACGATGTGATGGAACGATTTCAAGTTATGAAAAAAAGAAGAGGACAAATCTATTCGGTATTTGTTTTACTTTATTTATTTATTGTCGTTTTTTATATTATATGATTGCACGATGAATTTTTTTTTGGGATACCCCTGAGTTAATGTTCTAGTTCCGCTACTGATTTCAAGTACCTTATTTCAAAGACACAACACAACATTTTCACTGATCAACTCAAAAAAATCTTCAATTTGTTCAAGAACTCGCCGGTTTCTGTTCTTCCACCCCTGAATCTGATGCTCCGGCCACCAGCACCGCCGAAGCCGCCTCTTTCTCCTTCTCCAGCTACCGACACTGCCGCATAAAAAGGAGTTAAGAGAGAGAGAGATAGATAAATTCTTTGAGTTTTTAGAGAGAGAGGGAGATGGGCTTTTTTCAGATCTAGAGCAGGTGGCTTTTCAGATTGGAATGAGATGAAGATGGGTGAGAAAACGGTGGTGGCGTCTTGTCAGTGGGAGAGACTGGTTGTTGCAGAGATGGTGGTTGTAGGTGGTCGATTACGACGGTGGTGGCTACCAGTGGCGGTGACTGGTTAGGGTTTGTTGAAGAGAGAGAGGGGGAGCTGGGATAGTTTATATTTTTCATATATATTGTATAAGTTTCTTTAAAGCTGATTTCTTTTTCATATGTATTGTATAATTTTCTGATTTCTTTTATTGTTTGATATTATTTTAGATAAATAAAATAAGTAAAATTACCAATCTACCCTCATGTACATATCACATGACAAATTTAACTGAAAATTTTAACTAGGTTAGGGTCAAAGGACGTAAAGTGTAATGAGTTTTACAAATAAAGGATTGTGACTGTAATTATTGAAGGTAAAGGCTATCCGTTGCAATCTTGTACAAATAAAAAGGACGAAAAGCGTAATTTACCCTTGAATCAATTTTTTTGTTAAGACTTAAGACTTGAAGCTCTCTTATTATATGCCTAATAGTTATATCCATCCAAAATTTTAAGATGGTTTAATATTTCAAACCAACTAAAAGGTAGATGTTGGTATGTGGGTTTAAATGGGTCACATACATGCTACTGTGTCTGTGTGTAAAAGCATTTTTGCATTTAATGGATTGATTTTCATTTTTGCATCTCATATTGTGATACTACTCTTCCACAAAACATATTCATAATCAACATTGTGTTACAATGTGCGGATGGTGTGTGGGAAGCGTGATATGGTTTTATTGATATTTTAAGCCCATTTTTCGCATTAGTCAAGTTTTAAATTTATAAGACACGATATTCTACTAACTCTAAACACACACTTGTGCAAGTCCACCCATCGTGAGCGTAGTATAGCGTTAGTAAGATACCGAGGTCCTCCAAGGACACAAGAGCTTTTAGTACCGGTTTATCTTCAACGTCTAATCAATCTAAAATTTTTGAGAAAAGGTTTTAAACATGAAAATAAAAACTAAAAAAATGCAGAAATGAAAATAAAGTAAAAACAGATAGACAAGATGAATCACTTGGATCCGACTCGTCTTTAATGTATCCTTTGATGATTTTTGCACTTTCGGACTTTTAAAGAGATTATCTTAGTTATAGTAGTAGGCCCCTCTTTTGAAGGTGACGTTACCCTCAACCCAGTGGTTTGAGTCAGCAAGGATACAATCCCAAAGGGTCGGAATATTGAAAGATAATTAATTAAGTTATTAATGCGAAAAGTGGTAAGCCCCTCTTTTGAAGGTAACGTTACCCTTGGCTAAGTGGTTTGAGTCAGTAGGGATACAATCCCAAGTAGCCAGTTTAATGTATTAATAGTAGTTTACATATGAGGGGTTCAAGCCATTCACACCCCCACCATCCAATACCAGTGGGTATTGAAGGAGGTCCTAGTAAGCTTGAACCAGGTCCTTGCAGGATCTATACACTGAACAAGGCAAGAACCTTACTAAACCATTCCCTTAACCCCCGACTAGGTAGCCAACATGTCTCTATATAGACCGCAGAGACATGAATGGTGTAAATCTTTTACTTTATATAGACAGTAAAGTAATGCTAATACACCACGGACAAATGAAAAAAAAATCACCTTCAACGTAAGAAACTAGTTATTAAAGTCATTAATACAAAACCAAATAAAAAGTGCCGAAAGATTAAAAATCAAAAGTAATACATAAAAGACTTGTCTTCACCAAGTGATGTAAGAGGCTTAACCAAACAAGGCCTTTGATTGGCAAGAACTATTACTATCAATCTTGGATCCCGAGACTACTACACACACTCTAAAGATGGATGATGGTGGTGGATGTGGGTGTTGTAGTGGTGGTGGTGGAGTGGTGGAAAAGTGGGAGAGTGGTGGTTTGCCAAGGGATGCCTTTCAAGTGAACCAAGCACCCCCTTTTATAGCCAGTACAAAGCTTTGGCCACGGCCCCGTGCCCACTGGGCACGGCCCTGTGGTCAGCCTTTTCTCTTCCTACATTAATTGCAAGTGTCAGCAGAGGGCCCAACACGGCCCCGTGTCTCCTGGGCACGGCCCCGTGGTCAACTCGTATCTGTACTATCAGGATTTGGCAAGATTCTGCGTATCTTTGCGTTGACCACGCCCCGTGGTAAGCTGGGCACGGCCTCGTGGTGGGCGTAGAAGCTTCTAAAGGTTTTGTCTTCTTGTGTCAGGGCTGACCACGCCCCGTGGTCAGCTTCTGTCTTCTTGTTTTTGCTTTGGGAGATGCTGCCGGGGGGTCAGGCATGTCACGTTATTCCTTCTTCTTGTATTTATGTTGGTATTTGGCTGCTTATTTGTTCCTTTTGTTCTTTTAAGCTCATTTGGTCCTGTAAATTCAAAAGGAAGAATGAAACGTGTTTTTTTTCCAACATTAGTATTAAAAAGGGTTAGTTTTATACCTTATTTGATTTAATTCATATGTTGCGTTTTGCACACATCAGCGGATTCGCGTCAACTCATATATCGATATATATATATATATATATGTATGTATATATAGGGTAGGGATCAAGAGTGAACAATGTTTAAAATGTGAACAAAAGCGAACAGATCCTGACAGTTGGATGATGAGATCTTGTTTATAGGATTTAAATGATTTTTAAATTAAATAAAACAATAAATTGATTTGAAATAACCGAATAAGGGCATTCTTTTAATTCTTTATAGGAGATAAGTTTCAAAAAAAATCATTTATAGGAGATCAAATCAATATTCTTTATATATATACCAATCCCATTCTCTCTCTAGAAGATTAAAAGACAACGTACAAAATTTTCTTCCGGCCTGTTGAACATCGAAATCTGGTAGTGTGATTTAATCTTCTTGATTCATAGCAAGGTAATGTTGTTTACAGTATACCGAGCATTCCGATTGTGTATATTTTGTGTGTTTCTTTCTTGAATTCCTTCATTTAAAATCTAGGGTTTTATTTGAATGTGTGTATAAAGAGTCGTAGTTGTTATAGTAGGTTGGTTTTTGTAGCTTTTAATCCATTTGATTTGTCTGTTTAATTGAAGTTTAGTTCAGATTATAACAATAGTGTTAGTTAATTTAGGGTTCAAGCAATGAATGTCATAGTTATACTCTGTTTTGTGACACAGGTGTATGCCTACTTGTTCTAATCGTAGTTCGTGGTGTCCCGTTTGAAAAAAAACATCATTAGAGGATGTATCAGCACATATGTAGTTGACTATTATTGGGGGTTTTAGGTGGTGATTGAAATAGTGTTGCTGATTGCATACTTTGAGAAGATCAGTACAATTGCTGGCATGTACACATATGTATACAGTTTTATACACATGTGTATTTCTGTGCTATTATATGTATGTGTATTAACAGTGTATAATATTAAACTGAAAGTTGGTTGTGAAACAGTTGTATATTATAGTTGTACAACTGCATTTTCTAACCATGAAAGAGTTTTGTATAATTTTAAAAGTTGTGAAAGCCGTTTATTTAACTATACTAATTTGATTCAGGTGATTAGATGGATTTCGAAAAAAGTAATGTTTAGGTTACATTTGGTGAAGGAATTCATCTGGTTGTTGATATTGACAATAAGCCTACTGTTGTTGAAGATGCAAATACAAATAAAAGTATAATATTCTAGCGATTTGAGGAAATTATATAATAAATTGAGACACTTTATAACGCATGTGTAATTGTGGAAAGGCGTTGATGGGGGTCATAAGGATGATGAAACAAAACGGGAAAGCTAAGAGTAGAAAAAGGGAAAACAAACAAAACGACGGGACAAGAGTCAATTACCGCGGTTTGTGTTCCTTTTTCAGATAACTTGGAAGGTATTGTTTTTTTGTAGTTTTGTTTTACATGGCTAACTTATTTACTTTAACACCGTACTGTATGAAATTAAGTGTTGCATTCCTTTACAAACCATCGATAAAACAAAAAATGAACATAAAAGCTTAAGAAAAGTACAAGTAAGAAAAAGGATGTTTGTGTAGAAAGCGAAATATTAGGTACTGTAGTCTTAGAATTTGTGTTGATTTTGTTACCAACTTTGTATTATACACGTGTAAAGATTGAGATATAATTACATTGTGTAATTTTTAATGTAGAGACTGAAAAAATAGGAAGTAGAGGCGGTTAGCTAGTAAAGTTCAACCCAATAGAAGTCCAGAAGAAGATGAAAAAGGAGGTACTGATAACTATATAATCTGTTATGTATGTTAGCATATACAGATTAATGTTGCGTATTATAAAAATATATAAAATAGACCACCTTTTTAAAGGGATGTATATTTTTTCATATTTTGAAGGAGATTGTAAGACGAATGCAATCAAAGAACTATTCAAATTCAAGAAACAAAATCCAAAGAGGATTGTTTAGTAGTCGTTATATGTTTGGTTATCTTGTTGGTGCTTTGTGTAACTGAACAAATTGTTTTTAATGAAGAAATCATTTTGTAGGTTGTGAAGTGTATGCATTAAATATAAATTGATGATATGTTTAATAAAATTTATGAACAACGTGATTAGTGAATTTGAGTTCTATGTATTAACTAATAATAAATCTGTACATTACGACGTATATGTAGGTGTATTTAATAATAGTACATCGGTGTATTGAGCTCTTATACACCTATGTATTACAACATATAGATAAGTGTATTTAAAAAATACATCTGTGTATTGAGTGAAATGTGCATTTGAAATTGATGTATCTACGTGTTACACATAATTCAGTTCATAAATACAAGCATATACTTAAATATAAACCATTAGTATAAAGATCTATTATGTGAATATGAAACATATTAATATACAGGAAAAAAAGAACACGCATGGGATGCGATCCGACAAATATTAGAATCTTGATAATATTTAAATGATATTTTGAAATCACAAAAATATAGGATTAAGTAACTGTTTTTGGATAACTACCTACTAATGATGGAATATAATTAAAAAACTAATATTAATTTATAAGTATAATTACAATCCTACGCCTTTTCATCTTAAACTAAATGAATGGCTAGGATAAGTTCAGAAGGTTCACAAGCAAGGAAGAGGGTGTTCACAAATGAACCTAACCCTATATATATATATATATATATATATATATATATATATATATATATATATATATGTATATGGGGCCACTAAATGAAAACCACCCCAATTGTGAGAACCGAGAGAACCACTTTACAACCATCAGATCTTCAAGATGGATGGACAAGATTAAAAGTAGTTAAAATTAATATTAAATACTTTTTGTCATATTATGTTTTTAATATTTTAATGCAAAATGGCAGTTTAGTAAAATTACTTTTTTTTGTCTTTTTGTCTTTATTATTTTTTATTATTTTTTTTGTATTATTATATTAATTGTTTTTTTAAACATAATTTTCTTATTAAAAACCATTTTAAATTCAGATTTTTTAACAAAACAAAGTTTACGTTTAAAAGTTTAGGTTAAAAAGTTTACGTTTTACGTTAAAAAGTTTACGTTTTATGTTAAAAAGTTTACGTTTTACGTTAAAAATATACGTTTTACGTTTTACGTTTTATGTTAAAAAGTTTACGGTTTTAACTTTTTTTTACAAAAACTTTTTTACGCAAAACGAACTCACCCAGAAATCGCAACTCGGTAGGTGTCTTAGATAGATTGTTATCATCATCGACTGGGAAAAAATATAAAAAACCAACAACATCAAAACAATGTGTGGATTCTTGAAAAAACGGGGTTTAGCTTAGATTTTCCGATAAATAAAGGCTGCAAAGTGGGGTTGCAGGTTCAAAAACCTACCATCCACCATCCTTTCCGCGCCATCATCATCAAAATATACGTTTTTTTTTTGCATCATCACCGCCTAATCCAACAGATCAAAACCCACATAATCAAGAATACAAATTAAACAGAAATCAAGAACACAAATCAACCCCCCAACATACCAAAATACCAACAGAATCAAGAACACAAATCAACCCCCAACATACCAAAATACCAACAGAATCAAGAACACAACTCAACCCCCAACATCATAAAACGAATCAACACAGATCAACACCCGCCATTTTTCTAGAGAGAGAGAGACACAAATCAGCACAGATCACCCCCCAACATCAAAAACGATCAACACAAATGAATAACACAAAATCAAACCCCCAACATACCAAAATACCAACAGAATCAAGAACATAAATCAACACCCACCATTTCTAGAGAGAGAAACCCAAGAGAGAGAGAAAGTGATGACCGTGGACCTCCACCTCCAGTAAGTGATGCTCCGGCTACTGTTGGAGCCGTTGGCGTCAAAACCACCACCATCACTGTTACAACATCTTCCCCAACCCCACCACCGCCCTTCACCCACCATCGACATCAACCCCACCACCACAAACCACACTTCACCCACCGTCGATATCAACCCCACCACCACCAACCGCCCTTCACCCACCGTTCACCACCACACCGCCGCAAAAATCAACTACCACAATAGAGAGAGAGAGAGAAAGCATATCTGAGTTCTGTGTGCGTGTGTTTGGTTTGAGTTTTGGTTTGGGTTTGTTCCCTTATGCACAAAATCCCAAACGTGACAATAGAGAGAGAGCATATGACTTGTTACGGTGGTGCCGGATGTAGGCGGCGGTGATGCCGGTAAGTGATGGAGGAGGGGATTTCAGATTTTCGTACATTAAGAGAGAGGGTGGTCGTGGGTGACGGAGAAGGGTGGTTGTGGGTGGCGGAGAAGGGTGGTTGTGGTGTCGCCGGTGACAGTGACCGGAAAAAATGAAGGATCTTTGAAGAGAGAAGTGTGATATGAGAGATGAGAGATGAGAGAGATATTTAAAAAGTCAACTGACTTTAAATGAAGAGAGAGAGATAGATTGGACATTTGAAGGAAATGACCAAAATACCCCTTATTCTGATTGGTTGAGAGTGGTTCTCGCGATTCTCGTAACTGGGGATGGTTTCTATTTTAGCGGCTATATATATATATATATATATATGGTAGGGTTCATGCGACAACCACCTTTATTGCGAGAACCGCGAGAACTAATGTGAACATGTTGGGATTGAACCCTATCAGAGGAACAGTTGATTAGAGCCAAAACCGGATCAGAGCAGTGGATCCAAAATAAGCAGATGTTATGTTTTCATTCCCTCCCCTTGAAAGTGATTTCAACATATGATGACCTCCAATATACTGATCCTTACAACATCTGCTGATCAAGTCAAAGACTGATGAAGACTAAAGCTCTGTTGATCAATCTACTGCTATGGGTCAAGCACTGCTGAATATATCAAGTACTGCTGGAGTCACAACAGTGGAAGGATAAAGCAGTAGTTTAGTTGTTCATATATTGTAATCAGTAGTTAGCATAGCAGTGTTTGTATAGATCAGTTGTTCAGAGTTTGTTAGGAGGTTAGATGTTTCTTTCATGGTGACGTCAGCAAAGATGCCACAGTGGTTTGTCCGTGCCTATAAATAGAACAGTACCCTGTACTGTTCTATTAGCTCTTCACCACTTTTCACCTGTACGAACAAACACTGTGAGCTCAGGCTGAGGGGGAGTTTGTTACATGCATGCATTGTAATCGTTATTGAAATAAATTCAATCATTCGGTTCTATGATGAAAATGTGTGTTAAAAGCAATTCTCCTGTTTGATTGATTGAAAAGTTTAATTCCATTTATATTCCGCTGCATTACTTGTTCATTGTTCATCTTAATTCAAACGTAAAACACAATCAATCCAAACTCGGATCCTAACAATTGGTATCAGAGCTCGGACAGTCAAAATTGATTTAACAATCATTTTGACATAAATAGTTTAGCTCAAAATCGTTGATGCTGATAGTTGTTCGTTTTGTTGAAAAACAGAGTAAGGCTTAATCACCATCAAAGTTGATTAATCAGTACCTGTGAAACAACCAGGATGACGTCACAATCACAAGATGATAAGAATAACATCGGCTCACTTTTCAAACCACCCATGCTAAAACGAAATGAATACAACCTCTGGGAGAGAAGGATGGGTCACATCCTTACTCAACAGAACACTGGATGTTGGAGATTAGTTATTTTTGGGCCCCATTCTCCTATGGTGCCAAGTGCTGAGGATTCAAAGAAATTCGAACAAAAAAAATATGAAAACTGATTTTCAAAAGTTCGAATTGGATGCCAAAGCATTTAGCATCATAGCATCTGCATTAACCAACGAAATCTATGCTGGACTGTTACATTGTAACAGTGCCAAAGAGCTATGGGATGCACTTAAGGAACAATTCAGGCGAACGGAAGAAGTTATTGAAAACAATAGGGAAATTCTGAATCAGCAGTATGAAACCTTCTATCACATTAAGGGTGAATCATTGACTCAACAGTTTGAGTGATTCAGTTGTCTCATTAGTGAGCTAAGACTTGTTAAGGTTGTATTTCCTAATTCTACACAAAATAGCAGGTTTCTTAGATCACTACATGAAAAATGGGATACAATTACATTTGTTACTAGAAACCCTGTTGAGTTCAAAGACCTAACACTGACCCAACTTCATGGTAGACTCCTGACCTATGATAGGGAGTTAAACCAGAAAAAGAAGTTGCAAGAGTCTAGCAAAGTTACAGATGATTATTCATTTGGAAACACATCTCTTCTGGGTCAAGAAGAGTCTGGCTGCAGTAAGGATCTGAGTTATGATCATTTTATTGACATAACTGCTGGAGGTAATTTCAACTCTGATCCTCACTCATCCAACTTTGCTTTCACAGCAAATGGAGAAAGCCAGAACTCTGATAATTTATGTTTTGAACTCAATGATTTGCAACACTTTGATCCCACTGACTTAGAAGAATTAGACATCTTGCATCAATTGGCTTTGCTTAGTGTGAGAACAAGCAAATTCTATAAAAGAACAGGGAGAAAATTCCCAGGGTTACATGGGAATTTAAAAGTGGGGTTGGATAAGTTAAAAATCAAGTGTTATAAGTGCAATAGGCTAGGTCATTTTGCTAGGGAATGCAGGAGTCAAACCACTGGTCCAATTATAACTCATCCCAGCTCAAACCCTAGACCACAACACCAAAGCACTGTGCACTATGCCCAATATACCCCTGCAACCCATGTTAACACTGCTCACTATGCTGCAACCCCTGTGCCTGTGCATTATGTTCAAACCACTGTTCCACAAATTCAGTATGTTCAAGCCCCTGTCCCTCAGGCACAAGTGCAACCTGTTGCACCTCAACAAGCTGCTCCAGCAGTGGTTCAACCAGATCAACAAAGCTTTTTCACCCAAGGTTTTGTTGACTAGAGCAGTATGCCTGATGAGCTTGGTGATGAAAATTTTGCACTCTATGCTTCTAATGATAATTTTAATGATGAATTTTGTCTTATGGCATTAGAGTCCATACCAGAAGGGGTAGAAGCTGAAGGAGAACAACTAAGTGTTGAAATAGTGGATGAAGTGGCTGAAGCAGTGGTTACTGCAGTTGTTAGTGAAACACTGCTGGGAGAAAATTTAGAAACCCTGATTGAACCATTGTGTGACCCCTAGTCCAAAGAAGACAAAGAAGAAAAGGAAGAGAAGAAAGAGGGTGAGAAAGAAGAGAGAGCTGATGAAGGAAGTGATCATCAATGTGATTGTGCCATGATGGCTGCTACTAAGGTATCACCTCAGGTTCTTGAAAATCTGTGTTCATACAAATGCATTATTGCATTTGCTAGCATTAAAGAGGTGAATGAAAACCTTAGGGATAAAGTCTTAACTGATGAAGTCAAATTTGAAAAGTCATTAAAAGAACTTAAAAACAAATTGGCTGAAAAAGACAAAGAAATCAGCAGTCTCAAAGAAGAGCAAAGCATAACCAAGAACCAACTCCAAACTATGGTAGAAAAATACCAAGTTTGTAAAAAGGAGTTGGAGTCCACCCAATTCACTTATGAAAGATGGGTGGAATCTTGCAAAGGTTATGAGGTCATGCTTGAAAAACAGCTTGAAAGCAATGTCAAGTTTGGAATAGGGTATAGAAAATATGATGAACTTGAAAACACCGCTGTAAAACAAGCTAGTTCATCTGAAATAAAACCAACCAACAAGAATGGCCAAGAAGTTAAGATAACTGTCAAACTTGGTAACAAAATCACTCTAGAAAGATCTATGGGATCCTCAACCTTTGAGGAAATTGAGAAATACCAATTTAAACCCACATGGTCTGATGAGTGTGACATTCTTGAAAATTTCAAGCCTATGGATTTCACAACCGCTGATGGTGTCACAGCTCCAAAAGCAAAGGTCATTCCTCTCAAAGACATCCCAACAGTGGTTCAAAACTCTGTTGCTAAGGAGTCAGAGAAAAGGAAGAAAGGAGAAAAGATCAAAAACCTGTTTTGTGATTTTTGTGAAAAGAAGAATCATCTAACAAAAGACTGTTTTCATCTAAAAGCATATGATCTAAACAAAACAAGTGTCATTATACCTGCTGAGAGCTGCACCATTGATGCGTGCGAAGTGTTATATATATTAGGTGTATATTTTAAGCCCTTTTTAACACTTATTTTAGCCAAGTTTTAAATTTATAAAACACGATATTTTACTAACACTAAACACACATATGGGCAAGTGCACCCATCGTTGAGTGTAGTATAGCGTTGGTAAGATACCGAGGTCGTCCAAGGACACAAGAGCTTTTAGTACCGGTTTATCCTCAACGTCTAACCAAAATAAAAGTTTAGAAAAATGTTTTAAACTAAAAAATAAAACTAACTAAAATGCTGAAAATAAAAATAAAAGAAAAAACAGATAGACAAGATGAATCACTTGGTTCCGACTCGTATCTAGTATAACCTTTGATTATTTCCGCACTTTTGCACATAATTAAGAGATTATCTTAGTTATTGTAGTAGGCCCCTCTTTTGAAGGTGACTTTACCCTCACCCCAGTAGTTTGAGTCAGCAGGGATACAATCCTAAAGGGGTGGATTATTGGAAGATAATGAATTAAGTTATTAATGCAGTATTGTGGTAGGCCCCGCTTTTGGCGGTGACGTTACCCTCGGCTAAGTAGTCTGAGTCAGCAGGGATACAGTCCTAAATAGCTGGGTTATAGTATTAATAGTAGTTAACTTATGAGGGGATCAAAGAGTTTGGACCCCCGCCATCCAATACCGTGAAGTATTGAAGGAGGTCCTACTAAATTTGACCCAGGTCCATTGCAGGACCTCTAAACGCTGAACAATGGCAAGACCCTTACCAAACCGTTCCCTTAACCCCCTACCAGGTAGCCAACATACCTCCCTTAGAGCGTAAACATAGTTTACAAGAGAGTCTTCTGCTGTTGAAGATCTCCTCCCTTGTCGGTTATTTCTTGAAGATGATCCGCTTGTTCTGCTTGCCATTTTCTGCGAAGGAAACCGAAGAAAGCTGAATTTTTGCAAAATAGAGCCCCTGGACACGGCCCCGTGCCCGTTGAACACGGCCCCGTGTCCATTTGTCTGCAGGATTTTTGGCTAAAGAATCTTGGAGTTTTTAAATTATTTTTATGATTTCTATCTGGGTTTTAAGCTCAGATAATTTAAAATAAAGTTATACAACTAACTTTAAGCAAGAATCTTTAGCAAATAATCTTACAAACTTCACATAGAGGGTTGGAATCAAGGGATTTCCAAGCTTCCATGGGGGAAATTTTGAAAAAATTTTTGAAAGAGGAGGAAATGAATAAAAGTGGAAGGGACAAGAGGGTCCTTTGGAACCTTCTTTTAACACTTACCTAGGATGGTATGAGTGAAAATTCCAGGGATCTCTGTCAATTGAGGTGGTCAAAATGAGCAGGAATCAGGTTGCATTTAAAGAAAACGACAGCGCACTGGGCACGGCCCCGTGTTGATTGGACACGGCCCCGTGTTCAGAGGAAATCCTGACACATTTTGTCCGTATTCTGACCAAATCAGCAGAGAATCTTTTTAGTGAGCACGGGGGCGTGTTGACCTGGACACGGCCCCGTGTCTGGAGGCTGCTTTATGGAGTTTTGCTACTTCAAGGATCTCATCGATATCGGGTGGTTCCTTACTGGTTGGAACAACCCCAAAGTGCCTAATATACCTTAATTGTCCTAGACTAAGGCGAGAACGCAAGAGGTTGTCGGTGAGGGTAATTCCTATTTTCATTCTAGGTGGACAAGTCCAACCCTTTCCCGGGCTCTTGTTAAAGAAGGTGTATGCCGAATCGCTCAGGTCTATGTATGCACCGAACGAGGTCGATGGAGAGTCCTTCATGGCACAATCGACACAGGGACGACTATCGTCCAAGTCTTTGCTAGGTACGAAGGTATTTTCGGGAGCAACGAGGTTGTCGGAATGCGGTTCCAACATTTCTTCATGGGTATCGTCTTGGGGTGGATCAATAAAATCCTTCCCAAGCTCTTCTAACCATTTCAGAATTAGCTCTTCTAGTTGAAATAACTCGCCAAGGAGCATTTCCCCTAGAATATCTGGCTGGGCGCATTCGAGGGAGAAATAGTGCTTATTTTTACTTTCGCCCCTCTTAAGGTTGTAAGAAGATGGTGGGTCCATGTAGTGGGGCCTATAATTTAGGAAGTTGCATTTTACTTCTTCATGTTCGCCACCACATAATTGACACCACGTACCATAAGAGTGCCGAAAGTAAAAATAATTACTATCACTCATGTTTGTGTCAGAAATTACCAACCGCCGGGATCTAACGGTTCTGTTTTCAGTAACTGAAACTTGGGCACGGGGGCGTGTTGAGTGGGCACGGCCCCGTGTTCAGCTTACTGTCTGATGTAAAACAGGATTGCCAGTTCCAATGATTGAGCACGGGGGCGTGTTCAGCGGGCACGGCCCGTGCTGAGCTCTGCAGAAGCTGAAAAAACTAAGAAAATCCTAAAAAAAAAAAAAAAAAAAAAGGAAAAATAAAAGATGACTAGGCCGTTGATTCATAACTTTCTTAAAATCCTTGTGTCCCCGGCAACGGCGCCAAAAACTTGATGCGTGCGAAGTGTTATATATATTAGGTGTATATTTTAAGCCCTTTTTAACACTTATTTTAGCCAAGTTTTAAATTTATAAAACACAATATTTTACTAACACTAAACACACATATGGGCAAGTGCACCCATCGTTGAGTGTAGTATAGCGTTGGTAAGATACCGAGGTCGTCCAAGGACACAAGAGCTTTTAGTACCGGTTTATCCTCAACGTCTAACCAAAATAAAAGTTTAGAAAAATGTTTTAAACTAAAAAATAAAACTAACTAAAATGCTGAAAATAAAAATAAAAGAAAAAACAGATAGACAAGATGAATCACTTGGTTCCGACTCGTATCTAGTATAACCTTTGATTATTTCCGCACTTTTGCACATAATTAAGAGATTATCTTAGTTATTGTAGTAGGCCCCTCTTTTGAAGGTGACGTTACCCTCACCCCAGTAGTTTGAGTCAGCAGGGATACAATCCTAAAGGGGTGGATTATTGGAAGATAATGAATTAAGTTATTAATGCAGTATTGTGGTAGGCCCCGCTTTTGGCGGTGACGTTACCCTCGGCTAAGTAGTCTGAGTCAGCAGGGATACAGTCCTAAATAGTCGGGTTATAGTATTAATAGTAGTTAACTTATGAGGGGATCAAAGAGTTTGGACCCCCGCCATCCAATACCGTGAAGTATTGAAGGAGGTCCTACTAAATTTGACCTAGGTCCATTGCAGGACCTCTAAACGCTGAACAATGGCAAGACCCTTACCAAACCGTTCCCTTAACCCCCTACCAGGTAGCCAACATACCTCCATATAGACCGTGGAGATATGAATGGTGAAAATCCTTTATTTTATATAGACAGTAAAATAATGCCAAGACACCACGGACAAACGATAAGGAAAGATCACCTTCAACATAAGTAACTAGTTATTAAAGTCATTAATACAAAACCAAATAAAAAGTGCAAAAGTTTAGAAATAAAAAGTATTATACTAGACACTTTGTCTTCACCAAGTGATGTAAGAGACTTAGGCAAACATGGCCTTGATTGTCAAGAACTCTTACGATCAATCTTGGATCCCGAGACGACTCACCCACTCTACGATGGACAATGGATGATGGTGGTGGATGATGGTGTTGTGATGGTGGTGGGTGGTGGATGAAGTGTGAGAGAGGTGGTGTGCCAAGGGATGAGATGAAATGAATCCAAGCACTCCTATTTATAGGCTGAACAGAGTGCTGGACACGGCCCCGTGTCCGCTGGACACGGCCCCGTGTCTGTCTGACAATCTCTCTCCTCATTAATTGTAATTCGCAATTACAATAAATGCGCCTGCTGTACTTTTGACACGCCCCCGTGTCCGCTGAGCACGGCCCCGTGATGGGCAATAGAAGCTTCTATGGATTTGTCTTTTCTGCTGCTTCTTGGGCACGGCCCCGTGCTGGCTGAGCACGGGGCGTGTTCAGCCTTCTGTCTTCTCCTTTTTGCTTTGGAAGGTGTCGTTGAGGGGTCGGGCAGTCCACTAATGTTCCTTTCCTTGTATTTATGTTGGATTTAGCTGTCTTTTTGCTTCTTTTGCGTTTTTGAGCTCATTTAATCCTGAAAATACAAAAGGAAGACAAAAACACTCTTTTTCCAATATTAGTACTTAAAAAGGGTTAGTTTTATGCCTTATTTGATGTAATTTATATGTTGCATTTTACACACATCAACCATCTGTGGTAAAACAAACCACAAAACTCAAGAATGTGTGTATCTCAAAAACTTTGATGTAAAAAAGAATGAGTACACTGCGAAAACATCCTTGTGTTCATCAAATTCATCTGTCAAGTTCACCAAGAACCAACCACTGTTTGTGCCAGTCCAAACAGCTGTTACAAAACAGCTGAACCAAACATCTGTCAAAAGAGATGTTCAGGTGACTGATGCACCCCTGCCAATCAATACAGAAGAGGTAAGGGACAACCACCATACCAAAGGATCCCACATGTTTATGAGGCTTACAAAAGGTCCTCTAAACCAAAAGTGAACAGGCATCCTTTTGGTTATCAGCAGATCATTGGGCAAGACCCCCAACAGTGGTTAGAGAAAAACAGTCCCAAAACTGTCCAAACCCCTGACCTAACCACTGCCCATCCATCTGAACTTAACCTAGACACTTCTGAGACCCCATCCAAAGCCATATTGGCTTTGGAGACTCTAATGAACTAATCTTTTACTACATGTGCAGGGAGCTTCTGCATGCTTAGATAGTCTTTGGTATGTAGATAGTGGAGGCTCCAGGCACATGACAGGATGTAGAGCCCTTCTCAAAGATTTCAAAACACATGGAGGGGGTGATATATCCTTTGGGAATAATAGTAAAGGAAAGGTTCTGGGGTCTGGTACTGTGCAGTCTGGTAAAGTTAAGTTTGAAAATGTCAATCTAATAGACAATCTAAAATTCAACCTCTTAAGTGTCTCTCAAATGAGTGATAAGGGTTATGGCTCATTCTTTACAAAAGAGTGTTGTAGGATTGTTGGACCAGAAATGGTTGAACAGATTGAAGCAATAATAAAAACTGGAAAAACCCAACTTGTTGCTCAAAGAAGTGGCAATGTTTATGTGGTGGATATGTCAAAAGAGAGCCCCAGGACTGATGCCTGTCTGTTCTCAACTGCATCAAACAAAGAGACAGAATTATGGCACAGGAAATTGGGGCACACAAATCTCAAGACAATCACTGCCATTTCAAAACAGGGGTTAGTAAGAGGTTTACCTAAAAAACTGTTCACATGTTCTGAGCATTGTGTTTCCTACTTAAAAGGAAAACAACATAAAAGCTCATACAAATCCATTGAAGAGTCCAAAACAACCATGTGTTTGCAAATTCTTCACATGGATTTGTTTGGCCCAGTCAAAGTCATGAGTCTTAGGAAGAAAATATATTGTTTGGTTATTGTTGATGACTTTTCTAGGTTTACATGGACTTATTTTTTACACTCAAAAGTTGAGACTGCAGGCATTCTGCAAGACTTTGTGAAACAGGTTGAAAAGCAGTTTGAATTGCCAGTAAAAGTCTTCAGGAGTGATAATGGCACAGAGTTCAGGAACAAGGAGTTAGATGATTTCTGTGTGTCAAAAGGAAATGTGAGGCTATACAGCATTCCAAGAACACCAGAACAAAATGGGGTTGTTGAAAGAAAGAACAGGACCTTGATTGAGGCTGCCAGAACCATGCTTGCAGATTCAGGTTTGCCATTATCTTTTTGGGCAGAGGCAGTAAACACTGCTTGCTATGTCCAAAACAGAGTTTTAATCAACCCCAGGCATCAAAAGACTGCCTATAAACTGCTGTATAAAATAAAGCCATTGATTTCATATTTCAAAGTTTTTGGCTGCCCATGCTTTATTTTAAACTTAAAAGATTCTATCTCTAAGTTTGCAGCCAAAATTGATTGTGGTTATCATCTGGGATACTCAACCACTGCTAAGGCCTACAAAGTGTTTAACACAAGGACCAAAACAGTGGAAGAGACTTTGAATGTAAAGTTCAATGAACTTTCATCAATGAAAATTCCAGCAAACCCTGCAGAATTGTTTGATCTTGATAAGTTTGCTTTTGAAAATACTGCTGTCAAGACTAACAGTGCAGGTCCATCAAAGGATTCATCATCAGACTATGGGTATGAAGTTATCATTCCTCAACAAAAGTCTGTCTCAATGGGAAGAGCAGCAGATGTTCAAAATAGTTGTCAAAGCTCAAACACTGCTACCTTAACAGTTGTTGACCAAAGTAGCCCATTAACCCCTGCTTCCACATCATCAAACACTGTTGATAGTCCTCCAACAGTGGATAAAAGTCAGCATGTGTCCACTACACTACCTCCTATTCCACCACCTTTTGAAGCCACTGTTGGATCATCAAAGTCACAAGCAGTGGTTAGTTCAGATGATTCATAATTGCAGCCTTCACTATTAAATGCCATTGTTCCATACCAAGGAGATCTAATCTTCTTGAAATCTCATCCACCAGACCAAATTATTGGCAACATCAATGAAGGGGTGCTCACAACAAGTCAATCCCAAAACATTTGTCTTTTTGTTGGTTTTCTATCTCTCCATCAGCCAGTCAAGTACCAAGAGGCACTGAAAGACAACAGCTGGGTAGAAGCCATGCAAGAGGAGCTCCAACAATTCAAAAGACAACAAGTATGGGAACTTGTACCATTGCCAGAGGGTGTAAGTCCTATTGGCACAAAGTGGGTCTTCAAAAACAAAACTGATGGAAGGGGCATTGTTGTTACGAATAAAGCCAGGCTTGTGGTTCAAGGGTTCAGACAGGAAGAGGGCATTGACTATGATGAAACTTTTACCCCTGTAGCAAGACTTGAAGCTATCAGACTATTTCTAGCCTTTGCTGTCAACCACAACATCAAGGTGTATCAAATGGATATCAAATGTGCATTCCTCTATGGTAAGATTCAAGAAGAGGTTTATGTTTGTCAACCTCCAGGCTTTGAGGATCCATTTAATCCAAATCATGTCTACAAGCTAAATAAAGCTTTGTATGGCCTGAAACAAGCACTAAGAGCTTGGTATGAAACTCTTTTCACTTTCCTACTATCCATTGGATTCACAAGAGGTAAAAAAGACAAAACACTGTTTTTAAAATGGAGAGGAAAGGATTTGATGATTGTCCAGATTTATGTGGATGACATCATTTTTGGAAGCACATGTAACAAAATGTGTGAAGAGTTTAGGCAACTCATGACAGCTGAGTTTGAAATGAGTGCAATGGGTGAACTCCAGTTCTTTCTTGGTCTCCAAGTAAGGCAACTGCAAAATGGCACTTTTATCCATCAATGCAAATATGCCAAAGAACTTTTAAAGAAATTTGAGATGGATGATTGTAAGTCATGCAGTACACCCATTGCAACCAATAAAATTGTCATGTCTGATGAAAAGGATGATTTGGTTTATCAAACTTTATATAGAAGCATGATTGGGTCTTTATTGTACCTAACTGTATCTAGGCCAGACATCATGTTTGCAACATGTGTTTGTGCAAGATCCCAATCAGCCCCGAGAAAGTCAAACCTTATTGTTGTAAAAAGGATATTCAGATACCTAAAAGGTGCTCCCACACTTGGTATCTGGTATCCAGCTGATGGTAAAACGGAGCTTTAAGGTTTCTCAGATAGTGACTTTGCTGGATGTGACAAGACAAGGAAGTCCACTTCAGGAGGATGTCAATTCCTAGGCAGTTGCTTAGTGTCTTGGCAAAGCAAAAAGCAAGCAGCTGTTTCCACATCCACTGCTGAGGCAGAGTATATAGCTGCTGCAAGCTGTACAGCCCAACTGCTTTGGCTTCAAAATCAATTGTTGGATTTTGGTATCACTGCCCTAAAGACACCTCTCATGTTGGATAGTCAGGCAGCAGAAAATATCATCAAAAATCCAGTCTCCCATTCAACCACCAAGCACATAGATATCAGACATCACTTTGTGAGGGATTGCTATGAAAAAGGTTTGATTTCTCTGCACCATGTACCAACTAAGGACCAGCTGCCAGATGTGCTAACCAAAGCATTAGACACATCCACCTTTGAAAGCTTGATCTCTAGGATTGGAATGCTAAAAATGGAATAACAAGCAAAATCTTGTTTTTCTATGAATAAAAGCATTAAAATGTTTTCAGAAAATAAAAAATCCATCCTTAAAAATTGCTAAAAATGAATTTTTCATTAAATCCTTAAAAGTCTGCCATAACTACTGCTTTGTTCAAACATCTGTTCTACAAAAAGCTGTCCACTGCTGAAAGTCAACCCCTGTTCTCTCATTTTCTTGATAAGCACTGTTGTTCAAAATCAGTGTTCTTATCCACTGATATGCTATCCACTGATAGTTAAAATCACCCACTGTTTTCATTATTACTGTTACACCCGCCGTTATTCATTCATCAGGGGTTGGCACGTGGACAGTACATAGCGGTCAGATCTTTTGTAACCGCTGCCACATCAGCATTCATTTTTTCCTTATAAAACCCTGATCAAAACCCCAAACAGGGTTTTACTGTCGAATCGAATTCAAAAATTCCTTTCTCAAAGCAGTTTCCATCTTCTTCTTCTCAAATTCATCTTCGTCTTCATCATCTTACAAACCACTCATGTCTTCTTCTCCAAAATCACCTTCTCCATCTTCTCAAAAAGACGCTGAAATGGCTCCCAAACCCATTGAAATTCCGTACGAAGCTCCTCACAACTATCTGGGTCTACTCACAAAACCCGGTAACATCGATATCTACGATTCCATCATTGATACTATGTCATCTTTAAAGTACAAAACTTTGTTGACTGCCGATGTTCCAATCTTCCTGGCAACCCAGAGAGAATTTTGGAAAAATGTCACCCTTGAACTTCTAGGTAAAACAGCCATAGCCATCAATTCCTCGATAAAGGGTAAAGCCGTTAAAATCACACCACAATCCATTTCAGAAGTATTCGAACTCGATGATCAGCAAGGTAAAACTTCTTTTCCCAAAACCGAGTACAAAACTGATTTTATTGAGAGGGGGTATGCTGAGGAAATGAAAAAGGATACCTTACAAAAAGGTAGTTTTCCTCCTGCAACAAGATTTTTATTTCATACCCTCTTAATGTGTGTCTCAAATAAAACAACTGCTTTTAATGAAATACCGTTAAAGATACAATACCTGGGTTATGTTATTCTACAAAATGAAAATTTGAACTTCTCCCCGGTGATCTTTAATGATTTGGTTAAAAATGTTGATAAAAAACCATTCTTACTATTTCCAAGATTTCTAAGTTATTACTTTCAAAAGAAATTTGGTAAGGATGATGTTCATGTGCTCACCCAAGGTGACTCTTTTCAAATAAACAGCATAACAGTTGAAACCTTTACAAGATTATCAACACCTTGCAAAACAAAAGTAGAGGTCCCTGAGCAGAATTTAGCAGCTACCAATGCTCCTCAGGTATCTGCTGCTGAGCCCACTGCTCTAGGTGATCACAGCAGCAAAACAACTGCTGTGAAACCCACACCTAAAACCACCAGAAAGCCACGACAAAAGAAAACTCAAAAGCCCCCCAAACCAAAATCAAAGGCAACTCTGGAGGATGAGATACCAGAGCAACTGCCAGTGACAACACAAAAGTCATAAGAAATCACTTCTGCTACTTCCTCACAGCAGATGGTAGAAATATCTCAACCCATGCCTCAAACTCCTCCTGCTTCTTCTAAAAAAGAACAGGTTGTACACATAGGGACACCACAATATGATGCACTGGATTCATTCGAATCCATCATCCACAGCCTAATGCCCAGGGTAAATTCACTTTCTACACCCAACCTCACATCCACAATTCCCC
Source organism: Helianthus tuberosus (assembly GCA_030545235.1). Classification (NCBI taxonomy): domain Eukaryota; kingdom Viridiplantae; phylum Streptophyta; class Magnoliopsida; order Asterales; family Asteraceae; genus Helianthus; species Helianthus tuberosus. Next base: position 61,148,976 of record CM060414.1, on the reverse strand, counting down.
CACAAACAAAATTATTGTTGGATGCTCTTGACTTGAACCAGACACAAACCAGTCCTTCTCAAGCACCTGTTCATGAGAATATACCTCAACAAGTGACTGGGTCTGATGTATCAATCATTGCTAACCCACCAACAAGACCTGAGGTGGTTACACCCCTTGAGTTACAAGTAACTCTTGGTGGTAGTTCAAGTGAAGCAGCCACTACAAGTGCTGAACCCACTGGTTTTCATTTGGACAGTGGTTTCATCAATCAGACTTCCTTGAAGGCAATTTCTTCTCTAGGAACATTTGTGTATCCGGTTTTTACTGGTTCACTAACAAGTGTTTCTCATTTTGAAGGAAGAAGTCCCTAGAACCAAGAGAAAGGGGCATCAGTGGATGATTTCTGGGATACATTTCCTGAGTCAACCACTGTTACAACCACTGTTAGTGGGAAATCAGATGATCCCATTAAGTTGGGTGATGGTTTAATGTACAAGAATTGAGGGGTAGAATTGATAAACTTGATACAACTGTTGCAGAAATTAAAGATATGATGCAACAGTTGTTGAAAGCTCAAAAGGTACTAACCTCTGCTGCTCCAGCTCAAGCACCTACACCACCACATGCACCTGCTTGAAATGAGCTCTAGAACTTGTTTCAACCAATGCTCATCCAACAAAGAGAACTTGCTGATCAGCAGCATGATATACATGTTCAAAAGTTGAGAAACATGATGGAAGCTAGGTTTAAAGATACACAAGCTGATATCAAAGCTATCAAGGCCCACATCCTGAACACCACTGGCACTGCTCCTCCCACTGTTATCTTTGTGGATAACCCACCACCAGATAATGCTAAAAAGGGGGAGAAATTGAAGCAGATGAAAAAGAGGGGATATGAAGATGGTCTGTATATTGAACCACAAAAAGATAGTATGCTTGCAGACATCCCCTTGCCAGATGGAACCAAGAAGACTGATGTGACCAACAATGCACTTGCTGAGGCAAAAGCTTGTGTAAAAATGGATAAAGAGGCTAAGGATAAATCCAGGCGGGAACAGGAGAAAAGAGCATTTATGGAGCTGAATGAGCAGGTTATTTCTGAGCCAAGGGATGATAAAAATCCTGAGCCAAAAAGAAAGAATCCCATTAGAAAAGTGAGGGAACCCAAACACACACCATCCAGACCCACAAAGCAAACTCCTAAACCTACCAAAAACCTCACACATCAATCTTCCACCCAAACAGCTGTTGTAACACCTGCTGTATCAACAACTGTTGGTACCTCAGTGGTTTCAGCAGTTGTTAAACCAAAAACCACCACTTCAACCACAACAACTGCTCCCACTACAACCACTGCCCCACCAAAAAATTCATCACCACCAAAAACAATCTCACCACCATCACCTCCTGTCAAAAAGCAGAAGACAGCTGATGACACATCATCAGTTGTAATGGCAACAGTGGTTGAAACACCAGTTGTTTCAACAACTGTTAGTCAGCAACCTTCCACTTCAATCACCTCCACTACAATAACCACCACTCAAATCACCACCACTGAACCATCCAAAACATCATCAGCCACTCCTCAACCAAAAAGGAGAAGGTTAATTTTGAAAGATGATGATTCTTCACCACCACCACCACCAACATCATCACAACCTTTGTCTCTTGTCAATATTCCAAACCCTGTTCCTCTCTTTTCAGCCCAAGTTCAACAACCAATCACTGCCATCACTCCTGCAGGTGTCCAATATCCTCTAGAACTCATAGTAGTAAGAGAAGAGATCAAATCCTTCTATTTTGAGGATGACCCTGCCAAAAGGAGTTTGCCATCAGTTGAAGGATATCCTAGGCCTAACAACATTGAAGAATACTTGAAAGTTAAGGCTCAACAAGCAGAGGATATCTCTAAAAGAAACTCACAAGCAAAATCTGACAAAGAAATTCAAAGGTATTATCAATTTCTGCTCACACAAGTCAGATCTTTGGAGCAGTTTGCAAAGAATGTATGTTAGAAAATATCAGAAAGAGCAGATGAATCCCTGAGAAAAGACTACATTGAAAACATCATGACTTACAAGAAATATAAGGGAGAAAAATACATGTACAAAGAATGGACCATTCCTGAGCTTGAAAGTGAAGCAGCCAGGATTCAAGACATGATCAAAAACAAGGTTAGACATACTCCTCCTGATTGGGCAAAGTACAAGAAGAATGTACCTGATAAGGTACTGGAGCTGAAGAGAATGAAAGAGGAATTGATCACTGCTGATTATGGGTCTAGAAACCAAGTGATGAGGTGGAAATAAGACAAAGTCAGGGCCACCTACAAAAGGTTGGAGGAACTTAGGAAGAAAGATCCAAAGGTTCCACAAAAACCTGACTATCCTGAAGCAGAGGTTTCAACTAGACCACCAAAGCTGCCAGTCAGGAAATCTACTGCTCCACCTGGTGCTTTCATTTGTCAAAGAAGAAGACAAAAAGAGATGGAAAAAGAAACACCAGAAGATATAGCTGCTAGTGATGATATTATAAAATCAGTCATTAAGCAAATGATGGCTGAAAATGTTGAACTTGCTCAAGCTCAAAGCACTGCTCAGCCAGTCATCACCAGGCCAGCATCTCCAAACTCCTCATCCAATAAAAATCTCCCAAGAAACCCACCAGACTCAAAAGTACTAAAATGGAAAACTGATAAACAGACCTATGTACTGACAGTGATCAAGTCTAGTGGAGAAGTGAAGAAAATATCAAGGGAACAAGCACTAGGCCTAAGTGTTGAAGATCTGCAGGATCTCCTTGATCTTCCACTTTGTAGGGATGAAGATGATACAGATGCCCTAGACTTCGAATTGCAACTTAAAGGTCAGATAAGGGAACTGCTGATGAGGCAATAAAGATCTACAATAATGAAGGGTTTTGGCATCATCTGTTCCAGGGGGAGATTGTTGGGATTGAACCCTATCAGAAAAACCATTGATTAGAGCCAAAACCAGATCAGAGCAGTGGATCCAAAATAAGCAGATGTTATGTTTTCATTCTCTCCCCTTGAAAGTGGTTTCAACATCTGATGACCTCCAATCTATTGATCCTTACAATATCTACTGATCAAGTCAAAGACTGATGACGACTAAAGCTCTGTTGATCAATCTACTGCTATGGGTCAAGCACTGCTGAATATATCAAGTACTGCTGGAGTCACAACAGTGGAAGGATAAAGCAGTAGTTTAGTTGTTCATATATTGTAATCAGTAGTTAGCATAGCAGTGTTTGTATAGATCAGTTGTTTAGAGTTTGTTAGGAGGTTAGATGTCACTTTCATGGTGACGTCAGCAAAGATGCCACAGTGGTTTGTCCGTGCCTATAAATAGAACAGTACCCTACACTTTTCTATTAGCTCTTCACCACTTTTCACCTGTACGAACAAACACTGTGAGCTCAGGCTGATGGGGAGTTTGTTACATGCATGCATTGTAATCGTTACTGAAACAAATTCAATCATTCGGTTCTATGTTGAAAATGTGTTTTAAAAGCAATTCTCCTGTTTGATTGTGTGAAAAGTTTAATTCCATTTATGTTCCGCTGCATTACTTGTTCATTGTTCATCTTAATTCAAACGTAAAACACTATCAATCCAAACTCAGATCCTAACAGAACACAACAAAACAAACCCACTACACCACCCAAAACCCCCCAAAAACCTAACCCCCCCAACCCACCCACGCTAAATGCTAAAAACTAAACCCCCCAAAACCTAAAAAAAAAACCTAACCCCCACCCCCACCCAAGCTAAATGCTAAAAACTAAACCATATAGCTAAACCCCCAAAGAATTCTAAAAAACACTCAATTTTTTTAATCATTTTTTTATAAAATATCGCTAATTTTAGTCATCAAAAAAATTTATTGATGAAAAGTAGCGATTTTTTATAAAAAAAATTTGTGTGTTTTTTTAGATTTTTTAGGTTGTGTTCACATTGGTTCTAGCAATAAAAGGGTGGTTACTAACGAATTCTTCTCAAATATATATATATAGGGGACCGCTAGAATGAGAACCACCCCGGGTTATGAGAACCGCGAGAACCACACCATCCGGGGCGAGGTGGACCAAATTTTTTTTTACAACTAGATGTGTGTATTATAAACACATTCGTAAAAAAAATTTTTAAAAAATGCCGTGTGGGTAGTTTTTTACACCACAAGTTTGGTGTAAAAAAAAACAAAAAAAAATAAAAACACCAAACTTGTGGTGTAAAAAACTACCCACACGGCATTTTTTAAATTTTTTTTTTTACGAATGTGTTTATAATACACACATCTAGTTGTAAAACAAAATTTGGTCTACCTCGCCCCGGATGGTGTGGTTCTCGCGGTTCTCATAACTCGGGGTGGTTCTCATTCTAGCGGCCCCCTATATATATATATATATATATATCAATTTGTAATAGAATTTAAATCGAAGTTCAAATTTAAGTGATGTCCTTTCTCACATGATTACATATATACGTATGCACACATATAAACAAATGTCTTCACGCAGCATGCATGTTTTATGTTTACGTCCAATATATTCACGCTCACGCATAGCTCGTGGAGTTTTAAATTGCCTTATCGGTTGTTTTACATATGCTATAAATTGTAGTTAGTCATTTCCGAGTAATCACAATTGAAATATTTTTGGCATGAAGATATTGGTTACTCTTCTTCTTATCACTTGTATGGCTATAGGTACTACAAACTTTTTGGCTTGTTTATTTATAAATTAATATTATATATATTAATTTATAAATAAACAAGCCAAAAAGTTTGTAGTACCTATAGCCATACAAGTGATAAGAAGAAGAGTAACCAATATCTTCATGCCATATATATAGGGGACCGCTAAAATGAGAACCACCTCGAGTTGTAAGAACCGTGAGAACTACACCGTACGGGGCGAGGTGGACCAAAATTTTTTTTCATAAACGTAGATGCGTGTATTATAAACACATTTGTAAAAAAAAAATCAAAAAAATGTCGTGTTTGTAGTTTTGAGCACCACAAGTTTGTGTTTACGGATACCGTAAATCCTACCGGAAAATTTACGGTACCCGTAAACACACACTTGTGGTGCTCAAAAACTTTTTTTTTGAATTTTTTTACAAATGTGTTTATAATACACGCATCTACGTTTGTGAAAAAAAATTGGTCCACCTCGCCCCGTACGGTGTAGTTCTCATGGTTCTTACAACTCGAGGTGGTTCTCATTTTAGCGTGATTCTATATATATATATATATATATAGAGAGAGAGAGAGAGAGAGTGAGGATCCTACAGAAAGTGTGTTTTTCTTAGAAAGTGTAGGAAGCGATCTGGGCCATCAGATGAGTGTGTTTAATGGTTGAGATTATTTTGGTGGCATTTTGGTAATATATGTGTCTTTAAAATAGGCTAATTTAATTGATTGAGGGTAAATGTGTCATTTAAGTTGTTTTAAATAAGGAAATAACTTCCAATCATACAAAAAATAACGATAAATCATACAAAAAATAACGATAAATCGGATCTAGATGTGTTTTTAGTAGTGTGTTTTAACGATAAAACACAATGTGACGAACTAGTGACTGACTGCTAAAACACAACATCAAGAATGACAACTGATAAAACACAACGTGAACCACTAACTGATAAAAACAACATCAAGAATGCCAAAATCATATCAACCAATAACTGATAAAACACATTGTGATGAAACAGTAACTTGAACCAGTAACTAATAAAACACATTGTGATGAAACCAGTAACTGATAAAACACAACATCAAGAATGCCAAAATCACATCAACCAGTAACTGATAAAACACATTGTGATGAAACAGTAGATAAAATACAAAAGAACATGCCATTCAAGAATCATAACTGGTATAACAATTGTGATGAAACCGGTAATTGATAAAACACAACATCAAGAATGCCAAAAATCATATCAACCAGTAACTGATAAAACACAACTTCAAGAATGTTAAAATCACATCAACCAGTAAATGATAGAACATATTGTGATGAAACAGTAACTGATAAAACACATTGTGATGTAACCAGTAACTGATAAAACACAACGTGAACCAGTAACTGATAAAACACAACATCAGAAATGCCAAAAATCATATCAACCAGTAACGATAAAATACATTGTGATGAAACAGTAACTGAAACCAGTAATTGCTAAAACACATTGTGATGAAACCAGTAACTGATAAAACACAACGTGAAGAAATTGTTAATGATTTGAACTTCGTAATTTAAAGTAACTGCCCTTTTGAAATCGTAAATGATTTGAAATTGTCAAAGAGATATACGTTTCCATAAATATCTGGATAGTTAGTTTAGGATATATAATATTCCCAAATTAAATTAATAATCAAATTACCATTATGCCCTTTTAAATAAAAAACTAAAAGCCCCATGTCACCTCCCTATTGCTTCCTACACTTTTTAGGAAACTTAGGATTTCTAGCCAACTCCCACTATATATATATAGGATTCGGTTCAAATGAAAACCATCACGAGTTGTGAGAAACCGTGAGAAGTTTTTTATCACGCGCGAGTTGGGCCAAAATTTTGTTTGCACAAACGTAGATGAAAACATTATAAACACATCTGTAAAAAAGGTAAAAAAAAATTGTCGAAGCGTTAGTTTTGATTGATGCAAGTTTTTTTACGCGCTGGTGTAAAATTTTATTGCAGATAACTATTTTTTATTAGGGCATAAAAAAACTTGCAACAGTCAAAACGAACGACTCGGCAATATTTTTTTTTTTACTTTTTTACAGATGTGTTTATAATGTTTTCATCTACGTTTGTGTAAAAAAAAAAATTGACCCAACTCGCGCGGGATCAAAAAGTTCTCACGGTTCTCACAACTAGTAGTGGTTCTCATTTTAACCCATCCCTATATATATATATATGTATATATATATATATGTATATATATATATGTATATATATATATATATATGTTTTCATCTACGTTTATGCAAAAAAAAAATTAGCCCAAAAGTTCTCAAGGTTCTCACAACTCGTAGTAGTTCTCATTTTAACCCATCCCTATATATATTAGGGAAATGGTAAAATGAGAACCACCTTGAGTTGTGAGAACTAGCTGTTCCAAAAGTTTTTTTCAATTTTTTTTCTCAAAAATCTTTAAAAAATCATTTGTTTCAGCAAAAGAAATAAAAAAATGCCGCACGTAAAATTTACATCGGATGTAAAAAATTTACATCGCCATAAAGAAAATTTACATCAAGCGTAAATAAAATTTACATTGGACGTAACTACCAACTCGACGATTTTTTTTACAAATGTGGTTATAACATTTTCATCTACGTTTGTGTAAAAAATGGTGGCCCAACTCGCGTGGAAAGTAGGAGTTCTCATGTTTCTCACAACTCGTGGTGGTTCTTAATTGAACCAAATCTTATATGTGTGTGTATATATATATATATACGGCTAGGATTATGTGAGAAACACTAGGTTAATTAAGAAATTTGAGAAGCATTCTGAATCACACATTTTCCTTAAGCTTTTCATAATATAGACATATGTTTAGTTTAAAATTGACTATATACATATCTGTATATTCAAGATTTGACAATATATGTATATAGTCAATGTTAAACTATATGTGTATATATTATGAAAAGCTTAAGAAAATATGTGGTTCAAAATGTTTCTCAAATAGGGTGGACTTCTTTTAGGATTCCTACTATATATATATATATATATATATATAGAGAGAGAGAGAGAGAGAGAGGTCAGTTAACGTACAATAGGTCTTATCGTACAATATGTACGCGATCATCCCAGCCGTACGATCTGGTGCGAATTCAATCTTCCACATGCGATTTTCTCCATCTACACACCCCATGCCATTTTTTCACATTACCCCATGCTAGCCATTTTTTCACATGCGATATTCAATCTTCCACGTGCGATTTTGTCCATCTACACACCCCATGCTATTTTTTACATTACCTCATGCTAGCCATTTTTTCACATGTGATATTCAATCTTACACACGCGATTTTGTCCATCTACACACCCCATGCCATTTTCACATTACCCCATGCTAGGCATTTTTTCACATGCGATTTCATTTACATGGGATTTCAAAACATGTGATTTCATTGCATTTTCAAGCCATGCGATTTCATTTGCTTTTTTATAACATGCGAAGATTGAATTCACACTAGATCGTACGATTGGGATGATCGCGTACATATCGTATGATAAACCCTATTGTACGTTACACTTTATATATATATATAGCTTAAGGTTCATTTGAGAACCACCCTTATTGCGAGAACCGCGAGAACCAATGTGAACACAAAAAATACCTAAAAAATCCAAAAAAACCCACAATTTTTTTTTAATATTTTTCTAATAAAAATCGCTATATTTTGTTACAAAAAAAAATATTTTTTTTTCGAGTAACAGTTATGGATGTACATGTACATATGTATCATTTCTTGGACAAAATCCATAATATATTACCAGTAGTAGAAAAATGCACTTTCATTTACACTACCATATGTAATACACTACTTTTTACATTACCAATATTAGAAATGCACATGTGCATATATATGTATCAACATGAAATAAGGTGTTTTGGTACAAAAAGTTTGTGATTTTAAATGATGAAATAGGCCCATATACATGTGTTTTGGTTAGTTATATCTAGTGGTTGATGGTTTGATTATATTTGTCACTTTATGATGTAATATGTTGTTTGGATGGTATAAAGGGTGTTGATGTACATATAATAAAGTGAAATATTGGTAATAATATTGTATTATAGATGGTAAAAAGCAATGGTATTGTATTACGGGTGGTAGGAGGTAATGGTAGTGTAGTATGTATGGTATGATAGATGAAAGAGAATGTGTATTCAAAGTAGTGTACTAAAACACGTTATAACATGTTCATATATATAGATGCACATGTGCATTTCTAGTGTTGTTAATGTTATAACAAGTTCATACATATAGATGCACATGTGCATTTCTATTATTGTTAATGTAAAAAGTAGTGTATTATGAATGGTAATGTAAATGAAAGTGCAATTGTCTGATATTTGTAATGAATTACGGAATTTGTCAAAGAAATGATACAAATGCACATGTGCATGGATAACAGTTACTCGAAATTTTTTTTTGAATTTTTTTTTATTAATGACGAAATATAGCGATTTTTCCCAAAAAAATAGTAAAAAAAATTTTGGTATTTTTTTTGGTTGTGTTCACATTAGTTCTCGCGGTTCTCGCAATAAAGGGTGGTTCCTAACGATCCTTCTCCTATATATATATATAGGTACGGGATCAGGAGAAAACGCCCAAAAGTGTGAGAATGGTGATAACGCATCCTGGCCCAACACGTGGCGCGGGATATGATCAGGGCGTGAGGGGTTTTTTTGTCTTTTAAATCTTCTTTTATTTTCCCAATTTATGCATGTTCATTTTTGGCATCTAAGATTATTTTGGCGTTGATTGTATTCATTAACTAATTGGCGTTGAATTAATTGTTTGTGTCACATAGATAATTTTTTTGGCGTTATAGCATTTCTCTGGTCAAATTTTTTGGCATTTTGTGGCGTTGTATAATAATTCAGTACGAGTCATTAATATTTTCATAAGATTACAATAAGACCAAATGTTTTTTATGGCGTTTAGTCAATTTTTTTGGCGTTTAATACATTGACAAGGTGCTTTGCCAGCTCTCGTTCTCACAGTTTTCATACTATTAGCGTTTTGGTGTTTGTAGTTTTTGGCGTTTTATATAATAATGTATTTTATTTGTAGAGAATTCGATAAAAAACAACAGATAATTTGATAACAAAACAATATAAAATGAAAAAGAAAAAAATAAAAATAAAAATGGTAATCTAAATTCTCATCCAAATCTTCACTGTCATCATCCTCTTCTTCTTGAATTTGTTTTGGCGTTTTGAACCTTTGAATACCTTAGCTAGATGCCAACTTTCGTAGATAAACCCCGTCGTTTTTGGACAAAGCTTGTTAGTGGCGTCCTGTTTTTTGGTGTGATATTCTTGTTTGGTGGCATGTCATTAAAGATCAACTCTTGCTTGATGCTATTTATAATAATGGAGTCCAAAATAGCATTTTACACTTGTGTTGATCCCTTCATGCCATGCATATATTCATCAAGAACAAAGCTCACATGATGACATATCACTATCATCAGTCTCTTTTTCTTGAATATTTGTCCATCTCATTCAGTAAAAGATTATAGAGATACCCACCTCAGAGAAGAATCCATTCATCGAAAGTTTTGCCATCTGTGGTTTTTTTAACTATTTTTTTTGGTGTTTAAAGTGAGTGGCTTCTAGGGAACATGGCGTTTGTTTTTCTAGGAGTGATAAATTCATTGTGTAGAGACCCCTCTCTTATAGGAGTTTTTTGGCGCGTAGTTTAGACGGGATTTTTTATTATAATAAATGATAGTAATAAAGTAACCGTCTTTTCAGTTACTGTGTGTATTAACTGTTTTGTTCAGGTTTATCAGTTTCTAGGGTGATAGACGTCTCATCTTCCAAGTTTGGCGTTTTTTTAAATGGCGTTTATGCAGACCAAGATGACAAAATACAATAATGGGGAAAATATTAAGCAGGAAATTTTTTTATTTTATTTTTGGCGTTTTGTAAGCAATAACTTTTTGTAGTATTTTTTGGCGTTTTGCAAATAAATAGAGAAATATATCATTTAATTATCTTAAGAAAAAAAAAAGATTACACAGAAGAAAACTAACAAAAAAAAAACATTAAAACTTTTTGTCAGAAGGTACTTTATCCGAGTAGTATCCATCACTTGCGTCATCTTCTTCTTCGGAGTCTTCATCTAGACCTTCATCCATGTCATCACCTTCACTTTTATCGGCTTGAGGCCTCCATTTGAACATGTCTTGCATTAATGCCATTTTTTAGTCCATGTTTGTGTTCAAACAAGTGGCGTTATGCAATTCTTCCATGAACCCAAGCCCCTGCTTTGTCATGATGTTTTCAAGCAGGTAGTCTTCCTGCTCTCCGCTGCCGTATATAACGGTCACCATGTCTATTTCATCATCAAAACGCCATGATGTCATGAGAGGGTCCGGTTTTCCATCTGCTTTGATTGGTCCAAATTTCCTTGTGAATGCTTTCATAAGCATATGTGTTTCATGGCATTCGTTATCCAGAGCGATGCCAAGAGATAGGATACCCCTTTGTAGGGGTGTGCATGGGTCGGTTTTGACCAAAAACCATAACCATAACTGCGATGTCGGTTATTGAATAACCATAACCATAACCGATCGGTTATGGTGGTTATGGTTATTCAGTTTTGATGGTTATAGCGGGTCGGTTACGGGTGGTTAACCGTGTATTTAGCTTAGCTAAAAATAGCTTATTTTTTTTACATGGAATAAATTGTTATTGCATATTTGTGTATATTAGTATTTTACATAGTATTAAAAATACATATAATCTATAATATGAATAGCAATTATTATCGAATATTCAAATAAAGTGATATGATATATTCCATTAACTCAAATACTAATTCAACCAAAACCACAAATGATATGAAAAACCAATAAGTACTAAAAATCTTCAATCAAAAACATCGAATATTAAAAATATGGTGAAAAGTCCTAAATCCTACAAAGATTTATTACATGTCGGTTCGGTTCGGTTATGGTGGGTATGGAAAAAATGATAACCATAACCGACCCGCTACATTCGGTACCTCTTCTTCCATATTCAAAATTGCCTTTATCGTCCTAACATACACCCTCCTTCTGTTGTCAAAACGCAGGACGAATTGCCTGATTGCCAGAGTGTATCTCCACCAAACGATGGTTGCCATTTTTGGCGTTTTGGTTAAATTGGCGTTTTTGGTAAAAGATGTTTTTGCAGAAATGATAGATTGAAGTGATTATGGAAACGATGTTTTACGTTGTTTATATAATGTTGTTTTTGGCGCGTAATTTAGGAGGGAATTTCTTCTAATAAATGTTAATAACTGAATTTCAGTTACTGTGTTGTTTCCTCTTCCTGTAATCTCCAACGCTTTTTATCACTAATTTTTGGCGTTTTGTATTTAATGGCGTTTTATTTTTTTGAATGGCGTGTTATCATTTTGTTGGCGTTTTGAATTTGAGCGGTAAAAGACCCTTTTACCCTTAATGAAGCGCGTCCCACATAATAAAATTGGTGTTATTTACGAAAACGGCACTGTGCAATCTAGTCCATGGATTGTTTTGATCTGACGATCCATAACCGTTCTCACACTTTCCCTCGTTTTCTCTAAATCCTAACCCTATATATATAGGCATATTGTTCATTACACTCTTTTTACAGATATGTTTATAATATTTTCATCTACGTTTGTGCAAAAAAAATTGTGGCTTAGCTCGCGTGGGAAGTAGGAGTTCTCATGATTCTCACAACTCGTGGTGGTTCTCATTTGAACCGAAGCCTATATATATATATATATCGACGAGCTACATATATGTGGTTTATCAATCTACATATATTTTTTTTATTTTTTTATTTTTATTTCTATAGTACTAAACCTTATAATCAATGGAAATGAAAAGTAAAAATAAAAAAAAATTAATTGATCTTTTTAATAACTAAAAAAAATTTAATTGGTCTTTTTGATAATACTTCTTATATGTATCTTATCCGAAACTAAAAAATAAAATAAACTTTGTATGAAAAATTACATCTGGTGTTAGACTGGAAGGTATGGTGAGGGTCATGCCCAAGGGGATGGACCGCCAAGACCGCCACATAAGCGGGTGTGAGGATGAGCCTAAAGGGGATGGACCTAAGGGTGGGGGATGAGTCCCTTTATGTATATATATGTATATGTATGTATAGGTGTGTGTGTTGGAGAGGGACGGGGAGATCGTCTGGGATCCGCTGGTGAAGGGGGGTGGTGTTTCGGGGCGGCGCCGGGGCTCGACGGCCCTTGGCCGTTCCCCATACCCCATACCGTCTAGTCTTAAAAAACACAAGTGTAATTCTGATAGATGTTTATTTTATGCAACTTTTTTTGCACATGTGTAGTTTTTTACATACGTTTTTTTCTTTCATGACTTTTATTTCGTAACTCTTAGATACACATAAAAATAAAAAATAAAAACATTACAAAGGGTTCTCACAAGTTATTTCTAACTGAGAGAGTTCTTATTTTATCATGATCCTATCTATAAGTGTATGTTTATGATTTTCCGCGCCACGATTTGAGGGAGGGGATGTGCGGTTGTAGAGTATGTTTATGTTATGTACATTATGGGGTAAGGTTAGTGTGAAAATCTCAAAGGTTAATTTTCATTGAATAGAAACATTTACATGGAACAATATATAGACATACAATTTACACTAAGCACCCAAAGAATATAGATAAATACATACAAGAGATATAATACATGATTATCTAACATCCCCTTGCAAGCTGAACGGTGGAGGACCAATATGAAGCATTTGACGAAGATTGTTAAACTGGGTACTTGGAAGACTTTTGGTAAATATGTCAGCCACCTGAAGCTTGGTTGGAACAAATTTAGTAGCTAATTTGACTCTTGTCACTAACTCACGTAAGAAATGATAATCAAGATCTATATGTTTAGATCTTTTATGAGCAAATGGATTTTGAGTTAGAAAAATAGCACTTTGATTGTCACAAAGAATGGTTGGTCGATCAGGAGGAAGCACATGAAGTTCTTGAAGAAGATGAGTTATCCACACAATTTCTGCTGTAGTATTGGCCATAGCTCGATATTCAGATTCACAGCTAGATCTGGCAACAGTGGGTTGCTTTTTAGCACTCCAAGAGATCAGATTTCCCCCCAAAAAAATTGAATATCCATAAGTAGAACTGTGACACTTCGTGTTTTCCTGTACGTTTCTTGGATGTTATAATTAATTTTGTGAAATTCTATACTAAGTGAAATACGTTCAAACTCTATGAATCTTACGCTACGTGATTTTTCGTGGTATGTGATCGAATCTTACGCTACGTGATTTTTTCGTGGTATGTGATCTTATGTGCTATGTGACTTACATGTTCTTTTAGTGGACTTTCGTGAAACTGCTTATATTTGTGTGTGGTAATGGAGTCTATGTATACACATAGAGCGAATAGTATGACTTTTGCTTAAATTTCGAGGACGAAATTCCAATAACATGGGGAGAATGTGACAACTCGAACCCTTGATCCTGATCGTCGAGAGACGAGCATTTTAATAATGCCCATATTCACTATTACTATTATTATCATTATTATTTTTGGTTGTTATTAAATAACGATAACGGGCGATGAGAGATTTATTTATTTATTAATTTATTTACCGTTATAATTTTAAGTGTTAAGATAAGCGGGCCGGTCAGTAAGCAAGACACCCGATATTTTACAGACCCATACGTACGGACCCAAGCCCAACCAAATTCCCTAAACCTAAAACCTACACTATATATTCATCCTAAACCTTTCCCCTCTCATTCTCTCACAAAACCTCTAAACCCTAATCCTTAATAACCAGCCGCACACACACTCCCACACTCCTTCGTCTCCCATCTGTAACTCCGATGACCGGAGCTTTTCCGGCGACTCCACAGGCGACCAGCAACTCCGGCGGACTGTCGACGTTTTAGTTCCAGCCAAACACCCCCACCCACACCTTTGAAACCTTTCCTTTCTTGCACCAGTTCTCGTACACCCCCTCGGACTCCTCGAGTTTCCGGCGTGTAACAGTGACGGATTCGAGGCCATTCGGCGATGGAACGAAACATTAGAGAGAGAGAGAAAGGTGATGAGAGAGAATATCAGAAGGAGAAGGAGGTAGAGCCGGCGGTGGCGCCGGTAGTGGCGGCCGCACCAGTGATGGCGGCGTTCAGAGGCGACGAAGATGGAATACGGCAAGAAGATGGTGGTGGTTCTTGATTCGAGCTCGCAGCAGCGGTGCTGCAGTGGTGGCTGTGGCCCGACTCCGGCGAACGTCACCAGGTGAGCGGTGACAGCGGACGCCCCTCTCCCTTGGTCCCGTAAACTCTCGGTCAGTGGACAAACTTTCTAAATTGCCTTATATATTGTAATTCTTGACCTTATTGCTTGTTGATATGTTAATAACTTTGATTTGGATGTTTATAAGAAAGAGTGTTCGGGGGGTTGTTGTTCGATTATTGCTAATTGTCCTAAACTCTCGGTGGTTTTTAAATAAGAAAATAAAAGTGCATTTTGTTTGTTCAAAGGTTTAGAAGTTGACTGTTAATAAAAACCTTGTTGACTGTAATTATGGTTAGAAATGATGATTCATGTTTGCAAATAGGGTATATGCACTTTTGCTAATATATGATGTTATAATGATGACATGATTTGTATGTATAAACTGTTCATATGGTGTTGCATGCATACTAGTTAACTGTTTTGGCATGAATGAGTTTTATTGAATGATGTTTGAAGATGAGCCTAGGAATATAATGTTCATGAGATTGATAAACTAGTGATAGGGTCATAACGTTTAGGATGAGTATGCTAGTTGAATGTGAAAACCCTAATGATGAACTATTTGAAGATACCATGAATATTTGAATAATGTTGTTTTGATCCAATTTGGTAGTGTACGATAGAATAAAACATGTTAATGAAATTTGATTGGATAGTATGTGCTTATGAAACCTCATTGGATAGTACCATTCGGAGAATTCTAGAAGCATCTGCATAACTGCGTGTCGAGACCATATAGTTGCGACTCGAGACCATTGATTGACAACTCGAAAGCAGACAACATGCTCCAGGAGTCGAGACCAGCTTGGTTACGACTCGAGATCTCCAGATCTCGACTCGAGACCTGACTCGAGACCTCTAAGGTGGCGACTCAGTTATCCACAACCAGAGACCATCTGGATGCGACTCGGAACCTCTTGGTTGCAACTCGAGATCTCTTGGTCTCGAGTCGAGACCACCCGGTTTTGACTGGACTACCCTGCTTAGTTATTGGGCCGCACAAACTGATGTTTTGGACTATGTGCTACTGTTAATGTTTAACTGTTACTGTTTAGCTGTTTGTATGCTAGGATAGGCCCAATAACGTACATGCTAGTATGACTTACACGCTTTGTGTTAGATACGTGTAGTTGTACGTGACATTACTTGCACACGAACCTAATAAATATTTATAAACCATAATAGGGTATGGTTGACCAACGTAACACAAGTAAATTAACTATTGAGCAAAGCAAAGGTGAGTTCACTACTTTTTACTTGAAGCATGCGTTCCCGGTGGTTGGGAAACGAAACGAAACGAAACACTTTTCCTGGTTTGGGATTGCTTACTATCTCCTTGTGCGGGATACGGTAATTCTATCCCCTTGTGTAGGATACGGGTAACAACGCTATCCCCTGTGAGGGATACAAACCTACTTGTCTCCCCTTATGCGGGACCCTTAGTTAATTACTATTTGTACTGGATGCAACAAGAAAAACTAAACGAAACTCTATCACTCAAGTCCCTACTAGTTAATACCGATTAGTCGCCGGGGCCTAGCGAACGGGTTATTAGTTGATAGCGCTAGTTAGGTCTCACCAGCCTCACACCGTGCCCGCGTATGGGATCGGGAGTGAACTAATAGACTCTGGCAAACCGTCAATGATGATAGAACATTGACAAACGGGGCACTCTACGGAAACGTACGGTCGCATAGTATTCGGTATTGTAAAACAGTTTAGTAGCTTACTTATGGGGTAGCTCCCCATGGCATGTATAAATGAGTAAATTAACTGTTGAAACAAGTTTTTGAAAATAAAACTGGAAAACTCTAAACTCGTGAACTCACCAACTTTATTTTGACACCCTACTGCATGCTTTGCAGGTTGCTCGCTAACAACTTTGGACGAACGTTGCAATCGGGTGGAGTGCGTGGTTTGTAAGTTCATAACTAATAACCTTGTGGTTTTAAATTACGATATGTACATCTTTCCTTTCCGCTGCAAACTTAATCTATGTTTTGAAAATTTTAAATTGGTCTCTAATTATACCATTACTTGTAATAATAACTAAACGGTTCAAAATAATTAGTGGCTGGATCCTGGTCAGTCACACGCCTCGTGGCAGTACTCCACATGTGGATTTGAGGGTGTGACAGATTGGTATCAGAGCCATTGGTTATAGCAAACTAGGTTTTAAATATAAAATATTTTTGGTTTGGGAAATAAAATATTTTTATATGAAAACCAGACTATAACCGTTCTTTAGTGGAAACCACAACGACACCACACTCCGGATTGCAAGGTTCGTCAACCTCAGATGCTCACCTGGTAATGGTAGGCTAACGGCATTTACTGTGCATAACTTATGTGTGTGAACACGCATGTGTGTATGTGTATAATTAGCATATATGTGTTGGTATGTATGCGTATATTTAGTATTTAACACAGTGGCTCATACGAAGGCTAGGCTAGCGTGTTACGTGTTAAACAGGAGCGAGTCCTCCTAAACCTGGTTCAAAACCACGATACACTAAGGGCAAGGAACTAGTTATTCCAAGCCCTCGTCCATGTATTTCCTGATATCACCCCTGGATTAGAACGAATCGACGCGGTGAACGTTTACTCGATAGACCTGCTCAGGAAAGGCCTGCTACGGACCACATAGAGAAGTTACGAGAACGAATCGACGAAGGGGAGCCACCCCTATATCATGGGATATTAGAGAAAGCAACGACGCCATTCGCATTCTTTTTACTTGCGTACTTCTTTTCTCGACTTAAGCGGTGGGACTTGTTCCCTCATCCGACTGATCACCTGGATTCTTGAAGCACTCTAGTAAGTCTACACTTTTCGGGTTTCTGTTTGCATGTCTCGAACACGAAAAGCATGCGTGGTGTATGCTTCTCATTGCAGTGCCAGCAATCATCTCACCTTTCCATCGACCACGAAGTAATTTTCCCCTAATTCCTCGTTGCATGGTTAATCCTTATTCAAGTTCAACCTTATACCTTAGCATGCCCCAAAACCCAGCAAATTGATATCTTTCTTACAAACCGACGTATTTTGAAGGCGTGGCAAGACAAAGACACGAGCCAGTCAACCCACCGACGAGTACGGTGACCTGGATGCTTACCCTATCCTTCATTTTCCAGAGCTGTTATTCTTTGACGACTTTTCTGATTCCGTGAATCCTTTCGCTTGCTTTCATACGAATCCGCGTTTATTGCTCAGATGGTATCCCCGTTTCTATCATTTCTTTATCGCGACATCCACGTTTCTTCGTATAGAAACCTTGACCAGATCTCTCTTTAGTATGGTGAATTCAACAAACTCGACCTTTAGCCAACAAACTTTTTAGCCCTTGAAATTCAGCAACGTGTTACTTCAATCGTACTTTCTCGAAAACCTGTTTTCGCAGTTCCACATCGAAACCCCTCGACGACGCACACGCTACTCCAAACTCATTCGCACGACTTAGAACAATCCACTCGAACTTGGTTTCCTACCGATTTGAGGAATCAAATCCAGCCAAACGTCTCAGTAGATCCTAAAACCTACAGACCCGCACGACGACCATCCTTCTCTAGCTACTTCATTTTGCGTAAACCACATCGACGTAACACCCCTTATCAGCAAGCAACGTTCTTGATTCTAAACGCCCATAGCTTGTGTACGACCAGCTACCTCATCGACATCAGATAAATCTCTATTGCCGATCCCAAAGCCTTTATGTTTTGTCTCAAGTTGAACGCATCAATTTTGACTACCCTTCTTGTATTATCTCGCTACTCGTGTTATGTTTCATGAATTCCCTGATTCTTATCCTATTCTATTCTGCACAAATCTCCGTTTGGACGAATTACTTTCTACAAATGTTACTCGTTGGAGCAACGAGCCCAAGATACTCCAGGACTGAAAGAGTATCGCAAGCCTATTCTTCGAACTCGATACGATCAACACCTAGTTACGACACTCGAATTTATTCCATCCTGTCAAAATTCGACACTTGTTTCTTTCGACGACGTCCGAACCTATTCCGAAAACCAGTGGGAATCAGGACGACTCCTACGCTCTACCCTGGTACTTCTACGACGCAAACCGCCTTACGATAAGTTTACAACACGCGACTTTGGGCATCGCGAAGCCCGCATTTCTCGACCGTATACGCAACCCCTCACGATTTGAACTCGAAAGGGCATCACCTAGCATTCGAGAGATGCTCAAATATCCGCAACTCTAGCAATTGGAAGATGATCTACGAGGTGCTTCTATCTTATTCTATCCTGTCCAAGGCATTGATGAAATGTCTACCAGTAACGGCACGCGACCAAAGAAACCGACAAGTTTTCGAACTTACAACCATCCACTTGATGGAAGTAGATTCTGGGCACGGAGTGCCAACTTCTATCACTTTTGATCGAAACCCACGTTTTGCATCCGATTCGTCGCAGGCTGTGCACAAAATCCTTTGGCTCACAGTTAGGCAGGAACATCGTTTATCACCCGCTGATGGGTGGTCAAATTGAACGCACACTCCGAAACCCTTGAAAGCATGCTGAGAGCATATGTTACGAACTTTGGGAAAACGAGAGACACTTGACTTTTGTAGAAATCTCTTCCCACTAGCATTCAGGTGGCACCATTTGAGGCATTGCACGGGCGAAAATGCCGATCACCCCTGTGTGGGGCGAAAGCCAAATTACTGGCCCAGAACTTGCACATGACACAATGGGTAGGATTGCCCAGAACAAACAACGCATGGCGGCAGCTTGTGACTGTCAGAAAAGCTACGCAGAATTCCTAGCCGGAGACTGGGTTCTACTAAAAGGTTCACCCTGGAAGTGTGTGCTACATTTTGGCAAACAGGGCAAGCTTAATCCGCGATACGTTGGACCATTCGAAGTTACCAAAAGGATCAGTAAGGTAGCATACTGACTAAACCTGCCTGAAGAGCTGAATGCGGTACACAACGTCTTTCACGTGCCTAATCTAAAGAAGTGTCTGTCAGATGAAACATTCGTTGTTCCTTTTTAGGAATTCGTGATCAACAACAAACTACGCTTCATTGAGGAACCGGTTGAGATCAAGGATCAAGAAATCAAAACCCTCAAGCATGGTATAATATGCCAGCAGACCGAGTTCGTTGGGTCTCGCGCCGTGGCCCAGAGCTTACCAGGGAACTGGAAAACCAGATGATGCGCATGTATCCCTAGTTGTTTACAAACATTACTTCCAGCACTGAAGCTACAACTGAAATTTCTAGAAGAAATTTCAAGCCAACAAGGGGATGATGTGACACCCCACGAAAACGTTCAATCACACTAACTTGTCAGTGGCTGCGCGCTAAATTTCGGGACGGAATTTCTTGAACTTGGGGATAATGTGACACTTCGGGTTTTCTTGTACGTTTCTTGGATGTTATAATTAATTTTGTGAAATTCTATACTAAGTGAAATACGTACAAACTCTATGAATCTTACGCTACGTGATTTTTCGTGGTATGTGATCGAATCTTACGCTACGTGATTTTTTCGTGGTATGTGATCTTATGTGCTGTGTGACTTACATGTTCGTTTAGTGGACTTTCATGAAACTGCTTATATTTGCGTGTGGTAATGGAGTCTATGTATACACATAGAGCGAATAGTATGACTTTTGCTTAAATTTCGAGGACGAAATTCCTGTAACATGGGGAGAATGTGACAACTCGAACCCTTGATCCTGATCGTCGAGAGACGAGCATTTTATTAATGCCCATATTCACTATTATTATTATTATCATTATTATTTTTGGTTGTTATTAAATAACGATAACGGGCGATGAGAGATTTATTTATTTATTAATTTATTTACCGTTATAATTTTAAGTGTTAAGATAAGCGGGTCGGTCATTTAAGCAAGACACCCGATATTTTACAGACCCATACGTACGGACCCAAGCCCAACCAAATTCCCTAAACCTAAAACCTACACTATATATTCATCCTAAACCTTTGCCCTCTCATTCTCTCACAAAACCTCTAAACCCTAATCCTTAATAACCAGCCGCACACACACTCCCACACTCCTTCGTCTCCCCTCTGTAACTCCGATGACCGGAGCTTTTCCGGCAACTCCACAGGAGACTAGCAATTCCGGCGGACTGTCGGCGTTTCAGTTCCAGCCAAACACCCCCACCCACACCTTTGAAACCTTTCCCTTCTCGCACCAGTTCTCGTACACCCCCCTCCGACTCCTCGAGTTTCCGGCGTGTAACAGTGAAGGCGTCGAGGCCATTCGGCGATGGAATGAAACATTAGAGAGAGAGAAAGGTGATGAGAGAGAATATCAGAAGGAGAAGGAGGTAGAGCCAGCGGCGGCGTCGGTAGTGGCGGCCGCACCAGTGATGGCGGCGTTCAGAGGCGACGAAGATGGAATACGGCAAGAAGATGGTGGTGGTTCTTGATTCGAGCTCGCAGCAGCGGTGCTGCAGTGGTGGCTGTGGCCCGACTCCGGTGAACGTCACCAGGTGAGCGGTGACAGCGGACGCCCCTCTCCCTTGGTCCCGTAAACTCTCGGTCAGTGGACAAACTTTCTAAATTGCCTTATATATTGTGATTCTTGACCTTGATGCTTGTTGATATGTTAATAACTTTGATTTGGATGTTTATAAGAAAGAGTGTTAGGGGGGTTGTTGTTCGATTATTGCTAATTGTCCTAAACTCTCGGTGGTTTTTAAATAAGAAAATAAAAGTGCATTTTGTTTGTTCAAAGGTTTAGAAGTTGACTGTTAATAAAAACCTTGTTGACCGTAATTATGGTTGGAAATGATGATTCATGTTTGCAAATAGGGTATATGCACTTTTGCTAATATATGATGTTATAATGATGACATGATTTGTTTGTATAAACTGTTCATATGGTGTTGCATGCATACTAGTTAAATGTTTTAGCATGAATGAGTTTTATTGAATGATGTTTGAAGATGAGCCTAGGAATATAATGTTCATGAGATTGATAAACTAGTGATAGGGTCATAACATTTAGGATGAGTATGCTAGTTGAATGTGAAAACCCTAATGATGAACTATTTGAAGATACCATGAATATTTGAATATTGCTGTTTTGATCCAATTTGGTAGTGTACGATAGAATAAAACATGTTAATGAAATTTGATTGGATAGTACGTGCTTATGAAACCTGATTGGATAGTACCATTCGGAGAATTTTAGAAGCATCTGCATAACTGCGAGTCGAGACCTTATGGTTGCGACTCGAGACCATTGATTGACAACTCGAAACCAGACAACACGCTCCAGGAGTCGAGACCAGCTTGGTTACGACTTGAGATATCCTGATCTCGACTCGAGACCTCTAAGGTGGCGACTAAGTTATCCACAACCCGAGAACATCTGGATGCGCCTCAGAACCTCATGGTTGCGACTCGAGATCTCTTGGTCTCGAGTCGAGACCACCCGGTTTCGACTGGACTACCCTGCTTAGTTATTGGGCCGCACAAACTGATGTTTTGGACTATGTGCTACTGTTAATGTTTAACTGTTACTGTTTAGCTGTTTGTATGCTAGGATAGGCCCAATAACGTACATGCTAGTATGACTTACGTGCTATGTGTTAGATACGTGTAGTTGTACGTGACATTACTTGCACACGAACCTAATAAATATTTATAAACCATAATAGGGTATGGTTGACCAACGTAACACAAGTAAATTAACTACCGAGCAAAGCAAAGGTGAGTTCACTACTTTTTACTTAAAGCATGCGTTCCCGGTGGTTGGGAAACGGAACGAAACACTTTTCCTGGTTTGGGATTGCTTACTATCTCCTTGTGCGGGATATGGTAATTCTATCCCCTTGTGTGGGATACGGGTAACAACGCTATACCCTATGAGGGATACAAACCTACTTTTCTCCCCTTATGCGGGACCCTTAGTTAATTACTATTTGTACTGGATGCAACAAGCAAAACTAAACGGAACTCTATCACTCAAGTCCCTACTACTTAATACCGATTAGTCGCCGGGGCCTGGCGAACGGGTTACTAGTTGATAGCGCTATTTAGGTCTCACCATCCTCACACCGTGCCCGCGTATGGGATCGGGAGTGAACTAATAGACTCTGGCAAACCGTCAATGATGATAGAACATTGACAAACGGGGCACTCTACGGAAACGTACGGTCACATAGTATTCGGTATTGTAAAACAGTTTAGTAGCTTACTTATGGGGTAACTCCCCATGGCATGTATAAATGAGTAAATTAACTGTTGAAACAAGTTTTTGAAAATAAAACTGGAAAACTCTAAACTCGTGAACTCGCCAACTTTATGTTGACACCCTACTGCATGTTTTGCAGGTTGCTCGCTAACAACTTTGGACGAACGTTGCAATCGGATGGAGTGCGTGGTTTGTAAGTTCATAACTAATAAACTTGTGGTTTTAAATTACGATATGTACATCTTCCCTTTCCGCTGCAAACTTAATCTATGTTTTGAAAAATTTAAATTGGTCGCTAATTATACCATTACTTGTAATAATAACTAAACGATTCAAAATAATTAGTGGCTGGATCCTGGTCAGTCACACGCCTCGTGGTAGTACTCCACGTGTGGATTTGAGGGTGTGACAAGAACGACGAGTCTCTAAACAGCGAGCCCAATCAGCATCAGAGTATCCAATCAGCAATGTAGAAGTGGGTCGAGTGTAATTTATTCCAAAGGCAAGAGTACCTTTGAGGTAACGTAAGATTCTTTTGACTTCCTGATAGTGATCTGTGGTGGGAGCATGAAGGAACTGACTAACTTGATTTACAGCATAAGCAATATCAGGCCTCGTGATCGTCAGATATTGGAGAGCACCTACAATAGACCTATAAAGCGTAACATCTGGAAACACGTCACCTGTAGAAATAAAAGAAACATTTGTGCTTAAAGGTGTAGGAGAAGGTTTTGCATCCAACATCTTTGCACGTGTTAGAATATCCAAAGCGTATTTGGACTGATTTAAAAAGAGACCATCTTTAGTGTAGCTAACCTCCAACCCTAGAAAGTAGTTGAGTTTCCCAAGATCTTTGATGGCGAATTCATTATGAAGACTCGAGATAAATGACAGAATGGTAAGTTGATGGTTGCCTATGAGGATAAGATCATCAACGTATACAAGTAAATACATTATGCATGAGTCCTGTTTATAGACAAACAGGGAAGGATCAGCACGGCTACAAGAGAAACCATTATTGATAAGAAACATGCTTAGACGATGAAACCAAGCCCTGGGAGCTTGTTTCAAGCCATAAATGGCTTTGTTTAATTTGCAAACATGAGTGGGAAAGTTAGGATCAATGAAGCCCTTTGGTTGTTCCATGAAAACGCTTTCATTTAGATGTCCATGCAGAAAAGCATTATTGACATCTAATTGATGAAGATTCCACTTGTGTATGATACTTAGTGCCAGAACGGTGCGCACAGTGGTGGCCTTAACTATAAGGCTAAAGGTATGAGAGTAGTCAAGGCCGGGAATTTGACTGAATCCTTGGGCAACTAAACGAGCTTTGTATCTCTCTATAGTCCCATCAGAACGATATTTAGTACGATATATCCATTTCGAGCCTACGACATTAGCATTTGTTGGATGAGGAACGAGCGTCCAGGTATTGTTTTTATTTAGAGCATTGAGTTCATCTTCCATGGCACGAACCCATTTCTCATCTTTAGATGCAGTGTGAAAGGTACTGGGATCACAAGTAGAGAATAACGCTTGATGAAGAGGAATGGTTTTGGTATGGGCTAAGTTTAACATGTGGCGAGGTTTAAAAATGCCAGACTTAGCACGAGTTATCATCGGATGAGACGGAGCTGGAACGATGGGTGGAGTCAATGATGTAGAGGATGTGGCACGAGAGTCTTCGGGTTGGGCCGAAGACTGAGCAACAGTTGGAACAGGAACATTTTGTGGCTGATGAGGACCGGTTGAAGTGGCGAGAGCAGGAGAGTCTTTGGACTGAGCCGAAGTTTGACCAGTAGTTGGGACTGGAACAGTTTGGGGCGAAACATGTTGTGAATCTGTTTGCTGGGTGTTATTGGATCCAGTAGCAGGTGAAGGCCCAATGTTAACACTTTGTGGGCTAACAGGCATGTGGACTGGCGAGAATGGAATGGGAATGGTAGTATTGTTTTGTGATGGATTATTTGGAATATTAGAATTTGTTTTTGAAGAGAAATTGTTTGAGTCAAGTTTTTTATCAGATGAGATATCTAAAAATGTCGAAATCTCAAGTTTGTCAATGGATGTGTTACCAGTTTGAGATTTATCAAGGGGACAATATTGCTCATCAAAACGTGCATTTCGGGTGACATATACACGAGATGACAACGGATCAAGGCACCGATACCCCTTATATTTGGAATAATATCCAAGGAAAATACATGGAATGCTCAGAGGAAATAATTTGTGTGGGGTATAGTCACGAAGTAAAGGGAACACAAGACAACCAAACGGTCTAAAGAAAGCATAGTTCGGTATGTGTTTGTATAATAGCTCAAAAGGTGATTTTCCTTGCAAGATTGATGATGGCAATCGATTGATAATAAATACCGCCGAAGAGAAAGCATCAACCCAATACTTAGTAGGTAAATGTGCAAGGAACAACATAGCTAAGCCCGTTTCAACAATATGCCGATGTTTTCGTTCGACGCGGCCATTTGGTTGCGGTGTATAAGGGCAAGACATACGATGTAAAATGCCATGTTGTTAAAAAAAATGTCGAACATGATTATTGGTGAATTCGGTGCCACCGTCACTTTGAAATTTTTTTATTTTGGTCGAAAATTGGTTTTGCACAAAGGGTATAAAGATAGATAAGGCATCAAAAAATTCTGATTTTGCTCGTAATGGATATATCCAAGTAAACCGACAGTAATCATCGACAAAAGCAACATAATATACAAAGTTATCAACCGATTTTATTGGGGAAGGCCCCCATAGATCACAATGAACAAGTGTTGATGCAGATTTTGTGTCCGATGCTTGTCGAATAGATTAGTTATTATTTTACGCTGAATTTGTAATAGTTAGTGAAACGGTCAAACGAACTTGTATTGACCCGCTCGTTTGAAGTGGTCAAACGAGAGGGTTATTTGTTTGACCGTGTGTGTTTGCAAGACAAGGGGTGTGACTATAAATAGAAAACCCTTGCCATTTGCAACATAAGGAGAGTTTAGGAGGTTTGAGACCTCACCGGGAGAGATCACCACTTGGTCTCTCCCCGGATGTATACTTCTTTGGTATTGTTCGGTTATCATATAATCGGGCTGATTTGTAATGTTATACTACCGGATTAATACAATGAAGTTGTTTGTTTATATCTAATCTCTCCCGTCTTGAACCGATCTCACACGAATCACGGTTTCGGTCACGAAACTCGGTCCTACAATTGGTATCAGAGCCATGGTGCCCGATTTAGTAAATCTAACCGTTTACTAAGTCACATGTGCTCTAGATCTGTGATTTTCGTGAGTTTTGTTCAAGATCTAAAAATGGTGAAATGAAGAAAAACTCAGATCTGGACCCGAATATTCAGATCTGTGCTGAAACGAGTGTTGGGTTTTATGTTTTTCACCTATATAATCAAGTTATCATCATCAAAAATCAAAAATACAATGTTTTCGTCAAAGATCTGCGGTATGAACAGTAGCTGTGTTCTTGATGTTCTTGGCGGCTGCTTGAAGATTCGAAGGATGAAATTTGATCGAAAGATGTTATTTTCCTCGAAAGATGAAAGGCCTTATCGAAGGATACTAAGCTTTTCGAAGGATCTGGGTTCGACCTGATATCTTTCGACCTGCTGTTGATTGTTCACCGAAGGATAATCAGTTCGAAAGATGATCAGTTCGAAAGATGATCAACTTCGAAAGATGATCAGTCCCAACATCATCGAAGGATACATCTTTCGACCTGATATCTTTCGACCCGGATGTCTGATGTTGGTATCGCAGGAAGAAGATGAAGGCTACTGTTGTTGAATAATGGAGTTTTGAATGAAATTAGCGACTGATATGGTTGATATCTAAGAAGACGATGTTCGATTTCAGAGGTTTGGGGTTTCATCGAAGATGGGGCAGTGGATGTTTGGTATCGCTGGTCTGTATATTGAAGAGAGTTGAAAGTCTAATGTTGGCTGTTGTTGATGTCTGCGTACAAGGTGGATGTTGACAGTCGACACATTAATTGTTTGGCAGATAGGGTTTCTGTTGGGCCCACCTTGAGTGATGATGGGCCTGGTATCAATGGTGAAATTTTGGGCCTTTTTTTTTATATCAAACACATTAAATTTGTTTTAGTGGGCCTTAATGCACGATGAAATTTTTTTTTGGGGTCGATAAACAATGAAATTTGTTTGTTTCAGCTGGTAGATGTCCAATGTTTGATACATGATTTCTTTGGATTACTAAATTATTGTTGTCTTATCCCAGCAAATAGATAATGGAAACAGTTAAAAAAAAAAAAAAAAAAAAGGTAATGGTGGTTGACTCGTTGATGGAAGTTGGGTTATTTGCGGAGTGGGGTCGGGTATTTTCGCGAATTGATTTGAATCGTGCTTCTATAATTCAACGTCAAATTTGCACGGGGTTCGGGAGCACGCGGAATGAGATGATAACAAGAGATGATGAAAACTTGATTATTTGAAAAACGTGGGGTAGTCACGGTTACCGATGCAAATGTCAAAAATGGTGACGCGACTATTATGGGCCAAAAACCAAAAACAGAACGGTATGTTCACTTCTGCACGTCAATGTTTATGATTGTTATCGGTTATTCGAAAATGTTCGAAAGCATTTTGTTTATTATCATATTCTCGCATTTGAAGACGAACGTATGAACCTAGAATGTCAATACCGGTCCTAACGAGTTCACAAAGTCTTTGGAGGGATACAAGTCGGATCCTACGGGGTACTAGGCGAAATTTCCTTATCAACTAGAATATGCAACGAAGAAATCTTTTTGTTTATTGTCATATTCTCGCATTTGGTAACGAATGAATGAACCTAGAATGTCAATACCGGTCCTAACGAGTTCACAAAGTCTTTGGAGGGATACAAGTCGGATCCAACGGGGTACTAGGGGACGTTCTTATTCAACTAGCATATGCAAAGAAGAAATTCGTTTTCGTGATTTTTCGAAAAAACCAAGAACATTCAACGAAGATTGACGACAGTTCCGCTCAGTGGAGGGAATTGGTGAACATTTGACGACAGTTTCTTTGAAGTGGAGAGAATCTGTTAAGGTTTAGAAATCTTACCAAAGAAATAGGGGGAATAAAACGTATGTTGAATTTCTTCGGTAAATTTCTAAACGCAATCACAGGTGGTAGAGTTTGTGATTTTCTGGTGATACAAACGGTTCGGCGTGGAATGTTTTGCACATACACATATTTGAGGATTTTAATTAATTCTCCAGCCAGCGTGAAGGGTTTTGCACGGAAAAATACAGGTTTCTAAAGTCTACAGTAGTTACAAAAGCGCTGTTCACTGAAGACCTGGGGAATCTTTATGAAAGCTGATAGTTCAAGACTGAAGACCTGCAGGATTCGGTTTTGGGTTTGATGTTTCCTTGGGATTTTACAGGGATCTGGGGGTAACTCAATTCGTTGAGTTTGCAAACGATGTACTTGGTCAAGCTGACTTCCTGAGTACTGATGCTGAAGATCCGTAGTGCATTACGTGGTCAACTTCACAAAGGCGAGACAATGAGATCTGGATGTAGTTCAACTAAGCATGCTGGTTGAGCTTGCAAGGGATACACTTGGTCTAGCTGACTTTCCTGAGTGTTGATGCTGAAGATTAAAGTGCATTACTTGGTCGATTCCACAAAGACGGTTTACAGAAGACAGTTCACCAGAAATCTCTATCAATGTAGTATGCTTGTAAGAAACAGAGTTCTTATGACAAGATCAAGACTTGATGCAGTTCTTAAAGATTGGAACCCTTATCAAATGCCGTTTGGAGTATTGGAAGATCAGCGGAAGATCGGTCAATTGAGGAAATTGCACAACACCCAACACGGATACGCGTACTTTAAGGGGGAAATATTATACAAGGAGCATCAAGATACTACTTACCTGGATCATCGGTCAAGGGGGAATTTTGTTAACACAGAGAAGATGAATACTTGACTGAAGATCGATTGCAGTTGCATTTTCAGCATTCGACAGCAACGGACAAGGGGGAATTTGTTGATGCAGATTTTGTGTCCGATGCTTGTCGAATAGATTAGTTATTATTTTACGCTGAATTTGTAATAGTTAGTGAAACGGTCAAACGAACGTGTATTGACCCGCTCGTTTGAAGTGGTCAAACGAGAGGGTTATTTGTTTGACCGTGTGTGTTTGCAAGACAAGGGGTGTGACTATAAATAGAAAACCCTTGCCATTTGCAACATAAGGAGAGTTTAGGAGGTTTGAGACCTCACCGGGAGAGATCACCACTTGGTCTCTCCCCGGATGTATACTTCTTTGGTATTGTTCGGTTATCATATAATCGGGCTGATTTGTAATGTTATACTACCGGATTAATACAATGAAGTTGTTTGTTTATATCTAATCTCTCCCGTCTTGAACCGATCTCACACGAATCACGGTTTCGGTCACGAAACTCGGTCCAGCTGACTTTCCTGAGTGTTGATGCTGAAGATTAAAGTGCATTACTTGGTCGATTCCACAAAGACGGTTTACAGAAGACAGTTCACCAGAAATCTCTATCAATGTAGTATGCTTGTACGAAACAGAGTTCTTATGACAAGATCAAGACTTGATGCAGTTCTTAAAGATTGGAACCCTTATCAAATGCCGTTTGGAGTATTGGAAGATCAGCGGAAGATCGGTCAATTGAGGAAATTGCACAACACCCAACACGGATACGCGTACTTTAAGGGGGAAATATTATACAAGGAGCATCAAGATACTACTTACCTGGATCATCGGTCAAGGGGGAATTTTGTTAACACAGAGAAGATGAATACTTGACTGAAGATCGATTGCAGTTGCATTTTCAGCATTCGACAGCAACGGACAAGGGGGAATTTGTTGATGCAGATTTTGTGTCCGATGCTTGTCGAATAGATTAGTTATTATTTTACGCTGAATTTGTAATAGTTAGTGAAACGGTCAAACGAACGTGTATTGACCCGCTCGTTTGAAGTGGTCAAACGAGAGGGTTATTTGTTTGACCGTGTGTGTTTGCAAGACAAGGGGTGTGACTATAAATAGAAAACCCTTGCCATTTGCAACATAAGGAGAGTTTAGGAGGTTTGAGACCTCACCGGGAGAGATCACCACTTGGTCTCTCCCCGGATGTATACTTCTTTGGTATTGTTCGGTTATCATATAATCGGGCTGATTTGTAATGTTATACTACCGGATTAATACAATGAAGTTGTTTGTTTATATCTAATCTCTCCCGTCTTGAACCGATCTCACACGAATCACGGTTTCGGTCATGAAACTCGGTCCTACAACAAGTTCAAGCGGTAAAGATGCACGTTTATTATTAAAGGGAAACGGTTGTCTTTTTGCCTTGGCAATTTCACACGGGGAACATAACCCCGGTGTAGGTAAAACAGAAGTAAACGATAAACAACCATTATTTTTAACATAGAAAGAGTATCAAAATTAACGTGGCCAATTCGGGAATGCCATAACTCATAGGAAGCTTTTGGACATGGAGATGTGGAGATGAAAGCTTCATGAGTTTGGCGAAGAACATAGAGATCGTCTTCACGACACCCCCGGGCTAGGGTTTGCTTGGTTTGTCGATCCTGAATATAAAAGTAAGGATGAGAAAAAATGACATCAACAGGATTATCTTCAGTTAACTTCCCAAAAGATAAAAGGTTTTTGGTAATATTAGGAACAACCAAAACGTTGTTAAGATCAAGATTACCCAAAATTTTGGTTTGGCCAATGTGTGTTATAGGGAGAGATTGGCCATTACCGAAATAAACACGTTGATTACCTTGGGTGGGAGTAGAATTCTGAAGTGAATTTTTATTGGGAAGCATATGTGTAGTGGCCCCGGTGTCAGACGTCCAATCAGGGATGGTGGAATTTACATGGCACTGAGAATGAAAGGCTTGAGCTAGTTGTTCTTGTGAGGGAACGACAGCGGTAGCATAAGATGCTAGATGGAAGCACTGAGAAGCATAGTGTCCCGATTTCCTGCATAGTTGACAAATAGGGTTCCTGTTTTGGCGCCCATAGGATCTGTTTGATCCCCTGTTGTTAAAAAAAATTGGTTGATTGGGCCGAAAATGGGCATGAGAGGCCCTATTTAGGCGGTAAGAGTTACCTTGAGTATTGGGTCGGTGGGTATGGTCTTGGGCCGTAAAGGCAACAGTAGGTTTATCATGAGTGCCATGCAAATTTTTTATAAAGAGTTCATGAGATTCAGCACTAGCTAAGAGATCAATGAAAGTTGGAACGGGACATACCGAACGAGTAGAGGTAGAAAAACTTTCAAAGGTCGGCCCTAAGCCACACAAAAACCAGTGAAGCTGGTCCATATTATCAACAGGATGACCAATGGCAGAGAGTTGGTCACCAATTGCTTTGAAGGCCCGACCATATTCAGCAACCGATTTTTCCTCCTTTCTGAGAGCACGAAGATTGTCCCTTAAATTCTGAACTCGCTCAACAGAAGAGTTGCAGAAGGCTGCTTCAAGGGCAGTCCAGATTTCATGAGCGGTTGTGAGTCCGAAGGTAATAGAGAGAGCTTCTTCAGTCAACGATGCATTTAAGAGTATAATTGCCTGCTGTTCTTCTCGAGCCCAAGTAGTATAATCAGGATTTGTAACATCTTTTTCTCCTGATTTAATCAAAGGGGGCGGTGGAGAAATGGAACCATCGATATGAGGAAGTAATCCTTGATAAGTAATAATAGGCATCATTTGAGTTCGCCAGCCGATAAAATTTGTTGAGCATAATTTGATGGTAATCATGGGGGCTAAGCCCGCCATGAGGGATGCAGGAGTAGCAGAATTAGGAGTATTGGAAGGGGAGGCCATGGAGGACAAGAGAAAAGACTGAGAAGATGGATGGAAAAAGAGGCAGATGAAGAAGAGAGGAAGTGATCGGATGGGTGGAAGTAAAGAAGGGAGACTCAACCACAAACTAGAGAGCGGCTGATACCATGTGAAAATCTCAAAGGTTAATTTTCATTGAATAGAAACATTTACATGGAACAATATAAAGACATACAATTTACACTAAGCTCCCTAAGAATATAGATAAATACATACAAGAGATATAATACATGATTATCTAACAGGTAGTATAAAAAGAATATATTTCGTATTAAGTGTAAGAAGTCAATGTAAACGTAGTGTTTTAAATTTTAGATATGGTGTTTTATATTCTATTGAGATGGTATAATATAGAAAAATATCAAACACAACAATTTATAACACAATCATATGTATTCTAGGCATTTAATTTAAAATACACTAATTAATTCTTCGCATGACGTTTTAGATTTCATATCTAGAATACATTTAATTGTGTTTTAAATTGTTATGTTTGGTTTTTTTCTATATAATACCATGCCAAAAGAATATATAACATTATACCTAAAATTTAAAACACTATGTCTATATAGACTTTTTACACTTTATACGAAAAATGTTCTTTTTACAGGAACCCTTAATAGGTAAATTACAGTTTTCGTCCTTTATGTTTGTATCAGATTGCAATGGATAGCCTTTAAGTTCAATAATTACAGTCACAATCCTTTACTCGAAAAACTCACTACATATTTCATCCTTTAGCACTAAACAAGTTAAAATTTTCAGTTAAATCTAATCAATTAAGGGTAGTTTGTAATTTTACCTATTTACTTAAAAATATATTTAAAAAGAACAGAAAGGACAAAATACTTTTTGGTTATTTGTTTTTAATATAATGCAAGTGAGTTTTTGGGTATAACAGAAGCTTATGCAGATTTTGATAAATTATAAATGAAAAAAAGCCCACTCCTGCCGTCGTAACCTGTAAAAAATGAAGATTTGCTTAAACCTGTAACCTAAGCTCTTCACCACCACCACTCCTGCCGCCGACCACCACCACCGCCGTAAGCACCACCACCACTCCTTTCTCTCTATTTCTCCCTCCCCTCTCTCATGTACTCTCTTTATTTCCCTCCTCCTCCTCCTTCTTCTTCTTCTTCTTCTTCTTCTACAACCATCATCAAGCCACCACCACCTACACCACCGCCCAACACCGTCGACCACTGATCTTTTCTGACAAACCGATTTTAGAGTGAAACAGATTGCTGAAGCGACTTCCAAGCGAACCTACCTGGTTATTTCCATTTCCCATGAATTTTTCAAGTTGTATTTGTGGACTTGTGGTTTAATTAGAGAAATAAAAAATGGGAGCGGCTGTAGTTTTAGGCAGTGGTTGGGGAAAGAGGGGTGATGGTTTCTGGTTTGGCAACCAGATTCATCTGAAATAGGATTGAATTCAAGAAATTGGATAATCGGATGAAGTGCTTACAGATGTAGGTAGTGCTTATTGTGCGTTAGTCAGATCTGTGAGCTCCGCCACTTCCACCGTACTCGTCGGCTGTCGCCGCCATGAGAAGGATAAGCTAGGGTATTTTCTGCAGAGTGGTGGCTAGTGGGTTCATGTGTGGTGGTTGTAGAGAGAATGGGTAGGTTGGTGATGGGAACATGGTAGTGGTTTTAGGTGGTGATGGTTTTAGGCGGTGGTGGTGGTGGCAGCGCTGTGGTGGTGTTGGTAGTGATGGTCTGATCTTGTGAGATGTGGTAAGAAAGACATAATTTTTTATATAATATAATTAAATGGGTAAAATTATAAGGTTTAAAAATACATAAATGACCTCACATGAGGTGTACATGATATAGCTTAACTGTAAAACTTCGTAAAATCACGACCAATATAATAAAGACACGTGTCATGGACTTTAAACGTGTAAGGAATTGTTTTTGAGGGATTAAAATTGTCAAACAATGTAAATATGTTAGTAAAAGGATGCAAAGTGTCAACATGCCATTCTTGTGCCTCTGATTGATCTCATACGATGTTCTTATTCTTTAACGAATAATGTGTCGAACTTAGAAAGTCGTTTGTGCTCAAAATAAGGATCTTACGAAACATAGGGTTTAAAAGTGTCAACATGTTGAAAGTAACCTCTGAGTGACCTTTTAATGATCTCAAAAACATTGTAATGATTATATATTTTGCTCTCAAGAATAACGGATATTAATTTTGAGGAGTTTCAATGAAAACAAGACTTTTCGGGTGATCGTGCAACTAACCGGGAGCTTAACGGAGTTAGTTTATGACCCAAGGTCCTTAAAAGTTAACTATGGGGGTCCATAATGCAATAAATGAAAGTTAAAAAAAAGTTTAAATGGACCAGGGACCAAAAATGCAAAGTTTAAAATATTTTTCCCGGTATACAAGATCCTCTCGGGTCGCGTAAGCCAAGACCTAGGCTTACGCGGGCCGCGTGAAAGTGCCAGTAACAGATAGATAAGGACAGCTGCAAGTTCAGCCTGTTCCACCGCCTTAGAAAGCTTGTTTTCGATTCCAGGGACTGAGCCAACAGATTTTCATGCAATAGGGACACCTGGAATCATCAGGAATCATTTATAGGGGCATGTGGAGTGATCTTGTGAAGTAAAATTGGTTATATAATGTAACAACCCTCGGTAAAACCAACACCCTCATGTTATTTCCGACACCCCAGTATATCTTAAAACATTCCCTTATGTCTTATAATACATCCCGTATGTGAAAACCGAGCCTGAAATATGTTATAATATATAAAATAAATTGAAAAAAATAAATATTAAGTTGAGGCGGGCCGCGTAGACCCACCCCAACCATTTACGCGGCGGTATCAAGGTGGATACCGGATTCCTTTGAGTTTCTTTAGTTCAAACGGGCCGCGTAAGACCCCGTTTTAGTTAACGCGGGCCGCGAGAGATCGAGAAACATGGCACAGCCCGGTGATGACACGTGTCATCATCGTGTCAAGTCTAGTGGTGATCAGGACGAGCTACGCATTGACCCAACGTTGACGCGGGCCGCGTAACCCTTGCCTGTTCTTTACGCGGGCCGCGTGGAGACCAGTTTTCAGCCCTATATAAGCAGGCCATCGGGTTTCACTTTCCGTCGCTCACATCTTTCTTTCTAAATGAATTTCTGAAGATATAAGCATTATAGTCTGGTATTATACCCCCTAATTAGCGAGGTTCTGCTCCGTTGTAAGTATTATAACCCCAGTTTCGTAATATTTACGCTGCCCGGTGTACATTTGTATAAATTATAGATTATATCCAGGAAACCCTTACGAGAAATCTAAGATAACAATGTGAGTTTATCCTCTTTTTGTTAACCTTTTTGGAATGTTTTACAAAACCTTAATTGTTTTACAATGTGATTAAGCGGTGATTGAGTCTTTGTAATTCTTCAATTAATGCCGGTATGTTGGGGTTTTGTATACAAAATTTACTACACTGTGAGTAGTAAGTCGAGGATGACAGTACGTTACCATTGGACAATGAGTTAGCCAATGTGTAATATGACCCACAAGTCAGTGGATTGACAGTACTAAATGGAGTAATTGTGTAGAAATAAACAATGGGATCGCTCTCAATACTGTTTTAATTGATAAAGTGTTTCTTGATTAAACTGGGATTCACTCACCAGTATTTCTGACTGACAAATGTTTTTAAAACGCGTTTCAGGTAACACAATGTGACAGCCGATTATTAAAAAGCCAGCTGGAGAGCACTGAAGGCTTGGGAAAAATGTGGCTATAAAAGTTACCTAATAAACGATGTTTTAAATTCAATAAAATAGGGTTTGTCCCTATAATTGTATTGTAATAAGAAACTTCGGTTTTGCCCATGTGTTTATTAATATCAAATATGGTGGTTTTACTCTGATAAACATTTCCTAACTACGGTCCTGATGTAATTTCCGCTGCAAGAGTTAATAGCTGATACCACCAAAAATCTGAGCTCGCGTCCGCCCGTTCCCGGGACAGATAAGGGATCGGGGGTTGCGACATATAAGCACTTGTTCTTGCACTTGTTCATTTGCATTCTCAAATTTTATTCACAACTCTTTCTCTGGAGCTTTCTGGAGTTCAAGCAAGTTTTCCTCAGCTCCTAATTCGTGCTAAGAGTCCTTGTAAGCATTCTTAGCCTCTCTAGTTCAAGTTTTATTAGTTTAATGACCAAAAGTCAAAGTCATCGTAATTAAGCTTTGACTTAGTGATTAATCACTAATGGCCCAGCCATTATTCGAATTGAAAGTGGCTATGAGTTTGTAATTATGTGGGTAATAAATCCTTAAAAGGGCACCCACTGATTATCACTCTAACTTGGTCAGTTGTCGGGTCAAACTTAATATTAAAAAGTCAACATAAGCTATTTTTGCAAATAAATTCATAACTGATAATGTAGAAGTTATGGAACATGTTTTAACACTAAAATGACTTGGTAAACAATGTAAGAACATGTCTAGGCATGTTCAACCCGACAATTCTGAGTTTAGGCTCGGTTCGGAACCGAAAGTCGCAAAAGTAGACTTTTGCTTTGATTTTAAATTCTGACCCGATTTAGCTTAGTTTAGATATGCCTTAGGGTTCCATTAGGACCATGTTACATGTTAGTATAACCCGCTGAGATTATACAATATCGTTCCTTTGTAATCCACATCATTTGCATGTTTCCGTTAAACGCTTAATTGTTGACCATTATGCCCTTTTGATATTAAAACGAGATTTTTGGAAATGTGAGAGGACAAAAACCTTTATTACTGATTTATAAGCATGCCCATAAAAAATTGACGTCAGTTTGTGGTCTAATTAGGAGTTATGCTCAATATCGTAAATTGAAGCCTTTTTATTAATTAAACGGCATTTTCGGCATAAAACCTATTTAAACCCAAATTTTGACACCAAACCTTTTACCCACTGATGTAATATAATATTTAAGGATTTTTGGAAATTTTTATTGAATTTTAAACTGATTATATAATAGAGTTTAAAGTAAATTCGGTATTGACGAAATTGCCCTTTTCTTGGATAAAATAAGTTTTACATAACATTTTGATGCCAAAACTTTTGCTACTGATTTCATATGTTAAATAAAATATTTTGAGCTTTATAAATTGATTAAAAACTCATATTTCTTTAAATAACCCGAAAATCGTCAAATACCGACTTTTACGCTTTTTAAACGCATAGTTTGGGTTAAAATTATATTTAACACCTAAAACTCATTACCTACTGATATTATAAGTAAATTTTCATACTTTAACAGTAAGTAAAAGTTTTGAAATCAGATTTCCAAATTGACCCTTAAAAGCTTATGTGAAATGACCAAAATGCCCTTTCGGTGCATAGTTTGGCCATAAATAATAAATTTAACATATATGCAATATCTTATTGATATAACCTACTAAAATAAATATTTTTACTGATCATTTTATACCAGAACCTCAGATTGTCACTTACCTTTTTTATAATCTTTAAAATGACCAAAATACCCCTGCGGGGCTTAAATTGATTTTAAATTCGTTTTGGGTATAATGGAAGGTATCCTACTGATATCATAACACATTTTAAGCATATTAACTTAGGGAACCTGTTCATGACTCATTTGGTTACCCGTTGGGCATTTTTCGCGTTCGGTGCGGTTTATGTGACTAGTTTGCATAGATTGACCGAAACGGGTCAAACCTTATCATTTTTACCTCAAAATCCAGAATGTGTTTAGTTTACCCATATTATACAAGTCTTCATACTTTTCGGGTCTAAATCACAATCTAATCCGGTCTTCGCTTAATCTTGCGTTTTGAACCGTAAACCTTTCTTTAAAACTAACCGGTCTAAGTTTAAACTTAAGTAAGACCCGTTAGGAATCTAATAGGTTATTAAAACCTTCGTTCCAGATTTAGGAGCCCAGTAAAAGATATTTTCACTTGCTGGTTGTTATACGGCTGAGATAAATTTGTATTTTTGCTCAGGTAAATACTTTTATCTTATTTTCCCTTATACGGGCTTGGGGTACGGTATTTAATAATACCGCTTGGTCGGGTATTGAATCTTTAATCATATGAAGGTTAAATCATTGAGATAACCCGTTTAATCTGTTTTGTTTGTTTTAAGCCTTTGGGGGGTTAATGACCATGTTCTGGATATCCTCGGCTCATTCATTGAAATGGCCACGACTTAAGCACGTGGTGTAGGCATACACCTGCCGGTGCGTATGTAAAATGATATACCTGCTTGTTCGAGAATAACTTGCCGTAGGTTATATTATGTGGTGTGTCTATTAATCTTTAACCCGGTATTTAACCCGGGCTACTGAACGTATAACAAACATATAATTCTTTTACATGATTATTTTTAAATAATTATCCCAAGTTATAAAAGAATATTTGTGCCTTGTGCATTTAAATCAATTTTATAAACACTTTTCAAAAAAAGTCGGTTAATTGTATTTACCAGTGTAATCTGACGTATTTTCCAAAAAGGTTAAGTGCAGGTACTAAGCGAAATGGGTTGGCTACTCCTAGTATCAATAAAGAGTCTTGCAAGCTTTAGATGCTTAAAAATCTGTTGAACAATTATCTTCTTTTGTTTTGATCCACCTGTGTATCCTTTTACATTCCGTTTGTAATACTTATGTTACTTTCGATTCGGTTTGTAATATTTTTACTTTAGACTTCCGCTGTGCATTGAACTGTGATTATTTGACTATGATGATATCAACTACATCACGATACTCCCCACCGGGCCCAACGGTAATACGTGGAAATATCGGGGTGTGACATTAATGTTTAAAATTAATCTGGTCAGTGCCAAAGGACCTAAGGTGTAATGAGTTTTTCAAATAAAGGATTGTGGCTGTTATTATTGAAGTTAAAGGTCATCCATGTATAATATTTAAGGAGGACATGAATGTAATTTAATAAGATAACTTCTATGTTATCATCATCTTTTACATTTGTTTTTCTTAATTAAAGTATTTATCATGTTAAACGAGTTATCATCTAATTTCATATTATTTAATACGAAAAAGTATAAGGGATGATTATCTTTAGAACGCTAAATATTGCGAGAACCATAAGAATGAATGAAAAAAAACCGCGATAACTTGACAAAAAATAATTCAAATTCAATGATTAGCCTTACACTAATCATTATTATTCGAATTTACAATATTAGAAATTAAATTTACTTGTATTCGTAAATAAAGAAAATTTACACACATGCAAGTTTACCCTTTACACATGTGTAAAAAGTTTATTAAGAGTGATTTTCGAGAGGAGAGATGAATTATTTAAAGAGTAAATTCTTTTTTTTATGTTTTATTTTAATTATAATGAGGTTTGTATTTAAAAAAGTTATTTTGATTGGTTTTTTTCATTCGTTCTCACGGTTCGCGCAATATTTAGCATTCTCAAAATACCCCCCCCCCCTATAAAGTATATTTAAGTATAATAAATCTAGAGAAAAGTAAAAGTTTAAAATATAATTTGGAGCCCAGGATATGGATATGGAAGAGGATCCAGATCCAGAGCCTGTCGAGCCGTCAACTGGGACGCCCACGCATCCCATAGAGATTTCAGAATGATCGTCTTTTCACGGTTCGCCGTACAGGGGCCCAGACAGCTTTTCAGAAAGGTTGGCCCCTTACAACCCACCTCAACAGCAGCAGCAGGATCCCTCTGAGGATTCGCGTTTCCAGGCGGTTACGCCACAGCCACCGTCGCCGCCAGAGCAGCAACCGCCTCCGGAGCCACCGAGGCGGAGAAGATCAGGTGCACGGATGTCCATGCCATGGGGATTTCACTTCTGCACTCCCCAACACAGCAGCAACAGCCACTACCCGCTGCTGTATGAAGACCCACAGACGGGTGGGCCTTTAAACCCAGTTTCTGAGGTGGACTCTGCGCCAGTCGCACCACCACCACCACATGTGGGTTTTGATAACCCAATACCTTCTTACGCCGGTGCAGTGGCGTATAACCCTTTTGAGCAGCCAGCCCATACTGGCTACAACTACTACAATGCCCCTGATGTTGACCCATATCTTGTAGCGGCAAACTACAATGCTCTTCATCTTGAAGGGCCCTACGGAGCCTCCTACCAGACTGGGTACCCGGCCTATGGGTATCAGTACCTACCACCTCCTCAACCTTTGCAGCCGCAGCAGCCACAGCCGCCACCGATCTAACCACCTCAGTAGCAGGAGATCCTTCAGAGGTTGAACCAGGTGGAACATGATGTTCAGGTGGAGCGTAGAAGCCGTCGGGGTCTACTTACGGGTTTGGCTAATTTAATCATGGGAAAGAACAGAAGGGATTATTGAAGTTCCTTATTATTTGTTTTGTAATTTTCAAAATTTCAATTAAGTCCCTGTGTGGACATCTATTTAAATAGTCAGTCCCTGCGAGGACTTGTATTTTCATTTTAGCCCCTGCGTGGGCAAGTTATTTATGTAAAAGTCTCGTTTAGGGCACCTATGTACTCCTTACTAATTTAGTGGAATGTTTTTAGTACAAAATTTCATTTTGTCATTATATGTATAAATATATTGTCACACCCCGACCACGTAAAACAACAAGACGTGGCGGAAACGTCGGGGAGTGTTGTAATAGAATCATTGTTTCACAACCATAGATCAAATAATTTTGTTTTATTGAATCATTGAAATCTTTGTTCTATTACAAATCAGATAAATACAAATATTGTCTTTCAAATTTTAAAGTCGCTAAGGCACAGGTCCATCCTAAGTGTAGTATGTATCAACAATCGTCATAAAGCAGCACCTGAAACATGTGTAAAAATAGGTACGTCATCATAAAAATGCATGTGAGATACATAG
This sequence comes from Helianthus tuberosus, assembly GCA_030545235.1. NCBI lineage: Eukaryota > Viridiplantae > Streptophyta > Magnoliopsida > Asterales > Asteraceae > Helianthus > Helianthus tuberosus. The sequence continues at coordinate 61,108,046 of CM060414.1, read as the reverse complement.
GTTTTATTGTAATTAGGATTCATGACTTATGAGTTTAAAGAAAAAGTTTTAATAAAAGTAGTCATGATCCTTGTAAAAGGTTTTCTTTTATAAATCATTTATAAGAAATCAGATGGTATAAAACAATAATACATAGAAAATTTAATAAGTAAGTAAAATGAGTTTGTATAGAATATATTGTTTGAAAAACAATATTTTGATAAAAAGGTTTATAGTATATATAAAAATATACTTTGGTTTTTAAGAAATTCGAATAAGTAATATATTAAAATATATTTCAGTTCCAATATTGTTAACCCAAGTGTACTAAATAACAACACGGTATGTAATGTGATGAAAACACTTATATATAAGAAGTACCAGCGGCGTATCTACCATGTTTTCATCACATCACACCCGTCCCGTTATCTAAACACTAACCAAAACCCAATCGTTAGACAAATAGTATATTAAATATACCTTAGTTGTTTAAAATGATAATTTTCAGTAGTATATCAAAAGTATACTTTGGATTTATAAATAACATATTAAACTATGTTTTGGATTACAAATAACATATTAAACTATGTTTTGGATTACAAATAACATATTAAACTATGTTTTAGATTACAAATAACATATTAAACTATGTTTTAACTAGATCAACGAACGAGCTTTTTAACTAGATCAACACATGATCTTCTTAACTAGACCGTTGTATAATATTTTTAAATAGAACACTTTAAAGGGATCTTTTCAATTATATCATCTCATGATATTCCTAACCAGATTTTCAAAATCAATCTATTTAACCAGACCATTCAAGAGGTCCAATTGTAGAATAGTACTTTATAACCCAATGGACTTAACTACAATGTTGAAGTCCATTAAGGATTTAAGATAGTACCTTTGGATATCCTATTATGAATCTCTCATATGAGATATGGAAGATTCTATGAGGATTTGGATGGATCACATATAAACACAAAACATATAAGAGAACACATAAGCACATAATCACATAATTAATTAACTTGATTTTTAATTTGTTATCTTTGGATACGGGTATTTAAAGCACACTAGGAATCCAATCCGTGGATTTCATTTGGCACTTTAAACACAAGAATCTAACTATGGAGATAGAAAGATCTTAAGAGGAATTTGGCTTTGTTTCTTAAAAGAAACGAGTATTTAAGATTCTTGGGGAGATCACAAGTGATCATAAAAATGACAAAACCACACGAGTAGTTTGTCTTTGTGTTGGCATCATAAGGTTGTATCAAACATTCACACAATCGTATCAGTTTTGCAAAAATAAAAACGACGAATTTTTATTTATATAACAACTGACTTGTCTTTAAATGTCAAAAGATAACAACCAAAGGAAATAACAAAACACTAATTGTTCACTGCTGCATCATTATTCACGTTTGCCTCATTGATGTTAAACACTCGTCCACGCGCTGGAGGTATGTTAACAAGTCTTGGGCAATTGTTTCTGTAGTGAGTAAGGTCACCACAGTTATAACATGGCCCCGGAGGGAACCGTGCTTGAACAGTAGCAGGGTTTGCAGTAGCTTGACTTGCATAGCGGCAAACATTGATCAAATGTCCCAACCGCCCACAGTGGGTACATTTGTGACATTGCTCTTGCTCCAGATGATGACGGTTCCATTTATTGCACAAAGGTGCGGTACCAACATAGTTTTGCCTTTTGCGAGGTTGTGCTGGCTAGTTTGGTGCAACCTGTTTGTCTTGAGCAGTTATTGCGCAGTTTTGAGAGGCTTTGCGCTTCTTCTTCTTGGATACCTCAGCCTGTTTTTCCTTTGGCTCAGCTTGAGCAGTCTTGTCAGATGGTCTTGGGTCGCCTTTTCGAAAAAGCTTACCCTTCCTGATGTGGGATTCAGTTAGGGTGGCAGACAATTCAATGGCTTGTCTGACAGTAGTAGGGTTGCTGCCAGTAACAATATCCTGAACTAGGTCAGGAAGACCATCAATGTATTTCTCAATCGCCTTATCCACAGGCGTAACCATAGTAGGACATAACAGGCTCAATTCTTCATAACGGTCAGTATAGGCTCGATGTTCACCACTGTCTTACTTTAAGTCATCAAATTCCCTTTCTAAAGCTCTCAATTCATGACGAGGACAAAACTCCTTCATCATAAGAGCCATAAGCTCAGCCCAAGTCTGTGCTAATGCAACCTCAGCACCACGATCCCTCATAACTCCGTTCCACCATGTAAGAGCCCTCTTCTGAAACACACTGGAAGAAAACTCGACTTTCCGATTTTCAGGACACTGAACATGACAAAACGTACTTTCAATGCTCTTGAACCACTGTAGGAGCCCAGTTGCTCCTTCAGAACCACTAAACTTGAGTGGGTTAGCTGAATTGAAGCTTTTGAAATTGCATGGAGCATTCTGGTTATTGATGGCTTGATTCATTTGAGCAAAAATATCTGAGAGTACAGCAGCCATATGCTGTGCCATAATATGTGCCATTTCGGCATTTGGGAGCGGATTTTCGCGTCGAGGAGGCATTCTAAAAGGGAAAACAGGAAGGAAAACAAGTGAAAGGATTAGACGAAAAGAATGAAATGAGACAAAATTTGATGAAAGCAAAGATGGTGGTCATTTGTTTGTTACTACGAAGCAACAAACGACACACAACGATTAATCAAAGTAAATGGGTCAAAAATAATGTATCGCGAAGACATCCTCGCCTATAAGTGGACACTCACCCCAAGAGTTCCCAGGTAAGAGTGACTGGTCCGATATTGCGAATTTGTACGAACACTCTAGCCTTAGACAGAAAGCTCAGGGTACAGGCACCCACCCTTCCAGTTTGCACGTGTTCACATTATTTAGACCAAACTTTGACGGGATTTAGAAAACATAGAGGGTTCAAAACCTTACAATCAATCATCCTAGAACAGATGATTAGTTTTCAAAGCAGGATTGAAATTTGTGTTCTTATTGTGGTTGTCACCTAAGAATAAGTGACGGTATTGTTTTAAAACTAAACACAAGAAAACTTGTGTTAGGGTCCTAGGAAGGTTATAGTCTAGGTCAAAGCATTACTAATAACCTAATTCCCTATAACCATTGGCTCTGATACCAACTTTTCTGTCACACCCCGACCACGTAAAACAACAAGACGTGGCGGAAACGTCGGGGAGTGTTGTAACAGAATCATTGTTTCACAACCATAGATCAAATAATTTTGTTTTATTGAATCATTGAAATCTTTGTTCTATTACAAATCAGATAAATACAAATATTGTCTTTCAAATTTTAAAGTCGCTAAGGCACAGGTCCATCCTAAGTGTAGTATGTATCAACAATCGTCATAAAGCAGCACCTGAAACATGTGTAAAAATAGGTACGTCAGCATAAAAATGCCTGTGAGATACATAGGTTTTATTGTAATTAGGATTCATGATTTATGAGTTTAAAGAAAAAGTTTTAATAAAAGTAGTCATGATCCTTGTAAAAGGTTTTCTTTTATAAATCATTTATAAGAAATCAGATGGTATAAAATAATAATACATAGAAAATTTAATAAGTAAGTAAAATGAGTTTGTATAGAATATATTGTTTGAAAAACAATATTTTGATAAAAAGGTTTATAGTATATATAAAAATATACTTTGGTTTTTAAGAAAGTCGAATAAGTAATATATTAAAATATATTTAAGTTCCAATATTGTTAACCCAAGTGTACTAAATAACAACACGGTATGTAATGTGATGAAAACACTTATATATAAGAAGTACCAGTGGCGTATCTACCATGTTTTCATCACATCACACCCGTCCCGTTATCTAAACACTAACCAAAACCCAATCGTTAGACAAATAGTATATTAAATATACCTTAGTTGTTTAAAATGATAATTTTCAGTAGTATATCAAAAGTATACTTTGGATTTATAAATAACATATTAAACTATGTTTTGGATTACAAATAACATATTAAACTATGGTTTGGATTACAAATAACATATTAAACTATGTTTTGGATTACAAATAACATATTAAACTATGTTTTAGATCTTTAACAAAATATATGTTGGTTTTGTACGATATCACATATGAGAGCATATCAAACTATACTTTTGGGAGTATAACTTAATATACAATAATAATGTGACTTAAGGATTCATTCAGACCTAGTGCATCAAAATACACCTTTGAGACTATAGGGATACCACAAAGGCAATCCCTATTTTGATGGAGAAACAAATTGGTTTCAGACATTCCATGACAACAGGAATGGGGTGTCAAATCCTATAGCGCTATATCATACTACCAATCGATCTGGTGAACAAAATAAGTACTATTCCAAACATTTATTTAATAATCTTTGAAAAATTAGAGTTTAAATCATAGATAATCATTCAGTTTGCAAAAAGATAAGTACAAATATGTATAATCAATCATACTTTTAAAAACATGAAAATAACAGATAGGTACACATGCTTCACCCCAAAACAGTTTGAAAACAGTAAAAGGGGGGACTATGTACTCACTTGAGAGTGCTTAGAAGTCTTGAACAACAACCAAGCAAAGCAAGAGGGATCACGGAAGTCAAACGACACCTAATATAGATAACTACATAAATAACCGGACCTAAATCGGGAGATTGGTTAGTATGAGGTTTCGTAAACCAAATGAGTATTGGAACTCATATGATATAGTTTAACCAATCCCACATACTAAAATGAAACCTAACCTAAGTGCTTACGACCCATTATGACCCGTTTAGGTAGCTTATGCTACTTTAACGCGTCGTTCGCGTAAAATGCGTTCGGAACGCCTAACTAGTCCTATGACAAGTATTATATGCCTTATCATGTCTAATATTGTTGTCTAATCAGTTTAGATATAAAAAATTATGTTACATATGCTTAAAACGAAATTTGGCATAAAAAGGGCATTTTGGTAATTTTCCTAAGGCATATATATTACCTATCATACAACTAACTAAACGACGTGACCATAAGGTATAACCTCGGAAGGTTATTCCCTATACAACTATGGTCACCTAATGTGTTTAGTCGGATGCTAATGATCGACCAAATGGGTCGGGTTCGAAAGTATAAGCGATTGATTAGGTCGCTTACCTTTACAACCCTACACAAGCACAAATCTAAAAGTGACGAGCTAAACATGCTAACACATGTTTAGTTAAGTTAGAAAACAGGTTTGGTATCAAAACAAACGGTTTTGATACCTAAAAGTAGTTTGGTTACAAAATACCCGAGAATACGCATTTTGGCCGAAACTACGACTCGTCACTAAACCTAGATAACGTGGTAATCAGTAGGCATAGTCACTAGGGACTATAACCATCGTGATTAAGCTCACGTTATGAAGTTCACATGAACTTCGCATTGACCATAAAATGGTCAAAGCTGAAAGTCAAACATTGTTTGACTTTCTTGCTAAAACGCATAAAAGAACGAAAGAGGACTTACAAAAGGTCCAAGAATGGAAGTTTGATCTGAAAATTCCCAGGTATGAAGTGTTGCAACTCCAACTTAGGGAAATAATCAGATCAAGGTGTGGTTTGAAGTGAAAACATGAGGGGTATATATAGTTTTCGTACAACCGTTAGGATCATTTCTTGAAACCCGAGCTTCGATCATGGCCGTACACATCAAGCCCACTGAATTGTAAACCATGGGAGCCTCCAAACCAGCCCATAGATTGCCCAAAACCATGTGCATAAGTGTGGAACAGCTGGATCAAGCTGGAAACATGTTTCTGATGTCTGGAACCTGCTTACGGACCGCAAGAAGGAGTCCATACGGTCCGTAAGGACCCTGCAGGTCAGCTAACTTTGTAAAATGGCAGAACAGGCCCCTGAGACTCCAAACTTGATTTTTGATGCGTTTTGACACGTTTAAGCCCCGTTAACCACATTTTAAGGCTCTAAAATGATGTTAAAGTGTAGGTAACTCAAAACATGCTCAAAAATATGTCGGATGTCGGTTCGTTTGGCCGTATGGTTGCGTTGTTCGGTTAATTACGATAGGAGTCGTAATGAACGCAAAAACGATCCAAATTAAGCGACGAATGGAATTTTATTATGCCAAACACTAAAATAAAATATTTTAATGCTTACATAAATTTTTGGATGTCCGGATATATTCAGAACGTAAGATATGCGCGAAAATGCAAACTTGTGCACTTTTTGACGCTTTTAGTCCCTATTGATCATGAAAGTTTATTTTAGCGCACAAAACACCTCAAAGCCTATTTCTAAGCTATGTGAAGGATATTTAGGGCATATTTAACTTATGATCAAGTTCCGGAATGTACGTTACTATACAAATCGGTATAGTTTCGCAGTTTGACACAATTAGTCCCTACGATCGAACAAACTTGATTTCAACACACCAAACCATCCAAAACTTATTTCTAAGTTATGTGGAGGTTATTTCAGGTATGTTAAGCCTATTTCACTATTCCGGAGTGTTCGTTGCATTAAACTGGTTATATTTACGCATCAGAGCGCGTATAACCCTCCAGAAAGCGATTTAAAGCTTGAAATCGAACAAGAGTTGATATGTGCAAACGATACACATATTTTTACAAATCCCAAGCATGAAATACAATATTTCATTGGTTTGGTATTTGTTTGATGGTTGAAGTGACACAGGTGTCACATATATTATATGAAATAAATTAACATAAAACATTTCATGTTATATTGATCTCCCAATAAATATTAAAGAAAATCTTAAAGGCAAAACCTAGCCTATGTGTCATATTAAGATAGAGCCATGATGGTAGTTCCTTTTTAAGATTCAATTCCTTGTTAACATCTGAAAACATGTTAACACTCCTGGCAAATGTGATTCGATAAAATCACATAAGTCATCCTTATATTGGATTCTTCCAATTCCCTTCAGTAACTTTTTAAACATCCATTTGGGATGTAGGGCCTACGGGCCATATTCATTGTCATATAAGACAAAATACAATTGTAGTGTATGACTCCCTGTCAAGAAAAGGTAATGAACTACGTTCAAGCCTTAATGCCTCGATCCTATAAGATCATGGCCCATGAATTAAATTGTCCTTGTGACTTGGACTTTTATATGCCACCCTATTATCTTTAATAGTTTATAACTGGGATAAAATATAATGAAAATTTGAATTAACCAATATGGCTTAAGATTACCATGGTTAATGAATTGCCATAAATGACAATTCCATAATAAACTTTTGAATGAATCATTGTCAATATTTTATGTAGCAATCAAGCTACATGGCTGGATCAGATGAGGTTAACAGCCACCCGAGGGAGAATAATGATACTACCATAGTTAATGTAGCTAGTGCGGAACTGCAGGAATTAATAGATAATGTCGTTACTCGAGCTCTTGACAGACAGTTTAATGAATCAAGTGGTACCCACGTCAGAACTTAGTCTGTACCACATTCAAAACCATCCTCTAAGACTCATACAGCTTGCAAGAGCGAATCTCACCACTCATCGAATCAGAGGAGTGTTCCATCTAAGAAGGTAGTGCTCAATCAAGAGCCACGTGCTAAAACTTGTTCACATAAGTATTTCGTCACCTGCAAGCCCAGAGACTTCACAGGGGAGAAAGGAGCCATTGATTGCATGACTTGGCTAGATGAGATGGACACAGTGGTTGATATTAGTGGTTGTGCCGAACAGGACATTGTGAAGTTTGTATCACAGTCATTTAAAGGAGAAGCTCTAACTTGGTGGAGGTCACTGATCCAAGCTACAGGGAAGATTCCGTTATACAACTTGACTTGGGAGCAGTTTGTTGCTCTAATCAAAGAAAATTTATGTCCTCAACATGAAGTTGAGAAGATTGAGACTGACTTCTTGACATTGGTTATGAAGAACTTGGACTGTCAGACGTATCTCACGAGCTTCAACACTATGTCACGATTGGTTCCATACTTGGTCACACCAGAACCGAAACGTATAGCTCGATTTATTGGAGGTTTAGCCCTGGAGATTAAGGCAAGTGTGAAAGCATCAAGACCTACTACCTTTAGGTCAGTGGCTGATCTGTCGTTATCTCTTACTCTTGATGCGGTCAGGCAGAGATCGCTTAGAAATTCTGATGAGGGGAAAAGGAAACGTGAGGATGAGGGCTCACACCGTTCTGATAAGAAACATAAGGGGAACTATGATCACAAGAAGAGTTCAGGGTTCAAGAAGGATAGCCAGCAGACGGGTGAAAAACCCAGGTGTAAAACCTGCAAGAAGCGTCATCTAGGGAAATGTAGGTTCGAATCGAAATCCCAATCGCAGCCCAGAGCTTGTGGGATCTGCAAATCAAGTGAGCATAAAACGTTAGATTGCAAGAAGATAAAGGATGCGACTTGTTACAACTGTAATGAGAAAGGGCATATCAAGTCCAACTGCCCAAAGTATGCAAAGAAACCTGAAGAGGGTAAAAAGACCAATGCCCGGGTCTTTCAAATGAATGCTCAGGAGGCCATTCAGAACGACAATGTTATAACAGGTACCTTTCTTATCAATGATGTTTATGCAAGGGTATTGTTTGATTTGGGTGCAGATAAGTCGTTTGTGGATAATAAATTTTATAAGTTATTAAATCTGCCTGTTAAAACCCTAAGCATAAAGTACGAAGTAGAATTGGCCGATGGTACCATAGAAACTGCTTCAACCGTGTTAGATGGATGTTTTATATCCATTAGGAACCACTATTTTCCTTTGTCTTTGCTTCCTTTGAAACTAGCTGGATTTGACATAGTGATAGGCATGGATTGGTTATCTCATAACCAAGCCCAGATTGTCTGTGATAAAAAGCAAGTGGTTATTAAAACTCCTTATGGTGAGCCGTTGACAATTCAGGGAGATACCCAGTATGGGTTGCCTAAGCAAGTGTCTATGCTTAAGGCGTCAATGTGTTTGAAGAAGGGTTGTGTTATTTACATGGCACAAGTGACTATTAATGAACCAAAGCCCAAGATCGAAGACATCCCCATCATTTCTGAATATCCAGAAGTTTTCCCTGAAGAGCTACCTGGGTTACCTCCAGATAGGCAAGTGGAGTTCAAAATTGACATTAATCCTGGAGCAGCACCAGTTGCAAGAGCACCTTACGGGTTGGCCCCAACTGAGATGAAAGAGTTAAGAACTCAGTTGGATGATTTGTTGGCAAAAGGATTTATTAGACCTAGCTCATCTCCTTGGGGAGCACCGATTCTGTTTATGAAGAAAAGGGATGGCTCGATGCGTCTATGCATCGATTATCGCGAGCTAAACAAGGTTACAATCAAGAACAGATATCCATTGCCCAGGATTGATGATCTGTTCGATCAACTTCAAGGAGCAAGTTACTTCTCCAAGATTGATTTAAGGTCAGGTTACCATCAACTGAAGGTTAGAGATGAAGATGTGCATAAGACTGCATTCAGAACTCGTTATGGTCATTACGAGTTCTTGGTGATGCCTTTCGGGCTCACTAATGCACCAGCAGCATTCATGGACCTCATGAATTGCGTTTGTAAACCCTATTTGGACAAGTTTGTCATTGTTTTTATTGATGACATACTCATTTACTCAAAGAATCAGGCTGATCATAAGAAGCACCTTCGATGTATCCTTAAACTTCTTCAGCAAGAGAAGCTCTACGCCAAGTTTTCAAAGTGTGAGTTTTGGCTTCGTGAAGTCCAATTTCTTGGACATATGGTTAGCGAGCGTGGTATCCAGGTGGACCCCGCTAAGATTGAATCCATCATGAATTGGCAAGAACCGAAGACGCCCACAGAGATTCGCAGCTTCTTGGGTCTTGCAAGATACTATAGGCGTTTTATTGAAAATTTCTCAAGGATTGATGCACCCCTAACTTCGTTAACTAGAAAGAATATAAAGTTTGATTGGGGTCCTAAGCAACAAGAATCCTTTAAGATTCTTAAGCAAAAGTTGAGCAATGCTCCGGTTTTAACATTGCCTGAAGGAATTGAAGACTTTGTGGTATACTGCGACGCATCACATACTGGAATGGGTTGTGTACTCATGCAAAGAGGCAAGGTCATTGCCTATGCCTCGCGACAATTAAAGGTGCACGAAAAGAATTACACCACCCACGATTTGGAATTGGGTGCCGTTGTGTTTGCACTAAAACTTTGGAGGCATTATTTATATGGTACCAAGTGTGTGATCTATTCTGATCATAAGAGCCTTCAGCATCTATTTAACCAAAAGGATCTGAACATGAGACAGCTTCTATGGATGGAGTCACTGAACGACTATGATTGTGAAATCTGATATCATCCAGGCAAGGCAAATGTGGTTGCCGATGCCTTGAGCCGAAAAGAAAGAATTAAGCCTATTAGAATCAATGCCAAGAGCATTGAATTGAAGAACAGCTTGAATGAAAGGTTGTTAGCCACTCAGAAGGAAGCTGTATGAGAAGCAAACTATCCGAATGAAAAATTGGGTGTAACTGTTGAACAGTTATCATATGGCAAGGATGGAATCCTAAGGTTGAATGGACGAATATGGGTTCCAATTTATGGAGGACTTAGGGACGTGATTCTTCAAGAAGCCTATAGCTCCAAATATTCTGTTCATCCTAGCTATGATAAGATGTACCAGGATTTAAAGGCAAATTATTGGTGGATAGGTTTGAAGAAATCTATAGCCACTTATGTGACCAAATGTTTGACATGCGCGCAAGTTAAAGCCGAACACCAGAAGCCGTCAGGTTTGCTGCAACAGCCTGAACTTCCCACCTGGAAGTGGGAAATGGTAACTATGGATTTTATCACAAAGTTACCAAGAATAAAGCATGGGAATGGTACTATTTGGGTTATAGTAGATAGACTAACCAAGTCAGCCCACTTCTTACCTATTAAGGAAACTCACAGCTCCGACAAGTTAGCTCAGCTATACGTGGATGAGATTGTATCTCTTCACGGAGTGCCAGTGTCTATCATCTCTGATAGGGATACGAGCTATATATCGCATTTTTGGAAAAGCTTTCAACAATCCCTAGGCACTCGATTAAATTTCAGCACTGCATATCATCCTAACACAGATGGCCAAAGCGAGCGTACGATACAAACACTCGAGGATATGCTACGAGCTTGTGTTATTGATTTAGGTGGAAGTTGGGATGATCATCTTCCGTTGATTGAATTTTCATACAATAATAGCTATCATTCGAGTATTCAAGCTGCACCTTTCGATGCTTTGTATGGAAGAAAGTGTAGGACGCCAGTTTGTTGGGCGGAAGTTGGAGATGTCCAACTAACAGGACCCGATATAGTCCTGGAGACGACGGATAAGATTGTGCAGATACACGATCGTCTTAAAGCTGCAAGGGATAGGCAGAAAAAGCTACGCAGATAAAAGGTGTAAACCTCTGAAATTTGAGGTAGGTGACAAAGTTCTACTTAAGGTATCACCCTGGAAAGGGGTGATGCGTTTTGGCAAGAAGGGCAAGTTAAGCCCAAGATATATAGGACCATTCAAGATTGTCGGGACTGTAGCTTACAAGCTAAATCTGCCAGAAGAACTCAGTGGAATTCACAATGTGTTCCACATTTGCAACTTAAAGAAGTGTTTAGCTGATGAATCGCTAGCCATGTCACATAAGGACGTGCAGATAGACGAGAGCTTAAAGTTTGTTGAAAAACCTTTGTCGATCGAGGATCGTCAGGTAAAGAAGCTTCGAAGGAAGCATGTACCGATTGTCAAGGTAAAATGGGATGCCCGAAGAGGCCCAGAATACACGTGGGAGGTTGAGTCCACAATGAAAGAGAAGTACCCTCATTTATTTCAGTAAATCTCGAGGTTGAGATTTCTTTTAAGGGGGTGAGGATGTAACACCTCGTAAAATCACGACCAATATAATAAAGGCACGTGTCATGGACTTTAAAGGTGTAAGGAATTGTTTCCGAGGGATTAAAATTGTCAAACAATGTAAATATGTTAGTAAAAGGATCCAAAGTGTCAACATGCCATTCTTGTGCCTCTGATTGATCTCATACGACGTTCGTATTCTTTAACGAATAATTTGTCGAACTTAGAAAGTCATTTGTGCTCAAAATAAGGATCTTACAAAACATATGGGTTAAAAGTGTCAACATGTTGAAAGTAACCTCTGAGTGACCTTTTAACGATCCCAAAAACATTGTAATGATTATATATTTTGCTCTCAAGAATAACGGATATTAATTTTGAGGAGTTTAAAGAAAACAAGACTTTTCGGGTGATCGTGCAACTAACCGGGAACTTAACGGAGTTAGTTTATGACCCAAGGTCCTTAAAAGTTAACTATGGGGGGTCCATAATGCAATAAATGAAAGTTAAAAAATAGTTTAAATGGAGCAGGGACCAAAAATGCAAAGTTTAAAAGATTTTTCCCGGTATACAAGATCCTCGCGGGTCGCGTAAGCCAAGACCTAGGCTTACACGGGCCGTGTGAAAGTGCCAGTAATAGACAGATAAGGACAGCTGCAAGTTGAGCCTGTTCCACCGCCTTATAAAGCTTGTTTTCGATTCCAGGGACTGAGCCAACAGATTTTCATGCAATAGGGACACCTGGAATCATCAGGAATCATTTATAGGTGCATGTGGAGTGATCTTGTGAAGTAAAATTGGCTATATAAGCACTTTTTCTTGCACTTATTCATTTGCATTCTCAAATTTTATTCACAACTCTTTCTCTGGAGCTTTCTGGAGTTCAAGCAAGTTTTCCTCAACTCCTAATTCGTGCTAAGAGTCATTGTAAGCATTCTTAGCCACTCTAGTTCAAGTTTTATTAGTTTAATAACCAAAAGTCAAAGCCATCGTAATTAAGCTTTGACTTAGTGATTAATCACTAATGGTCCAGCCATTATTCGAATTGAAAGTGGCTATGAGTTGGTAATTATGTGGGTAATAAATCCTTAAAAGGGCACCCATTGATTATCACTCTAACTTGGTCAATTGTCGGGTCAAACTTAATATTAAAAAGTCAACAGAAGCTATTTTTGCAAATAAATTCATAACTGATAATGTAGAAGTTATGGAACATGTTTTAACACTAAAATGACTTGGTAAACAATGTAAGAACATGTCTAGGCATGTTCAACCCAACAATTTTGAGTTTAGGCTCGGTTCGGAACCGAAAGTCGCAAAAGTAGACTTTTGCTTTGACGTTCAATTCTGACCCGATTTAGCTTAGTTTAGATATGCCTTAGGGTTCCATTAGGACCATGTTACATGTTAGTATAACCCTCTGAGATTATACAATATGGTTCCTTTGTAATCCGCATCATTTGCATGTTTCCGTTAAATGCTTAATTGTTGACCATTATGCCCTTTTGATATTAAAACGAGATTTTTGGAAATGTGAGAGGACAAAAACCTTTATTACTGATTTATAAGCATGTCCTAAAAAAATTTGACGTCAGTTTGTGGTCTAAATTAGGAGTTATGCTCAATATCGTAAATTGAAGCCTTTTTATTAATTAAACGGCATTTTCGGCATAAAACCTATTTAAACCCAAATTTTGACACCAAACCTTTTACCCACTGATGTAATATAATATTTAGGGATTTTTGGAAATTTTTATTGAATTTTAAACTGATTATATTATAGAGTTTAAAGTAAATTCGGTATTGACGAAATTGCCATTTTCTTGGATAAAATAAGTTTTACATAACATTTTGATGCCAAACCTTTTGCTACTGATTTCATATGTTAAATAAAATATTTTGAGCTTTATAAACTTATCAAAGACTCAGATTTCTTTAAATAACCCGAAAATCGTCAAATACCGACTTTTACGCTTTTTAAACACATAGTTTGGGTTAAAATTATATTTAACACCTAAAACTCATTACCTACTGATATTATAAGTAAATTTTCATAGTTTAACAGTAAGTAAAAGTTTTGAAATCGGATTTCCAAATTGACCCTTAAAAGCTTATGTGAAATGACCAAAATGCCCTTTCGGTGCATAGTTTGGCCATTAATAATAAATTTCACATATATAACCTACTAAAATAAATATTTTTACTGATCATTTTAGACCAGAACCTCAGATTGTCACTTACCTCTTTTATAATCTTTAAAATGACCAAAATACCCCTGCGGGGCTTAAATTGATTTTAAATTTATTTTGGGCATAATGGAAGGTATCCTACTGATATCATAACACATTTTAAGCATATTAACTTAGGGAACCTGTTCATGACTCATTTGGTTACCCGTTGTGCATTTTTCGCGTTCGGTGCGGTTTATGTGACTAGTTTGCATAGATTGACCGAAACGGGTCAAACCTTATCATTTTTACCTCAAAATCCAGAATGTGTTTAGTTTACTCATATTATACAAGTCTTCATACTTGTCGGGTCTAAATCATATTCTAATCCGGTCTTCGCTTAATCTTGCGTTTTGAACCGTAAACCTTTCTTTAAAACTAACCGGTCTAAGTTTAAACTTAAGTAAGACCCGTTAGGAATCTAATAGGTTATTAAAACCTTTGTTCCAGATTTAGGAGCCCAGTAGAAGATATTTGCACTTGCTGGTTGTTATACGGCTGAGATAAATTTGTATTTTTGCTCAAGTAAATACTTTTAACTTATTTTCCCTTATACGGACTTGGGGTACGGTATTTAATAATACCGCTTGGTCGGGTATTGAATCTTTAATCAGATGAAAGTTAAATCATTGAGATAACCCGTTTAATCTGTTTTGTTTGTTTTAAGCCTTTAGGGGGTTAATGACCATGTTCTGGATATCCTCGGCTCATTCATTGAAATGGCCACGACTTAAGCACGGGGTGTAGCCATACACCTGCCGGTGCATATGTAAAATGATATACCTGCTTGTTTGAGAATAACTTGCCGTATGTTATATTATGTGGTGTGTCTATTAATCTTTAACCCGGGCTACTGAACGTATAACAAACATATAATTCTTTTACATGATTATTTTTAAATAATTATCCCAAGTTATAAAATAATATTTGTGCCTTGTGCATTTCAATCAATTTTATAAACACTTTTCAAAAAGAGTCGGTTAATTGTATTTACCAGTGTAATCTGACGTATTTTCCAAAAAGGTTAAGTGCAGGTACTAAGCGAAATGGGCTAGCTACTCCTAGTATCAATAAAGAGTCTTCCAAGCTTTAGATGGTTAAAAATCTGTTGAACAATTATCTTCTTTTGTTTTGATCCGCCTGTGGATCCTTTTACATTCCGTTTGTAATACTTATGTTACTTTCGATTCGGTTTGTAATATTTTTACTTTAGACTTCCGTTGTGCATTGAACTGTGATTATTTGACTATGATGATATCAACTACGTCACGATACTCCCCACCGGGCCCACCGGTAATACGTGGAAATATCGGGGTGTGACATTAATGTTTAAAATTAATCTGGTCAGTGCCAAAGGACCTAAGGTGTAATGAGTTTTTCAAATAAAGGATTGTGGCTGTAATTATTGAAGTTAAAGGTCATCCATGTATAATATTTAAGGAGGACATGAATGTAATTTAATAAGATAACTTCTAAGTTATCATCATCTTTTACATTTGTTTTTCTTAATTAAAGTATTTATCATGTTAAACGATCTATCATCTAATTTCATATTATTTAATACGATAAAGTATAGGGGATGGTTATCTTTAGAACGTTAAATTTTGTGAGAACCGTAAGAACGAATGAAAAAAACCGCGAGAACTTGACAAAAAAATAATTCAAATTCAATGATTAGCCTTACACTAATCATTATTATTCGAATTTACAATATTAGAAATTAAATTTACTTGTATTCGTAAATAAAGAAACTTTACACACATGTAAGTTTACCCTTTACACATGTGTAAAAAGTTTATTAAGAGTGATTTTCGAGAGGAGAGATGAATTATTTAAAGAGTAAATTCTTTTTTTTATGTTTTATTTTAATTATAATGAGGTTTGTATTTAAAAAAAATTATTTTGATTAGTTTTTTTCATTCGTTCTCACGGTTCACGTAATATTTAGCATTCTCAAAATACCCCCCCCCCCCCCTATAAAGTATATTTAAGTATAATAAATCTAGAGAAAAGTAAAAGTTTAAAATATAATTTGAAATATTTAAATCAAACATTTTCCCCTATATAATTTTGCAAATTTCTTTTGTGAGTATAGTTTACTATTCAATTTTTTACATGTTTCTTAGCATATGGTACAAGTCTTGCAACTAAAGTCCATTATTCTTTTACTTCATTGTTTATTCTCTTAGTCTTTGGTATCCCTTTTTCTTTTAATTTAGTATTTGTATCTTTGAGTCTACAACAAAATAAAAACATTTTGTTAAATTATTTAGTGTGTTGTTGGTGGTGAAATCAACTATGATCCATTCTTAAGGATAATTTAAAAGATAAATATAAGTAATGTATCAAGGTATAACAAATATACTTGACTTCAATTGTTCAGTTTAATCTTTATTAACGCAGCTTTAATGGCAAGTTGGTACTTTATGGTTACATTAAAACATGGAAATGGGTTCAACACAGATAGAAACCAATGTTCGGAGGTGGAATACATGGATGTGTTGATTTTTTTAGTAAACACCGTAAAGTAACATGCATACATGGTTTAATGTATTTACGTCTATTTTCGTTTGACTCAACGGTCCCGTTGTAATACGCGGGTCCGTAATACTAGTTTAAATTTAAATACTAGATATATAGGGTGGGTTTAAATTAGAACACTCATTTTTTTGTGTGAATGGTTTCAATCTTTTTTTTTTTTTGTGAGTGAGGAAGTCTCTCATGAACTTAGAGTATTTTGGCATTTGAGTGAGGACTTCCACAAAAGGAAGATTGATGTGAAGTTGTTTAAGCAAGCTCACAAACTTAGTGAATTGCTCGTCGGTCTTTTGCCGAAGTAAACGACCGGGGTAAGTTTAACACTCATTTTTAGAATATAAATTCTAACGACAAAATAGAACTAATCTTTATAAACGTTAAGCCAAAATATTTACATAACATTAGTTTAGTAATTACTAGTTTAACAAACATTCAAAAACAACATTAGGATACATAAGTATTCCTTTAATTACATAAGTTTTACTAACTACAAGTATTAACAAAAGTAGCGAAACAAGATCTTGAATGTGTTCGGTTCGATAGCAATGACTTGATCATCATCCACATGCTTGCATCGTCCTAAAGACTGAAAACTTCAATAAACATTAGTATTAGGATTCTAGGAAATTAGCATAATCGAAAACCACGCTCGAAAACAGATTCGATTAGCCACAATAAGCAAATCTCAACAAAAATGACTGGGCACTACCGTAGCTTACGATAGCCAGCATAAGCTACGGTAGCCACTGGGCAATGTGAGGTTGCCGTAAGGCAGTAGAGAACCAGTGTAACAACTTTAGTCAGTACCGTAAGCTACGGTAGCTACCGTAGCTTACGGTAGCTCTCTCGCGCCCCGCGTAAGACCAAGCCAAGCTATCGCGGCCCGCCAGAGACTCATTTGCAGCAAAAATCTTTGCTGTCTTGCTGTTTTGACCCGTCTGTTCCCGTTTCGCACTTTTAAACATCAAAACGTAATACGAGACATCCTAAAATTACTAGTGAGACTTATGATTTCCTGTTTTCAAACTATTAACATTTTCATAACATGATTTGTAACGAATATGCATCATTGGTTACATAATCAAACATATATATATTTATTCAACATTTTTAACCAACTTTACCCTCTAGTTCATTCTACCCGAAACCATACGGATGGGATATTACTTCATCATAAGATGACCCACTCCCGGGTTCCTTATTTTCAACACTCACGCTCCTATTACCGGTTTGCGTGTTTAATAAATCACTACCCGTCACCCGGGCTTAAAGTCTACGGATAAGGTACTCCCATTACCCGGTTTGTACCTACCCTTACTAACTAGTTTGGTTTGCCCTTATGAAGTCCATCATTCAAGCAAACTAAACCACTCAAATCTCATATTCTAATATACCAACTATTAACAATAACAAAAGACTAAATAACAATATTAACGAAGTGTTTAGCCACGTACCTTAAAGCTTTCCCTTCAAGCGAGTGTCCCAACCGGCTTGACTTCCCGACGCCTCACTAGTGTTGCCTAAAATATACAAGCCAATTATCATTAGAACCTTTCGGCTCATAACTAAAGCTTGTTAACTTTGCCAAACACCACAATTTGTGTCTATCAACATCTTTTAGGCATTTTGTCAAGCACCTTATGTGCATACTTTTTAATTTGCATTTTCGTTCAATTAAACCTTGGTAAATCCAAGAATTTAAATCTTATTCAAACTTAATTACTCAACACAGCCCATATTATCATGCTAGTTCAACAAACCTAGGTTATTACTCACATAGTTCATACAATATCTTGGGGCTTTTCATTCTAAATAAAAACCCACGTCATTATATGGCACATAACTATTCTAACACAAAATTTATCAATCTATTCACATGATTTCAGTTAGGGTTTATGATCCTACACTTTAATCACACTTCCTGGATTCATAATATCACCCAATTATTCAAGAACTTCTACTAATCAAATTTCACCCAAAAATCAAACATCACCAAAACTGAAATTGTAACTTACCTAGTGTTAGACAAGTGTGGGTGATCAAGATTTTTGATTCATGCACTAATTACAAGCCCAATTCACCCTTCAATTTGATCAATTTGATGAAATAAGGGTTCGGGGTGTTTTTCCTTCTTCTGGTCGCCTCCCACACACACACACACTGATGTGTGTGGGTTTTGATTTGTTTTATTTTTATTAAAATCAAGTTTGGCCATTCTTACAAAATCAGCCCCTCTAGTTTATCTTGTTAGACTAATGTAAATTAAACTAACACCTTTTATTTATATTTTGGGATATGGTGTTTTTAAATATTAATTATTTTTAGGGTGTTACAGTAAGGGACCGGGGGTGGTTTGGTTGTGTCAGTATTTTGAGTATTTTTTTGGTCATTGGTGATGGGTGTTTTAGTGTGGATTGGTTCGGGCTGTTGCAGTGTTGGTTCAATTCCGAGTCCCATCTTTCGGCTTCTTAAGTTGATTACATTTACTTGGTGTCACACCCCGGATTCCACGTGTCACCGGTGGGCCCGGTGGGGGAGTATCGTGACGTGGTTGGCAACATAATAGTCAAACAACACAATATTTAATATGCACAGCGGAAGCAATTTAAAGATACAATTCAACCGAATATAATATTGTAATATCAAATATCACAACTGTCGATTGTTTATCCACAGACAGATCGAAAATAAAATGGAAACAATAGTTCAACAGACGATAGGCATCTTAAGCTTGCAAGACTCTTTATTGATGCTAAGGAGACAATCCAGCCTATTACGCTTAGTACCTGCATTTAATCTTTTTGGGAAAATACGTCAGTTTACACTGGTAAATACAATCAACTGACTCATTTTAAAAATGATTAAAATTGATTTGGATGCACGTGGCATAAACATTTTATAACTTGGGAGAATTATTTAAATATATAATCTTGTGAATGAATTACATGTTCCTTATGCGTTTAGTAGCCCGGATCGTGTCCGGGTTAAAGATCAATAGACACACCACATTATTCTTTTGTGCACTGACGGGTGTACGCCTACACCCCGCGCTTAAGTCGTGGCCATTTCGTAAAATGATGCCAGGGATATCCGGGACATGGTCATTAACCCCCCAAAGGCTTTAAGTAAACAAGACGATTTAAACGGGCCGATCAAATTATTCAATTAACCACCAAACGATGGAAGATTTGATGCCCGACCAAGCGGTATTTTATATACCGTAACCCAAGCCCGTATAGGGAAAATAAGTTAAAAGTATTTACCTGAGCAAAGTAATAATCACAATAAGCAAATGCAAGTAGCTTTTACTGGTCCTCCTAATCTGGAACGAAGGTTTATAATAACCTATTAGAATCCTAACGGGTCTTTAGTTAAGCTTAAGCTTAGACCGGTTAGTTTCAAAGATACGGTTCGTACGCATGATTTAGCGAAGACCGGATAGAATGTGATTTAGACCCGACAAGTTCAGAGACTTTCTTAATATGGGTATTTCATACACATTCTGGATTTTGAGATAAAACCGATAAGGTTTGACCCGTTTCGGCTAATTTATGTAAACTAGTTACATAAACCGAACCGAACGCGTAATAAGTGTAACGGGTAATTATTAGAGCCATATACAGGTTTCCTAAGTTAATATGCTTCAAATATGTTGTGACATCAGTAAGTTGTCTTTTATTATGCCCGAAACGAATTTAAACACAAACTATGCCCCGTAGGGGTAGTTTGGTCATTTACAAGGTTATAAAAGGGTTTAAGTATTTACCTGAGTTACAGGTCTGATGTAATCAGCAAAAATACTTATTTTAATATGTTATAACAGTAGGGTAAAGTATATATGTGAAATTTATCAATTATAACCAAACTATGCACCGTAGGGGCATTTTGGTAATTTCACATAAGCCGTAAAGCTCAAAACTGAAGTATGAGTTAAACAACTTTTGTTTACTGTTAAAATATTATAATTTACCTAAAATATCAGTAGGTATCAACCCTTGTATGTTTAAAATAGTTTTAGTACATACTATGCGTTAAAAACGCTTAATAAGGCGATTAAAAGCCATTTCCGGGTTTGATAGATAAATCTGATATTTTTATTATTCCAGAAGGCTTAAAATAATTTATTTATCATATCTAATCAGTAGCAAAAAGTTTGGAGTCGATTAGATATGTAAAACTCATTTTATGGCCCGTAAGGGCAAAACCGACAATTACCGGATTAAGCTCACGACTATAAGTTATGCTCAGCCTAAAATTTATTAAAAATCTTCAAAAATCCCAAAATAATATATTACATCAGTGGGTAGTAAATTTGATATCAAAAAGTAGGCTTACTAGGCTATACGCTAATTACGCCGTTTTATTAACATAAAGCTTTCAATTTACGCTAATGAGCATAACTCTCAATCTACACCTCAAACTGATGTCAACCTTTGCATACAAGTTTATATATCAGTAACTAAGGTTTCTACACTTTTACATTTTCAAAAATCACGTTTTAAGGTGAAAAGGGCATAATGGTCAACATATGAGCAATTAACGGAATCATGCGTATTAATTGGTTAACTAATGAACCATGGTGTATAATCACAGAGGGTTATACTAGCATGTAACATGGTCCAAATGAAGCTCTAAGGTATTTCTAAAACATACCAAAACGGGTCAGAACTGAAGTCAAAGCAAAAGTCAAAGCTTTGCGACTTTCGGTTCCGAACCGGGTCTAAACAGGAAATTGTCGGGTTGAACATGTTTAGACATGTTCTTACACTAATTACCAAGTTATATTAATGATCAAACAGGTTGTATGTGTTCTACATTGCTAATCATGCATAAATTAGAAAATAAACATTCTGTTGACTTTTTAATAACAAGTTTGACCCGACATTAGACCTAGTTAGAGTGGGAATCAGGGGGAACCCTTTTAAGGGTTTATTACCCACATAATTACCAACTTATAACTACTTTCAATTCGACTAATCACTGAACCATTAGTGATTAATCGTTAAGTCAACCGTTAATTACGACGGTTTGACTTCTAAGCTAAAACTAAGCAAAAACTTAACTAAGGAAGGTTAAGCAAACTTACAAGAGTCCTATGAACGACCAGAGATCACTTGAGAGAAGTCTTGAGCTCCAGAAATGATCAGGAATGCAAGAATGAAGGTGTGAAGAATGTTTGCAACTTAGGAGCTTTATATAGTGATTTAAACTCCATAGATTGTTGACAAATAAGTCTACAACTGACCATAACTCATCCACAAGTGTCCCTAGATGTTTAGGGGTCAAGAAAGATGTGGAAAATCGGTTAAAGGTCGAGCAGAAAGCACTTAGCAGGCAAAACCCAAAGTTTTCGGAACTGGTAGTCCCTCGCGGCACGCGTAGACCCCCCCCTGGGGCTTCGTGTGGCGCGAGGCCTTGTCTGATCAAATCAATTTTTTTTGATTTATTGCGTTTTGATCCTTGGCTCTTCAAACTTTGTTTAGACTTCATTTTCTTGCATTTTGAACCCTCCCAATTGACGTATAAGGGCTTCAAGATATATACCCACTTTGTTAAGCCCCCGGTTAACTTTATTGTTACCCGAAAAGTCCTAACTTTCAACGTTGATGCTTTAACCCCTCGCACACGAATTTGATCATAACTTTCTCATACGATAACGAAACTTTATGAAATTTATATCGTGCATTCTAGTGAGCATAATTAACCGTTACAAAGCTTCGGGTTTGTCAAAAGGTCACTCAGAGGTATAACTTAAACATGTTGACACATTTAACCCCTGTAGTTTGTAATCTCTCACTTTCCTTCATATTTCGCTTCGTATGATCCATGATTTTTTCGTTTGAAGGTATGAGCATCATGTAGGGTTAATGTACAATATATTTATTCACTGTTGATATTTAGAACTCGTATATTCACATACTTTCCATGATTGTCAACTTTAATCCTTTTATAACATTCTTTCACACGTTCAAACATATGACACGTGTCAACACATTATAGGACGTGAATTTTTGAGGTGTTACACTTGGGCTTTTGGATTTGTTTCGGTGTTACTTGGTAAGCCTCCTTGTGGTCTCTCGGCGAAATTTGGGCTAGTTGGCTTAATTGTTTTTCTATATTTTGAACACTAGCCCTTTGGTTTCTAATTTCCGCTTCTGTTTGTAAGAACCTTTCCAAGTATCTTTTGTCGGATTCGGAGAAGAGGCGAGTGATGATATCCTCAAGCCTTTCTCTTCCTCCTTGTTATTGTGGTTGAAAACCTTGTTGCTCATTTCGTGGTTGTTGTTGAAAGTTAGATCGTTGATTTTGATTTTGTTGGTTATTACCCCCTGATTCCCTCCAACTAAAGTTGGGATGATTACGCCATTCGGGAGTAAAAGTGTTACTTTGAACTCCCAGTGGTTGTGGTCGGCTATTTAGGTAATTTACCACTTCCGTTTGATTTTCTAAGTCTTTCATACAACTCCAGTTTTCATGGGGGCTGTCGCATCCTTTGCAAGCCATAACCGAAGCCGTTTTGTTCAATTCAAGTTTCTTTATTTTATTAGTTAAGGCTTCGATTTGGGCTTGCAAAAAAGTGGATTCATCCACTTTGTGGGCGCCCAGGGCTATAGATTTTGAGCCCCTAGGAGTGTGCCATTGAAAACTGTTTTGAGCAAGTTCTTCAGTTTGATTATAAATTTCCTCGGTTCGTTGGTTCCCAAGGAGTCCCCCGGAGCCGGAATCAAGGATTTGCCTTGTATGTGGCAAGAGTCCGTTGTAGAAGGTGTACACTTGTTTCCATCATTCAAGACCGTGATGTGGGCATTTCCTTAATAGCTCCTTGAACCTTTCCCATGTCTCGTACAAGGATTCCCCGTCTTCTTGAGAGTAGGTGTTAATCTCGGTCATGAGTTTGGCGGTTTTAGCAGGGGGGGAATATTTGTAGAGAAATTTTTGGGCAAGTTCATCCCAAGTGTGTACGGACCCACTTGGGAGGGTGTTTAACCAAGCTTTCGCTCGGTCTTTGAGGGAAAAAGGGAACATACGGAACCGAATGGCATCGCTAGAGGCTCCGTTGATCTGGAAAGTGTCACATATTTCCAAAAAGTTGGTAATATGTAAATGGGGATCTTCATCGTCTAGGCCATGGAAAGTGGCGGAATTTTGGAGCATTTGGATGAGGTGTGGTCGAAGCTCAAAGTTATTAGCATCGACATTAGGAGGGTTAATAGTGGCTCCAAGATTACTGACCGTAGGCCGTAGGTAATCCATGAGAGTGCATTGATCCGCCATAGGGGGGGGGGGTTTGGTTCGAGGCTTTTTGTTGGTTTTTAGCTTTAAGTCTTTTTCTCAAAAAGTGCTCGGGTTCGTCAAGCGGTACTTTTATGTCTTTGTTGAAGGTGGAGGTCATGCACCAAACTGTATCTCCTGCGAATTATACAGAATTGTGTGATTTTCTGTGAACAAAAACAAAAAGAAAGCCTGATCAGAGGGTTAACACGGCCCCGTGCTGCGATTGGCACAGCCCGTGCTGTCCAGAAAAAGTTTATGTTTTTAAGTTCCCAGATACTGGAAGTTCAACACGGCCCCGTGCTCTTGTTACACGGCCCCGTGTCTATGTTCCAGTAACAAGAAAACAGCTTCTCCCAGATACTGCAGGTATAACACGGCCCATATTGATCCCACACGGCCTCGTGTTAATCCTGCAGAAAGTAGAATTTTAGAGGAAAAATAAAAGAAAAGATAAAAAATTATTAGGCCGTCAATTTTAAGCTTTCTTAAAATTCTTGTGTCCCGGCAGTGGCGCCAAAAACTTGACGTGCGTGCATGTGTATATATTTTTTAGATATATTTTAGCTCTTTTTACTCGCCGATTCAAGTTTTAAATTTATAAAACATGATATTCTACTATCACTCTACACACACGTTAGGGCAAGTGCACCCATCACGGACGTAGTATAGTGATGGCAAGATACCGAGGTCGTCCAAGGACACAAGAGCTTTTAATACCGGCTTATCGTCAACGTCTAATCGAACCAAACTTTGAAGAAAAGATTTTTTTAAAGCTAATAAAAAGATAAACTAAAAAGCAAAAATAAAATATAAGGACAAAATAGATAGTCAAGAAGGAATCACTTGGTTCCGACTCATCTTTCATGTATCCTTTTGATGATTTCCGCACTTTGGGCATTTTAAGAGATTATTTTAGTTATAGTTGTAGGCCCCTCTTGTGAAGGCGACGTTACCCTCAACCTAGTGGTCTGAGTAAGCAGGGATACAGTCCCACTATGTCGGATTATTGAAAGATAATTAAGTAAGTTATTAATGCAAAAAGTTGTGGGCCCCCTTCCAGGTAGCGATCACCCTCAACCCTTTGGTCTGAGTCAGCAGGGATACAGTCCTCGCAGGGTTGGTTTAAAGTTTAATAGTAGTTTATAGATAAGGGATTCAAGCGTTTGGCACTTCTCCTGTATGGGGGGTAGAGCCCGCCCTACTCGTGAAGTGTTACTAAGCTTGAACCAGGTTCTCACAGGATCTATACACTGAACGAGACGTAAAATTTACCCAACCACCCTTCTAACCCCCTTCTAGACAATTAATGCGCTTTATATAGACCGTAAAGACACGAATATGAGAATCAACAACATATGAAGAATGATTAGATAAATTTGCCTTCAATATAAAAAACTAGTTATTAAAGTCATTAATACATACCCAATTAAAAAGTTGCAAAAGATTGGAAATCAAAAAAGAAATACATGAAAGACTTGTCTTCACCAAGTGATGTAAGAGTTTAGCCAAGCATGGCCTTTGTTTGACAAAGACCGTTAGTATCGATCTTGGATCCCGAGACTACTACATACTCTAAATGATGGAAGATGGATGATTGTGGTGGATGATGGTGTTGTAGTGGTGGTGGAGTGGTGGCAAGTGAGAGAGAAGTGGTTTGCCAAGGGATGGTTTGGAATGGAACCAAGCACATCTATTTATAGCTGAAATCATGGGTTTCACCACGGCCCATGCCCGCCTGGCACGGCCCCGTCATCTCTCTCTCTCTCTTCCTCATTAACTGTTGTGTCAGGTCTTGTACTAACACGGCCCCGTGTGTCAACGGCACGGCCCGTGGCCAAAGTACTTGTTGTACTATTGCAGATTCTGAAAATCTTTGAGTTGACCACGCCCCGTGTTGGCTTAGCACGGCCCCGTGTTGGCTGTCAGTTTTGTCCTTTGCTGTTGTCTTTTCTTCTGCACAGCATCCAGCCTCGGATACGGCCCGTGTCTGGTGGACACAGCCCCGTGTCAGGTCTTCTGATCTTGCCATTCTTGTGGTTTGGATGCGGATTGGGGCTTGTCGAGTTGCGTCAATTCCTCCTTCTTTGTATTTATGTTGGTTTTTGCTGTTATTTTGCTCATTTAAGCTCTTTTGACCCTGTAAATTAAAAAGGAACAGAAAAACAAGCTTTTTCAACATTAGTACTAAAAATGGTTGATTTTACGTCGTCTTTGATATAATTTATATGTTGTATTTTATTCACATTAGGGGGACTGTATTCTTGCTGACTTAGACCAATATTGTTGTGGGTAGCGTTGCCTCCAAAATAGGGACATGCCACTATAACTAAGATAATTTTTTAAAAAATCCAAAGCGTGGAAATCATCAAAGGATACATAAATGACGAGTTGGATCCAAGTGATTCTATCTTGTCTATCGGTTTTTTATTTATTTATTTTGTTGCTTTATTTTACTTAATTAAAAATCTTTTTCCCAAAATTTGGTTAGATTAGACGTCGAGGATATTCTGGTATTAAAAGCTCTTGTGTCCTTGGACGACCTCGATATCTTACCATCACTATACTACGCCAATGATGGGTGCACTTGCCCTAGCGTGTTGTAGAGAGTGATAGTTTTATATCATGTTTTATAAATTTAAAGCTTGATAAAAGAGGAAAAGGTACTAAAAATATATCGAAAAATCAGTACACTCCGCATCAAGTCAATTACACTACAAAAGCATTCACAATGGAATTCTTATATGTATCCATATAATTACACTAAAAATCAGTACCTTTTCTTTCTTCTCCACTCACAACCACTTTAAAAATATTTAAAAAAATTATAAGGGGTGAATAGTGTTTCTCGTATATTTACAGATGAACAGTAACATTTTCTCTCTCTCCTCCACTCATAACCACTGAAAACCACTCACAACTATTTCTTATAATGTAACTAACACACTTACAAATATATAGGGGATCCATTATGAATGCTCTTAGAGGTGCACAAAAAACCTGGTTTCGAACCCAACCCCGACCTAGAACTGGTTCTTACCCTACCTAACCCGCGGGTACAGACCAGTTCCAGACCCAGGTTTAGAAAAAGGAACCGAACCAGAACCATTGGAACTGGTTCCACCTCTACCTGGACCCGAACCATCCAAAACTCGACCAAACTGGTCAAAACCCGGTAAAAACCCGAACATACCCGGAACCTGTTGTTGACTAAGTTGCCCAAACATGGACTCGGTTCTAAACAAATAAACTTTGTAAGGTGGCGGATAGGGTGGGACAGGATGGTAACCGTTGGCTTTGGTCTAGAAATCCGGAATCGGCCGAGGAGCTGCTTGAGTGGCAGGATTGCCGCGATCTTGCAGCAATGACCGTGCTATCCGGGTCGAAAGACTTATGGATATGGTTGGGAGAAGAGTCTGAGGATTTTTCTATTAAATCAGTTAAAAATTTAAGGATTTAAGGATAGGGGGACATAGGACTTTTAATGTTTAAGTAGTGCAGGTGGGTTCTGCTCAAGTGTAACATCATAGCATAGAGGGTCAAACATGGATAGATTAGCTATGAGGGAGAATCTGCGTAAAAGAAATATCCGTAATGAATCGACAACATGCTTATTTTGTGAAGAGGAAGTAGAAACGTGTGAGCATTTGTTTACGGCTTGTCTTTTTACGAATAGAATTTGGATGATCCTAAGTGCTTGGTGCAACATTTCCCCGCTATATGTTTCTACATTTAGAGATCTCATTTAAGCGCATAGTTTTCTTAACGATGGGGGGATTGGTGTAAATATCCATTGTACATGTTGTAATTGTTTGGTTCCTTACCCGTTTGGGTCGGGGGCGTGTCTTGTATTGGCCTTTTGCCCTTTTGAGTAAGAGGCTTTTGTTTTAATGAAGTCAATTTTCAAAAAAAAAAAAAAAAAAAAAAAAGATGTAGCAACAAGATACAATGAAGTTACAAACATACATAAACTTATCTTGAATATCTGGTTTTACAAGTCATGTGCAAGAAGCCAGAAAAAAAGTAAAAAAAGGGTAAAGATACTATAATTTCAACACCAGAAGATGGATAAATTATAACCAAATATTTCTTTGATTAGTGAATCAATTACAATTACAACACTACTTGAAAGTTGAAACCCAAAGATGTAAAAACCAAATAACAACTTATCTTGAATTCTTCTTCTTTGCATTATTAATTATATCAGAAGCTGTAAATGAATAATTATCAAGAAGACAAGGAATCGTGAGTTTCAGGTCGCGGGTCATCTTCTGTAAAACCAACGCAAGAACATCTGCATCTGCCATGGCTCTGTGAGCGTTACCCGTTAACGGGATTTTATAATGCTCCCTAAGGGCTTGAAGTGACCTTGAAACACGAGTCATTCCTGAACATTTCATTAAACCATCATTTGCAGCCAATTGTGTACATATAGAAACATAGGGGGGTGGGGTGTTTGGACGTGTGTTTTGAAAGTGATTACATGAGACTGACTGACCTTCGGGTATCTTTAGATTCTTTAGCTCACGTGCTGGAGACATTGAATCCATAAAATGCCAATCTGATGGGATTTCATAGGAGCAGCGCTTGAATTCATTCATCAAGAAAGGGACGTCAAATGTTTTAGCGTTGTGAGCAACAAATAATGTTTGACCACCAGGTTTTTGTCGGCTTCTGACATACTGTAGCAATATGGGTATCAACTCTCTCATCCTGCATAATTTCATGTCTATAAGCTCAAAAGCATAATAATAACTAACGGGGCGTTTGGAACGCAATTAGTTTGAATAATGCAAACTAGAGGTGGTATAAAATAGTATTTAGTGTCATTATGTCGTTTCAAGTTGTAACAGCTATATGTTTGGGTATTTGGCAAATTACCAAGATTATTTTGAGAATCAATAGATTAAGTGACCAAAACGAGCATTTTAAGAGAAAAGGAGAAACATTAAGTGAAATCACTTCCTAAAGCATACAAGAATAAGATGATACTTCAAAGTGAGAACATAGTTATCAATAGTGAATAGCGTGGTACATTGCGACAAGCTACCTGTATGCTACGTAGCGACAATGACGAAATAGCGCCCGCTATTTCATGTATAGCGATAAAGTAGTAGAAAATTTAAGAAATATTTTACATGTATATTTCATCAAATACGCTATTTTTACATGTATACTTCAGCTAAATACGCTTCTTTTGTCAATTGTGAAACAAAAAAAAAACTAATGGGCATCGCCATTTATATTTATCAAAATAAAAATTAAAAAAAATACAGAAAAAGTTGCTATTTGTCGCTAAACACCTTATAGCGCCATATGGGCGCATCGCTACGTAGCACACTATAGCCGCTATCGACAACAATGAGTAAGAAGCTTATAAAACTGTCTGCTGTATCTTACAATCCAAAAAACGCAAGTTTGTATGGTTATACCCAAACATCCAAGGACAATTCTACAACGAAAATAAGCAACACAAAACCCAATAACTATAGATCATGAACGGTACCTTGGGACCGCAGTTGACTTGACCATACTCGATGAAATTCCATGGATGTCTGAATTCATCACAAGCATATCCGGATTTACAAGTGTCTGAAAAGTACTATCAACCCCCCCACTAAGATCTCGCAACGCAATCTCAATGATTCGATCTGCATCCCTTTTAAAACCAGTCGTCTCAATATCAAAGACAATAACCGTTACGCTCTTTGATACATCTTTATTTTCACATATCTTTGGTTCTATATAAACACTTTTACACTCACCAATTTCTACCCTACCAGTATTTAAACTACTATGTGTTAGGCTTGACACATCCGTTATTTGTTGGCTAATGCTCGTTGTTTTTCTGCTTAACACGTTCTTCCCTTCCGTGTTTGTAGATACAGATTTCCGGGTCCATCTTCCATTCTTCCCGTTCCCGCCTTGAAGGCCATAAATATCGGGACCGAGTAACCGAAAAGTGGCAATCTTTTCTTGACTTTTGGTTAAAGTATTAACCTTTTTCCACCAAGAACCACAAAGGGTGTGAATTTGGCATCTTGGAAGCTGAAAATGTGTAAAGCACATTGCTGCTCTCATTTGAATTCAGACTATTGAAAATATACAAATGAATAATCAATTGGTTTAACCTGCGATACATATTCAAGTAATTCAACATCAAATTTGGTTTTTTTTTTTTTTTTTTTTTTTTTGAAAACTGTAATTTCCCAAAAATATACAATTTTAGGGCTTTAAATTAATATCATGATTCCATTATGCACAATAACATATGTATTGCTAACATCTCAAAATCATAGCAATATATATATGCATCTATAAAGAGAATTAAACGAAATTAATGAGATAACTTTAACAATAGAAATAAAATCACAGATTATAACGTGGATTAACAGAAGAAATTGTAAGGATTTGATTGAATTAAACAACGGAAATGAATTGGGGGAAGAAATTGAGTGGTACCTGATGAAGGAGAATCGAAATGCAAAAGCGTATTCATGTAAATAAATTAAATAAAATTGGAATGTGAGAAAAGGAATTCAAGAAAGAAAGCGTGAAGAATGAAACAAGTGTGTAAAACTATCTATTCTCAAAATATCAGAGGATGAAGAAAAACCCTGTAATTGCGGATCGGATCTTTTGGGCTAGATCCACTTCTTCCGGGCCAATACAACTTACACTAGTCTCTTTTTTTTTTCTTACCTTTATTATAAGGGTGTTGCTAAATGTACCCCTTTTCTACTGAATGCACCCCATTCTTCAACTTTTACATTAATATAATTCAAACACTTTTGTTTTTTCTTTCATTTTTTTATCTTTAATTATTATTATTACTAGTATCTGTTTTTAAAACGTTATTTTATTTAGAGTTAATTACATAGTTAGTCCCTATGGTTTGCACAAAATAACATATTTAGGTACTAATAGTTTAAAATCACCTTCTAGGGTATTAACTTTTCATTTTGTAACGTTTGGAGGTATTAACTTCTAAGGTAATAACATAGGTAGTCCATGTGGTTTGCATAAAATAACATACTTAGGTACTAACAGAATGTGATTTTAAGCCTACAAATAAGCTTAATACCCCCAAACGTTACAAAATGAAAAGTTAATACCCTAGAATGTTATTTTAAACTATTAGTACCTAAGTATGTTACTTTGTGCAAACCACAGGGACTAACTATGTAATTAACTCTTTTATTTAAAAAGAAACTTTTTTTGATTATTTGAAAAATAATCGTTTTAAACTAAAGCGAGTCATTTTAATTTTGAAATGGATTTTTTTGTTCATAGCGGCTTGAAGTGGGTATGTGAATTCGGTTTGTATAAACAATGATACACAAAAAATTAAATGAAGCTTTAAAGCCAGCCAACTTAACTAACGTTTTATTTTCTTTTTACGTCTTATTACTTTTAATAAATAAAAGTTGTTAATTATATTAAAAAAACATTTTAATATAATAATAACACTAATAAAAATAGAAATAGAAAGACGAGAGAACTAAAATACGAATAAATAAAAAATATAAAAGCAACTGTTTTTTTTTTCAAAAAAAAGTTCTGAAACTTTTTTGTTGTATAAAAAATATCTTTTTTATTAATTTTAATGATGTTTTATAGAAACATAATAAAATACTAGTAAGAGAAAGTGTCTTCAAATTATAGAAACACAATAGTTTTCAAAAACAATATTTGAATTGTTTAGAGGGGTGAAATTTAACAACTTTTAAATTATATTTTTAGAAAGGAAGGTATAACTAGTAAAAAAGATGGTGCATTTAGCCAACCCCTTATCATAAACTTATTTAAACGGTTAACTTATACACACACTCTAGATTAAGGACGAGATCAGTAATGGTATCAGTACTGTATCGTATTGTTATTTATACGGTTAACTTATACACACACTCTGGATTAAGGATGAGATCAGTAATGGTATCAATACCGTATCGTATTGCAAAATACCGAAATTGAAATGAGCTCCTCTTAAAGCAAATAATGTAATCATGATGTTTGATAGATGAAAAGTGCATGAAGAATAAGGTTGATTAATCAATGCTAACAACGTATTGAAAATTAAGCATTTATAAAATGTAATAATAACAAAAGAAAATTGTTTAAAATTCATTATATCATAAGTAAAAGAATATTAAATAACTGAAGGGCAAACTTTTTCTTTAACTTCTTCTTTAACACGTGTAAGACGTCGTTCAGGAGTACAGACCAAGGCTTCTATCCCTTTAAAAAGCATCATATCAAACTTTGACTTGGAAATCATGTCGAATACAATAAAGTGTTCATCTTCAATTTTCATGTCTTGTTTGATACGATTCCATCCGGTAGTCACATAATTATTTTGACCATGTTTTTCCATAACAACCAACTATGTATGGTTAGGAAAAGTTGTTATAGTAACATGTTTCGTAGATATTATGTTCTTCATCTTACGATTAACAAAAAATCTATCGATAAGCTCAAGTAAAACAATAAGTATTTTATATTAAAGAAAGTTTTATATAATTTGTTAAATACTAATATAGTACATAGTTAAATAATAACAGATAATATAATTACCAAATAATCTTTATGTTCAGAGAACTGAGAGGTTTTGCAATATAAGAAATCGCATTGAGCAAGTGTCAAATCTTGATAAAAGTATATCATTCGAAAAGTTAGACTACCTTCGTACTGAAACAAAAGCAAGGAATCCTTGGGTAACATTAATGATTCAATCATATTAGACCATCCGTCGTGGAAAAAAGTATGAAGAACCTGCTCTCCTAATTTTGACATCAGAAAATCTTCCATCCATCGAAACATATTAGATGGGCCACTTGTGCTAAATGATATGGTATCGTAGGTAAAGAAAACTAAGGCAAAAACCTTCGTGTTCAAAATTGATATTGAAAAGGCTTATGATTCAATATGTTAGGAATTAATTGATGCGATGCTCCAACCAATGGGTTTTCCGAACAGGTGGCATGAAAACTTGTTGAGTTCATTTGTGTTTGGTAAGTGTTTGTGAATAGTTCATGAACACGTTGATTTCCTTAATGAACTGACACGAACAATAAATCTCGTTCGGTAAACGTTCATAAAGTCCGTACACCACTACTAGTTTATTTTAGAAGTCTACATACGTTAAAAAAACAAACAGTTTTCTTCTTGCAGACTGCAGAGGTTTGATCCACATCTTCTTCTATAAATGTCTGCAGATGTAGTCTACAAATTACAAACATTTTACCTCTTAAAAAACAAACTACACCTTAAAAATCATCCATAACATATACGTTGATGTTGCTAGATGCCTGGTTTACAAAACCTCTCATCACTACTTTGTTGTGTTGAATTCATATAAAATTAACAATTGGATCTAAGAAATCGGTCAACTGGTCTAGTATATAATACAACTAGGTTATCACCAGTGAATACTCACGGATAGCTAAATTTTTTTGTAAAAAAAATATTAAATGCACATATATATTAATAGATGAAAAGTGCATGAAGAATAAGGTTGATTAATCAATGCTAACAACGTATTGAAAATTAAGCACTTATAAAATGTAATAATAACAAAAGAAAATTGTTTAAAATTCGTTATATCATAAGTAAAAGAATATTAAATAACTAAAGGGTAAACTTTTTCTTTAACTTATTCTTTAACACGTGCAAGACGTCGTTCAGGAGTACAGACCAAGGCTTCTATCCCTTTAAAAAACATCATATCAAACTTTGACTTGGAAATCATGTCGAATACAATAAAGTGTTCATCTTCAATTTTCATGTCTTGTTTGATACGATTCCATCCGATAGTCACATAATTATTTTGACCATGTTTTTCCATAACAACCAACTATGTACGGTTAGGAAAAGTTGTTATAGTAACATGTTTCGCAGATATTATGTTCTTCATCTTATGATTAACAAAAAATCTATCGATAAGCTGCAAGTAAAACAATAAGTATTTTATATTAAAGAAAGTTTTATATAATTTGTTAAATACTGATATAGTACATAGTTAAATAATAACATATAATATAATTACCAAATAATCTTTATGTTCAGAGAACTGAGAGGTTTTGCAATATAAGAAATCACCTTGAGCAAGTACCAAATCTTGATAAAAGTATATCATTCGAAAAGTTAGACTACCTTCGTACTGAAACAAAAGCAAGGAATCCTTGGGTAACATTAAGGATTCAATCATATTGGACCATCCGTCGTGGAAAAAAGTATGAAGAACCTGCTCTCCTAATTTTAACATCAGAAAATCTTCCATCCATCGAAACATATTAGATGGGCCACTTGTGCTAAATGATATGGTATCGTGGGTAAAGAAAACTAAGGCAAAAACCTTTGTGTTCAAAATAGATATTGAAAAGGCTTATGATTCAATATGTTAGGAATTAATTGATGCGATGCTTCAACCAATGGGTTTTCCGAACAGGTGGCATGAAAACTTGTTGAGTTCATTTGTGTTTGGCAAGTGTTTGTGAATAGTTCATGAACACGTTGATTTCCTTAATGAACTGACACGAACAATAAATCTCGTTCGGTAAACGTTCATAAACAGTTCATGAGCATGCTCATTCCCCAATTCCTTAATGAACGAACATGAACAAGGCCTTGTTCCTTGTTTGTGTTATCTCGATTTGTTTACAACCCTACTTTTAACCCATTTAATCTGTATGTAACACCCTTATACTATAAATAACAACTGTGTTTTATCCATTTATTTTTTTTATTAATAACTTGTGTTCGTTAGTTTTATACGCAATTATGTTAAAAAAATCTTCACATTTTGTTAAAAAATTTGTTGAAGACGGAGTTTCTGTCACACCCTGACTTTTGCGGAAGCGTGATTATGGTGTGACTTTCTTAATATCATTGCATTCAATCATAAAAACAACTATATGATAAAACCATAGATTTGACATCCATTAAATGAGTTTAAAACATAACAACATTGTTTAAAACGTAGACTTCAAATTCAAGTTTTAAAAACCATACAACTTGTTTATGAGGTTCACTAAGGACTTGCCAAAAGATATTAAATGTAACTAAGGTTTGGATGACGTGTCTCGTCCAGGAATAAGACACACTGACCAAACCCAAAGACCATGGATGACATCTTTATTCCTATCGCAGCATAAAACTTCCAATGCCCGCCAGATCCATTTACTAAATCCCTGAAATACATGTAGTTTGAAAACATCAACAAAAGTTGAGCGAG
Source organism: Helianthus tuberosus (assembly GCA_030545235.1). NCBI lineage: Eukaryota > Viridiplantae > Streptophyta > Magnoliopsida > Asterales > Asteraceae > Helianthus > Helianthus tuberosus. Next base: position 61,072,960 of record CM060414.1, on the reverse strand, counting down.
TTCATGTGTTCGTTTATGTGTATGTATAAACCTTTGAAACCTTTGTAAATATGTTTGTATGTAATTGAAATCCGGTATGAAAGCAATAAGGAAACAGATCAATTAATGTGTAGCTAATACATTAATATACGTGACATGGTGCAGGAAGACTCAAACCTAGCAGACTTTGTACCGCGCTTCCGGCTGTAAGACATAGTCACCACATGGCCCATTCGGCGGACTCATGGATGGGGCTCGCTACACCCAAATAGATCTATTACTCCTGTCCCTCGGTCCTACTACGAGGATTAATGGCTTTAAGTATGCGCCTACCCATTCACATGATCTACTGTACTTTCCTTAGCTAACGTCTGCAAGCATTTGTAATCGTTTGAAACATGTACTTCACCCCCGAAGTTATAAAACTGAAAACAGTTAAGAGAAAAGGGGGACATGAAGTCACAGTTTTGCGTTCCTTGTATCCGATGTAACTCAAAGCTTCCTCTAGAACGCACGACTACCTACATGCGTACTACGGTCCGTTAGACGAGCGGGTCGTGCCTTGTCTTAGTATTGATTAGTGTCCTCAGTTTTGCGTTCCTTGCAAATCTGGTCGGTTGCAACCGACCCGTTTACCGGGAGCTGACTATAGAGTTCTTTGCATCTTATGCCTATGAAAAGCCGGCTGCTAATAGAAGACCCAAACTTCGCTACAAGAAGCGGGTAACTTTTAGGTTATGTGGAAGATAGAATACTTGGTCGGTGGGGCGTTTGGGAAGAAGACTCGGGATTTATACTAGGGACGACATGGATGATACCGATGTCTTCACAGATCAGTTCACCTTCCCTTCCGATGCAGCACGGGATGCATTTTGGGCAGCAAATGCAGTTGGGGACCCCTACAACCCGAGGATGTCGAAGGCTTCTAGATTGCGAGACCCCTTGGTGCGAGTGATGCACCATGTGTTTAGCCATACGATATGCGGTCGCATGAACAGTCTTGGTAACTGTCCAACGCCAGATTTGGTTTTTCTTTATGCGTTGGTTGATGGAGCACCTATCAACCTAGCCGCACGAATGGCTGAGTACTTCGTGAAGAGCTCGGGGTGAACTCCGAACAGTGAGATACATGGCGGTCAATATGTGACCGAAATAGCCTACAACGAAGGCTATATGACTGAGGAGGTTCTTCAGGGTCTCACTTTGATTACTGAGGGGGTTCATGTCGGTATCAGGTCGCTGAAGGCCATGGGGGTGATTGTTGAGCTTGATAAGGGGGATAGGTTGAGAGGGTTGAATAACGAGGTCTGGGACCCGTTGCCTCCAGCTGAGGAGGAACATGAGGAGGAAGATGAGGATGTTGAGATGGGGGAGCAACACGAGCAGCACCAGCCACCGACACCACCACACTCGCCGCAGCACCATGCATTTCATCAGCATGAGGACTGGCCCGCGTTCTACCAGCAGTTCCAGGATATGTGTGTGACGCAGGAGCAGCATGGTACCTACTTCGACCAGATTAGATCTAGCCAGGACGAGATTCGGGCTAGCCAGGATCAGCTCAGGGCCACCCAGGACCAGCTTCGGCAGAGCCAGGATACTTTATATCAGGGGGTCAGTGCGAGATTCTCATATCTTTTCGGGGAGATGCATCACGCATATCCCGAGTACTTTCAGCACCCTCCACAGTTCCCACCGTGGAACCCCCTGGTTATGGCGATGCCGGCCCGTCCTATACGAGAGACGATGATGACGGAGATGAGTAGTTGGCGGTGGTGATGGCAGTTGGTGGTGTTTTCTATTTCAGTACTTTATTTATTATTGGGTGTTTATTTTGACTGTTATTTCAAACACCCCGGTTATGTATTTCAGACATTTTACTTTAAGTTCTGTTTGGATTTTAGTATTTATGTATATTATGGTTGTTTTGTGATTTTTCTGTTTCTGTTATGTTTTGGGTGCACATGTGACATACTCGCAGGTTTTAGCTATCGGATCTTGGACCGGAGCACGTACTAGATACAGCTTCGGAAGTCTCGTGGCATCAACATCATCTTGAGGGGAGTATTTTTATCCCTTTCTCTATATTTCGGGTCTCGCATTGGGGACAATGCGAAGTTCAAGTGTGGGGAGGGGGTTAACATTGTTAACTTTGTTAACTTTGTTTGTCCTCTTAAAAAAAATCAGAAAATCAGAAAAATCATTCAAAAATAATTGTGTTTTGTATATATTTTTGTAAATAAACCGGTTGGTTGTGTTTTAGAAAGTTTCGGACTTGATAAAAATTCGACAAGCAAAATATTTTTGAAAAAGGAAATCGGAAAGCGTGACAAACAAAGAAAGACTTACATGATAGTTTTCACACTTTTACCCATTCCTTCCGTTACGTGAGCATATTTGAGCCTTGATTGTTATATATTTGTTCATTTCGGATATAGGAGTGAGCCGGATGTTATGTGCAATTTAGAACTTGTCACTAGTATGCTTGTTAAGACCATGAACTTGTGAATTTGTGTAAAAGTGATAGAGGCACTTAGATTACCCCTTTGTTTTGTGCTTGTTCTTTGTGTTGTGCTTCCCGTTCACCTTATATTACCCTTTAGGATTAACCCTGTCGAGCCTTCCCGTTCACCTTTGTTTACCCACATTATCGCCCACTTAACCAAATTTAGCCTTTTTATGTTTTAAACCTTTTTAGTGTTGAAACTCGGTCAAAATAATAGTTTAACTAGCTTGTTATTGTTTATATTTCATTGTATAGTTTTGTAAGTTAAAAAAAAAAAAAAAAAAAAACAGAAAATAAAACACCCTAAAATAGGGTGAAGTTGATAGAAATCGAGCAATTTTGAATGCTTAAATGTTAAAATTTCGTTGATAAGCTCGATTGCGCTTTAGTCGCCTTTTTAAGTCGCCTTTAAATGTCCACTTCCATACCCTTCGCCCAAGCCTAACGTTACAACCCGTAAAGACCTCTTGATTTACACTTGTTTGCATGTTAGTTGGTGGAGACGAGATCTTATGACAAGCTTATGATATTGCACATTTCATTGACTAGGCATTGAGTGTTTACACATACACATTTTATGTATGTTTCATAAATAAAACCGAGTGTGTGAACATTGTGAGTCGTGTGAAGATTAACATGTGAGTCAATTAAATGTGAAGTCACGGCTTTTTGGTTGTCGCTTTATAATTGCATATGCTTGTTGGGTTTGAGTCTTTTGATGTTGTCTTTCGACAAACCGGCTAACCGTTTATAGTAGTTTTCAATAAAATAGTGTGTAAATTATCGTTCTTGTTTGTTTCTGTCGTTTATTGCTTTTTAGTTTAGCTTGCTTGAGGACAAGCAAGGTTCAAGTGTGGGGAGATTTGATATTCGTTAATTTACACATATTTTAGTCCCCCGTTTTACCCCTATTTTATGCGTTTTCGGCCGTAAAACAGTCATTCGGATACTTAATTATCTACACTTTTGTTTACAGGCCTAAAATAGCATACCAGACAAGATGATAGCGAAAACGAGGACTTTCCGGACAAAACGACGAAGCTGCGGACATTCTGTTAAGGAAACTGACCTGGGCCTGTGGAATGGTCGTGCGACCTGATGCACGACCGTGCATCTCCGATAGATGCTGATCAACCCGGCATTGAACGAGGGTGCAACTAGGCGTGCAAGGCATATAAGGTCAGCCCGGTGATGCACGGACGTGCCATCTGAAGAACGACCGTGCGTCTACGATGATCCAACCTGATCTCGGCAATGAACGCCCGGTGCGGCAGCTCGTGCAACAAGAACCCGGAACTGAATGACCGTTCCATCCGAAGAACGGTCGTGCGATATCGTATCTGGTCAAAGATCTGATGACGTATGCAGTATGGTGTCCCATCCCCAATAATTGCTTAAAGTGCACGGTCGTGCCATCTGAAGAACGACCGTGCGACAGCGAAAAAATATAAAAACAGAACAGAAACATTCTGTTCGACATTCTGGAATTTTGGGAGCTTCACAGGCGAATTTACAGGCTCCGGAGGCTTTGCTTTTGACCCGGATTCAAGCCACATTGTGCCGTTTAGCTCCATTACTATCCGGATCCTTAGTCTAGTGCTTGTTTATGGTTTGGTTTTCTAATCTTTCCATGTTTTTGTTAATCTTTCAAGCATTTAGATTAATGTTTATGTATTATTGTAGCCTTTGGGCAAAAACACAACAATCCCTTGCTTGATTAGAACCATTAGTGTGTTAATCTTTGTTTGTAATGACACTTTGAAGTATTTTCTATGATTATCTTTGATGATTAGTTTGCAACCTTGTTATTGATATTGATTTCTTGATTATAAGTAATTATGTTGGATGATTGATGCTTGGTTAGTTAAGATAGTTGAAAAATGAAGCTTAATTAATCTTGTATTAGTAAACTTTGAACTTGGTTAACTAGTTTAGCTTGGTTTAAATGTATGCATCATGATACTAGAAATGGTTAATGATTTAATAAAATGTAATTATTGTTAATCAAGAGAGCTTGCCGTCACGTAAGGACCTTAACGGGTTAGATGGTGTCGTTATAAATTCTTGCCATGATTTGTTAGCTTAGTTAGTAGTTTAGGCCAAAATTGCTATCTTGGTGAATTATTGTGCAAGATTTGTAAAATGAACTCGGTTGTGCTTTAATCTAGTTTATGCTTGTCTCGGTGGTTGCATTGTGTTTATCGGTGTCTCTTTCCTTGATTAAGTGCGGTTAGAAAACTCCTAACGGATGACTAACTTATTTTTAAGAGATTTTCATAGACATTTATCAATTGCACGTTAAAGAACAATTTTAGGTGGTTAAAGTGTGTTTATCGTTTTAGCTTTCCGAATGATTGTCATGTTAGGATTCCCGAAAGGGATACTAATTGTCTTAAATTGGAAAATTGACCGAATGCTTCTAGTGCCAAAACCGACTTAGTTGACATGCTGTGGTTGTGTATTAAGCAAGGCTTTTTATCTATTATGTTTTTATTATGTATTTGTTTACGCTTACTTTAGTTTAATTAAAATCAAACCAAACTTATGTTTTTACCGGTAGTTTAGTGACAAAGGTCTAGTATTATTTCTCCGCCCATTTCCTTGGATCGATACTTGGTTCTTACCGATACTTTATTACATATATGACGGGGTACACTTGCCTCTTTCGTGTGTGTTTTGATGTAAAAGTAATAATCACTTTTATAAATTTAAAACCAAATCGTGTGTAATTTCATTGCAATATTATGTATATATACGCACACGTCAATAATCATGTTATATGCTTCATTATTCATAAAATCATTTTCATACTTCAAGTTCATGAAAACATAAAGCATGATGTTCTTGGTCTTTCACAAGATCACCACCTTAACTTACTAGATCATGTGTTTAATCACAATCTAGTAGGTTTCTTATGATGTCTAACATCACTAACACAAATCATCAATCATCAAGAAGCAAAACAACACTAAACAACATGATTTCTTTAAGATTTCTTATAGTTTTATGCTTATGTTCATGATTCATCTTCAAGTTTCTTAGTGTTCTTCATAATAATCAACATGAATCTTCTTTTAACCACTAATATAAGATGAACAATGGAGTGTACGAAGTTCTTACCACTAGCTCAAGGCTAGGAATGATTCAAGAGGAGGAAACAAGTGGATAAAAGCAAATAAGAGTGGTCCTTCAACTTCCGAAAGCTCCAAGCTTCCTAATATACCTTCTTACACCTTTGTATATGTAGAGATCGAATGGAAGATGAATGAAAATGATGGATGTATGTGTGTGTGATCTCGGCCGAAGGTAGGGGAAGGAGAGGAGAGTATGGTGTGTTAGTGAAATGTGAATGAAAGGAAGATGATGGCACTTGTGGTTTCTTATATTATTTTCCAACAACATATGGTCCAATGTGTAATGTGTTCAAGAAGTACAAGACAAGATCTTTTTAGTAAATCAAAACAAATCACATAAGATCTCCTTATTTAGGCCATGTGGCCGATTTCAAAGGTTGGGGGAGGGAGTCTAAGTGTAAGTTTAAACCATAAGGTTACCATTTAGTTCAAAACCAAGTATTAGTTAAGTATTTTAGTCACTAGATATTTTGTATGGGGTGTTATGATGTTCGGGGATCATAACTAGCTTGGAAACATTAAAACAATGCTTCTAGTATAATTTTGATGTTTCGGGTAGTGTCCGGTTGTTCGGTTAGATACTGGTTCGTTAAAGTGTCAAACTATTCCGTTTAGTGTTCTTTATGTACCCCTTTGTGACACTTTTAATTCCCGACACTTAGGAAAGCATTCAGGACCATTTAGTCATATTTTTGCATGTTACAAGCTTATTAAAAAGCTGATTTTTGCTGAAATATGCTGAATTCAGCACTTTGGGTGAGTTTTAGGCACTTTCCGGCACTTAAACTATCACCTAGTAAGGCAGTTTTGTAGTCCTTACTTCCCTACATACCATACTAATGTGGTACTTAGTTTCTGGCCCATACTGGGTCTCAAAACACTGTCTGTCTATGTAATGAATCTCGTCAGCATTTTTCCGAGTTATCCGCTAACTGTGCTAACTGTGCTTTGTGCATCATTTATGTCAATATGTTTGCATGCAGTCAATGATATGTCGTTTGCAATATGTGATGCACATGTAAGTATAATGCAGCAATCAGAAAGCAATTCAAGTCATAAATTGTAAATCAGCACTAATCATCATTTAATAATTGTACAGATGCATGCTAATTTGACAGTTGTCACATTCTCCCCCTGTTAAGAAAATTTCTTCCTCGAAATTTGTACTATCTTAACTCCTTACATTATGCGTGTATGTAAATGAATAATACTGAGGTAGATAACCACAAAACCAAATCAAATCTTATTCACATCAGGTGATTCCAGGGATATATCTCAACACAGGAACCCAATGAATAAAAGGTATGTGTTCTATCATTTGATGTCAAAGGACACGAGGTGTATAGATGTATAATCTAGTGTAACTTAGTTAACAGGGGTGTAACAAAGGAGTTTTGACCAATGGATTCTCAAACAATCGGTCACAATATGCAAACGAGCTTTCGCAAACCGTAGCATCCGCTATATGAACTCAAAATCAACAACTTGAATGTGATGGTAACATGAAAATGATTTGTCAATTTTCGAACAAATACATGGATAAGATAGTGTGTTGACATTCTTGAATTGCGAAAATACACCGAATGAAACACAAGCGAATCTGGTGTATTATTGTCTTAGTTCGTAGTTGCATTCGGAATGTTTATGTGACAAGTCAAACAAAAGTATGTGTAGTTTTGTGTGAAACGGTTGACCATGACTAGCACAAGCTACAAATTTGTAATGACACAACAAGGTGTCGTAATTGACAAAATTCAATAATTGTGGTGACTGAACAAGTTCACCGTGTTTGAAATCAAATGAAAGTGCACCGAAACAATCTGAATACGGAACATCAAAGAATCACTGTTTCTGATCTAAGATGAAAAAGTAATAAGTACTGCAAGACATTCGGTTGACAAGGAAAGAACCGTTAGGAGGTACACTGGAATATATAAAATGAGTTTATGTACCATTGTCTTAACACACAACTGTGTTGAGACTGCTTTAATTGTGATAAACAAAACGGATTTAAAGCAAGTCAATAAATAAATAATTAAATGCGTGTATGAGGTGCGTAACAAAATTAGCGCAAGCTTCAATTTTTGTGAAAGCATCACCGCAAGGTGTCGAAACCAACAAACGATTTAGTGGAGTCATGGGCCAAACAAGTCTACTACGACTCGAAACAAAAGGAACGTTTGCAAAAATATAATTGAATATGATGCTCTCAATACATCATAGGGTGTTTCGAACTGAATATGCGAAATGGACAAGTTCAAGCAATTGAACTTGGTTTCAGCGTAACCCTACAATAAACGTATGTATCTACAAGGGAATCTCAGCATGGTTACGAAGATAAGCCATGAATGTAACTTGAAGGAAATGAAGTCTTAAGAAAGTGTGTTGACTTGATAACAAGGAAGCCAACAATTACCATAATGTAGGTCATTCGAATCACAAATCAGTAATTAGATTTAGCAACATAATATTTGAACCCCAATGAAGCGTTTATTCGAAATGAAACCGCATGCGTAGCAAATGGTGCATGCGCAACATATAAGTTTTCAAGTAATGAAACAATGAGTACTTGCTAAAATGAAGAAATGACTAAGTATCGAAGCAAATGTGTGTTCGCTCCTAGCGAAGAAAATTAACGCGATGCAACTACCATTAAGGGGAGTAGAGATGCAAACATCTACTCGCTAGAAGCAAAAGTGAAGATTTTAACAAAAGAGATTTGAGTACTTTCTGTTTGGTTAACTGAAATAGCATATATGTCAGGATAATGGGGTTTGCTTGAGTTAACAGGTGTGGTTCCTAAGCAACCTTTACGAGTTTGGACCTGGGTTCCCAAGGTCCTAAGTACATGTTTTCTAGATTCTCAAAGTTTCGTATTCTGTGCAAAACTGTTTTGTGCATTGTGTAGGAAACATCATTTTTTTTGTATGTTTAAAACAAGTTATTGTCCCGCAATTTCCCCGGTATACTTTCTTCCTGAATTCACAGCTAATGACACTCGATCATCGATTAGTCATGAAATAGTAGTTGGGTCATCACAGTTAGTTAAATAAGTAATTCGTTAATCCTTAGCAAGAGTCACCGACTCTTGTTGGTTAGCTCGTTCGTCTCCTGGTAGTTTGATGTTCGTACGAAAGCTATCGTCCTTCTTCTTGACGAGCAAAACTGGGGTTACCCAAAGCGGGAAACTTGGTCTGTTATCTTCCTTCTCTATCAACTTCTGAAGTTACACTAACAATCCTCGCATCTCCGAAAGTGTAAGTCGCTAAGGTGCATTGACTGCAGGCGCGGCGCCTGGAATCAAATCAATGCGAAATTCGACTTGTCGTTGAGGAGATAATTCTGGCAAGTCTTCGGGGAAGACTTCAGGATATTCCCTTATCACAGGGATATCTTCGAGCTTAGGTTCTTCGGCTCTTTTGTCCACGACATGAGCCAAGAAGGCAACACATCCTTTGCGGTAAAACTTCCGTGTCTTCAACAACGGATAATCCATAGGGGCTTATCCTGCTTCATGAACCATGGTCGCTTCGTCATTCGTCCTCGGGATGCGGATAACAATCTCCGCTCGATTGCTTGACAACTACTCCATTCCAAATACGTCGTCGAAGTTCCCCTTTAGCTAGTACGGGTTATCTAATTTACTTGCTACTAAACCAAATATACTCTCAAACTTGGAGATGCGAAGCTAAAATTTGTAATAATATCAAGTAGCACAGATGCATAATATTAACTAATATGGAACGTATGGATAACCTTGTTTGGATTCTGGCGTGTTTCCCTAGCTTCGCTATTGAGCTTTCATCCTTGTGCCTGATTCTTCTTAGGGCAGTATTTTCTGAAATGCTTTTTGCTCCCACAGTTAAGACAACCTTGAGCACGTTTTTGTTTGTCACTCGTGCTGCCTTGATAGTTGTCGTTGTCGTTGTCGTTGTTTCCTCCGTGATTCTCGCTACCACCTTGGCCTCCATTTCTAGGTTCAGTACCTTGCTTACAAGTCTCCTTGGGATGCCCCTTCTTGCCACAGTTATCACATTTCCATATTTACATCGTCTGACATGATAACGTAGACAATTGTCGCACTTAGGTAGGATACCCATGTACTATTTTCCCTTCTTGGCCCTGTTCTTGCTATTCGCCCAAGTACCCTTCTTGAAATTCGCGAGCTTCCTCTTGTTATCTCCAGGTGGCTCTACAGGAGTCTCCTTTTTCTCTTCCGAAGTGGAAAATTTTCCTAGTCTAACCGCTTCTTCAGTGAGTGCCACACTTAAGTCGATAGCATCGTCGATCGTTGGAGGTTTAGATGTTGTCACCAGGCTTAGAATCTGAGGTGCAAATCCCCCGATGAAGCGTTCGATCTTCCTAGATTCTGGTTCCACCAAACGCGACGCAACTTGTGATAAATCGTGAAATCTCTGCACATACTCAGTTATCTTGGACCTTCCATTTTCAAGTTCCACAGTTCAGTCTCCAACTTCTAGACTTCTGCCCTCGAGCAATATCTCTTACGCATCAGTTCTTTCAGTTCGTCCCACGTCAAGGCATATGCAGCAGTCTCGCCCAACGTTTGAACATGAAGGTTCCACCATGACAAAGCCCCATCTAGAAATAGTCCAGCTATGTACGTGACCTGATGTTCGGTGGCGCATTTACTTAGTCGCAAAACATAATCCGTCTTCTCAACCCAACGCACAAAAGCTATGGCACCCCCAGTGCCGTCGAAGTCTCGAGGTTTGTAGCTCAAAAACTGCTTGTAGGTGCAGCCGTTGGGTGGGTTATTTTCTGGGGTACCTCCGCCGCGTTCGAAGCGAAGGGCCTCGTGCTGTGCAATGGCCTGTGAGATGCGCTCTTGTAGTTCTGCCACTGTCGTCGGCAGAGGGTTGTTGGTATCGACGTTCCCTTGTATCGAAATCTTCTAAGAAGAAGATCGGTTAGGTCAGGTCTTATTTGTTCAGGGAGTGCGTAAAGTCGTTTAGAGGTCATATGTTTATACACATATTAGATTTTTATATCAACCAATCAAGAAATAACATACTCATAGCATAACCAAGAAATTTGGGAATTACAGCAAGTAGGCACGTAGCATTATAATTATAGCACACCCATGCATATCAACAATGTGCTTAACGAAGACATAGCGACTGAGCTTTCATTGGTTATTGGCCACAAAGTATTGTCGCATGTTAATGATGATTGGGCTTTCATTATTCTCCGACCCCAATTACATTGTCTTACAAACTGTATTACATCGAAAGGGACACAGGGTCACCCTACCCTTGTCCAATAAGTATGTCAGTGTATCAAAGTCACGTAGTCAAAAGTGGTCTTCAAAAGTCTCCACAGTCTCGGCTCTTTAGTAGTGTCTTTACTCAAAAGTAATGCAATCCACATAAAACCAGAAACCAACTATATTGGTGACTGAGGTGGGGGAGGAAAGAAAAGAAAATTGCTAGCATGAGCGAGCTCCTCCTCGAGCTTGTATATACGTCGAAGTAATTAACTGATCTGCTGCTTGATAGTAAAGAAACGAGCGTTAACACCTAAGAAAGGTGTAAAAGCAGCAGATGAGAGTGCAGAATGAGACCATGATGAATGTGGAGGATTAAAGTATACTGGCGTAGACAGGGTGGAGGACGTGGTGTCAGCTCAAGCTCCAAAATTCTGCGACTCATATCCTCAAACTGTAGCTGATATGACAAGGGCAACTCATTCCATGTGTAGCCTCCATAATGTGAGGGATGGTAGGGGCCCGAAATCGTCATAGTGTATGGTAGGGGCCATCAAAATGGCTTGTCTCGCGGTGAAGAAATGAGAGGAGTAAACAGTGCAGCCTGTGAGGTCGGAGGAAATGCTGCTGATACAAAAGGGATCGTTATGCGGGTGCTGACCTGGAGCACCTTCCCGGGGTGCGGGTATGTCCTGGAAGAAGGCGGTTGGCATGTCGGTGCAATGGACGTCGGTCTCTATAGGGGAAAAGGAGCAACATCAGCGGTGCAGGTACAGGCACAAATGTCTCATCAAAAGAGAAGATCACCGGTGCAGGTATTGGGTTCAAGGGGTGCAATGTCTGGTAAGCCAAAAGAAGCATGGTCAGGATCAGGAATCAGCTCAGGATCAATATGTGCAACATCAGGCTGACCCAAAAGGAGCAGAAGCTAGCTCAAGAGCAGGCTATGGGTCGGGTAAAGGGGTGGGATCTCGAGCGGGTGATAGTGAAGTAGTCATAACGGTGTCGCCATCTGAGTCAATAGTAAAAAGCGGTAACCTGACCCTCTGTAAAGCTGAAAATGCCGCAGACTCAAAGGAGTCTGAAATCGAGTGCATACCAGAATCAGAGGATAGCTTGATAACAGGGGTCTCAAGAAGTGAAATTAGTAACAACGTTCTCGTCTAACTTTCCATCATCATGGGCGTCATCAGGAGGACCATCAATAAACATGTCAACGTCATTATCAACCACTCATCGAGTAGCCAACCCTTCGGAAGGAATGTCCACAGGAGGCACATCATCGAGGATCGGAGCCATGGTGTGCTCACTATCGGGATGACCAGTGATGAGGTGGTCATGGACTGAAACTAGGATGACAAAAGATCCTTGTCGGGGAAGCAATCAGCAAGGGTAAATCGTTACTAAAGTCTAGTAGCGCGGACGGTTGGAAGTCGTCCTCGTCCTTGGTCAGCATATCAGGATCACTCTTAGTGTCTGACGTAAACATCTCCGGCGCAGGTGCAATCTCATTATCTGTGGCGGTGGCCGTAGGGTTGTCAATGTCTGATAACTCGCTTTCTAAAGAAGGTGACATGTGTGCCGGTACATAATAATCATAGCATGTATATCCATAGTAATTACTAACACTTAGTGTATTGCAAGCAAACACAATTCATCATGTAATCATGTATTCACATTATTCTTCATGAGACTTTCTATCCTTCCTAGTCTCCCAGACTAAACCAACCCGTCTCCCAGACTAAACACCCAGTCTCCCAGACTAATCACCCAGTCTCCCAGACTAAACACCCAGTCTCCCAGACTAATCACCCAGTCTCCCAGACTAAACACCCAGTCTCCCAGACTAAACACCCAGTCTCCCAGACTAAACACCCAGTCTCCCAGACTAATCACCCAGTCTCCCAGACTAAACACCCAGTCTCCCAGACTAAACTACCTAGCCTCCCAGACTAAACACCCAGTCTCTCAGACTGAAACACCCCAGTTTCTCAAACTGTCCCAACTAGTCTCTCAGACTAACTACCCAGTCTCTCAGACTGAACTACCCAGTCTCTCAGACTGAATTATAAACATTAACTTTGAAATGTGTTTCGTGTATTTTATTTGTAAAAATGTTTGTCTTCCTGGATCTGGGCGTTGTATGCAATGAAAACATGTTTGTGAAAACATTTTCGTGAGAGCCCTAATGATTGTAGTCTAGACTCGAGAAAGGATCCTAGTTCGCTACAATCGAAGCTCTGATACCAAGATGTCACATGTAACACCCTTGTTATTATTTTAAAGGTTTTCGTATAAATAACGAAAATAAAGCTGTAATTACTATTAAGTATCCTTAGAAAATACGAGTTTACTAAAACTTTTACAATTTTAAAAGTTTGAACAACTTAATGTAATTGAATTCATCATTTTAAAGATACGACGAAACGCCGCGCGGAAGCTTGTATTTTATCGTGTTCGGTTCCTCATCGAGCTTGATCTTCATCCGGGCACTCTTGGTGATCACCTATGATCAAAACCAACTTAAAAGTTAGTTTTGATAGTCAAATATTAAGTTCAAACAAGTACAGGGGTTAAAAGGGCAAAATTTAAAAATTTTCCGGAGTTAGGGGCGTCGCGTGACGCTAGGCCCCCTTTTTCACAGCCTGATGCTTAATCAGTTGCTGTACATACCCAACTCAACCCGATTTCACGGAAATGGCCATAACTTCTTCGTTATTAATCCGTTTTACCCGATTCTTTTTCCTACGCGTCCGTAATTTAATTCTCCATCATATGGAGTTAAAATCAAACATCCAACATAAATAAATTTTGAGACTTTCAAGCCTTCGAATCGTTACCTTTTTATCAAATTTTACCCGTTTATGCATTTTATCAAACAAACATATTTGTTTAATTCCTACATCACCTACACTTCTTCAAATAAATGTTATATACCATATTAGGTTCTAATCACAGGTTTATTACACAATTTAAACCCATTTTCGCTCGTATGCTTATTTTGACCCGTTAAGGGTATGTAAGCACTTTCGAGCCTAAAATAGCTTTCGATTGCTTCTAGCATTCCATTACCACATTTCTTATCCTATAATCTCCCACCACAACTGTATTTAAGGTAGGTTTAATGTGGTGATCAATATAAACCAAATTTTACCTCTTGAATCATTATTTTAAGGCAAAAACTCAAATAGTGCTATTTGGCTAATATAATACCTCTTTCAGCTTCTATACTTATTCTAAGTATTTACCTAGTCATAAAACTCGTTTCCAAATAACCTTTAAGGGTCGTTTGTTCCATTTAGCCTACAAGGGCGTTTTGGTCAATTTTAGTCCTTTTATGACGAAGGACTCTCTCTCAAATTATTCGACCAAAATAACACTTTTAACTACAACATAATTATGCGTACCTGGCCCGGATCAACAAGTAGACCCGATTTATACCTCGTTTTCATTATCACACCATCAATGGTGACGCAATTATCCGATTTGCTAATCGGTCCTGTTAACATAAGACTTGACAACCACATTAGTCGATATTGTCAAATGGTGTTATCATCACCATTCGACCCGTTTGGACTATATGCCCAACATTATCTATTTAATCAAAAACATCGTTTTTGATTTCCAATTCATACATCCATCCCATCCCGGATTTTATAACCATGCCCTTTTTCTTTTACACTCTTTTCTTATAAATTCAACCCATTTCGGCTTACGCCATGGGTATCCTTTTAACCTTGATTTACATTAGTCGACACTTGACAAATTTCCATATTTCCAATATTATCGTTATCACGTTTACAACGTATCGAATAAACGGGTATTCTACATAAGTGTGTAAATTACACTTACCTCGCATCCACACCACGCTTTTCTTTCCGTACTTGCTCCGTTTGACCCGCTCCCTCCTCCAAGCTTTCATCTAGCTTGTTACGCGTCAAACTATTGTCAATTATTTACAAGGCGGTTAAATTAGTCATTAACAATCACGACTATTCCACCTTACTTATTTTCTATGTCGAAGCTACTGTTCGACTTCATGCTTAGTCAACTTAATTTATTCAAAGTTAACTACTTTCTATCACTTTGGTTTACAACATTTAGTCTAAATCAACATAGTATTTAGAACCCTTATCACTTCACATCACACGTAATTGCCATATCATTCAAATACGCGTTTTCACTCTAAATTTCAACACTTTAGTTCTCATTTAGGCATTTTAACAAACACCTAATGTGCATAATTTTACATATTTACTAACTAGTTCATAACTAATTCTTTTCACCAAGATTTACATCAAAATCAAACCTCTATGTCTAGTGTTCATGAACTACATCAAGAACTTATATCATAGCAACCAATATTCATCAATTTAACACCCTAATCCGAGTGTTCATCATATTGTTAATAAACCCCTTTAACACACATATAAGTAATCACCAAATCATTCAAATCATAGTATCATATGCATGATTTCTACTTAGGGTTTAGTTCCTAAGCATGTGTACATCACTAACTTAGCCATAGCTCCTCTAATCCTTACATAATTCGCGAATTATGATGCTAACTCAAATTTTGCAACTTCATGAATCATGAAATTTTTACATACCTTATGATCCCCACGACTAGGTGATCACGAATTTGTAATCATGCAAACGATTTGGGCTTGATTTGAGCTTCAATTTGGAGGATTTTGTGAGAATCAGGTTTGTGGAGAAACCTGGTTCGCCCCCTGTGTTTAACATGGTGTGGTTTATTTTTGTTTTAATCATACAACTCTCACAATTGTCCCTTTTTAGTCCCTTGTGTTTTATTTTGATCAAATGAAACTATAATTCATTATTTATTATTTAATTATCCATTACTAACTAGGTTAATTTTACCTAGTTAACTTAGTGGGTTTCGGGAGTTAAAACCCGTTTTATTTTAAGTCCCGTTGACTCGGGCCCTTATAAACTCAATTCCTTAATTCTTTGATTCGCTTGTAATTAATCATTAGGATTTCTTATTTAAATCCAAATATTTACCGGGTTATTTTTACTGCTAACGGTACTTTACCCGTCTTTTAGTATTAACGGAGTTTGATTACCAAACCCGTTTTCGGGGTGTTACATCACACCCTGACTTTTGCGGAAGCGTGATTATGGTGTAACTTTCTTAATACCATTGCATTCAATCATAACAACAACTATATGATAAAACCATAGATTTGTCATCCATTAAACGAGTTTTAAACATAACAACATTATTTAAAACGTAGACTTCAAATTCAAGTTTTACAAACCATACAACTTGTTTATGAGTTTCACTAAGGACTTGCCAAAAGATATTAAGGGGCTGTTTGGCTAAGCTTATTTTGGAGTGACTTATGACTTATTGACTTTTTGGAAAAGTAAATAAGTCATAATGGAGTGACTTATTTACTTATTCATCTCACATAATAACCTAACCCAAACACCTTTTAACTTTTCAAAAAGTAAATAAGTAAATAAGTCACTAAAATAAGCTTAGCCAAACAGCCCCTAAATGTAACTAAGGTTTGGATGACGTGTCTCGTCCAGGAATAAGACACACTGACCAAACCCAAAGACCATGGATGACATCTTTATTACTATCGCAGCATAAAACTTCCAATGCCCGCCAGATCCATTTACTAAATCCCTGAAATACATGTAGTTTGAAAACATCAACAAAAGTTGTGCGAGTTCATGTGTTCGTTTATGTGTATGTATAAACCTTTGAAACCTTTGTAAATATGTTTGTATGTAATTGAAATCCGGTATGAAAGCAACAAGGAAACAGATCAATTAATGTGTAGCTAATACATTAATATACGTGACATGGTGCAGGAAGACTCAAACCTAGCAGACTTTGTACCGCGCTTCCGGCTGTAAGACATAGTCACCACATGGCCCATTCGGCGGACTCACGGATGGGGCTCGCTACACCCAAATAGATCTATTACACCTGTCCCTCGGTCCTACTACGAGGATTAATGGCCTTAAGTATGCGCCTACCCATTCACATGATCTACTGTACTTTCCTTAGCTAACCATACCAATTGTATTTATCTGTAAGCATTTGTAATCGTTTGAAACATGTACTTCACCCCCGAAGTTATAAAACTGAAAACAGTTAAGAGAAAAGGGGGACATGAACTCACAGTTTTGCGTTCCTTGTATCCGATGTAACTCAAAGCTTCCTCTAGAACGCACGACTATACCTACATGCGTACTATGGTCCGTTAGACGAGCGGGTCGTGCCTTGTCTTAGTATTGATTAGTGCCCTTGAGTTACGTTTTAAAGTGTCTTCGTTATTATTCCAAGTATATAATTATTTGTTAAAATAATTAATATTTTAAGTTAAATTATATTTATTAAATTTTGGAATAATTGTTAAACAATATTTTTGTAACAATACTTCTCAAGTATTTATATTCGTATTTCCTTCCCAAGGATGGGGGTATCTCATACATGTGTATTCGTATTCTTGTATTCGTATAACTTGTCAATGTATTGGTGTCGTATTCTGGCGTGTATTATCCTTAATAAGTATTCTATATATATTTCTAAAATATAGATTTCGAGAAGTATTTCTTAGAAAAATTATTCCTAATTTTTCTTTTGGCAAACATATTTGCAGTTCCAAAACAATATATTTTCAAGTCTCACTTCGGAATTATTTGTAAACTCATCTTATCCAAAAATAAATAATGTGTTACAAGTTTATCCAAGAAAATATATATTTTTCCCAAAAATATTATATTTCTTAATAATTCCAAGAAAACATATATATTTTTAATCGCAAAAAATTATATATTTCCTTCTTGTCAAAATATGATATAACTTTGTGATAATTGTGAAAATCCCATTTTCATTCTTTCGGTGTCCAAAATATTATTTACCAAAAATATACTTATAAACATATTTTCCGGAATATTTGGTAAGTTACATTTCTTGTTCGGTTTCACAATATTATGTGTGTAACTTGTATATTTATTCCATGAGATTTTTGGTAATATTTTGGATTGTAATTTCTTGGTATTTGTTATGTTATATTATTTCAAATCCTAAAATAATATAACTATCACACAAAGTATACAAGTAATCACACACATGTGTCTTCTAAATATATATCTTTCAAATACATATTTAGTTATTTTTATTTACAAAAACCAACCTCCAATATTTGTATTTTTGTAACAAAAATTATGGCAAGGTTTATATCGAAAACGTATGGTCAAAATACCCTTGTAAATATTTGTTTGAAAATATTTTCTAAGTGTTTTTATTTTTAGAAAATTTTGCCATAGTTTCCTCAAAAAATGGAGGTGTCCATGTTATCAAAGCATATCATTTTCTTTTTAAAATCAACACAAACAATCAACAATTCAATCAACACTTACCAAGTGCCAAAACAATGCTATTTACATAACAACATGAACTTGAATTTTCATAAAAACTTGTAGTAACTTGGTAGTGTGTTTAGTAGGTTTAATTACCCTTTAAAATGTATTTACTTCTTTAAAAACTTCATTTTTAAAGAAGTTGGGTGTTTACAACTTCCAAACACATTTTCTAAAAATGCTTCTTTATGTAATCTTTTTGTTACACAAGTGTTTCTACACTTGTTTATCCATTAAAAACAAGCTTGGTCTATGTAAGAACCATGTTTAGGTAAATCTTGTTATTTAACTTGGTTTCTTTGGAAAACTATTTCTGAAATCATCCAAGTTTATGTCTATTAATCATGTTATATGCTTCATTATTCATAAAATCATTTTCATACTTCAAGTTCATGAAAACATAAAACATGATGTTCTTGGTCTTTCACAAGATCACCATCTTAACTTACTAGATCATGTGTTTAATCACAATCTAGTAGGTTTCTTATGATGTCTAACATCACTAACATAAATCATCAATCATCAAGAAGCAAAACAACACTAAACAACATGATTTCTTTAAGATTTCTTATAGTTTTTTGCTTATGTTCATGATTCATCTTCAAGTTTCTTAGTGTTCTTCATAATAATCAACATGAATCTTCTTTTAACCACTAATATAAGATGAACAATGGAGTGTACGAAGTTCTTACCACTAGCTCAAGGCTAGGGATGATTCAAGAGGAGGAAACAAGTGGATAAAAGCAAATAAGAGTGGTCCTTCAACTTCCGAAAGCTCCAAGCTTCCTAATATACCTTCTTACACCTTTGTATATGTAGAGATCGAATGGAAGATGAATGAAAATGATGGATGTATGTGTGTGTGATCTCGGCCGAGGGTAGGGGAAGGAGAGGAGAGTATGGTGTGTTAGTGAAATGTGAATGAAAGGAAGATGATGGCACTTGTGGTTTCTTATATTATTTTCCAACAACATATGGTCCAATGTGTAATGTGTTCAAGAAGTACAAGACAAGATCTTTTAAGCAAATCAAAACAAATCACATAAGATCTCCTTATTTAGGCCATGTGGCCGATTTCATAGGTTGGGGGAGGGAGTCTAAGTGTAAGTTTAAACCATAAAGTTACCATTTAGTTCAAAACCAAGTATTAGTTAAGTATTTTAGTCACTAGATATTTTGTATGGGGTGTTATGATGTTCGGGGATCATAACTAGCTTGGAAACATTAAAACAATGCTTCTAGTATAATTTTGATGTTTCGGGTAGTGTCCGGTTGTTCGGTTAGATACTGGTTCGTTAAAGTGTCAAACTATTCCGTTTAGTGTTCTTTATGTACCCCTTTGTGACACTTTTAATTCCCGACACTTAGGAAAGCATTCAGGACCATTTAGTCATATTTTTGCATGTTACAAGCTTATTAAAAAGCTGATTTTTGCTGAAATATGCTGAATTCAGCACTTTGGGTGAGTTTTAGGCACTTTCCGGCACTTAAACTATCACCTAGTAAGGCAGTTTTGTAGTCCTTACTTCCCTACACACCATACTAATGTGGTACTTAGTTTCTGGCCCATACTGGGTCTCAAAACACTGTCTGTCTATGTACTGAATCTCGTCAGCATTTTTCCGAGTTATCCGCTAACTGTGCTAACTGTGCTTTGTGCATCATTTATGTCAATATGTTTGCATGCAGTCAATGATATGTCATTTGCAATATGTGATGCACATGTAAGTATAAAGCAGCAATCAGAAAGCAATTCAAGTCATAAATTGTAAATCAGCACAGTCATTAAGCACTAATCATCATTTAATAATTGTACGGATGCATGCAAATTTGACAGTTGTCACAGTTTAATTCAAAATAGAGTTTTTTTTTTTTTTTTTTTTTTTTGTATCGTAGGTTATAGCAAATGATAGCGCCATCGTTTTGATGGTCAATATCCTTTTGGGCATATACCAGCCGCTACGCGAAGACGAATTTTGCTAGCTATAATTAATTTAAATCCTTTTTTGTTTTTTATAATTTTTAAAATACGATGGCCGAGCTTATTTTTATATACGAGTCGATATACTTTTTTTTTCGAACCCGATTTGTGAGTAGTAGTGTACAAGCAATTGAAGAACAAACATAGTGTTATCAAATTTATCTCACATGTAATTTTTTTATAAAATGATGTTTATTTTTTCTTTATTCTAATATACCGTCGCAACGTTTTTATTTTTATTTTCGTTTCGATAAAAATTCTCTTCAAAGTCGAACGAGTCAAATATAATTAATCTTTATTACTTTGACGGAGAACTGACATCTCCTGAAGAATGTTGAGCATCCTTGTATTCAAAATAGAGTATGGTCTTTTGTATAGTAAGCAATTGTAAATGTCACACAACCAAGCCAATTCAGACCAAATAAATATTGATAGTATGAGAACCATTTCTATTCATTTTATGAATTTTTATCGATATGAATACACGTAAGATATCATTTTTAGCACATCACAATTTTATTTTTTTTTAATTTTCTTCTTTTGTTGGTATATTGATTTCCGATACCATACCATACCATACCCTAATAACGGGCATGAGAATTCCTTGTAATACACTTAAAGACGTATAATGGATAAATTATTTTTTTTGAATATCAACGTTTACTCATACTCTATTACACCAATAATCCTAAATTAATCGTCTATGGTTATGTTTGAACCTGGGAACTTGCGTTTTAAAGGAAATGCCTCTATCAAGTAGGCTAGCCCTCGTTGACGTTGACGGATAAATTGCTAGATTAATAATAATGGGTTAAGTTATTCTACAAAAGCTCCTAAAAGTAAGAAGTGTAAGAAGAAATTATAGAGTGACAAATGTTCAAGAACCTAAAACCTAAACCCACTCCACCCTCACCCAAAACCTAAACACCCACCCCCACCCCATCCCACCACCACCCAAAAACTACCCCCCCCCCCCCCCTCAAGAAAAAAAAAAAAAAACCTAAAAAAGTAACCCTACCCCACACCCCAAAAAACTACAATTCTTAGGATCCTCTCACGAAAACAATAACCTAACCCCACGCCTCTAAAAAACTAAAAAAAACTTAACCCCTTCGCAATTTTTTTTTTTGGTTTTTGGGTGGTGGCGAGTGTTTATTTTTTTTAATATAGTGGGTTTATTTTTAGGAATTTTTGTACACTTTTTGTTTTTAAAATGCTTTGTATTTTATCTAAAGCTAGTAATAATTTATAATTTTAGACAATCTAAGGCCGTGGGGTATGGTGGGGCGGGGGTTGGGCTTGGGTTGGGGCATTTGGTGACACGTGGAATGGGAACCCCCACCTCCTGATTACGTGTCCGCGGGGTATGGCGGGGCGTGGGTTGGGCTTGGGTTGGGTGCACCGCGTGGCAGAAGTAATTAAAAAAAAATTTATAAAAAATCACACAACAATTATACAAAAAAACCTACAACTTCATTAAAATTTAAAACATTACATAATCCTAAAAATTACAAAATAAAAACCTAAAGCGTTAAAAAAATTTCAAAAAGGTCGATCTTGTCGAACGCCTTTTTTTCCTTGCCTCGAAACTCTATGTTAGCCACCGCCACCCGGTCCTCGTGGCTTAACTCGCCACCGGGAACGGCTTCGTAGTAAGCCTTGAAACGCTCGAGCTTGGGCCGTAGCTCGCGCCATTTATGTTGGTTCGAGAAGATGAGGGGACCGTTTGAATTTTAAAATTCAAAATTTAAAAAACCGCCTGACGTGACGGGTGAGCCAATGAGATTCAGCCAACTAGCATGGCCATACCGCCCCACGCCCGGCTTGAAAGCCAAGCCCCAAGGGCCACGCCCAAAACCAAGCCCACCCGGGGTGGTGGCTTGAGCGTTTTCCCCCAACCCACGCCCAAACCCCCGCCCCATACCCCACGGTCTAAATAGATAAGGGACATATACAATGCTGACATACAACATCCTCCCATCCCAGTGGCAAACAATGACACGTGGCAACTGCACCTCTATCTAGCGGCACCGTATAATTTCTGTGGGTTAGTTTCGTCACTATCACATACCTCTTCCCAAGGGTTAGGGTTTTCCCATCATCCTGCCTCTTCATCTCAACCGTCCGATCATCATCATTCCCCACCACCTCTGCCCCTGCACTATTTAACTCTGCACACTCACTGTCAAGCTTCATTCATGTCGTTCCACTTTCGCCGCCACTATCTTTTCTCTGCTTCTATTCACTCGTCAAACTCTGCTTTCTAATCGATTCGATTTCACATTTTAGTTTCTGATTCGCAATTTGCCGGTGAAGTACGATCAGACGCTACAGAAATGGTAAGTGATTTTGATCGTTCAAGGTTCATGTATGGTGTTTTTGATCCTCGAATTTAGGTTTTTTGATCGATTTTTGGTCTCGATTAGTATCTATCATTTGTGAATTATGTTTTTGAAGCTTGAATTTAGGTTTTCTGATCGATTTTTTCTCTCGATTTATAATGTTTATAAATCTCTGGTTTTTAGGTTTTTTTTTTCTCTCAATTTGTATCGTTCCTGTGTATGATGATTCCTCGATTTGCATCGTTCATGACTCCAATTTAGGTTTTTTGATCGATTTTTTTTCTTAATTTGTACCGTTCATGTGTCTGATGTTTCGGATTTTAGGTTTTTCGATTGATTTTTCTCTCAATTTGTATCGGTTAGGTTTTTTGATCGATTTTTTTCTCCTGATTTATATTGTTCATTTTGTATGATGCTCGAATTTAGGTTTTCTGATAGATTTTGTCTCCAATTTGTATCCAATTTTAGGTTTTCTGATCGATTTACCTTCTCAATTTGCGTCGATCATAGTTGTATCTGAAGGTCGAATTTCAGTTTTTCTGATCGATTTTTCCTCTTAAATTTCAGGAATCCGTGACTTTTGCAGAGACGATCGGTAAGGACGAGAAGCTTTGCTTCGATTGCAAAACCTCCAAAACGCCGTTGTGGAGGAGCGGTCCGGCCGGTCCAAAGGTGCTTCCTTTTCCTGTCTCTTCAATTCCGATTTAAATATTTCATAATCTGTTGGATCTAATTCAATCTGTTGGATTCGCAGTCGCTATGTAATGCTTGTGGAATTAGGTTTAGGAAGAAGAAGAGTGTACCAACATCAGATAAGAAGAAAGAGAAACCGCATCCTTCATCTTCTCCTTCACCGAGTTCATCCGCAGCAACCGATGATAACATGACGAGTTTGAGTTGTCGAAAACGAGAGATCGGTGAGGATGATTTGAGGATAAAAGTGGTGTTGCAGAGGCCTAGATCTCCGATGAAGAAGGTCAGGAGGATTGAGAGGAAGTTTGGGGAAGTAGAACAAGCTGCTTATTTGTTGATGTGTTTATCTTGTGGGTAAATATACAAGTGTTTTGTGTTAATGTTGGTATTTTTGTTGTGGTGGTTAGAAATAGAAATATCTATAGTGGTTAGTTATTAAGGAAAATGTTACAAGTCAGAATAGAAGTAGTGGTGTAGGTAAGCCCTTTTCTATGTTGGGGGTGAAAATGTAGATGTATTTACCAACTTTTTATTGGAATAGAATGTCCTTTTTATCGATTTTTGTTCATTTTTTGTAGCCGGCATGAGCCAAAATCGATTTTTGTTGAAATCCCATTTGTGTGATATTAGGGTGTATGTAGGCAATGAAGGATTTGGACTAAACCTTGTGTGAGGTTATTAGTTCGATTCCCAAGCTCAATTGGGTTTTTGTCTCATCGTCTGTTATGTTAGAGAGTCTCTGCTTCTTGTGGTGACATAACGATTGTCAAATGGTCTCTGCTTTTGTGGTGGTATAGCGACTGTCAAATGGTTGCTGACGGTATGGTTTTTCCCAGAGGAATGTCTAAAAAAGACAAACTTTGAAGTCAGCGTGAGTCGGTTAAGACTGACCAAAGCGGGGGCAATATGAGGCTTTAATCCCCATTGGCAAAGAATATGAGGCGCTTCAATTCCCACTTATGCATGGATCGATTTTTGTTTTGAATGCAAATAAAATCGGAAAAACTAAACTGAATTTATGGAATTTGATTTTGAATTTTGAGTAAACTAATGTGTGCAACCCACTATCTCCGTCCTTATCCGGGCCTGCTCTGTAGGCCCTAAGTGGAAAAAAAGATTTGACCCTTCTTTTGTGATTCAATCAAAGCTTCCCATTTTATTTTTTATATTTTGCCTTTTAGAACCAGATTCATATGTTCGGTAGCCATTTAACATTGCATAGTTGAAGTATTAGACTAATTAAAGACATTAAACAAAAAAACTAATTCATAATCTTCTTTCGGCTATCAACGCCACCACATGATGCATGATTAACCATACACCTCTTTTAACGTTATTTTCACGAAATTAGTAAAATAATGTTAGAATTAGTGCACTTTCACTTTTGTCCCCCCCCCCCCCCCCACACCACATATATTATATGTGCATACTACAAGCGGGGCCGAATAAACAATTAAACCGCCTTGATAAATCCAAGATATGCAGAACATGAAACGAGATTCCCAAGGTGAAACCCAGATCGAAAATACGAAGAAGCTAAGAATGGGGTCGCAGACTTTCATTATGATTGCTCTTCCAATTGACGGTTTCCATATTTCCAAGGATTTGGCCCTATATTTCCTATCCCGGACTAATTTACTAGTTGTAAGCAGTCCAAAACATAACCAGACTAGGCCCAGTACGTGTAATATATATAAAAGTTTTTAAAAAGATGAAGCCTTTTTTAAAATAATTTACATCGAGATAGTTGGTAAACGGGCAACAAGCTGCGCCGCTACCACTTTTTGAATAGCAAAACTAAGCCTTTTAAAAACTACGTCCATAGATCTCGGGGTCATAACATTACTATGCATGACCCTTTGAACTCGACTAAGTAGGTCCACAGCCTCTGGCGCCAGAAAACCAAAAGTATCAAAAGCAAATGGGATAAACACGTGCTGGTTGTCAAGACACGCTTTCTCATGCTTGATCACTTTACCCGAAGCAGCCTGACCCACTGTGAAAGCACTCATCCCTAAGCCCACAAGCGGGGAAACCCCTGTTAGATCCACACAGGCGTGTTTAC
This sequence comes from Helianthus tuberosus, assembly GCA_030545235.1. Lineage (NCBI taxonomy): Eukaryota > Viridiplantae > Streptophyta > Magnoliopsida > Asterales > Asteraceae > Helianthus > Helianthus tuberosus. Next base: position 61,047,626 of record CM060414.1, on the reverse strand, counting down.
CTCCTACTCATCCAAAGACCAGAATGTCGGCTGGTCTAAGGGTAGATCTCCCTTCCAACGGGTCTGTTAAGAAATTAACGGGTGCCTCTTTTTTAGCAGAAATACCAGCGCACCTGAATATGTCAAAAATGACATCTCTAACCAAATCATGTCGGTATTTGAACCCTGGGAGCTTTCTACAATGAACTGCATGCTCACCAAAAGAATCCAAACACGCCTTATGACAAACTAGGCATACCTCATCAACTGGGAATAAAGGAATCATGAGGCGATATTTAAGGATAGTACGGTACTCCACCGGCGACATATGCTGGCCTAACCCATCTATAGGTATAGCAAGAAGAAAATCTTGTGCATGTGGTGCTCGGACGGCTTTTTGTCTAACGGTCAAGTTAAACTGCACTTCGATTTCGTGGACAATTTTACTAAAAAGAGCACTCGCCAATGCATGTTGGGCTTTAGGGGGGCGGTGTCCTTATTAGTGAAACCGCTGAAGTCAAAGCTTGGAATCGTATCACGAAGACAAGCCAAAGCACAAACATAATCAGAATCCATACCGCATATGCCACTGTCTCTTAAGATGTGGTCCTGTAGCACCCACGATTGGGCCCTCGAGGCCACAAAAGCGTAGGATGAAGCCTCTACAGCCGAATACAACCCCAAACCTCCAAACCTAATAGGTAAAGAAGCAAGTCGCCACTGGAGGTCTCCAAAGAAAGGACCTCCACAAACCACCAATTCCTCAATCGCCTCACGCAAACCTTTGTCAAAGAACAACGCTGCATCTTCCATGTGTACAGGTTGGCATGTCCTCAAGCCAAAGAAGAGTTTGGCAATGCCCATACAAGATCGAAGCAAGAGTAGTTCACTCTGCGGGTCACCTAATTTCGGTAGAAGACGCATCAAATCTACTGCCTTAGCAGCTCTTTTCTTTGCCAACCCACTAATAAAGCTTGCGTCTCTACTAACAGCCACCCTAAGAAGCTTCACCCCTACTAATGGCCTCCCGATGTCCTTAGGAAGCCTTTATTTTTTGGTGTGCCTAGGCCTAAGCCTTACCTACTAACACTAATGGGTCGGCCCTGCTTCTTATCTACTTTTGCTAGAAGGGGTGTTGGCTTTTTGGTTACAAAAGATGGTTGCCATTTCTGATTCCAAAAAAAAGGTTAACAAACAAATTCAATTCCAATGGCACAAACAAAATTCTATATTTTGAGTCGATTCTTTTTCTGTTTCTTTTTTTTTTCTTAAAAAACCCATAAAAAATAAACTAAACGGACCCAAAACAAAAGACCGAGACTAAACCCAAAATCAAAACCGAGACAACATTTCTCGGAAACTTGAAAAATGAATTTTTGGTTTTTTGTTAAAACTTGAAAAACGAGTTTTTGGTTTGGCTTGGCTTGAATCAAAAACTTACCATGGTAGTATGTTAATAGATTATTGGCTTGACAAGTCCATTCAGAATTTCTGAGTAAGGGTCTTAATGTACCAGATAGAACTGGCCTGTTGGGCTTGTTAATTAACTAAGGTCTAGAGCCTTCAGAAAATAAGGGCTTTTTTTCTTCTTCATACAATAGATTCGTTTTCGACCGATTTAAATAAAGTTTCTAGGCCTAAAGTTTAGTCAGGAGTCCACATTGTCCAATGTCCACGCATGTTTCATTCCATAATTAATAAGCAACGACGCAACACACCAACCCTCGTTACTTTCGACGTCTTTTTAGTAACCAATGTGACAACGATTGCGGATTGGGCAAAATTAGGGCCGACATTAGGGGTAATCATCACTATGGTTATTCGATGTCTCACATCTCAATCTCAATTGCAGATTCTTAATACGCAACGACTAATTTTCATCATCTACTAATCTGTATGTGTGCATACATACATATTGAGCCACCTTAAAGAATCACTAAATCACTAATCAGTTTTGCGAATTGATCGATCTAATCTATAATATTTGCGGTTTTTAATTTGGTGTTGCCGATTCTATTGATATTTTTTAGGGTTTTCAAGTATTCAAGAGTTAAAAAAGGATTGGATGATTGGTGATTGGTATTGTTGATTTGCTGGCTTGTAAGACACTACTCAGGTTAGTTATAGAAAATGGTTGATTCGCTGATTTTCTTTATACTAATTCAATAAGGCCACTACTTTGTAGTTCACTTAAGGCCTCCAAAAATGTTGGATCAACCATATGTACAAAGTTCGACAATCTAGAAGCTCATCAGTTTGATCTCTCTGAGTCAAAGAGTCAAACATCAATGGGCACAATTAGGGATGAGCATATCGGTATCCGATACCGAACCGATACCGATCCCGAATTTCACCCAAACTAGGTACCGATACCGAAACATGTCGGTTAGGTATCGGTACGGTATCGGTATTATACCGTATTTTGAGGGTCGGTATCGGTATAATACCGATACCGTACCGTACCGATACCGAAAACGCAAAAAAGTGGATACCGATCGGGATCGGTACGGGATCGGTATGGGATCGGTCTTCGGTGGCATATGCTCATCCCTAGGCACAATATTCATGTCATTAGGTTGGTTGTGAACACATATATTCTATTTAGTTTACTTGAATGATTTAACGTGTTTATAACTTTGTGGTTTTGTAAATACCATTTCTACTTATTTTCTACAAACCTATGTCTCACCAACTATATATTATAGTTGATACTCTAGCATGTATTTTAGGTAATGAAAATTAAAAACCGTTGAATCAGCGGAGCTAGCCCATTAATTTAAAATAAAGGGCATTTGGATGTTTCATGTTTGTATTATGTTTTGAAAACAATTATTATATTTAGAAGAGTAAACTGCCATTTTGGTCCCTGTGGTTTGGACACTTTTGCCATTTTAGTCCAAATCTCAAACTTTTTACATCTGGGTCCCTGTGGTTTGCATTTTGTTGCCATTTTAGTCCAAAATCCAAAAACCCTCTATTTTGACCGTTGAAACCTGATTATTTTGTCCTTTAGTGCAAGGGCATTTTGGTCATTCTGATTTTACTCTTCTAATAAATTAAAACAAAATTAATTATATATTATATAATATATATCTATTATATATAATAAACAAAAAAAATATGGGACACGTGTCATCGTGATATTGCACCTCAGAATGATTTTGGCGGGAAAATGGATGAGTAAATACGGACCCCGCGTGCTGCTCCAAACCCGTTTTTTTACCCGGCTATATAAACCATGTAATAACCCTAATCTCCTAAATTGCCTCATTCAACAACACTAATTGGAAAACACCATCGCAAGCACAATCAAATTTGTAGATTCTTCTTCTTCTTCTTCTATACACCATCACATCTGTTGATTATTGATTTGTGAACGACGAAGGGGTATTCCATAACGTAAAGGGGATGAAGCATTGTTGAATCAAAATTAATTCTTGATTTTCTTGAAATCGGATTGATTTTTTTTCTAAACCCTAGATATTGCCCTCATCTTCCTTATGGTTTAAGCATCTGCAATCTACACGATTCAAGGTAACCAAATCTCCTTTTGTTGATTCCGTGCAAGTTATATGTGTGTTTATATCAACTGTTTATGCACAGGTGGGTGTATGAAGGACTTATTGATGGTCCACATGACGAGTTCTTCATTGCTGAGAACAAATCTCTTCAAAAGGTACGATTTTGTCTACTAATACAAAAAAAATACAAGTGCATCAGGTTGTGTTTCTGATAGAGTTGTTTTTATAGGAGTCTCTTACCCAAGATTATGATGCTATGTATTGGAGGCAAAGATACAGTCTAAAAGATGATATCCCTTCGTTCCTTGCAAATTTGGCCGAAACCATTTTAACAACAGGGAAATATTTAAATGTCATGAGAGAATGTGGCCACACTGGTTGGGTTGGGGGTTGAAAACTTGAAATGGGTAATCTTTTGTGTGGGTCAAAACGGGTAGGGTATGTGAACACTTTTTAATCGTTTTTTTTTACTTTTTTAAATTAGGGTCAAAACAGATTTTGTAGGTTGGTTCGACCTATGAACACAATCTAACACTCTTCATAAGGCGATTTAAGAGGTTTTGATGCATATATATAATTTTTTTTAAGTTTCAGCTTTCAATCCGTTTGATTGATATGAGATTTTTCCTTCTTAGTTGGATACTTTGTAATCGAAGTTAATGCTTCAATATTCCCCCAAAAAGACTGAAATGAAGAAAAAGTTGTTTTACGCGGGTCAACCAATTAGCTGTCATCCTAATCCAACTTGACTTGAGCCATTCTGACTTGCTTTCCGTCCTGTCTGAGACACCTATCTGGCTACCTCTAACAAATTCACATGGATTATAATTGTTATATTATTGGATAATAATGTACTTCAAATACAAAATATACGGGTGTAAGGTTATACAACTGCCTTATAGTTTAATACCCCTGATGGGGATATGGTGATTACTCTTGATGACTGGTACACTCAAAATCATTTGGATAGTACTTAATTTTATTTTTAGTACATATTAGTAGGAAACTAGGAATCTAATGTATGGTTTTATCTCTTATTGCTGGAAAGGAACTCAATATGCTAGATGGAGTGCTGGTCGGGGCAAGGGACTTAATGTTGATCTAGGCTCAATTTCATTGGTTTTTCTCTATAAATATAGTTCCATTGTTCAAGCCGGTATTAACCATACTACACTCAATGATGATTTAGGTAAGTGCCATTGGTTTTTGTTTATAATATTAAACAATCCATGTCAGGTTGAGATGCAAGAAATGGGACGGGCCATGTCAGGATGAGCCGCAAGATTTTTTTTTAGTTATTGTCCGAGTAACTAATGCGTAAATCATAATTAACGTATGATTATGAAGGAGTGACCAATTAGTATTAGGTTATTTGGGGATGAGAACGAAGTGAATACGAAATTAGGGATTTGTTTCTTGAAACCATAACATTCAAACCTGCAACTGTTGCTTTACTTTTGTCAATAAAATGATTTGAGATGCTTCCGATTATCGTCATTGATTATCAGTTGTATGTTCAACATCATGTTCATAAGTTGTTGTTGAAAAGGTAGGTTTTTTCAATCGTTATTTCAGATTTATATACGATTTGTTATTGTTGTGCTATATTTGCTTTGTATGTTTGATGATATTTGAATTGATTTCAAACGCTTTTTACGAGATGGTCATTTGTATGCATAGATTTCTTTTTTAAATTGTTACTTAATGTGTATTTTGAAGGAATATGCTGCTGTCTAGGCAAATTGTCCAGTGAGATCAGGTATACTTCGAACAACTATCATGTAAAATTTATATATGATGTAACAAATTTATATTGTTTGATATAAGAATATAAATTTATTGTATTGTATAATTTCTTATGTTCTATCTCAATTGTTAGCTAGCAATGAATACCATCGGCGACGATAGTGAATCCTTTTCTTTCTTTCATCATTCAACGGATTTGAATACTCTACAGTCGACAGTAATCGCTATTATCGCTATCTTGTGGTTTGATTCAATTTTTTTTGTGTATAGATTGGTCTGATTTCGTTAACAGTTGATTGATTTTTATGTTTTTAACCGACGATGATGTTATTTAGGGTTTATAGTCGTTCTTCATCTTCTGATTTTGATTATGCTTGAATGTTATGTTATGTTGAGTTATCTGCATTGATTAATAATCATTCTTTTCATTACATGATTTTTTCTTTGCAATTGTTTGAATTTCAGGAAGAAGCCGAAAAGTCAGCCCTAGAAAAAATATAAGCGACACTAATGGATGGAAAACCAGCAAGATCAGTGGCTTTAACAGATTTTGAAAAGGAATCTATACAACATCTCTGTTTACTTACAATGAAGCCCGTGATTTATGTGGCAAATGTTGTGGAGTCTGATTTAGCTACACCTGAAAGTAATCCGTATGTGAATAATGTGAAGGAACTTGCTTCTGAATTACAGTCTGGCATAGTAACTGTCTCAGCATAGGTACTGAAAATTTGATCATCTAGATTGTCATGTTTTATATATCAAGTTTTTTCTCTTATAAAGTTTTAAGTGTTGATGTGACTAAAATTAGGGTTTCAATTGTAGGTGGAGTCATAGTTAACTGAACTCCCGTTAGAAGATAGAGCGGAATTTTTGACGTCTCTTAGTGTGGACGAGAGCGGGCTTGGAAATATTATTAGGGCGACGTATAACCTTCTCGGCTTACGTACATACTTCACTTCTGGAGAAAAGGTGCGGGAAACTATTTTTTTTTAAGTAGTGTTTTTTGTATACTTTACTCATAAAGGTTTTTTTTTTTTCATTCTTTTTGCAGGAAACTAAAGCATGGACCATACATGCATGTTAAAGTTTAATCTTATTACATGTTCTACAAAAATAAATAAATAAACAAATAAATTAAACATGTTCATTTCAAGGTTAATATAACTAACGATACCCTTTGATGTGCTAGGAATGACTGCACCCCAAGCTGCAGGGGTTATCCATTCTGATTTCGAGAAAGGTTTCGTTAGAGCAGAGATGGTGAGTGTGTTGGATAATAAGCCAAATATGTTTTCAGAGTAAATATTTTTTTTGTTAGTTATTATTCTATAATTATGTTTTTTTTTTAATATTATCAGGTGGCATATAACGATTTTGTTGCTGCTGGTTCATTAATAGGTGCAAGGGAGAAAGGAATTGTAAGTTGATTTTCTAATCTAAATCTATGTAGCTTTGCTTTTGATGTTTTTCGTTAAAAGTAATGTGCTCATGAAATTTTAACTCTTTAATGTTTTTCGTTATATGAATAAATCAGAATAGGCTTTAAATGGGTCGAATGAGTCATATTGGTTGAAATTCATTTAAACTTTTAATTGTACATATATATATGTACAATTCTAACTTCTAAAAATGGGCAAAAGTGCTAGCGAGTTTAGTTAATCCGACACTGCATGTATCATCGTACCAGATGTAACATGTTTCAATCCAAACATGTACCGTATCTATCCGTCTCGCCCATGTTGCCAACTCTACATGCATTTTGTTAATTTATATCAATTTCTATCATAATTTCATTTACACAAGGTCTATCCTTATATATGTAGTTGAGGTCCGAGGGGAAAGAATATGTTGTACAAGAAGGCGAGGTTATGTTGTTCCGGTTTAACGTCTAATGATGTTGGAGTAATGAAAATTGGGCGTTTAATGTTATAAAATTACTGGCCCGTGTATGCATTTAGGAATGACAATATTTACTTAAGTTGTTATTGTTAACATATATGAAGACATTTTTTAATTTATTATTGTATTAACAATTAATCAATGTCGTGTAAAAGTTTAATGAAATAATATGTTACATTTTAATAAAAATACATGTTTATTAACTAATAAAAATAAACAACCTGGGAAGCAGTCCCGGGTGATAACCTAGTATATATATATATAACCCTCGATCTCTCTCTCATCAAAATGGCAGTTTACTCTATTGAGAAATAAAATTTGGTATTTCTTTATTCCATGTGCTTGCAACTCATCGTGCCCCAACGTTTCCACCTTAGGCCGAGGTGTGATATTTATCTACCCTTAGCCTTTGCCTACACGAAAAGTCCTCTTGATCTATGTTGGTTTTAGCAAATAGGTAGATAATTGATTGATGTATTTAAAGCGAGGGTTGAGTGATCACTGTGAGGGGGTATTAGCCATGTATAGTTGGATTCTGGAAGGTGAGTGATGTTTGCACTATTTTGGCTAGTTGGATCGTGAATATATTGAACGATGTAAATCTTGGGAATTAACATTGTTTCTAGAGTTCGTGGCTTGCATTCGCCATTGCTAGATCTCAGCCGTATTTGAATTGTTTAAATGTTTGTTAGATTTGTTAACAAGAGATTTTTCTTAGGGACAAGCAAACATCCAAGTGTGGGGATATTTGATATGTTTGGATTTATACATATTTACAATGCAATCTTTGCATTTTGATTGTCTTTTATCATAAATTCACATGATTATGATACTTATTCACCTATTTGGTGTAGGAATCGGTAAATAAATGAGAAGTTTAACGAGGAAAATCGTAGCCGAAATGAAGGTTAGGCGAAAGATGGAAAAGCCGGAAGAAAAGAAGAAAAAAATCTGAAAAAAGAAGCTCATAACAGACCAAGTCGAGAAGGAGATGAAAAGATTTATAGCGAAGCATCTGGAGTTTGTTACCAAAAACAATTGGACGTTGACATTGACCTGCGTGTCAGAGGCACCGACTTAAGTTTGGAGGTGACTTAAGTTATTCGATACCAACTTAGTATTCTCAGTATTTGGTAGACATTGATGTCCTCGGTGGTGATCGATATTAAATCACTTGTTGGTACTAACTGAGCTCTTTGGTACCGAGTGTCTTCATATTCGACACTAAGTTGCTTGCATTGGTGGTGTAACAACCCGCTTTTTGGAAAGTCAAAGTACAAGTCAAACTCAAAGTCAAAGGAAGAAAAAATTGCTAATTGCGATCTGTCACTCCTTGCTTAACTACTGATTGTACGTTAATAAATTTTAATCGAATCTTTTTATTTAATCGCTTTAGTTGTATTATGTGGAGTATCTATTAATAATCGAGGTTTAATCGCATGTTTAATCGATAATCGACTTATCGCTAATCGCATCGCTATCGCATTCGCTACTCGAATTATGTGTTCTGGACATTGTTTTACGTGTGTGTGCTATTATGTGTTACTTGTGCATGTTATGTTTATGTTGAGGTGTTTAATCTCTATCACATTCGCTACTCGAATTATGTGTTCTGGACATTGTTTTACGTGTGTGTGCTATTATGTGTTACTTGTGCATGTTATGTTTATGTTGAGGTGTTTAATCGCAATCGCAATTCTATCGCATCGCAATCTAATCGCAAACGCTAAACGCAAGTTGTTTATAGTGATTGTATGTTAGATATAGCAGTTAAGTTATTTGCGTAACTATTGGGTAATACTATCGCATCACTCACTCGAATCGCATCGCAACGCTCAACACGCGAATCGAAACGACAAAACTCAACACGCCGGACACTTGGATCGAATGGCCAATCGATCGAGTGGCCATCTGATCGGATTGCCATCCGATCGAAGTGCCATCCGATCGGTGACCAATCCGACACTTGTGCACTTTCCCTTTTTGGAAACCCTATAAATACCCTCATGTCACATCAGCTCTCCCATTCGACTAGCAGCACTCAAGCCCTCTTTTCTCTCGATTTATCGCGATTCTTGTAAGTTTTCAACTCAAATCTTGTACTTCTATGATCTACACGCACTTCTTCATCATTTTCATCTTTAAATCTTAACTTTTAACCGTGAAATCACTGGATTTGAGGTGTTCTAGGGTGATGTCATCAAGGGGTTCTTATGAACTTCAAGATTTGGCTTCATTCCACCAAGAACAACTTATATCTGAAAGATTTCCACATGAATAAACAATGATTTTGCATAGATCTAAACATTCTCAAAGCTGAAAGGATTGAAAGATGGTTTCCCAACTTTCTTTCAACTCTTTTACACTCAATGCACTCAAAACCGGCAGAACCAGAGCTCGTTCTGATCTTCTACTCTTTCTTAGTGATGAGTTGGTTCAAGATCTGGTTACTATCAAGGAGACAACCGATTTCGGGTTAAACAAGAATAACCGTCACGAACCAGTAAACTGATCGGATTTGGGTGATTCCTGTTTGATCAGACGACTTGGGACTTGACGAGGTTCTGTTGTTTAGTACGTTGTCAAACCGTCTCGAACAAACGGCAAACTTTCAAAATAATCAAGTTCAAAACGATCAGATTCGTTGGGACGGATTGCCATCCGATCGAACTACAATCCGATCGGATTGCACTTGAGGTTCACACTTAAACAAGTTTCAATATGTTCAATGTAGAGTCAGAGCTAACGGGTTACTATCCGATCGGATTGCTATCCTATCGAGTGACCATCCTGCTGTGAACCTGTTCTCACTGAGTGTCTTGCCAATCGGATCGCTATCCGATCGAACGGCCGTTCGATCGATCGATCTGAGGGGTAGAGATACTTTTCTGTTTTCAAAATGCTACAATGAAAACTTCAAAGCCATCATACACAAACACATCCTTACCAAACGAATGTCAATCCGACCGAATGACCATCCGATCGGATTGCCATCAGATCGGATTACCGTTCGACACTTGGTCACTTTTCACTATTTTACGCACCACTCTTCGCTTATGCTATCATTAACTGTTCAGGCTAATCACTCTAGCGTTCCCTTCAATCCATTTCCATCGCTGTGAGTATACTCGATCCCTTTTTGCTTTATGCACTTTTGGGTGTTACATACGTTACTTATTCTAAACCACATCGACACACAACGCAAACACTATTTATACGCTGACCGTTATTGCATGTTACGTGTTACTCGATGAATGCTTGTATGTTATGTTAACACAGTGATTGTTGCCTGACGCCTTCGCAACGATAGTACTATTTGTTTGGACTCAGCACCTGTCGTGGACAGGGGTTGTTAAGGTTACCTCTCACATGTCATAGTGGTGATATGTGTTGCGCATTCTACAACTCGCAGTCTAGTTTGTGCATATTTCATTGTCGATAACCTACTAGCTTCGCACTATACATGATACATGTTGGTTATGCGTAAACGATTTTGAACTCTACTATTACTACTAAACTTGTATGCTCACCTTTACACTATGTGTATTGACCGCTATTTTAACGTATGTGACAGGTGTTTAGGATGCTTGTGTTTTGCTGCAATGTGGGAATCAAGCTAGGGTGGAGTCTTAGAAACAAACCTAAATAAATCTGAGTTGTCGGAATGGATATTTGTCTATGAGAACATCGTCTGTAATAACTGTTTTTATTTTGTATGTTTGTGGTATGGGACATGAACCTTTAATATATTATAATAAATAGTTGTTATGGATTCTCCTAGACAATCTGTTTCGCTCAGTGCCATGTCCCGATGTTTCCGTCATCGGTTGGGGTGTGACAGATTGGTATCAGAGCCATAACTGTAGGGAATTAGGCAAGACTCGACCTAGTCCGGGTCGATTGTCTTAGAAACGACCTAGTCTATAGTCTAAGTACCAATAGACCGACTTGTGCATACTCGATATGGGTCTTGTACGAGCTTACTCGCTATTTCTCGCTCGCACTCGATGTACACTACACTCTTGCGCGAACTTCGCGTACTACAGTTCCGTGCAAGACCAGCCTTTCCTAAGGCTGGATACACACACAAACGGATGATTTGGTTGAGATTAGGTGTAGAAACCGCGAACTCTCGACCAAAACACTCGTTCGATTCGCTATTTTCATTATAAGCAGGAGAATTTGCGTTGAATTAGGAGTGAAATCTATACTTTGACGCAAATCCCCTTATCTATCTCATGATTTTATCATACCAACAGGGATGTAGTCGTTGAGTCAGGGGTGAAACCCGAACCTTGATGACTTGTTCCGCTCTATACTCTTGGTTTTACAAAACTCTCACCAAAGTCTCGACAGACTCCAACGACTTGAGGTCATACCGTAGCTGGAAGGATGCATGCCAAGCGCTCAAATTGAAGCGAGAGCACAGTCCAGAAGGTCAAAGTGTGCACTTATGAGTCCTTGTGAATAGTCGGATCACTTTGGGTAGTCGATGTCTACACACCCAGGACAATCTATTTTTGGCGGCTGCGGGCCAGTCCCGCTAACTCTGTGATTTATCGATTTTATGTGTATTTTATGTGATTTATGTGTTCGATTTTGGTGATTTACTCGCTTTTTGCTATTTGCTTTGACCAACACGCACTGCACATCTACCTCAAACCGCTGACAAATCGCTGGCCTTTATTCGCAATCGCTGCTCGCTAATCGCAACCGCTATACTTAATCGCTACACGTGCTGTGAAGGATAGGTGAATATGTGCAAAATATGTGTTTAGGGTAGCTTATGTGCTTATGTGCTTATGTGTTTATATGCTTATGTGATTTTGTGATTATTGTGCCTACGTGAATTTTGTGAATGGCTGTGTTCCTGAGCTTTATGGTGAATCGCTAGACTATACTAGGATTAATCGAAATTGTGTTTGAGTCCTATGGTGTGACAACCCAAACTTTCAAGGTCTGTATCTCTTCGTCACGTGATCCTGTTTCTTGATATTTCTATTTCATATCTTTTACGACGATAGAAATTAGTAACACTCGTGACGGTAATTTAATTGCTAAATGTTTAATGTATGAGTGTGTGAATTGGGCCGGACTTAGTATCGTGAATATGTTTGGGCCGCACCTCAAATAACCGAAGCCCACCCCCCTTAATCACTAAGTATTGGTTTTTTGCCAATATGTTTCGGCCCACTTGGGCTTGAGCCCATTATCACTTCGGCCAATTAAATGAACCGCCCAGTTTGTAGTATATATGTATACGTAATATGGTAAGGGTTATCACAAGAATTCAAAACAAACCCTACCCCCTCTCTCGATCTTGCAAACAGTAGACGACCCCTCCCCTATTCGAAATCTGTCACACCCCGATATTTCCACGTATTACTGGTGGGCCCGGTGGGGAGTATCGTGACGTAGTTGATATCATCATAGTCAAACAACACAAATTTAAATGCACAGCGGAAGAAAAAGATAGATTCATTTCAACTTTAATAAATTGTAATATTAAGTATCACAAGTAGTTGAAACAGATCCACAGGCGGATCAAAATAAAAAGGAAACATTGTTCAACAGTTTTATGACATCCAAGCTTGCGAGACTTATTGTGGACGCTAGGAGAAAGCCAGCCTAGTTCGAGTAGTACCTGCACTTAACCTTTTTGGGAAAATACGTCAGTTTACACTGGTAAATACAATTAACTGACTCATTTTAAAACGTTTAATAAAAATTGATTTGAATGCACGTGGCACAAAACTTTTTATAACTTGGGATAATTATTTGAATATAATCGTGTAAAAGAATTACATGTTTCTTATGCGTTCAGTAGCCCGGTTTGTGCCGGGTTAAAGATTAATAGACACACCACATTATTTATTTAGGCACTGACGGGTGTACGCCTACACCCCGTGCTTAGGTCGTGGCCATTTCATAAAATGATGCCAAGGATATCCGGGACATGGTCATTAACCCCCCAAAGGCTTTAAGCAAACAAAACATTTCCAAACGGAGCATTTCAATGATTTAACCTCTATCCAATTAAAGATTCAATGCCCGACCAAGCGGTATTTTATATACCATACCCCAAGCCCGTATAGGGAAAATAAGTTAAAAGTATTTACCTGAGCTAAATATAAATTTAATCCCAGCCGTATATCAATTCAGCAAGTACATATAGCTTTTACTGGGCCTCCTATTCTGGAACGAAGGTTTACAATAACCTATTAGATTTCTAACGGGTCTTTAATTAAGCTTAAGCTTAGACCGGTTAGTTTTAAAGGAAGATACGGTTTAAACGCATGAATAAGCGAAGACAGGAATAGAATGTGATTTAGACCCGATAAGTTTGAAGACTTGTATAGTATGGGTAAACTAAACACATTCTGGATTTTGAGACAAAATGATAAGGTTTGACCCGTTTTGGCTAATATGTGCAACTAGTTACATAAGCTGATCCGAACGCGAAAAGTGCGTAACGAGTAACCAATTGAGTCCTATTCAAGTTTCCTAAGTTAATATGCCTTAAATATGTTGTGACATCAGTAAGATGTCTTCCATTATGCCCAAAACGGATTTAAACTCGAGTTATGCCCCGTAAGGGCATTTTGGTCATTTAAAAGGTTATAAAAGAGTTTAATTAGTAATCTGAGTTACAGGTCTGATTTATTTAGTAAATATACTTAATTTAATAAGTTATAACAGTAGGGTACTAGATATATGTGAAATTTATCATTTAAAACCAAACTATGCACCTTAGGGGTATTTTGGTAATTTCACATAGGCTAAAAGGTCAAAATTGGAAATCTGAGTTTAAAACTTTAGCTTACTGTTAATGTATAAAAATATACTTAAAATATCAGTAGGTATCAACCTTATATGTATAAAATGGTTTTGATGCATACTATGCTTTAAAAACGCTTTAAAAAGGCGAATTTGAGCTATTTCCGGGTTTTTAAAGGAAAGCTGATAATTTTAATATTCCAGAAGGCTCAAAATATTTTATTTATCATAACAAATCAGCAGCAAAAGTTTTGGTATCAAAATAATTTGTAAAACTCATTTTATAGCCCAAAAGGGTAAAATAGGCATTAACCGAATTAAAGCTACAACCCTATGTTATGCTCAGCCCAAAATTAATTAAAAATCTTCAAAAATCCCAAAATATTATATTATATCAGTGGGTAAAAAGTTTGATATCAAAAAGTGGGTTTAGATAGGCTATATGCTAATTATGCCGTTTATTTAATAAAAGCATTTCTGATTACGCTAATGAGCATAACTCCTAATCTAGACCTCAAACTGATGTCAAATTTTGGGTACAAGTTTATAAATCAGTAACCAAGGTGTCTACTCTTTTATATTTTCAAAAATCACGTTTTAAGGTTATATGGGCATAATAGTCAACATATAAGCAATTAACGGGAACATGCATACGAATCGGATAACTATTGAACCAAGGTGTATAATCACAGAGGGTTATACTAACATGTAACTAGGTTCAAAAGAAGCTCTAAGGAAATCCTAAACTAGGCTTAAACGGGTCAGAACTGAAAGTCAAAGCAAAAGTCAAATTATGCGACTTTCGGTACCGAACCGGGTCTCTACTGAAAATTGTCGGGTTGAACATGTTTAGACATGTTCTTACATTAATTATCAAGTTATATTAATGATAAAACAGGTTACATGGATCCTACATTGCTAATTATGTATTAATTTGAAAATAAGTATTCTGTTGACTTTTTAAAGTTAGCTTTGACCCGACAATTGACCTAGTTAGAGTGGGAATCAGAGAGTACCCTTTTAAGGGTTTATTACCCACATAATTACTTACTTATAGGTGTTTTTAATTCGAGATTTGACTGAACAAATTTTAATTAATCTCGAAGTCAAACCTTAATTACGACGGTTTGACTTTTAGCTAAATAATTAAGCTAAACTGAATTAGGAAGGGTTAAGGACACTTACAAAGGTCCTAAGTATGCTTATGGATCCTAAGAGAAGTTGGTTGCTGTCCAGAGAGCTCCAGAGATCAGTTGAAGTGAGTTTGAATGTAGTGAACAAAATGGTTGCAACTTCACTCTCTTATATATTGAACCCAAATGCACAAGATCATGCCAAAATAGTCTACATGTGTTGCAAGATCATCCCAGGTGTTCCTATGATGCTAAAAACCAGTTATAGGGCCCTTGGTTTTCGAAAACCACTCATCTAAGGCGGTGGAACAGGCTGAACAGGCAGCTGTCCATTTCTGCTGCCAGCGACAGCCTTACGGACCGTAAGGGATTCCTTTGCGGTCCGTAAGCACCTCCTTACGGACCGTAAGCCTTAGCTCTTACGGTCCGTAACCGATGACCAGAGACAAAAATATTTGAAACTTCTAGGCCTTGCTCAAACATTTCTTACAAGTCCGAATCTTGTGCTTCTTTTCAGTAAAGGGACCATGTTTTCAGCTCTTGCATGCCTTGCATGTACTTACACAATTTTGGATCCTTGTGGGAGGTTTTTAAATGTCAGAAATACCAAAAATTCATATTGAATTCATGACTTATGTTATAATCAAATTGCCATTTAGGATAACCAGATTTATTTGCATAATTTTGAGATGTTGATTAAATATATCATGGTTAGGGATTTATTAATAGGTCGCTCAGAGGTATAAATTAACATGTCGACGCTTTTAAATCCTACCGTACATCTTTATCTGGATCCGTTTCCATAACACGTTTGCATTACATGACATGTGTCTTTATTTTATTGGGTATGATTTTACGAGGTGTTACAAAATCTTTGGAGCTTATCTCTGTGCTTGATTTCATATACATCACTCGGTTAGTTTTATTCATGCAAATATATTTAGTTGTTTATGTTTTGAGAACTATCTTGATTAATATTTGATTTGTTTTGAGTCGCACATATGATAAGAAATCTTGTGTAAATAAAAACTGTTAGAGGCTATTGATGATGTGTGCTTCATGATTTGTATGCTAAGTTGTAATCATTTATGTGAAACATTGATGCCACAAGTCCTATGAGAAACGACTCCATTATCTGAGGAATGATATACGTAACATGATGATTATGACTAACTGTTGCCTTGTAAGTATTCGATGGTGTGCATGTGAGTAAATCAGTTAGGGTTTTGAATCATATGCATGAGTATTAAGGCCGGGTTGTAAGTTGGGTAGGAATTATCATGAGGTGTTTATGGATTGTATGAAACTAATAAAGTGATTGTAAATTAATTAATGTGTCTGCATGAAATATAGGTTACTTGTTAATTTGGGGCATTTAGAATGTTAATGAACCATCCATAATAGTGATGAATTAATAAGAGTGAATAATTGTTAGATTAATCATGCTGGAAATAAATTGTTCGCATATTGTTATTGGTATCAAACTGTTGAAACTTGAGTGAAAAATCTCGAAACATCATATTGGGTGTCTTTGTTAATTAGGTGAAGATTAGGATAGTGATTGTTAATTCAGGATAGGGACGGTATGGTTGGTTGGGAAATCACTAAAACATGGTAACACATTAACATTGGATATGTAATATTGAGGAGTATGGGCTGGGGATTACATGGGCCGCTTACATAGGGCATCATTTAAACATAACGGGTTGGACGATGTGTGTGACGGGCTGGGCCTCACATGACAACACAGTTGGGCCGACCAGGTTTGGGCCTAGGGTTTGGCCTGTTACCCATCCATATGAATGGGCCGAAGGGAACAGAAAGGGGTAGTAAGTGGGCTGGATATATTGGATGTAAAAACTGCCTTGGGCTACTCGAAGTTGTAAACACATGTTAGTTTGGGTTGTGCCACTGATGTTGGGCTTCGCATTATGAGTTGGGCACTCGGGTTAGGCCAGTGGGTCTAGTATAGTGTCTGTTGCAAATTGATTAAATGGCATAACTCGATAACTTGTATAGTATTATTTCGGTGCTACTTGTGAAATGTGGTGTGTTAGACATATATGATTAATACACGATTTCCGAGGTGTTATGTGTTATATGATTGTGTATTTGACCATACTTGAACGCGAGCCTAATGTTAAATGGAATTAATAATAGGGCATGGTCGGTTTAATAACTAAAACAAGTGAAACACTCTGCCGAGCACACCAAGGTAAGTTCACACTTTTATGAGGCATGGGATTCCCGGTGGGTTGGGAATAGGTTAAGAAGCTAAAACGAAACCTACATATTCACCTCTAACAGAATATGTACCTTCTTTATCGGATGGGAAGGACGACTACATTTAACCTGCGTATTCTCGGTTGGGTAGAGTACGTACCTTTGTTCTCGGTTGGGAAGGACGACTTATGTACCTTCGTTCTCGCTTGGGAAGGACGACTACATTTAACCTGCGTATTCTCGGTTGGGTAGAGTACGTACCTCCGTCCTCGGTTGGGAAGGACGATAACCTATAAGTGGTTTACAACATGGGGTAGCCCCCACTGGTTATGGTTTGGGAAAACAATGAATTTATTAACTATTGGTTTTTGAAGGAACAAATGGTCTATGAAACAACTTTAAACTTAACAACCAAATGTGAACTCGCTCAACTTTGTTGTTGACTCGTTGTTACATGCCTTGCAGGTCGTTAGGTACTTAAATGGAGCTTGCACGAGAAGGAGGAGTCGTTGTGGGGCATGGACTGTTGAGTTCCATGTTAAACATTTGAACTTTTAAACTTATACTTTGGTTTTAGACTTGATGCTTCAGCTGATAACTTAAATTTGGTTAAATTGTTTGGGGCACCAATTGTATTGTGGTTGGTTTTATCTTTATTATTATACATTGTTCAATATGATTGGTGGCTTGATCCTGGCCAGTCACGCCTCCTTCGGTGATACTCCGCTTGTGGATTTTGGGGGTGTGACATATGGCAATGTCTGTTGCAGACAATGTCATCGTTTGGGTCATTCCACTCTCGAGCAGCTAGCCGAAACCATGATGACAAACGCATCGCCGCTCTCGTCTCTAAGCAAATGGCGAAAGTCATCCTACAGATCGTTAGTGAGCTGAACGAGAATGCCAGCAAGTCCTTGGAAGAGTCCAGGACCGATACTCCTAAGGCTGCTTTTAGCTTCAAGTAGTTCAAAGCCTGCGGACCAAAAGAGTTTACCGGCGAAGATGGTCCTACGGCCATGCTTCAATGGTTTGATTCTATCGAAGTCATCCTGCGCCAAATTGGCTGTCCCGAAAACCTGCGCACCGTCAATGCTACCGGCGTCTTCCAATCCCGCACTCTTGATTGGTGGACGGCCGAGAGGAACAAACGAGGAAACAACGCAGCTTTCGGATTATCGTGGGATGAGTTGAAGAACATTATGATGCAAGAGTTCTGCCCTCCCCATGAACTCCAAAAGCTTGAGGATGAATTCTGGCACATAAAGCAGGATGGCGGAGATAACGCTGGTTTAACTGCTCGCTTCAAGCAGTTGAGTATTATCTGCCCTGGTCAGGTTACTACCCCAGCTATTACAATCAAGAAGTATATCCGTGCTCTTCCGGATTGCGTTGCAGACTTTGTTCAGGCTGCAAAGACAACAACAATCGAGGAAGCCTACTTGCTCGTCGCTGAGATTAACGATAAGCGAGTATTCAGGGCTGGTTATTTTGACAAAGCTGCCAAGAATCTACATCAAGTCACCGCTACTCCCACCGTAGAAACCACCGCCGCACCGCAATCTTCAAAGCTCTCACGCCGCAAGAGGAAGAACAACAGCAGTTCCAGCAACAAGAACTGTGCAGTTACTGCTGCCCCGCTCCAAACAGTGCCTGCCCAACCGCAACCTCAACACCGCCAAGTAGCGGCACCTGTGGTCAATGCACCGCCTGCCAAGCATTCATACACTGGGCCACACCCGCTTTGCCCTACTTGTACTTATCATCACCCGGTGGGTATCGCATGACGGTTCTGTGTTCATTGCCATATGTACGGCCACTTCACCGCAAACTGCCGTACAGGTCCACGTCAAGCTCCAGCTCAAGGTCAAGCTCCTGTTCAACAAGCTCTACTTCCTGCTCCTCAAGTCCATCAAGTAGCTCTTGCACCTGCAGCTCACGCTCGAGCTTACTTTGCTTGTGGTGATCCCAACCACTTTGCAAACATGTGCCCCAACAGGGTAGTGAAGCAAGAGCCCCAGCAACAGCAACAACAGCAGCAGCAGCCAGCAGCCTATGAACGTGCGTTCAACATCAATGCCCGTCAGGCTCAAGCAGACAACAATGTGGTTAATGATACGTTCCTTGTGAAGGTATATATGCTTCGTGTTTGTTTGATACTGGAGTAGATAACTATTTTGTATTGTTTGAATTCGAAAAGCTCCTTAATCGTAAGTGCGCCCATCTTCCCTATCGACCTTATTCCGATGCAACTCGGTAGTTTTGACATCATAGTAGGCATGGATTTTCTTCGCGAAAATCGTGCTGAAGTTGTTTGCTTCGAAAAGATGATTCGTTTCTCGCTCGCTAATGGTGATCAACTTTGTGTGTATGGCGAAACTCCTTCGAAAGGTCTCAAACTCATGTCATGTGTCCAAGCAAGCAAGTATCTCCACAAGGAATACAGAGCTTTCTTGGCTAACATTGTGGTAGCGGAGAAGGAAAAGAAAGGAAACCCAGAGGTGAAAGACGTTCCCGTTGTTTGTGAATTCCCCAACGTTTTCCCCGATGATCTACCCGGTTTACCTCCCGCTCGTGATATCGACTTTCGAATCAACCTCATTCCTGGAGCAAACCCTGTTGCTAAAGTGCCTTACCGTCTCGCTCATTCTGAAATGCGCGAACTCTCGAGTTGGCTCCAGGAACTACTTGATAAAGGCTTTATTCGCCCTAGCACCTCTCCATGGGGCGCGCCTGTCCTTTTCGTCAAGAAAAAAGGATGGTTCGTTCCGGATGTGCATCGACTATAGGGAATTGAATAAGCTGACGATCAAGAATCGCTATCCCTTGCCTCGAATCGATGATTTGTTTGATCAGTTACAAGGTGCTACGTGTTTCTCGAAGATCGATCTACGCTCAAGCTATCACCAACTATGCATTCAAGAGGAGGATATACCTAAAACCGCTTTTCGAACCCGATATGGTCATTACGAGTTTGTTGTTATGCCTTTTGGTTTGACTAACGCTCCCGCAGTTTTCATGGATCTAATAAATCGAGTGTGCAACCCCTTTCTTGACCGCTTCGTCATCGTGTTCATCGATGATATCCTGATCTATTCCAAGTCAAAAGCCGAACACTCGCAGCATCTATGTTTGGTTCTTGAGTTACTCCAGGGAAACCGTCTCTATGCCAAGTTCTCCAAGTGTGAATTTTGGCTGGAGGAGGTCCAATTCCTGGGTCACATTGTCAATAGTCAAGGAATTCATGTCGATCCCGCGAAGATCGAGGCCATTAAGAGTTGGGTTACACACAAGAACCCATCTGAAGTCCGTTCTTTTCTCGGACTGGCAGGCTATTATCGTCGATTTATCGAAGGTTTCTCTAAAATCTCTGTGCCGCTTACCTCTCTTACGCATAAGGATAAACCTTTTGTTTAGGGAACTAAATAGGAGGAAGCCTTTCAAACTCTCAAGGCTATGCTTTGCCTTGCTCCCGTGCTCTCACTGCCCGACGGAAACAATGATTTCGTAGTTTATTGCGATGCCTCGAACCTTGGTCTTGGTTGTGTTCTTATGCAGCGAGACAAGGTTATCGCGTATGCCTCTCGACAGCTCAAGATCCACGAGAAGAATTATACAACCCATGACCTCGAGCTCGGTGCAGTTATTTTTGCGTTAAAGATTTGGCGACACCACCTTTATGGTATCAAGTGTACGATCTTCACCGATCATAGGAGCCTACAACACATCTTTAACCAGAAATAACTGAACATGCGCCAACGCCGATGGGTTGAACTACTCAACGATTACGACTGTGAGATTCGTTACCATCCAGGCAAAGCAAACGTCGTTGCCGATGCTCTCAGTTTAATCTCAACGATGGCGCGACGCTTTGCATAGCGTTTGTAATTCTCAAGCCCAGTTTAATCTCGAAGCTCTCATCCGCGACGCTCAGCATACTTGTTTTACCGAGTGAACTTTGAAGAAAGAAAGGATTCTAAACGATGGCGCCCAACTCAAGAATAAATCGAATGGTATCGTTAATTATTTGGACCGAATTTGGATTCCCAAGCGTTCGAATTTGTGACAACTTCTGATGGACGAAGCCCACAAATCTCGGTATTCTATTCATCCTGGTGCTGACAAGATGTACCATGACATGCGCTACAAGTACTAGTGGCCGGGCACGAAGAAGGATATCGCTATCTTTGTTTCGAAATGCCTGACTTGTTCCAAAGTCAAGGCTGAGCATCAACGCCCCTTTGGCTTACTCGTACAACCCGAGATCCCAATGTGGAAATGGGAGAGTATAGCTATGGATTTTATAACGAAACTCCCGCGTACTCAATCAGGTCATGACAGCATCTGGGTTGTCGTCCACCGTTTGACTAAATCAGCTCATTTCCTGCCGATACGAGAAGACTTTAAGGTAGAAAAATTAGCCTGAATCTACACAGATGAGATCATTTGTCGACACGGGACGCCTCATGACATCATCTCTGACCGCGATGGTCGGTTTACCTCGCGTCTTTGGGAAACTTTTCAATCTGCTCTCGGTACTACTCTTAATCTAGGTACCGCTTTTCATCCCTAAACCGACGGTCAGACTGAAAGTACGATTCGCACCCTTGAAGACATGCTCCGATCGTGTGTCATAGATTTCGGTGGTAATTGGGAGGCGCACTTACCTTTGGTCGAATTCTCATACAATAACAGTTATCATTCTAGCATACAAATGGCACCATTTGAGGCATTATATGGAAGGAAATGCCGATCGCCTATTGTATGGCATGAGATCGGAGACGCGCAAATTACCGGTCCTGAGCTGTTGCAAGAAACAACTGACAAAATCCTCCAAATACGCGACAATATGCTGAAATCTCGGAGTCGTCAGAAAAGTTACGACGATAGACGGCGCAAGCCCCTTAAATTTGACGTTGGCGATCACGTACTCCTAAAGGTTGCACCTTGGAAGGGAGTGACCAGATTCGGCAAGAAAGGAAAGCTCGCGCCTTGATATGTTGGACCCTTTAAAATTCTGGAAAGGATTGGAAAGGTGGCCTACAGACTCGAACTACCGGAGGAACTTAGTAATGTCTACTCGACTTTCCACGTTTCGAACCTCAGAAAGTGCTTAGCCGACCAGGAATTACATGTCCCTCTCGAAGATTTACAAGTGGACGGAACATTACACTTCGTGGAAAAGCCTGTCGAGATGATAGGACGAGAAACCAAGGTGCTCAGACGCTCACGCATTCCCATTGTGAAGGTTTGCTGGGAAGGCAAACGCGGCGCCGAGTTCACCTGGGAAATCGAAAGTGACATGAAGGCGAAGTACCCACAACTGTTTGTTACGCCTACTTCTTAAATTTCGGGACGAAATTTCCTAAAGTAGGGGAGGCTGTAACAACCCGCTTTTTGGAAAGTCAAAGTACAAGTCAAAGTCAAAGTCAAAGGAAGAAAAGATTGCTAATTGCGATCTGTCACTCCTTGCTTAATCTACTGATTGTAAATCTACTGATTGTACATTAATAACTTGTAATCGAATCTTTTTATTTAATCGCTTTAGTTGTATTATGTGGAGCATCTATTAATAATCGAGGTTTAATCGCATGTTTAATCGATAATCGACTTATCGCTAATCGCATCGCTATCGCATTCGCTACTCGAATTATGTGTTCTGGATATTGTTTTACGTGTGTGTGCTATTATGTGTTACTTGTGCATGTTATGTTTATGTTGAGGTGTTTAATCGCAATCGCAATTCTATCGCAACGCAATCTAATCGCAAACGTTAAACGCAAGTTGTTTATAGTGATTGTATGTTAGATATAGCAGTTAAGTTATTTGCGTAACTATTGGGTAATACTATCGCATCGCTCACTCGAATCGCATCGCAACGCAACGCTCAACACGCGAATCGAAACTACAAAACTCAACACGCCGGACACTTGGATCGAATGGCCAATCGATCGAGTGGCCATCCGATTGGATTGTCGTCCGATCGGATTGCCGTCCGATCGAAGTGCCATACGATCGATGACCAATCCGACACTTGTGCACTTTCCCTTTTTGGAAACCCTATAAATACCCTCCTGTCACATCAGCTCTCCCATTCGTCCAGCAGCACTCAAGCCCTATTTTCTCTCGATTTCTCGCGATTCTTATAAGTTTTCAGCTCAAATCTTGTACTTCTATGATCTACACGCACTTCTTCATCATTTTCGTCTTTAAATCTTAACTTTTAACCGTGAAATCACTGGATTTGAGGTGTTCTAGGGTGATGTCATCATGGGGTTCTTATGAACTTCAAGATTTGGCTTCATTCCACCAAGAACAACTTAGATCTGAAAGATTTCCACATGAATAAACAATGATTTTGCATAGATCTAAACATTCTCAAAGTTGAAAGGATTGAAAGATGGTTTCCCAACTTTCTTTCAACTCTTTTACACTCAATGCACTCAAAACCGGTAGAAACAGAGCTCGTTCTGATTTTCTACTCTTTCTTAGTGATGAGTTGGTTCAAGATCTGGTTACTATCAAGGAGACAACTGATTTCGGGTTAAACAAGAACAACCGTCACGAACACGTAAACTGATCAGATTTGGGTGATTTCTATTCGATCGGATGACTTGGGACTTGACGAGGTTCTGTTGTTTAGTACGTTGTCAAACCGTCTCGAACAAACTGCATACTTTCAAAACAATCAAGTTCAAAACTATCAAATTCGTTGGGACGGATGAGCTAACGGTGTAACACCCCATGTTTTCGGGAAGTCAAAGTCAAAGTCAAGGACAAAGTCAACGATAGTACTATAGTTTGGACTCATGGAATGTTGTCAACCTGCCTTAGCAACGATGGTACTATAGTTTGGACTCAGCACCCGTTCACACGGGGGTTGTTAAGGACAATTACTTGCATGGATTACGGTGGTAATCATGTATTGCGAACTGCCTCGGGCAGTCAACCCGCAGTCATTGGTATCGATGGGTCTATGTCGATAACTAGCGTGCTTCATTTCACTATGTGTACGTGCTGGTTATGCGTAAACGAATTCGAACTCTATATGCTATTATCAAACTTGTATGCTCACCTTTACATTTTATGTATTGACTTTATTTTAACGTATGTGACAGGTGCTTAAGTTGTTTGTATGCCTAGCTCACTGTGAAATCGAGGCTAGGAAAGGTCTAGGATGCTCTCTGCGTAGTGATGAAATCGAAGCTAGGAAAAGAGGTCCTAGAAACCAATAAATGAACTATCTATGTATAAATCTGAGTTGTCGGAACAGAATTACTTGCCTAGATTTTATCTTTAATAATTTGTTTACTGTTTGAGACATGGTATGGGACATGTTATTTTAAATTAAATGGTAATGATAATTGTTATGGAAACTTCTGGACAATCTGTTTCGCTCAGTGCCATGCCCCGATGATTCCGCCATCGGTTGGGGTGTGACAGATTGGTATCAGAGCCATAACTATAGGGAATTAGGCAAGACACGACCTAGTCCGGGTCGATGTCTTAGATACCTAGTCTATAGTTAGGAACCAACAAACCGACTTGAGTACATCCAGTAGGGACTAAGTACGAGCTTATTTCTCACTATTCTCGCTTATGCTACACTATCACTGCACTCGAATTTTCAACTATGAAAGAGTAACTAAGCCGAGAATAGGTGTGAAAACCGCAAACTCTCGACTAAAGTTGCTTAATCAACCCACCCGCATTTTATCTACAAACGGGGAGAATTATGCCAAATCAGTAGTGAAATCCGTATTTTGATGAATAATCTCCTCTATTTTATTAAAAACAGGAACGAAGTTGTTAAGCTAGGGGTGAAACCCTAACCTTGACGACTTGTTCCGTTCATTTTACAAAACTCTCACCAAAGTCTCGACGGACTCCAACGACCTGAAGTCACAATATGACTAATGGGATGTGTGCCAAACGCCCAAGAATTGAGGCAGAAGCATAGTCCTGAAGGTCAAATGTGCACAACGGATCCTTGTGAATAGTCGAACCACTTTGGGTAGTCGAACTCTACTAGCCGCAGACAATCTATTTCTCGATTTTTATGTATTTCAATTCTGAGCCCGAAACTGCCGACTCTGATGTTTCGTCAATTTTATGTGCTTATATATGTGTGTTTAAATTTTGGAGATTTACTCGATTTTTTCTTTCACTCCGATCGACACATACAACTCGCACTGCATTTCTATCTCAATACGCTAACAAATCGCTAAATTGTGGACGACCTCATGCCATGTTATACGCTTATACTACACGACTCGATATATCAAACGCGATCGCTATACTCGAACACTCGCGATCTGTGAATGATAGGTTTCTGTATTTTGACTGCCTCTTGTGACTACATGATTAGGTGCTTCTGTGATTCTGTGCCCTACGTGCTTATGTGCTTCTGTGTTTATATGAATCTGTGATTATGTGCCTATGAGTTTATGTGATACATGTTACATTGTGTGTTCCTGAGCTTTAGTAAGTAGTAGACGTGTGAGGTGAGATTCGAATACAATGTGTTGAGTCCTGTGGCGATGTCTGTTGCAGACAATGTCATCTGGATCCCGTCATCCCTTACTTTCTCGTCAAGAAAAGAGAGACAAACGCCTTGCTGCCACCATCGCTAAAAGTGTATCAAAGGCCGTGAGTGATGTTTACGAGAATGCCAGCAAGTCGTATGAGGAGTCGAGAACCGAAGCTCCTAAAGCTACCACCAAGGCTTTCAATTTCAAGCAATTCAAGTCGTGTGGGCGAAAAGAATTCACTGGTGAGGGAGGTCCTACTGCACTATTCCAATGGTTTGATTCCATTGAGGTCACTCTACGATAGAGTGGTTGCCCCGATGACCTCCGAACTCTGAATGCTACCGGCGTTTTCCAGTCCCGTGCACTAGACTGGTGGACGGCCGAGAGGAACAAACGAGGGAACGATGCAACCTACGGTCTGTCGTGGGACGAGCTCAAGGAAGTCATGCTGGAGGAATTCTGCCCTCCTCGTGAACGTCAGAAGCTAGAGGATGAATTTTGGCACAAATAGCAAAAGGATGGTGAAAATGTTGCGCTCACTGCTCGCTTCAAACAGCTCAGCATCATTTGTCCCGATCAGGTCAAGACTTCAGACATGGCAATCAAGAAGTATATCCTAGCCCTGCCTGACTGTGTTGCTGATTTCGTTCAAGCGGCTAAGACTACGACGATCGAAGAAACTTATCTACTGGCTGCTGAAATCAATGACAAACGGGTCAAGGCCGGTGTCTGGGATAAAACTTCAAAGCACCTGCATCAGGCTACCACCGCCGCACCAACTGCTGAAACCTCCACCTCATCGAGCAACAAGAGGAAGAACAGGAGAAAGAACAGCTCCAGCAACACGAACTGTGCGATCAATGCTGCACCGATTCAAGTTGTACCAGCCCAACAGCGTCAAGTAATGGCGCCTGTGGCAAATGCACCGCCTGCAAAGCGTGCATACACTGGGCCACACCCGCTCTGCCCTACTTGTACCTACCATCACCCGACTGCCATTGCTTGCCGTTTTTGTGCTCATTGCAATATGTACGGCCATTTTACTACCAACTGCCGTGTTCGACAAGCTCCTGCTCATCAAGCTCTACTCACCGCCCCTCAGGGTCAACAAGCTCCTCTGGCACCCGCGGTCAAAGCCAGAGCCTGCTTCGCATGTGGCGATCCTAACCATTTCGCCAACATGTGCCCGAACAGAGTTGTGAAACAAGAGCCCCAGCAGCAGCAGCCTCAGCAGCAACAGCAACAACAGGCCGCACGCGCCAGAACTTTCAACATCAACGTGCGTCAAGCCCAAGCCGACAACAACGTGGTCAATGGTACATTCCTTGTAAATGGTATTTATGCTTCATGTTTGTTTTATACTGGAGCCGATAATTACTTTGTGTCGTTCGAATTCGAGAAGCTCCTTAGTCGTAAACGCTCCCAACTCTCCTCGACATTCGATGTTGAAGTCGCTACCGGAAGAACTGTCGCCTTCAGTTCTGTTCTTCGTGATTGTACTCTTGAGCTCAACAATCACATCTTCCCAATCGATCTTATTCCGATGCAACTCGGAAGTTTTGACGTCATAGTAGGCATAGACTTCCTTCGTGAAAACCATGCTGAAGTCGTGTGCTTCGACAAGATGATTCGATTCTCGCTGGCGAATGGTGATCTATTGTGTGTGTATGGTGACACTACTTCGAAAGGTCTCAAGCTCATGTCATGTTTTCAAGCTAGAAAGTATCTCCGCAAGGAATACAGGGCTTTCTTGGCTAACATTGTAGTAGCGGATAAGGAAAAGAAAGAGAAGAATGAAGTGAAAGACGTTCCTGTGGTTCGAGAATTTCCTAATGTTTTCCAAGAGGATCTTCCTGGACTACCGCCAAGTCGTGATATCGACTTTCGTATCGACCTCATTCCTGGAGCCAACCCTATTGCCAAAGCCCCCTACCGACTCGCGCCATCCGAAATGCGCGAACTTTCAAACCAACTCCAGGAATTACTTGAGAAAGGCTTCATTCGCCCGAGCACCTCTCCTTGGGGCGCGCCAGTCCTTTTCGTCAAAAAGAAGGATGGGTCGTTCAGGATGTGCATCGACTATCGGGAATTGAATAAGTTAACTATCAAGAACCGCTATCCTCTACCCCGCATTGATGATTTGTTTGATCAGTTACAAGGTGCTACGTGCTTCTCGAAGATCGATCTACGCTCAGGATATCACCAGCTACGTATTCAAGAGGAGGATATACCCAAAACCGCATTTCGCACTCGATACGGCCACTACGAATTCGTTGTTATGCCTTTTGGTTTAACTAACGCACCCGTGGTTTTCATGGATCTGATGAATCGCGTGTGTAAACCATATCTTGACCGTTTCGTCATAGTATTCATCGACGATGTCTTGATCTATTCCAAATTGAAAGCCGAACACGCGCAACATCTACGTTTGGTTCTCGAGCTACTCCAGGGGAACCAACTCTATGCTAAGTTCTCCAAGTGTGAATTCTGGTTGGAGGAAGTTCAGTTTCTGGGTCACATTGTCAGTAGTCAAGGTATTCACGTCGATCCTGCGAAGAATGAAGCTGTTAAGGGTTGGATTACGCCTAAGAACCCGTCTGAAGTTCGTTCTTT
Organism: Helianthus tuberosus; assembly: GCA_030545235.1. Lineage (NCBI taxonomy): Eukaryota > Viridiplantae > Streptophyta > Magnoliopsida > Asterales > Asteraceae > Helianthus > Helianthus tuberosus. The sequence goes on along the minus strand of CM060414.1, from coordinate 61,019,204 downwards.
TCTCGGACTAGCAGGCTACTATCGACGATTTATCGAAGGATTCTCAAAGATCGCTGTACCACTTACCGCTCTCACGCATAAACACAAGCCTTTTGTTTGGGGAACTGAACAAGAGTCTGCCTTTCGAACCCTCAAGCATAAGCTTTGCAATGCACTTGTTCTCACATTGCCCGACGGAAACGACGATTTCATTGTCTATTGTGATGCTTCCAACCTTGGTCTTGGTTGTGTTCTCATGCAACGAGATAAGGTTGTAGCTTACGCATCTCGTCATCTCAAAATCCACGAGAAGAACTATACAACCCATGATCTCGAGCTAGGCGCAGTTGTTTTTGCGTTAAAGATTTGGCGACACTACTTGTATGGTACCAAGTGTACGATCTTCACCGATCATAGGAGCCTACAGCATATCTTTAATCAGAAGGAACTTAATATGCGTCAACGCCGATGGGTAGAACTTCTCAACGATTACGACTGTGAGATTTGTTATCACCCAGGCAAAGCAAATGTTCTTGCTGACGCCCTCAGCAGACGAAACTATCTGCTTAGCACTCGTAATGTTCAAGCCCAGTACGATCTCGAAACTCTCATACGCGAAGCTCAGCATGCATGTTTTAATGAACGCACTCTGAAGAAGGAAAGAATCTACCACGATGGAGCCCAGCTTGTGAGCAAATCGAACGGGATATTCCACTTTCTGGACCGAATTTGGATTCCCAAACAAACCAATTTGTGACAGATCTTGATGGACGAAGCCCACAAATCCCGGTATTCTATCCATCCCGGTGCCGACAAAATGTACCAGGACCTTCGTTACAAATACTGGTGGCCCGGCATGAAAAGGGATATTGCCCTCTACGTTGGAAAATTCCTGACATGTGCAAGAGTCAAGGCTGAACATCAAAGACCCTCTGGCTTGCTCGAACAACCACCGATCCCCATGTGGAAGTGGGAGAGTATAGCTATGGACTTTATAACAAAGCTACCGCACACGTCATCAGGTCACGACAACATTTGGGTTGTGGTTGACCGATTGACTAAATCAGCTCACTTTTTACCAATACGGGAAGACTACAAGGTAGAACGATTAGCCCGAATCTACACCGACGAGATCATTTGTAATCATGGGACGCCTCGTGATATCATCTCTGATCGTGACGCTCGGTTTACCTCGTGACTGTGGGAAACGTTTCAAACGGCACTCGGTACATCGCTTAATCTAAGTACCACTTTCCACCCTCAAACCGACGGTCAGACTGAAAGAACGATTCGTACTCTTGAAGACATGCTCCGTTCGTGTGTCATAGACTTCGGTGGTAATTGGGATAAATACCTGCCGTTAGGCGAATTCTCGTACAACAACAACTATCATGCAAGCATTCAAATGGCACCATTCGAGGCTTTATACGGAAGAAGATGTCGATCGCCTATTGTGTGGCACGAGATCGGGCATTCGCAATTAACCGTTCCTGAGCTATTACAAGAAACGACAGATATAATTTTCCAAATTCGAGATAACTTGGTAAAAGCTCGGAATCGACAGAAAAGTTATGCCGATAGACGACGCAAGCCCCTTGAATTTGACGTTGGTGACTACGTACTCCTAAAGGTATCGCCTTGGAAGGGTGTGGTCCGATTCGGCAAGAAAGGAAAGCTCGTGCCTCGATATGTTGGACCTTTTAAGATTCTGGAAAGGATCGGTAAAGTCGCTTACAGACTCGAACTACCGGAGGAACTTAGTAACGTCCACCCGACTTTCCACGTGTCAAACCTCCGAAAATGCCTAGCCGACCACGACTTACATGTACCTCTCGATGATCTGCAAGTGAACAAAACATTACACTTCGTGGAAAAGCCTGTCGAAATCATGGACCGCCAAACCAAGCAACTCAAACGCTCTCGCATTCATATTGTGAAAGTCCGATGGGAAGGAAAACGAGGCGCAGAGTTCACTTGGGAACTCGAAAGCGACATGAAGGCGAAGTACCCGCAGTTGTTTAAGGAGAAAGTCTAGAAAGAGAAAATTCTCAAACGTGATTCACGGTGTTGTACAACTTTTAGCTTAATTTTGGGACGAAATTCCCTAAACAAGGGGAGGCTGTAACACCCCGTGTTTTCGGGAAGTCAAAGTCAAAGTCAAGGTCAAAGTCAACGACCGATTTCGCGCAACTCGACTTGTAGAGAATTTCTTTTATGTGTTTAATTTAGTTGTATTATGTGGAGTAAGTGTCAATAATTACAACAATCGACGTATTACAATCGCCATCTAATCGACTTACGACTGCGAACTGTAGGAAGTAACAATGCGATAAAGTTAACGAAACGAAAATCAAAGTATGCTAATCAAATCGACATCGAATCGAATCTCAACTCGAACTACGTATTTTAGTTACTGTTACACGTGTATGTGTGTGCCTTACGTGTTACCTGGGCATGTTTATTTATGTTATGTTGTGGTAATCAATCGAAACACAATGGACATCGAACTCGAATCACAATCGAACTCAATCGACATCGAACTCGAATCACAATCGAACTATGATAATTAGTGGAGAAAGGATAGCGCAAGATATGAGTGGTTGGGATTAAAAGTAATTTGACTAGGAAACCCTATCGTATCGAACCGCTCGCAACCAAAATCGAAATATCAAAAATCGTCGCACCAAACACTCGAAACGTGCAGCTGATCGATCAGGCTACCAGCCGATCGAACAGCCAACCGATCGGACTGCTGTCCGATCGGACAGGCTGTCCGATCGAGCTGCCTGGCCGATCGGCCAGCACTTTCCCCTTTTGGCATCCTATAAATACCCCTGTCATTGTCATCCTTTCCACTTTTGGAAACCTCTGTTCGACCAGCACGCTTAGTTCATCCTTTTCTCAGATTCCTCTCGATTCCGGTGAGATTTCGTCCTAAACCTTGTACTTTCTTAATCTACACGCACTCCTACACCTTTCTATCTTTCAAATCTTAACTTTTAACCGTGAAATCATCAAGATTCAAGTGTTCTAGGATGATGTCATCATGGGTTCTTGAAGAACTTCATGTTTTGGCCTCAACCCACCAAGAATAACTTGGATCTAGCCGATTTCCACATAAACAAACAAAGATCTTTCATAGATCTAAACATATACCCGGTGAAAAGGATTGAAAGATGGATTTTCCAACTTTCTTTCAACTCTTTTTCACTCAATGCATTCAAACCGATAGAAACGGAGCCTGTGCCGGCTTACAAATCACTCCGGTGGTTGCATGGCTCAAGATCCGGATTCTATCCACGAGGTTAACCGATTTCGGGTTAAACGATAAACTCCGTTCCGAACAGTTCACCAGCCGGATTTGGGTGATTCCTGTCCGACCAGGGGAACCAAGTAAGGACGAGGGATCTATGGTTCGACTCGTTGCCAAAATACCTCAATAAAATGACAAACAAACAGAACAACCAAGTGTTAGACGAATAGGCTGATCAGGTCAGGGTGCTGACCGATCGGACTGCTGTCCGAACGGACAGCCAGCCGATCGGACAGTCAACCGATCGACTGGCCAGCCGATCGGTTAACACATGGTCCCACACTTAATCAATTTATTTTAAAGACTAGTATTGAAAGAACTGTTGTTCGATCGGACTACTGTCCGATCGGATTACTCTTCGGATCATGAGATACTATACTTCAACACTTAATCGATTTTTCAACATGTTCGATGCACTAGGAGTGCCACCCGATCGAACAACCGTCCGATCAGGTGACCCCTTGCTAAGAATTTGGCATGGTTGTTCATGCATGTTGTCCGATCGAACAGCATTAGTGTTCGATCGATCAGTTATCCGATCCATTACACCATACCTTGCATTTCATTTAAAGTTGTTGACTATTGTTGACTTTCCAACCGATCGGTTAGCAAATCATTAAGTTTTGACTTGTTGACCTATCCGATCGAACACCTGTCCGATCCAAAGCAAATCACTACAATTCATTAAAATACCTAACCAATCGGGTTGCCGGCGGATCGAACAGCCGTCCGATCGACCGACCTGAAGGGTAAAGATACTTCAATGTTTTCTAATGCTACAACGAAAAATTCAAAAGTCAAACCATCATACACAAACACATCCTTCTCAAAGGAAGAAACAATCCACTCGAACAGCCATCCGATCGGCCTACCGACCGACCGGACAGCGGTCCGAGCGGACTGTCAACCGAACGGTCAGCCGTCCGATCGTACTACCGTCCGATCGACCAGCTGTCCGACTCTCCAACAATTGTTTTTCCGTTTTACGCGTCGCTTATTATTATGATATCAAACTATTCAGGCTAACCCTACTCGCTAAGCGCTCCCTTCAATCCATCAACCGCTGTGAGTATACTCGATCCCTTTTTGCTTTATGCACTTTTGGGTGTTACATACGTTACAACTATTCAATTCACATCAAACACACTACTCAATACTATTTGAACGCTAACCGTTAATGCATGTTATACGTGGCTTATGAATGCTTGTTTGTTATGTTTACACATGGAATGCTGTCTACCTGCCTTAGCAACGATAGTACTATAGTTTGGACTCAGCACCCGTTCACACGAGGGTTGTTAAGGACAATTACTTGAATGGATTACGGTGGTAATCATGTATTGCGAACTGCCTCGGGCAGTCAACCCGCAGTCATTGGTATCGATGGGTCTATGTTGATAACTAACGTGCTTCATTTCACTATGTGTACGTGCTGGTTATGCGTAAACGAATTCGAACTCTATATGCTATTATCAAACTTGTATGCTCACCTTTACATTTTATGTATTGACTTTATTTTAACGTATGTGACAGGTGCTTAAGTTGTTTGTATGCCTAGCTCACTGTGAAATCGAGGCTAGGAAAGGTCTAGGATGCTCTCTGCGCAGTGATGAAATCGAAGCTAGGAAAAGAGGTCCTAGAAACCAATAAATAAACTATCTATGTATAAATCTGAGTTGTCGGAACATAATTACTTGCCTAGATTTTATCTGTAATAATTTGTTTACTGTTTGAGACATGGTATGGGACATGTTATTTTAAATTAAATGGTAATGATAATTGTTATGGAAACTTCTGGACAATCTGTTTCGCTCAGTGCCATGCCCCGATGATTCCGCCATCGGTTGGGGTGTGACAGATTGGTATCAGAGCCATAACTATAGGGAATTAGGCAAGACACGACCTAGTCCTGGTCGATGTCTTAGATACCTAGTCTATAGTTAGAAACCAACAGACCGACTTGAGTACATCCAGCAGGGACTAAGTACGAGCTTATTTCTCACTATTCTCGCTTATGTTACACTATCACTGCACTCGAATTTTCAACTATGAAAGAGTAACTAAGCCGAGAATAGGTGTGAAAACCGCAAACTCTCGATTAAAGTTGCTTAATCAACCCGCATTTTATCTACAAACGGGGAGAATTATGCCAAATCAGGAGTGAAATCCGTATTTTGATGAATAATCTCCTCTATTTTATTAAAAACAGGAACGGAGTTGTTAAGCTAGGGGTGAAACCCTAACCTTGACGACTTGTTCCGTTCATTTTACAAAACTCTCACCAAAGTCTCGACGGACTCCAACGACCTGAAGTCACAATATGACTAACGGGTTGTGTGCCAAACGCCCAAGAATCGAGGCAGAAGCATAGTCCTGAAGGTCAAATGTGCACAACGGATCCTTGTGAATAGTCGAACCACTTTGGGTAGTCGAAGTCTACTAGCCGCAGACAATCTATTTCTCGATTTTTATGTATTTCAATTCTGAGCCCGCAACTGCCGACTCTGATGTTTCGTCAATTTTATGTGCTTATATATGTGTGTTTAAATTTTGAAGATTTACTCGATTTTTGCTTTCACTCCGATCGACACATACAACTCGCACTGCATTTCTATCTCAATACGCTAACAAATCGCTAAATTGTGGACGACCTCATGCCATGTTATACGCTTATACTACACTCCGATCGACACATACAACATATGGATTAATATACCAAATTAGTCAAACTTGGTAATGGTTAGTTACTTTAATACATTATTTTATTCTAAAGTCAAAAGTAATAATTATGTTATTTTATTTTATAATACTTTTGTTACTTTTTTATATTTTGTTATACTATTATTAGTATTAATATCAATATTAATAAATAAATAATCAAGACACTTTATTAGAAACACGAAAGTAAAAAGTTCATCATAAATAAAGATATAAAAAGTCTCTAATAAAAAAGTAAACGTGCAAACATTAAAACAGTGAACGTAGCACTTCGTTCAAAAATCTTCTAAAAATCTTCAAATAACATGTGATTTTAATAATTATAGTTGTATTTGATAAAAAAAAATATGTTATCATATTTATTTTATGAACCCCTGAGATAAAGATTAAAATTGAACTCACGAACTCTTTCGTGGTAGTTAGATCAACAACTTTGTTTTTTATTAAAAACAAAGAAAATCTTATAGTAGGAAAGTATTTATTTATTTTTACCAATTAAATAGTACATTTTTGTTTTTATAAAAAAAAATATGTCTGTCAAATATTTTTACATGTTTCATTCAATGTATTAAAGATATCTTATAACTAATGTGATTAGTTTTATAAAATTATAATGTATTTTGTTATTTATATAAAAAACGTAAATGAAAGGAAATTCACAAATTACCGTATAAAATTTGACTGACTATTAAAATAATTTTTTAACTTTTTTTCCAAAGTAGATTTAATAAAAAATATTTTAATATTCAAAAAATAATTTTTTTAACTTTATGTTTTATATTTTATATAACTCAAATCAATTCTTTTTAAAAGAAATACGTCTTTAAAGGTGTCTTTCAATTTTTATAAGACTCGCAACAATTTTTTTTTAATAATAGAGACTAATAATTGAGTAATAAATAGTTAGATAATGATTGAGTAATAAATAGTTAGATAATAATTAATGATTACTATTACCTTTTCTCTCTCTTGCCCACCCCTTTAGACCGTGGGGTATGGTGGGACGAGGGTTTGGGGCATGGGGTGACACATGGCTTGGGTGGTCTTCGCTGGGCTGACCCACATTGAAGACGGTATGGTGGGGCGGGGGTTTGGGGCGTGGCCAGCCCAAACTGCATATTTTATATTTTTAAAACAAATTTAAATTTTTTAATAATGTATTTTAAATAAAGAAAGTTACATAAAAAAATTCCTAGTGCTTGTAATATTTTTTCTTTATCTCTTCTCTCGTAATGCCCACGGGTTGTTCGGGTCAAAACCACGATTATGAGGATTCATTTTTGGTATTGTGGTTGGATGAGATTTTTTTTTAAAAATAAGATAGAGATGATTATAGAAGAGGTGGAGTAGTTGTGGTAAAAAAAAATGAATAGAATTGTGAGTTTTTATAGTGAAAAAATCTTTTTTTTTACACATAGCCGTTGGCCAACGGCTAGTTGTCTTGGCCAATTAGATCCCGCCATGTCACCTTGATAGACTTGCCCAACGCCCAGGCTGAATCCCCCGCCCAAGGGGCCACGCCGAAACCCAAGCCCACTCGGGATGGTGACTTGGGCGTTTGTACCCAACCCACGCCCCATACCCCATAGTCTTAACGTTGTGTTTCTGAGTTTAATAAAGGAACGAAAAGGGAAGAAAGAAAGTATAGAGAGGAAAGAAAGTTTATCTTTCCAATTTGGAAAGAAACAAAATTCTTTCATTCTCTGGTATCTCCATCTCTTCCTCTCTTTCTTTCTCCCCATAAAATAAATCTCTGGAACACCATAACTCTTTTCTTTCCTTCCAAATTTCTTCTCTTCTCTTGAAAATAAAACCCTGGAACATAGTGAAGTTGACTTTTGGGTGTATTTAACACAACCCGTGGTAGCAGCTTAAGTCTTCATGCACTCAATGTTAGATACTTTGATATTCCCAAGCTTACTTTAATCACGCGCATTAGACTTAATTGTTACTTTTTTTTTGAACAACAAAGACGGAACTTTTATTCAACCAAATGTCTACAAGCAAGGCGCTGATAGACATATTACATTACATCAGGGATACATCCAGAATAAGAAATCAGTTCATATAAAGTCTAGCATAGCCCATTCTAATGCATAGGTTTGCATTTGGTGATCCGTGTGGATTACCGTGTCGCGTAACGATAAAACTCATGAAGTGAACGTTGGTGATAACCCATTTAATTTCATAAAATTCAGAATTTTTCTATATGCTTGGAACATAGTTATATGGTATATTTTAATAGATTTAGGATCCTGTACATTAATCCAGAAGTGTGAGAAGTGTATTATAACACTATATATAACACAATATAACACCATATAAACACCTAACACTATGTAATACCATATAACACTATGTAAGACTATATAACACTATATAACGAATATAACACTATATTTTGTCTGATAGGATGTCTATGATAGATGTATAGTGTTATATATTATTATATACTGTTATATAGTGTTACATAGTGTTATATGGTGTTATATGGTGTTACATTGTGTTATACGGTGTTTATATGGTGTTATATATAGTGTTATAATACACTTCTTACACTTCTGAATTAATGTACAGGATCCCTACCCTATTTTAATATATATACATAAACCCTGTTGTTAGAGTTAATTGCCAAAATCGTCCCTGAGGTTTGGGCACGTTTGCCATTTTCGTCAAAAATGACACTTTTGTACCAAATTGCCCCCAAGTTTGTAACTTTTTGCCATTTTTATCCAAACCACTTAGTTTATTTTTCTGTTAAGTTGAGGATATTTGAATGAAACTGACAAATATAAACGGCAGGGACGATTTTGGCAATTTACTCATACCCTTTTTAATTTCTTTTATTTAATTATTTTTGTTACATATATAATAAAAAATGTACTTGGAGTTTTTAGAAAAAAAATTAATAGTTTTGTCACATAATTGTTATAAATTTTCATTCAAATAACTAACTCAGTTTATTAGAAATCACACATTTTTTTGGATGACTAAATTTGTTGTTCCAATTAGCAGTTAAGGAATAAAATATGCCTCCAAGTTGTAGGAAACCGCTTGAAGAGCATAAGTTGAGAAAAGAGGCTTAATAATATTCTAATTATGTCAATGCTTAGGCAGTTTTTTTTAAGACAAAATTGCAGAAAACAACCTTTATGTATACCCCAAACTGCACTTTATACCTTTCACTATGAAATCCGCCAAAACCAACCTTTACGTTCATGTTTTGTTACACATCACAACCTTTACACCAAACCTAGTAAAAAAAGTCAGTTAAGTTGCCCCATGTGCGATGCATGTGAGGGCATATATGTCTTTTCCTTTGACCCCTTTTACAATAAATATTATATTTAAATACATTAAAAATACGAATATAACCCCTGGCCTTGAGCAAAACCTGTAAAAAATTAGTAAAAGGATCATGGCTTTGTAGGTTAATGTGTTCACTTACTTTTGAAACAAATAAAATTCTAGAATCAAATTGTAATTACCTGAACAAATATATGCCATATATCTCCGGTTTTGTTTGCAACTGGTTCCAATTTCAACTCGATCATTCCATCATTTGAAGATGCATCAATTTCCCTAAAATATATTTCCATATCACATGAGTTTTTATTGATGAACGAAGAAATAAATTCAACTTTACAAATACTCTGAGAACACTCTCACCTATCCGGAAGTGACAAAACACAGTTTATATAAAATTGGGACCCCGGTTCGGTGGTTTCCATTGTTCAAAAACAGAATACGAGCGAGACCTATACAATACAACTAATGTATAATCAATGTTATGTAACCAAAAGTTCATTCTCATGGCCTACAATTCAATTTCTACACAAAATAACCGAGCTTCAAACAACAAATAACCAAATTACATGCTCTTACATTTAGATTCAGTTCATCCTAAAAGAGATATTTTGTGAAAAAAAAAACTGAGGCCTTTCCTAGCACATCGACAGATCCAAAACGAAGTAAATGAGCACACATTCAACAACAGATCCAAACCCATCTTCTTCATCTCCACCATAACAGGGTTTTTGGATCTGGGTTTTTTCGATATTCGGGTTGGGAATTGAGGTTTTTTTTAGGAGTGTTTTAGGTCTCAAATTCGGATTCGAGGAAAAATTAGTGGGTTTCTGAAACACTATAACAGAAATTGGTAGCGATGGATGTTTCAGGCTATGGTAGTTGTGAATATGGTGGTGGTGCCTGCGGAGATGGTGGTAGCGGCGATTGTCGGAGGTTGGTGTGGAGACGACAGTCATGTTGCAAATTGGATAGGGTGCCGGTAATGGTGGTGTGTAGTGGCGGCGACTGCAATGTGTGTAGGGTGGGTGGTGGTGGTGGGTGGAGAAGGAAGAAGAAGAGATGGGGTTTTTAGATTCTGGAGAGAGAGAGAGAGAGAGGTGGGGGTTTGTTGAAGGAAATAAATAAAAAGGTTTAAATATAATATTTATTGTAAAAGGGGTCAAAGGAAAAGACATATATGCCCTCACATGCATCGCACATGGGGAAACTTAACTGACTTTTTTGACTAGGTTTGGTGTAAAGGTTGTGATGTGTAACAAAACATGAACGTAAAGGTTGGTTTTGGCGGATTTCATAGTGAAAGGTATAAAGTGCAGTTTGGGGTATACATAAAGGTTGTTTTCTGCAATTTTGTCTTTTTTTAATGACAAGGAACGACGTGTCAACCATCGTGATACCGGGCGCTGTGGCCAAGGTCGACTACTTGACCGCCACCAACCCCTTGGCTCTCCCAGATGCGCAGAAACCCGACCTCCACCCAACCGAAGGCACGACAGTGGAATAATCGGTAAAACCTCGCCTCCCATCCAAGATGAACCAGCGCCACCCGTATTCGCCCTTCACCTGGATGCCGCAGAAAATAATCGGGAGAATGATAGTCGAACCTGGGTCACAAAAAACACTAAGTCTTTTCCCAACAACTCCACCACTACCTCATTGTCCAATGCTTAGTTAAGCATCCCATTAAGTGGCTTTGACTAACGGACGTCTTATGGGGGTATGTTTAATGCATAACTAGGATGATCCCGCCGCGTTGCGGCGGACGAAGTATGCTTTATTATGTTAACTTCATTGGATTGTTGAGCGTTTATGAATGCTTGACTGATCTGCATAATACATTACGTCCCTAATCAAAATATAAAACAGTTAGTTTCTACATATTTATTGCAAGTGGTTGATGCTTCTTGTGTTTGATAAAGATTCAGAAAAAATAATAATGGCTTACCGGTTAAACCAACAGAGTCAAAAGCAATGTTAACGGGCCAATCCGTTTTAACAAAACAAAAAAATACCTGTTTGTTTACACATGTGTGATGGGATCTTTAGTGAATTAAGTGAAATAACAAATTAATTGCAGAAATTTAAAACTTTTTTTTGCAAATAAACAACTCAAATTTTGGGGTACGATATATTTTAAAAATCTTGAAACATAACAGAAACTTTTAACAATATTATCTTATAACAGTGATGGGGTAATTTGATCATCATTCTATACACTTTTTGCTTTCACATGAATTCTATCACATCATTTTAGAAGCAAATATTGTGGTAGCAGGAATAGCACTTCATTATTAAAAACAAAGATAACATTTTGAAAATTTCACCTTCAATTTCTCTACTGCATTACTAACTTTGTTTTGATAGTCACAATCCCTCAATTTCATTTAACTACAACAGTCAACAGGTATACCAATATGACTTCCATTGCAGATTCTTAAATTGCCACTTTACAATTGAGGTCACTACTCCTACACATCAAAACGGTCCTAAACCAGGTTGGACCCATGTAACACCCTCAAAAAATTTACTTGAATTTAATACTAATTTTATATATTTTTAGACAAAAGATATTAAAATGACATAAGTATCATAAGTCAAGTTCACAAGTAGCATAAACCTTAGTCAACTAATGACTAAGTTGGAACATTCAAAAGTTGTTTACAACCCATGAACAAAGTCTAAGTAAGATTAAAACATTGCGGAAGCTTCAAAAGTCGTGTTCGGTTCTTCAACGTTGCTTGACCGTCATCCGTAAGATCTACCTCGTCACCTAGGGTCAAAACCATTAAAACATTAGTTTTGACATTGTTATATAACACATAAACATGAGATCCAACATCAAATTTTAAATAAAAAAAAAATAAAAGTTTTTCTGGTTCCACCGTAACTTACGGTGTCACCGTAAGTTACGGTAAGTCCTGGAAAGCTTTTGGTCCACCGTAAAACAGGGGTGAACCACCGTAAGTTCCTGACCTCTACCGTAAGTTACAGTACTACCGTAACTTACGGTAGTTCCTAGAAATCCATGTTTTTGTTTGGTTTGTTCATTACACTAAAACCCAACTCTCGGATTTCAGTTTTCTAGGATACCAATACATTAAAATCTCGTATTTCTAATATGTTATATATTATTCAATATCAAAGATCAATCCATCATAATCCGGAGCATTAACCATGCTTTACTTGATTATTCGACCCGTTTGGCTCGTCTAAGGAATCCTCCATTGTGACGACTACCAACGAGTTCCAACCAAATTTGATCTATTATTCAATATAGCGACATCACCGCTTTAATTCAAAACAACCTTTATTCTAAAATCAAATTACGCATTTAATAATCATCAAAATCTACTTAATGTAACGGGTCAAGTTACATACCTTTAAAGCAAGCCCTTCAAACGTGCGTCCACACCGGTTTGCCTGCTAGATGCCCTGGCTTCCTTTCCTTGTAATCCTCTTGTGATGAGGATCAGTAATCTATGCTTTAATTTCGATTTAAACTTGGATTGAGCCTTCAATTTGCAAGTTTAGTGAAGATTTAGGGTTTTGATGTGTGGGGATCGCCCCCTTGCTCTGCTTGTACGACCAGACACCTCCTTGTGGGGTGTTTGGTGTGTTTTATTTGATTAATAAAAATTAAGTTTCAATTTTTACAACTTAAGTCCCTCCATTTTGATCAACATTTAATTTAGTTGCTTTTAACCCTACTATAGGTTATTTCTAAACTTGTAACTAACTAGGTTAAAATTTCTAGTTGGTAAATTCTCATTTATTTATACTTTATAATTCTAATATAAAGTTTTATATTTTCGGGGTGTTACAAGTCCACCCCCTTAAAAGGGTCGTTTCGTCCCCGAAACCGAAGTACGTACCAAATAATGTAGGGTGGAGACGTCGCATCTCCTCTTCGGACTCCCACGTAGTGTCCGAACCTTTCCTATGCTCCCATTTGATTTTGACTTGGTCAATTTGTTTATTTCGTAAATGTTTGACCTTTCGATCTAAAATCTCCACCGGTCTCACCGCATAATTCAGACTATTATCCACTTCGATATCATCGTAATGGATATAGACCGTTTCGTCTGCTAGGCACTTTCGTAATTGTGACACGTGAAACGTGCCATGAATCCCACTTAGCTCCTCCAGTAGCTCAAGGCGGTAAGCTACCTTGCCAACCCTTCTTATGATTTTAAATGGCCCAATAAACCTCGGGCTTAGCTTTCCCCTTTTTCTGAATCTAATAACGCCCTTCCATGGGGAAACCTTTAGCATGACCATGTCGCCAACCTGGAATTCGATTGGCCTATTCCTTTTATCAGCATATGCCTTTTGCCTGTCTTGAGCCGCTTTCAAGTGTGCCCGAACTATATCGATCTTTTCATTCGTGGCTCGTACTATATCTTGGTGGGCGAGTTCACGTGGACCCACTTCACCCCAACATACCGGGGTTCGGCACTTCCAACCATAGAGCATTTCGTATGGTGCCATCTTAATACTAGATTGGTAGCTGTTATTATACGAGAACTCGACTAACGGTAGGTGAACATCCCAACTTCCTCCAAAGTCGATTATACACGCCCGTAGCATGTCCCCCAATGTTTGTATCGTTCTTTCACTCTGTCCATCCATTTGAGGATGGTACGCAGTGCTAATGAACAATTTGGTTCCCATTTGCTCTTGGAAATCTCGCCAGAAATTTGAAGTAAACCGGGTATCCCTATCAGACACGATGGATACCGGCACCCCATGACGTGCTATTATTTCATTAGTGTAAACTTCTGACATCTTTTCTGACGTATAAGTCTCACGAATCGGAATGAAGTGAGCACTTTTCGTCAATCTATCCACCACTACCCATATGGAATCAAAACCACGATTCGTCTTAGGCAACTTGGTTAATAGGTCCATTGTAATATGTTCCCATTTCCAAACCGGAATTTCTAACGGTTGGAGTTTGCCGTATGGTTTCTGGTGCTCCGCCTTGACTTGTAAACATGTCAAGCATTTTTCCACATACTTCGCCACATCCCTTTTCATTCCAGGCCACCAATAATTTTGTTTTAGATCATTGTACATCTTGGTCGCACCCGGATGACTTGAATATCGGGATTTATGAGCTTCATTAAGTAGAAGCGCCTTCACCCCACAAGTATGTGGGATCCATATCCTTCCGGATCGAGTCTTCAACCCGTTATTCCCATCCGTCAAATCTTTCAACTGACCGATTATTCTTTCCTTCTTCCAATTCTCCTCTTTTACTGCTTCTAATTGCGCCTCTCGAATACATTCAAGTATACCCGAGGACACCACGAGCTGCATCGACCTTACTCGTATTGGGACATAGTCCGCTTTTCTGCTCAGAGCATCCGCCACCATGTAGGTCCCCTATTCGTATGGATCTTTCACAGAATTGTATATCCAACCTAGAGTGCGGAATCCTCTAGATTAGATTAGCACGAAAACGAGTAGAAAACAGAAATCAGCAATCACTTTCAAACCGGATCTTTATTGATTATCTATCAAACTGATTACAATCAATCAAGATCCCTAACCAACTTCAAATTCGTCCAAGTCTAAGCACTCTCACGAATTTGCTCTCACACACTGTTTTGGCTGATTAACCTGAACCCTAAAGCCTAACATTGTTTATATAACACAAGGTTACTACTTGGGCCAAGGTTAAACATCATGGACTGCAAATTGGACAGGCCCAATTCGCCTCCATCACCCTAATTGGGTTTTGTTTAGCCCAAACTCTATTAACTCACTAATACAAAGCTAAACCCGCTAACCGTTTATCGTTTATCTAATTACAAGATATCCAAAGACCAAAACTAAGCTGTTGTCACAAACATGCACCAACAAACTCCCCCTTGACAATAGCTTCATAAAATAACTTTGTCTTCAGTCATCTTGCAATCTTCATGTAGTCTTGCACTGTCTTTGGTCTTTGGATAGCTTCAGCTTCAATAGCTTCTGTCAGCAACAGACTCCCCCTAAGCTGATGCATCCAATCACCAAATCTTCAAAAACTCTAGCGTTTGAGTAAACTCCAGTTCAGCATATGTATAGCAATCTTCAAACTCTTCAGCTTTGTCTGCAATATAGAAAGGAGGTTCTACCATGCATCCAATGAAACTCTCATCTTCACAGCAACTTTCTCAGCAACACAGCAACTTCTCAGCAACACAGCAACTTCTCAGCAACACACTGCTTCAATCTGTTTACTATAAAACAAACATCTCGAGAAACCATAAGAATTTTTCAACATAAGTTAAACAAATTATTATTATTCAAGAGATTTGTTAAACTGTATAACAGATTAAGCCTTTTCCAATTTATCACCAACCCGCAAAACTTTTTAATCACACCCTATAACCTGCATGATTTAAAATTTTGAACTCACTTTCTAACACCGTCTCCCCCTATCAGTAACAATTCCTCCAAGAATAACAGTTTTCCGTACGTTAAGAATTTTAACAGAAAAAGACACTATTTTTGGATTTTTTATGTTTTTCTGAAAGCAAGTAAATAACAAAAGCAATAAACACTCTATTTTTGTGAGAATCACTGGTAAGAAGATCATATCAACAGAATCAAACTGTTTCACACTATTAGATAATTCTTTATTTAATTTTTCGTGAAAAGCAGTCCAAGACGATTACCAGTATGTTTGTCCTCTTAAACAAAATGCATGAACATTTCAAGTACCATTACCGTATGATACGTTAAGGTAATTTTATTACTGATATACTAGTGTGTCCCACTTCAGGATATACCCCCACGATCAAGGTATGCACAAAGATTCATCGTAGTAGGTGAGTATACTGAATTCATCCTTTAAGATATCCTGACAGTGTCTGGGTCTGCATATAATCTGTTTTATCATGTTTTGATTGCTTAACAATGAACACCCAAATAAATACTAATCAAATCCTGGAAATATAAACAACACACTCTATCATGCAAGTATCTTCCCTACCACATATTTCACAAGTCCAATCCAGATTTCTGAAATCTTAACTGGGAATAGGTTGAGAAGAGAACAGAATAGATCTTTAGTAGAGATGGTATAATATACAGATCAAATGAGTTTTTCTCAATTTGATATAGGTTTATTGGGTTTCATTTGGGCACTTGAGGGCCTCTTTCGGGTGTATTAGATCTATAGCGCGACAACGTACAGCTAGGTCAGCATGTATCTGGATGCAGCAGAAGCTGTCGTTGCCTAGCACCTCCAGGTCAGCATATATCTGGATGCAGCAGAGGAGGTACACGACTTTTTTCAGAGAAGATTTCAGAATCAGATCAAAATTGTGTGTATCGGGACAACATACAGACATTCAAATAGAAATGAGCTAATTCCAAGTGACTTTCTTTCCTGGGGTCATGTACAGTTTTAGTTCTGAACAGAAGGACAGCCAAGATATCCCCAGATGAAATAACAGTATAAAGACCCAAAACTTCAGATTTTGGCAATCTGTCAACGCAAGATTTAAGGTCATTAAACCATACACCACTGATGTGTTCCCCACTCATACACATTTCATTTATGTTTATATCACATTGGTAAGTTGATTATTTCATGCTTTTTGCCTACTGGTACATCATATGATGAAGCTGCTATCACACTTAAGCAATTTTAATTTCAGTTTCAGAGTGACAGTCTAACTTGCCGATGTACTATCATTTCTTCTTTTTCACACAGTGAACTCATTTTTAATTTTCTAATTTTTTTATGTTTTTGATTTTTCAAATTTTTTTTATTTTTGATTTTTTAAGAAAAGTAGTAAACTATTTACAAAAATTCTTATGAAAAACCAGTTATTCAGGATTCCTCATCCCGTTGAGTTCGACTAAGTGTTCAAAGCGAGCCCTGTCAAAAGCTTTAGTATAAAGATCTGCCAGGTTATCTAGTGTGTCGATTCAGCACTTTGAACTTCAATTTAAATCAATCAATATAAATATATCAACAATCTCACGTCCCCCTTCATGTGCCTAGAGCAGCCATTATCAACATAAGTTGATAATCCTCCTTAGCAACTCCTGCACACACCAACTAAGAAATTAGTTAGATTGGGGGACCCAAGCCTTAATGGACTTGGGTCGTCCAAATTCACCAACCACTGGAACATCCATCCAATATCCATTACTCCTAACTGGAGTCTTGGATCTCAGACCTGTTGATGGAAATGGGTTTTGATTTCCATAAGGTCTCTGGTCCTTAGGGTTCCTATATGTATTTGGACTATTTGACCTTTGGAAATTTTGATTTGGGTATCTTGAATTTTGATTCCAAGAAGCATTATTGTTGTAATTTCTAAAGCCATTGTTATAAAAAGTTCGACCACCATTATTTTGGTATCGATTTTGATATTGACCTTGACTTCTGAAATTATTAGAATTAAAATTGTTCATTCTAGGTGAACTGCTTCTAGGTCTGTCAAATCTGGCTGGTGGAGATCTAGGCTGAAATCTAGGTTGATTTCTTTGAAAACGTGGAACTTGTGGAGTTCCTTTTTCAGCCTTATCTACACCAACAGCAACATTTTCTGGTTGCTTAGGAGCAGATTTCTTTGTAGAATTTGAGCCTTTCTCCTCACTATCACCTTCCTTCACTGGTAATTTCCCTCTCTGTTTTTCACTAAGTTGTGCTTCACTCTTTTTGTTAGGACAGCAGCTAGCTACATGTCCCTTGATGTGACATTTGAAGCACGATCTCTTTTTCGAAGACTTCTTAGCTGGAGTCTCTGAGGTAGATCCCTTATCAGATGGTGATGATCCCTTGGATGAACCTTGTTTAGTTTGCTTGATTTCAGATTTTGCTATGCTCTTATTTTTAGCAAACTCTACATTTGATTCATTTTCAATAACAGCAGTTTCGTTTTTCATATCACTACCTTGAACAAAATTAATCTTTTTGACAAAAGCTTGATTTTTATTCTTAGGCGGTGAAATTTTCTTTTTCAAATCATCACTCTCAGATCCATCACCTTGACTTGATGTGGATGCGAAACTACTAGGTGTAGATGCCATAAAGTTTGCTAGCTCATCTTCACTAGGCAGGAATGAATAATCATGACTAAGAGGAGGTGGAACTTCATTAAAACCCTGGAAGCCCACACTGGTCTTGTCATTACTCTTCTTTAACCCACCCATCATGTGTTTCATAACAAAAGTAGAGTCCCTGAATTGACCTAATTTCTTTTCAAGTTCAACAATTTTGAGTTGTGCATCTGACAACTCTTTGCATTTTTCAGAAATCTCTTTTGTTTTCTTAGCCCATCATGTCATGAGCTAAGTCTATGACTTGAAGTTTTTCATTTAGTTTGCAAGTTAAAACTTCAATTTCAGCTTCATAACCTTTTATCTTCTTCAAGTATGTAGATTCATTTCTTTTAGCAAAAAAATTTGACTCTTTTATGCTTGACATCTCACTTACCAGACTTTGGTTTTGTGTTGTCAATCTGTCAACCGCACCCTGTAGTTCATGACATCTCAAACATACAGAATTAGATTGTACCTCTTTCTCATGAACTTCTGAGGTTTCATCAGCAACAACCTGTTCAGCTTCACTCTCTTTCCCAACTTCAGCATCCACTTTTGCTTCAGCATTCTCCACTTGAGCTTCAGCATTTTTCACTTTAGATTCAGCATCACTCACAGTAGTTTCAGCCTCATCAACTGGCACTATCTCTGCCATGAATGCCTGAGTGGCACTCTCATTCCCCTGATATCGCTTTTGTAATGCATCCCACATATCCTTTGAATTATTGTACTTTGTGAAGGTATGCTTGATGCTATCAGGTAAAGACATCTTTATCGCAGCCAAGGCTCTCTTTTCAGCCTCATACGTCTTTTTATCATCCTCTTTCATGTTCGCATAGTCTGTTCGACGTGGTCTGCCCTCAAAATCGTGTGTTGGGTTTATGTACCCATCTTCAATACAGATCCACATGCGTGCATCCTGAGATTCAATGAAGAATTTGAAGTTGTCCTTCCATGTAAGATAATTCTCCACCTTCATCATCTTAGGTGCTTTCAAATTTATCATGTTTGACATTTTAACGTAACAGACTGTTAAAACCGTACAAAAAATCTCCGAAAACAGTGGTTACCAAATTACACCTTTAGAATCGTCTCGAAAAGACCAATCCAATGATATATAATGTCGAAAACCGAAATCGGGATTTTCCAGAGTCTAATGGTCCAAACGGTTCTGTCAAATGAGCTACAGATCACTTTCTATTTGCAAAACAGTCAAATTTTCTCGACGCTTGCCAACGAAAATTCCACCACTTTTAATTATGCTAATAATTTCGCTGGTTATCCAGTTAATTTCGCTGGTTGTGCTGCTTAATTCGCTGGTAACTTAAATTCGCTGGTCAACGAAGTTAATTTTGCTGGTCTATTTCGCTGATCAAGTTCGCTATTACGACGACCTGTAAAGTCTCCGAAAACCGTGATAATTTCGCTGTGGAAAATTATACGGTTACCAAAGTCGCCTTTGGATTTAACTTCGCCGGTCACCGAGTAATTTAGTCACAAATTCGCTGGTGTGTTAATTTCGCTGGTCAGTCAGCAAAATAAATCAAATTTGCCAGTTAAGTTTGGAAACTTGATCTGATTGAAATTTTGAAGATTTTTCTGATTTTCTAACACGAATCTGCAAAATCAAAACACCAAATCAGCACAATAATTTCGAAAATTATCAAGAACAGATGGAAAACCACGAAGAACACGAAGAACAGTCTTCGAATCCCAGCCAAATACTCGTCAAAATCCAACAGAAATCGTCCCGAAAACCTGCAAATCAGCAAAACTCAACAAACAAACTGATCAAACACAAACAAATTCGCTGAAAATTATCAAAACTCAAGAAACTTCGAAACCCTAATTTCAGGTTTAAAAAATTTTGAAAATTTTAACCAACTTCCTGTTTCTCCAAGAACAATTCTGAACCGAGCCTCCAAGAGCCTAATGCTCTGATACCAATTGTAGGTCCCCTATTCGTATGGATCTTTCACAGAATTGTATATCCAACCTAGAGTGCGGAATCCTCTAGATTAGATTAGCACAGAAACGAGTAGAAAACAGAAATCAGCAATCACTTTCAAACCGGATCTTTATTGATTATCTATCAAACTGATTACAATCAATCAAGATCCCTAACCAACTTCAAATTCGTCCAAGTCTAAGCACTCTCACGAATTTTCTCTCACACACTGTTTTGGCTGATTAACCTGAACCCTAAAGCCTAACCTTGTTTATATAACACAAGGTTACTACTTGGGCCAAGGTTAAACATCATGGACTGCGAATTGGACAGGCCCAATTCGCCTCCATCACCCTAATTGGGTTTTGTTTAGCCCAAACTCTATTAACTCACTAATACAAAGCTAAACCCGCTAACTGTTTATCGTTTAACTAATTACAAGATATCCAAAGACCAAATCTAAGCTGTTGTCACGAACATGCACCAACACACCACATTAGCCTTTCCGGGGTGATAATGTATTTCACAATCGAAGTCTTTCACCGTTTCTAGCCATCGCCTTTGTCGCATATTTAACTCCTTCTGATCGAAGAAGTATTTCAAACTCTTGTGATCGGTGAATATGGTGCACTTTACCCCATACAAGTAGTGCCTCCATATTTTTAATGCAAATACCACCGCAGCCAACTCGAGATCGTGCGTGGGATATTTCTTTTCGTGTATCTTCAACTGCCTCGAGGCATAGGCTATTACCTTGCCCCGTTGCATCAACACGCAACCGAGCCCTGATAGTGAAGCATCCGAATAAACCACCATGTCTTCTACTCCGTCCGGCAATGTCAGTACCGGAGCTTGAGTTAGCCTTTCTTTTAGCGTTTGAAACGCTCTTTCTTGATCGATACCCCAAATGAACCTTTCCTTCTTCCGGGTTAGCTTTGTCAGCGGTGACGCAATCTTGGAGAAATCTTGAATGAATCTCCTATAGTATCCAGCGAGCCCCAAAAAGCTTCTAATTTCTGAAGGGTTCTTCGGAGAATTCCATTTTGACACGGCCTCAATCTTTGACGGATCCACCAATACTCCGTCGGCACTTATGACGTGGCCAAGGAATTGTACCTCTCGTAACCAAAAGGCACACTTAGAGAATTTCGCATACAACCTTTATCGTCTAAGTGTCTCTAACACTTCTTGTAAGTGGTGTGCGTGTTCAGCTTCACTCTTTGAATACACCAAAATATCATCGATAAACACGATGACCGACTTATCCAACATTGGCTTGCAAACCCGATTCATGAGGTCCATGAAAGCCGCGGGTGCATTTGTTAGCCCAAATGACATCACGAGGAATTCGTAATGTCCGTATCTCGTACGGAAAGCGGTCTTCGGCACATCTTCTTCCTTGACCTTTAGTTGGTGATACCCCGATCTAAGGTCAATTTTCGAAAACCAATTCGCACCTTGTAATTGGTCGACTAAATCATCTATTCTCGGAAGCGGGTATCGGTTCTTTACCGTGAGTTTGTTTAACTCCCGGTAATCGATACACATGCGCATGCTTCCGTCCTTCTTTCTCACGAACAATACCGGTGCGCCCCAAGGAGACACACTCGGCCTTATGAATCCCTTGTCAAGCAGGTCTTGAATTTGGGACATCAACTCTTTTAATTCCGACGGTGCAAGTCGGTACAGGGCTTTTGCTACGGGTTTTGCGCCCGGAATCAATTTGATTCCGAACTCTACTTCCCGTTCAGGCGGTATCCCTGGTAAATCCTCCGGAAACACTGATGTGCGATAAAGTGTCGTATATTTTAGGTGTATATTTTAAGCCCTTTTTAACACTTATTTTAGCCAAGTTTTAAATTTATAAAACACGATATTTCACTAACACTAAACACACATATGGGCAAGTGCACCCATCGTTGAGTGTAGTATAGCGTTGGTAAGATACCGAGGTCGTCCAAGGACACAAGAGCTTTTAGTACCGGTTTATCCTCAACGTCTAACCAAAATAAAAGTTTAGAAAAATGTTTTAAACTAAGAAAAATAAAAACTAACTAAAATGCTGAAAATAAAAATAAAATAAAAACAGATAGACAAGATGAATCACTTGGTTCCGACTCGTATCTAGTATAACCTTTGATTATTTCCGCACTTTTGCACATAATTAAGAGATTATCTTAGTTATTGTAGTAGGCCCCTCTTTTGAAGGTGACGTTACCCTCACCCCAGTAGTTTGAGTCAGCAGGGATACAATCCTAAAGGGGTGGATTATTGGAAGATAATGAATTAAGTTATTAATGCAGTATTGTGGTAGGCCCCGCTTTTGGCGGTGACGTTACCCTCGACTAAGTAGTCTGAGTCAGCAGGGATACAGTCCTAAATAGCCGGGTTATAGTATTAATAGTAGTTAACTTATGAGGGGATCAAAGAGTTTGGACCCCCGCCATCCAATACCGTGAAGTATTGAAGGAGGTCCTACTAAATTTGACCCAGGTCCATTGCAGGACCTCTAAACGCTGAACAATGGCAAGACCTTTACCAAACCGTTCCCTTAACCCCCGACCAGGTAGCCAACATACCTCCATATAGACCGTGGAGATATGAATGGTGAAAATCCTTTATTTTATATAGACAGTAAAATAATGCCAAGACACCACGGACAAACGATAAGGAAAGATCACCTTCAACATAAGTAACTAGTTATTAAAGTCATTAATACAAAACCAAATAAAAAGTGCAAAAGATTAGAAATAAAAAGTATTATACTAGACACTTTCTCTTCACCAAGTGATGTAAGAGACTTAGGCAAACATGGCCTTGATTGTCAAGAACTCTTACGATCAATCTTGGATCCCGAGACGACTCACACACTCTATGATGGACAATGGATGATGGTGGTGGATGAAGTGTGAGAGAGGTGGTGTGCCAAGGGATGAGTTGCAATGAAACCAAGCACTCCTATTTATAGGCTGAACAGAGGCCTGGGCACGGCCCCGTGTTCGCTGGGCACGGCCCCGTGCCCGTCTGACACTCTCTCTCTTCATTAATTGTAATTCGCAATTACAATTAATGCGCCTGCAGTACTTTCGGCACGCCCCCGTGTCCGCTGAGCACGGCCCGTGGTGGGCAATAGAAGCTTCTATAGGTTTGTCTTTTCTGCTGCTTCTTGGGCACGACCCCGTGCTGGCTGAGCACGGGGCGTGTTCAGCCTTCTGTTTTCTCTATTTTGCTTTGGAAGGTGCCGTTGAGGGTTCGGGCAATCCACTAATGTTCCTTTTCTTGTATTTATGTTGGATTTAGCTGTCTTTTTGCTTCTTTTGCGTTTTTGAGCTCATTTAATCCTGAAAATACAAAAGGAAGACAAAAACACTCTTTTTCCAATATTAGTACTAAAAAAGGGTTAGTTTTATGCCTCATTTGATGTAATTTATATGTTGCATTTTACACACATCAAACACATCTTCATAATCTCGTACTACTGGTACATCTTCAATCTTCCGTGATTCTTTCTCGGGCTCATTTGCGTATATCATGAATGCCTTGCATCCTCGCTTCATAAGCTTGTGAGCTTTCAACATTGAGCACACTATGGGGTTACCTCCTTTTTCGCCATAAATGGTGACGTGTTTCCCGCTCGGAGATGTTAGTTTTATCTCTTTACGAAAACACATGACTTTTGCATGGTGCTGGGCTAGCCAATCCATCCCAACGACTACTTGAAATTCCCCCATTGACATCGGGATTAGGTCTATCAAGTATTCCTCATCGTCGATGCTTAATTTGCAGCCACGACAAACATCACAAACTATAAAACTTTTGTTGTCTCCTATTTCAACTTCTAAGGGCACAGGTAATTTCGTCAATACAAATGAAGGATGTCGAATAAATCCATGCGAAATGAAGGATTTATTCGCACCCGTATCAAACAATACACGTGCTGGAATTGAGTTAATTATGAATATACCTGAAACCACATCGGGTTCTGTCTTCGCTTCAGCCGCGGTAAGTTGGAAGGACCTAGCCTTCGCTTTAGGAGCTTCTGTTGGAGACTCCTTAACATCTCTCTTTCCAACTAAGTCCGGACATTCGGACTTTTTGTGGCCGGGTTGATAACATTTGTAGCAAACAGAGACTTTTCCCGGGCATAGCGAGGCCGTGTGCCCCGTCTTATTACATATGGGGCATGGCTTGTCTTTGAATCGACATTCCCCTTTGTGTCCCTTCCCGCACACTTTACAACTTGGCGACCCACCTTTAGCATCCACCTTCTTTCCCGATTCTCCAGTTCGGGCTTTCTTTGTAGGGCTTGGGTTTACATCATGTGCCCTCTTCGTATGGATCTTTCACAGAATTGTCTTTCTAATCAAGAGTGCGGAATCCTCTTGATCAGAATAAGCAGAAAACAAGTAGAAGAACAGAAACAGCAATTCACTTTCAAACCGGTCTTTATTGATTATCTATCAAAGTGATTACAATCAATCAAGATCCCTAACCAACTCCAAATTCGTCCAAGGCCTTTGCACTCTCACGAATTTGCTCTCAAACAATGTTCTGGCTGATTAACCTAAACCCTAAAGCCTAACCTTGTTTATATAACACAAGGTTACTACTTGGGCCAAGGTTAAACATCATGGACTGCGAATTGGACAAGCCCAATTCGCCTCCATCACCCTAATTGATTGGGTTTGGTTAGCCCAAACATTACAACTAACTATTACAAAGCTAAACCCGCTAACTGTTTATTGTTTAACTAATTACAAGATATCCAAAGACCAAATCTAAGTTGTTGTCACAAACATGCACTAACAAACTCCCCCTTGACAATAGCTTCATAAAATAACTTTGTCTTCAGTCTTCTTGCAATCTTCATGTATTCGTGCTCTGTCTTTGGTCTTTGGATAGCTTCAGCTTCAATAGCTTCTGTCAGCAACAGACTCCCCCTAAGCTGATGCATCCAATCACCAAATCTTCAAAAACTCTAGCGTTTGAGTAAACTCCAGTTCAGCATATGTATAGCAATCTTCAAACTCTTCAGCTTTGTCTGCAATATAGAAAGGAGGTTCTACCATGCATCCAATGAAACTCTCATCTTCACAGCAACTTTCTCAGCAACACAGCAACTTCTCAGCAACACAGCAACTTCTCAGCAACACACTGCTTCAATCTGTTTACTATAAAACAAACATCTCGAGAAACCATAAGAATTTTTCAACATAAGTTAAACAAATTATTATTATTCAAGAGATTTGTTAAACTGTATAACAGATTAAGCCTTTTCCAATTTATCACCAACCCGCAAAACTTTTTAATCACACCCTATAACCTGCATGATTTAAAATTTTGAACTCACTTTCTAACACCGTCTCCCCCTATCAGTAACAATTCCTCCAAGAATAACAGTTTTCCGTACGTTAAGAATTTTAACAGAAAAAGACACTATTTTTGGATTTTTTATGTTTTTCTGAAAGCAAGTAAATAACAAAAGCAATAAACACTCTATTTTTGTGAGAATCACTGGTAAGAAGATCATATCAACAGAATCAAACTGTTTCACACTATTAGATAATTCTTTATTTATTTTTTCGTGAAAAGCAGTCCAAGACGATTGTCTGTATGTTGTCCCGATACACACAATTTTGATCTGATTCTGAAATCTTCTCTGAAAAAAATCGTGTACCTCCTCTGCTGCATCCAGATATATGCTGACCTGGAGGTGCTAGGCAACGACAGCTTCTGCTGCATCCAGATACATGTTGACCTAGCTGTACCTTGTCGCGCTATAGATCTAATACACCCGAAAGAGGCCCTCTAGTGCCCAAATGAAACCCAAGAAACCTATATCAAACTGAGAAAAACTCATTTGATCTGTATATTATACCATCTCTCCTAAAGATCTATTCTGTTCTCTTCTCAACCTATTCCCAGTTAAGATTTCAGAAATCTGGATTGGACTTGTGAAATATGTGGTAGGGAAGATACTTGCATGATAGAGTGTGTTGTTTATATTTCCAGGATTTGATTAGTATTTATTTGGGTGTTCATAGTTAAGCAATTAAAACATGATACAACATATTATATGCAGACCTAGACACTGTCAGGATATCTTAAAGGATGAATTCAGTATACTCACCTACTACGATGAATCTTTGTGCATACCTTGATCGTGGGGGTATATCCTGAAGTGGGACACACTAGTATCTCAGTAATTAATATTACTTTAACGTATCATATGGTAATGGTACTTGAAATGTTCATGCATTTTGTTTAAGAGGACAAACATACTGGTAATCGTCTTGGACTGCTTTTCACGAAAAATTAAATAAAGAATTATCTAATAGTGTGAAAACGGTTTGATTGTGCTGATATGATCTTCTTACCAGTGATTCTCACAAAAATAGCGTGTTTATTGCTTTTGTTATTTATTTGCTTTCAGAAAAATATAAAAAATCCAAAAAATAGTGTCTTTTTCTGTTTAAAATTCTTAACGTACGGAAGACTGTTATTCTTGGAGGAATTGTTACTGATAGGGGGAGACAGTGTTGGAAAGTGAGTTCAAAATTTTGAATCATGCGGGTTATAGGGTGTTTGATTAAAAAGATTTGCGTGTTGGTGATAAATTGGAAAAGGCTTAATCTGTTATACAGTTTAACAAATCTCTTGAATAATAATAATTTGTTTAACTTATGTTGAAAAATTCTTATGGTTTCTTGAGATGTTTGTTTTATAGTATACAGATTGAAGCAGTGTGTTGCTGAGAAGTTGCTGCGAAGTTGCTGAGAAGTTGCTGTGTTGCTGAGAAAGTTGCTGTGAAGATGACAATTTGATTGGATGCATGGTAGAACCTCCTTTCTATATTGCTGACAAAAGTTGAAGAGTTTGAAGATTGCTATACATATGCTGAACTGGAGTTTACTCAAACGCTAAAGTTTTTGAAGATTTGGTGATTGGATGCATCAGCTTAGGGGGAGTCTGTTGCTGACAGAAGCTATTGAAGCTGAAGCTATCCAAAGACCAAAGACAGTGCAAGAATACATGAAGATTGCAAGATGACTGAAGACAAAGTTATTTTATGAAGCTATTGTCAAGGGGGAGTTTGTTGGTGCATGTTTGTGACAACAGCTTAGATTTGGTCTTTGGATATCTTGTAATTAGTTAAACGATAAACAGTTAGCGGGTTTAGCTTTGTATTAGTGAGTTAATAGAGTTTGGGCTAAACAAAACCCAATTAGGGTGATGGAGGCGAATTGGGCTTGTCCAATTCGCAGTCCATGTTGGAAACCTTGGCCCAAGTAGTAACCTTGTGTTATATAAACAAGGTTAGGCTTTAGGGTTTAGGTTAATCAGCCAGAACATTGTTTGAGAGCAAATTCGTGAGAGTGCAAAGGCCTTGGACGAATTTGGAGTTGGTTAGGGATCTTGATTGATTGTAATCACTTTGATAGATAATCAATAAAGACCGGTTTGAAAGTGAATTGCTGTTTCTGTTCTTCTACCTGTTTTCTGCTTATTCTGATCAAGAGGATTCCGCACTCTTGATTAGAAAGACAATTCTGTGAAAGATCCATACGAAGAGGGGACCTACACGTGTGCCCCGTCTTATTACATATGGGGCATGGCTTGTCTTTGAATCGACATTCCCCTTTGTGTCCCTTCCCGCACACTTTACAACTTGGCGACCCACCTTTAGCATCCACCTTCTTTCCCGATTCTCCAGTTCGGGCTTTCTTTGTAGGGCTTGGGTTTACATCATGTGCCCTTCGCTCACCTCTTTCGACTTGTTTCTTCAACTCGATTTCCCGTTCCCGAGCAACGTTAATGATTTCGGTAAGGGTCTCGTATTTGGAAGGAGTCATAAACTCCCTATATTCAGCGCTCAACATATTGTAGTAGTAGTATATTTTCTGTTCTTCGTTCGTCACCAATTCACTACTAAACTTCATTTTATCCATAAACATCGCCGTGATCTTGTCTATGGTTTCACCCTTGTGCCTAAGTTGCATGAACTCTTCCTTGATTTTGTTAATAACCGCTTTGGGACTATGATGTTTAAGAAATGGTGTCTTAAACTCTTCCCACGTCATGGCCCTTGCCGCTTTGGCCCCTATTTCATTCTTTTTGTTATCCCACCAATCCTTGGCTTGTCCTCTGAACTGACCCGTTCCGTAAGCAACGAAATCGCTTTCGTCGCAATGGGTCCTTTCAAACACCCCTTCTATGTCGCCCAACCATCTTTGGCAAATTATCGGATCGACTTCCCCGTTATAGATTGGCGGTTTACACGCCATGAATTCCTTATATGAGCACCCTTTACGTTCTCCAGTTTTGTCTTTCATAAGGTTGACCGTATCCTCCAACCTTTTAACTCGTTCTTCTACGAGTGTCAACACCGTACTTTGGATCTTGTCTATAAACCCGGATAGACTGCCTTCAATTGCCTTCCCTACTTCCTCGGCAATTATTTCTTTCATTTGTTCGGTGCTTGTCGGCACCGGATCGTTATTGCTCCCTTTCGACATCTTGAAACTGAAATGTTTACATCAAACGTTAAACATTTCATTCATGACATTGCTTTGTTTGTTTCGGTTTAGCCAAGTTCCTAACTTGCTTTAACCGTTCACATTTAATGCACTTTCCGGGTTTGAGTGTGTTAACACGCTCTTCCCATGCATATCAATTCGTTTCTCATTCCTTACATAAGACATAATCTACTAACATAATAAGTTAATTCTTACCGGACGATCGATCAAGTTTGAACCGAACACTTTGTTGACAACCTTAAGCTCTGATACCAACTTGTAACACCCTCAAAAAATTTACTTGGATTTAATACTAATTTTATATATTTTTAGACAAAAGATATTAAAATGACATAAGTATCATAAGTCAAGTTCACAAGTAGCATAAACCTTAGTCAACTAATGACTAAGTTGGAACATTCAAAAGTTGTTTAAGAAATTGTTTACAACCCATGAACAAAGTCTAAGTAAGATTAAAACATTGCGGAAGCTTCAAAAGTCGTGTTCGGTTCTTCAACGTTGCTTGACCGTCATCCGTAAGATCCACCTCGTCACCTAGGGTCAAAACCATTAAAACATTAGTTTTGACATTGTTATATAACACATAAACATGAGATCCAACATCAAATTTTAAATAAAAAAAAAATAAAAGTTTTTCTGGTTCCACCGTAACTTACGGTGTCACCGTAAGTTACGGTAAGTCCTGGAAAGCTTTTGGTCCACCGTAAAACAGGGGTGAACCACCGTAAGTTCCTGACCTCTACCGTAAGTTACGGTACTACCGTAACTTACGGTAGTTCTTGGAAATCCATGTTTTTGTTTGGTTTGTTCATTACACTAAAACCCAACTCTCGGATTTCAGTTTTCTAGGATACCAATACATTAAAATCTCGTATTTCTAATATGTTATATATTATTCAATATCAAAGATCAATCCATCATAATCCGGAGCATTAACCATGCCTTACTTGATTATTCGACCCGTTTGGCTCGTCTAAGGAATCCTCCATTGTGACGACTACCAACGAGTTCCAACCAAATTTGATCTATTATTCAATATAGCGACATCACCGCTTTAATTCAAAACAACCTTTATTCTAAAATCCAATTACGCATTTAATAATCATCAAAATCTACTTAATGTAACGGGTCAAGTTACATACCTTTAAAGCAAGCCCTTCAAACGTGCGTCCACACCGGTTTGCCTGCTAGATGCCCCGGCTTCCTTTCCTTGTAATCCTCTTGTGATGAGGATCAGTAATCTATGCTTTAATTTCGATTTAAACTTGGATTGAGCCTTCAATTTGCAAGTTTAGTGAAGATTTAGGGTTTTGATGTGTGGGGATCGCCCCCTTGCTCTGCTTGTACGACCAGACACCTCCTTGTGGGGTGTTTGGTGTGTTTTATTTGATTAATAAAAATTAAGTTTCAATTTTTACAACTTAAGTCCCTCCATTTTGATCAACATTTAATTTAGTTGCTTTTAACCCTACTATAGGTTATTTCTAAACTTGTAACTAACTAGGTTAAAATTTCTAGTTGGTAAATTCTCATTTATTTATACTTTATAATTCTAATATAAAGTTTTATATTTTCGGGGTGTTACAACCCATCACTAAAATCTTGTCATAACACACAAAGGTGTGTACATCACTACCACAACAAATCAGTTGAATGAGCCATCGAATAAAATCACTACAAATGTTCAAATCACTCTTACTCAAATCCCCTGTTTCAAACTTTTATAAAAATTGTTATCCAAACTTTTATAAAAACTTGTTCCAGACTTATATGACCATATTATAGCAGTTGAAGTGGCATATTGTTTAAACACTTGATTCACATACAAATTACCATATGATGTGGGTTAGTGATGTTGTGTATTAATGTAGTAGTCAACCTACATATATCATAATATGTATGGCTAAGACTCATTTTAGCAGCCAATGTAATAGGTTTTTTTAGTGGATGAAGGATGCAAAATAAAGAGTCCATACTACAACCAACATGGAGAACTAAAATGATAGTCTACATATGTTCTTCACAGTGTATTAACTCATGTTTGCTTGTAGTCGTTCATCAATTCAACATTCCCCAACTATTCAATAAACTCATTTTATAAATTCCTTTACACAACAGAATATTTTCATATCACAAACTACCTGTTGAACAATCAATTTCATCATCAAAAAAATTAAAAGCAACAACCGTTTTGACAGTATGTTGTAAAACAACGTATTCACGACACAAAACACACGCAACATACAATCAACAATTTCAAAAATCGAATATCAGTTATATTAAAGGAAACCCCTAAAATTTAAAAATCGAAGTAACATTAAAGAACATCACCTATAAGTAAAAAGACAGCCAGGAAGACGACGGAACCCTAGTCGCCAGGTATGACCAGCTGCTCTTTGCCACTGCCGTCGTTCGTCATTCGATAAACCAAACGGTCGTCACCTAAGCTCTAGAATGGAATGACTGAAGCGCTTGATTAGGTCGTCGTAGCTTGTCGGTTACTTTATTTCTCTCCATAACTCTCCTTATCTCTCTAATCTGATCCGTGTGTATGTGAGTTTCTGTTCAAGAGAGACAGGGTATGTGAGATGCAGAGGGACATTAAAGAAAATCAACTATGGTGGCGAAAACCTAACGTTACAAAGTTCTCTGGCGCAAACCACTGATGTGTTTTGATATATATAATAATGTCTAGGGCTGAGTGGGACGCTATTTTGATTGTATGGTATACACGTATATCCTTTTAATTCACATCATAGCCTAGATTTTTTTTTGGAAGGAGACTTTCTCTGTACAAGACCGATTGGCCTCCGGGGTCATGTCAAAGACATTTCCCCGTCAGCCCCGCTCTTCCGGACGCGATGTTCGATCGGGCCCCGGCCGGCGCGCAAGCTGACTTCCGCCCGGAAACCATACTGCCCCCACACGATAGACTCGCTGGGGTAACAGCTGGGTAAAACCGGGTTGCCCTCAAGACCGCACCATGCCTCGGTAGGATACGATCCATCATTGGGACGTCCCCTCCCCCCTAAGACCACAAGTGGGAGTTGAACCGGCGACCTCCAAGGAGGAAGCCGGCCAACTTAACCCCATGGGAATTACCCACTGGGCCACGAGTTCCAAGAGTACAAGGGTTTTATCATCCTTAACAAATATATTTGAATATCGATATTTGTGAAATTTTGAGTTTCATAACTGGTACTACGATATATCAGTTGAATATCGATATTTGTGAAATTTTGAGTTTCATAACTGGTACTACGATATATTAGTAAAACAACCTATTGTTCAGGTAGTTTTTATGTTCTTTATTCTTGAAACATAGCTAATTAGTGAAAATAATCCGGCCTTTTTTTCTTTCTTTGATAATTTTAGCGCGCAAACGTCAAATCCCAAATCTCAAGCCGCTGATTCATTTGTAAGAAGATCACCGCTTGATTCCACGT
This sequence comes from Helianthus tuberosus, assembly GCA_030545235.1. Taxonomy (NCBI): domain Eukaryota; kingdom Viridiplantae; phylum Streptophyta; class Magnoliopsida; order Asterales; family Asteraceae; genus Helianthus; species Helianthus tuberosus. The sequence goes on along the minus strand of CM060414.1, from coordinate 60,986,906 downwards.
CACCAAGGAAGCGATTAGCTCTTACAATAACACAAGTACATTTAGTTTTCTATGTTCTGATTTATGTTTCGGTTTTTATTAAAGTTTTATCACCTAAATTCCTGAAATGTCTAAGTTTGAAAAAGACAAACCATAGCACAAGGGTTTTAGAGGGTGTTTGGGATTACGTTTTGAAGTGATTATTTGATTATTGTGTTTGTAAAACATTAATAATCTAAAAAAAATGTTTGGATGAAAAAGTGATTATCCGCCTTCAAAACGCAGTTTTGGAGAAGCATGTACCTACATGCTTTTTCAAAACGCAGTTTTGAAAACGCAATATCTATTTTGAAAACGCATAATCTATTTTGAAAACGCAACACCAAACACCCCCTTACCTGTATGGAAGAGATATAAACCCAAAATAATGTGCACTTTTTGTAACAAAGTTTTGTGTAGCTTGAAGGTAGACCATTGGAGGGTGCAAAGTAGAAGGAAGCACGTGTTCAGATAAAAAAGTGTTGTTATTACCAAGGGACGATGAATAAAAGTATGTAGAAGGCCAATGACATTTGTATTGTAATAGGTTTTACATGGCTAATGCTTAGAGTTCTTTAACCCTCTCCGTAGCAACACAGGTTGACTTCTATCTAGCGTTTGTATACGTTACGCCTCAATTTGTAAGCCCCCACCCGTAACGCGGCAAGGGTCCCATCTAGTTATATATCAAAAGAAATACATTTGACATTCTTTAAGTGATATTTATGTCAAAGTTGCAGGTCTCATTGAAATCATAAGTTTAATAATGCACATTTAGCATCGCTCATTTCAAATAATTAACAAATGCTCAATATATTTGTCACCATTACATGATTAAATTATAAATAAAGACTACAACTTTCTGTTTCTTCCTAAAAGAAGTACACAAGTAGATCAAGATATCATGCCTGCAATGCAAAAACCTGAAATAAACACCTAACTCAACCAAAAACCGAGAAACAACGCTTTTCCTACAAGAAAACGCAAAGTGCATTCAAACGACAACTTTCGATTTCTCCTCAACATAGTCAAAGTTGAAGCTTCTAGCAACATCAAAGAACCGCGCAACAGCCTCCTCCGGAGTTCCAACAAGAACACCATGGCCCAGGTTCAGAATGTGACCCCGCGGTCCAGCACACTTCACAACCCTGTCATACAAAAGCAAGCGTAAATGTTTAAACAACGCAAAAAAAAAAAAAACGGTTAATTTAACTAAAAACGACACTCACCTGTGGATTTCATCTGTCAAGGCGGAAAGAGGCGAAAACAAATAAGCGGGATCCACATTTCCTTGTATGCTGATGTCATCACCGAGCCTCCGTCTTCCATCAGCCATATCAACCGTCCAATCCAGTCCAATCACATCAACTCCTGTTCCCTTCATCTTTTCAAGCAACCCACCATTCCCGTTGATGTAAAGTACAAGCGGGATATCAGGGCATTTCTTCTTTACAATACCCACAATCTGAAAAGACAAAAAAGAACGAATCCTGATGAATATAAACCTCATGTCATGAAAAGAAGACCTAAGAGTTGAGTTAAGTTGAGTTGACTTTACCTCATTGATATACGGCTTTGACCAAAGCTCCCACATGTGTGGAGGCAACTGTCCACCCCAAGAATCGAATATTTGTACGCAATGAGCACCCGCTTTCACTTGGTAAACAACATATTCGGCTATTGCTTCGGTTAAATGTGAGAGAAGAGCCCGTAATACGTGTGGGGCTGTATGGCACATGCTTTTTATATTTGTATATGTACGGGTAGTGCCACCTTCTACAATGTATGTCGCGATTGTCCACGGAGCACCCACAAAACCCAAAACCGCAGCTTTCCCATCAACCTAATTCACAAGCACTAATTAGATTTTCAAATATATTCAACGAGCTATGGTTTGACTTCAATCTACTACGCACAGGTTGTGGAATAGGTCAAAACAGGTTCTTGTTAAAAGGGGGTCAGGTCAAGTGGGGTCGACTCAATAACATTTTTTGCCCATTTATTAATTATTTTTGTTCAAAAAATGAATGTGTAATTATGATTACAAGATTAATATAATTTTACATTAATAACCTATAATCTCAAATAAAACATTTTTTGTCCACCTATTAGCTAAATATTTTTTATATGGTCCGTATGATCCATTTGAGATAAAACCCAACCCAAATCGACCCATATAGAAGTATATGGGTCAATATTGCCACTCTTAAGCATAGCACTTAAAATGAATGCAACGCTTGTTACAGAATTGATACCAGTATTTCCCAATTAGTACTAAATGTTATGAAATTTAGCCACTTTTTGAAATATTTGCAAAAAGTTGAAAAAAAAAAAAAAATACATGATGATTCAAATATGAAAACTAACAAATTTGACCTCAAAAGTCAAAGTACAAGATACCTCTTGTCGAAGAATCTTGAGGGAATCGCCAACAAAGTTTAGTTTATCTAAATCAATCGGATGTAATACTTTCAACCCTTCTTCAGAACGAATTGGAGTTTGAATAACCGGGCCCCGCACTTCTTCTATGTCAAAAGGAACACCAAACGCGGGTAAAGGGGTAAGAATGTCGGAAAATATAATAACTCCATCAGGATGGAAAGCTTCCCATGGCTGCAATGAGATTTCCACAATGAGATCGGTCGTCTCTGATCTCTCTCTAAAAGATGGATGTTTCTCTGCAAGTTTTCTGTAAATCGCCATGTACCTTCCCGCTTGTCGCATCATCCATGCTGGCGGTCGGTTAACCGGAAGTCCTCTTGCCGCCCTCACCAGAAGTGGTTCTGGATTCCCATTTTGAGCAAGAACACAACCAGAGGATAATCAAAGAGAGAAAATCGATGTTCAAAATAAAATTTAACCTGTACTATGCCTTCATTCATATGTATTCTTATCTAACAGGTTTGATTGTCGGTTTGCAGCCTTTCTGGTAACGAAGGTTTTGTAAATTGTGTAAGATTCCTTTTTCTTTGCAAATCAAGGAGAATGCTGAGAATTTTGTGGTATTATGTGGGGTTTTTATTAATTCTTTATGATCGTTGTCTGTTTTTGCTTTAGTTTTCATTTATCTCCTTGCCCTTTTAATTAAAATGCCTACAGAAATTCCGGTTTAACAGGCTTTTGTGTGATTTACTGTGGTCTGATCCTACTGAGTCAGCAGAGGGCTTGTCAGATAGTGATCGAGGTGTTTCATGTACTTTTGGAGCTGATAAAGTTTATGTATTTCTTACGAAGAGAGGTCTAGACCTTATATGCAGAGGTCATCAGGTGAATATTATTATTCAATGTGTATTGCTCGATTGTCATTAATGATCACTTGCCTGTTATTTGTTCATCCCATGAAATGCTTACTTCAATGACACATAAACCAGCTTCTGTAACCATGTAAATATTCAGAGCGTGTTTGGATTTGCATTTCAGAAGATCTGATATTCAAATTTTTTGACCTTCTGATTATAAGAGTCAAATTATCAGTGTCATCCAAAGACAAACTAAAGTTAAATATTTTTCTCTTCTTTTACTCTAAAATGAGAGACTTTACTCCCATTTTACAAACGCCTCTCCTTGTCTTCACGTAAATATCATTTTGAGTCATAAAAGTAGGTTAATTCCTTCAAAATCAGAATTTGACACATCTAAACACTTTTCTTTTTTTTTTTTAAACGGCTAACATACACATCCTCTAATCCTACTCCTAATTCTACACCACTATCCACTATGAGACTCGAACCCTCAACCTCACAGAAAGGGACACCACTTTTCACACTCTAAACACTTTCTTCTAAATTCTAGTTTATTACATCTCATTTTCGTTATCTAATATCACGTAACTATTTTTAGAATGGGCATCCATGCACCGCCTCATCGTTGAATGCCTTTGTGAGAAATGTATAAGCATGCAACTCACTGAAGATACCATAAATGTAAAAGGAAACAAAAATGAAGTATTACATTCTTTTTAATTGCAAGTGGTAGAGGATGGCTATGAGTTTTTTTTGCCAAAAGAAGACTTGTTACAAAATTTTCAGCTCCAAACCACGGGGGAGTTCAATAATATGTGTGCACTATAGAGTGCATAGTTGTCAATAGCGAGCGTAGTGATCGCTATAGCGCGCTACGTAGCGTATAGGTCTAGGCTCGCTACAGGTAACTTATTGCTATTTGTCGCTATTCGCCATTAACAACTATGATTGAGTGTTGATGAATCGCTAATGTGTACAGCTCAATTGTCATATCTCATTAGTGACCACATATTTTCACTTTTACATGTAACATATACTTCCATGACACTTAAACCAGCTTCTATAACCATGTAAATAGTTTTGGTTATTAATCTTCTGATGATGTGAGTCAAATAATGGGTTCGAGCCTAGGGAGAAACTTAGCCTTAACACACACACACACCAAAAAAAAGAGTTAAATGTCATTTTAGTCCCTGTGGTTTGGGCCATTTTGCCAGTTTAGTCCAAAGGTTTCATTTTCGCCTGTGGGTCCAAAAAGGTTTCATCGTTGCCATTTTAGTCCACTAGGTTAACTTTATCCATTTTTTCTGTTAACGAGAATGGCAATACGGTCATCTTATATGGCCGAATTGCCCTTCTAGTTAACAGAATTACATATAAAATGACCGAATTGCTTTTCTCATTAACAGAAAAAATGGATGAAGTTAACCCAGTAGACTAAAATGGCAACGATGAAACCTTTTTGGACCCACAGGTGAAAAATGAAACTTTTGGAGTAAACTGGCAAAATTGCCCAAACCATGGGGACTAAAATGGCATTTAACTCCCAAAAGAAAAAAAAAAACTAATCATTTTCCTTACTAAAGAATGTCATTTTGGGGCTGTGAGTTCCTTCAAAATTAGAACTTACTACCGCTATATATGCTCTAACAACATCATAAACTCATAATTTACCATTAATTACAAAAAATTGAGGATAAAGAAGAGTACCCGAAGAAGAATCAGATGCAGATGCAGAGGGACGAACTACTCTGACTCGCTTAAATCTGCTGGTGGGTGCGACCCCATTAGGGCTGCTTGAATTAAACCCTAGAAAACTTGAAGATTTCCACCCCACGCTGCAACAACCGCACCCGCTGCAACCACATTCAAGAAAACAGCAACAATTAGATGAAATTTTTACGCGTGTTAGAATGTGAAATTGGGTGCGAGGGAGGATGATACCTGTTGAAAGAAGCAAAACCCATTTGAGAGATGAAGATTCTGAATCGATTTCACCCAAAGTTTAATGTGTTTAAGATTCAGAGTGAGTGTTGCAACCTTGGCTCTGCCATGGGAGAGTGATTGAGGGGTTTTCTTATCTAAAGTGGATATTGACCGTCTTGTTTGTCATCTTCATTTCATGTTTATACGTTTGTAATAATAACCCTCCAAGTTTGATGAAAGTACAAAATAACCCTATTTGACGGTTTTTTAACCGTCAACTTTCTTTTATTTCTATCGACCTCTCCTTTCAAGCTATTTAAAGGCAACCTATTTAACTTTCAAAAAAAAAAGGCAACCTATTTGACTGATATTTATTTACTTTGATCCTACCCGCTAGTTTATTATTTTATTTTTTTTAAATCATTCACTTTTTTTTTAATATTTAACAAATAAAATAGGAAAATACTTTCATTAATATTAAAAAAACAATACATAAACTTAAAAAAAAAAACCTAATCACTTAAAAAAATCATCTACTTTGAAGCTTTTTGATGATGTCTTCTTGCAATTTTTTAAAAGTCGAGCGTTTTGGTTCGGGATAATTATCAACATCCATCGTCAATATATCCCACTCTTTGAGCCGAACCTTATCATCGGCCAATCGTAACTTTTCTCCCGTCACGCGTGACTTTTCTTCTACCGTCCGTTCCTTCGCCCTCGCCTTTTGGGCCGTGACCTCTGTGTAAGTTTTAAATTGCGTCATAAACTACTCCATCTTCGGATCAACCTTGTGCTTTTCTTTCTTTGAGGCAGCCTCCTTCTTTGATTTGTCCCGGCCCGGGGACGTTCCGCTTCCCTTACGGCGTACTCTTCTTCATCGAACTCGGCGTCGTCGTTTAAATTTATGTGACATCTCGCGTCCGAGCCGTCAGCGCTATAACTACCGGTCTCCGAGGTTCTTTGACGTTTTGCCATCTCCACCTCGTTTGGAACCGGCGCCCACTTTGGGGCCGTTCGCATAACTTCCCACGCCCGAACGTGTGCGAACGTGGTTTTATGGTCCGTCTTGTAAACATCCAATGCCTTTTTGAACACATCCTCATCGCTCATCCCACTACGACGCCCACTTGTATATATTTTATTATATTCTTCCGAAAACTTGTTGACGAGCCCGCTCATCTTTCGCCACTTAGAAGATACCGAGTCGACATCTCGATACGGTCCTCGTTCCATTAGCTCAAGAAAATTCGCCAAAACCGATTTCCAAAACTCCTCACCCGTTTGATTGTTACCTATATTCGACAAAAATATATGTTACAAAAAATTAAAAAATTAATACTACAAAGTATATACTTATAAAAAATTACAAGTTCTTTTTACGTACCTTTAATGGGGTGTGTGGACGAGCCTATATAAGCCTTCGCTAAGGCTTCTTCCTCAAGTTGCGTCAATTGTTTCGGCTTCGGTTTGGAAGGTTGGCTTTGCTCACCCGCAACTTGCTTGCCTTTTTTTCGTTTGTTTGTTTGCGGTTGGGTCTTGGGAACAACTTCAACAACAACTTCGTCGGGTTCGGTTCGAATGGGTTGCGATGGTTGTTCGGGTTGAACGGGTTGCATATTAAAAGGGTTACGCATCATCAAGTGTTGTATGGCTTGACTTTGTTGCGTACTCGCAAAAACATTCGGTGAGTTTTGGAAAGCGGCAAAAGCGTTTGCGGAAAATTGACCGAATGGGTTCGGTTCCATCGTGGGATAGTACCCCGGCACCGAAAATACATTCGGATTGTTCGGGTTATTCGTGTTGTTGGGGTTGCTCGGGTTGTTGGGGACGTTCGGGTTGTTCGGACGAAGGGGGGACGTTCCCATACCGGCTGCCCTTACGACAAAGTGACCTTTGACTTTTAAGGCCAACAAACATTACATACAGCCACCAAAGCTATATTTTTAGTGACCTTTGACTATTATTTTTAGTGAATTAATGCTAGATCATAGTTATCAAAAAAGCTAGTCCCCTCAATACACACAGGTCTCGTCTCTTCTGGCAAGGCGTAAAAAAAATCCGATAGCTTGAGAAAGAAAAAAATGAATTTAATTGAAAAATAGAATATATTATGTCATAAAAATAATATGTTCTTCAAATATATTTGTATAACTAATATACTTAGCCAGTTAGCCGTCAATATCATCTAACCAATATCAATAAACTTAAAACCTTATATAGTAAGTTAAAATCAAACACTTTGAAAGAAAAAAAAAATTGAGCATATAAGGTTATGAAAATCATCAACTGTGAAACAATATACATGACTAAAAACATAGTTTAGTGAAACATCATGTTTTTTACTTGTTATTGACCTTTGATTATATACAAGATACATATTTTCTCATCTTCTTTTATCTCTTCTTCAAGTTATGACTAAAAACATAGTTTAGTGAAACATTATGTTTTTTACTTGTTATTGACCTTTGATTATATATATACAAGACTAGGTTATTACCCGGGATTGCTTCCCGGGCTCAGGAAACTTAGTTATATTAATTACTATTTGTTATTAATACGACCTCATTACATCAAGCATCTCATTGGATTCAACAACAATGTCTTCAAATCACCGGATTAGATCATGAACCCATATTAGAGGTCAAACAAAAGCACAACAGGACCACATGAATAACATCATTTCCACTTTTACTTCAATGCACTTACATGATCGGGTGATTTGGGATTTTGTAAAAATGTTTGTTCTTGTACTTCTTTACAAAATTACATAGAAGTCAAGAAAACGAAACGACGAATTAAACAGATGTTGAGTTATTCAAAGTTCTGTTGAATACTAAATGAGATGTTGATCAAAATTCAAACAGATGTTGACCAAAAGTCAATCAGATGTTGACCAATAGTCAAACAGATGTTGACCTTAAACAGATGTTTGGTTTAAGGCCAAACATCTGTTTATGGCCAAACATCTGTTTAAGGTCAAACATCTGCTTAAGTCCAAATATCTGATATAGAAGGCCAAACATCTGTTTAAGGCAAAACATATGTTTAAGGTCAAACATCTGTTTATGGCCAAACATCTGTTTAAGGTCAAACAACTGTTTAAGTCCAAACATCTGATATAGAAGGCCAAACATCTGTTTAAGCCTGAATAGATGTTTAACTTAATCAGATCTACTGTCTTCTCACACTGTTTTCCTCTTCAAAACACTGTTCAACCTAACATGGGTTTCCATCAACTGTTGACCAAAAGGCAAACAGATGTTCAAACCACTGTTTGTTATTGTACTTCTTTATAAAATTACATAGAATTCAAGAAAACGAAACAATGACTTAAAGAACTATAATTTAACACATAATCTAATCGGGCAAAGCAATCTATTATCTGACAATTCCCTGGTTTTTACAACATGAAACACAACATCATCATGCCAAATACAGCCATATATATCCATCCATTATTCTGAATTCATAAACCCATAAATGCAAAAGAATATCACATTTGTGATTAATAAACCAAGTTTCTACTAATTGCAGTTACTATAAGCAAAAAGAAGCATAATATCATCTATATATAAAACACAAAGTGCTAATAACAGTGTTTTATCATGTTAGCCATACATATCAACAAAACATCAAGTTAATAAGTTAAAAAAAACCATACAACATCACCATCAAAAAATTCAAAGTTATAATATCTGATATCAGAACATACTTAAAGGTCGTTGTTAAACTGAAGTAACGTGATTTAATACGATCTTCTGCTGCGAAGACACGTATGTGAAGTGCAACATATCACCAAACCTCAAGTTATTCTCAGTCATAAACTTCCGCCAACCATCCAACGCATAACGTGGCTTGCATTCATTTAACTCCGTCTTGACATCATAAACCTCCACAACTCCAACCATGTTTTGAACTTTCAAAGGATGAAGATCAACAGAAAGACCTGCTCGTCTGGCAACTTCAGCAGGAAGACGCTACATGTATTGTGTGGAAAAATAACCAAGTAGAATTATCATTTCAATCTAAAATCTGATTTTGTTTTGGCAAATGATGAGTTAAGAAGTTAGCATTTCACTTACTGTGTAAATTTCGTTGAGATGAATTAGTAGCCGTAGAAGATGAACGTGAATTCCTTGACATTGCATACGTGAGAGAAGGAGAAGGATTCAAAAGAAGAAAGAGTAAAAGATCAGGAACATTAAAAAAATAGAACCAAACAGTAGTTTTAAAATTTTGAATTATAATATGTCATACCTAGGGATTCACATATCCTCAATAAATTATAATATTCCATTTTATCATTTTCTAATTAAAAATCATTTCATGAAAAACAAAATAGAATTGTTTCAAATTATTGAATTAATTATTTCAAGGAATCTATTACATTGAGAAAACATTAACAACAAATTTTGTAATCTTTGTAGAATGTAAATCGGGTGTTCATCGGTTAGGTTTATGGTTTATTTGTATATGATTTATAAAATATTATTATCTTTATTTAATAAATAATCAAGTTAAACGGTTTTTTTTTCAGTTATCCAAATAAACCAAACAAAACAAATAAAATAAAACATGGATCCATAAACAAAACAAAAAACCAAATAAAATGTGTTTCGGTTTACGCTTCTTACTTGGTTACGGTTTTTCTGAACACCCTACTTTGAATCACTTAGACAAAATTTGAAGTATATAAATAAGCTATTGAATGAGATGACTTAAATAAATTAATGGGAGAAACAGGCACAAATTAAATATTTTTTAAAAACTGTAATATATGACGGATACTTATTAAACCTTAGTGGCCAGGGATAACGGTAAAAACCAATAAAGAACAACCACATCCACTGATAATCCTATATAAATTATGAGATAAGATGATAAGATTAAAAATGCTTAAAGATTACAAATGTTTGTAGATAAAAAAGTTGTTATTTGGGTTTATACAATATATATTATAAATTGTTGCTTCTCTTAATACACATAAGTTTTAAACATAAATATTGAATATTGAACATCTCAATATTTAATTAACATATACATTATAATATGCAAAGAAAGATCATACTCATTATAATATTAGAACACAACAGTATAATAAGCAGATAAGTTTTAGGGAATTCAAAACCACACAATCAGTCCAAAACATAACAACACCAAACACCCAAAACCAACAAAACGAAAACCATAAGTTCAACATAGCAAAAGCATATGAAATCAACACGTAAATGTTTTCGAAAATACAGAGAAAACTGTTTCTCAATCTTGGGAATCAAAAGCTTCGAAACACCAACATCTTCATCCTGAGACAGTTCAACACTCATGCGGCGCTTTGTCGAGGAACAACCTAATGCATCATCTACGTCGCACACTTCACGAATATTACATTTTGTTTCGTCAGAAAAGGGATTCTTATTGCCTACGAGTGTTTTGGATGCAGGTGTAACATTGTCACCGCTGCATGACATCTCATCCTGATATAAAAAGACAATAAGTATTAATGTTTCGAAAAATTTAGTACAAATAACCAAATTCTTATATTACCTTCATAAGGTCAACAGGAGTAGACAAACTGCAGGAATCTGGAACATCCAACGATTCGGACTGCTCATGCTTTAAGTACATAATACACAGTAACATAAAATACCCACAATGGTATAAATCTATTTCAAAACGATATGACTATGAAATGAAAAGAATGACATAATGAAGATTTAAACCTGGTTAAGATTGGATTTGACGTAGAGCGCGGCAAGGATCTCATCATCGTTAGTGGCCATTGCAATACCATAGTTTTCAACCTGATGCTCAATGTTATAGTCTTTAACATTTATGATGAACGCATATTTCTTTCCAATCAATGTGTCAAAAATCTCAGGATATGGGTTCGGTATCTCTCCAGAATTAACAACCTATGATTTTATAAAAATTAATATAAATTACTATGAACACAATGATTCCATAATTGAGAACCTACAATTTTATAAAAATTAATTTTAAATTATATTTACTACATGGCCAAATAACTGAATGCATGTATTTATTACCTGATCTTGGATTGCAAGTAACTCTTTGGCAGATTTCTTAAGAATCTTGTAAGCTTCGTAATCAAAGAGTGTCAAAGACACAGTACCGGAAGAGTCTTGCACCCTGATAGGTATCTTGAAGCTATCAAAGTTAAAAACAAATGAAAACATTAGTATTGCTAATAACAGAAGTGTGGTTCATATTAGTATTTAATATAAGGAAATAAAACTGTAATCTCAAACCGCGGAATAGAATAGATGTCCACTCCTTCACATTTATCATTTGTATACACCAAAGCTTTTGTATGATCAACATCAAATGAACCATACACATTCTCTTTCCATACAAATCTTTCCTCCACACTGGACTTACAGTGGTTACAACCAGTGTAATACCAAAGTTTATCAGTGCATATGGTTGTGATTGTGCCGAGAACCAAAACCTTCTTTGTCTATCGATATCAAACAAAAATAATAATCCTTAGAAAAGACTATAAAAAAACTCAGCATGTAAAATACTTATAAGAAAATACACACCGTTAATATGGTTCCAGAGAAACCAATAAGCATGAAATCAGGGTTATTAAGGAACTCATCTTCAACACTTGAGATAACGTAAGAACCAACATGCTCATTTGATGAAGATGAAGCAGAAATTTTCTCTACATACCTAAACAGATTCATGTGATCAAATTAAAACGTAAAAAGTAAATGTAAAATCAAAATAATACTATTTAATGTTTATATGCATATTACTAACTATACCTCTTCCTAAAAGAGGACATCTCTTCAATGTCAGTGTCGATAAAAAGTCTGCTAAGCTCAAACCCGTTTGCAACTCCACGATTGCCTGAATTTAAAAATAAAACCAAATGTAGATCAATATAAACAGTGTCAAAATTAAAACATATAAATAAATATAAATATAAATATAAATATAAATTACTAAATAAATAAAAATTAAACTAATTAAATTTAAATTGTACCTTTGTAAAGGTTGACCATACCAAAATGACAAAGGATAACAACATGTTTCTCTTGTTTCTTATCATTCATGTAAGCAAACATGTCAATGGCAAAAGCATCCCACAAAGTAACCGGACACTTTTGACCTCTAAAATATTAACATAAAACATAATAACATCAAGCAACCTTGTAATGCTTTAAACGTCAAAATGCAACAACTTAATAAAAAAAACTCACTCAAGGTCTTCAACTCTAAGATTAAGTCTCCTGCCCTTGCTCCCATCCTTCTTTGTTGTATCCTCTAGATTGAAACATACTTCCACATAACCAATCCAATCTATAAACAAAAATATATTGTTAAAAGAAAACAGCATTAAGAAGCGATAACATGAAAAATAACAATAAGACAAAACAGTACATATATATCACGTAGTGATTTACATGCCAATAACTGTATTAACTTCAATTTTATTTTGAACAACATCCTTGAGGTTAACGAAATTAAAACGGTATTTCGGTCCGGTCCAGACCAGTCAAGGCATTTCTCAACAGAAGTATAGAAATACAGAGATATTTTGTCATTTCTGTTGGTATACTTAGCAGAGGACTTATTAGCAGCAAGAGACGGTTTGGTGATAAGAAGACATTGATCCAGCTGAAGGAAGTCTTTGAATTTTCCTAGCATCTTATGCAGACAGCTGGCTTGTATCATAGTTCCCTAACAATATGAAACATCCGATTAAATAAAAAACGTGTTATATAACATTTGTGTATTCAAATGTCCAAAAAAATTATAAGACAAATATATAAGGTACCATCTCATCCATGAAGATCATATCAAGGCGATATGTTTCATTTTTGTTTTCATTCACCATCTTCCTCGACATGCTAACAATCTGTAGGACCGGGTTTGGGGGACCGAAACCGTGATTCTTGTGATTATGTTCAAAGACGGAAGAGATTAGAAATGATAAACAAACAACTTTGTATTAATCCGGTAGTATAACATTACAAGTCGGCCCGATTACATGATAACCGAACTAATACCAAAGGAGTATACATTCGGGGAGAGATCAAGTGGTGATCTCTCCCAGACACACTGAAGCTCACAGGGAACTCTCAAATGAGCTCCCCTATTCTCTCTTGGTCTTGCAAATGACAAAGTGTTGGTATTTATACCCAACACAGGTTGTATGGTCGAAGGATCTAACTGATTGATCGATAGATCATCTGTCGATCATCCAGCTATCGAAAGATACACATATACCTCGAAGGATGACATATCCTTCGAGGTCCATCTTCATCTATCGATGGATATCTTTCGAGCTCATCGAAGGATATACACAATCCTTCGATGCCTTATCCTTCGACACCAAACATTATACAACCATAATTTGTCTAGCAAAACCCACACGGTCAACCAAATAACCCTCTCGTTTGACCACTTCAAACGAGCGGGTCTATACACGTTTGTTTGACCGTTTCACTAACTATTACAAATTCAGCGTAAAATAAAACTAATCTATTCGACAAGCATCGGACACAAAATCTGCATCAACAAATTCCCCCTTGTCCGTTGCTGTCGAATGCTGAAAATGCAACTGCAATCGATCTTCAGTCAAGTATTCATCTTCTCTATGTTAACAAATTCCCCCTTGACCGATGATCCAGGTAAGTAGTATCTTGATGCTCCTTGTATAATATTTCCCCCTTAAAGTACGCGTATCCGTGTTGGGTGTTGTGCAATTTCCTCAATTGACCGATCTTCCGCTGATCTTCCAATACTCCAACCGGTATTTGATAAGGGTTCCAATCTTTAAGAACTGCATCAAGTCTTGATCTTGTCATAAGAACTTCATTTCATTCAAGCATACTACATTGATAGAGATTTCTGGTGAACTGTCTTCTGTAAACCGTCTTTGTGGAATCGACCAAGTAATGCACTTTAATCTTCAGCATCAACACTCAGGAAAGTCAGCTAGACCAAGTGTATCCCTTGCAAGCTCAACCAGCATGCTTAGTTGAACTACATCCAGATCTCATTGTCTCGCCTTTGTGAAGTTGACCACGTAATGCACTACGGATCTTCAACATCAGTACTCAGGAAGTCAGCTAGACCAAGTACATCGTTTGCAAACTCAACGAATTGAGTTACCCCCAGATCCCTGTAAAATCCCAAAGAAACATCAAACCCAAAACCGAATCCTGCAGGTCTTCAGCCTTGAACTATCAGCTTTCATTAAGATTCCCCAGGTCTTCAGTGAACAGCGCTTTTGTAACTACTGTAGACTTTAGAAACCTGTATTTTTCCGTGCAAAACCCTTCACGCTGGCTGGAGAATTAATTAAAATCCTCAAATATGTGTATGTGCAAAACATTCCACGCCGAACCGATTGTATCACCAGAAAATCACAAACTCTACCACCTGTGATTGCGTTTAGAAATTTACCGAAGAAATTCAATTTTTATCCCCCCATTTCTTTGGTAAAATCTCTAAACCTTAACAGATTCTCTCCACTTCAAAGAAACTGTCGTCAAATGTTCACCAATTCCCTCCACTGAGCGGAACTGTCGTCAATCTTTACTGAAAGTTCTCGGTTCCGAAAATTCACGAAAACGACTTTCTTCTTTGCATATTCTAGTTGAATAAGAACGTCCCCTAGTACCCCGTAGGATCCGACTTGTATCCCTCCAAAGACTTTGTGAACTCGTTAGGACCGGTATTGACATTCTAGGTTCATGCATTAGTTACCAAATGCGAGAATATGACAATAAACAAAAAAATTTCTTCGTTGCATATTCTAGTTGATAAAGAAATTTCGCCTAGTACCCCGTAGGATCCGACTTGTATCCCTCCAAAGACTTTGTGAACTCGTTAGGACCGGTATTGACGTTCAAGGTTCATACGTTCGTCTTCAAATGCGAGAATATGACAATAAACAAAATGCTTTCGAACATTTACGAATAACTGGTAACAATCATAAACATTGACGTGCGGAAGTGAACATACCGTATTGGTTTTTGGCCCATAATAGTCGCGTCACCATTTTTGACATTTGCATCGGTAACCGTGACTACCCCACATTTTTCAAAAATCAAGTTTTCATCATCTCTTGTTTTCATCATGCCGCAACATCCCGAAAATTGCTGAAATCAAACATTCAGCCGACAACACCTTCTAATTTTCGAAATCCAGCAACAAACCTGCGATACCCAGCAACAATCGAGTCGAAAGATATCCTTCGAGGATCAGACTTTTCGAAAGATGGATCAGGTCGAAAGATATCCTTCGAGCTGATCAGGCTTTTCGAAAGATGGATCAGGTCGAAAGATATCCTTCGAGGATCATCTTTCGAAATTGTTGAGGGTTCCCACAAATATCTGGTATCTTTCGATCCTGTTGAGGGTTCCCACAAATATCTGGTATCTTTCGAAGATGGATCAGGTCGAAAGATATCCTTCGAGGATCATCTTTCGAAGTTGTTGAGGGTTCCCACAAATATCTGGTATCTTTCGATCCAGATCTGCATCCTTCGACCCAAGGTCTCATCTTTCGAGCACCTTTTTCATCTTTCGGGTCTTCAAGCAGCCACCAAGAACATCAAGAACACAGCGACTGTTCTTATGCAGATTTGACGAAAACACTTTGTATACAATTTTTGATGATGATAACTTGAATATTACGGTGAAAAACATAAAACCCAACACTCGTTTCAGCACAGATCTGAATATTCGGGTCCAGATCTGAGTTTTTCTCATTTTCACCCAACTTTTCTTCTTGAACAAAAATCACGAAAATCACAGATCTAGAGCACATGTGATTTAGTAAACGGTTAGATTTACTAAATCGGGCACCATGGCTCTGATACCAATTGTAGGACCGGGTTTGGGGGACCGAAACCGTGATTCTTGTGATTATGTTCAAAGACGGAAGAGATTAGAAATGATAAACAAACAACTTTGTATTAATCCGGTAGTATAACATTACAAGTCGGCCCGATTACATGATAACCGAACTAATACCAAAGGAGTATACATTCGGGGAGAGATCAAGTGGTGATCTCTCCCAGACACACTGAAGCTCACAGGGAACTCTCAAATGAGCTCCCCTATTCTCTCTTGGTCTTGCAAATGACAAAGTGTTGGTATTTATACCCAACACAGGTTGTATGGTCGAAGGATCTAACTGATTGATCGATAGATCATCTGTCGATCATCCAGCTATCGAAAGATACACATATACCTCAAAGGATGACATATCCTTCGAGGTCCATCTTCATCTAGCGATGGATATCTTTCGAGCTCATCGAAGGATATACACAATCCTTCGATGCCTTATCCTTCGACACCAAACATTATACAACCATAATTTGTCTAGCAAAACCCACACGGTCAACCAAATAACCCTCTCGTTTGACCACTTCAAACGAGCGGGTCTATACACGTTTGTTTGACCGTTTCACTAACTATTACAAATTCAGCGTAAAATAAAACTAATCTATTCGACAAGCATCGGACACAAAATCTGCATCAACACAATCTTCACTCTGATCGAATAGTTATTTGAGAATGTATTAAGATCGTTAAGCATGCTAACCTTTGCATCCTCCATTTGAAGAATGTACATAAAAAAAGAATAAGCAAAATATATCAATTGATAAACGTAATATGATAATACAATTAGCATGGATGTTCATAAAAAAAATATCAAGGTTGAAATTCAAGCTTACCGATTCTCCATTCACAATTTAGATTGAATGCAGTGGCAAATGTAATTTGAAAGGTAAGTAGTGCATATCCTTATATCCTGCTTTATTAAAGTAATTAAATATTAGAAATGATATGCAAAGTAGGAAAAAAAAAAAGAGAGAACGTCAATTTTAAATTACCATTTTGCATATTTTGAATTTCAAAAGTTATTGATATTATCAATAATTACTGATTTGATTTGAAAGCAATTGTCATGATGACTTTTCTAATTTTTATTTTAACTTTAATTAAGAGATAATAACCGTCAATTTGAAATTCACATTTTGCATATTTTCAATGTCCAAAGCTCAAGAAATTAGCATTAATTACTGGTTTGATTTGCAACAAATTATCATCAAGAGTTTTTTTTTTTAACTTTAATTTTTATCATGGAAACAATGTTGGAGGAACTCTTATCTCATTGGAATGTAACAATTAGGTAAAATGGTAATTTCATTGTAATTCTAGTTTTCATTTGATAATTTCATTCTGTCACTAATTAACCCCATCAACAATAAAAATGTGAGCAGTGGCTGTTTTTAAGGGAAACCGCTGATGGTCAATATCAGTGGATGTCAACAATAAAAATGTGAGCAGTGGCTATTTTTTTAACTATCAGTGGATAGCCAACAGTGATTGAAACACTGATGTTTGGTCAGTCAGTGGTCAACATGAAGAATGAAGAAACAGAGGTTGTCTTTCAGCAGTGGATCACTTTTAACAATCAGATGTTTGAACCAACACAGTGGTTGTAACAGACTTTTAAGGATTAATGAAAACTATCATTTTTAACTATTTTGAAGAGTGTTAAAATATGAGAAGACAATGGATCTGGTTAAACATCTGTTTAGACTTAAACAGATGTTGGGGCTTAAACAGATGTTTGGCCTTATATATCAGTTGTCTGGACTTAAACAGAAGTTTGACCTTAAACAGATGTTTGGCCATAAACAAATGTTTGGCCTTAAACAAATGTTTGAGCTTAAACAGATGTTTGCCCATAAACATCTGTTTGCAAAAAAAGACCAATTTCAAGAATACTATACCCAAACAATCAAAATGAGGAGCTTAATAATCATCCAAGTGTACTTCATTTTTATTTATCAGTATAAAGATTAAACAACTGTTCAATTTATAGTACAGATCAAACCACTGAGGTGATGTGATAAATACTGTTACATATAAACACTGTTGTGATTAACACTGTTGCATATAAACACTGATGTCATAAATACTGTTACATATAAACACTGAGGTGATGACATCTAACAACCTAACAGACTATAAAACACAGATGTGATAAATACTGTTACATATAAACACTGTTAACATAAACAAAGGTAGAATAACTGATGTTGATGCTGAACCATTGTTGTTGTTGGGTAGTGGTTCACCTTTGGTTGATCAGGCCTTTGGTTCATCTGTGCTTGTCTTCAACAGGGCTTTGGTCTTCATCAGTGCTTTGGTCTTCAACAGTGGATGATCTTCATCAGTCTTTGTGTACAACAGTCTTTATATCCAACAGTTGTTAGGCAGATCAGTGCTTTGCCTTATTAACTTTGTATAACCACTGTCATTGGAGGAAACTTAGCTGGGTAGTGCTTATTGTGTATCAACGTGCAGCTTCAACAGCCAAATCAACATCATCTTTATCTCCTTCAGCAATATCCACTATCTTTTATTCGGTTCTGGATCAAACGTCTCGAACGTTTTCCCTTTTCATCAAAACAAAACCAATATATATATATATATATACATAGCAACAATTAATCTGAAAAAAACACGTGGAACTAACAGCAAAAAGTGCACCCGAAACAAAATCGACGATTAAGAATAAAAAAACATGTGGAATTAACAATGCATAGATTAGTGAAGGAAACTTACGGTGCTGATTAAGAAAACTCCGTTTAATTGATCAAATTGAGATGACGGGTGATCTGCAAGTGATTACAAATGAATCAATGCATCAATAAACGGTAAATCAAAAGGTTTCGAATACCAAAAAAATAAATCAGAACAATTGAGGTTACCTTGGTGTTGTACAATGAAGAAGGAAGAAGATGATGCGACAATTATATGGCAAGAGAAGAGATTTAACTATATTATTACTCAAAAAAGTCACATATTAGTTTTTATGCAATTGCTCTACACCAAACATACAACTTGTAGGCATGTGAAATCACCTCGATATCCATGACAACAGCACCTTCTTAAAAAACAAAGTAAAACTGATTGTAAGATTAAAACATTCAATGACTTACAGTACATGGGTCCGACTGATCTCAATCATGCACTAAAATTCCTATACTCATCTGAGATTGTCTTCTGCTCCACCATCTTAATTCGTCTCTCCCTAACTTCAGTTGTAAAGAAAAGGGCAAAAATCAAATACATGACTAAAACAACCTCATTGAAAGTGGGACTGTAAATGAGTACCATACCGAATAACAAAAAGCGATGAAGCCTAAACTTTTGGGCTGGTATCACCTATCAACAGACCTGAAAACAAAATCAGTTTCTAAACAATGACTTCATGAAACTGAAAATCATTAAAGTAAACACAAATTAAGTAACAACCAACCTTAATTCACAAGCCTGCAAATATAAAGTTGCCACAAGAATAATGAAGTAGAACTTGCTGCAAAAATAAAAAAGTGTGAAAACAATCTCAAAAACTTCTCTGTAATTGAGTAGTAAAGCTACTCAATTTAGTTAACTACATAAACAATCCAAGAATGAATTTACCGTCCTTCTCCTTCTCTTTCACATTTCCATCTCCCCAACAACGATCCGGCAGAGGTTACTTCTAATCAACAAACTCTATAAAATAATAATAATAATAATAATAATAAGCATAAAATCTATATATTCTTCTTGGATTGCTAGAATAATAGTATGAAAGTTGAAATAAAAACAGAGGATCTAGAAACATAGGAGCATCCAACATTACTAACATGGGTGAATAAATCAACAAAACAGATTGTGAAAAACAAAAACTACAAACATATCAAAATCAATCTACTCGTAATCACATGATACAACAAAGCAAGCATCTGAATAAACAATAACAAATGAAAGAAAAAATCAAAAGCTACAAATATAGTTATTCATATATATATATATATACATATACACACACAATAATAAAAACATTATTACAACATACCAGTGTCACCGATTAACATGAGCTTGTACAAAAGGGTTCATCGTGTACGATAAGAAACCCTATGAGAGCTTCTTCTTCTTCTGAGGGTACAAAAGGGTTCATCGTGTTCAGTATGAGAAAATAGATAAAACCAAATAAAATTTCTGAATGAAAAAATAGATCTTACATGAATATTCTGTTCTTCAACTACTCGACGGTACATGATTTAGGGTTTCAAACACAGATGTATCCAATAGAAGTAACCTCTGCAGGACGTTGTTGAGGAGATGGAAATGTGAAGAAGGAGAAGGATGAACATCAGAAAGAAAGGGGATCTTGTATGGAAAGGTGAAGGAGAAGAATGAAGTAGGGTTTGTGAAAAGGTGAGAATAAAGGGGAGTGGTACTGTTAGGCGGGAAAAGAGAAAAAACGATGCCCTAATCTACTGACACGTGGCCCAAATAACTTTCATTTATTATATATAATAGATACATATTTTCTCATCTTCTTTTATCTCTTCTTCAAGTTATGACTAAAAACATAGTTTAGTGAAACATCATGTTTTTTACTTGTTATTGACCTTTGATTATATACAAGATACATATTCCTTATTTTCTAATCTTCTTTTATCTCTTCTTCAAGTTTTAGGCTAAATCTTTCAAAATTTATGAGCATAAAATGTAACTTAGCGGTTGTTTAAATGTAACACCTCGAAAATTCACGTCCTATAATGTGTTGACACGTGTCATAAAGTTTGAACGTGTGAAAGAATGTTATAAAAGGACTAAAGTTGACAAACATGGAAAGTATGTGTTTATACGGATTCTAAGTGTCAACTGTGAATAAATATAATGAACATTAACCCTACACAATGTTCATACCTTCAAACGAATGAATCATGGATCATACGAAGCTAAAAGTGAGAGATTACAAACTACAGGGGTTAAATGTGTCAACATGTTAAAGATATACCTCTGAGTGACCTTTTGACAAACCCGAAGCTTTGTAAATGTAAATTATGCTCACTAGAATGCACGATTAAAATTTCATAAAGTTTCGTTATCGTATGAGAAAGCTGTGATCAAATTCGTGTGCGAGGGGTTAAAGCGTAAACATTGGAAATTAAGACTTATCGGGTAACCATAAAGTTACCCAAGGACTTAACAAAGTATGGTTATGTCTTAAGGCCCATAAAAGTCAAGTTAGAGGACTCGAAGTGCAAGAAAGCATGTTAAGATCAAGTGTAGAAGGATCAGGGACTAAAAGTGTCAAAAAGTGCATAAGTTTGCATTTTCGCGCATAACCTACGTTCTGAATACATCCGGACATCCAAAAATTTATGTAAGCATGACTACATTATATTTTAGTGTTCGCCTTAAGAAAAATCCATTCATCGCGTCATTTGGTTCGTTTTTCGCATTCGGGACCAGATTCGATGTATTAGCCGTTGTTTAATTCACAACCACACATTCTAAACTTGCTTAGTCAGCGGATAAGGATGGAATTTAAACACCTAAACACCATAACTTTGCAACACATGTATGGATGGAATTTAAACACCTAAACACCATAACTTTGCAACACATGTATGGATGGAATTTAAACACCTAAACACCATAACTTTGCAACACATGTACGGATGAGATTAAGGCACGTTTTCCATGAAACGATCTTAACGGTTCGGGTATTCCTATAAATACCCCATACCTCCCATTGCTAAAATCACTAGAAACTTGATTTGAGAAACTCTAAGTTGAAACATTTGTTTCATACCTGAGATTTTTGAATCGAGTTTAGCATTCGGGGACCCTTCGTAAGTATTCTTTCGTTCTTTTCCTTATTTTATTGCTTTTCGAGTCAGAAAGTCAAACTTTGTTTGACTTTCAGCGTTGACCAGTAATGGTCAATGCGAAGTTCGTTTGAACTTCGCAACGTGAGTGTAATCACGTTGGTCATAGTCCCTTGGGACTATGCCCACTGATTACCACGTTGTCTAGGGTCGTAGGGTAGGCGATCTAATAAATCGCCTATACCTTCGAACCCGACCCAGTTTGGTCGATCATTAGGATCCGACCAAATACATTAGGTGACCATAGTATGTAGGGAATAACCTTCCGAGGTTATACCCTATGGTCGCTTCGTTTGAATAGTGGTATGACAGGTAGTATATATGCCTTAGGTAAATGACCAAAATACCCCTACGGGGCTTAAATTGTGATTAAACTCGTTTTGGGCATAATGGAAGGTATCCTACTGATACCACAACATATTTAAGGCATATTAACTTAGGAAACCTGTTCGTGATCCATTAGGTTACCCGTTACGCTTATTACGCGATCGGTTAGGTTTATGTAACAAGTTTACATAAATTAGCCGAAACGGGTCAAACCTTATCGGTTTTATCTCAAAATCCAGAAGGTGTTGAGTTTACCCATATTATACAAGTCTCCAAACTTGTCGGGTCTAAATCACATTCTATTCCGGTCTTCGCTTAAACGTGCGTAAGAACCGTATATTCCCTTAAGACTAACCGGTCTAAGCTTAGGCTTAATTAAAGACCCGTTAGCATTCTAATTAATTATTATTTATACCATCATTCCAGACTAGAGCTTTCCGGTAAATTGTACCTACGCTTACTTAAGTGACTACGGCTGAGTTATTAGATTCTTGCTATTTAAGACAGGAGCTAACTCAGGTAAATACTCTTAACTTATTTTCCCTATACGGGCTTGGGATACGGTACTATAAAAGTACCGCTTGGTCGGGTGTATGTAGTCATTAAATCGGATTGTGATTGATGTACTTACATAACCTGTCTAATATGTATTATTTTATTTTATTTGGTGTATGGCTTTTGGGGGTTAATGACCATGTCCCGGATATCCTTGGCATCATTTTACGAAATGGCCACGACCTAAGCACGGGGTGTAGGCATACACCTGACAGCTGCATTATGTAAAAACTGGTAATCCACTCCGAGGTATCATCCTTGTGGGCATTATACCGGAACTGGTAATCCACTTAGAGGATGATAGCCCGTGGGTATTATACCTGTGGCGTGTCAGTTAATCTAGTCCGGCCCTACAAACCGGCCCTAACGGACGACAAATAAGTAAAACTGTATACAAGATTATATACAAATAATTTTCCCAAGTTATAAAAGGTTAATTTTGCCTCTGTGCATTTTAATCGAAGTGTCAAAAGGTTTTGTGCCTAGTGCATCTAAATCAATTTTCTTAAACTCTTTTCAAAATGAGTCGGTTGAGTGTATTTACCAGTGAAAACTGACGTATTTTCCAAAAGGGTTAAGTGACAGGTACTGAACGTAATTGGCTGGAAGCTCAGGGCGCTAATAAGGAATCTTGCAAGTTCTAGGCGTCTAAAGTCTGTTGAACAAATGATATGTTTTAAGATCCGCCTGTGGATCCTTTACTTTCCGTTGTAATACTTTGATATTACGTTATATTCGGAATGTAATAATAAATATCCTTTGCTTCCGCTGTGCATTCATATATATTGTGTTGTTTGACTATTATGTTGCCAACCACGTCACGATACTCCCCCACCGGGCCCACCGGTGACACGTGGAAAGTCGGGGTGTGACATTAAAGCTGAATCTGGACAGAATATTGCAAGAATCTGACCCAAAACAAGCCGGAATCTCAAAATATCGTTGGAATTACGTCTAGACTGCCACGAGGAGTTTTTCCGGTTCCTTGTCTTACATGAGCGGTGTCACACCCCAACCGATGGCGGAAACATCGGGGCGCAACACTGAGCGAAACAAATTGTCCAAGAGAAATTCATAACAACTAATATTACCGAATATTTAATGTTAAGTCCCATACCAAAACATATCCAACAAAATAATTATTACAAACATATTATCTCAAAAACAAATAAAACTGTTCCGACGACTCAGATTTAAATTGTTCATTTCTAGACTCTTCCTACTTGATTCCACATAGCAAGCAAGCATCCTAAGGACCTATCACATACGTTAAAATAAAGTCAATACACATAGTGTAAAGATGAGCATACAAGTTTGATAGATATAATAGAGTTCGAAATCGCTTACGAATAACCAGCATGTAACATGCACAGACGTGACTGCGAGTTGTAGAATGCGCAACACATATCCCTAATGGGACATGTGAAGTAAAGCCCTTAACAACCCCTGTCCATGACAGGTGCTGAGTCCAAACTATAGTACTATCGTTGCTAAGGTGTCAGGCAACAATCATTGTGTTAACATAAAATACAAGCATTCATCGTATAACACGTAGCATGCAATAACGGTTATCGTATAAATAGTGTTTGCGTTGTGTGTCGATTATGATTTAGAATAAGTAACGTATGTAACACCCAAAAGTGTGTAAAGCAAAAAGGGTTCGAGTATACTCACAGATAGCGTTTAACAAGTAAACACTCTCTTGGATTGAAGGGGGCGCTGAGAGAGATTAGCCTGAACAGTTAACGATAGC
This sequence comes from Helianthus tuberosus, assembly GCA_030545235.1. Lineage (NCBI taxonomy): Eukaryota > Viridiplantae > Streptophyta > Magnoliopsida > Asterales > Asteraceae > Helianthus > Helianthus tuberosus. The sequence goes on along the minus strand of CM060414.1, from coordinate 60,962,350 downwards.
ATAAGCGAAGAACGACACGTCAAACGGTGAAATGTGTCAAGGTGTCGAATGGTAATCCGATCGGAATGTGTCAAGGTGTTGAATGGCAATCCGATCAGATGGTCACTCAATCGGATGTCAATCCATTCGGATGGTCATCCGATCGGATGGCCATTCGATTGGATTGACATTCGTTTGGTAAGGATGTGTTTGTGTATGATGGCTTTGAAGTTTTCATTGTAGCATTTGAAAATAGAGAAGTATCTGTACCCTTCAGGTCGGTCGATCGAACGGTCGTTCGATCGGATAGCGATCCGATTGGCAGGACACTTAGTGAGAACATGTTCATAGCAGGATTGTCACTCGATCGGATAGCAATCTGTTAGAAACTGACTATGCATTGAACATGTTGAAAATTGTTTAAGTGTTGAACCTCAAGTGCAATCCGATCGGATGGCAATCCGATCGGACGGCAATCCGTCCCGCGATCTGACCGTTTTGCAACTTGAAGATTTGTTAAGTTTTGAAAGTTTCGCGGTTTGCCTGAGACGGTATGACAACGTGTTTAAACAACGGAACCTCCATCAGACCTAGGTGAACCGATCGAACAGGAATCACCCAAATCTGATTAGTTATCTGTTCATGACGGTGTTCATGTTCAACCCGGAATCAGTTGTCTCTTAGATAGAAATCAGATCTTGAACCAATACTTCACTATGAATGAGTAGAAGATTAGACGAGCTCCGATTCTATCGGTTTTGAGTGCATTGAGTGTAAAAGAGTTGAAAGAAAGTTGGAAAAGCTTCTTTCAATCCTTTTATCACTGAAAATGTTTAGATCTATGCGAAATCGTTGTGAAATCATGTGGAAATCCTTCAGATCTGAGTTATTCTTGGTGGAATGAGGTCGAAGTTTGAAGTTCATAAGAACTCCATGATGACATCACCGTAGAACACCTTAAATCCATTGATTGCACGGTTAAAAGTTAAGATTCGAAGGTCAAAAAGATGAAGAAGTGTGTATAGATCATAGAAGTACAAGATTTAGGTTGAAAACTTACAAGAATCGCAAGAAATCGAGAGAAAGAAGGTCTTGAGTGCGGCTGGTCGAATGAGGGAGCTGTCACATCAAGTGATGTGACAGGAGGGGGTATTTATAGGTTGCTAAAAAGGGAAAGGGTGCAAGTGTCGAATAGGGTGCACCTCGATTGGATAGCACCTCGATCAGATAGCACCTCGATCGGATGGCAATCCGATCGGATGGCCACTCGATCGGTTGGCCATTCGATCCAAGTGTCTGACGTGTTGAGTTTTGTCATTTCGTTTTACGTGTTGAGCGTTGCGATGCGATTCGAGCAAGCGATGCGATAGTATTACCCAATAGTTACACAAATAACTTAACTACTACATCTAACATACAATCACTATAAATAACTGCGTTTAGCATTTGCCATCAAATTGCGATGCGATAGAGTTGCGATTGCATTTCGATTAACCACCACAGTACATAAACATAAACATGCACAAGTAACACATAAATAACACACACACACATAAAACAATATCCAGAACGCATAATTCGAGTTGCGATTGCGATAAGCGATAAAGCGATAAAGCGATAAAACAACGATAAAACCTTGATTATTCACAGATACTCCACATAACACAACTAAAGTAATCAAAATAAAAGATTCGATTACAAGTCAAAGAAGTCAAATCAGTAATTTAGCAAGGAGTAATCAGATCGCAATTAACAATCTTTTCTTCCTTTGACTTCAATCTTAACTTTGAATTTGACTTTCGTAACACAGGGTGTTACAGCCTCCCCTTCTTAAGGGAATTTCATCCCGAAATTAGGCTTCAGCCGTAACAAACAACTGCGGGTACTTCACCTTCATGTCGCTTTCGAGTTCCCAGGTGAACACTGCGCCTCGCTTGCCTTTCCAGCGGACCTTCGCAATGGGAATGCGTGAGCGCCTGAGCTGCTTGGTTTCTCGGTCCATGATCTCGACAGGCTTCTCCACGAAGTGTAATGTTTTGTCCACTTGTAAATCCTCTAGTGGAACTTGTAAATCATGCTCAGCCAAACACTTTCTGAGGTTCGAAACATGGAAAGTCGGGTGGACGTTGCTAAGTTCCTCTGGTAGTTCGAGTCTGTAGGCCACTTTTCCAATCCTTTCCAGAATCTTAAAGGGTCCAACATATCGAGGCGCGAGCTTTCCTTTCTTGCCGAATCTGACCACACCCTTCCAGTGATACCATTAGGAGTACGTGATCGCCAACGTCAAATTCAAGGGGCTTGCGTCGTCTATCGGCGTAACTTTTCTGATGACTTCGAGCTTTCAACAGATTGTCTCAAATTTGGAGGATTTTGTCAGTCGTTTCTTGCAACAGCTCAGGACCGGTTATTTGCGAGTCTCCGATCTCGTGCCATACAATAGACGATCGACATTTTCTTTCGTATAATGCCTCAAATGGTGCCATTTGTATGCTAGAATGATAACTGTTATTGTACGAGAATTCGACTAAAGGTAAGTATGCGTCCCAATTACCAAATCTATGACACACGAGCGAAGCATGTTGTAAGGACATACAAAAATGTCCATAAACAACCCGTAAGTGAAAACCCGGACTCCTGAAACCCTAACGTACATGAAAAACCAAGAAAATCAGATTTTTGGTTTTCACGCGGGCCGTGTAAGCCTTAAGATAAGGTTACGCGGGCCGTGAAAACTTATAATTCCTCCGGATAAGCGCTTAGGCCACGTGTCGCACACGTGGCGGACCTACCGGTGACACGCTAGCCCTGGTTGTAGACTAGGTGGCCCTCGCGGGCCGCGTAGGATCTTATCAAGTTTTACGCGGGCCGCGTAAAACTCATTTTTCTGCTATAAATTGCTTGTGCATGGCCTGTTCGTCTGTGCTTGAGAAAACTTTCAAAATCACTCATATTCTGCTCGAAAATCAAGTTTAAAGTAGGAAAACACTGCTACGATACAGGGTATTAACTCGATCACTGCTACGAGTCAATGTCCGATCGATTGAAAGCAATCTGATGGATGTTTAAGTGTTGCCCGTGTTTGGGCTATGCCTTTGTCATTCGTCGTGAGGGTTTTGATTTCGTGAGTTATCATAAATGTTGTATTAAGTTACTGACCTAGTTTCGTATGCATTGCTATTTAAACTAGGTTACAAGGCTAAATCAATAGGCTAAACTCTGCCCGTCTAAACTTGCAATGTGAGTCATTCTCTTTTTATCAAACTGTTTTATTAAACCTCAAATACTTTCAAAGTTATAATTACAGGGATTAAGTCTTGGTTATCTTGAATCACTGGCAAGTGGGGTATTGTGCACATTACTAATTTCTCACGGTTAGGTTCATCAACCTAACAGTGATAATCATCACTACTTGGGTGAAAGGACCCATTAGTGGTATGACCATCGTCACCAGGGTGTGACACGGCGCCAGATAAAAAATAAGATAGTAGCCATTGTAATCGCTCTTATGCTGTAATTTATAACTAATGTGTCATTTTGTTTAACCTAAATGACTCGCCAGTATTTCCCCGCTGATAAAATATTTTTTAAAACATGTTTCAGGTGACCTACTGTGAATCAAGGAAAACGTGCTACGGAGCACTAACAAGCTTGAAGTTGTGGCTCAGTTAAATAAATAAACATGTTTTGTAAAACAGGGAATTTCTTCGTGAAATTCCTCTATTGTAAATTACGGGGTATGTCCCAATTTATGAAATAAAATAATTGGGTATTTTCAAGTTTTAAAAGATCCTGTTAAACTTCCGCTGTCAACTCAAATAATACATACCACGGGTTTCTGTCCCGCGGCTCCTGGACCGGGTCACACCGGGACGGGGGCCGTGACAGAAAAAGGTGGTATCAGAGCCACTGATTTAAGCCAATTAAGTATTTAGAAATACTTAATTTTCTGATTGCCATTATGTGATTCTATTAAAATTTAATTTACAAAAATTTAACTTAGAATTTTGTGTGTTTCTTCATGTATGCTATCAGCATGAATGAACTATCGGAAGCACTTCAAAACTTTACTATCCATACCACAGATATGGATACCACCGATACCTTCACTAGCTACCAGGCTAATATTGAAGAGCCAATGGTATTCCCAGCCCAACCTCAAGAGAAACCAAAGCCGAAAAAGAGAAGAAGACTCGTAGGCTGGAGGCGTTTGCGTAGGAAGAAACCCGCAACACAGAAAGTTATAAAGACTGAGGATCCGAAGGATAAAGGAAAAGGAAAAGAAATCGGGGAAAGTTCCAGGTAAGCCTAGGAAATGCCATCATGGGAAGAGTTGGATCGTAAACTGGCACTTAGTGACCTCATCGGACCTGTCGATGAAAACCTCTTCAATTACCCAGTTGAATCACAACTTCCAGTTAACCTAGAGCCTGCTATCCCAGATCCCATTATCCACCCTAGACCTCTACCAGGAGAGTTAGAAGAATGGTGGACAACTGACTGGCAATTTCAGAATCTTTTGAATAACCCTAATACCTTTTTCCCCCAGTTTGATCCTGAGCCTGCACCAAACCCACCTATGAGCACAGAAAACCTGGCTGAACTCCACCACTATGGCGAGGAGTTGGTGGACGCAGGAAATAAAATCTGAGAAGTGGGGGAGAGAATATCATGGAAATACGACGAGAGGGAACGTCATTTCTGAAGTGCCAGCTGACAAGGATCATTTGTGGTTATGTGGCTAGATGTTTAATAATAATAAAATAATAATAAATATTAATAACAATATAATCATGTAAAATGACTTAAAATAAAACTTTTGTAAGATATTTAGTGTGTACGGATGCATACTAAAATATATAAAAATATGGAAGTCGCAAAGACGATAATTTTGACTATACGTGCTTATGTGTGATTGCTTTAGTATTTTTTTTGTTATTTATCTTGTGCTAATAACTTATATATATTAATTACCAGATGGAACACGCTAGTAATGAACCAGTTAATGAGGGTAACCAATCTGAGCAAAACAATGGAGACCAATTTCTTAATAGGCAGGATATAAAAAATATCGTTGCCCAAGGAATAACTAATGTTATTCCAGCAATCCTTGCTGCTGCCCGAAATCCAGTTGAACCTCAACCAATTATTCCCAGCAAACGTACTCACGGCGACAATTTCAGTAATAATGTAAATGGAGGCGGCAACATTAATAATAATGATGATGTGGTGCAAGCCCCATTTCTTAAAAGAATGAAAGCTGCAACGGCTGGTTGCACTTACAAGGAATTTCTTGCCTGTAAACCCATCGAATTTGCAGGCAATGAAGGGGCGACTGCTGCACTACGTTGGTTAGAGAAAATCGAAGCAGTGATTAAAATAAGTAAATGTGCCGAGGAAGACAAGGTTATGTACGTGTCACATCTTTTTAAAGAAGGGGCATTAGAATGGTGGAATACGGTACTACAAGCCAAGGGAAGCGATGTGGCTTATGCCATGAATTGGGAAGAATTTAAAAGTCTGGTAGAAAGAAAATTCTGCCATGAATATGAAAAGGAACAAATGACAAATAAATTCCTCAATCACCGGATGATAGACGTTGACTACCGAGGGTATACTTAAACATGTATGCTAGAGTTGTACCAACCCTGGCTTCGCCAGAACCGGTACTTATACCTCGCTATATTTGGGGATTGATTGGCGAAATCCGTGATATCGTTAAAGCTGTGAGAACTCGCACAATTGACGATGCGGTAGAATTAGCCAACACTTTGACCGACGGGCTGGTGCGTACAAGAGAAGAAAATCGGAAGAAGGAAGTGGCCCAGAAGATTACCCAAGGATTTCGTGTGGGTAATAGTAGTAATTTCAAGAAAAAAAGGAACAAGGCAATCTTCCACTACTCCATTTTGCAGTACTTGTAAAAGAAAGCATTTTGGAAGATGCAAAGGGTATTGCAATTTCTGCAAAATTCCGGGGCAACAAGAAGAAGATTGCAGAAGGAAGAAAGCAACAATCTGCTTCAACTGTTGAGAAGCTGGACATTTTAGACCAGACTGTCCTAAACTGGTCAAACCAGCTGATAACAAAGCCAAACCTGCAGAAGGAGCTACCAAAAAGAATGCAAGAACATTCCAGTTGACTACCCAGGAAGCAGAACTAATTCCCGATGTAATAGCTGGTACGTTCCTCGTTCACGACGTTTATGCAAAAGTATTATTTGACTTTGGGGCAAACCAAAGTTTTATAAATACTTCATTCTGCCAAGCTCTTAACCTACCCTTAACCAACCTTAGACAAGTTTTTACTATAGAAACAGCAGATGGAAATTATGTTAATATAGATAAGGTTTTGCGAGAAGAAAAGATAGAACTTTTAGGTCATAGATTTTCTGCAAACCTATTACCTATGAATTTAGCTGGATTTGATGTCGTATTAGGAATGCATTGGTTAGTAGCCAACCATGCTCGAATTCTCTGTGATAAGAATTCCATAGAAGTTCATACACCATCAGGAGAAATAATCGTGGTTAGAGGAGATAAGCCACGTAAATCAATGAAGTTCATTTCTGTAATGAAAGTTGCTAGTTATGAACGAAAACAAGGAATAGTGTATATGATTTCGGTAATCATTAACACTAAAGGTAAGGAACTTAAGGAAATTCCAGTAGTATCAGAATACTCAGATGTATTTCCCGAAGAGCTACCTAGATTACCACCCGATAGGGAAGTAGAATTTAGAATTCATCTAATTCCTGGAACTACACCGATAGCCAAGGCACCTTATCGGTTAGCACCCGCCGAAATGTTGGAATTGAAAAAGCAATTAGATGAATTATTAAGCAAAAGATTTATACAACCTAGTTCATCCCCGTAGGGAGCACCAGTATTGTTTGTGAAAAAGAAAGATGGTTCAATGCAAATGTGTATCGATTATAGGGAATTGAACAAGGTTACAATTAAGAATGGATACCCAACCTAGGATTGATGATCTATTCGATCAACTTCAGGGAGCTAGATATTTTTCTAAGATAGATTTACGCTCCGGATATAATCAATTGAAAGTACAAGAAGAAGACATACCTAAGACTGCCTTCAGAACTAGGTATGCTCATTACGAGTTTACAGTCATGCCCTTTGGACTAACAAATGCTCCTGCAGCATTCATGGACATGATGAATAGGATTTGTAGACCGTACTTGGATAAACTCGTAATTTTCTTCATCGACGATATACTCATTTATTCCAAAAGTCAGGACGAGCATTGTAAGCACCTACATGCACTCTTAACTTTGTTAAGAAAAGAGAAGCTTTATGCCAAATTCTCGAAGTGTGAATTTTGGCTACAGGAGGTACAATTATTAGGACACATGGTGAATCATGAAGGTATTCACGTAGATCCCTCCAAAATAGAAGAGATCACCAAATGGAAGGTCCCGCAATCAGCTATGGAAGTTAGAAGTTTTCTAGGATTAGCCGGATACTATAGATGGTTTATTAAGGATTTTTCCAAAATAGTTGTACCATTAACTCAGCTAACCTGTAAGGTAGTGAAGTTTGAATGGGGATCTAAACAAGAAGAAGCTTTTAAGATTTTAAAGCAAAAATTAACAAACGCCCCGATTCTTGCCTTACCAGAAGGGACAGAAGATTTTGAAGTTTACTGTGATGCTTCTAAACTAGGATTAGGATGTGTGCTAATGCAACGCAAAAACGTAATTGCGTATGCCTCAAGACAATTGAAAAAGCACGAGGAAAATTATACGACTCACGACTTAGAATTAGGAGCGATAATTTTTGCCCTTAAAATTTGGAGGCACTATCTGTATGGAAGTAAGTTTACAGTCTATACGGATCACAAGAGTTTAAGGTACATATTTGGGTAAAAGGAATTAAACATGAGGCAAAGAAGATGGATGGAAATTCTAAGTGACTACGACTGTGATATTCAATATCACGAAGGAAAGGCAAATGTAGTTGCAGATGCCTTAAGTCGTAAGTATCATGAAAAGCAAAAGCGATTTTGTGCTCTTAGATTAAGTTTACAACTATATTTAATGGAACAATTGAAACATATGCAAGAAACAGCAATCAAGGATGATGCTGAAGGAATGAAAGGAAAAATAAAGGAATTGGAACAAGGAAACGATGGAATTTGGAGATTCCACAAGAAAAGGATTTGGGTACTTAAGCAGGGAGAGTTAAGAAATAAGATTTTAGAGGAAGCCCATAAATCTAGGTATACCATGCATCCTGGTAATCATAAAATGTACCAAGATTTAAGAAATAACTTCTGGTGGATAGGAATGAAAAAGGATATAGCTAGATATGTATCTAAGTGTCTAACTTGTTCACAAGTTAAGGCAGAACACCAGAAACCTTCAGGATTACTCCAACAATTAGAAATGCCTGTTTGGAAATGGCAACTAATAACCATGGATTTCGTTACTAAGTTACCCAAAACCAGAAAGGGTAATGATGAGATTTGGGTCATTGTGGATCGATTAACCAAATCCGCTCATTTTCTACCCATGAAGGAAACCTTTAGGATGGAAAGATTAGCAAAATTTTATGTAGACGAGGTTGTATCCTTACATGGAGTCCCACTCTCCATTGTATCGGATAGGGATAGTCGTTTCACTTCACATTTTTGGACAATTTTCCAAGAAGCAATGGGGACACGATTGAATTTAAGTACTGCATACCATCCCCAAACAGATGGACAAAGTGAAAGGACGATCCAAACTCTGGAGGACATGCTTAGGGCATGTGTAATAGATTTTGGAGGAAACTGGGACAACCATTTACCTTTAATTGAATTCTCCTATAACAATAGTTATTATTCAAGCATCGAAGCTGCCCTGGTCGAAGTACTGTATGGACGAAAGTGTAGAACTCCAGTTTGCTGGGCAGAAATAGGAGAAAGCCAATTATCAGGTCCCGAGATTGTACAGAAAACCACCGACAAGATTACTCAAATCAAGGAAAGACTAAAAATGGCTAGAGATCGCCAGAAGAATTACGCAGACAATCGACGCAAGCCACTAGAATTTCAAGTTGGAGACAGGGTACTTTTGAAAGTTTCTCCTTGGAAAGGAGTAGTCCGATTCGGAAAGAAAGGAAAGCTAGGTCCAAGGTATATAGGACCATTCCCAGTAATCCAGAGAATAGGACCGGTCGCCTATCGCTTACAACTACCAGAAGAATTAGCCGGGGTACATGACGTATTTCATGTATCCAACCTCAAGAAATGTCTATCGGACGAATCGCTGGTAGTCCCTCTTCAAGACATACAGGTAAATGAAAAGTTGAAATTCGTGGAGAAACCGCTCCAAATAGAAGACAGAAATATTAAATTCCTCAAGCATAAAAGATTGGTACTTGTCAAAGTCAAATGGGATTCGAAAAGAGGACCCGAATACACCTGGGAGCTGGAATCAGAAATGAAGCGGAAATATCCTCACTTATTCCAGTAAATCTCGAGGACAAGATTTTAAATAAGGTGGGGAGGATGTAAGGACCTACAAAAATGTCCATAAACAACTCGTAAGTGAAAACCCGGACCCCTGAAACCCTAACGTACATGAAAAACCAAGAAAATCAGATTTTTGGTTTTCACGATGGCCGCGTAAGCCTTAAGATAAGGTTACGCGGGCCGCGAAAACTTATAATTCCTCCGGATAAACGCTTAGGCCACGTGTCGCACACGTGGCGGACCTACCGGTGACACGCTAGCCCTAGTTGTAGACTAGGTGGCCCTCGCGGGTCGCGTAAGATCTTATTAAGTTTTACGCGGGCCGCGTAAAACTCATTTTTCTGCTATAAATTGCTTGTGCATGGCTTGTTCGTCTGTGCTCGAGAAAACTTTCAAAATCACTCATATTCTGCTCGAAAATCAAGTTTAAAGTAGGAAAACGCTGCTACGATACAGGGTATTAACTCGATCACTGCTACGATTCAATGTCCGATCGATTGAAACCAATCCGATGGATGTTTAAGTGATACCCGTGTTTGGGCTATGCCTTTGTCATTCGTCGTGAGGGTTTTGATTTCGTGAGTTATCGTAAATGTTGTATTAAGTTACTGACCTAGTTTCGTATGCATTGCTATTTAAACTAGGTTACAAGGCTAAATCAGTAGGCTAAACTCTGCCCGTCTAAACTTGCAATGTGAGTCATTCTCTTTTTATCAAACTGTTTTATTAAACCTCAAATACTTTCAAAGTTATAATTACAGGGATTAAGTCTTGGTTATCTTGAATCACTGGCAAGTGGGGTATTGTGCACATTACTAATTTCTCACGGTTAGGTTCATCAACTTAACAATGATAATCATCACTACTTGGGTGAAAGGACCTATTAGTGGTATGACCATCGTCACCAGGGTGTGACAAAGCGCCAGATAAAAAATTAGATAGTAGCCATTGTAATCGCTCTTATGCTGTAATTTATAACTAATGTGTCGTTTTGTTTAACCTGAATGACTCGCCAGTATTTCCCCGCTGATAAAATATTTTTTTAAAATATGTTTTAGGTGACCTACTGTGAATCAAGGAAAACGTGCTACGGAGCACTAAGAAGCTTGAAGTTGTGGCTCAGTTAAATAAATAAACATGTTTTGTAAAACAGGGAATTTCTTCGTGAAATTCCTCTATTGTAAATTACGGGGTATGTCCCAATTTATGAAATAAAATAATTGGGTATTTTCAAGTTTTAAAAGATCCTGTTAAACTTCCGCTGTCAACTCAAATAATACATACCACGGGTTTCTGTCCCGCGGCTCCTGGACCGGGTCACACCGGGACGGGGGCGTGACACATGTCTTCAAGGGTATGAATCGTTCTTTCAGTCTGACTGTCGGTTTGGGGATGGAATGCGGTACTTAGATTAAGCGTAGTACCGAGAGCAGATTGAAACATTTCCCATAGACGTGAAGTAAACCGACCATCACGGTCAGAGATGATGTCGCGAGGCATCCCATGTCGACAAATGATCTCATCGGTGTAGATTCGGGCTAATTTTTCTACCTTATAGTCTTCCCGTATCGGCAGAAAATAAGCAGATTTAGTCAAACGGTCAACGACAACCCAGATGCTGTCGTGACTTGATGGCGTGCGCGGAAGTTTCGTTATGAAATCCATAGCTATACTCTCCCATTTCCACATAGGGATATCGGGTTGGACGAGTAAACCAGAGGGACTTTGGTGCTCGGCCTTGACTTTCGAGCAAGTCAGGCACTTCGAAACATAGAGGGCGATATCCTTCTTCATGCCCAGCCACCAGTACTTGTAGCGAAGGTCCTGGTACATTTTATTGGCACTGGGATGAATGGAATATCGAGACTTGTGGGCTTCGTCCATCAGGATTTGTCGTAGGTCGGTGCGCTTGGGAATCCAAATCCGATCCAGATAATGGAATATCCCATTCGACTTATTCACTAACTGGGCTCCATCGTTCATAATCCTTTCCTTCTTCAGAGTGCGTTCGGTAAAACAGGCATGCTGAGCTTCGCGGATGAGATTTTCGAGATGATATTGGGTTTGGATGTTACGAGCGCTATGCAAATTGCTTCGTCGGCTTAGAGCGTCGGCAACGACATTTGCTTTGCCAGGGTGATAACGAATCTCACAGTCGTAATCGTTGAGAAGTTCTACCCATCGGCGTTGGCGCATATTCAGTTCTTTTTGGCTGAGGATGTGTTGTAGGCTCTTATGATCTGTGAAGATCGTACACTTGGTACCATAAAGGTAGTGTCACCAAATTTTCAACACAAAAACAACTGCGCCTAGCTCGAGGTCGTGGGTTGTATAGTTCTTCTCGTGGATCTTGAGCTGATGAGATGCGTAAGCGATAACCTTGTCTCGTTGCATTAGAACACAACCAAGACCAAGGTTTGAGGCATCACAATAGACAATGAAGTCATCGTTTCTGTCGGGTAAAGCGAGAACGGGAGCATTGCAGAGCATATGCTTGAGAGTTCGAAAGGCAGTCTCTTGTCCAGTTCCCCAGATAAAAGGTTTGTCTTTGTGTGTGAGAGAAGTGAGCGTCACAACGATTTTAGAGAATCCTTCGATGAATCGGCGATAATAGCCCGCTAGTCCGAGAAAAGAACGGACTTCAGACGGGTTCTTAGGTGTAACCCAACCCTTAACAGCTTCGATCTTCACGGGGTCGACCTGAATACCTTGACTATTGATAATGTGACCGAGTAATTGAACCTCCTCTAGCCAGAATTCACACTTGGAGAATTTGGCATAGAGTCGATTCCCCTGGAGTAGCTCGAGAACCAAACGTAGATGTTGCGCGTGTTCGGTGTTCGTGTTGGAATAGATCAGGATATCATCGTGAACACGATGACAAAGTGGTCGAGGAAAGGTTTACACACGCGATTCATCAGATCCGTGAAAACCGCAGGTGCGTTGGTCAAACCAAATGGCATAACAACGAACTCATAGTGGCCGTATCGAGTGCGAAAAGCGATTTTGGGTATATCCTCCTCTTGAATGCGTAACTGGTGATAGCCTGAGCGTAGATCGATCTTCGAGAAACACGTAGCACCTTGTAACTAATCAAACAAATCATCGATTCGAGGCAGGGGATAGCGATTCTTGATTGTCACCTTATTCAACTCCCTATAGTCGATGCACATATGGAACGACCCATCCTTCTTTTTGACGAAAAGGACTGGTGCACCCCAAGGAGTGGTGCTAGGGCGAATGAAGCCTTTATCAAGCAATTCCTATTGCTGACTCGAGAGTTCACGTATTTCGGACGGAGCGAGTCGATAAGGAGCTCTAGTAACAGGATTGGCTCCAGGAATGAGGTCAATACGAAAATCAATATCACGACTCGGAGGTAAACCAGGTAACTCATCAGGAAATACGTTAGGAAATTCACGAACAACGGGGACATCTTTCACTCCTGTCTTTCCTTTCTTTTCCTCCTCCGCTACTACAATGTTGGCCAAGAAAGCTATGTATTCCTTGCAGAGATACTTGCTAGATTGGATGCACGACATGAGTTTGAGACCTTTCGAAGGAGTTTCACCATACGCACAAAGTTGATCACCATTAGCGAGCAAGAAACGAATCATCTTATCGAAGCAAACAATTTCAGCATGGTTTTCGCGAAGAAAGTCCATGCCTGCTATGACGTTAAAACTACCAAGTTGCATCGGAATGAGATCGATAGGGAAGATGTGATTGTTGAGTTCAAGAGTACAATCAAGAAGAACAGAATTGACAGTGATGGTTCTTTTGGTGGCATCTTCAACATCGAACGTCGAGGGGAGATGGGCGCGCTTACGATTAAGGAGCTTTTCGAATTCAAACGACACAAAACAATTATCGGCTCCAGTATCAAATAAACACGAAGCATATATACCATTCACAAGGAACGTACCATTAACTACATTGTTATCGGCTTGAGCTTGGTGGACATTGATGTTGAAAGTACGTCCACGGGCTGCTGGCTGTTGTTGCTGCTGCTGTTGCTGGGGCTGGGGCTGCTGGCTGTTGTTGCTGCTGCTGTTGCTGGGGCTGCTGCTGTTGTGGCTCTTGCTTCACCACTCAATTAGGGCACATGTTTGTGAAGTGGTTGGGATCACCACACGCAAAGCAAGCTCTAGGTTGGATCGCGGGTGCAGGAGCCTCTTGTTGGCCTTGAGGAGCAGGAAGTAGAGTTTGCTGAGCAGGAGCTTGGCCTTGGGCTGGAGCTGGAGCTTGACGTGGACCTGTACAGCAGTTGGCGGTGAAGTGGTCATACATGTTGCAATGCACATAGTATCTGTAAGCGATTCCCACTAGGTGGTGATAAGTACAAGTAGGGCAAGCGGGTGAGGACCAGTATATGCACGCTTAGCCGGTGGTGCGTTGGTGATCGGTGCCGCTACTTGGCGGTGTTGAGGCTGCGGTGGGGCAGGCACTGCTTGGAGTGGAGCGGCAGCTGTGACAGCGCAATTCTTGCTACTGTTGTTGTTGTTCTTCCTCTTGCGATGGGAGGACTTTGAAGACTGCGGTGCGGCGACGGTTTCAGCGGTTGGAACAGCGGTAGCTTGATGCAGATTTTTGGATGCTTTATCCCAGTAACCAGACTTGACTCGCTTGTCGTTGATCTCAGCAGCAAGTGAGTAGGTTTCCTTAATAGTTGTCGTCTTTGCAGCTTGAATGAAATCAGCCACGCAATCCGGAAGAGCACGGATATACTTCTTGATGGTGATTTCGGGCGTCGTAACTTGACCTGGACAGATTACACTCAACTGCTTAAAGCGAGCAGTTAAACAAGCGTTGTCATCATCCTTTTGCTTGATATGCCAGAACTCGTCCTCCAGCTTTTGGCGCTCGTGGGGAGGGTAGAACTCTTGCATCATAACGTCCTTCAACTCATCCCACGTCAGCCCGAAAGCTGCATCATTTCCGCGCTTGTTTCTCTCGGCCGTCCACCAATCTAGAGCTTGGGATTGGAAGACGCCAGTGGCGTTAAGAGTACGGAGATTATTAGGACAGCCACTCTGGCGAAGGGTGACTTCGTTCGAATCAAACCATTGGAACATGGCCGTAGGCCCATCTTTGCCGGTAAATTCTTTCAGGTCGCAGGCTTTGAACTGCTTGAAGCTGAAAGTGGCTTTAGACGAATCAGTCCTGGACTCTTCGGAAGACTTGCTACCGTTTTTATTCAGCTCACTAACGATCTGCGGAATGACTTTTGCAATTTGCTTAGCGACAAGTGAAGCGATACGCTTGTCCTCATGGTTTCGGTGAGCGGTGCAGGAGTGAATTAATCCAAATGACGACATTGTCTGCAATAGACATCGCCATAGGACTCAAACACAATTTCGATTATGTAACGCCCCGCGTTTTCATACTTTCTATATTTAGAAACCATCGTTTGTAAAACTATTTTTGGAAACTTCGTAGTCTTGTAATCGTTCTTTCATTTAAAAGTGACGTAAAATCCGAGACTTGGATCATGAATAAAACTCGTATTTTTTTAATTACATAATATACATACTTTAAATATGCTCGTATGTTCGAAACGGTGAATCGATTAATACTTATTCGTTATTTTTGGAAACAATGTGCTAAACTTGTAAATACACTAAACTTATGCATAAAACATGTTTGAACGTGAAACGACACCTGACTTTGATGCTTATACGCTAAATTGAACTTGGGTTATACTTCTCATACTTAAATGTACCTCAAACTATGCCTTGGTGGCAAGAATGGTCCTTAAAAGCCCTAAAATGATCAAATGAACAAGTCTGGGGGCTAAATTGTATTTTTTTGAAACTTGTACACGAAACAGAAGTGGCGGGCGGCCCGCTTTGACTTAACTGAAACCTAATGCGGGCCGCATGGCCCCTATATTCACTGAAAACACATCAGGTCGCGAATTGTGCACGAAATCCCAACTTCCAAACCTCCCCAATCACCATTTATCCACCTCTAAACACCCCCAATCACCTCCATACTCTTCCATTATAAATACAACTCTCCTCCAACCCTTTTTACACTTTCACAACTCCTTACATCCCATAAAATCACTCTAATTCTGCTGTAAATCTGAGTTTAGGACAGATTCATACACTCCCACAAAAGTGAGTGTAACTTGCTTGTTTTGAATCCAAATCACTTGATTCTTTCTTCTACTTCTTTAGTACATCCTTGGGCTTGATTCCTTGGTTTCTCCTTGGAGAAATCATGCTTGGAATTGCCCTAAAAAGGACCTAAACTTTCTGTTTTGTTTGATGTTATTCAAAAACTTGTTTAAACTTGTCTAACTTGTGTCTAACACATCTCATACCTATGTCCCAATGCTTACAACCCCTCTTATGGTTGATTAAGCTTAAAAACAAAAAGTTGAGACACTAGAAATCAGAGGATTAAACCTCAAATACTTTCTGTTTTGTTAGGGTATTTAACCCACAAATCATGTCAAGCTTAGATCTTGATGCATGAGTGATTATGGAACAACTTGGGTTGTTCCAACATAAAATCCTCACATGATTTGATGATTTCTCTTAGTATAGCTTGTTATATTATTGTACCTACCTTAGTTCTTGACCCTCCTTGGTTGTTTTTACACCAAGTGTAGTGGTGAACATACAAGGGGTTCCTAAATGGAAGCTTGTCCTTCCTACCCCATACATGACTTCCATGATAACTAGAGGTGCCTAAATGGAGATTTAATCTCCTACCTCCTACTTGAATTATTGGACTAAATGATATGAAATACTTAACCTAGATATATATATACATCCATTCGAACCTTTAATGTGAACTTGTGTTTACATGTTAAAGTAGTAGAACATCATCTAAGACCTAAACCTTGTTGTGATTCTTATGGGTGTTCAACTCATGAAAACATTATCATAACCCTTGTGGTTACCAAGTGTCATACAAGTGTTAAGTGTTGAAGATAATCATTTTCCCCATGTTATTCTCATATCTTATTTTTATGTTGTTTTAAATACCGAATCTCGACTCTAAGCATACTTGAACTTAAACCCTTACACATTCAATCGTTTAACCTCATCAACTCGTCAATAATTGGATAATTGGAAAGCATATGCAAACTTTGTGAGTATACTCGTATTTTCCCCTCTTTACTTTTACCACTTTTGGGGTGTAACATGTTTATCTATCAACAACTTACACATGAACTTTTTGCTTAAACACATGAACATTCTTATTAACATGCTTGTATACGTGATGGCTTGATACTTTAAACTTGGATTAATCTTATGTGTTGAACTTATCATTAACTTGTATGAGCCAAACCGTGACATATGTAGCGCTATAGGATTAACGACCCGCCGCCCTTATCTTGTGGTTATGTCATGAGCATATTGCGTTTTCTTGGTTTGATATGTTAGACACATACCATGTTTTCATGTTTATCTTGAATCACATGCTTGCTATGAGGAATTGTTCAAAACTTATCTTTTGCTATGTACGTACCAAACTTGTATACTTGCCTTTGCTTTTGCATTGAACTTTATTTTAAACATGTTACAGGTTGAGGATGATGATGCTATGAAATGAAGTAGCGTTGATGCCTAGATACACATATAGACGTTTAGGTCAAATACATTGTATAAATGTCATATTTGTTGTCGTATTGTTTTTCTTGTATTTAACATGTTGTATTTCAACTTTCATGTATTGTAACATTTATTTATGAAAGAAATCAATTTATCTTTAATTCTATTGTCACAATTAGCGTTATGATGTCTCGAGCAATCTTCACACTTCGTCTCATCCCGATGTTTCCGCCATTGGTTGGGGTGTGACAGATTAAGCCTAGCATAGTCTAGCGAATCCACTCAAAGCTACTTTATAAAGCACAGGAACACATCAACCATGTAAACACATAGGCACGTAGGCACATAAACCACAGAATCACATAAGCACATAGAGCACAGAAGCACGTAAACCACAGAAACCACACTATATTTTGCACGTATTCACCTACATCTGTCATACAGATTCACCTATCATTCAAAGTCCATGAGTTCGAGAATAGCGATTGCGATTAGCGAGTACTCAGCGAGTGACATAGCATGCGATTTGTTAGCGTATTGAGGTAGGTGTGAAGTGCGAGTGGTGTGTGTTGATTGAAGCGAAAAGCGAAAAGCAATAAGCGTATAAATCACCAAAAATCGAAACAAATAAATAGGTAAAATCACACAAAACACATAAAATCCACATAAAAGATACAAATATCAGAGTCAACAGTTGCGGGCTCAGAATCGAAACACATAAAATCAAGAATTAGATTGTCTTGGGTGCGCGACATCGACTACCCAAAGTGATTCGACTATTCACAAGGACTTTTGGTGCACACTTTGGCCTTCTAGACTGTGCTCTCGCCTCGATCTGGGCGATCGGCAAGCATCCTTCCAGTTACAGTGTGACTTCAAGTCGTTGGAGTCCGTCGAGACTTTGGTGAGAGTTTTGTAAAAACCAAAATGGAGCACGGAACAAGTCGTCAAGGTTCGGGTTTCACCCCTGACTTAACAACTTCATTCCTGTTTTGATAAAATATGGGGGAAAATTTGCGTCGAAGTACGGATTTCACTCCTGATCCAACGCAAATTCTCTTGTTTTATATTAAAATGTGGGTCGAACAAGCTATTCGGTCGAGAGTTCGTGGCTTTCACACCTAATCTCGACCTACTCATTCGTTCATTTTCGAAAATAGTGCAGTGATAGTGTTCAGCGTGTGCAATCGAGAATAGCGAGTAAGCTCGTACATAACCCCTACAGGGTATGCACAAGTCGGTCTGTTGGTACTTAGACTATAAAATTAGGTCGTTTCTAAGACATCGACCCTGACTAGGTCGAGTCTTGCCTAATTCCCTATAGTTATGGCTCTGATACCAATCTGTCACACCTCAACCGATGGCGGAAACATCGGGGCGCGGCACTGAGCGAAACAGATTGTCCAAGAGAAATCCATAACAACTAATATTACCAAATATTTAACGTTAAGTCCCATACCAAAACATATCCAGCAAAATAATTATTACAAACATATTATCTCAAAAACAAATAAAACTATTCCGACGACTCAGATTTAAATTGTTCGTTTCTAGACTCTTCCTACTTGATTCTGTAGGATCGTTTTCTGACCCAAACGAGTCGATCAGAAGAGTTTTTGCTCAATACGAGAGGCGGAAACCAACGTATCAAGTTCAATTCAACTAGATATACACTTTAAACTATCTTTTGATTGATTTGACAAAGATTTACAGGAAGTAGACACTTCGGCAGCACTTCGGCTCTCAAACCGGAAAGTTAGAACTACTTGAAACGAAATCACAAGACACCTATATATAGGCTAGCTAATTTCGCATGAAATAGCCCAAGCAAAATCACATTCACACGAAATTACTATTTCGTGCGAAATTACACTCTGTATTTTCGTGCGAAATTACCTTCTAATACAATACAAGACTCGATACAAGACGAAGTCGACAGACGGATGCACCAACAGACTCCCCCTCAGATGTTGACGAAGTCTTCAGTGTCGAGTCTTCGAATCTTCAGTCTTTATTAGTCTTCTCGAACTCTTTTGAAGTATCTAACAAAGTAAAGCATCCTCAATCTCTCTCTTCTATTCATCTTCAGGATCTCGATCTGGCTATCATCTCACTCTAATTCTCTTGATCAGATCTCTTAATTCCTTAAGTTCATCATCATCATCATCTTGCATGAACTTTAGTTCCAGGATCAGAATCTGGCTCTATTCATCTACAGACTCCCCCTATCAATAAGCTGGAATCAAGATCATGACCTGGCACACATGTTCAGGATCGAAACCTGGCTCTCTAATCACAGACTCCTCAGGAATCGAAAACCTGGCGTACCTGCACATCCTCTACCTCAAAATAAATTTCACAAATTTAAAATTTGACACATTTATTTATCATTTGCAGGTATTAATCCAATCAAAAAATGATTTTACAATTTTAATCTCTGATGAACTATTTGTATGAACAGAATGATTTATCATTTAAAAGCTTCTGATAACCACTTGAAGTCAAAACATTCAAATCTTTTTCCATTATACACAGACTCCCCTTCTCGAAATATTCATCATGTTTAGCACTTAGAATTTTGAAAATCAGCTCTTCACATCAATTGTCGAAAATCTTTTTGTATTTTTCAAAAATTATGCTAAAACACACTGAAAATCTTTTTGGATTTTTTAAACTTGAAAGAAAATGCAATAAAGAAAAATTTACAAACAATATTTTTGTGAGTTCGTGTAAGAGGATCATATCAGTTTATGAGACAAATCACTAACACCGTTAAGCTTTAAACATTTTAAGTTCTAAACGATTCACTTAGATTGTCAGTATACTGATCCACTTAAATTTTCACACAAAGTTCAATTGTTTCGAGATACGAGATTAATGTTTTAGAGACTTAAACTTATTTGCGTATCCCACCTCAGAATATACTACCGTATCCAGATCCCTATATTCAGTCTTACAGGTGAATATACCTAGATGATATCTGTAAAGGGTTAAATGCGAGGGCCATGAGAGCTCAGGCTATTGCTTCCGCAAAATCAGAGAGATGATGGCTTCGATTTTAGGTATGTTCCCTTTAGAGAATCTTTTCTTCAACAGCACATGATTAGCAGTTTTCAATGTTTCATCATTTTTTTTACTGAGGGCGAGCTTTAAGATTAAAGCAAATGCAAAGTATTATACGGGGACTAGGCCATTGCTTCCGCAAAATCAGAAGTCCCGGGATAATACCCCATATATCACTGAGTATAAAGACCTAGTATCTCAGAAAGAGGGACCTTTCAAACAAGATTTCGGGGGTTACCCATATATCCGAGAGATGTTCCCCACGAGATAAGTAAGTTTGAAATTTAGGTTTATATCTCTAACACAATCTACTAAGTGTATAAAAACCTACTGGCGCATCGACAGTGAGACCGTTTATCACTTTTAACTTTCCAATTCTTTAGCGTGCTGTGATAGCCCACTGATGTACTATCGTTTCCTCTTTTTCACAATAAAACTCATTTTTTAATTTTATCATGTTTTTTGATTTTTCAAATTTTCAAATGTTTTTGGATTTTCTGAAAATTTCTTACTCCCCATAAAATTCAAAATCATTTAAAAGAAATTTGAAAACAAACTATACAAATAACGTGACAACTGATATCGAATTGCTTCAATTCGCCATCCACTTGACATAAACAATCAGAACTCCCCCTTACAACAAACTATTTTTCCCATTATGATTTCAAAACACTTAAGTTTGTTTTAATCAAATGGTTTTTTCGGAAAATTAGTTTTATTGATTTCTTAAAACCATTTGTAGGTCATATCAATAACCACTTGTAGATTCAAACAAACATAATTCAAGAAAGATGCCGATACCTGCTCCACACTTACCAACCTGGGAGCTCCGGCAAGTCAGACTTTTCACATATGAAAAACAGACATCCAAGCTTCACCAAACTTGGATATGATCTCTTCAGTTTCACTCGGGTTATAAGTTGCCTTCTTTGATTCATAAAAATCTTTTACCCCTTTTACTTTCCCATCGACCATCTTCCTAAAAATCTTTTTCACATTTCCATTAAAAACCTTTTCGACATCAAATTCTTTCTTCTCAGAATAGAATTGATTCGAAATCTCAACATTTCCAATCTTTTTAAAATTTTCAGCCCTTAATGGTGGAAAATTGGCATCATCCATTAGCGGAACTGAATTTTCTTCTTTTTGAACAACTTGTAGCTCCTCTGACTTTGTGGAATCAAATTCATCGCCAGATTTCACATCAGATTTCTAAACAACCCACTTATGGTTGTCAAGATTCACTCTCCTCTTGTAAAATCTTTTCGAACATTCACCAACCTCATATGTTGAGCTTTTAAACACTTTGAATTTTTCACTTGGTGGTTCAGTTTTATCAACAATGTTTTCTTTAAGTTTAGAAACAACTTCCTGTTTGATGTTAGTTGCCATTGGACAGTTCCAGGCGATGTGACCAACTTTTTGACATCTGTAACAAGTTCTTGTTTCTTTTCTCTGATAACTTCCATTCTTCTTAAACTTTTGTTTTTCTTCAAAAAAACTCTTTGTTTGATTGCTTCCAGAATGAGCTATTTTCTTCTTCCTCAGAACTTGCTCCTGAAACAAATACAGTTTTTGATTTATAAGTTTTCTCATTTTTATGATTTTTCGGTGGAATAAAACCCAGACCTTTCTTTTTGAAATTACTGTTATGGTTTGATTTCTTTTGAAAACCAGAACCAGAACTGTAACCCTTTTTCTTGTTTAAACGTTGTTGAACTCTTGAAGTGTACCTTTTAGGTTTTTCAGTAAGATTTACATCTTTTATTTCAGAAATATTAATTTCTGTTAATTTGAAAACCTTTTTGATCTTTTCAATTTGAACACTTCTTATTGGAAATTCCTCATTAGAATATAATTTGTCTGAATCATTCAATGTATATGCCACTTTGATTGGTTCGTCATTAAAATTAGATTTTGATAACAAGAATTCTTTATGGTAAACCCGTTTCACTAATGATTTTGGACTGTTGACCGACGAACTCGAGGTTTCTGACTCAGATTTTGACTCTGACTCCTCATCCTTATCCAACACCTGATCGATCACTTTCTTTATTAACTCAGACTCATGATCAGTGTCAGACGATGTGAATGTGACATCAATATTTTCTGGTAAATCGTCGGTTGTTTCGGACTTTAACTTTATATTGACTGCCTTTTTGACTTGCTCTTCATTTGGTTTTCTGGGAGAATAACCTTCCCAGATCGGAGGCGGACACTTTGTATAGTTTGCACTTTGTTTCTTACCAGTATCCTTTTCTTCAGGCTTCTTGTCTTGAAATGCTTCAAAACCTGCAACAGTTGGATAAATTCGATCAATCAAATAATCAGAACTAGAATAACTTTGCAACAATCATCTAATTCTTTCATTTTCCATCTTTTATGTCTCCAACTCCTGCTTCAGCTTTGCACATTCTTCGATGTAGTGATTAATAGCCTTCTGCTTTGTCATCATCACAGCGTTCATCATTGTTAATGCATCTTCTCTTTCAGAATTTGTCTTTTGTAGACCATTCACTGTTCTATTCAACACATCATACGATTCTTTCACATAGTTGAGATTGAACAATAATTTTTCTTTTATCTTATCTTGCTCACTCAATTCTCATCTTTTTCTTCACATTGCTTGCATGACTCCAAACACTTTAAGCAAGGTTTTGTGACTTCAACAATCTTTTCTACTTCGATAATCTTTTCAACTTCAATTATCTTTTCAACTTCAACTACTTTCTCAACTTCAACTACCTTTTCAGTAACTTTGTCTTCATCACTTTGTTCAGAAATCTTTTCCTGAACAACACTTTCACTTTTCACCTTTTTCTTTTCTTTTGCTGCTTGTTTCTCCTTCAGCTTCTCCACTCTATCTGCAAAATAAAATTGAAAACTTTCAGGAGATAAATGAGTTTTTGCAATATTAATATGCATTTCTTCTTCATCATCACTGTCATCAGTTGATGATTGATCAAAAACTTGTGTTTGTTCTGAACTATCATCTGAAGAACTAGATTCATCATCTTGATGCTTCTCATCACTTGCAAATACTTTCATCCATTCTGTCATCAAATCTGGCTCTTGAACTATTTGTGCAATGAGAGCTACTACTTTTGAATCGGGTGGAATGTATTTGTCCCAACTGAAACCTTCTGCCACTTTTTCATCATCTTGATCAATTATGCCAAAATAAGCTTTCTTATTTGCTTCTTCGATCATTTTAGCATGTGCAGTTTGTGGTTCTTTTTGTTGATAAGGTTGATGAGCAACTTGTTGATATATAGCTTTTCGATAATAATCATTACCACCAAACGGATTCTTTGCTCCACTTGCTTCTCGATTGGTACATTCCCTCTTGAAATGTCCTTTTTCCCTGCATAAAAAACAAGTAACTTTAGATTTATCAAAACCCAAAGTAGAAACATTTGCATCCAGAAAATCATTTCTTCCTGTAATCATCTTAAATTTTTCAGCTATTCTCAAAACACTCGCTAGACACCATTTAATATCCATCAGCTCCATTTCCTCAGCATCGATTTGATCATAATCCTCTTTCGTCAACATAGGATTTCTGATTCTCCCAGCAACCAATCCTTCATATGATTCCAACACTGTAGCAAGTAACGCCATATGACTTTTAGCCACTTCTTCAGAGAAATTTTGACCATTCTGGAGATGCAACGCAATGTTACAATGTAAAATTTGACCATTACTGCTGTTTGAACTTTGAAACTGATGACTAGAGGTTGATTCCTTCGGATTAACACTTGTATATGAAGAAAATCCACTGTTTCTGTTTGAACTTTGATTGATTGATCCAGATGAATTTTCTGCACTGAAAGCAGTTTGAATTTTCGGGCTTGCTTCGACATTCTCAACACTCCCTTTGTAGTACATCTTAACATCTTGTTGTGCACTTGGACTGTTCATTCTTTCAATCTTTTGTTGTTCAAGATCTTGTCCTTCAATCTTTTAAATGAACTGAGAAATTGTCAAACCATCATATTCTCCAGTATTCTTTAATATCATCAAAAATATACCCCATTCTTTCTATGGTAAAGCATCAGCTAATTTGTCAACCCATTCCTCACGATCTTTGTTGATGTTTAACAATGACATTGACCGTACTAAGTGACAATATCTTTCAATCACTTTCTTTGTATCTTCTCCCGGCAAACTTGTGAATAAATCAAATTCTTTTTTTAACAATGATTTTTTACTCTTGATCATCTTTTCACTTCCCTCAAATTTAATTCGAAGTGCTTCCCAAATTGAACGTGAAGTCTTATCATGTTGAAGCAATATGAATATGTCTTCTTTAATAGCTTGCTGAAGTAAACTAATCATCATCTTTTCTGCTTTATACATGTCTCGTTCTTTATCCGTAAATTCAAAAATCTTTTTCTCAACTCCCAAATCTGTACGTGGTAATACATACTTTTTCTCAACACATTCCCAAGACCTCAAATGATTTGCTTAAACCCAGTTTTCAAACCGATCTTTCCAACCATAATACTCCTCAATTCCCATTAACTTCGGGGGTTTTTGCATAGTTCCAGTTTCATTTTCCATGTTCATGCTTTGAGCAATGGCTGCCGGAGTAGTCTGGGCAGTAGCAAATGCGTTATAAAATTCCTCTTCCATGATTCGGTAAACTATTCACAAAACAGTTACTTTCAAACGAAATCAGCCTTTCAAATGAAATCTCTTCAAGCGAAATACCAAAGTTCAAACGAAATGATCTCAAACGAAATAACCCTCTCAAGCGAAATCACAAGACACCTATATATAGGCTAGCTAATTTCGCATGAAATAGCCCAAGCGAAATCACATTCACACGAAATTACTATTTCGTGTGAAATTACCTTCTAACCTATTTTAGACAGTTTTCTCGTTTTGCGTGCCCTGATCTATCTAATACAATACAAGACTCGATATAAGACGAAGTCGACAGATGGATGTACCAACAGATTCCACATAGCAAGCAAGCATCCTAAGTACCTGTCACATACGTTAAAATAAAGTCAATACACATAGTGTAAAGGTGAGCATACAAGTTTGATAGATATAATAGAGTTCGAAATCGTTTACGCATAACCAGCATGTAACATGTACAAAGTGAAGGCAAGTAGGTTATCGACAGAGAAATATGCACAGACGTGAGTGCGAGTTGTAGAATGCACAACACATATCCCCACTGGGACATGTGAAGTAAAGCACTTAACAACCCTTGTCCACGACAGGTGCTGAGTCCAAACTATAGTACTATCGTTGCTAAGGTGTCAGGCAACAATCACTGTGTTAACATAACATACAAGCATTCATCGTATAACACGTAGCATGCAATAACGGTTAGCGTATAAGTAGTGTTTGCGTTGTGTGTCGATTGTGATTTAGAATAAGTAACGTATGTAACACCCAAAAGTGCGTAAAGCAAAAAGGGTTCGAGTATACTCACAGATAACGTTTAACAAGTAAACACTCTCTTGGATTGAAGGGAGCGCTGAGAGAGATTAGCCTGAACAGTTAATGATAGCATAATCAAAGAACGGCGCGTCAAATGGTGAAATGTGTCAAGGTGTCGAATGGTAATCCGATCGGATGGCAATCCGATTGGATGGTCACTCGATCGGATGTCAATCCGTTTGGATGGTCATCTGATCGGATGGCCATTCGATTGGATTGACATTCGTTTGGTAAGGATGTGTTTGTGTACGATGGCTTTGAAATTTTCGTTGTAGCATTTGAAAATAGAGAAGTATCTCTACCCTTCAGGTCGGTCGATCGAACTGTCGTTCGATCGAATAGCGATCCGATTGGTAGAACACTTAGTGAGAACATGTTCATAGCAGGATTGCCACTCGATCGGATAGCAATCCGTTAGAAATTGACTATGCATTGAACATGTTGAAAATTGTTTAAGTGTTGAACCTCAAGTGCAATCCGATCGGATTGCAGTTCGATCGGATGGCAATCCGATCGGACGGCAATCCGTCCCGCGATCTGACCGTTTTGCAACTTAAAGATTTGTTAAGTTTTGAAAGTTTTGCGGTTTGCCCGAGATGGTATGACAACGTGTTTAAACAACGGAACCTCCATCATACCTAGGTGAAACGATCGAACAGGAATCACGCAAATCCGATCAGTTATCTGTTCGTGATGGTGCTCATGTTCAACCCGGAATCAGTTGTCTCTTAGATAGAAATCAGATCTTGAACCAATACTTCACTATGAATGAGTAGAAGATCAAACGAGCTCTGATTCTATCGGTTTTTAGTGCATTGAGTGTAAAAGAGTTGAAAGAAAGTTGGAAAGCTTCTTTCAATTCTTTTATCACTGAAAATCTTTAGATCTATGCGAAATCGTTGTGAAATCATGTGGAAATCCTTCATATCTGAGTTATTCTTGGTGGAATGAGGTCGAAGTTTGAAGTTCATAAGAACTCCATGATGACATCACCTTAGAATACCTCAAATCCGTTGATTTCACGGCTAAAGTTAAGATTCGAAGGTGAAAAAGATGAAGAAGTGTGTGTAGATCATAGAAGTACAAGATTTAAGTTGAAAACTTACAAGAATCGCGAGAAATCGAGAGAAAGAATGTCTTGAGTGCGGCTGGTCGAATGAGGGAGCTGTCACATCAAGTGATGTGACAGGAGGGGGGTATTTATAGGTTTCCAAAATGGGAAAGGGTGCAAGTGTCGAATAGGGTGCACCTCGATCGGATGGCCACTCGATCGGTTGGCCATTCGATCAAAGTGTTCGACGTGTTGAGTTTTGTCATTTCGTTTTACGTGTTGAGCGTTGCGATGCGATTCGAGCGAGCGATGCGATAGTATTACCCAATAGTTACACAAATAACTTAACTACTATATCTAACATACAATCACTATAAATAACTGCGTTTAGCGTTTGCGATCAAATTGCGAGGCGATAGAGTTGCGATTGCATTTCGATTAACCACCACAGTACATAAACATAAACATGCACAAGTAACACATAAATAACACACACGCGTAAAACATTATCCAGAACGCATAATTCGAGTTGCGAATGCGATTGCGATAAGCGATAAAACCTCGATTATTCACAGATACTCCACATAACACAACTAAAGTAATCAAAATAAAAGATTTGATTACAAGTCAAAGAAGTCAAATCAGTAATTTAGCAAGGAGTAATCAGATCGCAATTAGCAATCTTTTCTTCCTTTGACTTCAATCTTGACTTTGACTTTCGTAACACGGGGTGTTACAACTTACAAGCGGCTAGGCGCAAGAAGTAAGCGCTTTTAATAACTATGGTTTAAGTGTTAAGAATGATGTTCGGGTAAAGGAGCCATGTCAAGCCAGAGCTTAGCTCGTTACAAATTTATTTCTAGAGTTTAAGCTCAACTAGTTTATTTTATACTAATTAGTTTATATACGTTTATAATTATAATTTTTATATATAACATAATATAAATTATTTGGTTATTTATATCATAACTTTATATAATATAAATTTATGTAAATATACACTCATATATAATATACTAAATGAAAACTATATAAATAAGTGACTACTTTAGGCTCGCACGAGTCTAACTTTAGCCTGACGAATGCAACGTAGCTTGGGCTCGTTTATTCAACAAACTTATTTTTAAACCCGTGCTCATTTAAGTTCAACTCGATTCGAGCTTTTATCTGAGCTCTTGTAGCTCACGGGAGGCTTGGCTAGTTTACATCCCTGGGATTAAAATAGTGTGTGTAATGTGCAGGGCCATCCCTGAGAATGATAAAAAAAACTTTTGTGCCTCGTGCGAGACAAAAACATTGGGTGTAATAATTGGAAAATAATAATAACGAGTTTTTAGGATCTCGTACGTTGTGACGGAACCGTTAAATCGAACACAAATAGACGTAAAAACACTAGGACACATGCGCACGTTGCGGGATGTTCGGTCAAACTGCTTTAAGAACGGAATTAAATCACATAATTTCATTAATATGTAATTACAAAAAGAATTAAAAGATTGTAATTCACATATGAAAGTAAATTTAGTTGAAGAATAAACTAAATTATATAATATAACAAAAATTAAAAATAAATGGTGTATATTATGGGGGGTATGAGAGATGGAGAGAGTGAGATTATCACCAATCAAAAGAAACTAAATGAATAGTGAATATGTGTGAGGGTAGAAAGTTGATAAATTATAGTGGGTAAATAATAATAATTCATGCCTCTCTTTTGATTACTAGAAATATAACAATAATAACAAAACCTGATAGTAACAATAATAAAATAAATAGATACATATAATCATCCAAGTGGGAAAAACTTGTAGACGAATAATTGCAATTTTATATTCATTTAAATGGATGGATGAGATTTCTAATACATGCAACTTGCATGAATTATTTCATACAAAAATTTGACTTTGGACGAAAACACTGCAATTTCTAATCAATTAGAGCCTTCATCTTCCCAGTATAAATAGAGGCTTCAATTTTTTGCAAAAACCATTCTCAACTTCCTTCACAAACTACCTTACTTTCCATCACTTCCAATAAGAAAATCAGGTTCCGGTAACCAAAACCGAACACCATACCGACATCACTTTTCATTCACCACTCCCTACTAAGCCACTCAAAGCTTTAACCACGAAGAATGTACCAACCGAAACCATTTTAGGTGAAGAAATACCAACTCCGACGATCATTACGGATTTTCTGACAACGTCTCTCGTAACCGAAACACATTTTTGACCAAGGTAACCATACTAAATCTTTATTATTGAAATACTAAGGCTAATCTAGAATGAAAATGGAATATAAAATTGAATATGTGAATGTTAGTTTTTAATAAAAGATGATGATGAAGAAGAAGATAAACCAGTGAACTGGGTACATAAAATAATCAACGACTCTATTTGTTCACAAGGGCTCAGGTAGACTAGTTGGTCGGATTATGGCTTACAACATAGAAGTCACGAGTTCAAATATTGCTAGAGACATTTTTTTATAGATTTCTTATATAATGCATTAGATTCGATGCAATATCATATTAACATCATATTTCTGAAACATATTTTTTTATAGATTTCTGATATAATGCATTAGATCTGATGCAAAATCATATTTCTGATCCAACATCAAATTTTCGTAATAACATCAGATTTCTTATTAAATGCATCATATTTCTTATATAAAACATCAAATTTCATAAATCAAACATAAATTACTAAGGTGGTGTTTGTTTTTCTAAAAAAAAATCTACGCATGTTCTTCTATTCATACGCAGACATTGTCATCTGCAGAATGTTTGTTTTTCGAAGACGTATTAAAAAAAAGTCTACGCGAGCACTTCTTGGTGCAGACTTGGCCAAACCACTTTTAAGATCTTCTAAGGTTTGCAGAGTGTTAAACACCACCACCGTCCACCACCCACCATCGTCCACCACCACCACCCACCACCTTCCACGTCCACCACCCACCACCACCGTCCACGTCCACCGCCCCCACCACCGTCCATACACCACCACTAGTTTATTTTAGAAGTCTATGTATGTTAAAAAAACAAACAACCTTCTTCTTGCAGACTGCAGAGGTTTGGTCCACCTCTTCTTCTAGGTATATCTGCAGATATGGTCCGCAACCTGCAGACATTTTACCTCTTAAAAAATGAATTGCACCTAACTGATTCACTGGTTAAGACTCTAACTTATAACCTAGAGGTCTTGGGTTCAAATCTAGCAAGAGACATTCTTTGTAACAAATCAGATTTATATTTTAATGAATCAGATTTGTGTTTAAACACATCAGACTTTCATTTAAACACATCAAATTTATAGTTAAATAAATTAGATTTCAAAATATATATCAGAAAGTGGTGTAGTCCAACTGGTTAAGTCATAGGACTTGGAAACTAGATGTCTGGGTGTCACGGCCCCCGACCCAGTTGCCCGGTCCGGAAGCCGCGGGACAGAAACCCGTGGTATTGGTGGTTGATTTGGCAGCGGATATGTTAACATGATCGTTTAAACTGAAAACACCCAATTATTTTATTTCAAGTTTCGGGACAAGCCCCGTGAGTTACAATAAAGGAATTTCACTGGAAAATCCCCTGATTACAAAAACATGTTTATTTATTTACTGAGCCACTTCATTCAAGCTGGAGTGTTACGCGACACTCTTTCCCTGTTCATAGTAAATCACCTGAAACATGTTTAAAAAGATTTTATCAGCGGTGAAATACTGGCGAGTCATTCAATTTGTACAAAACGACACATTGTTATAATATACAGTATTAAGAGCGATTACAATGTTTATATATCAACCAATTACCCTAAATCGGTATTTGTCACTCGACCGTATCTGTGACTATGGTCATATCACCCATTGGCTAACCCGTTGTCCAATGGTAAAGGTTATCAACTAATGTATACAAAACCCCACATACCGGCAGTAATTGCAGATTACGAAGACTTAATCCCTATAATTATAACTTTGAAAATAAATAGGGTTTTGGAAACAATTTGGTAAAAAGAGAATGACTCACATTGCAAGTTTAATCGGATAGAGTCTGCCTACTGATTAAGCCTGGCAACCCTGTTATCGTAGCTGCGTCTCGACACTTAAATTGAAATTTCGAACAGAAAGTAAGCTGTTTGAGTGAAATATTTCGAGCAAACTGAACTGGCCATGCAACGTCGAATTTATAGCTGAAAATTGAGTTCCTTGCGGTCCGCGTAACCCTGAGGGGATATCCTTCGCGGCCCGCGAGGGCCACCCTAGCTACGGCTAGGGCTGCCGTGTTACCCCTTAGGTCTGCCACGTGTGCGACACGTGGCCTTAATCGTTATCCGGAGATTTCCAAAGCTGTCACGCCCCGCGAAGACTCACATTAATTCTTTCACGGCCCGCGACCGACTAATGAAACTTGTTTTTCTTGATTTTTCATAATGTTTAGGGTTTTAGGGGTTCGGGTTTTCACTTACGGGGCGATTTATGACATTTATGCAGGTCCTTACATCCTCCCCACCTTATTTAAAATCTCATCCTCGAGATTTACTAGAACAGGTAAGGATACTTTCGCTTCATTTCCAACTCCAGTTCCCATGTGTACTTAGGTCCTCTTTTCGAATCTCACTTTACTTCGACCAGTACCAATCTCTTGTGTTTGAGGTGTTTGACCTTTCTGTCTTCTATTTGAAGCGGTTTCTCAACAAATTTTAGCTTTTCATTTACCTCTATATCTTGAAGATGTACTACCAGTGATTCATCAGATAAACACTTTTTAAGATAGATACATGGAATACATCATGTACCCCAGCTAGCTCTTCTGGTAGTTGCAGTTGATAGGTAACTGGTCCTTTTCGTTGGGTAATGGCAAATGGCCCTATATACCTTGGACTTAGCTTTCTTACCAAATCGAACTACCCCTTTCCAAGGAGAAACTTTCAATAGTACCTTGTCACCAACTTGGAATTCTAACGGTTTACGTCGATTGTTTGCATAACTCTTCTGGCGATCTCGAGCCGTTTTTAATCGTTCCTTGATTTGAGTTATCTTGTCAGTGGTTTCTTGCCCAATCTCTGGACCTGATAGTTGACTTTCTCCTATTTCTGCCCAGCATACTGAAGTTCAACACTTTCGTCCATAAAGTGCTTCGAATGGGGCAACATTAATGCTTGTATGATAACTATTATTATAGGAGAATTCTATTAATGGTAAGTGGTCATCCCAATTTCCACCGAAGTCTATGACACATGCCCTGAGCATGTCTTCTAGGGTTTGGATCGTCCTTTCACTTTGTCCATCTGTTTGGGGATGGTATGCAGTACTTAAATTTAATCGTGTCCCCATTGCTTCTTGGAAACTTGTCCAGAAATACGAAGTGAATCGACTATCCCTATCTGACACAATGGAGAGTGGAACTCCATGTAGTGACACTACCTCGTCTACGTATAACTTTGCTAATCTTTCCATGCTAAAGGTTTCCTTCATTGGTAGGAAATGAGATGATTTGGTTAATCGATCTACAATCACCCATATTGCATCGTTACATTTCCTGGTTTTGGGTAGCTTTGTAACAAAATCCATTTTTATTAGTTCCCATTTCCATACAGGCATTTCTAATTGTTGAAGTAAACCTGAGGGTTTCTGGTGTTCTGCCTTAACTTGCGAACAAGTTAGACACTTAGAGACGTATCTAGCTATGTCCTTTTTCATTCCTATCCACCAGAAGTTATTTCTTAAATCCTGATACATCTTGTTATTACCAGGATGCATCGTATACCTAGATTTATGGGCTTCCTCTAAAATCTTAAACATCTTAAATCTCCTTGCCTAGGTACCCAAATTCTTTTCTTATGGAATCTCTAAATTCCATCAGTCCCTTGTTCTAATTATTTTATCCTTCCTTTCATTCCTTCAGCACCATCCTTGATTGCTATTTCCTGTACATTTTTCAGTTGTTTCATTAAGTCTAAATGCAGATTCAATCTAAGAGCACTAACTCGTCTTTGTTTCTCATGGTACTTCCGACTTAAGGCATTTGCTCCTACATTTGCTTTTCCTTCGTGATATAAGATATCACAGTCGTAGTCACTTAAAATTTCCATCCATCTTCTTTGCCTCAGGTTCAATTCTTTTTGCCCGAATATGTACCTTAAACTCTTATGATCTGTATAGATAGTAAATTTACTTCCGTACAGATAATGTCTCCAAATTTTAAGGGCAAAAATTATTGCTCCAAATTCTAGGTCATGAGTTGTATAATTTTCCTCGTGCTTCTTCAATTGTCTTGATGCATACGCAATTACCTTGTTGCGTTGCATTAATACACAACCTAATCCTAGCTTAGAAGCATCACAGTAAACTTCAAAATCTTCTGTTCCTTTGGGTAAGGCAAGAATTGGGGCGTTTGTTAATCTTTGCTTTAAGATTCTAAATGCTTCTTCTTGCTTAGGTCCCCATTCAAACCTTACTGTTTTACAGGTTAACTTGGTTAATGGAACAACTATTTTAGAAAAGTCTTTGATGAAGCGCCTATAGTAGCCTGCTAATCCTAGAAAACTTCTAACTTTGGTAGCTAATTGCGGGACCTTCCAATTGGTGATTGCTTCTATCTTGGAAGGATCTACGTGAATACCTTCGTGATTCACCATGTGGCCTAAAAATTGCACCTCTTGTAGCCAAAACTCACACTTCGAAAATGTGGCGTACAGTTTCTCCTTTCTTAACAAGGTTAAGAGTGCATGCAGGTGCTTACAATGTTCATCCTGGCTTTTGGAATAAATAAGTATATCGTGGATGAAGACAATTACAAATTTATCCAGATACAGCTTACAGATCCTATTCATCATGTCCATGAATGCTGCAGGAGCATTTGTTAATCCAAATGGCATGACTGTAAACTCGTAGTGACCATACCTAGTCCTGAAAGCAGTTTTAGGTATATCTTCTTCCTGTACCTTTAACTGATGATATCCGGAGCGCAAATCTATCTTAGAGAAATACCTAGCTCCTTGAAGTTGATCAAAAAGATCATCAATCCTAGGTAATGGGTATCGATTCTTAATGGTAACCTTATTCAATTCCCTATAATCGATACACATTCGCATCGAACTGTCCTTCTTTTTCACGAAGAACACAGGTGCTCCCCAAGGGGATGAACTAGGTTGTATGAATCCTTTGCCTAGCAATTCATCTAACTGCTTTT
The DNA here is from genome assembly GCA_030545235.1 of Helianthus tuberosus. Classification (NCBI taxonomy): domain Eukaryota; kingdom Viridiplantae; phylum Streptophyta; class Magnoliopsida; order Asterales; family Asteraceae; genus Helianthus; species Helianthus tuberosus. The sequence goes on along the minus strand of CM060414.1, from coordinate 60,928,572 downwards.
TTCAGTTCTAACATTTCTGTGGGTGCTAACCGATAAGGTGCCTTAGCTATTGGTGCAGTTCCAGGGATTAGATGAATTCTAAACTCTACTTCCCTATCTGGCGGCAGTCCAGGTAGCTCTTCTGGGAATACATCAGGGTATTCCGATACTACTGGAATTTCCTTAAGCTCTTTGCTTTTAATGTTAATGATTACCGAAATCATGTATACTATTCCTTGCTTTCGTTCATAACTAGCAAGTTTCATTACTGAAATGAACTTCATTGGTTTACGCGACTTATCTCCTGTAACCAAAATTACTTCTCCTGCTGGCGTATGTATTTCTATGGAATTTTTATCACAGAGGATTCGAGCATGGTTGGCTACTAACCAATCCATTCCTAACACGACATCAAATCATTCTAAATTCATAGGTAGAGGATTTGCAGAAAATTTATGACCTGAGAGTTCTATTTTTCCTTCTTGCAGTATCTTATCTATATTAACATAATTTCCTTCTGTCGTTTCTACCGTATAAAATTGCTTAAGTTTGGTTAAAGGTTGCTTAAGAGCCTGGCAGAATGAAGTATTTATAAAACTTTGGTTTGCACCAGAGTCAAATACTACCTCCGTCCCATTAAAAGTGTCATATTTTGAATTTTCAAAGTCTTTATTTATAAACTTTGACTTTAATTATATATTTTTTGTGTTATATAAAACTTGATGAAAATTAACCCGATAAAAACACTTGTAAAACACACTCAAATCATATAACTTTCATCAAGTATTATCTAACACAAACAAAATTATTTAAGGTCAAAGTTTATAAATAAAGACTTTGAAAATTCAAAATAGGACACTTTTAAAGGGACGGAGGGAGTAATACTTTTGCGTAAACGTCATGAACTAGGAACGTACCAGCTATCACATCCGGAATGATATGCTTCTTGTGTAGTCAGCTGGAAGGCTCTCGCATTCTTCTTATTAGTTCCTTCAGTCGCTTTTTCCTTGTTGTCAGCTGGCTTGACCAGTTTAGGGCATTCTGGTTTAAAATGCCCAGCTTCTCCGCAATTGTAGCAGACCTTTAACTTTTTCCTACACTCCTCCTCTCGGTGCCCTGCTGCTTTGCAGAAATTGCAATTTTCCTGACATTTTCCAAAATGTTTCTTTTTACAGTTTCTGCAGAATGGCGGTGTGGAAGATTGCCCAGTTCCCTTTTTCTTGAAGTTACTATTAGTATTACCCCCACGGAACCCTTGGGTAATCTTCTGAGCCAATTCCTTTTTCCTATTTTCTTCGCTTGTGCGTACCAGTCCGTCGGTTAAGGTGTTGGCCAATTCGACCGCATCGTCTATCATTCAGGGTCTCGCAGCCTTGACTATGTCGCGAATCTCGCTAATTAGCCCCCAAATGTAGCGAGAAATAAGCACCGGTTCTGGCGAGGCCAGAGTTGGCACAATTCTAGTATACTCAAAAAATTTCGAAGTATACCCACGATAGTCAACGTCCACCATCCGGTGGTTTAGGAACTTGTTTGTCATCTGTTCCTTTTCGTAGGAGGGACAAAACTTTCTTTCTACCAATTCCTTAAAGTCCTCCCAACTCATGGCGTAAGCCACGTCACTTCCCTTAGCTTGCAGCACCGTGTTCCACCATTCTAACGCCTCTTCCTTAAAGAGGTGGGATGCATACATCACCCTATCCTCTTCTACGCACTTACTTATTTTAATTACTGCTTCGGTATTTTCCAACCAACGTAGTGCGGCAGTCGCCCCCTCATTGCCTACAAATTCGACTGGCTTACAGGCAAGAAATTCTTTGTAAGTGCAACCCATCGTTGCCACTTTCATTTTCTTTAAGTAATGGGGATTGAACCACATTATTATTATTATCACCACCCCCATTCACACTGTTACTGAAATTATCGTCGCGAGAGCGTTTGCTATGGTTGGCTTGGGAAGGTTCAACGGGATTCTTAACAGTAGCGACGATTGCTGGGATAGCGTTGGCTATTCCCTGAGCAACGATATTTTCTATATCTTTTTATTGAGAAAATGGTTTTCATTATTGGGTTCAGATTGGTTACCTTCATTTGCTGGTTGGTTTACTGCGTTTTCCATCTGAATAATAATTAACAATATATACAAATTATTTTCACAGAATGGATAACAACTAACCACAATAGGGCAATCACAAACACAACTAAGGCAACACACATATAGCCAAAATCGTCGACATTGCGACATTTATATTTATATAATATTTATGCATCCATACACACCATATATTTTACAAATGTTTTATTTTAGTATTATTATACAATATTATATATATATATATATTTCACATATTATTATTATTATACAAAACATCTAACTACGGTTAACTGTTTTTTTTTTCAAAAACGACGCTCCCTCTCGTTGTACTTCCACGTGATGTTTTCCCCCACTTCTCGAATCCGATTTCCCGCATCCACCAGTTCCTCATCGTAACGGCGTAATTCGGCAACGTTCTTCGGGTTCATGGGTGGAAAAGGAGCAGGTTTAGGTTCAAACTGGGGAAAATACACATTTGGGTTATTCATAAAGTTCTGGAAGTGCCAGTCACTAGTCCACCATTCTTCCAACTGCCCTGTAAAAGGTTGAGGGTTGACAATTGGGTTCGGAATAGCAGGTTCCAGAATTATAGGAAGTTCTGATTGAGCGGGGAAATTGAAAAGGATTTCATCAGCAGGTCCGATGAGGTCACAGTTTGCTAGTTTTCTATCGAGTTCCTCCCAATGTGGCAATTCTTGGGCTTGACCAGAGCTCTCCCCTACTTCTTTTCCTGTTCCTTTTGGATTCTCCGTCTTTTTCACCTTTTGGGCAGCGGGCTTCTTCTTTCGTCCTCGTTTCCAGTCCAGAAGCCTTCTCCTCTTTTTAGGTTTGGGTTTCTCCTGTGACTGGGCCTGAAACACTAGTGGCTCCTCGGTGTCAGCCTGATAACCGGACTGGGTTCCTGTTGTATCCATATCAGTACTATGGATTGTGAAATTTCGGAGGGCTTCCGATAGTTCATTCATGCTGTTAGTCACACATAAGGAAACACACAAAAATCCAAATTAAATTTTATTTATTATAATTAAATTTTCACAGACTCACAAAATGGCAAATTAAAAATTAAGTATTTTTCGAATATTTAATTGGATTAAATCAGTGGCTCTGATACCACCTTTTCTGTCACGGCCCCCGACCCAGTTGCCCGGTCCGGAAGCCGCGGGGCAGAAACCCGTGGTATTGGTGGTTGATTTGGCAGCGGATATGTTAACAGGATCATTTAAACTAAAAACACCCAATTATTTTATTTCAAGTTTCGGGACAAGCCCCGCGAGTTACAATAAAGGAATTTCACTGGAAAATCCCTTGATTACAAAAACATGTTTATTTATTTACTGAGCCACTTCATTCAAGCTGGAGTGCTACGCTGCACTCTTTCCCTGTTCACAGTAAATAACCTGAAACATGTTTAAAAAGATTTTATCAGCGGTGAAACACTGGCGAGTCATTCAATTTGTACAAAACGACACATTGTTATAATATACAGTATTAAGAGCGATTACAATGTTTATATATCAACCAATTACCCCAAATCGGTATTTGTCACTCGACCGTATATGTGACTATGGTCATATCACCCATTGGCTAACCCGTTGTCCAATGGTGAAGGTTATCAAGTAATGTATACAAAACCCCACATACCGGCAGTAATTACAGATTACAAAGACTTAATCCCTGGGGGTTTAAACCTTGTCGGTGACATTATTTTTAGGTGAAGGTTATCATAATGTTTAGGGTTTTAGGGGTTCGGGTTTTCACTTACGGAGCGATTTATGACATTTATGCAGGTCCTTACACTGGGGGTTTAAACCTTGTCGGTGACATTATTTTTATTAGATTTTTTTTTCTGTTTTATGAATCAGATTCCTAATTAATAACATCATATTTCTTATTTAAATAATCAGATTTTAAAAGATAAATATAAATGACTAAGTGAGTCACTGGTTAAGTCTTTTTACTTATAACCTTTAAGTCACAAGATCAAATTTTGTAACTAACATTCATTTTTAATTAACTTCTATTTTATGTAAACATATATTTAATGTTTATTTACTTGTTTTATTACGATTATACAACTAAAAATAACATTTTTTTCATTAGTAAATAAAAATATAATTGTACATATATATAGATAATAATTATTTTCTTTAATCTAAGCAAAACTAATATATAAAAGTGATTTCTTAGACAAACTTGAGCATTTAAACTAGACATGGATTAGACAAGATCTCTTAACAACAAATATGTATACTTTATCTATACGAACACAACCTTATGAAATATATGGACACGATGTAGGTTTATACGAACACGCTTAGGCGAGACTATTATTTTAAGACAACAAATCAAGAAACAAGGTACGGATTCTTACTCCTTTTCCCTGTGTTATCTTGTTGAATTGTTTATAAACTCGTTGACTATCGTTTCTTTTGGAACTCTTAACGTCTTTGAATCTCGATTCATTTGGATGCCCGCTCATTTCCTTTTCAGACTTTCAATTCACTTGATATCATGTGATAGGACTATGATTATATTGTATTCATTATCGTATGTTCTGATACTGATTATATGATTAGTGTTTACTATTAAACTGGATTACTATTTATGACTGATTGTGCTCTATTACCCTGAGTTCTACGCTTCTCGTGGAGTGTCCCATGAGCACGTTATTAAGGCACCAATAACGTGTGCTCCTTCCGTGACGGAGAGATTAGTTCACGACGTCCCTAGGTACAAGTGTGGTACATAGCTACAAGGAGGCGTACAGAGAGATTAGTGCACGTTATTGAACGTCAAATTACAAAGTCAACAACAGTCAAAATCTTGCGAGATGGAACTTAATCAGAATGTGGCTTGTAGTCTATAGTGGTCACAGGTATAAGGCAATCCATGGTCAAATTCAATTGAATGTCAACTGTTGTATCTTCTTGTCGTATGGAAGTAATAAAGACTATGGCAGTTTGCGTAGCATATGTTATGATGGGGAATGGGTATAGAAATGGTGGTATTTGGAACCTAGTGAAGTTTGAAGTTGATTGGATAAGGGTAAAGATCGTGGAGTCTTATTGGGCTCATAATCGGAAGCCGGTAGTTAAAGCAACTTGGTTTAGAGGCTAAATTATGAATTTGTATAATTATTTATTTTATTTGTCAAAATGTATCTTGTTGATTGCTTTTTTTTTTTTTTTTTTTTTTTTTTTGTATTGTAGGAAGTATAGAGCTCAAATGTAGGGGACGCCACTTAAGTGGCACTACTCATCGGGGACAGAAACGCCATGGGTACTCGTCGGGGACGTTTTCTAAATGTTTCCAGCTTTACGGGGACGTATCATAAACGTTTCCAATGTCGCGGACGTATATGGTAGAAGTATCCTGCCCATTTTTATTTAATTTTAGGGTTTTAACCCTTTCCAATTCCAAAACCGGCCATTAACTAAATTGACCATACATATTCAGCTTCTCTAATCTCTCAACTCTCAAGTCTCATCATCTCTATCGATTATGGTTTCTCAAGAAACACAAGGATCATCAACTACATCGGTAGAAGAACCTCCATTGTGAGACTATGTGACTAAAATCGAAAAACAAGGTGCAGTAGGAGGAACTTAGAAATTTAAGTGCAACCTTTGCAGTGAAATTAGACAAGGATCATATTCAAGGGTTGGAGCACATTTGCTTGGTATAAAAGGTAACCTTTGTAGTGTTTTATGTGTAATCTTAATGATTTAGTGTATATAAATCTGTTAGGTGATTTAATTGTAAGTATGTAACCTGTCAGGACACTTTGGTGCTCAAACTCCTTTTCTCCAGACTTTGGCTTTTAAATTACTTGGACAACCTAGTTCTTCTTCAAGTGCTGAGCGTAATTGTAGTACTTATGCATTTACATCCACAATAATCTCCGACTTTTGTCAAGGAATCCGAATGATAATGTAAAAATGTGGGATGTGGGTGGAGATGCTTTTGATTCAATGTAAGATGTAGGGTTTTTGGAGGTTGCCGATCTCTCACCAGATGAACCGGAATTTGAAAATGATTTGATTATTGATAATTAATTACCTTTGGAAGATGTATTTTTGGAGTTTACACTTTACATCAATATACATCTATTTTGGAATTTGTTTAATATATTTTTTATATTTTTCATCGCCGTACAAGTATCTTGGATTTTTGAATTTTGTTGTTCCATGTCATACCAGTTTCAGTGCTACATAGGTTGAGACGTGCATTAGACGGATGTATAATATATTGACCCCGTCCGCTTAACAAAATACAAAAGAGAGGACTTGGCAACAACACAAAAGCACCATCGAATCAAAACATAAATTTATAGTCAACATCAACAATGACATGGCATATTTTGGTCTCACATAAGACTACTCGGTATGGTGACGGAGGGAAGCCGGCGACGGGACGAAGACGGAGGGGGCGGCGTGAGAGGACGGCGTCGCCGAGGGGGAGGCCCACATGTTTGGTCCGTCGCAAACGGCACAACTCGGACGAGGAGGACGGGACGGAGGGGGGGCGGCGTGGGAGGACGGTGGTGACGTGGCGGCGCCGGGGGTGGAGACGGAACCATACCGAGCAGCCTAAAATGTGCAATTTTATTGTTGAAAACCTTGAGTTCTCTTGTAAAGTAACTTTTAACTGTAGCATTTACAAAAGTTATATGTGCTTTTCAGGTATATTTTTCAAAAAATAAAATATTACCCTTACTAGGTATGAAATAAGAAAACTTATTCCTGGATAAGGATTATTACTAACAGTAACATAAATGAAATGTTATGTTATATAAAGTTTACATTATTGCAAATTAACTCAAATTGTTTTTATAATTCATTTCTACTCTACAAATTAAGAATAGAATTCAGGTTTAAATTCTAAGAAATTTATGTTAATAAAAAATGGTTGATCAAATCAGAAGACATGAAAATGAAATGCAAATTTCAATTTTAAATGCAAAATATTTCCATTAATATCCAAATTTTTATTAGTTTTTAATAACTAGATCTAGAACCAATGGAGTGGTGATCCATTGGCAAATACAAAGCCTTTAAAATACTTAGGTTAAGAAGGGAAAGGTCTTGGGTTCAAGCCCCACAGACGACAGAGGATTAAAGAAATCAGCCGTTAAAAAAAATTAAATTACCAAAATCATCCCTGAGGTTTGGGTATGTTTACCAGTTTCATCTAAAATAAATTTTTTCGTACCATATTGTCCTTCACCTTTTGGATTTTTTGTCATTTTCATCAAAACATCTAATTTGCTTTGTTTTTTCTATGAGACATTTGGATAAGAATGACGAAAGATCCCAAATCTTAAAGACGATTTTGGAAAAAAGAAAAAAAAAAGTTAGATGTTTGAATGAAAATAACAAAATTTCCTAAAGGTAAAGGGCAATATGGTACAAAAAAAAATTTGTTTTGGATAAAACTTACAAACATACGCAAACCTTAAAGACGATTTTGACAATTTACTAAAAAAAAAAAAAACTAGAGACAACTTAATGGCAAAAGAAAAGAAATCAATTAGAAAGAGAGCAAAAACATTCAGTTTTCAACATCGTCCATTTTACCAAACTACCCCCACACAATCTCTTAAACACAACTTTTAGAAACATGACGTCAGACCTAAGTCGTCATGAGGGTGCACCGCTAGCGGCAAGCTCTGCTTCTGGACATACTGGCTTTCTCCACCGACACACGTGCCCTCTTCCTGTCCGTTTGATCTTGCTTCTCCATGAACTCCCGCAAATCGTCACCGAACATCTCCACAAAGGTCTTTTGTAAATCCTCCATGCTTTCCACCTGATTATTTCTCCACACAATTAACTCACTTTTTACATTAAAAGACCATTTTACCCTTGAATTTGAAGCAAAGTTACAGCTCTAACCTTGGCCCCGGCGTTTTGGTCCATCATTTTCATCAAATCATGCAAGAAATCTCCCATGCCCTAAAACGTAAACATTTGAGATACTAGTTGCAATGCATAGGGTACAACCTTTTGGGTAATTTTAAATGGAATACAAGTAAGGTGTTATCGGATTGTGTTATTGGGTTGGCGGGTTAAACAGACACGACACGTAAACTATGATGAGAGACCGAACCAATACCGTACCGTATAGTACTGCTACCAAAATTTAACTAAAACCAAAACCGAAAATTGTGTCAATACGTAACCCCGGACATAGAGGTGTACAAAAAAACCGGTTTTAGAATCGAAACCGGTTTTTTTATAGCCGGTTTTAGACCGGTTGGGGATCTTAATCTTCGAAACCGGTTTTAAAACCAAAACCGGTTATAAAAAACTTTTTTTTTTGCATAAACCGATTAACAACCGACCCTAACCGGTTGGACCGGTTATTGTTTTGAGTAAAAAAAACCGGTTAGTAACCGAAACCCGTTATTAAAAAAAACGGTTTTGATTTTGATGAAAAACCGGTTCGGTTAAAAACCGGACCGGTTATTGAAAAAAAAAAACGATTTGTACACCTCTACGCGTAAACAACACAAATACTCACACTATCTACACAAACATGGCCTGTTTAACCCGATTCATTAACTTATATAACATATTAACACTTTAAAATTATAAATTATAACAAAAAAATGTGAGATGTATATGAATATAAATACAAATACAGACAAAAGATCAAATACCCTTATGATACAAAACGTACGAATAAGGCGAAAAGATTAAAAAAAAAAACGCGGTGGCATTTTCGTAATTATTTACTCGTAGAGTAATTATCAAAATTACCCTACAAATGATGATCTTGTAGGGTAATTTTGTAAAATGTTCTTGTAGAATAATTTTGATCTTTAGGATAATTTTATAAAATGTTTTTGTATGGTAATTTTGATCTTGTATGGTAATTTTGATCTTGTAGAGTAATTTTGTAGAGTATCATAATTACTCTACAAATGAGCTTGCATGGTAATTTTGATCTTGTAGGGTAATTTTGTAGAGTATCATAATTACTAAGTGTATAGTGTAAGAGGAAGTGTGTTTAAAGTGAGTAATCGAGTGAATATGTCTGTGAACGATGAAAGGTTAGTTGGTATTTATGTATAAATGGTAATGGGTTTTAGTTACTTTTAATGCGATGATGAAGTTATGGTCTAAAGATTGTTTATACTGTATGCTAATAAGCTTATAAGCTTGCAAGATTGTTTCTGGTCTAAAGATTGTTTATACTGTATGCTAATAAGATTGTTTATAAATGGTTGTCATGTATAAGTAGTATACTACATTGTTCATAATATAGTAATGTTGGAACCATGTTCTTAAGGATGGGTATGATCATATATAATGTTTCAGGTTCTTATGGGTCAATGTTTCTTCTATGTTCACGAAAAGCAGTTACATAAATACGTTAGTTGTTACTACATTCTATTCAGTTGTAAATAACACATGTTAACGAATATCCATATTAACGACATATTCTATCTTAAAGAATTTTGATTTCTTATTAAGGGGTTTTTTAAGGATGACTCAAATTCGATAGCACTAAGATGTCGTAATCATAAAATTTATAAGAACGTCATATCACACAAGTCTTATATTTATCTAGTTATACTTACTTTAATAATATAGTCCAATAAAACCACTTTCTATTTTAGAAGACCAATTAAGTTATCATGTTTCTCTTGCATTCGTGAGCAATATGTCACGAACTTGTCCTACTTGTGACGTACAACAACTTTAAATTCACAGCTAGGTTCCATATGGAGTATAACGTAATCTTATAAGCATGACGTAGAAGTAACCTAGATGAGAATATAGGTTGGCAAGTCAAAGTGGGTAATCGATTGAACACGTTTCACGATCTATAAAAATTTGATTGTTCCTTTTATTTAATAATACTACAAGCACTTTAGTTACTCTTTCTTTAACATAAGTATGATGTTCTTTTAAAAAGATTGTTTTACTATGCACGTTGGCACATAAGCTTTGGTTTAGTGTACTAAACATATTTTATTTTATGCAAATACTTCTACATGGTTTGAGTTCAAGGGTCATTTTGTATGAAAACAAGTTTACAGGGTTGAAAATGAATAAAAAAAAACTAAAGGATTGAAGTTGTCAAACTAAAAAGAAAGGATGCCTCTAACGCCAGAGAAGGTTCGAGAGCTTTGAATCTCAAAGAGGAGATATTTTCAGTGAGGCGGTTAATAAGCACCTTAAAGATCAAACATATTACAAAACTGCCACTAGATTTTACACACATTTACTTGCTCGCGTGTCTCAGAGATGTATCAGCTTCATGGTAATCGTACAAGTTGCTAAAGCACGCCATTTTGGTTTTCAACTTTTTAGCTCTGGAAACAATAATAAAGTTGCACGTGCGATCTATATTTTCGATTATTTTTATGGAAAGTATATGTATTTTTTTTAAGGGGTGCCTTATTCCCACATACCCTATATCTTATTTTCACATCCCCTATTGTATACGGGCCGTATACAATTATACGGCTCGTATAGAATGTTTTTGAATAGGAAAATGCGCAGAGAATGTTTTTTTTTGTTTTATTATATACGGCCCGTATACAGTTATACGAGTCGTATACATGTGTATACGATTTGTAAAACGTATATGGCTCAATTGATTTATTTTTGTGGGTTTTTGATGTTAGGACATGTATACGGGCCGTATAACTATATACGGGCCGTATATATTGGCTTTTTTCAAGTATCACGTTTTATTCCCGTAAAAACACAATCATTCTAGGGTTTCTAAAACTCTTCATCACCTTTAACAATGTCGATAAACGTTGATCGGAACATGCCGCTTAAATCGGAGCACAGGTAGAGTAACGTTACCGATCAGTCCGTTGATGAAAACCTTAGCGATCGCAAAGATCTTCGTGTTGGTTATTTATCGATTCCGAGTAACTAGTAGAAGAACCTGCCACAAACAAGTTCTCCACAGTTTGTTATTCAGATCTCTGTTCGGTCATCTTTCCAAACTACAACACACGATACTTTTAATAAGCTGTCATAGTTGTCAAATTCGATTTCAACAAATCTTTTCATTTTCCTTCAATTTCTAAAACATTCTCTGTTACATGAAGACGTGTCAGGTTCTTCTACTAGTGGTATTTTACTGAAGTATTGAAGATTGAGGCGGACATTGTTTAAATCTGAATATAACTAGATGTTACGTGTATCAGCGTTGTTTATCACCCTGTGTGAGCATTGGAAACCCGACAAACAGTCTTGACAACTGTGACATTTTATCTATCTATGTGTGTCACATCCATCCTGTTATTGCAATCGATATGATTAATTTTTTCAGATTTTTTTCTAATTAGCGTTGTTAACTACCAAAAGAATGCATACACAAATAGTTCTAGTAGACGAAGCAAAGAGACCGTTGTGTATCTGAATCAGGTTCTCAAAAAAACACTACCAAAGATGGGTTGGTGAAAAATACCGGAGCTGTTATCTCGGTTGTTCAGTACTCTCCTATATCAACTTGAACGGTTGATGGTTACAAGGATCGTTCTAATAGATTAAAGAGAATAAACCATTTTTTACCAATTTTCACTCCAGTAGTTGAAACTTGAGCGCAGGAATCAATTCAAAACCCTCACCCTCAAAAATCAACCAGAAACCAAAGGAAAAAAGGGCTGATAATGGCTGATGGTTCTTCGTTGAGGAAACCAAACGTAGACGGAGATGATAGGCCTGGTAACCGGAAGAGAAATCAATTGTATTTTTTTAGTTGCTTCTCTTGTTAAGTTTCTGAACCAACCGAAATCCACAAATTCCAACAGTTTCTTCATAGATTTCGTCCGGTTTCCAAACTCTTTCACACAAAGTTAATATTCACTGTGGTGGATGCAAGCATAAAGTTAGAAAAAATACTCAAGTTGAACGGACGATATGTATCAACAAATTGTGAGTGGGAATATGGCTATGAAGAATAGTTTGGATAAACAATCACCGTATACGGGTTTTTCTGCTAGTTATTCGGAATGTTTCGAATCATCACAGAAGACGTGTCGGGTTCTACTGCTAGTAGTATGAGTCTGAGTCCATTGTGGTTCGTGAATGTTTCGAATCATCACGACAAGGATCGTTCTGATAGATTAAAGAGAATAACCCTTTTTTTACCATTTTTTACCCATAGTATACGAGCCGTATAATAATATACGGCCCGTATACAACCATCGTATACATTGTATACGATCGGTAAAAATATTTTTTACCAATGGTATACGGCCGTATAAACCGTATACGACTCGTATACATATGGTAAAAAATGGTAAAAACCTCTTTAATCTATTAGAACGATCCAATAAACGAAGAAACCAAACGTAGACGGAGATGATAGGCCTGGTAACCGCAAGAGAAATCAATTGTCTCAAAATGTTAAGTTGTGTATTTACGAAGCTGACAAACACATTGGTATTTTCTCAAAATGTGCAAACTTGAAGAATCTCACATTAAAGGAGTTTGCAACAACGGGATCAGATGGTTTGAGTATCTTTCATCCTCGTTTGGCTAATCTCACACTTGAAAATGATCACATTGGTATTTTCTCAAAATGTGCAAACTTGAAGAATCTCACATTAAAGATCTCTACACAAACTCTTCTACATCTTTTAACCAGTTGTCCATCACTTAAGACCTTGAAAGATTTGTTGAAATCGAAGCATTCACGAACCACGATGGACTCAGACTCATGTTCAAGTAAGTGTCTAAAAATCTAAAAATTCAGGTTTACCTTGTAAATTTCTCAAAACAAACTCTCGTTTCTTCATCTTCATCTTCATTTGTTGAGAAACCATTATCTTGTCTTTCAGAAGAGTTTGTATTGAACCAAGAATACTACAAACATTCTATACCTTGCAACGTATACAGGTGCAAGAGAATGGCGAGTTATTTTCAGTTATTTCTGTTGAATCACAAATTCCATTGTTTAAACCAGAATCAGGTTCTCAATACAAGGATCGTTCTAAGAGATTAAAGAGAATACACCATTTTTTTTACCATTTTTTACCATAGTATACGAGCCGTATCAGAATATACGACCCGTATACAATCATCGTATACATTGTATACGATCGGTAAATTTGTTTTTTACCGAGTGTATACGGCCGTATAAACGGTATACGGCCCGTATACATATGGTAAAAATGGTAAAATAAGGTCTTTCTTTCAGAAGAGTGCTGTAATAGAGAAATCATCCTATGTCTTTTATCAACCGAAGAGGCAGCAAGGACAGATAATACTTCATTTGTCGAGAAACCATACTGTCAAGAAACTAACATCTTTTAATACTTCATTGCGTATGTGCTTGTGCTGTAGAAACCGGTGATGAATTTGTGTATCTAAATCAGGTTCTCTGCCTTAGATCGGTCATTCCTTGTGATACATGAACGTTGTATTCTTGTCTTTCAAGACAAGGATCGTTGGAAGGATTGTAGTAGCAGGACATTGGTACCACTGTGAAAATTGCATCAGGAGGGGAGAGAGTCTGATACAATAAGGATGTTGGGAATTAAACGCATGTACGTGACAAAATAAGGATGTTCGCATAAACATATATTCGTTTCATAACCTCCTCCTATAAATCAACCACAACCGACAAAGAGCCTGTATTAAAAGCCATCCTATGTCTTTTACCAACCGAAGAGGCAACAGAAGACGTGTCGGGTTCTTCCAACATTCACGAACCACAATGGACTCAGACTCATACTACTCACCCTCCCCTGAGGAAAAGTTTTCCCGACGACTCAACAAAATCCTGATAGAGAAAAAACATCAACAACCATTTTTTCTTTTCCTTCAATTTCGAGAATATTCTCCCCTGTGTATGTGCTTGTGCTGTAGAAACCGGTGATGAAAAGTTTCAACCAAAGGGAAATCCATGAAACGAAAGGGATTTCGAGCAGTTGGTATTGAACCAACAAAATCCGAATACTGAAAAACCGACATTCCTTCAAACATTCTAAACCCTACCTGGAAACAAACCAACAAAAGTCTGCTGGCAAGAATCTTTTTTCACATGGTATTGAACCAAGAATATGATACCTTCGAGATACTTCGTGTTAGTTTGATTTGAATTTTGAAAGTTGGATGTCCGTTATCTCAACCGAACGTTCATTGCTATTGTTTTAAATAACAACAGATAATGAACGGATTGTTGGTGGATAACGCAAACAAGTTCTCCACAGTTTGTTATTCAGATCTCTATTCGGTCATCTTTCCAAACTACAACACACGATAAGTTTAAACTTTATAGTGTGTGATTTGACCAGGAAATGATTGGAGGTGAAGGTTCAGTGCACGAAAAGTTTCTTACGAAATGTACGTGACAAAACAAATATGTTGGGAATTAAACGCATGTCCGTAATCCCGCGTTGATAGCTTCCGTTTTATTCAGACTCCTTACAACTCTCATCAAATGCCTCACCCTTCCTTTTATTCTATAAATATTAAATAAAGAATAACACCATGCCCGTAATCCCGCGTTGATAGCTTCCGTTTTATTACAGTCATACGACACGTTTTCTTGTTCTTCAATCTTTATTACTTGTTGATGTTTTATTTTGAGCACCTCACCACTCTAAAATATTTTAAAAATCAAAATTTCGTTCCATACGGGCCGTATACTGTTATACGGCCCGTATACACGTTCGTATACATTGTATACGACCAGGCAAACTTATTTACACATGGTGTATACGGGCTGTATACTGTTATACGGCCCGTATAGAATAAAACAACTTGACAAATTCTGTGCCAGCAGACTTTGTCAGTTGTTTTTATTCTATACGGGCCGTATAACAGTATACGGCCCGTATACACCATGTGTAAATAAGTTTTCCCATGTGTTAATATTAGGACCCTTTTTTTAATGGAAAGCAAATGTATACAGTTTAATTTTAGAGTACCGGATCACGACCTTGCCAATGCGGCTTGGTGGGTTGGGCCTTCTCTCAGCCCGGGATGTGGTTGCCTATGCCTTTTTGGCTTCCAGGTCTCAATCTTGGGAGTTGCAGGACCACATCTTATGTAACAGTGGGGTTGCTAACACTGATCCGGATTATGCCAGCGCCTTGGAACACTTGCATGAATCTCTACCTGACTTTGATCTCGGCGATTTCTCTAACAAGGACACCGCCCCCAAAAAGCCACAGAAAACTTTGGCGAATGCCTTTTGTTGTTGAATCACACAAAGTTTGGGAGAAGATTTCCATTTGTCCCCCCGCCAGAAAGCCGTCATTGAATGCCTACAGAGGCCTCACGCTCAGGATTTCTTAACTGTTATTCCTATTGAAGGTTTGGGTCAACGTATGTCAGCGGTTGAGTACCGGTCAATCCTTAAGTACCGTTTGATGATCCCCATGTTCCCGAATGATGAAACTTGCCCAGTCTGCCGTAAAGCATGCCTGGATAAATACGAGGAGCATGCGTTACACTGTAGAGAGTTGCCGGGATTTAAGTATCGCCATGACTTTGTTCGAGACGCGTTAATGGATATTCTCAGACGTGCAGGGATCACAGCAAAGAAAGAGGCACCAGTTAATTTTCTTACAGATCCATCGGAGGGGAGATCCACCCTACGCCTGGCTGACGTGTTAGTTTTTGGTTGGGAGGGCGGGAAACATGCTTGTGTCGATCTCACAGGCGTATCCCCCTTAGCCGGGTTCCGGGAAAATGGGTTTGTGGCGGGGCAAGCGGTACTAAAATCAGAGTCAAAGAAGGTGGAAAAGCACGCGAAAGCTTGTGAGGATAATCAGCATGCCTTTGTCCCCCTGGCGTTTGACACGTTCGGCTCCTTGGCGCCGGAGGCAGTTCGGTTCTTGTCTAGAGTTCAGCGTGTGGTCCACAGCAACTTTTCGACCCCTCAGGGGCGAGGCTTTGTTTTTAGTAGATTAGGGTTTTCTATTCAGAAAGGGATGGCGGCACAGTTTGTTGCTCGTCTACCTGTTATCCTAATGTAATTTGCCCAAATTATTGGAATGAAATACTTTTTATAAATTTTAGAGTTAAATGTTTGGTTGGTTCTTTGGTTTGTCATTTATTTTTGCAGATTTTGTCCTAAATCACTAACCTAAGTTAAATAAGTCAGTTAAGTGTGTGTGAAATGTCTATATTACCCCAAGGTTAAGAAACAAATAAAAACTAGCACTAAGACCCGCGCGCGCTGCGGCGCGGGTACGCCGTAAACGTCGAATGGACTAATCCAAGCGTTATGTAATACGTTAACCACACGAAAAACGTGCGCTGCAGACGTATCCTATTGAACTCAAGGTAACCTGCAGTTGGATCAAAACGTAAAGTAAGTAAAATTTATACCACGTATTCTTTTTTATCAGACTAACTCGAATTTATACCGTCAAGTCAAAACGTATTATCTGCGACCCAATTCATACGCAGGAAACATACAAATAAAGCACGAAAGCGTACACCAAGTTTACGTTGAAACGTAGACAAACTTGAATTTATACGAAAACATATTAAAACCATATTATGCCTCATATGGTACAACTTTATAAATTTAAAAAAGTATTTTAAACGAAAGACACTAATCACCCCTCGTGCGTTCCAGCAGGGTCTTACGACGACATTAACGTGTTAAAGGGGACGTTCTCAAACTTCAAAAGCAACATCGAAACATTGTCGCGAACCAGGTTATGGTTGTGAAATCGACGTCGCTAGGCAATTAGAAAGAAGAGTATGAACTTGAGTAAGTTCTGTTACGGAAACCGAAATTTAGGAAAAAAAATTAGAAGTCACGGAAAAAATTGAATTGTAAAACCATTGTTACGAAACACAAATCCGACCTTTTTTAAACGCACGTTGCGACCTAATAATTTAAATAAAGTAATTTAAACGAAAAATATAAAAGAAAACAGACGAAGAAACAAAACAAAGAGAAACTTGAAAGCTAAATCGAAGCTTGACCATTGCCAAACTCAACCAACAAACATAACCAAGTGCCCACCTTTCAGTTTGCTGCAAATTGTTAACATTTAAACCAAGTGCCCACCTTTGAGCTATGTTGGAGCCCCACGGTGGGGGGTTTTTTTCACCAGTCACCTGCTTTTTATATGTTTTGGCTTTCGGCCTTTTATATATGATTCACAATGTGACAACTCGAGTTTCCAAGATTTCCACCTTCGCATTTATTGCACGTTAATTGTTTAAGTTGTTTGTTATACGACTTGTTTGTTCCACAACTACGTTTATAATATGATAAACCGTGTTTGAATGATATGTTATATTTGGTGTGCTTTATAAATGAATATAAATGTGAAAGTTAATATTAGACATATGCTACTGTGATGTTTTGTAAAAAAAAATGAATGAAATCTGTTAGGCCAAGCACCCTCCTCAACGAAAACACTAATGGATGAAAACACCCTAGCGTAGAGCCCAGTAGGTGGAGTGGTTGTATTGGAGCAGTTAGAGTGATTATATTATCCCATATTGGAGCAGTTAGAGTGATTATATTATTTCCATATTGGAGCAGTTAGAGTGATTATATTATTTCCATCTTTACGTGAGAACTAAATCGTCAAAGTTAGAGCTCTATTGTTTCTACGAAGGCAACTGCAAGACTTCAAGCTTTCCTTTCTGTCAATCTTGTGATCTTTTATCTCGGTTAGTTTTATTTATGAAGAGATATATATATATAGAAATGTTTGCAAATTGTTAACTGAACCGTGTGTATATGAATCCCCATGTGATGATTTTGAGTATGTGTGATCTTGATTAACAGTTGTCGGCCATGATTGATGATTTGAATGAATAGATATGATTGAATACATGGTGCACAATTGTATTTTGTTAACTAGGATGTTGATGATGATGACTGAATACCCGACGAAAACACTCACCACATTTGAAAACAAACTGGACGAAATCACTAAGGGATTTCGGCCCAAAGTGATTTCGGCCCTAAACAGATTTCGGCCCATATAGTGTTTTCAGCCCAAAAGGGATTTCGGCTAGGTGATTTCGGCCCAAGGGGGATTTCGCCCAACTAGTGTAATTGTTCAAAAGGGATTTCGAAATATATAGTGTTTTCGGCTCATGTGTTTTTATTAACCTGTTAATTATTAACTCAGTTTATTTTATTAATTCAGTTAGTTGTTAATTAAGTTAAATAAGTTAACTCTATGGAAATATGTAACTTAGTTAAGTGGGTAACCTTAATAATTGATAACACTGTTAGTTGACAAACCCTGTTAAGTTGTTAACTGAGTTTAGTATGTAACCCTGATGATTGTGTTAACTCTATTGGTAATTAACTGAGTTAACTGACTTACTCTGTTTATTTATTATTCCAATTAAGTGGATTAATTCTGTTATTCAATGAACTCTGTTAACTTTATTCACTCAGTTAACTTGCTATTCTGCTAGATGCCAACTCTGTTAAGTGAATGATTGGATAGTTATATTAGAATAAACTGTAAAAGATATTGATGTGGTACATAAACTGTATGGATGCAATTAACTGCTTGTGTTGCATGATATTAACTGTCAAACACACTCTGTGATATTACTGTGATACTAGTTACATGTGAAACATTACGAACGTGAACTGATTGAGTATACGTGCACTATAGGACTTGACTGATTTTCTTGTGAGCACTTAGTTTAGCATACCGAGCAAACCAAGGTGAGTTCACACTCTTACCAAGGCATGGGATTCCCTGGTGGGTTGGGAATGGGATTGAATGATTACTTGTACTCACATCACTACTAGATTACTTACCACGGTCCTCGGATTGGGAAGGATGCCTGTGCCAAAAATCTACGTAAAACATACGTACTATCCTCGGGTTGGGAAGGACACTAGTGTTAAAACATACTTAAATCCTAGGTACCATTGTCCTCTGACTGGGAAGGACACCAGCGCTAAACCTACGTACTCGCTACGTACTGTCCTTGGTTGGGAAGGGCACTTATACTTACTACTATCCTCGGATTGAGAAGGATACTTATGGATACAACTAGATCAGTAACTTACGGTATGGGAAGCCCCCATTAGATGAACATACAAATGTCCTAGTAATACACGGCATGAGTGGGGATCCTACGGAAAGTGTGTTTTTCCTAAAAAGTGTAAAAAGTCATAAAACACAATAATTTCAGGCATAAAACACATCTAAAACTCACAAATAATAGAATGAATATTACTAAAACACCATATTCAAACTCTAATAGTCCATAAAAACTTCAAACACACCATCGTAGAACTATGAATATAAAACACACAATGCTAAACAACATAAAACACAATAATATTTGTCATTCCACAATCAGAGCCTTAACATCTAAAACACAACCCAAAACCCACATACATGATGTTTTAGTAATCTTCATCATATTATTTGTGGGTTTTTGGTGTGTTTTATGGTTGACATTATAGTGTTTTATGACTTTTTACACTTTTTAGGAAATTTGGACTTTCTGTTACATGCCTTGCAGATCATTAGGTATCTATGGAGCTTGCATGGGAGTGAAGAGGAGTCGTTGTGGGATATGGACAGCTGTGTGCCATGCTAAACATTTGAAACATTTCAAACCGATCTTTCCAACCATAATACTCCTCAATTCCCATTAACTTCGGGGGTTTTTGCATAGTTCCAGTTTCATTTTCCATGTTCATGCTTTGAGCAATGGCTGCCGGAGTAGTCGGGGCAGTAGCAAATGCGTTATAAAATTCCTCTTCCATGATTCGGTAAACTATTCACAAAACAGTTACTTTCAAACGAAATCAGCCTTTCAAATGAAATCTCTTCAAGCGAAATACCAAAGTTCAAACGAAATGATCTCAAACGAAATAACCCTCTCAAGCGAAATCACAAGACACCTATATATAGGCTAGCTAATTTCGCATGAAATAGCCCAAGCGAAATCACATTCACACGAAATTACTATTTCGTGTGAAATTACCTTCTAACCTATTTTAGATAGTTTTCTCGTTTTGCGTGCCCTGATCTATCTAATACAATACAAGACTCGATATAAGACGAAGTCGACAGATGGATGTACCAACAGATTCCACATAGCAAGCAAGCATCCTAAGTACCTGTCACATACGTTAAAATAAAGTCAATACACATAGTGTAAAGGTGAGCATACAAGTTTGATAGATATAATAGAGTTCGAAATCGTTTACGCATAACCAGCATGTAACATGTACAAAGTGAAGGCAAGTAGGTTATCGACAGAGAAATATGCACAGACGTGACTGCGAGTTGTAGAATGCACAACACATATCCCCACTGGGACATGTGAAGTAAAGCACTTAACAACCCCTGTCCACGACAGGTGCTGAGTCCAAACTATAGTACTATCGTTGCTAAGGTGTCAGACAACAATCACTGTGTTAACATAACATACAAGCATTCATCGTATAACACGTAGCATGCAATAACGGTTAGCGTATAAGTAGTGTTTGCGTTGTGTGTCGATTGTGATTTAGAATAAGTAACGTATGTAACACCCAAAAGTGCGTAAAGCAAAAAGGGTTCGAGTATACTCACAGATAACGTTTAACAAGTAAACACTCTCTTGGATTGAAGGGAGCGCTAAGAGAGATTAGCCTGAACAGTTAATGATAGCATAATCAAAGAACGGCGCGTCAAATGGTGAAATGTGTCAAGGTGTCGAATGGTAATCCGATCGGATGGCAATCCGATTGGATGGTCACTCGATCGGATGTCAATCCGTTTGGATGGTCATCTGATCGGATGGCCATTCGATTGGATTGACATTCGTTTGGTAAGGATGTGTTTGTGTACGATGGCTTTGAAATTTTCGTTGTAGCATTTGAAAATAGAGAAGTATCTCTACCCTTCAGGTCGGTCGATCGAACTGTCGTTCGATCGAATAGCGATCCGATTGGTAGAACACTTAGTGAGAACATGTTCATAGCAGGATTGCCACTCGATCGGATAGCAATCCGTTAGAAATTGACTATGCATTGAACATGTTGAAAATTGTTTAAGTGTTGAACCTCAAGTGCAATCCGATCGGATTGCAGTTCGATCGGATGGCAATCCGATCGGACGGCAATCCGTCCCGCGATCTGACCGTTTTGCAACTTAAAGATTTGTTAAGTTTTGAAAGTTTTGCGGTTTGCCCGAGATGGTATGACAACGTGTTTAAACAACGGAACCTCCATCATACCTAGGTGAAACGATCGAACAGGAATCACGCAAATCCGATCAGTTATCTGTTCGTGATGGTGCTCATGTTCAACCCGGAATCAGTTGTCTCTTAGATAGAAATCAGATCTTGAACCAATACTTCACTATGAATGAGTAGAAGATCAAACGAGCTCTGATTCTATCGGTTTTTAGTGCATTGAGTGTAAAAGAGTTGAAAGAAAGTTGGAAAGCTTCTTTCAATTCTTTTATCACTGAAAATCTTTAGATCTATGCGAAATCGTTGTGAAATCATGTGGAAATCCTTCATATCTGAGTTATTCTTGGTGGAATGAGGTCGAAGTTTGAAGTTCATAAGAACTCCATGATGACATCACCTTAGAATACCTCAAATCCGTTGATTTCACGGCTAAAGTTAAGATTCGAAGGTGAAAAAGATGAAGAAGTGTGTGTAGATCATAGAAGTACAAGATTTAAGTTGAAAACTTACAAGAATCGCGAGAAATCGAGAGAAAGAATGTCTTGAGTGCGGCTGGTCGAATGAGGGAGCTGTCACATCAAGTGATGTGACAGGAGGGGGGTATTTATAGGTTTCCAAAATGGGAAAGGGTGCAAGTGTCGAATAGGGTGCACCTCGATCGGATGGCCACTCGATCGGTTGGCCATTCGATCAAAGTGTTCGACGTGTTGAGTTTTGTCATTTCGTTTTACGTGTTGAGCGTTGCGATGCGATTCGAGCGAGCGATGCGATAGTATTACCCAATAGTTACACAAATAACTTAACTACTATATCTAACATACAATCACTATAAATAACTGCGTTTAGCGTTTGCGATCAAATTGCGAGGCGATAGAGTTGCGATTGCATTTCGATTAACCACCACAGTACATAAACATAAACATGCACAAGTAACACATAAATAACACACACGCGTAAAACATTATCCAGAACGCATAATTCGAGTTGCGAATGCGATTGCGATAAGCGATAAAACCTCGATTATTCACAGATACTCCACATAACACAACTAAAGTAATCAAAATAAAAGATTTGATTACAAGTCAAAGAAGTCAAATCAGTAATTTAGCAAGGAGTAATCAGATCGCAATTAGCAATCTTTTCTTCCTTTGACTTCAATCTTGACTTTGACTTTCGTAACACGGGGTGTTACAACTTACAAGCGGCTAGGCGCAAGAAGTAAGCGCTTTTAATAACTATGGTTTAAGTGTTAAGAATGATGTTCGGGTAAAGGAGCCATGTCAAGCCAGAGCTTAGCTCGTTACAAATTTATTTCTAGAGTTTAAGCTCAACTAGTTTATTTTATACTAATTAGTTTATATACGTTTATAATTATAATTTTTATATATCACATAATATAAATTATTTGGTTATTTATATCATAACTTTATATAATATAAATTTATGTAAATATACACTCATATATAATATACTAAATGAAAACTATATAAATAAGTGACTACTTTAGGCTCGCACGAGTCTAACTTTAGCCTGACGAATGCAACGTAGCTTGGGCTCGTTTATTCAACAAACTTATTTTTAAACCCGTGCTCATTTAAGTTCAACTCGATTCGAGCTTTTATCTGAGCTCTTGTAGCTCACGGGAGGCTTGGCTAGTTTACATCCCTGGGATTAAAATAGTGTGTGTAATGTGCAGGGCCATCCCTGAGAATGATAAAAAAAACTTTTGTGCCTCGTGCGAGACAAAAACATTGGGTGTAATAATTGGAAAATAATAATAACGAGTTTTTAGGATCTCGTACGTTGTGACGGAACCGTTAAATCGAACACAAATAGACGTAAAAACACTAGGACACATGCGCACGTTGCGGGATGTTCGGTCAAACTGCTTTAAGAACGGAATTAAATCACATAATTTCATTAATATGTAATTACAAAAAGAATTAAAAGATTGTAATTCACATATGAAAGTAAATTTAGTTGAAGAATAAACTAAATTATATAATATAACAAAAATTAAAAATAAATGGTGTATATTATGGGGGGTATGAGAGATGGAGAGAGTGAGATTATCACCAATCAAAAGAAACT
The DNA here is from genome assembly GCA_030545235.1 of Helianthus tuberosus. Lineage (NCBI taxonomy): Eukaryota > Viridiplantae > Streptophyta > Magnoliopsida > Asterales > Asteraceae > Helianthus > Helianthus tuberosus. The sequence continues at coordinate 60,905,286 of CM060414.1, read as the reverse complement.
AAATGAATAGTGAATATGTGTGAGGGTAGAAAGTTGATAAATTATAGTGGGTAAATAATAATAATTCATGCCTCTCTTTTGATTACTAGAAATATAACAATAATAACAAAACCTGATAGTAACAATAATAAAATAAATAGATACATATAATCATCCAAGTGGGAAAAACTTGTAGACGAATAATTGCAATTTTATATTCATTTAAATGGATGGATGAGATTTCTAATACATGCAACTTGCATGAATTATTTCATACAAAAATTTGACTTTGGACGAAAACACTGCAATTTCTAATCAATTAGAGCCTTCATCTTCCCAGTATAAATAGAGGCTTCAATTTTTTGCAAAAACCATTCTCAACTTCCTTCACAAACTACCTTACTTTCCATCACTTCCAATAAGAAAATCAGGTTCCGGTAACCAAAACCGAACACCATACCGACATCACTTTTCATTCACCACTCCCTACTAAGCCACTCAAAGCTTTAACCACGAAGAATGTACCAACCGAAACCATTTTAGGTGAAGAAATACCAACTCCGACGATCATTACGGATTTTCTGACAACGTCTCTCGTAACCGAAACACATTTTTGACCAAGGTAACCATACTAAATCTTTATTATTGAAATACTAAGGCTAATCTAGAATGAAAATGGAATATAAAATTGAATATGTGAATGTTAGTTTTTAATAAAAGATGATGATGAAGAAGAAGATAAACCAGTGAACTGGGTACATAAAATAATCAACGACTCTATTTGTTCACAAGGGCTCAGGTAGACTAGTTGGTCGGATTATGGCTTACAACATAGAAGTCACGAGTTCAAATATTGCTAGAGACATTTTTTTATAGATTTCTTATATAATGCATTAGATTCGATGCAATATCATATTAACATCATATTTCTGAAACATATTTTTTTATAGATTTCTGATATAATGCATTAGATCTGATGCAAAATCATATTTCTGATCCAACATCAAATTTTCGTAATAACATCAGATTTCTTATTAAATGCATCATATTTCTTATATAAAACATCAAATTTCATAAATCAAACATAAATTACTAAGGTGGTGTTTGTTTTTCTAAAAAAAAATCTACGCATGTTCTTCTATTCATACGCAGACATTGTCATCTGCAGAATGTTTGTTTTTCGAAGACGTATTAAAAAAAAGTCTACGCGAGCACTTCTTGGTGCAGACTTGGCCAAACCACTTTTAAGATCTTCTAAGGTTTGCAGAGTGTTAAACACCACCACCGTCCACCACCCACCATCGTCCACCACCACCACCCACCACCTTCCACGTCCACCACCCACCACCACCGTCCACGTCCACCGCCCCCACCACCGTCCATACACCACCACTAGTTTATTTTAGAAGTCTATGTATGTTAAAAAAACAAACAACCTTCTTCTTGCAGACTGCAGAGGTTTGGTCCACCTCTTCTTCTAGGTATATCTGCAGATATGGTCCGCAACCTGCAGACATTTTACCTCTTAAAAAATGAATTGCACCTAACTGATTCACTGGTTAAGACTCTAACTTATAACCTAGAGGTCTTGGGTTCAAATCTAGCAAGAGACATTCTTTGTAACAAATCAGATTTATATTTTAATGAATCAGATTTGTGTTTAAACACATCAGACTTTCATTTAAACACATCAAATTTATAGTTAAATAAATTAGATTTCAAAATATATATCAGAAAGTGGTGTAGTCCAACTGGTTAAGTCATAGGACTTGGAAACTAGATGTCTGGGTGTCACGGCCCCCGACCCAGTTGCCCGGTCCGGAAGCCGCGGGACAGAAACCCGTGGTATTGGTGGTTGATTTGGCAGCGGATATGTTAACATGATCGTTTAAACTGAAAACACCCAATTATTTTATTTCAAGTTTCGGGACAAGCCCCGTGAGTTACAATAAAGGAATTTCACTGGAAAATCCCCTGATTACAAAAACATGTTTATTTATTTACTGAGCCACTTCATTCAAGCTGGAGTGTTACGCGACACTCTTTCCCTGTTCATAGTAAATCACCTGAAACATGTTTAAAAAGATTTTATCAGCGGTGAAATACTGGCGAGTCATTCAATTTGTACAAAACGACACATTGTTATAATATACAGTATTAAGAGCGATTACAATGTTTATATATCAACCAATTACCCTAAATCGGTATTTGTCACTCGACCGTATCTGTGACTATGGTCATATCACCCATTGGCTAACCCGTTGTCCAATGGTAAAGGTTATCAACTAATGTATACAAAACCCCACATACCGGCAGTAATTGCAGATTACGAAGACTTAATCCCTATAATTATAACTTTGAAAATAAATAGGGTTTTGGAAACAATTTGGTAAAAAGAGAATGACTCACATTGCAAGTTTAATCGGATAGAGTCTGCCTACTGATTAAGCCTGGCAACCCTGTTATCGTAGCTGCGTCTCGACACTTAAATTGAAATTTCGAACAGAAAGTAAGCTGTTTGAGTGAAATATTTCGAGCAAACTGAACTGGCCATGCAACGTCGAATTTATAGCTGAAAATTGAGTTCCTTGCGGTCCGCGTAACCCTGAGGGGATATCCTTCGCGGCCCGCGAGGGCCACCCTAGCTACGGCTAGGGCTGCCGTGTTACCCCTTAGGTCTGCCACGTGTGCGACACGTGGCCTTAATCGTTATCCGGAGATTTCCAAAGCTGTCACGCCCCGCGAAGACTCACATTAATTCTTTCACGGCCCGCGACCGACTAATGAAACTTGTTTTTATTGATTTTTCATAATGTTTAGGGTTTTAGGGGTTCGGGTTTTCACTTACGGGGCGATTTATGACATTTATGCAGGTCCTTACATCCTCCCCACCTTATTTAAAATCTCATCCTCGAGATTTACTAGAACAGGTAAGGATACTTTCGCTTCATTTCCAACTCCAGTTCCCAAGTGTACTTAGGTCCTCTTTTCGAATCTCACTTTACTTCGACCAGTACCAATCTCTTGTGTTTGAGGTGTTTGACCTTTCTGTCTTCTATTTGAAGCGGTTTCTCAACAAATTTTAGCTTTTCATTTACCTCTATATCTTGAAGATGTACTACCAGTGATTCATCAGATAAACACTTTTTAAGATAGATACATGGAATACATCATGTACCCCAGCTAGCTTTTCTGGTAGTTGCAGTTGATAGGCAACTGGTCCTTTTCGTTGGGTAATGGCAAATGGCCCTATATACCTTGGACTTAGCTTTCTTACCAAATCGAACTACCCCTTTCCAAGGAGAAACTTTCAATAGTACCTTGTCACCAACTTGGAATTCTAACGGTTTACGTCGATTGTTTGCATAACTCTTCTGGCGATCTCGAGCCGTTTTTAATCGTTCCTTGATTTGAGTTATCTTGTCAGTGGTTTCTTGCCCAATCTCTGGACCTGATAGTTGACTTTCTCCTATTTCTGCCCAGCATACTGAAGTTCAACACTTTCGTCCATAAAGTGCTTCGAATGGGGCAACATTAATGCTTGTATGATAACTATTATTATAGGAGAATTCTATTAATGGTAAGTGGTCATCCCAATTTCCACCGAAGTCTATGACACATGCCCTGAGCATGTCTTCTAGGGTTTGGATCGTCCTTTCACTTTGTCCATCTGTTTGGGGATGGTATGCAGTACTTAAATTTAATCGTGTCCCCATTGCTTCTTGGAAACTTGTCCAGAAATACGAAGTGAATCGACTATCCCTATCTGACACAATGGAGAGTGGAACTCCATGTAGTGACACTACCTCGTCTACGTATAACTTTGCTAATCTTTCCATGCTAAAGGTTTCCTTCATTGGTAGGAAATGAGATGATTTGGTTAATCGATCTACAATCACCCAGATTGCATCGTTACATTTCCTGGTTTTGGGTAGCTTTGTAACAAAATCCATTTTTATTAGTTCCCATTTCCATACAGGCATTTCTAATTGTTGAAGTAAACCTGAGGGTTTCTGGTGTTCTGCCTTAACTTGCGAACAAGTTAGACACTTAGAGACGTATCTAGCTATGTCCTTTTTCATTCCTATCCACCAGAAGTTATTTCTTAAATCCTGATACATCTTGTTATTACCAGGATGCATCGTATACCTAGATTTATGGGCTTCCTCTAAAATCTTAAACATCTTAAATCTCCTTGCCTAGGTACCCAAATTCTTTTCTTATGGAATCTCTAAATTCCATCAGTCCCTTGTTCTAATTATTTTATCCTTCCTTTCATTCCTTCAGCACCATCCTTGATTGCTATTTCCTGTACATTTTTCAGTTGTTTCATTAAGTCTAAATGCAGATTCAATCTAAGAGCACTAACTCGTCTTTGTTTCTCATGGTACTTCCGACTTAAGGCATTTGCTCCTACATTTGCTTTTCCTTCGTGATATAAGATATCACAGTCGTAGTCACTTAAAATTTCCATCCATCTTCTTTGCCTCAGGTTCAATTCTTTTTGCCCGAATATGTACCTTAAACTCTTATGATCTGTATAGATAGTAAATTTACTTCCGTACAGATAATGTCTCCAAATTTTAAGGGCAAAAATTATTGCTCCAAATTCTAGGTCATGAGTTGTATAATTTTCCTCGTGCTTCTTCAATTGTCTTGATGCATACGCAATTACCTTGTTGCGTTGCATTAATACACAACCTAATCCTAGCTTAGAAGCATCACAGTAAACTTCAAAATCTTCTGTTCCTTTGGGTAAGGCAAGAATTGGGGCGTTTGTTAATCTTTGCTTTAAGATTCTAAATGCTTCTTCTTGCTTAGGTCCCCATTCAAACCTTACTGTTTTACAGGTTAACTTGGTTAATGGAACAACTATTTTAGAAAAGTCTTTGATGAAGCGCCTATAGTAGCCTGCTAATCCTAGAAAACTTCTAACTTTGGTAGCTAATTGCGGGACCTTCCAATTGGTGATTGCTTCTATCTTGGAAGGATCTACGTGAATACCTTCGTGATTCACCATGTGCCCTAAAAATTGCACCTCTTGTAGCCAAAACTCACACTTCGAAAATGTGGCGTACAGTTTCTCCTTTCTTAACAAGGTTAAGAGTGCATGCAGGTGCTTACAATGTTCATCCTGGCTTTTGGAATAAATAAGTATATCGTGGATGAAGACAATTACAAATTTATCCAGATACAGCTTACAGATCCTATTCATCATGTCCATGAATGCTGCAGGAGCATTTGTTAATCCAAATGGCATGACTGTAAACTCGTAGTGACCATACCTAGTCCTGAAAGCAGTTTTAGGTATATCTTCTTCCTGTACCTTTAACTGATGATATCCGGAGCGCAAATCTATCTTAGAGAAATACCTAGCTCCTTGAAGTTGATCAAAAAGATCATCAATCCTAGGTAATGGGTATCGATTCTTAATGGTAACCTTATTCAATTCCCTATAATCGATACACATTCGCATCGAACTGTCCTTCTTTTTCACGAAGAACACAGGTGCTCCCCAAGGGGATGAACTAGGTTGTATGAATCCTTTGCCTAGCAATTCATCTAACTGCTTTTTTCAGTTCTAACATTTCTGTGGGTGCTAACCGATAAGGTGCCTTAGCTATTGGTGCAGTTCCAGGGATTAGATGAATTCTAAACTCTACTTCCCTATCTGGCGGCAGTCCAGGTAGCTCTTCTGGGAATACATCAGGGTATTCCGATACTACTGGAATTTCCTTAAGCTCTTTGCTTTTAATGTTAATGATTACCGAAATCATGTATACTATTCCTTGCTTTCGTTCATAACTAGCAACTTTCATTACTGAAATGAACTTCATTGGTTTACGCGACTTATCTCCTGTAACCAAAATTACTTCTCCTGCTGGCGTATGTATTTCTATGGAATTTTTATCACAGAGGATTCGAGCATGGTTGGCTACTAACCAATCCATTCCTAACACGACATCAAATCATTCTAAATTCATAGGTAGAAGATTTGCAGAAAATTTATGACCTGAGAGTTCTATTTTTCCTTCTTGCAGTATCTTATCTATATTAACATAATTTCCTTCTGTCGTTTCTACCGTATAAAATTGCTTAAGTTTGGTTAAAGGTTGCTTAAGAGCCTGGCAGAATGAAGTATTTATAAAACTTTGGTTTGCACCAGAGTCAAATACTACCTCCGTCCCATTAAAAGTGTCATATTTTGAATTTTCAAAGTCTTTATTTATAAACTTTGACTTTAATTATATATTTTTTGTGTTATATAAAACTTGATGAAAATTAACCCGATAAAAACACTTGTAAAACACACTCAAATCATATAACTTTCATCAAGTATTATCTAACACAAACAAAATTATTTAAGGTCAAAGTTTATAAATAAAGACTTTGAAAATTCAAAATAGGACACTTTTAAAGGGACGGAGGGAGTAATACTTTTGCGTAAACGTCATGAACTAGGAACGTACCAGCTATCACATCCGGAATGATATGCTTCTTGTGTAGTCAGCTGGAAGGCTCTCGCATTCTTCTTATTAGTTCCTTCAGTCGCTTTTTCCTTGTTGTCAGCTGGCTTGACCAGTTTAGGGCATTCTGGTTTAAAATGCCCAGCTTCTCCGCAATTGTAGCAGACCTTTAACTTTTTCCTACACTCCTCCTCTCGGTGCCCTGCTGCTTTGCAGAAATTGCAATTTTCCTGACATTTTCCAAAATGTTTCTTTTTACAGTTTCTGCAGAATGGCGGTGTGGAAGATTGCCCAGTTCCCTTTTTCTTGAAGTTACTATTAGTATTACCCCCACGGAACCCTTGGGTAATCTTCTGAGCCAATTCCTTTTTCCTATTTTCTTCGCTTGTGCGTACCAGTCCGTCGGTTAAGGTGTTGGCCAATTCGACCGCATCGTCTATCATTCAGGGTCTCGCAGCCTTGACTATGTCGCGAATCTCGCTAATTAGCCCCCAAATGTAGCGAGAAATAAGCACCGGTTCTGGCGAGGCCAGAGTTGGCACAATTCTAGTATACTCAAAAAATTTCGAAGTATACCCACGATAGTCAACGTCCACCATCCGGTGGTTTAGGAACTTGTTTGTCATCTGTTCCTTTTCGTAGGAGGGACAAAACTTTCTTTCTACCAATTCCTTAAAGTCCTCCCAACTCATGGCGTAAGCCACGTCACTTCCCTTAGCTTGCAGCACCGTGTTCCACCATTCTAACGCCTCTTCCTTAAAGGGGTGGGATGCATACATCACCCTATCCTCTTCTACGCACTTACTTATTTTAATTACTGCTTCGGTATTTTCCAACCAACGTAGTGCGGCAGTCGCCCCCTCATTGCCTACAAATTCGACTGGCTTACAGGCAAGAAATTCTTTGTAAGTGCAACCCATCGTTGCCACTTTCATTTTCTTTAAGTAATGGGGATTGAACCACATTATTATTATTATCACCACCCCCATTCACACTGTTACTGAAATTATCGTCGCGAGAGCGTTTGCTATGGTTGGCTTGGGAAGGTTCAACGGGATTCTTAACAGTAGCGACGATTGCTGGGATAGCGTTGGCTATTCCCTGAGCAACGATATTTTCTATATCTTTCTATTGAGAAAATGGTTTTCATTATTGGGTTCAGATTGGTTACCTTCATTTGCTGGTTGGTTTACTGCGTTTTCCATCTGAATAATAATTAACAATATATACAAATTATTTTCACAGAATGGATAACAACTAACCACAATAGGGCAATCACAAACACAACTAAGGCAACACACATATAGCCAAAATCGTCGACATTGCGACATTTATATTTATATAATATTTATGCATCCATACACACCATATATTTTACAAATGTTTTATTTTAGTATTATTATACAATATTATATATATATATATATTTCACATATTATTATTATTATACAAAACATCTAACTACGGTTAACTGTTTTTTTTTTCAAAAACGACGCTCCCTCTCGTTGTACTTCCACGTGATGTTTTCCCCCACTTCTCGAATCCGATTTCCCGCATCCACCAGTTCCTCATCGTAACGGCGTAATTCGGCAACGTTCTTCGGGTTCATGGGTGGAAAAGGAGCAGGTTTAGGTTCAAACTGGGGAAAATACACATTTGGGTTATTCATAAAGTTCTGGAAGTGCCAGTCACTAGTCCACCATTCTTCCAACTGCCCTGTAAAAGGTTGAGGGTTGACAATTGGGTTCGGAATAGCAGGTTCCAGAATTATAGGAAGTTCTGATTGAGCGGGGAAATTGAAAAGGATTTCATCAGCAGGTCCGATGAGGTCACAGTTTGCTAGTTTTCTATCGAGTTCCTCCCAATGTGGCAATTCTTGGGCTTGACCAGAGCTCTCCCCTACTTCTTTTCCTGTTCCTTTTGGATTCTCCGTCTTTTTCACCTTTTGGGCAGCGGGCTTCTTCTTTCGTCCTCGTTTCCAGTCCAGAAGCCTTCTCCTCTTTTTAGGTTTGGGTTTCTCTTGTGACTGGGCCTGAAACACTAGTGGCTCCTCGGTGTCAGCCTGATAACCGGACTGGGTTCCTGTTGTATCCATATCAGTACTATGGATTGTGAAATTTCGGAGGGCTTCCGATAGTTCATTCATGCTGTTAGTCACACATAAGGAAACACACAAAAATCCAAATTAAATTTTATTTATTATAATTAAATTTTCACAGACTCACAAAATGGCAAATTAAAAATTAAGTATTTTTCGAATATTTAATTGGATTAAATCAGTGGCTCTGATACCACCTTTTCTGTCACGGCCCCCGACCCAGTTGCCCGGTCCGGAAGCCGCGGGGCAGAAACCCGTGGTATTGGTGGTTGATTTGGCAGCGGATATGTTAACAGGATCATTTAAACTAAAAACACCCAATTATTTTATTTCAAGTTTCGGGACAAGCCCCGCGAGTTACAATAAAGGAATTTCACTGGAAAATCCCTTGATTACAAAAACATGTTTATTTATTTACTGAGCCACTTCATTCAAGCTGGAGTGCTACGCTGCACTCTTTCCCTGTTCACAGTAAATAACCTGAAACATGTTTAAAAAGATTTTATCAGCGGTGAAACACTGGCGAGTCATTCAATTTGTACAAAACGACACATTGTTATAATATACAGTATTAAGAGCGATTACAATGTTTATATATCAACCAATTACCCCAAATCGGTATTTGTCACTCGACCGTATATGTGACTATGGTCATATCACCCATTGGCTAACCCGTTGTCCAATGGTGAAGGTTATCAAGTAATGTATACAAAACCCCACATACCGGCAGTAATTACAGATTACAAAGACTTAATCCCTGGGGGTTTAAACCTTGTCGGTGACATTATTTTTAGGTGAAGGTTATCATAATGTTTAGGGTTTTAGGGGTTCGGGTTTTCACTTACGGAGCGATTTATGACATTTATGCAGGTCCTTACACTGGGGGTTTAAACCTTGTCGGTGACATTATTTTTATTAGATTTTTTTTTCTGTTTTATGAATCAGATTCCTAATTAATAACATCATATTTCTTATTTAAATAATCAGATTTTAAAAGATAAATATAAATGACTAAGTGAGTCACTGGTTAAGTCTTTTTACTTATAACCTTTAAGTCACAAGATCAAATTTTGTAACTAACATTCATTTTTAATTAACTTCTATTTTATGTAAACATATATTTAATGTTTATTTACTTGTTTTATTACGATTATACAACTAAAAATAACATTTTTTTCATTAGTAAATAAAAATATAATTGTACATATATATAGATAATAATTATTTTCTTTAATCTAAGCAAAACTAATATATAAAAGTGATTTCTTAGACAAACTTGAGCATTTAAACTAGACATGGATTAGACAAGATCTCTTAACAACAAATATGTATACTTTATCTATACGAACACAACCTTATGAAATATATGGACACGATGTAGGTTTATACGAACACGCTTAGGCGAGACTATTATTTTAAGACAACAAATCAAGAAACAAGGTACGGATTCTTACTCCTTTTCCCTGTGTTATCTTGTTGAATTGTTTATAAACTCGTTGACTATCGTTTCTTTTGGAACTCTTAACGTCTTTGAATCTCGATTCATTTGGATGCCCGCTCATTTCCTTTTCAGACTTTCAATTCACTTGATATCATGTGATAGGACTATGATTATATTGTATTCATTATCGTATGTTCTGATACTGATTATATGATTAGTGTTTACTATTAAACTGGATTACTATTTATGACTGATTGTGCTCTATTACCCTGAGTTCTACGCTTCTCGTGGAGTGTCCCATGAGCACGTTATTAAGGCACCAATAACGTGTGCTCCTTCCGTGACGGAGAGATTAGTTCACGACGTCCCTAGGTACAAGTGTGGTACATAGCTACAAGGAGGCGTACAGAGAGATTAGTGCACGTTATTGAACGTCAAATTACAAAGTCAACAACAGTCAAAATCTTGCGAGATGGAACTTAATCAGAATGTGGCTTGTAGTCTATAGTGGTCACAGGTATAAGGCAATCCATGGTCAAATTCAATTGAATGTCAACTGTTGTATCTTCTTGTCGTATGGAAGTAATAAAGACTATGGCAGTTTGCGTAGCATATGTTATGATGGGGAATGGGTATAGAAATGGTGGTATTTGGAACCTAGTGAAGTTTGAAGTTGATTGGATAAGGGTAAAGATCGTGGAGTCTTATTGGGCTCATAATCGGAAGCCGGTAGTTAAAGCAACTTGGTTTAGAGGCTAAATTATGAATTTGTATAATTATTTATTTTATTTGTCAAAATGTATCTTGTTGATTGCTTTTTTTTTTTTTTTTTTTTTTTGTATTGTAGGAAGTATAGAGCTCAAATGTAGGGGACGCCACTTAAGTGGCACTACTCATCGGGGACAGAAACGCCATGGGTACTCGTCGGGGACGTTTTCTAAATGTTTCCAGCTTTACGGGGACGTATCATAAACGTTTCCAATGTCGCGGACGTATATGGTAGAAGTATCCTGCCCATTTTTATTTAATTTTAGGGTTTTAACCCTTTCCAATTCCAAAACCGGCCATTAACTAAATTGACCATACATATTCAGCTTCTCTAATCTCTCAACTCTCAAGTCTCATCATCTCTATCGATTATGGTTTCTCAAGAAACACAAGGATCATCAACTACATCGGTAGAAGAACCTCCATTGTGAGACTATGTGACTAAAATCGAAAAACAAGGTGCAGTAGGAGGAACTTAGAAATTTAAGTGCAACCTTTGCAGTGAAATTAGACAAGGATCATATTCAAGGGTTGGAGCACATTTGCTTGGTATAAAAGGTAACCTTTGTAGTGTTTTATGTGTAATCTTAATGATTTAGTGTATATAAATCTGTTAGGTGATTTAATTGTAAGTATGTAACCTGTCAGGACACTTTGGTGCTCAAACTCCTTTTCTCCAGACTTTGGCTTTTAAATTACTTGGACAACCTAGTTCTTCTTCAAGTGCTGAGCGTAATTGTAGTACTTATGCATTTACATCCACAATAATCTCCGACTTTTGTCAAGGAATCCGAATGATAATGTAAAAATGTGGGATGTGGGTGGAGATGCTTTTGATTCAATGTAAGATGTAGGGTTTTTGGAGGTTGCCGATCTCTCACCAGATGAACCGGAATTTGAAAATGATTTGATTATTGATAATTAATTACCTTTGGAAGATGTATTTTTGGAGTTTACACTTTACATCTATTTTGGAATTTGTTTAATATATTTTTTATATTTTTCATCGCCGTACAAGTATCTTGGATTTTTGAATTTTGTTGTTCCATGTCATACCAGTTTCAGTGCTACATAGGTTGAGACGTGCATTAGACGGATGTATAATATATTGACCCCGTCCGCTTAACAAAATACAAAAGAGAGGACTTGGCAACAACACAAAAGCACCATCGAATCAAAACATAAATTTATAGTCAACATCAACAATGACATGGCATATTTTGGTCTCACATAAGACTACTCGGTATGGTGACGGAGGGAAGCCGGCGACGGGACGAAGACGGAGGGGGCGGCGTGAGAGGACGGCGTCGCCGAGGGGGAGGCCCACATGTTTGGTCCGTCGCAAACGGCACAACTCGGACGAGGAGGACGGGACGGAGGGGGGGCGGCGTGGGAGGACGGTGGTGACGTGGCGGCGCCGGGGGTGGAGACGGAACCATACCGAGCAGCCTAAAATGTGCAATTTTATTGTTGAAAACCTTGAGTTCTCTTGTAAAGTAACTTTTAACTGTAGCATTTACAAAAGTTATATGTGCTTTTCAGGTATATTTTTCAAAAAATAAAATATTACCCTTACTAGGTATGAAATAAGAAAACTTATTCCTGGATAAGGATTATTACTAACAGTAACATAAATGAAATGTTATGTTATATAAAGTTTACATTATTGCAAATTAACTCAAATTGTTTTTATAATTCATTTCTACTCTACAAATTAAGAATAGAATTCAGGTTTAAATTCTAAGAAATTTATGTTAATAAAAAATGGTTGATCAAATCAGAAGACATGAAAATGAAATGCAAATTTCAATTTTAAATGCAAAATATTTCCATTAATATCCAAATTTTTATTAGTTTTTAATAACTAGATCTAGAACCAATGGAGTGGTGATCCATTGGCAAATACAAAGCCTTTAAAATACTTAGGTTAAGAAGGGAAAAGTCTTGGGTTCAAGCCCCACAGACGACAGAGGATTAAAGAAATCAGCCGTTAAAAAAAATTAAATTACCAAAATCATCCCTGAGGTTTGGGTATGTTTACCAGTTTCATCTAAAATAAATTTTTTCGTACCATATTGTCCTTCACCTTTTGGATTTTTTGTCATTTTCATCAAAACATCTAATTTGCTTTGTTTTTTCTATGAGACATTTGGATAAGAATGACGAAAGATCCCAAATCTTAAAGACGATTTTGGAAAAAAGAAAAAAAAAAGTTAGATGTTTGAATGAAAATAACAAAATTTCCTAAAAGTAAAGGGCAATATGATACAAAAAAAAATTTGTTTTGGATAAAACTTACAAACATACGCAAACCTTAAAGACGATTTTGACAATTTACTAAAAAAAAAAAAAAACTAGAGACAACTTAATGGCAAAAGAAAAGAAATCAATTAGAAAGAGAGCAAAAACATTCAGTTTTCAACATCGTCCATTTTACCAAACTACCCCCACACAATCTCTTAAACACAACTTTTAGAAACATGACGTCAGACCTAAGTCGTCATGAGGGTGCACCGCTAGCGGCAAGCTCTGCTTCTGGACATACTGGCTTTCTCCACCGACACACGTGCCCTCTTCCTGTCCGTTTGATCTTGCTTCTCCATGAACTCCCGCAAATCGTCACCGAACATCTCCACAAAGGTCTTTTGTAAATCCTCCATGCTTTCCACCTGATTATTTCTCCACACAATTAACTCACTTTTTACATTAAAAGACCATTTTACCCTTGAATTTGAAGCAAAGTTACAGCTCTAACCTTGGCCCCGGCGTTTTGGTCCATCATTTTCATCAAATCATGCAAGAAATCTCCCATGCCCTAAAACGTAAACATTTGAGATACTAGTTGCAATGCATAGGGTACAACCTTTTGGGTAATTTTAAATGGAATACAAGTAAGGTGTTATCGGATTGTGTTATTGGGTTGGCGGGTTAAACAGACACGACACGTAAACTATGATGAGAGACCGAACCAATACCGTACCGTATAGTACTGCTACCAAAATTTAACTAAAACCAAAACCGAAAATTGTGTCAATACGTAACCCCGGACATAGAGGTGTACAAAAAAACCGGTTTTAGAATCGAAACCGGTTTTTTTATAGCCGGTTTTAGACCGGTTGGGGATCTTAATCTTCGAAACCGGTTTTAAAACCAAAACCGGTTATAAAAAACTTTTTTTTTTGCATAAACCGATTAACAACCGACCCTAACCGGTTGGACCGGTTATTGTTTTGAGTAAAAAAAACCGGTTAGTAACCGAAACCCGTTATTAAAAAAAACGGTTTTGATTTTGATGAAAAACCGGTTCGGTTAAAAACCGGACCGGTTATTGAAAAAAAAAAACGATTTGTACACCTCTACGCGTAAACAACACAAATACTCACACTATCTACACAAACATGGCCTGTTTAACCCGATTCATTAACTTATATAACATATTAACACTTTAAAATTATAAATTATAACAAAAAAATGTGAGATGTATATGAATATAAATACAAATACAGACAAAAGATCAAATACCCTTATGATACAAAACGTACGAATAAGGCGAAAAGATTAAAAAAAAAAAAACGCGGTGGCATTTTCGTAATTATTTACTCGTAGAGTAATTATCAAAATTACCCTACAAATGATGATCTTGTAGGGTAATTTTGTAAAATGTTCTTGTAGAATAATTTTGATCTTTAGGATAATTTTATAAAATGTTTTTGTATGGTAATTTTGATCTTGTATGGTAATTTTGATCTTGTAGAGTAATTTTGTAGAGTATCATAATTACTCTACAAATGAGCTTGCATGGTAATTTTGATCTTGTAGTGTAATTTTGTAGAGTATCATAATTACTAAGTGTATCAAAATTACTCTGCAAGTTTTAAAATTACCCTATAAGAACATTTTACAAAATTAACCTACAAGAACATTTTATAAAATTACCCCAAGATCAAAATTAACTTACAAGATCATTTGTAGAGTAATTTTGATAATTACCCTACGAGCAAATAATTAGGAAAACACCACCACGTTTTTTTTTTTTTCTTTTTCATGCCTTTTCGTACGATAAGGCTGTTTGTACGTGAAGTTAACTCTATAAATACATTTAAAACATAAATATTGATTTTAGTTTCTCTGGTATTTTTCACAACCATTTGAAGTTGCCATAAAAAAAACGCAATATTTTAAAGACGGTAAAAAAATAAACTGGTTAAATGGGTCAACTATTCCATCGTAAAAACTAAAACCCGAGCCATTTAGCTAGATATGTTCGCGTGTTCGACCCGAAACTGAGCTGAACGGATTTATGCTAAATCCAAATGCCAAAACCAAACCCAAACCCAAGCCCAAAAACCAAAAACCTGACCGGACCCTAGAAACGACGTCGTCTCTCCGCATGACAAGTATGAAAATACTTTATATAATTAAATATTATTTTATATAATTAAATATTATCCACCAATTAAATTAAAAATAAAAAAATAAAAGAAAATCAAGATATTTTAGAAAGAGATTCGTACTTCTTTGTCATCAATATCATCGGCTAAATCAAGAACTCCGGCGTCATACATCGACTTCTTCGAATGATCCGATAAAACTGTCACAAAAACCACAATCAAATTCACCACAACCGTCACAAAAAACCCACTTCATATCAACTCTAATTACCCACCTGAATACGCCTCCTGAATCTTCTGAAATCTCCGGTTAGCTTCTCCGGCGAGCGACGGCGACTTGTTCGCCCACTTATCCGGATGCCATTCCTAAAACCAACCAAAAACTCAATCAAAATAACCGTCAAATCAAATTAAAATCTCTTAAAATTATTATAAATTAGAAAACGAAATAAACCAGTGCGAGTTTTCGGTACGCAGATCGAATTTGGGAGGATGAAGCATCGGTACGGATGCCGAGAACGGAGTAGTAGCAAGATGCGTCCATGGATTTCCCCTCGTCCATTGATCGTTCTGTGAGAATTTAAATGAATAGTTTGAAGATTTCGGAGAGGAAGATCCAGGGAATTATAAGTTCAATTGTAGCGAAAGCCCAACAACAATCTGGATATAACCTCAATCAACAACATATGGATTGAGAGAATTTAAGGAATTTGTGGTTGTTTAGAGTTGAGAAGAGGAGAAGTAATGGCTTGAGATTTTTTTAAGGAAAAAGTAAAGAGATTCTGGTTGGGGCCAAGATATGATCACGGCGAGGGTTGGTGTTGTTTTAGACCCTTGAGTTTGTAGATTTGACAATTTGAGTCTTGTAAAGTTTGTTTTTATAAAATTAGGTTGAATTTGGGGTGTAATGTTGGTTAAGGATTGTGATGTTGCAAGTATAGTGTAAAAGGAAGTGTGTTTAAAGTGAGTAATCGAGTGAATATGTATGTGATCGATGAAAGGTTAGTTGTTATTTGTGTATAAATGGTAATGGGGTTTTAGTTACTTTTAATGCGGTGATGAAGTTCTGGTCTAAAGATTGTTTATATTATATGCTAATAAGCTTGCAAGTATAGTGTAAAAGGAAGTGTGTTTAAAGTGAGTAATCGAGTGAATATGTGTGTGATCGATGAAAGGTTAGTTGATATTTATGTATAAAGGGTAATGGGGGTTTAGTTACTTTTAATGCGGTGATGAAGTTCTCGTCTAAAGATTGTTTATACTATATGCTAATAACCTTGCAAGTATAGTGTAAGAGGAAGTGTGTTTAAAGTGAGTAATCGAGTGAATATGTCTGTGAACGATGAAAGGTTAGTTGGTATTTATGTATAAATGGTAATGGGTTTTAGTTACTTTTAATGCGATGATGAAGTTATGGTCTAAAGATTGTTTATACTGTATGCTAATAAGCTTATAAGCTTGCAAGATTGTTTCTGGTCTAAAGATTGTTTATACTGTATGCTAATAAGATTGTTTATAAATGGTTGTCATGTATAAGTAGTATACTACATTGTTCATAATATAGTAATGTTGGAACCATGTTCTTAAGGATGGGTATGATCATATATAATGTTTCAGGTTCTTATGGGTCAATGTTTCTTCTATGTTCACGAAAAGCAGTTACATAAATACGTTAGTTGTTACTACATTCTATTCAGTTGTAAATAACACATGTTAACGAATATCCATATTAACGACATATTCTATCTTAAAGAATTTTGATTTCTTATTAAGGGGTTTTTTAAGGATGACTCAAATTCGATAGCACTAAGATGTCGTAATCATAAAATTTATAAGAACGTCATATCACACAAGTCTTATATTTATCTAGTTATACTTACTTTAATAATATAGTCCAATAAAACCACTTTCTATTTTAGAAGACCAATTAAGTTATCATGTTTCTCTTGCATTCGTGAGCAATATGTCACGAACTTGTCCTACTCGTGACGTACAACAACTTTAAATTCACAGCTAGGTTCCATATGGAGTATAACGTAATCTTATAAGCATGACGTAGAAGTAACCTAGATGAGAATATAGGTTGGCAAGTCAAAGTGGGTAATCGATTGAACACGTTTCACGATCTATAAAAATTTGATTGTTCCTTTTATTTAATAATACTACAAGCACTTTAGTTACTCTTTCTTTAACATAAGTATGATGTTCTTTTAAAAAGATTGTTTTACTATGCACGTTGGCACATAAGCTTTGGTTTAGTGTACTAAACATATTTTATTTTATGCAAATACTTCTACATGGTTTGAGTTCAAGGGTCATTTTGTATGAAAACAAGTTTACAGGGTTGAAAATGAATAAAAAAAAACTAAAGGATTGAAGTTGTCAAACTAAAAAGAAAGGATGCCTCTAACGCCAGAGAAGGTTCGAGAGCTTTGAATCTCAAAGAGGAGATATTTTCAGTGAGGCGATTAATAAGCACCTTAAAGATCAAACATATTACAAAACTGCCACTAGATTTTACACACATTTACTTGCTCGCGTGTCTCAGAGATGTATCAGCTTCATGGTAATCGTACAAGTTGCTAAAGCACGCCATTTTGGTTTTCAACTTTTTAGCTCTGGAAACAATAATAAAGTTGCACGTGCGATCTATATTTTCGATTATTTTTATGGAAAGTATATGTATTTTTTTTAAGGGGTGCCTTATTCCCACATACCCTATATCTTATTTTCACATCCCCTATTGTATACGGGCCGTATACAATTATACGGCTCGTATAGAATGTTTTTGAATAGGAAAATGCGCAGAGAATGTTTTTTTTTGTTTTATTATATACGGCTCGTATATAGTTATACGAGTCGTATACATGTGTATACGATTTGTAAAACGTATACGGCTCAATTGATTTATTTTTGTGGGTTTTTGATGTTAGGACATGTATACGGGCCGTATAACTATATACGGGCCGTATATATTGGCTTTTTTCAAGTATCACGTTTTATTCCCGTAAAAACACAATCATTCTAGGGTTTCTAAAACTCTTCATCACCTTTAACAATGTCGATAAACGTTGATCGGAACATGCCGCTTAAATCGGAGCACAGGTAGAGTAACGTTACCGATCAGTCCGTTGATGAAAACCTTAGCGATCGCAGAGATCTTCGTGTTGGTTATTTATCGATTCCAAGTAACTAGTAGAAGAACCTGCCA
Organism: Helianthus tuberosus; assembly: GCA_030545235.1. Classification (NCBI taxonomy): domain Eukaryota; kingdom Viridiplantae; phylum Streptophyta; class Magnoliopsida; order Asterales; family Asteraceae; genus Helianthus; species Helianthus tuberosus. The sequence goes on along the minus strand of CM060414.1, from coordinate 60,886,931 downwards.
CAAACAAGTTCTCCACAGTTTGTTATTCAGATCTCTGTTCGGTCATCTTTCCAAACTACAACACACGATACTTTTAATAAGCTGTCATAGTTGTCAAATTCGATTTCAACAAATCTTTTCATTTTCCTTCAATTTCTAAAACATTCTCTGTTACATGAAGACGTGTCAGGTTCTTCTACTAGTGGTATTTTACTGAAGTATTGAAGATTGAGGCGGGCATTGTTTAAATCTGAATATAACTAGATGTTACGTGTATCAGCGTTGTTTATCACCCTGTGTGAGCATTGGAAACCCGACAAACAGTCTTGACAACTGTGACATTTTATCTATCTATGTGTGTCACATCCATCCTGTTATTGCAATCGATATGATTAATTTTTTCAGATTTTTTTCTAATTAGCGTTGTTAACTACCAAAAGAATGCATACACAAATAGTTCTAGTAGACGAAGCAAAGAGACCGTTGTGTATCTGAATCAGGTTCTCAAACAAACACTACCAAAGATGGGTTGGTGAAAAATACCGGAGCTGTTATCTCGGTTGTTCAGTACTCTCCTATATCAACTTGAACGGTTGATGGTTACAAGGATCGTTCTAATAGATTAAAGAGAATAAACCATTTTTTACCAATTTTCACTCCAGTAGTTGAAACTTGAGCGCAGGAATCAATTCAAAACCCTCACCCTCAAAAATCAACCAGAAACCAAAGGAAAAAAGGGCTGATAATGGCTGATGGTTCTTCGTTGAGGAAACCAAACGTAGACGGAGATGATAGGCCTGGTAACCGGAAGAGAAATCAATTGTATTTTTTTAGTTGCTTCTCTTGTTAAGTTTCTGAACCAACCGAAATCCACAAATTCCAACAGTTTCTTCATAGATTTCGTCCGGTTTCCAAACTCTTTCACACAAAGTTAATATTCACTGTGGTGGATGCAAGCATAAAGTTAGAAAAAATACTCAAGTTGAACGGACGATATGTATCAACAAATTGTGAGTGGGAATATGGCTATGAAGAATAGTTTGGATAAACAATCACCGTATACGGGTTTTTCTGCTAGTTATTCGGAATGTTTCGAATCATCACAGAAGACGTGTCGGGTTCTACTGCTAGTAGTATGAGTCTGAGTCCATTGTGGTTCGTGAATGTTTCGAATCATCACGACAAGGATCGTTCTGATAGATTAAAGAGAATAACCCTTTTTTTACCATTTTTTACCCATAGTATACGAGCCGTATAATAATATACGGCCCGTATACAACCATCGTATACATTGTATACGATCGGTAAAAATATTTTTTACCAATGGTATACGGCCGTATAAACCGTATACGACTCGTATACATATGGTAAAAAATGGTAAAAACCTCTTTAATCTATTAGAACGATCCAATAAACGAAGAAACCAAACGTAGACGGAGATGATAGGCCTGGTAACCGCAAGAGAAATCAATTGTCTCAAAATGTTAAGTTGTGTATTTACGAAGCTGACAAACACATTGGTATTTTCTCAAAATGTGCAAACTTGAAGAATCTCACATTAAAGGAGTTTGCAACAACGGGATCAGATGGTTTGAGTATCTTTCATCCTCGTTTGGCTAATCTCACACTTGAAAATGATCACATTGGTATTTTCTCAAAATGTGCAAACTTGAAGAATCTCACATTAAAGATCTCTACACAAACTCTTCTACATCTTTTAACCAGTTGTCCATCACTTAAGACCTTGAAAGATTTGTTGAAATCGAAGCATTCACGAACCACGATGGACTCAGACTCATGTTCAAGTAAGTGTCTAAAAATCTAAAAATTCAGGTTTACCTTGTAAATTTCTCAAAACAAACTCTCGTTTCTTCATCTTCATCTTCATTTGTTGAGAAACCATTATCTTGTCTTTCAGAAGAGTTTGTATTGAACCAAGAATACTACAAACATTCTATACCTTGCAACGTATACAGGTGCAAGAGAATGGCGAGTTATTTTCAGTTATTTCTGTTGAATCACAAATTCCATTGTTTAAACCAGAATCAGGTTCTCAATACAAGGATCGTTCTAAGAGATTAAAGAGAATACACCATTTTTTTTACCATTTTTTACCATAGTATACGAGCCGTATCAGAATATACGACCCGTATACAATCATCGTATACATTGTATACGATCGGTAAATTTGTTTTTTACCGAGTGTATACGGCCGTATAAACGGTATACGGCCCGTATACATATGGTAAAAATGGTAAAATAAGGTCTTTCTTTCAGAAGAGTGCTGTAATAGAGAAATCATCCTATGTCTTTTATCAACCGAAGAGGCAGCAAGGACAGATAATACTTCATTTGTCGAGAAACCATACTGTCAAGAAACTAACATCTTTTAATACTTCATTGCGTATGTGCTTGTGCTGTAGAAACCGGTGATGAATTTGTGTATCTAAATCAGGTTCTCTGCCTTAGATCGGTCATTCCTTGTGATACATGAACGTTGTATTCTTGTCTTTCAAGACAAGGATCGTTGGAAGGATTGTAGTAGCAGGACATTGGTACCACTGTGAAAATTGCATCAGGAGGGGAGAGAGTCTGATACAATAAGGATGTTGGGAATTAAACGCATGTACGTGACAAAATAAGGATGTTCGCATAAACATATATTCGTTTCATAACCTCCTCCTATAAATCAACCACAACCGACAAAGAGCCTGTATTAAAAGCCATCCTATGTCTTTTACCAACCGAAGAGGCAACAGAAGACGTGTCGGGTTCTTCCAACATTCACGAACCACAATGGACTCAGACTCATACTACTCACCCTCCCCTGAGGAAAAGTTTTCCCGACGACTCAACAAAATCCTGATAGAGAAAAAACATCAACAACCATTTTTTCTTTTCCTTCAATTTCGAGAATATTCTCCCCTGTGTATGTGCTTGTGCTGTAGAAACCGGTGATGAAAAGTTTCAACCAAAGGGAAATCCATGAAACGAAAGGGATTTCGAGCAGTTGGTATTGAACCAACAAAATCCGAATACTGAAAAACCGACATTCCTTCAAACATTCTAAACCCTACCTGGAAACAAACCAACAAAAGTCTGCTGGCAAGAATCTTTTTTCACATGGTATTGAACCAAGAATATGATACCTTCGAGATACTTCGTGTTAGTTTGATTTGAATTTTGAAAGTTGGATGTCCGTTATCTCAACCGAACGTTCATTGCTATTGTTTTAAATAACAACAGATAATGAACGGATTGTTGGTGGATAACGCAAACAAGTTCTCCACAGTTTGTTATTCAGATCTCTATTCGGTCATCTTTCCAAACTACAACACACGATAAGTTTAAACTTTATAGTGTGTGATTTGACCAGGAAATGATTGGAGGTGAAGGTTCAGTGCACGAAAAGTTTCTTACGAAATGTACGTGACAAAACAAATATGTTGGGAATTAAACGCATGTCCGTAATCCCGCGTTGATAGCTTCCGTTTTATTCAGACTCCTTACAACTCTCATCAAATGCCTCACCCTTCCTTTTATTCTATAAATATTAAATAAAGAATAACACCATGCCCGTAATCCCGCGTTGATAGCTTCCGTTTTATTACAGTCATACGACACGTTTTCTTGTTCTTCAATCTTTATTACTTGTTGATGTTTTATTTTGAGCACCTCACCACTCTAAAATATTTTAAAAATCAAAATTTCGTTCCATACGGGCCGTATACTGTTATACGGCCCGTATACACGTTCGTATACATTGTATACGACCAGGCAAACTTATTTACACATGGTGTATACGGGCCGTATACTGTTATACGGCCCGTATAGAATAAAACAACTTGACAAAGTCTGTGCCAGCAGACTTTGTCAGTTGTTTTTATTCTATACGGGCCGTATAACAGTATACGGCCCGTATACACCATGTGTAAATAAGTTTTCCCATGTGTTAATATTAGGACCCTTTTTTTAATGGAAAGCAAATGTATACAGTTTAATTTTAGAGTACCGGATCACGACCTTGCCAATGCGGCTTGGTGGGTTGGGCCTTCTCTCAGCCCGGGATGTGGTTGCCTATGCCTTTTTGGCTTCCAGGTCTCAATCTTGGGAGTTGCAGGACCACATCTTATGTAACAGTGGGGTTGCTAACACTGATCCGGATTATGCCAGCGCCTTGGAACACTTGCATGAATCTCTACCTGACTTTGATCTCGGCGATTTCTCTAACAAGGACACCGCCCCCAAAAAGCCACAGAAAACTTTGGCGAATGCCTTTTGTTGTTGAATCACACAAAGTTTGGGAGAAGATTTCCATTTGTCCCCCCGCCAGAAAGCCGTCATTGAATGCCTACAGAGGCCTCACGCTCAGGATTTCTTAACTGTTATTCCTATTGAAGGTTTGGGTCAACGTATGTCAGCGGTTGAGTACCGGTCAATCCTTAAGTACCGTTTGATGATCCCCATGTTCCCGAATGATGAAACTTGCCCAGTCTGCCGTAAAGCATGCCTGGATAAATACGAGGAGCATGCGTTACACTGTAGAGAGTTGCCGGGATTTAAGTATCGCCATGACTTTGTTCGAGACGCGTTAATGGATATTCTCAGACGTGCAGGGATCACAGCAAAGAAAGAGGCACCAGTTAATTTTCTTACAGATCCATCGGAGGGGAGATCCACCCTACGCCTGGCTGACGTGTTAGTTTTTGGTTGGGAGGGCGGGAAACATGCTTGTGTCGATCTCACAGGCGTATCCCCCCTAGCCGGGTTCCGGGAAAATGGTTTTGTGGCGGGGCAAGCGGTACTAAAATCAGAGTCAAAGAAGGTGGAAAAGCACGCGAAAGCTTGTGAGGATAATCAACATGTCTTTGTCCCCCTGGCGTTTGACACGTTCGGCTCCTTGGCGCCGGAGGCAGTTCGGTTCTTGTCTAGAGTTCAGCGTGTGGTCCACAGCAATTTTTCGACCCCTCAGGGGCGAGGCTTTGTTTTTAGTAGATTAGGGTTTTCTATTCAGAAAGGGATGGCGGCACAGTTTGTTGCTCGTCTACCTGTTATCCTAATGTAATTTGCCCAAATTATTGGAATGAAATACTTTTTATAAATTTTAGAGTTAAATGTTTGGTTGGTTCTTTGGTTTGTCATTTATTTTTGCAGATTTTGTCCTAAATCACTAACCTAAGTTAAATAAGTCAGTTAAGTGTGTGTGAAATGTCTATATTACCCCAAGGTTAAGAAACAAATAAAAACTAGCACTAAGACCCGCGCGCGCTGCGGCGCGGGTACGCCGTAAACGTCGAATGGACTAATCCAAGCGTTATGTAATACGTTAACCACACGAAAAACGTGCGCTGCAGACGTATCCTATTGAACTCAAGGTAACCTGCAGTTGGATCAAAACGTAAAGTAAGTAAAATTTATACCACGTATTCTTTTTTATCAGACTAACTCGAATTTATACCGTCAAGTCAAAACGTATTATCTGCGACCCAATTCATACGCAGGAAACATACAAATAAAGCACGAAAGCGTACACCAAGTTTACGTTGAAACGTAGACAAACTTGAATTTATACGAAAACATATTAAAACCATATTATGCCTCATATGGTACAACTTTATAAATTTAAAAAAGTATTTTAAACGAAAGACACTAATCACCCCTCGTGCGTTCCAGCAGGGTCTTACGACGACATTAACGTGTTAAAGGGGACGTTCTCAAACTTCAAAAGCAACATCGAAACATTGTCGCGAACCAGGTTATGGTTGTGAAATCGACGTCGCTAGGCAATTAGAAAGAAGAGTATGAACTTGAGTAAGTTCTGTTACGGAAACCGAAATTTAGGAAAAAAAATTAGAAGTCACGGAAAAAATTGAATTGTAAAACCATTGTTACGAAACACAAATCCGACCTTTTTTAAACGCACGTTGCGACCTAATAATTTAAATAAAGTAATTTAAACGAAAAATATAAAAGAAAACAGACGAAGAAACAAAACAAAGAGAAACTTGAAAGCTAAATCGAAGCTTGACCATTGCCAAACTCAACCAACAAACATAACCAAGTGCCCACCTTTCAGTTTGCTGCAAATTGTTAACATTTAAACCAAGTGCCCACCTTTGAGCTATGTTGGAGCCCCACGGTGGGGGTTTTTTTTCACCAGTCACCTGCTTTTTATATGTTTTGGCTTTCGGCCTTTTATATATGATTCACAATGTGACAACTCGAGTTTCCAAGATTTCCACCTTCGCATTTATTGCACGTTAATTGTTTAAGTTGTTTGTTATACGACTTGTTTGTTCCACAACTACGTTTATAATATGATAAACCGTGTTTGAATGATATGTTATATTTGGTGTGCTTTATAAATGAATATAAATGTGAAAGTTAATATTAGACATATGCTACTGTGATGTTTTGTAAAAAAAAAATGAATGAAATCTGTTAGGCCAAGCACCCTCCTCAACGAAAACACTAATGGATGAAAACACCCTAGCGTAGAGCCCAGTAGGTGGAGTGGTTGTATTGGAGCAGTTAGAGTGATTATATTATTCCCATATTGGAGCAGTTAGAGTGATTATATTATTTCCATATTGGAGCAGTTAGAGTGATTATATTATTTCCATCTTTACGTGAGAACTAAATCGTCAAAGTTAGAGCTCTATTGTTTCTACGAAGGCAACTGCAAGACTTCAAGCTTTCCTTTCTGTCAATCTTGTGATCTTTTATCTCGGTTAGTTTTATTTATGAAGAGATATATATATATAGAAATGTTTGCAAATTGTTAACTGAACCGTGTGTATATGAATCCCCATGTGATGATTTTGAGTATGTGTGATCTTGATTAACAGTTGTCGGCCATGATTGATGATTTGAATGAATAGATATGATTGAATACATGGTGCACAATTGTATTTTGTTAACTGGGATGTTGATGATGATGACTGAATACCCGACGAAAACACTCACCACATTTGAAAACAAACTGGACGAAATCACTAAGGGATTTCGGCCCAAAGTGATTTCGGCCCTAAACAGATTTCGGCCCATATAGTGTTTTCAGCCCAAAAGGGATTTCGGCTAGGTGATTTCGGCCCAAGGGGGATTTCGCCCAACTAGTGTAATTGTTCAAAAGGGATTTCGAAATATATAGTGTTTTCGGCTCATGTGTTTTTATTAACCTGTTAATTATTAACTCAGTTTATTTTATTAATTCAGTTAGTTGTTAATTAAGTTAAATAAGTTAACTCTATGGAAATATGTAACTTAGTTAAGTGGGTAACCTTAATAATTGATAACACTGTTAGTTGACAAACCCTGTTAAGTTGTTAACTGAGTTTAGTATGTAACCCTGATGATTGTGTTAACTCTATTGGTAATTAACTGAGTTAACTGACTTACTCTGTTTATTTATTATTCCAATTAAGTGGATTAATTCTGTTATTCAATGAACTCTGTTAACTTTATTCACTCAGTTAACTTGCTATTCTGCTAGATGCCAACTCTGTTAAGTGAATGATTGGATAGTTATATTAGAATAAACTGTAAAAGATATTGATGTGGTACATAAACTGTATGGATGCAATTAACTGCTTGTGTTGCATGATATTAACTGTCAAACACACTCTGTGATATTACTGTGATACTAGTTACATGTGAAACATTACGAACGTGAACTGATTGAGTATACGTGCACTATAGGACTTGACTGATTTTCTTGTGAGCACTTAGTTTAGCATACCGAGCAAACCAAGGTGAGTTCACACTCTTACCAAGGCATGGGATTCCCTGGTGGGTTGGGAATGGGATTGAATGATTACTTGTACTCACATCACTACTAGATTACTTACCACGGTCCTCGGATTGGGAAGGATGCCTGTGCCAAAAATCTACGTAAAACATACGTACTATCCTCGGGTTGGGAAGGACACTAGTGTTAAAACATACTTAAATCCTAGGTACCATTGTCCTCTGACTGGGAAGGACACCAGCGCTAAACCTACGTACTCGCTACGTACTGTCCTTGGTTGGGAAGGGCACTTATACTTACTACTATCCTCGGATTGAGAAGGATACTTATGGATACAACTAGATCAGTAACTTACGGTATGGGAAGCCCCCATTAGATGAACATACAAATGTCCTAGTAATACACGGCATGAGTGGGGATCCTACGGAAAGTGTGTTTTTCCTAAAAAGTGTAAAAAGTCATAAAACACAATAATTTCAGGCATAAAACACATCTAAAACTCACAAATAATAGAATGAATATTACTAAAACACCATATTCAAACTCTAATAGTCCATAAAAACTTCAAACACACCATCGTAGAACTATGAATATAAAACACACAATGCTAAACAACATAAAACACAATAATATTTGTCATTCCACAATCAGAGCCTTAACATCTAAAACACAACCCAAAACCCACATACATGATGTTTTAGTAATCTTCATCATATTATTTGTGGGTTTTTGGTGTGTTTTATGGTTGACATTATAGTGTTTTATGACTTTTTACACTTTTTAGGAAATTTGGACTTTCTGTTACATGCCTTGCAGATCATTAGGTATCTATGGAGCTTGCATGGGAGTGAAGAGGAGTCGTTGTGGGATATGGACAGCTGTGTGCCATGCTAAACATTTGAAACATTTCAAACCGATCTTTCCAACCATAATACTCCTCAATTCCCATTAACTTCGGGGGTTTTTGCATAGTTCCAGTTTCATTTTCCATGTTCATGCTTTGAGCAATGGCTGCCGGAGTAGTCGGGGCAGTAGCAAATGCGTTATAAAATTCCTCTTCCATGATTCGGTAAACTATTCACAAAACAGTTACTTTCAAACGAAATCAGCCTTTCAAATGAAATCTCTTCAAGCGAAATACCAAAGTTCAAACGAAATGATCTCAAACGAAATAACCCTCTCAAGCGAAATCACAAGACACCTATATATAGGCTAGCTAATTTCGCATGAAATAGCCCAAGCGAAATCACATTCACACGAAATTACTATTTCGTGTGAAATTACCTTCTAACCTATTTTAGATAGTTTTCTCGTTTTGCGTGCCCTGATCTATCTAATACAATACAAGACTCGATATAAGACGAAGTCGACAGATGGATGTACCAACAGATTCCACATAGCAAGCAAGCATCCTAAGTACCTGTCACATACGTTAAAATAAAGTCAATACACATAGTGTAAAGGTGAGCATACAAGTTTGATAGATATAATAGAGTTCGAAATCGTTTACGCATAACCAGCATGTAACATGTACAAAGTGAAGGCAAGTAGGTTATCGACAGAGAAATATGCATAGACGTGACTGCGAGTTGTAGAATGCACAACACATATCCCCACTGGGACATGTGAAGTAAAGCACTTAACAACCCCTGTCCATGACAGGTGCTGAGTCCAAACTATAGTACTATCGTTGCTAAGGTGTCAGGCAACAATCACTGTGTTAACATAACATACAAGCATTCATCGTATAACACGTAGCATGCAATAACGGTTAGCGTATAAGTAGTGTTTGCGTTGTGTGTCGATTGTGATTTAGAATAAGTAACGTATGTAACACCCAAAAGTGCGTAAAGCAAAAAGGGTTCGAGTATACTCACAGATAACGTTTAACAAGTAAACACTCTCTTGGATTGAAGGGAGCGCTGAGAGAGATTAGCCTGAACAGTTAATGATAGCATAATCAAAGAACGGCGCGTCAAATGGTGAAATGTGTCAAGGTGTCGAATGGTAATCCGATCGGATGGCAATCCGATTGGATGGTCACTCGATCGGATGTCAATCCGTTTGGATGGTCATCTGATCGGATGGCCATTCGATTGGATTGACATTCGTTTGGTAAGGATGTGTTTGTGTACGATGGCTTTGAAATTTTCGTTGTAGCATTTGAAAATAGAGAAGTATCTCTACCCTTCAGGTCGGTCGGTCGATCGAACTGTCGTTCGATCGAATAGCGATCCGATTGGTAGAACACTTAGTGAGAACATGTTCATAGCAGGATTGCCACTCGATCGGATAGCAATCCGTTAGAAATTGACTATGCATTGAACATGTTGAAAATTGTTTAAGTGTTGAACCTCAAGTGCAATCCGATCGGATTGCAGTTCGATCGGATGGCAATCTGATCGGACGGCAATCCGTCCCGCGATCTGACCGTTTTGCAACTTAAAGATTTGTTAAGTTTTGAAAGTTTTGCGGTTTGCCCGAGATGGTATGACAACGTGTTTAAACAACGGAACCTCCATCATACCTAGGTGAAACAATCGAACAGGAATCACGCAAATCCGATCAGTTATCTGTTCGTGATGGTGCTCATGTTCAACCCGGAATCAGTTGTCTCTTAGATAGAAATCAGATCTTGAACCAATACTTCACTATGAATGAGTAGAAGATCAAACGAGCTCTGATTCTATCGGTTTTTAGTGCATTGAGTGTAAAAGAGTTGAAAGAAAGTTGGAAAGCTTCTTTCAATTCTTTTATCACTGAAAATCTTTAGATCTATGCGAAATCGTTGTGAAATCATGTGGAAATCCTTCATATCTGAGTTATTCTTGGTGGAATGAGGTCGAAGTTTGAAGTTCATAAGAACTCCATGATGACATCACCTTAGAATACCTCAAATCCGTTGATTTCACGGCTAAAGTTAAGATTCGAAGGTGAAAAAGATGAAGAAGTGTGTGTAGATCATAGAAGTACAAGATTTAAGTTGAAAACTTACAAGAATCGCGAGAAATCGAGAGAAAGAATGTCTTGAGTGCGGCTGGTCGAATGAGGGAGCTGTCACATCAAGTGATGTGACAGGAGGGGGGTATTTATAGGTTTCCAAAATGGGAAAGGGTGCAAGTGTCGAATAGGGTGCACCTCGATCGGATGGCCACTCGATCGGTTGGCCATTCGATCAAAGTGTTCGACGTGTTGAGTTTTGTCATTTCGTTTTACGTGTTGAGCGTTGCGATGCGATTCGAGCGAGCGATGCGATAGTATTACCCAATAGTTACACAAATAACTTAACTACTATATCTAACATACAATCACTATAAATAACTGCGTTTAGCGTTTGCGATCAAATTGCGAGGCGATAGAGTTGCGATTGCATTTCGATTAACCACCACAGTACATAAACATAAACATGCACAAGTAACACATAAATAACACACACGCGTAAAACATTATCCAGAACGCATAATTCGAGTTGCGAATGCGATTGCGATAAGCGATAAAACCTCGATTATTCACAGATACTCCACATAACACAACTAAAGTAATCAAAATAAAAGATTTGATTACAAGTCAAAGAAGTCAAATCAGTAATTTAGCAAGGAGTAATCAGATCGCAATTAGCAATCTTTTCTTCCTTTGACTTCAATCTTGACTTTGACTTTCGTAACACGGGGTGTTACAACTTACAAGCGGCTAGGCGCAAGAAGTAAGCGCTTTTAATAACTATGGTTTAAGTGTTAAGAATGATGTTCGGGTAAAGGAGCCATGTCAAGCCAGAGCTTAGCTCGTTACAAATTTATTTCTAGAGTTTAAGCTCAACTAGTTTATTTTATACTAATTAGTTTATATACGTTTATAATTATAATTTTTATATATCACATAATATAAATTATTTGGTTATTTATATCATAACTTTATATAATATAAATTTATGTAAATATACACTCATATATAATATACTAAATGAAAACTATATAAATAAGTGACTACTTTAGGCTCGCACGAGTCTAACTTTAGCCTGACGAATGCAACGTAGCTTGGGCTCGTTTATTCAACAAACTTATTTTTAAACCCGTGCTCATTTAAGTTCAACTCGATTCGAGCTTTTATCTGAGCTCTTGTAGCTCACGGGAGGCTTGGCTAGTTTACATCCCTGGGATTAAAATAGTGTGTGTAATGTGCAGGGCCATCCCTGAGAATGATAAAAAAAACTTTTGTGCCTCGTGCGAGACAAAAACATTGGGTGTAATAATTGGAAAATAATAATAACGAGTTTTTAGGATCTCGTACGTTGTGACGGAACCGTTAAATCGAACACAAATAGACGTAAAAACACTAGGACACATGCGCACGTTGCGGGATGTTCGGTCAAACTGCTTTAAGAACGGAATTAAATCACATAATTTCATTAATATGTAATTACAAAAAGAATTAAAAGATTGTAATTCACATATGAAAGTAAATTTAGTTGAAGAATAAACTAAATTATATAATATAACAAAAATTAAAAATAAATGGTGTATATTATGGGGGGTATGAGAGATGGAGAGAGTGAGATTATCACCAATCAAAAGAAACTAAATGAATAGTGAATATGTGTGAGGGTAGAAAGTTGATAAATTATAGTGGGTAAATAATAATAATTCATGCCTCTCTTTTGATTACTAGAAATATAACAATAATAACAAAACCTGATAGTAACAATAATAAAATAAATAGATACATATAATCATCCAAGTGGGAAAAACTTGTAGACGAATAATTGCAATTTTATATTCATTTAAATGGATGGATGAGATTTCTAATACATGCAACTTGCATGAATTATTTCATACAAAAATTTGACTTTGGACGAAAACACTGCAATTTCTAATCAATTAGAGCCTTCATCTTCCCAGTATAAATAGAGGCTTCAATTTTTTGCAAAAACCATTCTCAACTTCCTTCACAAACTACCTTACTTTCCATCACTTCCAATAAGAAAATCAGGTTCCGGTAACCAAAACCGAACACCATACCGACATCACTTTTCATTCACCACTCCCTACTAAGCCACTCAAAGCTTTAACCACGAAGAATGTACCAACCGAAACCATTTTAGGTGAAGAAATACCAACTCCGACGATCATTACGGATTTTCTGACAACGTCTCTCGTAACCGAAACACATTTTTGACCAAGGTAACCATACTAAATCTTTATTATTGAAATACTAAGGCTAATCTAGAATGAAAATGGAATATAAAATTGAATATGTGAATGTTAGTTTTTAATAAAAGATGATGATGAAGAAGAAGATAAACCAGTGAACTGGGTACATAAAATAATCAACGACTCTATTTGTTCACAAGGGCTCAGGTAGACTAGTTGGTCGGATTATGGCTTACAACATAGAAGTCACGAGTTCAAATATTGCTAGAGACATTTTTTTATAGATTTCTTATATAATGCATTAGATTCGATGCAATATCATATTAACATCATATTTCTGAAACATATTTTTTATAGATTTATGATATAATGCATTAGATCTGATGCAAAATCATATTAACATCATATTTCTGATCCAATATCAAATTTTCGTAATAACATCAGATTTCTTATTAAATGCATCATATTTCTTATATAAAACATCAAATTTCATAAATCAAACATAAATTACTAAGGTGGTGTTTGTTTTTCTAAAAAAAAATCTACGCATGTTCTTCTATTCATACGCAGACATTGTCATCTGCAGAATGTTTGTTTTTCGAAGACGTATTAAAAAAAAGTCTACGCGAGCACTTCTTGGTGCAGACTTGGCCCAACCACTTTTAAGATCTTCTAAGGTTTGCAGAGTGTTAAACACCACCACCGTCCACCACCCACCATCGTCCACCACCACCACCCACCACCTTCCACGTCCACCACCCACCACCACCGTCCACGTCCACCGCCCCCACCACCGTCCATACACCACCACTAGTTTATTTTAGAAGTCTATGTATGTTAAAAAAACAAACAACCTTCTTCTTGCAGACTGCAGAGGTTTGGTCCACCTCTTCTTCTAGGTATATCTGCAGATATGGTCCGCAACCTGCAGACATTTTACCTCTTAAAAAATGAATTGCACCTAACTGATTCACTGGTTAAGACTCTAACTTATAACCTAGAGGTCTTGGGTTCAAATCTAGCAAGAGACATTCTTTGTAACAAATCAGATTTATATTTTAATGAATCAGATTTGTGTTTAAACACATCAGACTTTCATTTAAACACATCAAATTTATAGTTAAATAAATTAGATTTCAAAATATATATCAGAAAGTGGTGTAGTCCAACTGGTTAAGTCATAGGACTTGGAAACTAGATGTCTGGGTGTCACGGCCCCCGACCCAGTTGACCGGTCCGGAAGCCGCGGGACAGAAACCCGTGGTATTGGTGGTTGATTTGGCAGCGGATATGTTAACATGATCGTTTAAACTGAAAACACCCAATTATTTTATTTCAAGTTTCGGGACAAGCCCCGTGAGTTACAATAAAGGAATTTCACTGGAAAATCCCCTGATTACAAAAACATGTTTATTTATTTACTGAGCCACTTCATTCAAGCTGGAGTGTTACGCGACACTCTTTCCCTGTTCATAGTAAATCACCCGAAACATGTTTAAAAAGATTTTATCAGCGGTGAAATACTGGCGAGTCATTCAATTTGTACAAAACGACACATTGTTATAATATACAGTATTAAGAGCGATTACAATGTTTATATATCAACCAATTACCCTAAATCGGTATTTGTCACTCGACCGTATCTGTGACTATGGTCATATCACCCATTGGCTAACCCGTTGTCCAATGGTAAAGGTTATCAACTAATGTATACAAAACCCCACATACCGGCAGTAATTGCAGATTACGAAGACTTAATCCCTATAATTATAACTTTGAAAATAAATAGGGTTTTGGAAACAATTTGGTAAAAAGAGAATGACTCACATTGCAAGTTTAATCGGATAGAGTCTGCCTACTGATTAAGCCTGGCAACCCTGTTATTGTAGCTGCGTCTCGACACTTAAATTGAAATTTCGAACAGAAAGTAAGCTGTTTGAGTGAAATATTTCAAGCAAACTGAACTGGCCATGCAACGTCGAATTTATAGCTGAAAATTGAGTTCCTCGCGGTCCGCGTAACCCTGAGGGGATATCCTTCGCGGCCCGCGAGGGCCACCCTAGCTACGGCTAGGGCTGCCGTGTTACCCCTTAGGTCTGCCACGTGTGCGACACGTGGCCTTAATCGTTATCCGGAGATTTCCAAAGCTGTCACGCCCCGCGAAGACTCACATTAATTCTTTCACGGCCCGCGACCGACTAATGAAACTTGTTTTTCTTGATTTTTCATAATGTTTAGGGTTTTAGGGGTTCGGGGTTTCACTTACGGGGCGATTTATGACATTTATGCAGGTCCTTACATCCTCCCCACCTTATTTAAAATCTCATCCTCGAGATTTACTAGAACAGGTAAGGATACTTTCGCTTCATTTCCAACTCCAGTTCCCATGTGTACTCAGGTCCTCTTTTCGAATCTCACTTTACTTCGACCAGTACCAATCTCTTGTGTTTGAGGTGTTTGACCTTTCTGTCTTCTATTTGAAGCGGTTTCTCAACAAATTTTAGCTTTTCATTTACCTCTATATCTTGAAGATGTACTACCAGTGATTCATCAGATAAACACTTTTTAAGATAGATACATGGAATACATCATGTACCCCAGCTAGCTCTTCTGGTAGTTGCAGTTGATAGGCAACTGGTCCTTTTCGTTGGGTAATGGCAAATGGCCCTATATACCTTGGACTTAGCTTTCTTACCAAATCGAACTACCCCTTTCCAAGGAGAAACTTTCAATAGTACCTTGTCACCAACTTGGAATTCTAACGGTTTACGTCGATTGTTTGCATAACTCTTCTGGCGATCTCGAGCCGTTTTTAATCGTTCCTTGATTTGAGTTATCTTGTCAGTGGTTTCTTGCCCAATCTCTGGACCTGATAGTTGACTTTCTCCTATTTCTGCCCAGCATACTGAAGTTCAACACTTTCGTCCATAAAGTGCTTCGAATGGGGCAACATTAATGCTTGTATGATAACTATTATTATAGGAGAATTCTATTAATGGTAAGTGGTCATCCCAATTTCCACCGAAGTCTATGACACATGCCCTGAGCATGTCTTCTAGGGTTTGGATCGTCCTTTCACTTTGTCCATCTGTTTGGGGATGGTATGCAGTACTTAAATTTAATCGTGTCCCCATTGCTTCTTGGAAACTTGTCCAGAAATACGAAGTGAATCGACTATCCCTATCTGACACAATGGAGAGTGGAACTCCATGTAGTGACACTACCTCGTCTACGTATAACTTTGCTAATCTTTCCATGCTAAAGGTTTCCTTCATTGGTAGGAAATGAGATGATTTGGTTAATCGATCTACAATCACCCAGATTGCATCGTTACATTTCCTGGTTTTGGGTAGCTTTGTAACAAAATCCATTTTTATTAGTTCCCATTTCCATACAGGCATTTCTAATTGTTGAAGTAAACCTGAGGGTTTCTGGTGTTCTGCCTTAACTTGCGAACAAGTTAGACACTTAGAGACGTATCTAGCTATGTCCTTTTTCATTCCTATCCACCAGAAGTTATTTCTTAAATCCTGATACATCTTGTTATTACCAGGATGCATCGTATACCTAGATTTATGGGCTTCCTCTAAAATCTTAAACATCTTAAATCTCCTTGCCTAGGTACCCAAATTCTTTTCTTATGGAATCTCTAAATTCCATCAGTCCCTTGTTCTAATTATTTTATCCTTCCTTTCATTCCTTCAGCACCATCCTTGATTGCTATTTCCTGTACATTTTTCAGTTGTTTCATTAAGTCTAAATGCAGATTCAATCTAAGAGCACTAACTCGTCTTTGTTTCTCATGGTACTTCCGACTTAAGGCATTTGCTCCTACATTTGCTTTTCCTTCGTGATATAAGATATCACAGTCGTAGTCACTTAAAATTTCCATCCATCTTCTTTGCCTCAGGTTCAATTCTTTTTGCCCGAATATGTACCTTAAACTCTTATGATCTGTATAGATAGTAAATTTACTTCCGTACAGATAATGTCTCCAAATTTTAAGGGCAAAAATTATTGCTCCAAATTCTAGGTCATGAGTTGTATAATTTTCCTCGTGCTTCTTCAATTGTCTTGATGCATACGCAATTACCTTGTTGCGTTGCATTAATACACAACCTAATCCTAGCTTAGAAGCATCACAGTAAACTTCAAAATTTTCTGTTCCTTTGGGTAAGGCAAGAATTGGGGCGTTTGTTAATCTTTGCTTTAAGATTCTAAATGCTTCTTCTTGCTTAGGTCCCCATTCAAACCTTACTGTTTTACAGGTTAACTTGGTTAATGGAACAACTATTTTAGAAAAGTCTTTGATGAAGCGCCTATAGTAGCCTGCTAATCCTAGAAAACTTCTAACTTTGGTAGCTAATTGCGGGACCTTCCAATTGGTGATTGCTTCTATCTTGGAAGGATCTACGTGAATACCTTCGTGATTCACCATGTGCCCTAAAAATTGCACCTCTTGTAGCCAAAACTCACACTTCGAAAATGTGGCGTACAGTTTCTCCTTTCTTAACAAGGTTAAGAGTGCATGCAGGTGCTTACAATGTTCATCCTGGCTTTTGGAATAAATAAGTATATCGTGGATGAAGACAATTACAAATTTATCCAGATACAGCTTACAGATCCTATTCATTATGTCCATGAATGCTGCAGGAGCATTTGTTAATCCAAATGGCATGACTGTAAACTCGTAGTGACCATACCTAGTCCTGAAAGCAGTTTTAGGTATATCTTCTTCCTGTACCTTTAACTGATGATATCCGGAGCGCAAATCTATCTTAGAGAAATACCTAGCTCCTTGAAGTTGATCAAAAAGATCATCAATCCTAGGTAATGGGTATCGATTCTTAATGGTAACCTTATTCAATTCCCTATAATCGATACACATTCGCATCGAACTGTCCTTCTTTTTCACGAAGAACACAGGTGCTCCCCAAGGGGATGAACTAGGTTGTATGAATCCTTTGCCTAGCAATTCATCTAACTGCTTTTTTTCAGTTCTAACATTTCTGTGGGTGCTAACCGATAAGGTGCCTTAGCTATTGGTGCAGTTCCAGGGATTAGATGAATTCTAAACTCTACTTCCCTATCTGGCGGCAGTCCAGGTAGCTCTTCTGGGAATACATCAGGGTATTCCGATACTACTGGAATTTCCTTAAGCTCTTTGCTTTTAATGTTAATGATTACCGAAATCATGTATACTATTCCTTGCTTTCGTTCATAACTAGCAACTTTCATTACTGAAATGAACTTCATTGGTTTACGCGACTTATTTCCTGTAACCAAAATTACTTCTCCTGCTGGCGTATGTATTTCTATGGAATTTTTATCACAGAGGATTCGAGCATGGATTTTTATCACAGAGGATTCGAGCATGGTTGGCTACTAACCAATCCATTCCTAACACGACATCAAATCATTCTAAATTCATAGGTAGAAGATTTGCAGAAAATTTATGACCTGAGAGTTCTATTTTTCCTTCTTGCAGTATCTTATCTATATTAACATAATTTCCTTCTGTCGTTTCTACCGTATAAAATTGCTTAAGTTTGGTTAAAGGTTGCTTAAGAGCCTGGCAGAATGAAGTATTTATAAAACTTTGGTTTGCACCAGAGTCAAATACTACCTCCGTCCCATTAAAAGTGTCATATTTTGAATTTTCAAAGTCTTTATTTATAAACTTTGACTTTAATTATATATTTTTTGTGTTATATAAAACTTGATGAAAATTAACCCGATAAAAACACTTGTAAAACACACTCAAATCATATAACTTTCATCAAGTATTATCTAACACAAACAAAATTATTTAAGGTCAAAGTTTATAAATAAAGACTTTGAAAATTCAAAATAGGACACTTTTAAAGGGACGGAGGGAGTAATACTTTTGCGTAAACGTCATGAACTAGGAACGTACCAGCTATCACATCCGGAATGATATGCTTCTTGTGTAGTCAGCTGGAAGGCTCTCGCATTCTTCTTATTAGTTCCTTCAGTCGCTTTTTCCTTGTTGTCAGCTGGCTTGACCAGTTTAGGGCATTCTGGTTTAAAATGCCCAGCTTCTCCGCAATTGTAGCAGACCTTTAACTTTTTCCTACACTCCTCCTCTCGGTGCCCTGGTGCTTTGCAGAAATTGCAATTTTCCTGACATTTTCCAAAATGTTTCTTTTTACAGTTTCTGCAGAATGGCGGTGTGGAAGATTGCCCAGTTCCCTTTTTCTTGAAGTTACTATTAGTATTACCCCCACGGAACCCTTGGGTAATCTTCTGAGCCAATTCTTTTTTCCTATTTTCTTCGCTTGTGCGTACCAGTCCGTCGGTTAAGGTGTTGGCCAATTCGACCGCATCGTCTATCATTCAGGGTCTCGCAGCCTTGACTATGTCGCGAATCTCGCTAATTAGCCCCCAAATGTAGCGAGAAATAAGCACCGGTTCTGGCGAGGCCAGAGTTGGCACAATTCTAGTATACTCAAAAAATTTCGAAGTATACCCACGATAGTCAACTTCCACCATCCGGTGGTTTAGGAACTTGTTTGTCATCTGTTCCTTTTCGTAGGAGGGACAAAACTTTCTTTCTACCAATTCCTTAAAGTCCTCCCAACTCATGGCGTAAGCCACGTCACTTCCCTTAGCTTGCAGCACCGTGTTCCACCATTCTAACGCCTCTTCCTTAAAGAGGTGGGATGCATACATCACCCTATCCTCTTCTACGCACTTACTTATTTTAATTACTGCTTCGGTATTTTCCAACCAACGTAGTGCGGCAGTCGCCCCCTCATTGCCTACAAATTCGACTGGCTTACAGGCAAGAAATTCTTTGTAAGTGCAACCCATCGTTGCCACTTTCATTTTCTTTAAGTAATGGGGATTGAACCACATTATTATTATTATCACCACCCCCATTCACACTGTTACTGAAATTATCGTCGCGAGAGCGTTTGCTATGGTTGGCTTGGGAAGGTTCAACGGGATTCTTAACAGTAGCGACGATTGCTGGGATAGCGTTGGCTATTCCCTGAGCAACGATATTTTCTATATCTTTCTATTGAGAAAATGGTTTTCATTATTGGGTTCAGATTGGTTACCTTCATTTGCTGGTTGGTTTACTGCGTTTTCCATCTGAATAATAATTAACAATATATACAAATTATTTTCACAGAATGGATAACAACTAACCACAATAGGGCAATCACAAACACAACTAAGGCAACACACATATAGCCAAAATCGTCGACATTGCGACATTTATATTTATATAATATTTATGCATCCATACACACCATATATTTTACAAATGTTTTATTTTAGTATTATTATACAATATTATATATATATTTCACATATTATTATTATTATACAAAACATCTAACTACGGTTAACTGTTTTTTTTCAAAAACGACGCTCCCTCTCGTTGTACTTCCACGTGATGTTTTCCCCCACTTCTCGAATCCGATTTCCCGCATCCACCAGTTCCTCATCGTAACGGCGTAATTCGGCAACGTTCTTCGGGTTCATGGGTGGAAAAGGAGCAGGTTTAGGTTCAAACTGGGGAAAATACACATTTGGGTTATTCATAAAGTTCTGGAAGTGCCAGTCACTAGTCCACCATTCTTCCAACTGCCCTGTAAAAGGTTGAGGGTTGACAATTGGGTTCGGAATAGCAGGTTCCAGAATTATAGGAAGTTCTGATTGAGCGGGGAAATTGAAAAGGATTTCATCAGCAGGTCCGATGAGGTCACAGTTTGCTAGTTTTCTATCGAGTTCCTCCCAATGTGGCAATTCTTGGGCTTGACCAGAGCTCTCCCCTACTTCTTTTCCTGTTCCTTTTGGATTCTCCGTCTTTTTCACCTTTTGGGCAGCGGGCTTCTTCTTTCGTCCTCGTTTCCAGTCCAGAAGCCTTCTCCTCTTTTTAGGTTTGGGTTTCTCCTGTGACTGGGCCTGAAACACTAGTGGCTCCTCGGTGTCAGCCTGATAACCGGACTGGGTTCCTGTTGTATCCATATCAGTACTATGGATTGTGAAATTTCGGAGGGCTTCCGATAGTTCATTCATGCTGTTAGTCACACATAAGGAAACACACAAAAATCCAAATTAAATTTTATTTATTATAATTAAATTTTCACAGACTCACAAAATGGCAAATTAAAAATTAAGTATTTTTCGAATATTTAATTGGATTAAATCAGTGGCTCTGATACCACCTTTTCTGTCACGGCCCCCGACCCAGTTGCCCGGTCCGGAAGCCGCGGGGCAGAAACCCGTGGTATTGGTGGTTGATTTGGCAGCGGATATGTTAACAGGATCGTTTAAACTAAAAACACCCAATTATTTTATTTCAAGTTTCGGGACAAGCCCCGCGAGTTACAATAAAGGAATTTCACTGGAAAATCCCTTGATTACAAAAACATGTTTATTTATTTACTGAGCCACTTCATTCAAGCTGGAGTGCTACGCTGCACTCTTTCCCTGTTCACAGTAAATAACCTGAAACATGTTTAAAAAGATTTTATCAGCGGTGAAATACTGGCGAGTCATTCAATTTGTACAAAACGACACATTGTTATAATATACAGTATTAAGAGCGATTACAATGTTTATATATCAACCAATTACCCCAAATCGGTATTTGTCACTCGACCGTATATGTGACTATGGTCATATCACCCATTGGCTAACCCGTTGTCCAATGGTGAAGGTTATCAAGTAATGTATACAAAACCCCACATACCGGCAGTAATTACAGATTACAAAGACTTAATCCCTGTAATTATAACTTTAAAAATAAATAGGGTTTTGGAAACAATTTGGTAAAAAAAGAATGACTCGCATTGCAAGTTTAAACGGACAGAATCTGCCTACTGATTAAGCCTGGCAACGCTGTTATCGTAGCAGCGTCTCGACACTTAAATTGAAATTTCGAACAGAAAGTAAGCTGTTTGAGTGAAATATTTCGAGCAAACTGAACTGGCCATGCAACGTCGAATTTATAGCTGAAAATTGAGTTCCTCGCGGTCCGCGTAACCCTGAGGGGATATCCTTCGCGGCCCGCGAGGGCCACCCTAGCTACGGCTAGGGCTACCGTGTCACCCCTTAGGTCTGCCACGTGTGCGACACGTGGCCTTAATCGTTATCCGGAGATTTGCAAAGCTGTCGCGCCCCGCGAAGACTCACATTAATTCTTTCGCGGCCCGCGACCGATTAATAAAACTTGTTTTTCTTGATTTTTCATAATGTTTAGGGTTTTAGGGGTTCGGGTTTTCACTTACGGAGCGATTTATGACATTTATGCAGGTCCTTACACTGGGGGTTTAAACCTTGTCGGTGACATTATTTTTATTAGATTTTTTTTTTCTGTTTTATGAATCAGATTCCTAATTAATAACATCATATTTCTTATTTAAATAATCAGATTTTAAAAGATAAATATAAATGACTAAGTGAGTCACTGGTTAAGTCTTTTTACTTATAACCTTTAAGTCACAAGATCAAATTTTGTAACTAACATTCATTTTTAATTAACTTCTATTTTATGTAAACATATATTTAATGTTTATTTACTTGTTTTATTACGATTATACAACTAAAAATAACATTTTTTTCATTAGTAAATAAAAATATAATTGTACATATATATAGATAATAATTATTTTCTTTAATCTAAGCAAAACTAATATATAAAAGTGATTTCTTAGACAAACTTGAGCATTTAAACTAGACATGGATTAGACAAGATCTCTTAACAACAAATATGTATACTTTATCTATACGAACACAACCTTATGAAATATATGGACACGATGTAGGTTTATACGAACACGCTTAGGCGAGACTATTATTTTAAGACAACAAATCAAGAAACAAGGTACGGATTCTTACTCCTTTTCCCTGTGTTATCTTGTTGAATTGTTTATAAACTCGTTGACTATCGTTTCTTTTGGAACTCTTAACGTCTTTGAATCTCGATTCATTTGGATGCCCGCTCATTTCCTTTTCAGACTTTCAATTCACTTGATATCATGTGATAGGACTATGATTATATTGTATTCATTATCGTATGTTCTGATACTGATTATATGATTAGTGTTTACTATTAAACTGGATTACTATTTATGACTGATTGTGCTCTATTACCCTGAGTTCTACGCTTCTCGTGGAGTGTCCCATGAGCACGTTATTAAGGCACCAATAACGTGTGCTCCTTCCGTGACGGAGAGATTAGTTCACGACGTCCCTAGGTACAAGTGTGGTACATAGCTACAAGGAGGCGTACAGAGAGATTAGTGCACGTTATTGAACGTCAAATTACAAAGTCAACAACAGTCAAAATCTTGCGAGATGGAACTTAATCAGAATGTGGCTTGTAGTCTATAGTGGTCACAGGTATAAGGCAATCCATGGTCAAATTCAATTGAATGTCAACTGTTGTATCTTCTTGTCGTATGGAAGTAATAAAGACTATGGCAGTTTGCGTAGCATATGTTATGATGGGGAATGGGTATAGAAATGGTGGTATTTGGAACCTAGTGAAGTTTGAAGTTGATTGGATAAGGGTAAAGATCGTGGAGTCTTATTGGGCTCATAATCGGAAGCCGGTAGTTAAAGCAACTTGGTTTAGAGGCTAAATTATGAATTTGTATAATTATTTATTTTATTTGTCAAAATGTATCTTGTTGATTGCTTTTTTTTTTTTTTTTTTTTGTATTGTAGGAAGTATAGAGCTCAAATGTAGGGGACGCCACTTAAGTGGCACTACTCATCGGGGACAGAAACGCCATGGGTACTCGTCGGGGACGTTTTCTAAATGTTTCCAGCTTTACGGGGACGTATCATAAACGTTTCCAATGTCGCGGACGTATATGGTAGAAGTATCCTGCCCATTTTTATTTAATTTTAGGGTTTTAACCCTTTCCAATTCCAAAACCGGCCATTAACTAAATTGACCATACATATTCAGCTTCTCTAATCTCTCAACTCTCAAGTCTCATCATCTCTATCGATTATGGTTTCTCAAGAAACACAAGGATCATCAACTACATCGGTAGAAGAACCTCCATTGTGAGACTATGTGACTAAAATCGAAAAACAAGGTGCAGTAGGAGGAACTTAGAAATTTAAGTGCAACCTTTGCAGTGAAATTAGACAAGGATCATATTCAAGGGTTGGAGCACATTTGCTTGGTATAAAAGGTAACCTTTGTAGTGTTTTATGTGTAATCTTAATGATTTAGTGTATATAAATCTGTTAGGTGATTTAATTGTAAGTATGTAACCTGTCAGGACACTTTGGTGCTCAAACTCCTTTTCTCCAGACTTTGGCTTTTAAATTACTTGGACAACCTAGTTCTTCTTCAAGTGCTGAGCGTAATTGTAGTACTTATGCATTTACATCCACAATAATCTCCGACTTTTGTCAAGGAATCCGAATGATAATGTAAAAATGTGGGATGTGGGTGGAGATGCTTTTGATTCAATGTAAGATGTAGGGTTTTTGGAGGTTGCCGATCTCTCACCAGATGAACCGGAATTTGAAAATGATTTGATTATTGATAATTAATTACCTTTGGAAGATGTATTTTTGGAGTTTACACTTTACATCAATATACATCTATTTTGGAATTTGTTTAATATATTTTTTATATTTTTCATCGCCGTACAAGTATCTTGGATTTTTGAATTTTGTTGTTCCATGTCATACCAGTTTCAGTGCTACATAGGTTGAGACGTGCATTAGACGGATGTATAATATATTGACCCCGTCCGCTTAACAAAATACAAAAGAGAGGACTTGGCAACAACACAAAAGCACCATCGAATCAAAACATAAATTTATAGTCAACATCAACAATGACATGGCATATTTTGGTCTCACATAAGACTACTCGGTATGGTGACGGAGGGAAGCCGGCGACGGGACGAAGACGGAGGGGGCGGCGTGAGAGGACGGCGTCGCCGAGGGGGAGGCCCACATGTTTGGTCCGTCGCAAACGGCACAACTCGGACGAGGAGGACGGGACGGAGGGGGGGCGGCGTGGGAGGACGGTGGTGACGTGGCGGCGCCGGGGGTGGAGACGGAACCATACCGAGCAGCCTAAAATGTGCAATTTTATTGTTGAAAACCTTGAGTTCTCTTGTAAAGTAACTTTTAACTGTAGCATTTACAAAAGTTATATGTGCTTTTCAGGTATATTTTTCAAAAAATAAAATATTACCCTTACTAGGTATGAAATAAGAAAACTTATTCCTGGATAAGGATTATTACTAACAGTAACATAAATGAAATGTTATGTTATATAAAGTTTACATTATTGCAAATTAACTCAAATTGTTTTTATAATTCATTTCTACTCTACAAATTAAGAATAGAATTCAGGTTTAAATTCTAAGAAATTTATGTTAATAAAAAATGGTTGATCAAATCAGAAGACATGAAAATGAAATGCAAATTTCAATTTTAAATGCAAAATATTTCCATTAATATCCAAATTTTTATTAGTTTTTAATAACTAGATCTAGAACCAATGGAGTGGTGATCCATTGGCAAATACAAAGCCTTTAAAATACTTAGGTTAAGAAGGGAAAGGTCTTGGGTTCAAGCCCCACAGACGACAGAGGATTAAAGAAATCAGCCGTTAAAAAAAATTAAATTACCAAAATCATCCCTGAGGTTTGGGTATGTTTACCAGTTTCATCTAAAATAAATTTTTTCGTACCATATTGTCCTTCACCTTTTGGATTTTTTGTCATTTTCATCAAAACATCTAATTTGCTTTGTTTTTTCTATGAGACATTTGGATAAGAATGACGAAAGATCCCAAATCTTAAAGACGATTTTGGAAAAAAGAAAAAAAAAGTTAGATGTTTGAATGAAAATAACAAAATTTCCTAAAAGTAAAGGGCAATATGGTACAAAAAAAAATTTGTTTTGGATAAAACTTACAAACATACGCAAACCTTAAAGACGATTTTGACAATTTACTAAAAAAAAAAAAAAACTAGAGACAACTTAATGGCAAAAGAAAAGAAATCAATTAGAAAGAGAGCAAAAACATTCAGTTTTCAACATCGTCCATTTTACCAAACTACCCCCACACAATCTCTTAAACACAACTTTTAGAAACATGACGTCAGACCTAAGTCGTCATGAGGGTGCACCGCTAGCGGCAAGCTCTGCTTCTGGACATACTGGCTTTCTCCACCGACACACGTGCCCTCTTCCTGTCCGTTTGATCTTGCTTCTCCATGAACTCCCGCAAATCGTCACCGAACATCTCCACAAAGGTCTTTTGTAAATCCTCCATGCTTTCCACCTGATTATTTCTCCACACAATTAACTCACTTTTTACATTAAAAGACCATTTTACCCTTGAATTTGAAGCAAAGTTACAGCTCTAACCTTGGCCCCGGCGTTTTGGTCCATCATTTTCATCAAATCATGCAAGAAATCTCCCATGCCCTAAAACGTAAACATTTGAGATACTAGTTGCAATGCATAGGGTACAACCTTTTGGGTAATTTTAAATGGAATACAAGTAAGGTGTTATCGGATTGTGTTATTGGGTTGGCGGGTTAAACAGACACGACACGTAAACTATGATGAGAGACCGAACCAATACCGTACCGTATAGTACTGCTACCAAAATTTAACTAAAACCAAAACCGAAAATTGTGTCAATACGTAACCCCGGACATAGAGGTGTACAAAAAAACCGGTTTTAGAATCGAAACCGGTTTTTTTATAGCCGGTTTTAGACCGGTTGGGGATCTTAATCTTCGAAACCGGTTTTAAAACCAAAACCGGTTATAAAAAACTTTTTTTTTTGCATAAACCGATTAACAACCGACCCTAACCGGTTGGACCGGTTATTGTTTTGAGTAAAAAAAACCGGTTAGTAACCGAAACCCGTTATTAAAAAAAACGGTTTTGATTTTGATGAAAAACCGGTTCGGTTAAAAACCGGACCGGTTATTGAAAAAAAAAAACGATTTGTACACCTCTACGCGTAAACAACACAAATACTCACACTATCTACACAAACATGGCCTGTTTAACCCGATTCATTAACTTATATAACATATTAACACTTTAAAATTATAAATTATAACAAAAAAATGTGAGATGTATATGAATATAAATACAAATACAGACAAAAGATCAAATACCCTTATGATACAAAACGTACGAATAAGGCGAAAAGATTAAAAAAAAAAAAACGCGGTGGCATTTTCGTAATTATTTACTCGTAGAGTAATTATCAAAATTACCCTACAAATGATGATCTTGTAGGGTAATTTTGTAAAATGTTCTTGTAGAATAATTTTGATCTTTAGGATAATTTTATAAAATGTTTTTGTATGGTAATTTTGATCTTGTATGGTAATTTTGATCTTGTAGAGTAATTTTGTAGAGTATCATAATTACTCTACAAATGAGCTTGCATGGTAATTTTGATCTTGTAGTGTAATTTTGTAGAGTATCATAATTACTAAGTGTATCAAAATTACTCTGCAAGTTTTAAAATTACCCTATAAGAACATTTTACAAAATTAACCTACAAGAACATTTTATAAAATTACCCCAAGATCAAAATTAACTTACAAGATCATTTGTAGAGTAATTTTGATAATTACCCTACGAGCAAATAATTAGGAAAACACCACCACGTTTTTTTTTTTTTTTCTTTTTCATGCCTTTTCGTACGATAAGGCTGTTTGTACGTGAAGTTAACTCTATAAATACATTTAAAACATAAATATTGATTTTAGTTTCTCTGGTATTTTTCACAACCATTTGAAGTTGCCATAAAAAAAACGCAATATTTTAAAGACGGTAAAAAAATAAACTGGTTAAATGGGTCAACTATTCCATCGTAAAAACTAAAACCCGAGCCATTTAGCTAGATATGTTCGCGTGTTCGACCCGAAACTGAGCTGAACGGATTTATGCTAAATCCAAATGCCAAAACCAAACCCAAACCCAAGCCCAAAAACCTGACCGGACCCTAGAAACGACGTCGTCTCTCCGCATGACAAGTATGAAAATACTTTATATAATTAAATATTATTTTATATAATTAAATATTATCCACCAATTAAATTAAAAATAAAAAAATAAAAGAAAATCAAGATATTTTAGAAAGAGATTCGTACTTCTTTGTCATCAATATCATCGGCTAAATCAAGAACTCCGGCGTCATACATCGACTTCTTCGAATGATCCGATAAAACTGTCACAAAAACCACAATCAAATTCACCACAACCGTCACAAAAAACCCACTTCATATCAACTCTAATTACCCACCTGAATACGCCTCCTGAATCTTCTGAAATCTCCGGTTAGCTTCTCCGGCGAGCGACGGCGACTTGTTCGCCCACTTATCCGGATGCCATTCCTAAAACCAACCAAAAACTCAATCAAAATAACCGTCAAATCAAATTAAAATCTCTTAAAATTATTATAAATTAGAAAACGAAATAAACCAGTGCGAGTTTTCGGTACGCAGATCGAATTTGGGAGGATGAAGCATCGGTACGGATGCCGAGAACGGAGTAGTAGCAAGATGCGTCCATGGATTTCCCCTCGTCCATTGATCGTTCTGTGAGAATTTAAATGAATAGTTTGAAGATTTCGGAGAGGAAGATCCAGGGAATTATAAGTTCAATTGTAGCGAAAGCCCAACAACAATCTGGATATAACCTCAATCAACAACATATGGATTGAGAGAATTTAAGGAATTTGTGGTTGTTTAGAGTTGAGAAGAGGAGAAGTAATGGCTTGAGATTTTTTTAAGGAAAAAGTAAAGAGATTCTGGTTGGGGCCAAGATATGATCACGGCGAGGGTTGGTGTTGTTTTAGACCCTTGAGTTTGTAGATTTGACAATTTGAGTCTTGTAAAGTTTGTTTTTATAAAATTAGGTTGAATTTGGGGTGTAATGTTGGTTAAGGATTGTGATGTTGCAAGTATAGTGTAAAAGGAAGTGTGTTTAAAGTGAGTAATCGAGTGAATATGTATGTGATCGATGAAAGGTTAGTTGTTATTTGTGTATAAATGGTAATGGGGTTTTAGTTACTTTTAATGCGGTGATGAAGTTCTGGTCTAAAGATTGTTTATATTATATGCTAATAAGCTTGCAAGTATAGTGTAAAAGGAAGTGTGTTTAAAGTGAGTAATCGAGTGAATATGTGTGTGATCGATGAAAGGTTAGTTGATATTTATGTATAAAGGGTAATGGGGGTTTAGTTACTTTTAATGCGGTGATGAAGTTCTCGTCTAAAGATTGTTTATACTATATGCTAATAACCTTGCAAGTATAGTGTAAGAGGAAGTGTGTTTAAAGTGAGTAATCGAGTGAATATGTCTGTGAACGATGAAAGGTTAGTTGGTATTTATGTATAAATGGTAATGGGTTTTAGTTACTTTTAATGCGATGATGAAGTTATGGTCTAAAGATTGTTTATACTGTATGCTAATAAGCTTATAAGCTTGCAAGATTGTTTCTGGTCTAAAGATTGTTTATACTGTATGCTAATAAGATTGTTTATAAATGGTTGTCATGTATAAGTAGTATACTACATTGTTCATAATATAGTAATGTTGGAACCATGTTCTTAAGGATGGGTATGATCATATATAATGTTTCAGGTTCTTATGGGTCAATGTTTCTTCTATGTTCACGAAAAGCAGTTACATAAATACGTTAGTTGTTACTACATTCTATTCAGTTGTAAATAACACATGTTAACGAATATCCATATTAACGACATATTCTATCTTAAAGAATTTTGATTTCTTATTAAGGGGTTTTTTAAGGATGACTCAAATTCGATAGCACTAAGATGTCGTAATCATAAAATTTATAAGAACGTCATATCACACAAGTCTTATATTTATCTAGTTATACTTACTTTAATAATATAGTCCAATAAAACCACTTTCTATTTTAGAAGACCAATTAAGTTATCATGTTTCTCTTGCATTCGTGAGCAATATGTCACGAACTTGTCCTACTCGTGACGTACAACAACTTTAAATTCACAGCTAGGTTCCATATGGAGTATAACGTAATCTTATAAGCATGACGTAGAAGTAACCTAGATGAGAATATAGGTTGGCAAGTCAAAGTGGGTAATCGATTGAACACGTTTCACGATCTATAAAAATTTGATTGTTCCTTTTATTTAATAATACTACAAGCACTTTAGTTACTCTTTCTTTAACATAAGTATGATGTTCTTTTAAAAAGATTGTTTTACTATGCACGTTGGCACATAAGCTTTGGTTTAGTGTACTAAACATATTTTATTTTATGCAAATACTTCTACATGGTTTGAGTTCAAGGGTCATTTTGTATGAAAACAAGTTTACAGGGTTGAAAATGAATAAAAAAAAACTAAAGGATTGAAGTTGTCAAACTAAAAAGAAAGGATGCCTCTAACGCCAGAGAAGGTTCGAGAGCTTTGAATCTCAAAGAGGAGATATTTTCAGTGAGGCGATTAATAAGCACCTTAAAGATCAAACATATTACAAAACTGCCACTAGATTTTACACACATTTACTTGCTCGCGTGTCTCAGAGATGTATCAGCTTCATGGTAATCGTACAAGTTGCTAAAGCACGCCATTTTGGTTTTCAACTTTTTAGCTCTGGAAACAATAATAAAGTTGCACGTGCGATCTATATTTTCGATTATTTTTATGGAAAGTATATGTATTTTTTTTAAGGGGTGCCTTATTCCCACATACCCTATATCTTATTTTCACATCCCCTATTGTATACGGGCCGTATACAATTATACGGCTCGTATAGAATGTTTTTGAATAGGAAAATGCGCAGAGAATGTTTTTTTTTGTTTTATTATATACGGCTCGTATATAGTTATACGAGTCGTATACATGTGTATACGATTTGTAAAACGTATACGGCTCAATTGATTTATTTTTGTGGGTTTTTGATGTTAGGACATGTATACGGGCCGTATAACTATATACGGGCCGTATATATTGGCTTTTTTCAAGTATCACGTTTTATTCCCGTAAAAACACAATCATTCTAGGGTTTCTAAAACTCTTCATCACCTTTAACAATGTCGATAAACGTTGATCGGAACATGCCGCTTAAATCGGAGCACAGGTAGAGTAACGTTACCGATCAGTCCGTTGATGAAAACCTTAGCGATCGCAGAGATCTTCGTGTTGGTTATTTATCGATTCCAAGTAACTAGTAGAAGAACCTGCCACAAACAAGTTCTCCACAGTTTGTTATTCAGATCTCTGTTCGGTCATCTTTCCAAACTACAACACACGATACTTTTAATAAGCTGTCATAGTTGTCAAATTCGATTTCAACAAATCTTTTCATTTTCCTTCAATTTCTAAAACATTCTCTGTTACATGAAGACGTGTCAGGTTCTTCTACTAGTGGTATTTTACTGAAGTATTGAAGATTGATGCGGGCATTGTTTAAATCTGAATATAACTAGATGTTACGTGTATCAGCGTTGTTTATCACCCTGTGTGAGCATTGGAAACCCGACAAACAGTCTTGACAACTGTGACATTTTATCTATCTATGTGTGTCACATCCATCCTGTTATTGCAATCGATATGATTAATTTTTTCAGATTTTTTTCTAATTAGCGTTGTTAACTACCAAAAGAATGCATACACAAATAGTTCTAGTAGACGAAGCAAAGAGACCGTTGTGTATCTGAATCAGGTTCTCAAACAAACACTACCAAAGATGGGTTGGTGAAAAATACCGGAGCTGTTATCTCGGTTGTTCAGTACTCTCCTATATCAACTTGAACGGTTGATGGTTACAAGGATCGTTCTAATAGATTAAAGAGAATAAACCATTTTTTACCAATTTTCACTCCAGTAGTTGAAACTTGAGCGCAGGAATCAATTCAAAACCCTCACCCTCAAAAATCAACCAGAAACCAAAGGAAAAAAGGGCTGATAATGGCTGATGGTTCTTCGTTGAGGAAACCAAACGTAGACGGAGATGATAGGCCTGGTAACCGGAAGAGAAATCAATTGTATTTTTTTAGTTGCTTCTCTTGTTAAGTTTCTGAACCAACCGAAATCCACAAATTCCAACAGTTTCTTCATAGATTTCGTCCGGTTTCCAAACTCTTTCACACAAAGTTAATATTCACTGTGGTGGATGCAAGCATAAAGTTAGAAAAAATACTCAAGTTGAACAGACGATATGTATCAACAAATTGTGAGTGGGAATATGGCTATGAAGAATAGTATGGATAAACAATCACCGTATACGGGTTTTTCTGCTAGTTATTCGGAATGTTTCGAATCATCACAGAAGACGTGTCGGGTTCTACTGCTAGTAGTATGAGTCTGAGTCCATTGTGGTTCGTGAATGTTTCGAATCATCACGACAAGGATCGTTCTGATAGATTAAAGAGAATAACCCTTTTTTTACCATTTTTTACCCATAGTATACGAGCCGTATAATAATATACGGCCCGTATACAACCATCGTATACATTGTATACGATCGGTAAAAATATTTTTTACCAATGGTATACGGCCGTATAAACCGTATACGACTCGTATACATATGGTAAAAAATGGTAAAAACCTCTTTAATCTATTAGAACGATCCAATAAACGAAGAAACCAAACGTAGACGGAGATGATAGGCCTGGTAACCGCAAGAGAAATCAATTGTCTCAAAATGTTAAGTTGTGTATTTACGAAGCTGACAAACACATTGGTATTTTCTCAAAATGTGCAAACTTGAAGAATCTCACATTAAAGGAGTTTGCAACAACGGGATCAGATGGTTTGAGTATCTTTCATCCTCGTTTGGCTAATCTCACACTTGAAAATGATCACATTGGTATTTTCTCAAAATGTGCAAACTTGAAGAATCTCACATTAAAGATCTCTACACAAACTCTTCTACATCTTTTAACCAGTTGTCCATCACTTAAGACCTTGAAAGATTTGTTGAAATCGAAGCATTCACGAACCACGATGGACTCAGACTCATGTTCAAGTAAGTGTCTAAAAATCTAAAAATTCAGGTTTACCTTGTAAATTTCTCAAAACAAACTCTCGTTTCTTCATCTTCATCTTCATTTGTTGAGAAACCATTATCTTGTCTTTCAGAAGAGTTTGTATTGAACCAAGAATACTACAAACATTCTATACCTTGCAACGTATACAGGTGCAAGAGAATGGCGAGTTATTTTCAGTTATTTCTGTTGAATCACAAATTCCATTGTTTAAACCAGAATCAGGTTCTCAATACAAGGATCGTTCTAAGAGATTAAAGAGAATACACCATTTTTTTACCATTTTTTACCATAGTATACGAGCCGTATCAGAATATACGACCCGTATACAATCATCGTATACATTGTATACGATCGGTAAATTTGTTTTTTACCGAGTGTATACGGCCGTATAAACGGTATACGGCCCGTATACATATGGTAAAAATGGTAAAATAAGGTCTTTCTTTCAGAAGAGTGCTGTAATAGAGAAATCATCCTATGTCTTTTATCAACCGAAGAGGCAGCAAGGACAGATAATACTTCATTTGTCGAGAAACCATACTGTCAAGAAACTAACATCTTTTAATACTTCATTGCGTATGTGCTTGTGCTGTAGAAACCGGTGATGAATTTGTGTATCTAAATCAGGTTCTCTGCCTTAGATCGGTCATTCCTTGTGATACATGAACGTTGTATTCTTGTCTTTCAAGACAAGGATCGTTGGAAGGATTGTAGTAGCAGGACATTGGTACCACTGTGAAAATTGCATCAGGAGGGGAGAGAGTCTGATACAATAAGGATGTTGGGAATTAAACGCATGTACGTGACAAAATAAGGATGTTCGCATAAACATATATTCGTTTCATAACCTCCTCCTATAAATCAACCACAACCGACAAAGAGCCTGTATTAAAAGCCATCCTATGTCTTTTACCAACCGAAGAGGCAACAGAAGACGTGTCGGGTTCTTCCAACATTCACGAACCACAATGGACTCAGACTCATACTACTCACCCTCCCCTGAGGAAAAGTTTTCCCGACGACTCAACAAAATCCTGATAGAGAAAAAACATCAACAACCATTTTTTCTTTTCCTTCAATTTCGAGAATATTCTCCCCTGTGTATGTGCTTGTGCTGTAGAAACCGGTGATGAAAAGTTTCAACCAAAGGGAAATCCATGAAACGAAAGGGATTTCGAGCAGTTGGTATTGAACCAACAAAATCCGAATACTGAAAAACCGACATTCCTTCAAACATTCTAAACCCTACCTGGAAACAAACCAACAAAAGTCTGCTGGCAAGAATCTTTTTTCACATGGTATTGAACCAAGAATATGATACCTTCGAGATACTTCGTGTTAGTTTGATTTGAATTTTGAAAGTTGGATGTCCGTTATCTCAACCGAACGTTCATTGCTATTGTTTTAAATAACAACAGATAATGAACGGATTGTTGGTGGATAACGCAAACAAGTTCTCCACAGTTTGTTATTCAGATCTCTATTCGGTCATCTTTCCAAACTACAACACACGATAAGTTTAAACTTTATAGTGTGTGATTTGACCAGGAAATGATTGGAGGTGAAGGTTCAGTGCACGAAAAGTTTCTTACGAAATGTACGTGACAAAACAAATATGTTGGGAATTAAACGCATGTCCGTAATCCCGCGTTGATAGCTTCCGTTTTATTCAGACTCCTTACAACTCTCATCAAATGCCTCACCCTTCCTTTTATTCTATAAATATTAAATAAAGAATAACACCATGCCCGTAATCCCGCGTTGATAGCTTCCGTTTTATTACAGTCATACGACACGTTTTCTTGTTCTTCAATCTTTATTACTTGTTGATGTTTTATTTTGAGCACCTCACCACTCTAAAATATTTTAAAAATCAAAATTTCGTTCCATACGGGCCGTATACTGTTATACGGCCCGTATACACGTTCTTATACATTGTATACGACCAGGCAAACTTATTTACACATGGTGTATACGGGCCGTATACTGTTATACGGCCCGTATAGAATAAAACAACTTGACAAAGTCTGTGCCAGCAGACTTTGTCAGTTGTTTTTATTCTATACGGGCCGTATAACAGTATACGGCCCGTATACACCATGTGTAAATAAGTTTTCCCATGTGTTAATATTAGGACCCTTTTTTTAATGGAAAGCAAATGTATACAGTTTAATTTTAGAGTACCGGATCACGACCTTGCCAATGCGGCTTGGTGGGTTGGGCCTTCTCTCAGCCCGGGATGTGGTTGCCTATGCCTTTTTGGCTTCCAGGTCTCAATCTTGGGAGTTGCAGGACCACATCTTATGTAACAGTGGGGTTGCTAACACTGATCCGGATTATGCCAGCGCCTTGGAACACTTGCATGAATCTCTACCTGACTTTGATCTCGGCGATTTCTCTAACAAGGACACCGCCCCCAAAAAGCCACAGAAAACTTTGGCGAATGCCTTTTGTTGTTGAATCACACAAAGTTTGGGAGAAGATTTCCATTTGTCCCCCCGCCAGAAAGCCGTCATTGAATGCCTACAGAGGCCTCACGCTCAGGATTTCTTAACTGTTATTCCTATTGAAGGTTTGGGTCAACGTATGTCAGCGGTTGAGTACCGGTCAATCCTTAAGTACCGTTTGATGATCCCCATGTTCCCGAATGATGAAACTTGCCCAGTCTGCCGTAAAGCATGCCTGGATAAATACGAGGAGCATGCGTTACACTGTAGAGAGTTGCCGGGATTTAAGTATCGCCATGACTTTGTTCGAGACGCGTTAATGGATATTCTCAGACGTGCAGGGATCACAGCAAAGAAAGAGGCACCAGTTAATTTTCTTACAGATCCATCGGAGGGGAGATCCACCCTACGCCCGGCTGACGTGTTAGTTTTTGGTTGGGAGGGCGGGAAACATGCTTGTGTCGATCTCACAGGCGTATCCCCCCTAGCCGGGTTCCGGGAAAATGGGTTTGTGGCGGGGCAAGCGGTACTAAAATCAGAGTCAAAGAAGGTGGAAAAGCACGCGAAAGCTTGTGAGGATAATCAGCATGCCTTTGTCCCCCTGGCGTTTGACACGTTCGGCTCCTTGGCGCCGGAGGCAGTTCGGTTCTTGTCTAGAGTTCAGCGTGTGGTCCACAGCAGCTTTTCGACCCCTCAGGGGCGAGGCTTTGTTTTTAGTAGATTAGGGTTTTCTATTCAGAAAGGGATGGCGGCACAGTTTGTTGCTCGTCTACCTGTTATCCTAATGTAATTTGCCCAAATTATTGGAATGAAATACTTTTTATAAATTTTAGAGTTAAATGTTTGGTTGGTTCTTTGGTTTGTCATTTATTTTTGCAGATTTTGTCCTAAATCACTAACCTAAGTTAAATAAGTCAGTTAAGTGTGTGTGAAATGTCTATATTACCCCAAGGTTAAGAAACAAATAAAAACTAGCACTAAGACCCGCGCGCGCTGCGGCGCGGGTACGCCGTAAACGTCGAATGGACTAATCCAAGCGTTATGTAATACGTTAACCACACGAAAAACGTGCGCTGCAGACGTATCCTATTGAACTCAAGGTAACCTGCAGTTGGATCAAAACGTAAAGTAAGTAAAATTTATACCACGTATTCTTTTTTATCAGACTAACTCGAATTTATACCGTCAAGTCAAAACGTATTATCTGCGACCCAATTCATACGCAGGAAACATACAAATAAAGCACGAAAGCGTACACCAAGTTTACATTGAAACGTAGACAAACTTGAATTTATACGAAAACATATTAAAACCATATTATGCCTCATATGGTACAACTTTAATAATTTAAATAAAGTAATTTAAACGAAAAATATAAAAGAAAACAGACGAAGAAACAAAACAAAGAGAAACTTGAAAGCTAAATCGAAGCTTGACCATTGCCAAACTCAACCAACAAACATAACCAAGTGCCCACCTTTCAGTTTGCTGCAAATTGTTAACATTTAAACCAAGTGCCCAACTTTGAGCTATGTTGGAGCCCCACGGTGGGGGTTTTTTTTCACCAGTCACCTGCTTTTTATATGTTTTGGCTTTCGGCCTTTTATATATGATTCACAATGTGACAACTCGAGTTTCCAAGATTTCCACCTTCGCATTTATTGCACGTTAATTGTTTAAGTTGTTTGTTATACGACTTGTTTGTTCCACAACTACGTTTATAATATGATAAACCGTGTTTGAATGATATGTTATATTTGGTGTGCTTTATAAATGAATATAAATGTGAAAGTTAATATTAGACATATGCTACTGTGATGTTTTGTAAAAAAAAAATGAATGAAATCTGTTAGGCCAAGCACCCTCCTCAACGAAAACACTAATGGATGAAAACACCCTAGTGTAGAGCCCAGTAGGTGGAGTGGTTGTATTGGAGCAGTTAGAGTGATTATATTATTCCCATATTGGAGCAGTTAGAGTGATTATATTATTTCCATATTGGAGCAGTTAGAGTGATTATATTATTTCCATCTTTACGTGAGAACTAAATCGTCAAAGTTAGAGCTCTATTGTTTCTACGAAGGCAACTGCAAGACTTCAAGCTTTCCTTTCTGTCAATCTTGTGATCTTTTATCTCGGTTAGTTTTATTTATGAAGAGATATATATATATAGAAATGTTTGCAAATTGTTAACTGAACCGTGTGTATATGAATCCCCATGTGATGATTTTGAGTATGTGTGATCTTGATTAACAGTTGTCGGCCATGATTGATGATTTGAATGAATAGATATGATTGAATACATGGTGCACAATTGTATTTTGTTAACTGGGATGTTGATGATGATGACTGAATACCCGACGAAAACACTCACCACATTTGAAAACAAACTGGACGAAATCACTAAGGGATTTCGGCCCAAAGTGATTTCGGCCCTAAACAGATTTCGGCCCATATAGTGTTTTCAGCCCAAAAGGGATTTCGGCTAGGTGATTTCGGCCCAAGGGGGATTTCGCCCAACTAGTGTAATTGTTCAAAAGGGATTTCGAAATATATAGTGTTTTCGGCTCATGTGTTTTTATTAACCTGTTAATTATTAACTCAGTTTATTTTATTAATTCAGTTAGTTGTTAATTAAGTTAAATAAGTTAACTCTATGGAAATATGTAACTTAGTTAAGTGGGTAACCTTAATAATTGATAACACTGTTAGTTGACAAACCCTGTTAAGTTGTTAACTGAGTTTAGTATGTAACCCTGATGATTGTGTTAACTCTATTGGTAATTAACTGAGTTAACTGACTTACTCTATTTATTTATTATTCCAATTAAGTGGATTAATTCTGTTATTCAATGAACTCTGTTAACTTTATTCACTCAGTTAACTTGCTATTCTGCTAGATGCCAACTCTGTTAAGTGAATGATTGGATAGTTATATTAGAATAAACTGTAAAAGATATTGATGTGGTACATAAACTGTATGGATGCAATTAACTGCTTGTGTTGCATGATATTAACTGTCAAACACACTCTGTGATATTACTGTGATACTAGTTACATGTGAAACATTACGAACGTGAACTGATTGAGTATACGTGCACTATAGGACTTGACTGATTTTCTTGTGAGCACTTAGTTTAGCATACCGAGCAAACCAAGGTGAGTTCACACTCTTACCAAGGCATGGGATTCCCCGGTGGGTTGGGAATGGGATTGAATGATTACTTGTACTCACATCACTACTAGATTACTTACCACGGTCCTCGGATTGGGAAGGATGCCTGTGCCAAAAATCTACGTAAAACATACGTACTATCCTCGGGTTGGGAAGGACACTAGTGTTAAAACATACTTAAATCCTAGGTACCATTGTCCTCTGACTGGGAAGGACACCAGCGCTAAACCTACGTACTCGCTACGTACTGTCCTTGGTTGGGAAGGGCACTTATACTTACTACTATCCTCGGATTGAGAAGGATACTTATGGATACAACTAGATCAGTAACTTACGGTATGGGAAGCCCCCATTAGATGAACATACAAATGTCCTAGTAATACACGGCATGAGTGGGGATCCTACGGAAAGTGTGTTTTTCCTAAAAAGTGTAAAAAGTCATAAAACACAATAATTTCAGGCATAAAACACATCTAAAACTCACAAATAATAGAATGAATATTACTAAAACACCATATTCAAACTCTAATAGTCCATAAAAACTTCAAACACACCATCGTAGAACTATGAATATAAGACACACAATGCTAAACAACATAAAACACAATAATATTTGTCATTCCACAATCAGAGCCTTAACATCTAAAACACAACCCAAAACCCACATACATGATGTTTTAGTAATCTTCATCATATTATTTGTGGGTTTTTGGTGTGTTTTATGGTTGACATTATAGTGTTTTATGACTTTTTACACTTTTTAGGAAATTTGGACTTTCTGTTACATGCCTTGCAGATCATTAGGTATCTATGGAGCTTGCATGGGAGTGAATAGGAGTCGTTGTGGGATATGGATAGCTGTGTGCCATGCTAAACATTTGAAACATTTAAACTTATGTTGGGTTTACTTAATTATGCTTCCGCTAAACGCTTAACTATGTTATGGTTGTGAACACCTTTCGTATTGATGAATGACTTTTATTTATTACTTACAATGTTCAATATGATTGGTGGCTTGATCCTGGTCAGTCACGCCTCCAAGCGGTGATACTCCGCGTGTTGATTTTGGGGGTGTGACAGATTGGTATCAGAGCCATTGGTTATAGTGAACTTGGTTTTAATAAGGGGAAAAAGTTTTGTTAAAACTAGACTATAACCTGAACAGTGCTCAACGATCCACAACGACACTTCGCTCCACGTGCAAGACTCAACTCTATAGGTAATACTGTTCATGTTTGCATTGCCTACTTGCTAGATTACATAGAACTTTGCTCATGGTATGCTTAGATAAACGTAACAACTATCGCTTGAGAACACATGTGTGCTTATTCTCTTCGGTAATCACACTTTCGCGAGCCTTTCTCACCTATGTTGCCTTTGATATGAAGATCATGGATGAACGCATTAACATAACTCAAGCCCAGCTGACGGCTCTGATTAACGAACAAGTTGTTGCGGCACTTGCAGCCGCACAAGCAGGAGGTCAGCACGCTCAGCCACCTGTTTGCACCTTCAAGACTTTCATGGACTGTCGTCCTAGCACATTTAGTGGCACGGAAGGAGCAGTTGGACTCCTCCATTGGTTTGAAAAGCTCGAATCCATCTTTGAAATGTGTTAATGCCCTGAGACTCGTAGCGCTCACGTGGTGGAACGCTCAGGTCCAAATGCTGGGGTTGGTTGCTGCTAACGCCATCCCATGGAACGATTTCAATGTATTGATCAAAGAAGAATACTGCAGCCGTGATGACATTCATAAGCTGGAAGTAGAGTTTTACAATTTAAAGATGACGGGGTCAGAAATTGAAGCGTACACTAAACGATCGAACGAGTTGGCTACTCTGTGTCCTACTATGGTGGACCCTCCCATCAAACGTATCGAACTGTATCTCAAGGGTCTGGTGCCAGAGATTCAAAGTCACGTGACCTCAGCAAATCTAGGCACCATTCAACAGATCATCAAGTTGGCTCATCGTGTCACAGACCAGGCAGTGGAACAGAACAGGCTGCCTAAACGTATAAGTGCTACTACTACTGCTATCACTATTTCCGCTACTCCCAGTGACAATAAGCGGAAATGGGATGGGGATTCCAACAAGGGTTCAGCTACAGCTCAGACTCAGGCACAGCAGCGGAAGACTGATAACTACCAGAGCCCTGGTCAGCAATTTTCTGGTAGTCAAAGACAGGGTGGATATCGAGGAAATCACCCAAAGTGCAATATATGCAACAAGCACCATAGTGGTCAGTGCAACAAGGTTCGTTGCCAGAGATGTCTCAAGATGGGTCATGAAGCCAAAGATTGCAGGAGCTCACAACCTGCACATCAGAATCGTCAACAGCAGCAGCAAACACTACAGAACCAGCAACAGAAACAGGGTAACAAGGGATGCTTTCAGTGTGGAGCTGAAGGTCACTACAAGAGACACTGCCCTCAGTTAAACCAGAATCAAAACAATAACAACAATAATCAGGGCAATGGGAACAACAACGGGGGAAACAATGATGGAAACAATGGTGCTAGGGGTCGAGCGTTCGTGATCGGTCAGGGTGACGCAAGGAATGATCCTAACGTAGTGATGGGTAAGTTCCTTCTCGATGACTTTTATGTTACTGTTTTATTTTATTCGGGTGCCGACACCAGTTATGTGTCTCTAAAAGTTAGTCAAATGCTTAAACGCGCACCAACACTTTTGAACACTAAACATGTTGTAGAGATAGCAACTGGTAAAAGCTTAGAAGCCACGCACATAATTAAGGGTTGTAATCTCGTCTTGGCTGGTCAGATTTTCTCTATCGATCTCATTCCTATAGTTCTGGGTAGTTTCGACATCGTTATTGGTATGGATTGGTTATCCCAACAACAAGCAGAGATCCTATGCAAAGAAAAGATTATTCGTATTCCCCATTCTGGCAAGGAACCTCTCGAAATTCAGGGCGACAAGAGTGGTGCTGTAGTGGGCAACATCTCTTTCCTTAAGGCCCAGAAGTGTTTGCGAAAGGGTCACACCGCTATCTTAGCACTTGTTACTGACGTATCAACAAAATAGAAGAAGATTGAGGATATTTCAGTGGTACGCGACTTTCCTCAAGTGTTTCCTGAAGATTTACCTGGGCTACCGCCTCATCACCAGGTCGAATTTCAGATCGAGCTAGCTTCTGGAGCAGCACCCATAGCTCGAGCACCCTATCGTTTAGCTCCAACCGAGTTGGAAGAACTGTCTAAGCAATTGCAAGAACTCTTGGAAAAGGGTTTTATTCGTCCTAGCTCTTCACCCTGGGGAGCTCCAGTATTATTTGTGAAGAAGAAAGACGGAACTTTCCGTATGTGTATAGATTACCGCGAACTGAACAAGTTGACTGTGAAGAATCGCTATCCTCTTCCACGCATCGACGACTTATTTGACCAATTACAAGGGTCGAGCTACTATTCAAAGATTGATTTGAGGTCAGGTTACCACCAATTGAGAGTCCGGGATGAGGACGTCTCCAAAACAACATTCAGAACACGCTACGGCCATTACGAGTTCCTGGTCATGCCATTCGGGTTAACAAGCGCACCTGCAGTCTTCATGGATCTTATGAACAGAGTGTGCAAGCCCTACCTGGATAAGTTTGTGATTGTTTTCATCGACGACATTCTGATCTACTCTAAGAGTCAGGAGGAACACGAGCAGCATTTACAACTCATTTTGGAACTCCTTCGAACAGAACAGCTGTACGCCAAGTTTTCGAAATGCGACTTCTGGCTTCGCGAGGTCCACTTTCTAGGTCACGTGATAAACAAGGATGGGATTCATGTTGATCCATCCAAGATAGATTCGATAAAGAACTGGCCTGCACCTTGCACACCAACAGAAATTCGCCAATTCTTGGGTTTGGCAGGTTACTACAGAAGGTTCATCAAATACTTCTCAAAGATTGCACAGCCGCTTACACTCCTGACACAGAAAGGTGTTACTTATCGTTGGGGAAATACACAGGAATTGGCATTTCAGCACTTAAAGGATAGACTTTGTAGTGCACCTATCCTCTCATTGCCTGAAGGCACAGATGATTTTGTAGTCTACTGCGACACATCCGTTCAGGGTCTTGGATGTGTGTTGATGCAACGGGATAAAGTCATTGCTTATGCTTCACGCCAACTTAAGATTCACGAGCAGAATTACACTACACATGATTTAGAGCTGGGAGCTGTTGTTTTTGCACTCAAGATATGGAGACATTACCTGTACGGTACCAAGTGCACCATCTACACCGATCACAGGAGTCTCGAGCATATTTTCAAGCAGAAAGAGCTAAACATGCGTCAACGTCGATGGGTCGAGTTACTGAACGATTATGAATGTGCCATCAAGTACCATCCGGGCAAAGCCAATGTGGTAGCCGATGCCCTCAGTCGAAAGGATACTACACCTAGGCGTGTACGAGCGCTGCAACTCACTATTCAGTCTAGTCTTCCTTCTCAGATACGAGATGCTCAGGTAGAAGCATTGAAACCAGAAAATGTCAGGGCTGAAGCCCTACGCGGTTCCAGACAACGGATGGAACAAAAGGCAGACGGCGCCTACTATGTAACAGGACGCATCTGGGTCCCACTCTATGGCAATTTACGCGGGCTTGTAATGGATGAAGCTCATAAGTCTCGCTACTCAGTACATCCTGGTTCGGATAAGATGTACCACGACTTGAAAACTACATATTGGTGGCCTAGCATGAAAGCTCATATAGCAACTTACGTTAGCAAGTGTTTGACTTGTGCGAGAGTCAAAGCAGAATATTAGAAACCATCGGGCCTACTCCAACAACCAGAGATACCACAATGGAAATGGGAGCAAATTTCCATGGATTTTGTTACTGGCTTACCTAGATCTCAACGTGGTAACGATACTATTTGGGTGATTGTGGACCGACTCACAAAGTCTGCACACTTTTTGGCTATCAAAGAAACAGACAAGTTCTCTACTTTAGCAGACGTTTACTTGAAGGAAGTGGTTTCGAGGCACGGGGTGCCCACCTCTATTGTTTCTGATCGTGATGCACGTTTCACTTCAGAACTTTGGCAAGCGATGCACAAATCTTTCGGCTCACGGTTAGACATGAGCACAGCTTATCACCCTCAGACGGATGGTCAGTCTGAACGTACCATCCAGACTCTTGAAGACATGCTTAGGGCATGTGTGATTGACTTTGGCAATGGTTGGGAAAAACATCTGCCACTAGTGGAATTCTCGTATAATAACAGTTATCACGCCAGTATTCGGACCGCTCCATTTGAGGCATTGTACGGACGTAAATGCCGATCACCCCTTTGTTGGGCAGAAGTAGGGGATAGTCAAATCACTGGCCCAGAGTTTGTGATAGACACAACAGAAAGGATTGCTCAAATACGACAACGCATGGCGGCAGCT
Organism: Helianthus tuberosus; assembly: GCA_030545235.1. Taxonomy (NCBI): domain Eukaryota; kingdom Viridiplantae; phylum Streptophyta; class Magnoliopsida; order Asterales; family Asteraceae; genus Helianthus; species Helianthus tuberosus. The sequence continues at coordinate 60,842,987 of CM060414.1, read as the reverse complement.
CGTGACCGTCAGAAAGCCTACGCTGATAAGGGTAGGAAACCACTCGAGTTACAAGTTGGGGATCGAGTGCTACTCAAAGTTTCACCCTGGAAGGGTGTGGTTCGTTTTGGCAAAAGGGGCAAACTCAATCCGCGTTACGTCGGACCATTTGAAGTCATAGAGAAAATAGGCAAAGTGGCCTACAAACTAAACCTGCCCGCAGAACTCAGTGCAGTTCACAACGTTTTTCACGTGTCGAATCTGAAGAAGTGCCTGTCAGATGAGACCTTCATAGTTCCTTTGAAGGAGCTCACTATCGACGATCAGTTGCGATTCGTCGAGGAACCCATTGAAATCACGGACCGGGATGTTAAGGTCCTCAAGCGCACTAGAATACCTCTAGTTCGAGTTCGTTGGAACTCCCGTCGTGGCCCAGAGTTTACCTGGGAACGAGAAGACCAAATGAAACTCAAATATCCCCAGTTGTTCGAAAACAGTACAACTACTACTGAGGCTGAAGCTACTACAGAATTTCGGGACGAAATTCCAAATCAACGGGGGGATGATGTGACACCCCAGGAAAACCAGTAAACCACACAACACAACTAGCTTCCTCAGTAACTACGTGCTAAATTTCGGGACGAAATTTCTTTCAAGTTGGGGATAATGTGACAACTCGAGTTTCCAAGATTTCCACCTTCGCATTTGTTTAAGTTGTTTGTTATACGACTTGTTTGTTCCACAACTACGTTTATAATATGATAAACCGTGTTTGAATGATATGTTATATTTGGTGTGCTTTATAAATGAATATAAATGTGAAAGTTAATATTAGACATATGCTACTGTGATGTTTTGTAAAAAAAAAAATGAATGAAATCTGTTAGGCCAAGCACCCTCCTCAACGAAAACACTAATGGATGAAAACACCCTAGTGTAGAGCCCAGTAGGTGGAGTGGTTGTATTGGAGCAGTTAGAGTGATTATATTATTCCCATATTGGAGCAGTTAGAGTGATTATATTATTTCTATATTGGAGCAGTTAGAGTGATTATATTATTTCCATCTTTACGTGAGAACTAAATCGTCAAAGTTAGAGCTCTATTGTTTCTACGAAGGCAACTGCAAGACTTCAAGCTTTCCTTTCTGTCAATCTTGTGATCTTTTATCTCGGTTAGTTTTATTTATGAAGAGATATATATATATAGAAATGTTTGCAAATTGTTAACTGAACCGTGTGTATATGAATCCCCATGTGATGATTTTAAGTATGTGTGATCTTGATTAACAGTTGTCGGCCATGATTGATGATTTGAATGAATAGATATGATTGAATACATGTTGCACAATCGTATTTTGTTAACTGGGATGTTGATGATGATGACTGAATACCCGACGAAAACACTCACCACATTTGAAAACAAACTGGACGAAATCACTAAGGGATTTCGGCCCAAAGTGATTTCGGCCCTAAACAGATTTCGGCCCATATAGTGTTTTCAGCCCAAAAGGGATTTCGGCTAGGTGATTTCGGCCCAAGGGGGATTTCGCCTAACTAGTGTAATTGTTCAAAAGGGATTTCGAAATATATAGTGTTTTCGGCTCATGTGTTTTTATTAACCTGTTAGTTATTAACTCAGTTTATTTTATTAATTCAGTTAGTTGTTAATTAAGTTAAATAAGTTAACTCTATGGAAATATGTAACTTAGTTAAGTGGGTAACCTTAATAATTGATAACACTGTTAGTTGACAAACCCTGTTAAGTTGTTAACTGAGTTTAGTATGTAACCCTGATGATTGTGTTAACTCTATTGGTAATTAACTGAGTTAACTGACTTACTCTATTTATTTATTATTCCAATTAAGTGGATTAATTCCGTTATTCAATGAACTCTGTTAACTTTATTCACTCAGTTAACTTGCTATTCTGCTAGATGCCAACTCTGTTAAGTGAATGATTGGATAGTTATATTAGAATAAACTGTAAAAGATATTGATGTGGTACATAAACTGTATGGATGCAATTAATTGCTTGTGTTGCATGATATTAACTGTCAAACACACTCTGTGATATTACTGTGATACTAGTTACATGTGAAACATCACGAACGTGAACTGATTGAGTATACGTGCACTATAGGACTTGACTGATTTTCTTGTGAGCACATAGTTTAGCATACCGAGCAAACCAAGGTGAGTTCACACTCTTACCAAGGCATGGGATTCCCCGGTGGGTTGGGAATGGGATTGAATGATTACTTGTACTCACATCACTACTAGATTACTTACCACGGTCCTCGGATTGGGAAGGATGCCTGTGCCAAAAATCTACGTAAAACATACGTACTATCCTCGGGTTGGGAAGGACACTAGTGTTAAAACATACTTAAATCCTAGGTACCATTGTCCTCGGACGGGGAAGGACACCAGCGCTAAACCTACGTACTCGCTACGTACTGTCCTTGGTTGGGAAGGGCACTTATACTTACTACTATCCTCGGATTGAGAAGGATACTTATGGATACAACTAGATCAGTAACTTACGGTATGGGAAGCCCCCATTAGATGAACATACAAATGTCCTAGTAATACACGACATGGTTATAAACGAACTTATTACTAAACAACCAACTGTGAACTCGCTCAACTTTGTTGTTGACTCTCTGTTACATGCCTTGCAGATCATTAGGTATCTATGGAGCTTGCATGGGAGTGAAGAGGAGTCGTTGTGGGATATGGACAGCTGTGGGCCATGCTAAACATTTGAAACATTTAAACTTATGTTGGGTTTACTTAATTATGCTTCCGCTAAACGCTTAACTATGTTATGGTTGTGAACACCTTTCGTATTGATGAATGACTTTTATTTATTACTTACAATGTTCAATATGATTGGTGGCTTGATCCTGGTCAGTCACGCCTCCAAGCGGTGATACTCCGCGTGTTGATTTTGGGGGTGTGACACACAACCCAGAAGTAAACTGTTTTGTGTAGGCATTTTACCCAAAGTTTGACCTTATCCTCACACCATCACAGTCGTAACCCCCACCAATCCAACCCCTCTCTCTCCCTCAACGAAGCACCGTTAAACTCTCTTCAATCTTTTATCGTTGTGTCATCTTTCCCTCTCAATAAAATTAGAAACAATCCCAATTTCAATCCATAAAAAAAAACAAAATACTGAACCGGACGTCCACGGTGGTTCACAGCCAAGGCGGACGACGATGACGAAACTATCGTTTCCAGGAGGAGGCGGCTCTGGTGGGTCCCGTGTTTACAACCGTGACCTCTAGGGACCCAAAATATTAGCTAAACGTTGGATGATAACTGCATCCGAGTTTACATCGGCGACGACGTAGGCCATTTCCGACATTTTAGCAATGTTTTCATAACCAGACCGGACATCGAACCAGACGCCCTACTGTTTCATTGGTCGAACCGGTTAAACCGGATTTAAGAACCGGAAGACGTTATAAATAATTTATATTCCAAACTATATAAAATAATGGATAGAATTAAAATGTACTAATTTTACATTACACAATTTAATTATATATATATATATTTATATATGTATATATATTATTAGTTATAAATCTTTTTATTCTTAGTTAAATTAATTAACTGTTATTGTTATGTAAATTATTTAGTTTTTACATGAGATTGTATACATTTAATTCCAAGGAGTGTGAAGTTGTTTTGTTGAAATCCTAAGGTTTAAACATGTAAAATCTATAATTTTAAAGGGATTTGCTTAAACTATCTAACCCTAATATGTACCAAAGCTCTACAGCCGCCTCTAAACCCTCTCTCTCTGCTCTTCTTCTTCTTTCTTTTATCCTGAAAGTTCCGTATACATTTAAGGATTTTGAATGAAATCCACAATTTTCTCCTAAAAATCTTATATTCCTAAGGTTAAGATCAGTTTATAGCTATCGGTTTTGAACCAAAATATTTGATTTTAGATGGGGATGTTGGATTGCTTCAATCATGAATACGTCTGGCTTGAATGAGAAGACGTCGGAGATGAGATAAGGGTGATTTATATGCACTTACCGGTTCGAGCGCCGAACTTGTCCGACCGGCGAACCACTAAATTGCCCGAATCGGCGACGGCATAGGCCATTTCCGGCATTGATTTTAGGATTACTACAGTCCCGATCTAACATTGCATGTGGTTATCTCGACCCGGTCTGTGTCGGCTAGGGTTTCACAGTAAGCTTTCAACATCTTTTCCGTTGTTCTAGCTACAATATTTTTTCTTTTCCGGCTTTTAAAGACATTCCCGTCGTATCAGGGATTTCTTAGCAACGATGAAGTGGCTTTAATAGTTGTGGAATCTGATGTGGTGCGGTGCGTGAAGACGGTGGTTGTGTGTATCTCGAAAGTTGCCCGGCAAGAAAACGCCGTGTGAAAACAGTATTTGTATGGATAGGTAGTATGTAGGTTGAAATGAGGGGCAATTCTGTAATTTTAGACAAAGAACCGAATTGAAGTTAGCACATGCATGTGCCACCGACTTTGTACTTTAAGTCTTTAGGGTAATTGGCCTACCCATCCCACCCTTCTTCTTCTCCACTCCACCACCCTCATAGTTCACAACCACACGAACTTACAGAAACACACAACCAAAAAAAGTGAAATTTCTAAAACCAAACAAAGCAGTAGTCATCCTCAATGGTAGTTTCGCTGGCCGGAAAGTCGTCATCGTCAAACAGTTTGATGCGGATCTGAAAGATGTTACGGTTGATGCGTTGCAGTCACGTGATTAGAAGGTGAGTGCTTGTAAGGAGACGAAAGCGAGGTTAGAGGAGCAGTTTAAGGCGGGGAAGAACCGGTGGTTCTTCTCGAAGCTTCGGTTCTGAGATCTAGAGGTTTTGTTTTTTGTTTTTATTCGGTTTTTATAGTTGATGAATGTTAGGTTATCTGGTTTGGACAGATTAAGTGTTGAATTTTTTGTTCGTGATTTGAGTTTTTGTTCAAGTTAGGTTTTCAGTTTATGATGACGAATGATAGGTTATGCATTTTGTGGATTAATCGCTGAATTTTGTGTTTGTATGTTAATGAGTTGCGTGTGTTTAAATTAGGGGGTGGTGGTGGGTTGAAGGTGGAGATGTAGTAGGTGATGGTGGTCTGAAGGTGGAGGTGGAGGTGGTGGTGGGTTAGAGAGAGATGGGGGAGAAGAAGATGAGGGGTGGATTCATCTTTTTTTTTTTAAATATTGATCACGGACAATTTAGTTATTTCACAAAGACTTGACTGAAAAATTCAACAAATGTTAGTGTTAAGGACCACCCGAGTTTAAAAATTGCAACCACTGGGACCAAATGTGTAATTAGTAAACCATTGGGACCAAATGTGCAATTTTCGCAAACCACATGGACCAACCAGACATTTAACTCTTAATTTTATTATAAAACTAAATCAAAGATTTTAATTTTATTATCGAAATGGAATGGGGCTGCTGAACGTAACCTCTCCTCTTGTTACTTTTCATACCCCATTTCCATAAAATCACATTTAAACTTATCATATTTACCCTCTATAAATGTCATCATTTTTTTAAAGTATTCTTTTTGTTACAAAACAAATTCAAAAGTGTAAAACATTATTGCTAGGGGTGGCAAAATGGGTGGGTTGGGTAGGTTTGGGTAATGGGTTAGGATGGGCATGTGTTAGAATGGGTTTGGGTTAAGATGGGTTTATTAAGAGATGGGTTAGAATGAGTTTAGGTCAAGATGGGTTTTTGTCAAAAAATTCAAAAAATTCAAAAAAATTAAAAAAAAATGCAAAAAAATCCAAAAAATTCAAAAAATTCAAAAAAATTAAAAAAAAATTAAAAAAGTTAATGTGTAATAGTTCCAAGACTGAATTGGACTGTACCAAGACTGAAAAAATTAAAACTTTCTCACCATGTGGGAAAAAAATATTGACAGTACTGACTACTGAAGGAAAATTTCCAGCAGGCATAATTAACACAACAATACTAAACTGTTGCTAGCCAAAACCACTTGACATCAACAATGAATTCAGTTGACCAATTTGACTCGTATCTTCATCACACACTATCCACTAGTTTGACTTTATTTTACCAAAAGCCTTCTTTTAATCTTTTCTAAAAGACTTTTGTAGCGAACAAGATAATGAGTTTGGTTTGATGTTCTTTGATAGTTATGTAAGACTTGTATTTTCTAAGCACATTCTGATATTTGACCTCCAAGAACTTTGAAAGCAAGTAATATTTTTTATGCACAAATGCTTTTTGTTAACCATTTCTTTTCTTTGACCACTTGTCTTTATGCACAATTTGTCACGTAGTTTAAGCTTGTTGCAGGCCCTCAAAAGGGATTTAAAGCAAAAAACCAACGGGCTCCACTGACTCAAAACAGAAAATTTCCAGCTATTGAATATCGCACAAGTGCAGTTGAGAAAACAAGTGGAAAATAAAAAACAATCAACATAATATATACTTACCTCCATTAAAATTTCAACAATCTGTAGATTTAATATCCAAAAACCTAAATTGATCAACAAAAACCTAAAAAAGCAGCAAAAAATTCCAAATTTGACTCATCCCCTTCAAGATTTGAATACTAAAACCCTAAATTCTTAATCAAAACATTGAATTTCATCAACCCCATAAAAAAATTCAATAACTTACTCGTTTGCAGAGGGTGGAAGCAGCTACGAAAGTAGACAGAAAAGATTCGTTTGAAGTTGATGCGTGTTTTAGGTTTAGAGCTATGAAGATTCGTTTGAAGCGAGCTACAAAGATTCGTTTGAAGCAGCTATGAAGATTAGAAAGGATAATCGCTGGAAGGCAGCAGGCCAGCAGCTATGAAGATTCGTTTGAAGTTGATGCGTGTTTTAGGTTTAGAGAGTAAAAACCCATTTTGACCCATCTTAAAATTTAGATGGGTATTTTAAAACCCATTCTAACCCATCTTGATTAAATCACCAGCCCAATCTGACTTATTTGTTTTTTTAAAGAGGCCCAAAATAACCCAAATGATCATGGTTGGGTTTTTGTTGCCACCTCTAATTATTGCAGACGGTTTTTTTTTTCAAAATTTTTGTTTGTTTTTTATATTAATTTAAAAAAAACTTCTTTTTTTAAAGTGTTCACTTCGATCGAAAGTCTTAAAACTGGTTTTAACTTGCTTATAAGATACTCCTTTCACTAATTAAATTTTAACTTATATAGATTGTTAATTTATAGTTTGACAAAATTATTTTAGTACCTATTGTTTATTTGTTCACTTACATAAATGATTTGAATAATTAATATGTGCTAGGGCTATAAACACTATTTTAAAAGAAAAACTCTATAACTTTTTTAATAAATAAAAATTGTTAATTATTTTATAAACACACTTAAAGTATTAAAAATTGAAAAAGTCAAATCTTTAAAATACAAACTAGACGAGTGAAAAACATAATATAGACTTTTTTTAAAACGAGAGTTCAAAACTTTTTTTATTGTGTATATAAAAATTGTTATTATTTATTGGTAAAGATGTTCAATAAAAAAACATAATCAAAATTCTATTTGAGAAAGTGTTTTTAAAAACAATATCCGAGAACTTTTTAAAAATATGTTTTTAAATAAAAATTAAAATACAATTTTTTTTTTGAAAAAAAAAAACGTCTGTAATCTTTTTTTACACTTTTGAATTTATTTTGTAACAAAAAGAATATTTTTTAAAATGATAATTTGTATAGGGAGTAAATATTACAAGTTTTAATGTGATTTTATGGAAGGGGGTATAAAAAGTAATAAGAGGAGGTACATTTAGCCTACCCCAAATGGAATAGATAACATTTACTACAGTCAATAAAATGTACAATTGTCGTGTTATTTAATTAATGAGGTTGGTTCCAGTAAAAACCATGTTTATCCTACAAACCGTAAGAACAGATCCTAGCACTTAAAAAAAGTTAAATTAGCACATACCAAAACAATACATACATAAAAGTAACACTATTGAATTATATTAGCACATGAAAATTAATCAAGATAATTGATTTTAGAACATATTTGAATGATATCAGCACTTTTCTTAATCATCACATTGAAAACAAAAGAAAGATCCAAATAAAGAAACCACTTTAGGGACACTTGTCATCATATTAGGCCATCTCTTATAGATAATTATTATTTTAATTTAATTTCTTCTAATTAATTATAGATAACCCTCCTACTAAATATTATTAGTTTATTATCTTATGGATAATTATTATTAGTTTAATCTCCTTCTCATTTATAATATTATTTATTTGAATTAATTATATTTGAACGTTTTGTTTAGTTTGGTATCAAATAAATTTTACGAAACTTAAAATAAAACTAACTAATATTATTTATCATTTATACATTTATGGAGTTTTAAATAAAGAGTTAAATTTATTGAGAATTCATTAAAAATTTTGCAACAACAGAATAATCTATTTTTATCACGAAAACCAAACTTTGTATTAATATATTAAATGTTTTTATTTTCACTTATACAAAATTACATTTACTCGACCCATGTAACACATGAGGTTTTTTAAGATATAAATTTTTATTATTTGATATATAAAATTAGATTTATTCAATTCGTACAATACATGGGGTTTTTTAAGGATATATATTTTTTATTATTTAGTACAACAAGTTACATTTATTCAAAGCGTGTAATGCGCATATTTTTAAAGATGTATTTTTTATTGTTTGGTATATAAAATTACATTTATTCAACCCGTGTAATAAATGAGGTTTCTTAAAGACGTATTATTTTATTATTTGGTAAACAATATTACATTTATTCAAGCTGTGTAATAGACGTGGTTTTAAATATACAACTTTTTTATTTGGTATATAAAATTACATTTATTCAACCCGTACAATAAATATGGTTCTTATAGATATAACTTTTTATTATTTAATATATAAAATTATATTTATTCAAACCGTACAATAAATGAGGTTTTAAAAATATATATTGTTTTATTATTTAGTATATATAATTTATTTATTTAACCCGTGTAATACACGGGGTTATAATCTAGTATTAATATATAACATTAAAATCTGAAGACAATGCACAGTAACATCATCAAGTTACCTATATATTAAAATCTGAAGACAATGAACAGTAATAATTATTACGTATATATATATTAAAATCTGAAGACAATGAACACTAATAATAATATTAATATATTACCTAAAATCTGAAGACAATGAACAGTAATAATAATATTAATATATATAATAACATTAAAATATGAAGACAATGAACAGTAACATACCTATATATTAATTATTATTATTATTTATTTAATTATCCTATATATTAAAAAACAAAGCTAATGAATAGTACTTGTCACATTATAATCGATAGTAAACTTTTCTTATTGGTTCAGTACATCCACACTCACATATAACATATAGACACGTGACAAAGTTAATGAATAATAAAGTGGAATTTTTGCCAAACACCCCTACCCACCCGAAACACCACCTTAATACCCACCCGAAACACCCTCCTTGGCCGAAATTGTTAACTTTTGAATCACTTAAAAATTGTTTTTTTTTAAATACTTAAATATTAAAATACCCACCCGAAACACTACCCACCCGAAACACCCACCCGAAACACCCTCCTTGGCCGAAATTCTTGACTTTTGAATCACTTATCTTCCTTTGACTGACAATGCCCTTAAGTTTAGATTGACTTTTTCCAACCCATGTAAACTTTAAAATTGTATATTGACCCCTCAAACATTCATTTCAGTTTAAAATACCCCCTTAGACTTTACAGAAGAAATTTATTAATCCAGCCAATACCATTTGTTAGGGGTGGATTTCTAAATGACCAGTGATCCTTGTTTGCTGTTGGATTTAGTGATCCTCAATTCTGTCTGAAGTAGTGATCCTCAGAAGTGTTGCAGGATCAGGATCAGGATTATGGATAACTATAAGGATCCCAGTACTAACGATTGTCTACTTTGAATTCGTAAATGTTTTGTAGGAATATCAACTTGGACTTAGTCTTGGCGACATTCCTAGAGAATATTCGTAGTCTATTCCGCACGTGCTTGGCCAGAAATGGACGTTGTGGAGTCGTGGAAGACTTGCACCTTTTGCGGAATGTTAGTTAGGCTAGATATTTTCTATTTGTAAAGGGGTAGCGAGCTATTTTAGAGACACTTAGCTATTTTTGGCTACACACACACTCGTACAACCGCTCTCACTGGCTCTCGACAAACACTTAGCATTTTTCATACATTTCTACACATTACACTATAGTGATCCTTGTACTTAGCTCGCTATCATCCGAAGTTGTAACAGATTGTTTGTTTAATTTGAGTTGGTGATCGGTAGTTTCCATCACCCGGGGTTTTTTGTGCCGGAGATCAACTCTTGATCAAGGGCTTTTTCCCCGTATAAATCTTCGTGTCATTTGTTCATTACACTTCATAGTGATCCTTATTATTGTTCATCAATTCAAGCATCATACCTCACAACAGAAAGTTTGGTTACATTGTCATTGCTTGATTTTTGACCAAAACAGTTTGGCGCCCACCGTGGGGCAATTGGTGCTTCATTCTTAGAAAGATTCGTATTTTTGTGGTCAATTCGGTTCGCTACAACCAAACAGATGGCTTCCTCAGTGAAGAATACTTCAAGTTTGATGCCCTCATTCAGTTCCTCACAAGGCGTTCCTCCTTTGCCTCCACCACCTTCTGGATCCCAGAAGAATGCTGAGAATGCTGCGAAGAAACCAACTCCTATTTTCCAAAAACCACCTACTTCTTCTGTTTCAACTAATCCTACTACTAATGATCTCTATACCTTGATTTTGCAGATGAGGAATCATGCACAAGAGCAGGATAAGACCAACGAAAGGATCCTCCGGGAAATCGATGAAATCAAGAAACAGAGGAAATCAGTAGAGGATCACTCCCCTCTGATGCCAAGATCGCTGAACTTCGACACTCCGGTCATAACCTCACAATACTTAGCAGTTCCGGACGTGCAATACTTGGGTGAACTACCAGGAAGGCGTTATGGGACAACAACAATAAGTCAGGCATTTGGCTCTTGCTTCCAGCCTCAGGGATCCTCTTCTCAACCATTAGGATCCTCTTCTCAGCAACAGGGATACTTCACGTCAGGAGGATATGTGGGAATGCATGCAGTACAAGGATCCTCCCAGGTCCAAGGATCCTCCCAGGTCCAAGGATCCTCCCAGATCCAAGGATCCTCTCTGGCCCAAGGATCCTCCCTTGTTCAAGGATCCTCCCTGGTTCCAGGATCCTTTCAGATTCAAGGATCATCGCAATTCCAAGGATCCAACCCCCTTCAAAATCAAGGATCCTTGAGAAATATGCAACCTCAGAACTCAGACGTCCATCAAGGAGACTTCATACCAATGCAGACCATTGCCTCATTTGGTCCTTCAATTATGCCAGAGTCTCGACAAGATGGATTCACATCCGCAATTCCAAACTCGAATCCTGTGGGAGGTAACACTTTTAATAATTTATATAACACTAACCATGGCTTTATGCAGGATACAGGTATCAATCAGGCCATGGCTAGGGAACTGCAAAAGCTTAAGGATATGATATCCAGTGTACCAGGAGTGGTTAAACCCATTCCTGAGATTGCGGATGGTAGCCATATGATATCTCGTTTTGCACCACCTTTGTGTGATGCTGAGATACCTAAAAGATTCCAGATACCATCAATGAAGCTATATGATGGTTCAACGGATCCAGAAGAGCATGTAGCTCAATACAGGGAGAGGATGGAGATCAATCCAATTCCGGAAAGATTGAAAGAAGCATGCCTATGCAAGGGATTTGGGTCCACACTTACAGGATCTGCTCTTAAATGGCTGCTAAGTCTTCCCCCTTACTCTATTACTTCATTTGCTAATTTAGTTAACTTGTTCAATAGTCAATTCTCTTGTAGCAGAAAGTTTGAACGATTAACTAGTGATCTATATAGGGTAACACAAGGTCAAAATGAATCACTTAGAGATTATATCACTAAGTTTAGTAAAGAATCCTTAGACATTCCCAATTTGGATATAGCTACGGCTGTTGAAGCCTTTAAAATGGGATTGCTTAGGGATTCATTGTTCTATGATGATATTGTTATGACACCTTGCAGGAATCTTGATGAAGTAAGGACTATGGCCCTTAGGTTCATCCGCCTAGAGGATGACAAAAGGATCCAGGACAGATTGACAGGATCCTCCAAACAGGATAAGCAAGGATCCTACTTCAGGAACAACAAATCCAAGTCTTATAACAGATCAGATAATCAGAATGTGCACGCAGTGGAACAAGAAGAGGATGATGAGAATTATCCTCCTATTTCTGAATATTGTTTCTCTGTTGATAACAATGAACTAATCCTTGCAATGCAGAATCTAGGTGAGAAAGCTAGGTGGCCAAGGAAAAGTGATAAACCAGCTGCTACAAAGGATAAATCCAAGTGGTGCGCATATCATGAGGATTTTGGGCATCTCACTGAAGAGTGTATTGCACTCAGAAAGGAGATTGGTTATTTATTGAGCAAGGGGCATTTAAAGGAACTCTTGGGACGAAAGAAGTCAAGAACCCAGGATCCTGAAAGGATCCCGGAAAGGGCTCCTGCTCCTCCGGCAGATGCACAAGTCATAAATTTCATATCCGGTGGATCAGACATCTGTGGTACATCCATCTCAGCAGCAAAAAGACACGCTAAGGAAACAAGATGGATAATGGAGACAGACCCGTCAGGACCTCCGTTGTCACCCAGGATAAAGTCATTACTTTTGATGAGGATGATCGTGTTGACATCCAGGATCCTCACCATGACGGTCTCGTAATTACATTGTTTATTTCTAACCACTTTGTTCGCAGGATCCTTATAGATGGAGGAAGCTCTGTGAACATCATTCAGTTGGATGTTCTCAAGAAAATGAATATCCCAGAGTCCGATATCATCCCAAGATCCTCAGTACTTGTGGGATTCAGTGGAGAAACAAAGAATACATTGGGGGACATCAAACTCCCAATCTATATTGAAGGATTGCATTCTTATCAAAAGTTTTGTGTTATTGATTGCTTATCGTGTTGTAACGTTATCCTTGGCAGGCCATGGATACATGATATGAAGGCAGTTCCATCCACCTATCATCAGTGTGTAAAGCTTCCAAGTCCATGGGGAGTGGTGAAAATTGTGAGTGATCAGCAGGAGGCTAAGAATTGCTATACCTCATCAATGAAACCAGCCTCAAGACCAAGGGAGCAATAGCAATTAAAGTATCCTTCAAGAGATGTCTTGGAGGCAAGAGAACAGGATTTGAAAGAAATCCTCATGGATCCTGGTGATCCTGAATCAAAGATCTTCATAGGGTCAGGGATTCTTAGCGATATTGAACAAGAGCTAGTATCCTTTCTTAAAAGAAGGAAGACCACCTTTTCCTGGAAACATGAAGACATGACAGGTATATCTAAGGATATAATTACTCACAAACTTGGCATTGACAGGTCATTCAAGCCAATTCATCAAAAGAGAAGGAAGTTTGCACCTGAAAGAAATGATATTATCCAGGAAGAGGTAGATAAGCTACTTCGAGCAGGTATGATTAGAGAGGTTAAGTATCCAATATGGTTAGCCAATGTGGTTGTTGTTCAAAAGAAAAATGGAAAGTGGAGGGTATGTGTCGATTTTACAGATTTAAATAAGGCATGTCCCAAGGATCCTTTCCCATTACCCCACATTGACTCCATGGTGGATGCTACCGCGGGTCATGAGTTGTTAACTTTTATGGATGCTTCATCTGGATTTCAACAAATTCAGATGGAACCATCCGATCAAGAGGATACAGCCTTCATGACCCCAACTGGTATATACTGTTATATTGCTATGCCATTTGGATTAAGGAATGCACGTGCTACTTACCAAAGGCTTGTCAATATGATGTTCAAAGAACAAATTGGATACACTATGGAAGTCTATATTGATGACATGGTGGTTAAGTCCAAAAGAGATGAGGATCACCTTAAAGACTTGGAGGAAGCATTCAATATCCTTGATAAATTTAATATGAAACTAAATCCTTCTAAGTGTCATTTTGGTGTAAAGGCAGGTAAATTTTTAGGATATATGGTAACAAAGAGGGGCATTGAAGCAAGTCCAGAGCAAATTAAGGCCATCGTGAATATCAAATCTCCTGCCAATGCTAAGGATGTGCAAAGGTTGACCGACAGGATCGCAGCCTTGAACAGATTCATATCCAAATCCTCAGAAAAGTGCAAGGAGTTCTATGACATCCTGAGGAAAAACAAGAAATTTGAATGGACTGAGAAGCATGAAAGTGCCCTTAAAGCTCTTAAAGATTACCTATCCTCAGCCCCAGCCTTAATGAAACCAGAAAAGGGAGATGTGTTATCCTTATATTTGGCGGTATCCTCAAAAGCAGTAAGTGCGGTCCTTGTTAAGGATCACCAAGGTACACAACATCCTGTTTATTATGTAAGTAAGAGCTTACTTGATGCTGAATCCAGGTATTCACATTTAGAAAAACTTATCCTTGCATTAATTATGGCATCTACTAAATTAAGACATTATTTTGAGACCCATGCCATTATTGTTAAAACTAATTTCCCAATTAAGAATGTTCTCAGGAAACCTGAAATGTCAGGAAGGATGGCTAAGTGGGCAGTGAAGTTGAGTGCATATGATATAAGATATGAGCCTAGGACAGCCATTAAATCCCAAGCATTAGCTGACTTTGTGGCAGATTTCAGTAGTGATTTGCAAAAGGAAGCTGAACTAGAAGTCCAACAGCTTGAAGAAACCAAGGATCCTTGGATACTGTTTACTGATGGATCCTCCAATGTGAATGGAACAGGGCTTGGGATACTACTAAAATCGCCACAGGGGGACATAATACCCCACTCCATAGCTTGTGAATTTCAAACTACCAACAATGAGGCTGAATATGAAGCCTTGATAGCTGGTTTGCAAATTGCAAAGCATATGAGTATCAGGTATCTTGAGGTACATGTAGATTCTTTATTGATCACTAATCACTTTAATGGATCCTATGCTGTTAAAGGTGAAAAGCTAATCAAATATTTGGAGATAGTCAAAGAATTGGCACTCTCTTTTGTATCCTTTAGTTTGACACAGGTACCAAGGGAAGAGAACGCAGAAGCTGATGCATTAGCCAATCTAGGATCATCTTTGAAGATTCCTGAGGATATTGAGATCCCTATTATCCATATCCTGACCCCTGCTATCAAGGATCATGTAGCTATGGAGATAGGAGAAGATTCTGCAATCATCCCTAATGATGATACCCAATCTCATTCAGGATCATGGATACTCCCAATCATGAGATACATACAACATGGAGAAATCCCTACAGGAGAAAACCCAAGGGCTTTTAAAATTAAGGTATCTCAATTTACAATATTAAATAATATGTTGTATAAACGATCTCTTGCAGGACCATACTTGAGATGCATTGAGGATCCTGAAATTCAAGAAGTCCTAAAGGATTTCCATGAAGGAGATTGTGGAAACCACACTGGGGGCAGGGCATTATTCTCAAGGATCCTGAGAATAGGATACTATTGGCCCACTATGAAGAAGGACGCTGTGGAATACGCCAAGAAGTGTGATCCTTGTCAGAGGCATAGTAATATCCTTCACCAACCAGCAGAGCTCTTGCATCCTATATCTTCTTCTTGGCCATTCATGAGATGGGGAATGGATATAGTTGGAAAGCTTCCTAAGGCACCAGGTGGAAAAGTATTCATGCTTGCTATGACTGATTACTTCTCTAAGTGGATAGAGGCTGAAGCCTTTGCTCAAGTCAGAGAAAAGGAAGTTATATCCTTTATTAAAAGGAATATTATTACTAGATTTGGCATCCCTTCTGAAATTATTTGTGATAATGGATCCCAATTTATTGGGAATAGAACCACTAACTTTTGTGACAGTTGGGGAATTAAGATGATAACATCAACACCAGTCCATCCACAAGCTAATGGTCAGGCAGAATCATCCAACAAGATCATCATCAACAATTTGAAGAAGAAGCTTGGATCCAAGAAAGGAAAATGGGCAGAAGAACTACCTTATGTGCTGTGGGCTGATAGAATAACTCCCAAGAATGCTACAGGCCAAACTCCATTTTCTTTGGTATTTGGGGCAGAGTCAGTGATCCCTACAGAGATGGTGGTTCCAACTGCAAGAACAAGCATTCGTGATCCTGAAGAAAATGCTGAAAACTTGATTCAAGACTTGGATACTATAGAAGAAATCAGGGATTTAGCAAGGATAAGGATGGCCAGTTATCAACAGAGGATGGCTGGAGCTTACAACAAAAATGTCAGGCTCAGGAAATTCCAAGTTGGGGATATGGTATTGAGGAAAGCATTTCAAAACACCACCAATCCTGCTGATGGAAAGCTAGCACCAAAGTGGGAAGGACCCTATTTGATTGAAGCTGAAGCAGGAAAGGGGGCATATCGATTGCTAACAATGGAGGGTGATTTGCTACCTAGAGCTTGGAATGCTGTTCATTTGAAGAAATATTTCATGTGATCATGATCCATGATCCTTACCAGACAAGTATCCTTGAAGGATCCCCGCTGATAGATGATCCTCTTTCTGGTAACATTCCAATCTTAAACTATTTCATTCTTTTTATTCTTATGAGGATAAGGATCCTGCGTCCTTTATCCTCCTTTTACTTGATTTCTGAGTTTTGAAGGTTCAGGCATCCTTAACTAAGCATTGAGTATCCACAGAAGTATTCAGTTATCTTTTGGGCTAGTCCCCAGTCTGGGCCTGTCCCCAGTTTCGCCAGTAGCGCACGATGATCCTGGTATAGTTCATGGCAATGGGACCAGTACCCGCTTTAGGGGCTGACAATTTCGTTGTACTGGCTATATTTAGGATCCTACGTATAATGGTAGACGTACCATACATCCGTTCCTAAGGTTTCTAACGTTGTCACGTTAGCTAAGGTTTTGGCATTTTCATGTCACTAAGTTCGGATAGTCGCCAGTAAGGGTCATACTCCAGTTTACATACGATCCTTTGGGCTTGTCCCCAGTTATCCTTTGGGCTTGTCCCCAGTTATCCTTTGGGCTTGTCCCCAGTTATCCTTTGAGCTTGTCCCCAGTTATCCTTTGGGCCTATCCCCAGTCACTAACATTCATCTTATGATGGCTCAGTTCCAAACAATATCCTATTTCAGGTTTGTGAAGATAAATGGCCAAAGACTCTCGACCCTTACTTTCAACTAAGGTTTGTATCTTGGGTTATCCTAATTTTAAGTGTTGAAGGATAAGATCCTAACTTGGGTTCTCAGGTATGATCCTAAACTGTTTTGATTTTATTCATTATAAGTGACACTTATCCTTTGACAACTGGAATTATGATCCTTAAATTATTTTTATGTGATCCTTGATCATATCCTTAACTCTTAAGGGATATTTTTTAAAATTTTTCTTTACTTGATAAGTTTAAACGACATGGACATCACAATAAATTGAAAAATAAAATAACAATAAGGATAACAACACAGGCTATAGCCAAAAAGTTAAAGTCATTTTATTCACAAAAGTTTAAACCCTTTTAAGGTTGTCAAAATTGCCAACCCACGTTTCTACCAGCAAAACGTGGCCCGTCCACATGGGTTGGCAAAGGGTGTCCATTGTTTGTAGGTCTAACGAGTGCTGGAAATTAAAGACGGCAGGATCACAATGGCTTCATCCCCCAAACAGAGGATCCCTCCACCATTTGTAATCCTACCTATTGTTCAAAGGATCATCCATGATCCTCAACCCTAATTACTATTGTTCAAATACAAACCAACCATTGTTTACCAAAACACCATCAAAACAAAAAACCATAACCAAACTAAAAAATGGGCTCCGGCTACGTCTAGAAATGTCCATCATTGCCCATTGTTGCAGCCTACACCTTCGCTGCACTACCATCTCCAGCTCCACTAGCTTCACCACCATGATCCTTGCCACTGCCTCCAGCCTCAATTGTCAGGACCTCCTCAGCCTCCTCCTCGTCATCCAGTTCAGCCAGCCTTGCCTTCCAGCCTTCCACATCCCACTTGCTCCTGTCGAAGTCAGGATCCTGAGCTTCCAAGGCCATCTGGAGTTTAGTCTTGTACATGGCAATGGCGGCGGAGACTTTGGCGTCCTCTGTGATCTCCTGCTTTTCATAATCAAAATTGATCAGAATCTTGGCCGTTTCAGTTTTGGCATCTTTGAGATCCTTTTGGAGGTCAGCAATCTTGAGATCCTTAAGCAATGCGACTTGTTGGAGGTCAGCAATCTTCTTGTCCTGCTCCTCGACATGACTAACATAATCTTCAATCTCAGCAAATTTCTGCAAAAAAGACAAAGAACAGTTTAGGAACAAGTGATCCTCAAATAAGCTGGATACCTAAAGCAGGGATAAGGATCCTTACCTCGTTGAAGTATTCAAGGAACTGGTGGCGGATCAAAGGTAGACCTTGCAGATCCTCAGCTTCGGAGGCTTTTCTTTTCTTGCCACCCCTTCCTTTAGCGGGTGCCTTGGGGATAGAAGCAGTTGGGCTAGCAGGAAGCTTCTTCTTGGAGGATCGTACGGTGTCAAGCTCAGTGACACTAAATTTGGAGGCAGATCTTGATGATTTTCCAGCGCCTACACACCCAAATCAGATAAGTGTCCTTATTCTATTCATATATAACTATTTATTTAAACATTTAAATATTAAAAAGAACAGGATACTTACTTGACATGGTGACAGAGCCTGAGGATACCTCTTGTGAGTCCTGGGTGATCGTCTTGAATGTTCTGGTTTCAGGATCAAGCTTTCTCAAGGCAGCAAGTCTCCCCTTGGTGGCAGCTGAAGGAATAATGTGCGAGAATGTGATAGCTGCACAAAAAGAAACAAAAGCATATTAGTAAGCATTATCAGAATGAGCTTACTTAGTGATCCTTCTAAGGATCCTCCTATCCTACCATGAGTGCTCCATTTCTTCGGTAAATCCTTTCCATCCGGGATAGAATCCCTTCTGACGAAGAAGAACCGCCATTTCCAGTTGATATCGTTTTTAGTAGCTCTAAAGATGGGATGTTCTTTTCCGGGTTTACGCTTGAATAGATATCGGTGGAATCCAAATGTGGTAAGGTCATACATCTCGGCTAATTCTGACATTCCCAAGTCAATTCCTTCTTGCTCAATGATCCTTTCAAGGGTATATAAGACCCTCCAGATCATTGGCATAGCTTGAATATAGGAGATGCCAGTGAGGGAGAAAAAGGATTGGGTAAAGTCTGGAAAGGGATAAGAATATCCTATTGTGAAGGGTGTGACTGGGAAAGCTACCCAAGTTTCAGAGACATAATCGCTTAAAACAGTGGGAACAAATGGTTTGAAAACAGTATTTGCCGGAAAACAGTGGCGGATTCTATCTATTTGTGGATCAGAGAAACAACATATTTCTTTCACCGAATCTTCCAGGATCCCCTGGCTCTTGAGAGGACTTTCCTTCTTATGATCCTTGGCTGGTGAGGATTTCAGCATCATCTTGATTTGAAGAAGGTAAAGGAAGATGAACGGAGAAAGAAAACGTAAAGAAGGAAGAGGAAAAGAGGATTACCTGTTTGATCTGCGGACTTAAATTTAAAGGGAGTCTCTCTCTTGAATTTAAATGTGAATTGATCCTATCTCTAACTTCTATTTATAATGATGATTTGCAGGATTGTCACTTCAGTGACGTCAGGTTTGCAACGGCTAGTCCGTCTTCAACGGCTAGTTATCCGTTAGTTTGCTACGGATAAGATCGACAAAATATAACTCATTTATTTACATATTTACTCCTTATATTTTGGGGGCAATTGTTAGGGGTGGATTTCTAAATGACCAGTGATCCTTATTTGCTGTTGGATTTAGTGATCCTCAATTCTGTCTGAAGTAGTGATCCTCAGAAGTGTTGCAGGATCAGGATCAGGATCATGGATAACTATAAGGATCCCAGTACTAACGATTGTCTACTTTGAATTCGTAAATGTTTTGCAGGAATATCAACTTGGACTTAGTCTTGGCGACATTCCTGGAGAATATTCGTAGTCTATTCCGCACGTGCTTGGCCAGAAATGGACGTTGTGGAGTCGTGGAAGACTTGCACCTTTTGCGGAATGTTAGTTAGGCTAGATATTTTCTATTTGTAAAGGGGTAGCGAGCTATTTTAGAGACACTTAGCTATTTTTGGCTACACACACACTCGTACAACCGCTCTCACTGGCTCTCGACAAACACTTAGCATTTTTCATACATTTCTACACATTACACTATAGTGATCCTTGTACTTAGCTCGCTATCATCCGAAGTTGTAACAGATTGTTTGTTTAATTTGAGTTGGTGATCGGTACTTTCCATCACCCGGGGTTTTTTGTGCCGGAGATCAACTCTTGATCAAGGGTTTTTTCCCCGTATAAATCTTCGTGTCATTTGTTCATTACACTTCATAGTGATCCTTATTATTGTTCATCAATTCAAGCATCATACCTCACAACAGAAAGTTTGGTTACATTGTCATTGCTTGATTTTTGACCAAAACACCATTCGGTTCAGGAAATTCGGTACCGGTACCCAATACCATTTGCTCATCTCTGACCGCGGGTTTCATACGAACAACATCATTACCATAAAACTTTTTTTTTGATTTTCTTTCGGTTATCTTATACTGTTTTTTTTTCTACATTTTCTTTTTATTCTTGTCAGCGGTTCTATGTGTAACGCGCTCGTAGTGATTTCAAAACACATGTAAACACAGACTAAATGACAAAAGAAGTTCGCCGTAACGCGGCCATAGTAATAAACCTGGTTTAAATTAAAATCTGAAGACAATGAACAGTAATAATAATATTAATATATAATAGTAGCATTAAAATCTGAAGACAATGAACAGTAACATAATCAAGGGGATTAACAAATGGTATCGGGTACTGGTACCAGTATCAAATTTACCAAACTGGGTATATTTTTTATATCGAATCGGTACCGACTTTTGATATTTTCGGTATCGGTTTGGCACCGGTATTCACCGGTTTTTACCCTCAAATACCGGTAGCGTACCAGTACCGACCGGTACTGAACCGTACCGTGCCAGGTATATTCGGTACCGGTACCCACTTTTAGGGATTTTTGGTAACGGTATTTTCTGTACCGGTTGGTACCGAGCTCATCAAATCCTGTAACAACGTAGCAACGCAAGTAATTGCACCGTTTAGATTACTTTTCATACACAACCCAATGAATAGTAACATCATCAGAGGATGAGCAAATGGTATCGAGTACCGGTACTGGTATCAAATTTACCAAACCGGGTATATTTTCAGTAGTAAGGTATAATTTTGAAAATGTTATCCTTATGTCCTAGCACCTCTTTAAATTATTTGAGAATATGTATAAAGTTTTTTTTTTTTTTTGTATTAACGACGCTCATTTTCTAGAGAAAACCGTGTCATCCAATTACTATAAGTATTGTAAAAAGAAAATGTTTGCACTATCCTCCGATATATATAACTTTTTTGTAAAAGTCTACAGGGATGACTAATTTATTTTTACTTAATAACCATATTATAGAAGATTGCTATCATGATATTAGTATTAAAAAATGTAACATCCCAAGTTTCTATATGATGTGCTGGGAATATTTTAAAGAAAATAATTCCCCACTTATCTCGTGTTAGGGTATATTAGCTAAACTATTTTGTCAAAAGTATGATTAGAAAGTAAAACATGATTAAAGTTCAGAATAATCAAAGTATTATGTTAAATGATTACATGAATGAGGCTTGGCCATTGGTGACCAAACTTACAAACAAACGGAAGGAAATAGAATTAAGGATTTCTTTTGGGTGACCATTTGAGGAACATTACTTCTTGAATAGCTTATACAAGGTGAAGACAAATATTTGGTGTTTAGATTGCTCCTCCATCAATAGAATCAAGGTAAACGTATCCCTTGATTCATTTCTTGCAACAGTTTAAGGTTTATAACCAAAAGTTGTTTTTTGAGTTTAAAGCACTTTGAACAACGGTGTCGCCCGAGACCACTGAATTTTGAGTTGTAAATACAACATCATCATCATCATCATCGTACTCAGTATATCCCACCTATAGCAAAGCTAAGGCAGGGTCTGAGGAGGGTGGGGTGTAGACAGCCTTACCTCTACCCCGTAGGAATAGAGAGGCTGCTTCCAATGAGACCCCCGGCTCGATTGTGGTTTTGCATCAAGCCTTGGACATAAGGCACATAACACTCAGCAATTGAGACAAACGCCAATTGGTGCATGTACCCCCTTGTCTTTCGGCTATCAACGCCACCACATGATGCCTGATTAACGATCCCCTCTTTTTAACGTTATTTTCACGAAATTAGTAAAATAACGTTAAAAATTAGTGCACTTTTGCTTTTGCCCCCCCGAGCGCCCACACATATATTACATTATATGAGCAGACCGCAAGCGGGGCTCAAAAACGTATAATAGAAAAAATTCGAGCGACACCATTGTTTTCTACGAGCGATACCATTGTCTTTTTACAAGGGTGTACCTATTGGCACACCCAATTGCCTATCTACACACCTTAAAATATGTTTTTTTGTCCTTATATGCACACCCTGCAGTGTCGAACTGTGGCCAAAACGCAGCGTTTTGGTCCGGTTAACCTAACAAAGACTGACGGGTTTCTGACTGGTCTGTTGACCGGACCAAAACGCCGAGCTTTGGCCGCGTTTTGGTCCTGTCAACCAGACAAAAGACTGACACCCGGTCTGGTTGACAGGACCAAAACGCGGCCAAAGCTCGGCGTTTTGGTCCGGTCAACAGACCCGTCAGACACCCGTCAGTCTTTGTCTGGTTAACCGGACCAAAACGCCGCTTTTTGGCCACAGTTCAACACTGCAGGGTGTACACATAAGGACAAAAAACACCTTTTTGGGGTGACTATCTACACACCAAGTGTGTAGATAGTTTGGGCCTTTTACAAACGACACCATTGTTTTGTTTTCTTCTAAAAGTTTTACATAATAAACAACTTTATAGTTCAAAAATTAGGTCGAGTTACTTAAATTGTATCACTATACTTTAAATCATTATAGGATCATGCTTAATTTTTAAGTTTTATAATCCAGTAGGCATTATAAGCACATGTCTAGTAGGTTTTGTTTCAGATGTTTTACCTAAATAACTGAATGTTTGATGATCATTTGAATGATGCTTGTACTTGTTATATTGAAAAGTAGTTTTTTTTTTTATTTGTGAAAGTTGTCATTGTAAACATTATGAATCGTTTCCGAGACATGAAAATGCGTACAGAACAACTATAAAATGATTTTTTATATATTTCAAATGACTTTTTTTTTATTCAATGATATTGTACTTTTACTGTGATATTTGCTTTTATTATGTAGTTTGACCTGACTGGATCCGAACCAATCCGAAAAGTTTGACTCCTGTCTACTATAACTCGGGGTATCCATAAAAAATACACCATAAGAAAAAGTTTGACTCCCGTTTACTATAAATCGGGGTATCCAAACACCTTAGGGGGTGTTTGGTATTGCGTTTTGAAAATAGATTATGCGTTTTCAAAATAGATTTTGCGTTTTCAAAACTGCGTTTTGAAAAAGCATGTAGGAATATGCTTCTCCAAAACTGCGTTTTGGAGACAGATAATCTCTTTTTCATTCAAACAATTTTTTAGATTATTTATGTTTTACAAATACGATAATCAAATAATCACTTCAAAACGTAATCCCAAACATCCTCTAAGCATGAAATGATGTATGTGGTGCTAAACCATTGTTTCAATTTTTTTAACCTAATTGATTTGGTTGTTTAAGCTAGCAAAAATGGGAGTATTGTGTCAACTATATTTTGTTCATGAATAGTTCTCTCACAATCTATATCTATATATATAATATATGAATAAAATGTGGGACACATGTCAAATGGTGGTGCAACCACAATGGATTTTTGGCGGGAAAAATGTGAGAATCCTTATGTTTTCACACGGGATCCGAATTGGGTTAACCATACCCGCTTTTTTGACCCGTGTATATATACTCCTTAATTAACCTAATTTCCTAGATCCCTCATTCGTTTCATCACCAATCCGCTGCTGTGCAAAACCCTAGAACATGCGAACTATTCAGATCTTGAATCCCAAAAATCATCATTTATCTCATCCAGGTTTCTTTTGATATTCACTGATTGTTATTTTCACGATTCTAATTCAAATCACAACTTTTTTCTTCATCTTCTTTTTTATTTCTCTGTGATTAGATTTTAATTTTGCTATGAATATCGCCTCATTCAACACTGCTACTATTCTGCAAAATCATTGATTCGTATCAACCAGGTTTTCTTCTAAGATTTATTGATTGTTATTTCTGTTCATGATTCCAGGCGTTTCGTCTCTCCCACATTCATCTCACGGCGTCTATTTGAGAAACCCTAAATCACAACCAACTTTCTTTGTTTATCGATTTCAAGAAAGGGATGTTTTTTATTCTTTCATTTGAATCATATCACCACCACCATTAAGATCTGGTACTTCCGGCTGTATGTTTGTAAATCTACACTTTCTAGGTAATTTTTTGTTTCCCGGATCTTTTATTCTTTGTTTTTTTTGGTTTCTTTAATATCTGGTTAAAATTAGGGTTTTGAATGGATAAAATGACATTTAGTGATCATATTGTTCAGTGATTTGTCAAACAGTTAATACAAAAGTTCTGTTCGAATACTGTTAAAAGATTTGAGTTTCGGATTGATTCAGACGAATTTTTTATTTGTGTCAGTGATTTTTGATTGATTTCGAACTGATTCGGTTGATTTAGTTGTGATTACAGTTTGTTTCGGATCATATCGAAGTTAAAATATTAATAGAAATTGATGAAGGTTAGTTTAATGTGCAGGAAGAATGATGATGATGGAATTGATGAGAAAAAGATTATGAATTGCAAAAAGGTTTTGAATAAGAAAAGAAAGTATGCACAGTTTCATCTGGATTTGGGTTAGTCTGATTTTATGTTTAGAAATTGTAAGATTTGTGGGATGAAGTTTGTGCCTGGAGAGAAGATGATGAGAGGCTGCATAAAGAGTTTCATAAGAGTTATACTCATGGTATTGGCTTGAAGGTATTTGATTTGTAGCAACATTATAGTACTACTATGATTAGGTTATTTGACATGTACATTGTTGTGGATCCTCTTTTCTTGATGGATAGTAGTTGAATTTTTTTATTTTGTGACCCAGAATTGTGACCATTGTCCAGACACACTAAAAAACAGTAACCTGTTGAGTTAGATGGGTAACGAGGAATGGGGGGGGGGGGGTGTAAAGTGATTGAGGCTACACCGCCGCAAGTGATATGGGTTAGTTTGCGTTCACACATGTTGGGAATCGGGATGAGATAATTGGTTTGTGGTGAGGCTTCACAAGGACTTTGAACACCCCTGACTTCTTCCATGGCTGCAGTTGTGTCTGGTAAAAGACTTCTATAGTCTGGTGTTATGGTGGACGAAACCTGGTTTACAGATCCATTAGTTTGCGAGCAAAAGAAGGTACAGTTTCATATTAAAATGGCTACAAAATACTTTTATTCATCAGAGATTTTGTAAGCTATTCAGTTGTTAAGAAGGTACAGTTTCACATTAAATCGGCTACAAAAATACTTTTATTCATCAGAGATTTTGTAACTTTTTCGGTTGTAGTATCGTTAATTCCCCTTTTAATTTAAGGGAATCACATTAATTCCCTTGAAAGCCACCTGCCCCGTGCAAGTTGCGTATTACTCGATCACATTTGTTAGCAGGGTATTACTGGGTCTTGTGAGTTTTTCGTTAACGGGTTCTCATGGTTACCCAAAATAAATTTTTATACTTGTAAATTTACCATATTGATTTTTTATAATTTTTTGCAGTGCTTTTGAGAAATCACTTCGAGCCCGATTGATTAAGGTGAAACATAATTCGTAATTTTCAATTTGATTGCTTTTTAGATGTATGGTTATATCCAGCAGGCCTTTCTCTGTGTTACAGATGAACCTGGACACTGATTATGACTGCTTAAGAAGTTTCAGTTCTCTTTTCTCAGAGGATATTCCAATATGAGCGGTAATAATTTGTTTTTGTATATTATTTGCTACATATTTCTACCCCATTTCGCTACCTCTCAATATAGCGTGCAGGTGAATCTGCAAGCCTTTTGGTATGAATCTGCAGGAGTTTCGGAGCTGGAAATGTAGGCGAATCTTCTTCCGTTTTGTGAGTAACATGTCCTATGTAAAATTTTACCTTTTACAACTATCTTTAAGGGTTTATTCATTGTTTTGGTTCTTATGCTTCAAACAAATCTACACAATTAACATGCAATTGTTTTGTCCGATCATAATATCATAAAAGAAAGTTACTTCTTGCAGATATATGGAATCTTGCTTTACAGATCGCCGTTGTTACAGATCGCCGTAAATTCACTAATTTTGCAGAAGATTCCAGTGACTTACAGATCGCCGTTGTTGGTTACCGGAATAAGTTCCCCTGGTCTCTTTTGCAACCCTTTCTTCAGGTCAGTTTTTATATGTTTCCTGAAGAATTTGGTTGAATTCTATTTGTTTGATGCTGAGTTTTGTTTTGATTTTGTAGACATATGGTTATTTTTGTGAGGTTTGTAAATATATGGTCATTTTTGTGTTGTTCATATGTCAGACATGTACTTCTTAGACATGTTACATCCTTTTCTCACTCAAGGAAATTATTTTTTGTGTTTTACATGTATCAACACTATTTTTCACTACTCTCAGGTTATTGAATCTTGATTAAAAGAAACAGGGAGCTCTTAGTATCAAAGTTAAGATCATGCTTAACTGGACCCAACTAGCAAACTTGGGCCCAAGACACCTTTACCTGATAATGTTGTAATTCAAGAGGATATTTCGAAAGGCAAAGGTATGTACCCTAACTTGGAAAGTTTTACATTAGAGTTGCTGACGCATGTAAAATGTGAGGGGTATGTACAAGTGAGATGATGAAGCGTAACACAATGGCGGAGTATGGCACTGATAGGGGTAGTTTGGGGTTTAAGCGAAGTTAAATTTTGTGAAAAGTTTTCCTCACCATCCGAATACATATTACAAATAGGTTTGATCATTTTTTCCCTGCAGTTGCCTTCGGTTGAGACTTTTTATGCTTGAGTTTGGCTCATTGTATGTTGTAAGCTTTTTTTAAGTATACACTAAACGCTCTGTTATTTAAAAGGGCAGCAGACTAGAGTAAAATTAATGAACAACTCTTAAAATAAGATCATCTTATTATGTATAAGTGGTAACATGTTCTCACGATGCATGTCAGCCCATGGCATGATAATTGTTTAGTGGTCAAGTATTAGTAGGAATATGATTTTATGAACTATTAATCTTTTTATAATGAACTTTTTCTACTTATCACGGGTTTTCATGTAATTGAGACTAGGGATGACCTCGGTATAAAATCCTAAAAAAATGGGTATCGGTTCCAATCTTTATATGTTCGGATACATGAAATGTTTTGGTCAAATCCAATCTTTATAGTTTGACTTTTAAGTTGTCCTATATTAATCTATGTTTATATTGTGTCATATTTCTATTTTCACCAAGCAAAACTGAGTTAAAGGATGAAAGTTTGATGTTTCGTATTTTGCCATCATGGTTAATGTTGGTGCAAAGCTGGTTACGTCGGTTAACGGGCCAAGACTGGTTGGGTAGGTTAACGGGTCAAAATATATTGTCATATAACATGTACTACTCAATATATGGACATGTAGAGAAGCTTGCCGAAGAAATAAATAAAGGTGTTGGCGCCTCATCTCAAGAATATTCGTTGGAGACCCTCCACAGGTTAGTCATGTAAAAAGTTCACATTGTTATCGATTGGTACTATGCACTAAAGATGTTGTACATTTAAATAGAGTATCACATTGGTAGAGATAAAGCAGATGAGTGGTTTTCAAAGAACCTCCCTACGAATATCATGTAAGAAAATAAGATGATTAAAAGCCAGTTTGAATAGCCAGATCAACCAATGCTGAGTGTGAATGTGATCATGCAGATAATATTTGAAGCCACTATTCCAATTGCTGGCCTTTATGATCTTGACATGATGACGATGATCTCGATGATTTCGGCTCCGACCCTGATGAATTTGGTATTGATAGTAGTGGTGAGATCATACATGCTATATGATGGTCTGTAAGTTTGGATCATATGTTAAATGCCAAACTTAGAGGTGATGAAACGGGTCAGTTTACCACGGTTGGGTAAACGGGTTCATGCCAAAACGTTTCTTTATTGGGGTGGGTTAACAGTTAATCTTCATTTAAAAAAAAATTATACTAGACAATATATCAAACGTTTTATTTGTATTTGTTAAGGAGATCAAGGCGATTGATCATTGAAAACAGCCAGAACTGTGGAATGGGGCAGGGGAAGTACATTGCGCTGCGAAGGTGACATATTAAGGTCAAAACGGAGGCAAGGGAGGCTGCAGAGAGCCTATCAAGAGCTTTTAGTGGATGTGTGTGAGAAGAAACTTGCCCCTAACTTACCTTGTGTGAAGAATGCAATTTCGGCTGAGCAGGATTTGTGCAGGGAAGGGGGGACTAGAGGGACGTACCTGCTGAGGTTAGTTGTTTCATAATTTATTATTTGCAGATAACTTGTTCTAAAAGGTTTAGGAAGTCCAGTTTAATCCCAATTCGTTTAGCTTTATTTCCGAGCAATAGTTATCTATAAATAGTGGTAGGTTCATTGTAATTTCTTTATTAATAATAAAAAAGAGTCAGAGGGAGTTCCTTTAAATAGTCGTCATTAATAATGAAGTTCAAATTTCATGAGTAACTCTATTACATAATTAATTTAAATATCATGAATATCCTTTTTAGATTCAAAACACTAACAATTTACTTATGTTTCAGTAAATTATGGGATGCTTTAATTAGGGATTAATTGCAATCATTTGACCACAAACATAGCGTTGCGGCGGAATCGTAAAGTTTCGTTAGTTCATCAATGGTTTCGTCTTATGTTGGGTTTCGACTTATGGTAGGTTTGAAAGAAAAGATGATTTGAGTTTCACAAAAGTTGGGTGTAAAGGGTAAAATATGTAACTGATATTAAAAAGAGGAAATATGTAAATATTCATTGAATAAGTTTATTAAGGGTAAAATAGTAATTAATAATAGAATTTTTAATTAAAAGGGGAAATATGTAATATAGATGGTTTATGAAGGGGAAATATGTAATATAGATGGTTTAGAAAGGGGAAATGTGTAATTGATTTTGTGGGTTGGATAAATATGTAATAAGGGCACTTAGAAAGGGGAAATATGTAAAAAAACCCTATCTTTTTTATTGTAATTGAGAACACTGGACGTATTGGATCTGCTTATGCTAGAATGATGGTAACTTCTTGCTGTTCATTATCCTTACACTCTAAAGTCAAATGTTTTGTAATTTAGTTGCAGTTCAAATGTTATTAAATAAATTATGGTTATAATTTACCTAGAAATTGTGCAGGGGTTGAAATCAGGACACATGCAAGTCTTTTTATTATCAACAGCATAGAAAGCTTTGATGGGATTATACAGGTTAAAAGAATGGCCAAGGAGTTTTAAGGTTAGATGTCACTATATACATCTGGATTGGAATATTTTTTTTAAATATTGGTCTCTATTTGCACATGATTCCATTTGTAGTGACCGATGATTAATAAACACCAAACAGTAGGATTGAACCGGTTAATTTCATGGTTGTAAAGTTTCTTGCATTTTTTAACAGGAGTCATACATGTATAAAACGAGATGGATTTTATGGTAGATTGTTCGTTGATGGCTTAATAATAGGTGTCGTAGTAGGACTGAGGAGCAACAGCTTCCATAGGATGCTGAGCTGGCGTCAATGTTAGTGGTGGTGTCGCCGCCATGCTGAAGCATCAGGCTGTGCATAAACTTGCTGTGGCCTGTGGGGCAGCCTGCGTGGGTTGTAAATTTTAGATGGGTTATCAAATATTAACATACTGGTAACTTTTAAATTTCATTTTTTTGCAACTTTTTTTTAGAAATAGACCAATATGGTAATCTATGTTAAGGGTATTGTACATAGTAAGTGTTGATGGTAAGTTGGTGGTATGTTCACGCCCCTTATTGTCGACTCCGCGGCAACGCGCGGGTTTCCCACTATATATAGATAATGTATGTAGTTTTCGTATAGAATTTGTTAGGTATATACGTTTTCGACCCTCCGGTTGTATAATTTTTTAGGTATAATTTTAGGTCTGGTGACTTTCGACCCTCCTGTCAGAAACTCCTGCATATGGTGCTGTTCCTCCGGTAATTTGTTATTCTTATAATTCAACACTTTTTTTTCCTAAGTAGTACCCTGAAATAACAAATTAATCTTCAGTTACAATTCTGTCTTTTGTATTCTATTAATTCAAAAAGTTAATTAACGTTTTAAATTGATTTTTGTTTATACTAGGAAACTTTAAAACGTTTAAACACGTGATGGACCTGGTCTTTAGGACTTGGTCGTTTTAAAATATATATATTTCGATATATTTAAAAATTTAAGAAATAATATTATGATGTGAACAATTTTCTTACCACAAAAACTTAAAAAATCTGTTTTCTTTAGGAGCTTTTTAAATTTCAATCAATCTTATTATTATTATTATTATAAATCCTTTATATTTGTGAACGATAATTAAGGAATTGATTAACCTTTTAAATGTAAACGACAGTTTTTTTTAGAATATTTTTAAATTTCCAATCAATCATTTTTAAAATTTCGGTTAAACTATTTATATTTAGAATCTTCTTAAATTTCCAATCAATCATTTTGTTAATTACAGTCAAACTATTTATATTTAGAATCTTTTTAAATTTCCAATCAATCAAACTTTTTAAATTTCGGAAATGATTGTTGTTTCTATATAACCACTTTGTAATTTAAGTATAAATAGCCAATCTTTCATTAGAACACAATACACTTTCACTGTGCATAACATTCTCAACCACTCTCTTCTACAGCAAATGGAGCAAGCAAATGTCACTTTGTTGAACGACTTGAATGTTTTGATAGACAATGTGACCTTAAAGGTCCGCATCATAAGGCTGTGGATCCGACCATTGTTCAACAACACCAAAGGATTCTATTCGAAAGAGATGATCATCATGGATGGTGGTCTCGATTTGTTTTTTCGATAAATAAAAAAATCAACAGAAGAGTGTGGATTATAGACAGGTTGATTAGCATGTTGTTCAAGGGTAGCAATTCCAGGTAAATATTGTTCTTCGATTTGCACGATTGTGCCAATTTATTTTATTTAATTTTTTTAATCTTTGGGTACTAACAAATATCTTTTCATTTGTTTTAATTGTGATATATATACTTTAGTTGTCTCAGTTTAGAAACAAAGCAAGGCTCAAAACGATACAAGATGATGATCAAATGACGAACGACTCTCCAAAGGTACGTTTCAGATGGGAAGTAGAAAGTTCGACATTTCCGTCCACATTATTGGTTTCTTCACCAATAAGAACGTCATTATAAATTTTGATAAAACACCTGTTGGAGGTGAACAACATAAGAAAGTGATGCGATAGATTACTGATAGTGTGGATTTGAAGTGTGGGATAAGCAATCCAGCTGAGAAGGCTTATTTTTCCAAGTTTTCGGGTTGAGTTTAAAATTGTTTGATGTTTTATATCATCTAACACTAAGATTGATTCATATACCATTAAATATGCTTAGATATGTTGTATGGGGTGTTTAATGAATTGTAAATTTTGGTGCAAATATCAATTCTGGTGATGTACAAATCAAATTGAAAATTGAAAGTTTGAGGTTTGGATTGGATTGATTTTTAAGCAAACTTGTGGGTGCATGTGCATAGAGTTTGATTGATGAATATAAGTTGTTTTACTTTAATAAGTATAAATTGTGCATCTTTTTTCTTGATTGAGAAGGAATCCTAATGTTTTTGTTCATTGATTTCTTCAAAGTACGCCCTGTCATGTTTCTTGAATCAGTTAGAAAGATCTATGGGGTTACGTTTATTCTCTATTCCTAATAATTTGTTCTTTACCTCTTGTCAATAATTTGATGAGTCTTGGCTCAAGTAGAGATATAACATATTTATTAAAATATTAAGTACTTCCGTCATCAACTACACACGATCGCCTTTTGCGATGTTGAACATCATAAAAATTCAACTAAAAGAGTAATATACATAATTAAAAAACAAAAAATATAATATTTTCTATGGGTTTACGTAACAACTTTTAACTCAGATCTCAATAATAATTAAAAGGTAATAGCTTTACACGAAAACTATGAATACACATGTAGACAAACTTAGGATACTGATGAAACGAAATAAATAAATTATTGTCAGAAGGGAAAAAAGATACTAATGACTTTCAATATGTTGTTTGTTTACCTTTTATTATCGAAAACTAAATTCTCCTAACCCGGGATGTTCCCGGGTGATAGCCTAGTTATTCCATATATAAATTAACAACTACTTTATGCATATGGTAGTTATACCCCAAACTTGGAGAGTTTTCCAAAAAACAAAAACTTTGATATTTCACTTTCAACCTAGAAGTTTTATCTTTTACATTTTAACCTATTTGAAATTTTTACTTTTAACTCAAAGTTTTTCATCTTTTTAATTTAACACAACACTTTATTATTTACAACTTTGGTCACCCATACTTTTTATCTTTCGCAAGTTTTACGTTTCGTTCTAAATTTTGCGAGTTAACATGTCGTATCGTGCATGTGAGGTTCCACGTTTTTTGCTCTATTTTTTCATATTTGACAGACTCGTCATAACGTGTCCATTTTTTTCGCTTTTGACAAGCTCACTTCAACGGGCAGGTCCTAGATCGACTAAGTTATTATTTTCTACGTTTTATGTTTCTGGTTAATTTCTTCGCATTAACACACTATAACGGGTGTGCGTGGTTCAACGATTTTAAATCTGCTTTTCGTTCAGTGTAATTTTTCCCGTTTTATCTATTTTATTTTTACGATGTTGAGAGTCGATGCCGTTGTGGCATTTGTGCTACTTGGCACTGTTTTACGAACGTTTTTAACATATTAAATTTTTTACTAATATTTTGTTCCAGTTTACCCCTATACTATCTTTACTTAAAAACTATTTTTACGTGCATATTTTATGTACAGGTAGGTATAAATATGATTTGTTCTACATTCCGACGTAAACTTTTTTTTATAGACGAGTCAGATCAAATATAATACGTTTTCGTTTAAAGAAACCATTTTTACGTGTATATTTTTATGTTCGTTTTGGTATAAATTCAAATTGTTCTACGTTTCGACATAAACTTTTTTGGGAAATGATTTTGTGGGTTGGATAAATATGTAATAAGGGCACTTAGAAAGGGGAAATATGTAAAAAAACCCTATCTTTTTTATTGTAATTGAGAACACTGGACGTATTGGATCTGCTTATGCTAGAATGATGGTAACTTCTTGCTATTCATTATCCTTACACTCTAAAGTCAAATGTTTTGTAATTTAGTTGCAGTTCAAATGTTATTAAATAAATTATGGTTATAATTTACCTAGAAATTGTGCAGGGGTTGAAATCAGGACACATGCAAGTCTTTTTATTATCAACAGCATAGAAAGCTTTGATGGGATTATACAGGTTAAAAGAATGGCCAAGGAGTTTTAAGGTTAGATGTCACTATATACATCTGGATTGGAATATTTTTTTTTAAATATTGGTCTCTATTTGCACATGATTCCATTTGTAGTGACCGATGATTAATAAACACCAAACAGTAGGATTGAACCGGTTAATTTCATGGTTGTAAAGTTTCTTGCATTTTTTAACAGGAGTCATACATGTATAAAACGAGATGGATTTTATGGTAGATTGTTCGTTGATGGCTTAATAATAGGTGTCGTAGTAGGACTGAGGAGCAACAGCTTCCATAGGATGCTGAGCTGGCGTCAATGTTAGTGGTGGTGTCGCCGCCATGCTGAAGCATCAGGCTGTGCATAAACTTGCTGTGGCCTGTGGGGCAGCCTGCGTGGGTTGTAAATTATAGATGGGTTATCAAATATTAACATACTGGTAACTTTTAAATTTCATTTTTTTGCAACTTTTTTTTAGAAATAGACCAATATGGTAATCTATGTTAAGGGTATTGTACATAGTAAGTGTTGATGGTAAGTTGGTGGTATGTTCACGCCCCTTATTGTCGACTCCGCGGCAACGCGCGGGTTTCCCACTATATATAGATAATGTATGTAGTTTTCGTATAGAATTTGTTAGGTATATACGTTTTCGACCCTCCGGTTGTATAATTTTTTAGGTATAATTTTAGGTCTGGTGACTTTCGACCCTCCTGTCAGAAACTCCTGCATATGGTGCTGTTCCTCCGGTAATTTGTTATTCTTATAATTCAACACTTTTTTTTCCTAAGTAGTACCCTGAAATAACAAATTAATCTTCAGTTACAATTCTGTCTTTTGTATTCTATTAATTCAAAAAGTTAATTAACGTTTTAAAATAATTGATTTTTGTTTATACTAGGAAACTTTAAAACGTTTAAACACGTGATGGACCTGGTCTTTAGGACTTGGTCGTTTTAAAATATATATATTTCGATATATTTAAAAATTTAAGAAATAATATTATGATGTGAACAATTTTCTTACCACAAAAACTTAAAAAATCTGTTTTCTTTAGGAGCTTTTTAAATTTCAATCAATCTTATTATTATTATTATTATTATAAATCCTTTATATTTGTGAACGATAATTAAGGAATTGATTAACCTTTTAAATGTAAACGACAGTTTTTTTTAGAATATTTTTAAATTTCCAATCAATCATTTTTAAAATTTCGGTTAAACTATTTATATTTAGAATCTTCTTAAATTTCCAATCAATCATTTTGTTAATTACAGTCAAACTATTTATATTTAGAATCTTTTTAAATTTCCAATCAATCAAACTTTTTAAATTTCGGAAATGATTGTTGTTTCTATATAACCACTTTGTAATTTAAGTATAAATAGCCAATCTTTCATTAGAACACAATACACTTTCACTGTGCATAACATTCTCAACCACTCTCTTCTACAGCAAATGGAGCAAGCAAATGTCACTTTGTTGAACGACTTGAATGTTTTGATAGACAATGTGACCTTAAAGGTCCGCATCATAAGGCTGTGGATCCGACCATTGTTCAACAACACCAAAGGATTCTATTCGAAAGAGATGATCATCATGGATGGTGGTCTCGATTTGTTTTTTCGATAAATAAAAAAATCAACAGAAGAGTGTGGATTATAGACAGGTTGATTAGCATGTTGTTCAAGGGTAGCAATTCCAGGTAAATATTGTTCTTCGATTTGCACGATTGTGCCAATTTATTTTATTTAATTTTTTTAATCTTTGGGTACTAACAAATATCTTTTCATTTGTTTTAATTGTGATATATATACTTTAGTTGTCTCAGTTTAGAAACAAAGCAAGGCTCAAAACGATACAAGATGATGATCAAATGACGAACGACTCTCCAAAGGTACGTTTCAGATGGGAAGTAGAAAGTTCGACATTTCCGTCCACATTATTGGTTTCTTCACCAATAAGAACGTCATTATAAATTTTGATAAAACACCTGTTGGAGGTGAACAACATAAGAAAGTGATGCGATAGATTACTGATAGTGTGGATTTGAAGTGTGGGATAAGCAATCCAGCTGAGAAGGCTTATTTTTCCAAGTTTTCGGGTTGAGTTTAAAATTGTTTGATGTTTTATATCATCTAACACTAAGATTGATTCATATACCATTAAATATGCTTAGATATGTTGTATGGGGTGTTTAATGAATTGTAAATTTTGGTGCAAATATCAATTCTGGTGATGTACAAATCAAATTGAAAATTGAAAGTTTGAGGTTTGGATTGGATTGATTTTTAAGCAAACTTGTGGGTGCATGTGCATAGAGTTTGATTGATGAATATAAGTTGTTTTACTTTAATAAGTATAAATTGTGCATCTTTTTTCTTGATTGAGAAGGAATCCTAATGTTTTTGTTCATTGATTTCTTCAAAGTACGCCCTGTCATGTTTCTTGAATCAGTTAGAAAGATCTATGGGGTTACGTTTATTCTCTATTCCTAATAATTTGTTCTTTACCTCTTGTCAATAATTTGATGAGTCTTGGCTCAAGTAGAGATATAACATATTTATTAAAATATTAAGTACTTCCGTCATCAACTACACACGATCGCCTTTTGCGATGTTGAACATCATAAAAATTCAACTAAAAGAGTAATATACATAATTAAAAAACAAAAAATATAATATTTTCTATGGGTTTACGTAACAACTTTTAACTCAGATCTCAATAATAATTAAAAGGTAATAGCTTTACACGAAAACTATGAATACACATGTAGACAAACTTAGGATACTGATGAAACGAAATAAATAAATTATTGTCAGAAGGGAAAAAAGATACTAATGACTTTCAATATGTTGTTTGTTTACCTTTTATTATCGAAAACTAAATTCTCCTAACCCGGGATGTTCCCGGGTGATAGCCTAGTTATTCCATATATAAATTAACAACTACTTTATGCATATGGTAGTTATACCCCAAACTTGGAGAGTTTTCCAAAAAACAAAAACTTTGATATTTCACTTTCAACCTAGAAGTTTTATCTTTTACATTTTAACCTATTTGAAATTTTTACTTTTAACTCAAAGTTTTTCATCTTTTTAATTTAACACAACACTTTATTATTTACAACTTTGGTCACCCATACTTTTTATCTTTCGCAAGTTTTACGTTTCGTTCTAAATTTTGCG
This sequence comes from Helianthus tuberosus, assembly GCA_030545235.1. Classification (NCBI taxonomy): domain Eukaryota; kingdom Viridiplantae; phylum Streptophyta; class Magnoliopsida; order Asterales; family Asteraceae; genus Helianthus; species Helianthus tuberosus. The sequence goes on along the minus strand of CM060414.1, from coordinate 60,806,035 downwards.
AGTTAACATGTCGTATCGTGCATGTGAGGTTCCACGTTTTTTGCTCTATTTTTTCATATTTGACAGACTCGTCATAACGTGTCCATTTTTTTCGCTTTTGACAAGCTCACTTCAACGGGCAGGTCCTAGATCGACTAAGTTATTATTTTCTACGTTTTATGTTTCTGGTTAATTTCTTCGCATTAACACACTATAACGGGTGTGCGTGGTTCAACGATTTTAAATCTGCTTTTCGTTCAGTGTAATTTTTCCCGTTTTATCTATTTTATTTTTACGATGTTGAGAGTCGATGCCGTTGTGGCATTTGTGCTACTTGGCACTGTTTTACGAACGTTTTTAACATATTAAATTTTTTACTAATATTTTGTTCCAGTTTACCCCTATACTATCTTTACTTAAAAACTATTTTTACGTGCATATTTTATGTACAGGTAGGTATAAATATGATTTGTTCTACATTCCGACGTAAACTTTTTTTTATAGACGAGTCAGATCAAATATAATACGTTTTCGTTTAAAGAAACCATTTTTACGTGTATATTTTTATGTGCGTTTTGGTATAAATTCAAATTGTTCTACGTTTCGACATAAACTTTTTTGGGAAATGATTCAGGTCAAATATAATATTTTTCGTGTTTATTTTATGTATGTTTCGTAAAGTTTGTTTCGAACCGAGTGAAGTCAAATTATGGTTTCTTTTTTCTCCCTTTTTTTCGAAAGCTCTAATTAATCCCTTTCGATTACATGTGCAGATTTTCCTTCATACCCGTTACGTTTTCTATGTATGTGTTGGGTCACATATAATACGTTATGATTGTTCGATATGAATTTGATTTACTTTACGTTTGATCCAATCACAATGCTTATACAGGTTACATTGACTTCAATTGGATAAGTCGAAATGTGTGTTTTCATATGTTTAATGCATCATATAAAGTTTTGACCAATCCATCCAACGTTTACAATGTACCCGCGCCGCAACGCGGGCGGGTCTTAATCCTAGATTACATCAAAGCATATTTACTAATTAGTGGTTTGAAAACCTTAGCCGCCAGTTTGGACTACAAACGAACTGATATACACAACAAGATGAGTTAGTAAATTATATACTTTACATGTAATTTATAGATGGTTATGAAATTACCCTATTAGTTAAAGTACAAAGTCGGTGGCAAAGGCCACCGACAACCCAACCTAATTCAAAATTACAATTTTTTCTTTTCATGTAATTTCCATTTTGGCTCCCTCAAAATTTTCCATTTTGGCTCCCTCATTTTCTTAACTTATTTGTTTTCCTCCTAAAACTTACACAATAATAAATCTATCATCTAAATTTCTAACTTTTCACTTTTACTTCATTGGTTTTTTTTCTTCATTTTTTCCCTTTGTGTTTTTAGTTTATATCACGTTCACATGTTGCTATAAATTCAAAATGGGTAGTTGGTTCGTCACAACTTAATACATTTCGTTTAATCGTACCGTATCTTTATACGTTTCTTTCGTGTACTTAAACACGTTAATGTCACCGTGCCAACGCGCTTAACGAACGATAATGTGCCCTTAAATGTCACGCCACAACGCGCGAGCACCTTATTTTCGTTCTTTAACTTAAAAAAAAATATTTCATCACGTGCTTATTTTTATGGACACTTCGGTACATATTCATGTATCGGCATTGGACGTAAACAGTACACATTTACGTTTCGACATAAAGTTTTCCTAAAAATGAGTCGGGTCTAATATAATACGTTTTCATGCCTATTTTTATGTATGTTTTAGGTTGTTATACGTTTTGATGTAAACACTTTATTTTCTCACATGCTCATTTTTATATGTACAGTCAATATAAATTCATGTTAATGAACATGGTCAAATATAATACGTTTTCGTGCTTATTTTTATGTATGTTTTTAGTTGGTTTATGATTTGACATATGAGTCACTATGCGTACTGATGCCACTAAGTCTTAATGAAAATGTAAGGGTTACGTAGTAATTAGGTGGAACCCCACTAAATGAACCAACCCGGTTTGGATTTTGTTATTTGATTTAAATGCTTATATAAGTTACATTGATTTATTTCGGATACATCAAAACACACGTTTTTTATGGTTGACACATTACATAACACTTGCGCTAATCTATTTGATGTTTGCAATGTACCCGCGCCGCAACACGCGTGGCCTTATTACTAGTACTATCTTAAAATACAAAGTCGGTGGCTTTTCCCACCGGGTTTGCCTTCCCCCCTCATACTTTCACAGTGTTATAACTTTAACCCCTTCACTTTGTTACCCTCAACTCGGTTGATTTCACTGTCCAGTGATAACTTCATTTTGTCAATATCCAGATCTCCACCTTCAGCGAGACACTCCGCCATAGATCCACGGCAGCCGGAGCCGCTGGCTGTCACACCTCGAATTCCACGTGTCACCGGTGGGCCCGGTGGGGAGTATCGTGACGTGGTTGGCAACATAATAGTCAAACAACACAATATTTAAATGCACAGCGGAAGCAATTGAAAGATATATTTCAACCGAATAAAATATTGTAATATCGTGTATCACAAACAGTTGAAAGTTTATCCACAGAAGGATCGAAATAAATAGGAAACAGTAGTTCAACACACGATAGGCATCTTAAGCTTGCGAGACTCTTTATTGATGCTAAGGAGAGAATCCTGCCTATTACGCTTAGTACCTGCACTTAATCTTTTTGGGAAAATACGTCAGTTTACACTGGTAAATACAATCAACTGACTCATTTTAAAAATGATTAAAAATTGATTTGGATGCACGTGGCATAAACATTTTATAACTTGGGATAATTATTTAAATATATAAACTTGTAAAAGAATTACATGTTCCTTATGCGTTCAGTAGCCCGGATCGTGCCGGGTTAAAGATCAATAGACACACCACATTATTTCTTTATGCACTGACGGGTGTACGCCTACACCCGCGCTTAGGTCGTGGCCATTTCGTAAAATGATGCCAAGGATATCCGGGACATGGTCATTAACCCCCCAAAGGCTTTAAGTAAACAAAACAATTTAAACGGGCCGATCAAATTTCAATTAACCACCATACGATGGAAGATTTAATGCCCGACCAAGCGGTATTTTATATACCGTACCCCAAGCCCATATAGGGAAAATAAGTTAAAAGTATTTACCTGAGCAAAGTAATAATCACAATAAGCAAATGCAAGTAGCTTTTACTGGTCCTCCTAATCTGGAACGAAGGTTTATAATAACCTATTAGAATCCTAACGGGTCTTTAATTAAGCCTAAGCTTAGACCGGCTAGTTTTAAAGATACGGTTCGTACGCACGATTAAGCGAAGACCGGATAGAATCTGATTTAGACCCGACAAGTTTGAAGAATTGCTTAATATGGGTATTTCATACACATTCTGTATTTTGAGATAAAACCGATAAGGTTTGACCCGTTTCGGCTAATTTATGCAAACTAGTTACATAAACCGAACCAAACGCGTTATAAGCGTAACGGGTATTCATGAGAGCCATATACAGGTTTCCTAAGTTAATATGCCTCAAATATGTTGTGACATCAGTAAGATGTCTTTTATTATGCCCGAAACGAATTTAAACACAAACTATGCCCCGTAGGGGTAGTTTGGTCATTTTCAAGGTTATAAAAGAGTTTAAGTATTAACCTGAGTTACAGGTCTGATGTAATCAGAAAAATACTCAATTTAATAAGTTATAACAGTAGGGTAAAGTATATATGTGAAATTTATCAATTATAACCAAACTATGCACCGTAGGGGCATTTTGGTAATTTCACATAAGCCGAAAAGCTCAAAACTGAAGTCTGAGTTTAACAACCTTTGCTTACTGTTAAAATATTATAATTTACCTAAAATATCAGTAGGTGTCAACCCTTGTATGTTTAAAATAGTTTTAGTACATACTATGCGTTAAAAACGCTTAAAAAGGCGATTAGAAGCCATTTCCGGGTTCTATACATAAAGCTGATATTTTTATTATTCCAGAAGGCTTAAAATAATTTAGTTATCATTTAAAATCAGTAGCAAAAGGTTTGGAGTCAATTAGATATGTAAAACTCATTTTATAGCCCGTAAGGGCAAAACCGACAATTACCGGACTAAGCCTATGACTATAAGTTATGCTCAGTCTAAAATTAATTAAAAATCTTCAAAAATCCCAAAATATTATATTGCATCAATGGGTAATAAGTTTGATATCAAAAAGTAGGTTTAAATAGGCTATACGCTAATTATGTCGTTTAATCGCTAAAGAAGCTTTCTAATTACGCTAATGAGCATAACTCTCAATCTACACCTAAAACTGATGTCAAATTTTGGGTGCAAGTTTATAATTCAGTAACTAAGGTTTCTACACTTTTACATTTTCAAAAATCACGTTTTAAGGTGAAAAGGGCATAATGGTCAACATATGAGCAATTAACGGAATCATGCATATTAATTGGATAACTAATGAACCAAGGTGTATAATCACAGAGGGTTATACTAGCATGTAACCTAGTCCAATTAAAGCTCTAAGGCATTTCTAAAACATACCAAAACGGGTCAGAACTGAAGTCAAAGCAAAAGTCAAAGCTTTGCGACTTTCGGTTCCGAACCGGGTCTAAACAGAAAATTGTCGGGTTGAACATGTTTAGACATGTTCTTACACTAATTACCAAGTTATATTAATGATCAAACAGGTTGTATGTGTTCTACATTGCTAATTATGCATAAATTAGAAAATAAGCATTCTGTTGACTTTTTAATAACAAGTTTGACCCGACATTAGACCTAGTTAGAGTGGGAATCAGAGGGTGCCCTTTTAAGGGTTTAATGCCCACATAATTACCAACTTATAACTACTTTCAATTCGACTAATCACTGGACCATTAGTGATTAATCGCTAAGTCAACCGTTAATTACGACGGTTTGACTTTTAAGCTAAAACTAAACAAAAACTTAACTAAGAAAGGTTAAGCATACTTACTAAAGTCCTTTGCACGATTAGTGATCACTTGAGCCTGCTTTGGAGCTCCAGAAATGATCAGAAATGCTGAAGGAAGGTGTGAAGAATTGGTTTCAACCTTGTGGCCTTATATAGTGCTCAAGAACTCATGGATCATTGACACACAAGTCTAACAAAGGCCATGGATCACTTCTAGATGTCCCTAAGTGTCTAGGGGTTGCCTAGGGGTCGTGCAAGATGAGGAAAATCGTTTATAAGTCGGTTAAAATGGCTATGGCAGACAAGAACCCAACAAACTCGGAGCAGACGACCCCTCGCGGCACGCATAGCCCCCCTAGGGCCGTCGCGTGGCGCGAGGCCCCTTCTGATCAAATCTTAAATTTTGATTTTTTACGCTTTGGTCCTTGGCTCTTGGGAACTTTGCTACGACTTTATTTCTTGCACTTTGAACCCTCCAAATTGACTTATAAGGGCTTTAAGACATATACCCACTTTGTTAAGTCCTCGGTTAACTTTATTGTTATCCGAAAAGTCATAACTTTCAACGTTGACGCTTTAACCCCTTGTATACGAATTTGATCATAACTTTCTCATACGATAACGAAACTTTATGAAATTTATATCGTGCATTCTAGTGAGCATAATTAACCGTTACAAAGCTTCCGGGTTTGTCAAAAGGTCACTCAGAGGTATAACTTAAACATGTTGACACATTTAACCCCTGTAGTTTGTAATCTCTCACTTTCTTTCATATATAGCTTCGTATGATCCATGATTTATTCGTTTGAAGGTATGAGCATCATGTAGGGTTAATGTACAATATATTTATTCACTGTTGACATTTAGAACTCGTATATTCACATACTTTCCATGATTGTCAACTTTAATCCTTTTATAATATTCTTTCACACGATCAAACCTATGACACGTGTCAACACATTATAGGACGTGAATTTTCAAGGTGTTACATCCTCACCCCCTTAAAAGAAATCTTGACCTCGAGATTTACTGAAATAAATAAGGGTATTTTTCTTTCATTGTGGACTCAACCTCCCACGTATATTCGGGACCTCTACGGGCATTCCATTTTACCTTTACAATAGGCACATGCTTCCTTCGAAGCTTCTTAACCTGTCGATCTTCAATCGAAAATGGTTTTTCCACAAATTTCAATCTCTCATCTATATGCACATCTGTGTGTGGCATGACTAGCGATTCATCAGCTAGGCATTTCTTCAGATTGCAGACGTGGAATACGTTATGAATACCACTGAGCTCTTCAGGTAAATTTAACTTGTAAGCCACTGATCCAACACATTCGATAATCTCGAACGGTCCTATATACCTCGAGCTTAACTTACCTTTCTTACCGAATCGCATCACCCCCTTCCAGGGTGATACTTTAAGCAACACTTTGTCACCTACTTCGAATTTCATAGGTTTACGCTTTGGATCTGCGTAACTATTCTGCCTATCTCGGGCAGCTTTGAGACGGTCACGAATCTTGACAATCTTGTCCGTCGTTTCAAAGACTATCTCTGGTCCTGATAATTGGACATCTCCAACTTCCGCCCAACAAACGGGCGTTCTACACTTTCTACCGTATAAGGCCTCGAAAGGCGCAGCCTTGATGCTGGTATGGTAGCTATTGTTGTAGGAGAATTCAATTAATGGTAGGTGGTTATCCCAACTACCACCTAAATCAATCACGCATGCTCGAAGCATGTCTTCCAAAGTTTGAATAGTACGCTCACTCTGACCGTCCGTCTGAGGATGGTAAGCCGTACTAAAATTCAAACGCGTGCCCAAAGATTGCTGGAAACTTTTCCAAAAATGTGACGTGTATCTAGTATCCCTGTCAGAGATAATAGACACAGGTATGCCATGTAAAGCTACAATCTTATCCACGTACAATTGGGCTAACATATCAGAGCTATAAGTCTCCTTAATGGGTAGGAAATGTGCTGACTTAGTCAGTCTGTCTACGATTACCCAAATGGTATCGTTTCCTTTCCTTGTCTTAGGTAACTTGGTGATAAAATCCATAGTTACCATTTCCCACTTCCAAGTGGGAAGTTCAGGCTGTTGTAGCAAACCTGACGGCTTTTGATGTTCTACTTTGACTTGCGCACAGGTCAAGCATTTAGCTACATAGGTAGCTACAGACTTCTTCAAGCCTATCCACCAATAGGTTGCCCTTAGATCCTGGTACATCTTATCAGCTCCAGGATGAACGGAATATTTAGAACTATGGGCTTCCTGGAGGATAACTTCTCGAAGTCCTCCATAGATTGGAACCCATATTCGTCCATTCAATCTAAGAATTCCATCCTTGCCAAGAGATAACTGCTCCTCAGTTACTCCTAGCTTTTCGTTAGGATAGTTAGGTTCCAACACAGCTTCCTTCCGTGCTGCTAACAACCTTTCATTCAAACTGTTCTTTATTTCAATGCTCTTGGCATTGATTCGGATGGGTTTGACCCTTTCCTTTCTGCTCAAGGCATCGGCAACCACATTTGCCTTGCCTGGATGGTATCGGATTTCACAATCATAATCATTCAATGTCTCCATCCATTGGCGCTGCCTCATGTTTAAATCCTTCTGATTAAACAGATGTTGAAGGCTCCTGTGATCAGAATAGATCACACACTTGATTCCATATAAATAATGCCTCCACAGTTCTAGTGCAAATACAACGGCACCCAACTCCAAGTCGTGGGTGGTGTAATTCTTTTCATGCACCTTTAACTGTCTTGAAGCATAGGCAATAACCTTGCCTTTCTGCATAAGCACACACCCCATGCCAGTGTGTGATGCATCGCAGTAAACTATGAATTCTTCGGTACCTTCAGGCAATGTCAGTACAGGAGCATTGCTCAACTTTTGCTTCAGAATATCAAAAGATTCTTGCTGCTTAGGTCCCCAGTCAAACTTTATTTTCTTACGAGTCAATGAAGTTAGGGGTGCAGCAATCCTTGAAAAATTTTCGATGAAACGCCTATAATATCCCGCCAAGCCTAGAAAGCTACGAATCTCCGTAGGCGTCTTTGGCTCTTGCCAGTTCATAACAGTTTCCACCTTAGCGGGATCCACTTGGATACCACGCTCACTAACCACATGTCCAAGGAATTGGACTTCTCGAAGCCAGAATTCACACTTAGAGAATTTGGCATAGAGCTTCTCATGATGTAGGAGTTTAAGAATACAGCGAAGGTGTTTCTCGTGGTCAGCTTGGTTCTTCGAGTAGATGAGAATGTCGTCGATGAAAACGATGACGAATTTATCTAAGTATGGCTTGCAAACGCGGTTCATGAGATCCATGAATGCGGCAGGTGCATTAGTGAGCCCAAAAGGCATCACTAGGAACTCGTAATGACCATAACGAGTCCTAAATGCAGTTTTGTGTACGTCTTCATCTCTAACCTTCAGTTGGTGGTAGCCTGACCTCAAGTCAATCTTCGAGAAATAACTTGCCCCTTGCAATTGATCGAACAAATCGTCGATCATGGGCAAAGGATACCTATTCTTTATTGTGACCTTATTAAGTTCACGGTAATTGATGCACAGACGCATCGATCCATCCTTCTTCTTGACAAACAAGACTGGTGCTCCCCAAGGAGACGAACTAGGTTTAATGAAACCTTTAGCTAGCAATTAATCCAGTTGTGTCCTCAATTCCTTCATCTCTGTTGGCGCCAACCTATAAGGTGCTCTAGCAACAGGTGCTGCTCCAGGGATGATGTCAATTCTGAATTCCACTTGCCTATCTGGTGGTAAACCAGGTAGTTCTTCCGGAAAAACTTCAGGGTATTCAGAAATGACGGGGATGTCTTCTATCTTGGGTTTCGGCTCATCGATAGTCACCTGTGCCATGTAGATGACACAACCCTTCTTCAAACACTTAGAGGCCTTGAGCATAGTCACTTGCTCAGGCAATCCATACCGGGTATCTCCCTGAATGGTAAGTGATTCACCAGATGGAGTCTTGATCACCACTTGCTTCTTATTACAGACAATTTGGGCCTGGTTATGAGATAACCAGTCCATGCCTAACACGATGTCAAAACCAGCTAACTTCAAAGGAAGTAGGGACAAAGGAAAAGAGTGGTTCTTAATGGATATGAAACATCCATCTAATATGGTTGAGGCGGTTTCTAAGGTGCCATCTGCTAACTCCACCTCATATTTCACTCTTAAGGTTTTAACAGGTAAATTCAGCAATTTGCAAAACTTATTATCTACAAATGATTTATCTGCGCCTGAATCAAAAAGTACTATTGCATAGATATCATTTATGAGAAAGGTACCTGTGATCACGTTATCGTCTTGCACAGCCTCCTTCGCATCCATCCTAAAGACCCTAGCATTGGTCTTCTTGGCCTCTTCAGGCTTCTTGGCGTATTTAGGGCAGTTGGTTTTAATGTGCCCTTTCTCATTGCAACTGTAGCATGTTGCATCCTTCAGCTTTTTGCAATCCAAGGTCTTGTGTTCCTTGGACTTGCATATCCCACAAGCAAAAGTTCTTGACTGAGTCTGCGAGTTCGATTCGAGTCTGCACTTTCCAAAGTGTTGTTTCTTGCAAATCTTGCACTTGGGCTTATCACCAGACTGATGCCCATCTTTCCTTGACTCAGACCCCTTCTTGTTGTCACCGTTTCCTCGGTGCTTCTTGTTTGACCTCCGTGAATTATCATCTTCACGTTTTCTTTTCTCAGCATCTTTGTTCCTCAGCGATCTTTGTCTGACCGCGTCCAGCGTGAGGGACAAAGATATATCCGCTACAGATCTGAAAGTAGCTGGCCGAGAGGCCTTCACGCTTGCCTTTATCTCGGGGGCTAAACCCCCAATGAAACGAGCTATTCGTTTGGGTTCCGGGGTCACCAAATACGGAACCAACCTCGAGATGGTATTAAAGCTCGTGAGGTAAGCTTGGAAATCTAGATTGGTCATTACCAACGAAAGAAAATCTGACTCAATCTTTTCCACCTCATGTTGAGGGCAGTAGTTTTCCCTGATGAGGGCAACGAATTGCTCCCATGACATGTTATACAATGGGATCTTCCCAGTGGCTTGAATCAGCGATCTCCACCAGGCTAAAGCCTCACCCTTGAAAGATTGAGACACAAACTTGACTATATCCCTCTCAGCGCATCCGCTGATATCCACTACTGTGTCCATCTCATCTAACCACGTCATGCAGTCAATGGCTCCTTTTTCCCTAGTGAAATCCCTGGGTTTGCATGAAACAAAGTATTTATAGGAGCAACCCTTATTACGGGGTTCTTGATTTAGTACTATCTGTTGAGATGGAGCACTGTGGTGGTTTGAGGAGAGTCGATCATCATCTTTCTTCAGTTCTTCCTTCTTGGAAGGTGGCTTCAAATGCGGTGTAGATAGGGTCCTACTTCGAGTCCCACTATATTCTTCGTACTGCCGCTCTAAGGCCTTTGTAACTGCGTCGTCTACTAACGCTTTCAGTTCAGCACCCGTTATATTAATTCGGGCGTTATCATTATTCTCCACTGGGTGACTATTAATTTCATCCGAGTCAGCCATTTTAATTGAACTGTTACATAAAACAAGGACAATAGTTTACTTGGGAGTTTATTATGGAATTGTCTTTTATGGCAATTCATTAACCATGGTAAACATAGACCATATTTGGTTAATTTATTAATCATATTTATTTAGGATTTCTATTATAATTTATCCTAATTATAAAACAATAACAGTTTTATTAGTAGCACAAAAGGCCTAGTCACAATGACATTTTAAATTATAAGCCATGATTTCAGAGAATCAAGGCATGAAGGTTCGAACATAGTTCTTTACCTTTTTCAGACAGGGTCATAGACTATTACTGTCTTTTGTCTCATATGAAAATGAGCAGGGCCCGTAGGCATTATATTACCAATGTATGGTCAAAATATGATCATCTTAATTGATGATTTAAACCCATGATTCAGAGATCATTAAGTTGGGTTAGGAATATTTTGAAGAATCCTTATATAAGAATGACGTGTGTGATTTTAATGAATCACATCTGCCAGGAGTGTTAACATGTTTACAGATGTTAACAGGGGTTTGAATCTTTTAAACAGGTCTTACCATTTTGGCCAGGTCTTTACAATGACACTCAGGCTAGGTTTCACTCTTAAGATTCTTATTCAATATTTAATAGGCAGATTATTATTAAAAGGAATGATTTTGATTTATTTATTTCATATATAATTTATTTATGCACATAATGGCAAAAATGAAATTTATAAATTAAACATTCCATTAATTATTAATAGATTACACATCGCCCTAAACGGGACTTTTTAGACAAACAAGTTACCCTCGCAGGGGTCAAGCAACATACTAGTCCACGCAGGGACTTAAACAAACATCATAACCTCGTAGGGGTTAACAGAAAGATAGACCCACGCAGGGGTCAAAACAACAAATATACCCACACAGGGGCTAATACAGCAAGACAGGCCCATGCAGGGGCTCAACTGTTACAAGGAAATTACAACAACAGTGGAAGGATTCAATGGTCCTTCTTGCTCTTCCCTTTTATTAGGCTTGTCAATCCTTGGAAGAAACTTTGTCGCTCCCTGCGGTCTCTGTGAAAGTCTCGCTCGACTTGGTCCAACCTTTGCAGAATTTCTTCACGCTCTGGTGGGGAGAACCTTGGCGGCTGCGATTGTTGCCGAATAATAGGTCTAGTAGGTATTTGGTACCCATGAGTTGGGTAGCCTACTCCCCAAGGAGCTCAATACTGTCCTTCAAGATGAAGGGCGTTATAATTGGCCGCTACCATGTATGGGTCGGCTTCAGCGTAACCGTAGTTGGTGTGAGCTGGCTGCTCAAACGGGTTGTATGCCATAGAACCCGTGTATGCTGGAATCGGGTTATCAAAACCCATCGGTGGTGGTTGCGGTGCAACCGGGTTCGAAGGTACACACATTTGCGGATCTTCTGGAAGTGGCGGATAATGACTGCCACTTGATTGTCGAGGAGAACTAAAATGAAAGTCCCCTCCTCATGCAGACATACGTGCTCCGGTTCTCCTACGCCTCGGAGGTTGCGGTGGTGCCGGCTGAACTGGTGGCGGTGGAGGCGGTGGCGTGACTACCACGAATCGTGAATCCTCAGAGGGATCCTGTTGCTGCTGCTGCTGCTGCTGGTGAGGCGACGAATGACGCGAGGGTGTAAAATACCACTCGTGTTGATTAAATCATGCCTGATAACTGTCCGGACCATGGTAGGGTGATCCATGGAAAGACGAACCATCTGAGACCTCGATAGGATGGTTCGGAGTTCCGGTTGCGGGCTCGACGGGATCGGTGTCCTCGTCCATATCCTCTGCATGATCGCCGGAGTAATGATCCTCTGGCCCCAATGGGTTAAAACCCACTGGTTCTTGTATGTAATTTGCCGGGTTAAACCGGCCCCTAAAAATAGGTGTGGGGTTACCAAAGGAATTATGCGATAGGGATCGCTGAAGAGGTATGTAAGAAGGTTGAGGGTTGTCGGGCTCATTTTCCGACTGTGGCCCATATGAGTTGTGAATGGGAGGTGTCGAACTGTGCGATACAGATCGTCTCGCAGGTTCGAAAAGGTTCCTCCGGTTCTCTCTAGGGTCAGCACTCGCAGTGGTGGTAGGAGCTCGCATGTGCGAAGGTCCTGCCTCGTCGTCATTGGGGGCGGTGATTGGCCCCTTGCCTCGTCCTCTTCGTCGAAATAATCTTGGCGGCATATTTAATCCTGTCAATACAACATAAGATAACGACAAGAATATATAAAATAAAGGACAAAACAAAACAAAGTGGAATTTGTCCTATGTTATTTGTCTAGACTCGAAAGTTTTTGGAATGTGCAATTGTGTAACTGAGATTAAACACAAAAGGCTAGTGTTTAATTCACTCAGTGTTGGCTCTGATACCAACCTGTCACACCCCGAATTCCACGTGTCACCGGTGGGCCCGGTGGGGAGTATCGTGACGTGGTTGGCAACATAATAGTCAAACAACACAATATTTAAATGCACAGCGGAAGCAATTGAAAGATATATTTCAACCGAATAAAATATTGTAATATCGTGTATCACAAACAGTTGAAAGTTTATCCACAGAAGGATCCAAATAAATAGGAAACAGTAGTTCAACAGACGATAGGCATCTTAAGCTTGCGAGACTCTTTATTGATGCTAAGGAGAGAATCCAGCCTATTACGCTTAGTACCTGCACTTAATCTTTTTGGGAAAATACGTCAGTTTACACTGGTAAATACAATCAACTGACTCATTTTAAAAATGATTAAAAATTGATTTGGATGCACGTGGCATAAACATTTTATAACTTGGGATAATTATTTAAATATATAAACTTGTAAAAGAATTACATGTTCCTTATGCGTTCAGTAGCCCAGATCGTGCCGGGTTAAAGATCAATAGACACACCACATTATTTCTTTATGCACTGACGGGTGTACGCCTACACCCCGCGCTTAGGTCGTGGCCATTTTGTAAAATGATGCCAAGGATATCCGGGACATGGTCATTAACCCCCCAAAGGCTTTAAGTAAACAAAACAATTTAAACGGGCCGATCAAATTTCAATTAACCACCATACGATGGAAGATTTAATGCCCGACCAAGCGGTATTTTATATACCGTACCCTAAGCCCGTATAGGGAAAATAAGTTAAAAGTATTCACCTGAGCAAAGTAATAATCACAATAAGCAAATGCAAGTAGCTTTTACTGGTCCTCCTAATCTGGAACGAAGGTTTATAATAACCTATTAGAATCCTAACGGGTCTTTAATTAAGCCTAAGCTTAGACCGGCTAGTTTTAAAGATACGGTTCGTACGCACGATTAAGCGAAGACCGGATAGAATGTGATTTAGACCCGACAAGTTTGAAGACTTGCGTAATATGGGTATTTCATACACATTCTGGATTTTGAGATAAAACCGATAAGGTTTGACCCGTTTCGGCTAATTTATGCAAACTAGTTACATAAACCGAACCGAACACGTAATAAGCGTAACGGGTATTCATGAGAGCCATATACAGGTTTCCTAAGTTAATATGCCTCAAATATGTTGTGACAACAGTAAGATGTCTTTTATTATGCCCGAAACGAATTTAAACACAAACTATGCCCCGTAGGGGTAGTTCGGTCATTTTCAAGGTTATAAAAGAGTTTAAGTATTAACCTGAGTTACAGGTCTGATGTAATCAGAAAAAATACTCAATTTAATAAGTTATAACAGTAGGGTAAAGTTTATATGTGAAATTTATCAATTATAACCAAACTATGCACCGTAGGGGCATTTTGGTAATTTCACATAAGCCGAAAATCTCAAAACTGAAGTCTGAGTTTAACAACCTTTGCTTACTATTAAAATATTATAATTTACCTAAAATATCAGTAGGTATCAACCCTTGTATGTTTAAAATAGTTTTAGTACATACTATGCGTTAAAAACGCTTAAAAAGGCGATTAGAAGCCATTTCCGGGTTCTATACATAAAGCTGATATTTTTATTGTTCCAGAAGGCTTAAAATAATTTATTTATCATTTAAAATCAGTAGCAAAAGGTTTGGAGTCAATTAGATATGTAAAACTCATTTTATAGCCCGTAAGGGAAAAACCGACAATTACCGGACCAAGCCTATGACTATAAGTTATGCTCAGTCTAAAATTAATTAAAAATCTTCAAAAATCCCAAAATATTATATTACATCAGTGGGTAATAAGTTTGATATCAAAAAGTAGGTTTAAATAGGCTATACACTAATTATGTCGTTTAATCGCTAAAGAAGCTTTCTAATTACGCTAATGAGCATAACTCTCAATCTACACCTCAAACTGATGTCAAATTTTGGGTGCAAGTTTATAATTCAGTAACTAAGGTTTCTACACTTTTACATTTTCAAAAATCACGTTTTAAGGTAAAAAGGGCATAATGGTCAACATATGAGCAATTAACGGAATCATGTATATTAATTGGATAACTAATGAACCAAGGTGTATAATCACAGAGGGTTATACTAGCATGTAACCTAGTCCAATTAAAGCTCTAAGGCATTTCTAAAACATACCAAAATGGGTCAGAACTGAAGTCAAAGCAAAAGTCAAAGCTTTGCAACTTTCGGTTCCGAACCGGGTCTAAACAGAAAATTGTCGGGTTGAACATGTTTAGACATGTTCTTACACTAATTACCAAGTTATATTAATGATCAAACAGGTTGTATGTGTTCTACATTGCTAATTATGCATAAATTAGAAAATAAGCATTCTGTTGACTTTTTAATAACAAGTTTGACCCGACATTAGACCTAGTTAGAGTGGGAATCAGTGGGTGTCCTTTTAAGGGTTTAATGCCCACATAATTACCAACTTATAACTACTTTCAATTTGACTAATCACTGGACCATTAGTGATTAATCGCTAAGTCAACCGTTAATTACGACGGTTTGACTTTTAAGCTAAAACTAAGCAAAAACTTAACTAAGAAAGGTTAAGCATACTTACTAAAGTCCTTTACACGATTAGTGATCACTTGAGCCTGCTTTGGAGCTCCAGAAATGATCAGAAATGCTGAAGGAAGGTGTGAAGAATTGGTTGCAACATTGTGGCCTTATATAGTGCTCAAGAACTCATGGATCATTGACACACAAGTCTAACAAGGGCCATGGATCACTTCCAGATGTCCTTAAATGTCTAGGGGTTGCCTAGGGGTCGTGCAAGATGAGGAAAATCGTTTATAAGTCGGTTAAAATGGCTATGGCAGACAAGAACCCAACAAATTTGGAGCAGACGACCCCTCGCGGCACGCGTAGCCCCCCCCCCAGGGCCGTCGCGTGGCGCGAGGCCCCTTCTGATCAAATCTTAAATTTTGATTTTTTACGCTTTGGTCCTTGGCTCTTGGGAACTTTGCTACGACTTTATTTCTTGCACTTTGAACCCTCCAAATTGACTTATTAGGGCATTAAGACATATACCCACTTTGTTAAGTCCTCGGTTAACTTTATTGTTATCCGAAAAGTCATAACTTTCAACGTTGACGCTTTAACCCCTTGTATACGAATTTGATCATAACTTTCTCATACGATAACGAAACTTTATGAAATTTATATCGTGCATTCTAGTGAGCATAATTAACCGTTACAAAGCTTCGGGTTTGTCAAAAGGTTACTCAGAGGTATAACTTAAACATGTTGACACATTTAACCCCTGTAGTTTGTAATCTCTCACTTTCTTTCATATATAGCTTCGTATGATCCATGATTTATTCGTTTGAAGGTATGAGCATCATGTAGGGTTAATTTACAATATATTTATTCACTGTTGACATTTAGAACTCGTATATTCACATACTTTCCATGATTGTCAACTTTAATCCTTTTATAATATTCTTTCACACGATCAAACCTATGACACGTGTCAACACATTATAGGACGTGAATTTTCGAGGTGTTACACTGGCGCCGGCGGTTGTTGGAATCCATCTGATGTGGTGGTCCCCAGCGGCTTCAACGGCGGGGAATGAGAGCGTGAGCATGTTGATGACGAGGATTGATGCAGAGATCACGAGAAGAGCTGTTGATTTGTACATTTTTGCGGTGGTTTCTCTCTCTAGAAGGGTTTTCTTTTCTCTGGGTACTGACAGGGTTGAATGATAAAAGATGAAAAAAAGGAGGTTTTAAAGGGGAGCATATTGTTGAAAGATGAGAGTTGTGTTATATTTAATCCTTTTAGTTTTGGAGAATTGTCATTGTTGATGAGCATTGTTTTACTTAGTTGGAAAGTGTGTTATAGCTTTGTTTGATGAGCAATTTTGTACAAAATGGTTATTGAGTTATTGTGGTTTAAATTAACTTTTTTTAGCCAATGAGCTAGTGGCAGAGTGGTAAGGGAGAGACCTGATGTTCCAAGTGATCCAGGTTTGCTTTGTACCCCGCTGTTTAGTTTTGGCGACACCTGATGATGATGGCGGTGGGGTTTCCCACCAGCTTTGCCTCCCCCCATACTTTCACGATTTTTCAATTTTAGCTCATTCACTTTGGTACCTTCAAAGTTTCATAAAATGACAAATTTAGTCCCTAAACTACTACTCCATTTTATACATAGTTTGGTTTTGACACCCCAAACCTTCATAAGATTTAGTTTTCCCCTGTTGCGACTTTTGTTTCTTCTCCACATCTAAAAGGCTAGATGATTTATGTACCAAATTAAACAAAGCATCTGCAATCATACAATGGATTCTAAAACTACCTCTAAGTGAAAAATAAAAGACCAAAAGTACATAATTTCATGTTTAAAACAAGAAATTGAAACACATTTAGGAAATGCAATTTTTAACCATTTAACTTTTTATAAACTTTGTAAATGCCACTTTGACCCTCTCGAGAGTTTTTGTCTTGACGATATAAATTCGAATTAGTCGAATCGCGTATAATACGTTATGATTGTACGATATAAATTCGATTTATGTTACGTTTTGATCCAATCGCAATGCAACTATAAGATACATTGAGTTCAATCAGATACGTCAAAACATGCATTTTCATATGGTTAACACATCACATAATGCTTGGACTAATCCGTTCAATATTTGTGAAGTACCCGCGCCGCAATGTGCTCGGGTCTTATTACTAGTACGTGCTTAAATTACAAACCAACACTTTTGATCCTTATATTTTTATCTTACTAAGTATAATATAAAAAGAATGTCGTTTAAAATAAACTAGGTTTATGCGCCGCAAGTAACCCAAATATTCTGTTTTATAATATGTACGTATGTGTTTCGGATATTTGTACATACTATTCATAACACAATCTCAATAAAAATTATATCGAGATGTAGATAAAAATACGATCGTTAATTTTTTTTAACTAAGTTTAAGAATTGTAGAGTAACTTTATTAAAGTCTAGGAGTAGTAGCGTTTGTCCCCTAATACAAACAGTCACTATTTCCCCAGGTTGGTTCGTCACGGTAGTAAGAGGAAAATGCTAAAAGACGAAATACTAAAAGTATTAAAAGTAGAGAGACTAAGCATATGTGCTACTAAAGTTCAAGTAGAGAGACTAAACACGCATTAAAAAAATTTAACCAATAAAAAGATTTTTTTATTCAAAAATAGAAGAGCTAAAGACGCATATTAGCGAAGTTGGAGGTTTAAAAGTAAAATACAAAATATTTAAAATAAACAAAAGGCCATGACCAATGGAGAAGTGTGTGAACGCGTTGTAGGATCGTGTTTGACTCCCGAACGATTGCGGACGACACGTATAACGTGCGGAATCCGTGTACGTGTGTGGACCGAACACAAGAACTAATTATAACGATGATTCTATTAAGATTTGACAAAGTTTTACACCTTGAATCACCACCTTTTGCTACTTTCTCTCTCTAGAATCCAAGAGCTCTCCAATGTAACAAATGGCCAAAAGTTCTTAAAATGTAACATAACATGACTATTTATAGGGAAGGACTAATGAAGGCTCCTTTAGTTCTCTTGCTCCATCCGTCCGGATGGGCAACTATCCATCCGTCCGGATGGACTTCCCCTTTAATCTTTATTAGTTAAAGTGTTGTATTGTTCCATTTCTGCTACGTTGTACGATTGACGGAGGTAATAGACATTAATGCACTCACAAAGTGTCAGGCAGGTGGCTGGTCCTATTCCTGGCCATGGCCTTTAGTAGAGGGACTATACATGTATACTACCAAAGGTAAATCACAAGGACTAAACACGCATTTTAAAAAACTTAACCAAAAAATAGTAACGGTTTTTTAGGAATAGAGGGGCTAAAGATGTATATTAGCGAAATCGAAGGTTTAAAAGTAAAATGCAAAATAATTTAAAAAAAGCCACAACCAATGGGTAAGCGCCAGGAAGCTACCTGGCACTATTCCCGACCATGCCTTTGAAGACCAAGATTTGATCTTTGAACAATGATGATTTCTTGTTATGAATGCAATATCAAGTGTGGAATCCAAGTTATAGCACCAAACCAAGCATAATACAACCAAGAACACCAAGATATACTCAATAAACTTCCATATATTGATTTTGGCAGAGTTTGTTACATATTACACAACGTGCACACTCAAAGCTCCCAAAACTCTCAAAACCATTTTGTCTAAAGGACAATTGTTGTTTATATAGGCAACAACACCAACCCAAACGACATTGGTTTAGGACTAAACGACAAGCCATGTCGTTTGGACTTAAGAACAAACGACACATGATATCGTTTGGTGATTCCAATCGATAATCTCATTCCAAACAACAACCAATGTTGTTTGGATTTATATATGTTGTTTGTAATGCATTGTACAGGTCAAACGACATGAGGATGTCGTTTGGCTTTGGTCAACTTACACAAAATCAAACATAAATAAACTTTAACCATTTAAACAAACACCCAAATCTATATATTAAGACTAATTACAAGCTACAGACAAAAAGTGCATCGACAAACACCCCCTTGGATGTAGCTTATAATTCTTCGGTCTTCAAATCTTCGGGTCTTCCGAGTATTGTTGATGAGTAGTCGTCCATTTGTTCCCAGAGTTAGATCTCGTAAAAGTAACATATTTGAACAACCTTTTGAAACTTCAACGCTTGAATTACATCATCGTCTTCATAAAATTTCTGGTTGTTGAACAGCGTCTGGATATCCTTCTTTGACATGTTCACAATCCACAAACAATCTAGGATTCGAACATTCGGTGTACCCAGAACTCTCTTTATCTCCAGAAGAGTCACCATCACCAACACTCTTGACAATTTCAGCATAGTACACAGTTCCTCCTTGACCCCCATTTCCCAACTATATGGTCCAATCACAACATTTATCAGCTTGAACAATCATAGATCTATTTGTGTTGGTGTTAGAAGGACCGACTTGGTTTGAATTGTTGACATGAACCATTGCTCTTTCTGTGTTGTTAGCTGGATTTGTGTTCTAGTTAGGTTGTCTTTGTTGGTTCTCAGGTTGATAAGTTCAGTTTCTGCTGTTGTTGTGGTGGCTTTGTGCATTCCCTCTTGAAATGTCATTTCTCTCCATAATTAAAATAAGTAACCAACTGTTAGGGCATGAATTTTATGCTAAGGATCATCTATCCTGAGACTGGGCACGGATCACGGATCCTTAATGGATGATGCAGGGAGTCTGAGGATCCAGAGTCTGAGGATCCAGGATCCTTAACAGAACATATGATTTCTAACAATTGTCACGTTTTTAATGTTTATATGCAGGTAATGGACGACATGGGCTTAGTCTTTGCTGGAATCTCGTGGAATATGCTTCATAGGCACGTGCTTGATGAAGAAATAACCGTTTTGGAGAACATGGGTGACCTCCACCTTTTTAGGAAAGTTTGTTGCTGGATATTTCTTATCTTTTAAGGGGAAAACGAGCTCATTTGAGGCATAGGTCGAACACACCACAAAAAAAACACACAACACTCGAATTCTCTGCAAACACTTAGCGAAATACACACATTTATACTAGAAATTCATTGTATTGAGCTTGTTTTCTTCCAAAGTTGTACAAGGATCATTATTGTTTTTGCAATATATTTGGTGATCGGTAGTTTCCATCACCCGAGGTTTTTTATGCTGGAGATCTTCTAAAGATCAAGGGATTTTTCCTCGTATAAATCTCGGTGTTCATCGTTGATTTCATATACTTGTCATTCATACAATTAACCAAGCATCATTCCTCACAACAAAGATTTGGTTGCATTATCTTAGCCTGATTTTTGACCAAAACACCAACCTTTTATCAAAACCGTACTTTGTGTCCTTTCTGCTTTCAAGACTTGTTCTTCTAGTTCTTTCCATAAAATCCTTGGCTATTCTCATTACACTTACCCACTTTGTATCCATTAGCCCTGTTTCATCCTTATCTTCCTGCGCATAATCCTCACTAGTCATATTGATGTTACAAATTTGACCGACAAATAATACGTAATAAGAACTCACTAGAGTGTTTAGAAGCTCCATGTGTTCCTTGGCAACTTCTGCACTTACTTTGTTGAAGTTTGAGGTATCAAGACGAACAGTATTTGGGTTAGGTGTTGGGCCAACATTGAAGTTAGATGAATTACCATAACAAGCTTGTTGATTTGGGTCTGGTATTGGTCTAATATTGAAGTTAGATGAATTACCATAGCAAGCTTGTTGATTTGAGTTATTCGGATCAAGAAAGGGTGGAGGTACAAAGGTAGAAGCAGAAGGTGCACAAGCATCGAATGTAGGCTGTGAAGGTATGAAGGGATTGGTATTTGAATCAAAAGTTGTTTAAAGTTTTGCAAGTTGAGCGGGTTGACTTGCACCACTAATCTCGCCACTAATTCCAAAATACATTTCCGAATTCTGAGGAACTGGTATTCTCTTTGCTTTCCGGATTCCAAAATACATTTCTGGACCTTGATGCCATAGGTATGTTGACCCATATCTTATGCATGAGATGCTCAGGGTACATGGGATGTACCCCGTGGGACGTTAGAAACAGTGTACATATGACAAGGCTTGAATGTACACCCCTTTGTTTGCTAGGATTTACACTAAGAGCTTAGTATAACATAGTGCCATACAAAACAATGTTTATACACTTGATGACACTTTTAAAGATTCACAAGTTCTAAATGTTTAAATACCTTAAGATACTTTGAATATCCCTACTCACACTTTGAATTCCCCAAAAAATTCCAACACCAAACGGTGCTCCGCATCTTTGGGATCTAGCACTTTGCTTATCTTTCAATCATTTCAATTACACTCTACGGTCTCCTTCGAAGAAATTTCGGGACTAAATTTCCTAAAGTAGGGGAGACTGTAACCCGTGTGCAAAATTTTGGGCTTTCAAAAGCTTTTTCTTTTGTAAGCGTTTCGTTAATCGACACTTAAGCGTAATCCATTTAACGAAACATACACTCCAGAATGAGGACATAAGCTACACATACCCTAAATACCCTTTACATAACTTTTAAATAAGTTTCGAAGGGTTAGGGATGACGAAAACACGCTTATTTAAGTGCAAGGACTATTTCCGACAAACTACGAAAGTCTGCCAATTCTCGTATTTCTAAATACAGACCTCATATACGAATCCAAATATTTTTGTACTCAATAAAATCTTGTATTTTATTGATAAGAATGCAAAGATATCATTCGTTGCGTAATTTTGTCCGTTTTCGTGTTCGTTTGGGCGTTTGACGTAATTTAACGAAAAACGCGACCGTACAACCGAACGAACTAACATCCACGACACTTTCGGACAAAAACCAAGCTACATATGTGTCACGCCCCAACAGATGGAGGAATCATCAGGGCGTGACACTGAGCGAAACAGATTGTCCAGGAGAATCCATAATAACTATTAATGACAATATATTTAACGTTTAATATCCCATACTATCAAACATATAAAGCAAACAGTCATTACAGATATCAATCTCAAGAACAAAGACTATTCTGACAACTCAGATTTATTTAGTGTGTTTCTAGACTTCCTAGCTTGATTCATCACAGCATAGCATCCTATGAACCTGGTACATACGTTAAAATAAAGTCAATACATAAAATGTAAAGGTGAGTACACAAGTTTGCATAGTATATAGTAGTAAAAGCGTTTACGCATAACCAACATGTAACTCGTAACGGGCGAAGCATGTAACTATCAAGCAATGACTACACTTAACCACGAGACTGCGTTGTAGAGTATACACGACACATGTTCAGCGAACACGTGAAGTAAAGTGATGTGATCCCTAGCAACCCCTGTCCATGACAGGTGTTGAGTCCAAACTATAGTACTATCGTTGCTAGAGGCGGTATAGTGTAACACTGTATAGCATAGTACAAGCATCCAAAGTACACATATAGCATGCAGGAGCGGTTAGCGTTCATAAAGTGTTTGCGTTGTGTGTTGTGTTTTGATATAGAACGTATGTAACACCGAAAAGTGCGTTAAAAGAAAATGGGTTGGAGTATACTCACAGTATGTGTTTAACAAATAAACACAACCTTGATTGGATTGAAGGGAGCGCGTTGAGTTAGCCTGAGCATAGAACAGTAGCATAAGCGTTGAATAGAGTGTAAACAGTGCATTAACAGAATGTCGAATGGTTGGGTGTTCGAAAGGTGATTCGAACGGATGGGTCTCCATTCGAGCGGATGGTCATCCAAGCGGATGACCATTCGAACGGAAGGCTATTCGAATGAGGTGTGAGTGTGTTTATTTGTAAAATTGTTAAAGTTCGAAGTTTTATCAAATCGTTTTGAACAAGGATTAGTATGAGGAACAGGTCACTTGGTCGGATGGTCATTCGATCGAATGGTCATCCGATCGAATGGCCACTCGAGTGGGCGATCTGTTATTTGAAAATTTTACAAATTTTCCATAAAAATTTGAAGTTTAACGGAGACGGAGTGACGACGTGTCAAACAACGGGAATACACCAAGCCTAGTTTATTCGATCGAATGGTCTCAGCCCATTCGGTCGAAGTTACTGTTCTTGATGAAGACCCATGTTCAACCCGTTAATCGATCATCTCTCCGGTGGAAATCCGTTTTCAAGCCGACTCTCAACTAAGGAACGTGTAGAGAGTCTGAATGAGTCCAGATTCCATCGGTTTTTGTATGAAAGTTGAAGAAAAGTTTGAAAACAGATGAAAATTGTTGAAATCTTGTTGAGATCTAAGTTGAAAAATGTGAAAATCCTTTAGTTCTGGACCAATCTCGATCAATTGGAGCCCCATAACAGTTTTCCAAAGCAAACCGAGAGGAAAACTACCTTCAAGAGGTCCAAATCAACGATTTCGAGAAGGAAACTAGTGTCTGTGTGTGATTTTGATGAAGAAGATGATGTAAAAGTGTTTGGTGATGAAGGTTGTACTAGATTTGAGGAGAAATACTTACGAAATAGCCTTGAATCGCGAGTAAAAGTTTCTGAGAGCGACTTGAGTGCGTGTGGTCGGATGGAGGTGTCAAATCAGTGAAAGGGAGGTGTACGATGGTATTTATAGAGGATGTGTGAGGGTTTAAGTCGGTGCGTGAGGGTTGGGTCGGATGTCTGTCCGGTCGAATGGCCATCCGGTCGGATGGTCATCCGGATGGATGTCCATTCGATCGGATGTTCATTCGGACAGCCGGGTTGCATTTGTTAGTTTTCCAACTTTCATTTCGTTGAGTTTGCGTTGCGTTTGCGATAGCGTTTAGTCTAAACAAGCGATGTAACATGCGATAATTTGCGTTTAAATAGTAAGCATTATAAACAGCGTGAAATGCGATAACTGTGTTTGAATAAGCGTTGTAATAGGTGTTTAAAAATCATAGTTTAACCCATAGCGATAATCGAAATCTCGGGAGTACAAGCGATTACGAATAAAAGACAGCGATAAGTAATAACCTTAAAAGTCGGGTTGTTACAATATGCTTTAACGTCCTTATATAACCTAAATATTAGGTTAAAGGGGTTAAAAATGGCAAACAAGTGAAAATACAAGTCCAAGGGCCAAAAATGTCAAAAAAATAATAAAGATTTTGCTTCTTCACCAAGTTTTGATTATTTTAATGATCTTGGGGACCAAGTTATGTATTATCCAAGTATTAAATCTGATCCTAACACTTGTTGCAATCTTGTTAATCCTTGGGGAACACTCTAGCCACATGTCATGATCCTATGACTTCAAGACTAGTATAAATAACCACCTTCATTCACTTTAAAACTTGCTCATTTCACTTCTTTCTTCTCCCTACTTCTTGGAGCTTGCTTCCATCATTTGGAAGCCTCCCACATGAGATCTTAAGTGTATCCAAACTCAAGTAAGTTCTCATCCTAGTCTATTTTAATTCTTTTAGCTATTTTGAGCTAAAAGTCAAACAGTTTGACTTACTATTTGACTTTCGGTTTTGACCATAATTGGTCAAGTCAAAATTCAATTGAACTTTGTAACGTGATCGTAATCACAAAGGTTATAATCCCTTGTGATTATACCTACTGATTACCACGTTTACTAGTCGAAGTGACGAGTCAAAGTTTCGGTAAAAAATGCGCATTTTGTGCATTTTACGATGAAACCATTTTTAGGTATCAAAACACTAAGTTTTGATACCAAATCAGTTTTGCAACTTAGTTAAACATGTTTAACTCGTCACTTCTAGTTTAGTGCTTATTTAGGGTCGTAAGTCGAGCGGTCTTGACCACCGCTTTGACTTTCAAATCCGACCCGTTTGGTCGATCTTAGGATCCGACCAAACACATATTTGTGACCATAGTTGTATAGGGAATAACCTCCTGAGGTTATACCTTTTGGTCACGTCGTTTGGTTAGTTATATGATAAGTAGTTCCTATATGCCTAAAAATGACCAAAATGCTCTTTTGCCGCATAAATTCATGTTAAACATATGTAACCAACTTTTTTGACATATAAACTGATGTTGCAACTTTATTAAACTTGTTTTGGCATATAAGACTTATCATAGGACTAGTTTGACCATCCGAACGTATATTTACGCAAACGACACGTTAACGTAGTGTAAACTACCTTAACCGATCATAACGGGTCAAAAGCACTTAGGTTTCATTCCAAATCAGAATGTTAAGTTTAGTAAACCATTTCATATGAGTTCCAACACTCATTTGGTTTATAAAACCTCATTCTATCTGATTCCTCAATTTATGTCCCGTTACACTAACATAGTATCCGATACACTAGGAACCACTTCAACACTTGAACTCTTGATCCTTAAGGCTTTGTTATATCATTTGAACAAGACCTATATGCAACCCCAAGTGTGTACATAGCTTCCCCTCTTTTACTTTTTTCAAATGTTTTGGGGTGATTCATATGTGTAACCGACTTATTTTCAAATGTATGGCATATATGTGTTTACTAACTGCTTTTATGTGTATTATTCCGATTATGCAAACACGACGATTGAGAATAAATCCTTATAGTATCTATCTATCTTCATAGATTGATTCTTGTAGGATACTTGAAGTACAGTCTTAAATCTTTCTATCTTTATAGCAAGATTTCTAAGAAGTGCTTTACACAATGATGGTGATTGTTTATGTGTTGAGATTGTTGGTGATTTAGATAACGAAACTAAAGTAACACAATAAGGACATAGTGGATACGCCGCTGGTACTTCCTATATATAAGCGTGCTTATTGTATTACCCTTCGTGGCGTTATCCCAAACCACCATTAGGATTTAGGATGTTATGATTCAATGATTCAATGTTCGATTATCCAAATCCTTATAGTATCTATCTATCATTCTATCTTCATAGATTGATTCTTGTAGGATGTTTAAAGTGCTAATTTGGAGTCCTTGTTTGAATTCATTATATACTTTAATGTGTATGTTAAGATTCAATGTGACCAAACCAAATCCTTATAGCATCTATCTATTTTCATAGTAGATTCTAGTGGGATGTTTAAAGTATTAAATTGAAGTCCTTGATAGGATTTAATTGTATACTTTAATGCGTATGTTATGATTCATTGTGACGAAAATCGGATCCTTGTAGTATCTATCTATCTTCATAGTTAGACACTTGTTGGATTTTAAAGTACAATTGAAGTCCTTGATTGGATTCATTGTGCACTTTAATGCGTGTTTGCAAGTTGATGACCAGTTGATGATTATGTGTTTATGTGGTTAGTAGTGATTTAGATAACGAAGCGAGTGTTATACCATAAGAACATGGTGGATATGCCGCTAGTACTTCCTATATATAAGTGTTCTTATTGTATTACTCTTGTAGCGTTATCCAAATCACTTTAGGATTTATGTGTTTAGTTGATTCAATGTACAATTATCCAAATCCTTGCAGAATCTTCCATATTTTCATATGATAGATTCTTAGAAGGATACCCAAAGTATTATTTTAAATCATTGATTTGATTTCTAAATAATACTCACACGAGTTATGATAGATTCTAATAGTGTTATTGTTAATCCTTGATTGGATTTCTAATAACACACTTACAAATTCTATGACCGATTTTAATGTGATTACAAAGATGCAAGTACAATTTCCAATGACATAAAAAATTAACTAGTAATAATCATATTGCCATATACAAAACACTTTTGTCGCAAGTTTTCACAATGAAGATAATGTTTTTCAATACTAAACCTTTTTGCCATTCCTTGGCTTCAAAGATTCCGTTTTCAATAGACGACTCTCGTAGTTGTCAAAGTATTGCAACACTAAACTTTTTACAATTTATTTGGTTAAAAAAACCTATGTACTTGCCAGCTTTTATGCTGACTCTCATTTTCACATATGTTTCAGGATTCGATTATTCAAGCATGCAAAGCACAGGATTGCATCCGGGCCTTAGACTTCTATCACACCCTGACTTCTGCGGAAGCGTATGTTGTGTGACTTGCTAAATATCATTGCATTCAATTATAATAAACAACTATACGATCAAAATGATGCTCATTCATTCATAAAGTTCAAAACATTAAAAACACCAGTCATTTAAGTTTCAAACAACACAACCTCTGTTTAAGTTACAAACCAACAAAAGTGGATGACATCTAAACTTGAAATTTACATCCAGAAACAACACCAGCGCCCATGATCCAACTTGTTTCCTGAAATACATGTAATTTTGAAAACATCAACAAAAGTTGAGTGAGTTCATGAGTTTTGTTTGTGTACTGATGAAACTTGTAAACATTTGAGAGACTCCTTTGAAAACAGGTATGAAAAGCGTCTATGAACAGATCAATTAATATTTTGCAAGGACATTAATGCATGAGAAGGCATAGGGAGTACTCAATATGAGTAGGCTTTTGTCTTTGTCGAATCCTGTAGGATTATTTTATGACCCAAATGACTCGATCAGAAGAGTTTTTCTCAATACGAAAGGCGGAAACAGACATATCGAGTTCAATTCAGCTAGAATATCACTTTAAACTGTCTTTAGATTGATTTGACAAAGTTTTACAGCGAGTAGACACTTCGGCAGCACTTCAGCTCTCAAACCGGAATCACAGAACTATTTCAAACGAAATCAGCAGACACATATATATAGGTGAGGTAATTCCGCTTGAAACTGCCTCAAGCGAAATCACATTCAAGCGGAATCACTGATTTCGTTTGAACGTGACATGGTGATTTCAAACGAAATTACAACTTCTAATTCCGTTTGAAATTGCCTCTCACCCTATATTTGACATTTTTCTCGTATAACGTGCCCTGATCTATCTACAAACATACAAGACTCGATACAAGACGAAGTTGACAGATGCATGCACCAAGAAACTCCCCCTCGAATGTTGACAAGTCTTCAGTGTCGAGTCTTCAACATCTTCAGTCCTTATCAGTCTTTTCTGCTCTCTTTCTGAAGTATCTAACAATGTAAAAAATACTCAATCTTCTCTTTCTTTTTCTTCCAGAATCGCAACCTGGCTCCATACTCCTCTTGATCAGGTCTCTTGATTCCTTAAGTTCATCAGCATCATCAGCTTGTATGAACATTAGGTCCAGAATCAGATCTGGCTAACCTGCACGTTCTTAACCCAGAAATAAATTTCATAACTTTATCATATTACAAATTTATTCTCTGCTTACCACTTGTAAATTCCAAAACAACATCATTTGCAAGAATAAAATGATTTTACATTTAAAAATTCTGATGACCACTTGTAAGCAAACATTCAAAACATTAAATGATTTTACAATGTAAATCTCTGATGAACCACTTGTTAAAAATTTTCACACACTCTCCCAAACCTGTTCATCATGTTTAGCACTCGGAATTTTGAAAAATCAGCTCTTCAACATCAGTTGTCGAAAATCTTTTTGGATTTTTCAAAATTTATGCTAAAACACACTAAAATCTTTTTGGATTTTTGAACTTGAAAAACAATATAGAAAAGAAATATATACCGACAATATTTTTGTGAGTTTGTGTAAGAGGATCATATCAGTTTTTGAGACAAATCACCAACACCGTTAAGCTTTAAACATTTTAAGTTCTAAACGATTCACTTAGATTGTCAGTATATTGATCCACTTAAATTTTCACACAAAGTTCAACTGATTCGAGATACGAATTAATGTTTTAGAGACTTAAAACTTATTTGTGTGTCCCACCTCAGAATATACTCCCATATACAGATCCCAATATTCAGTCTTACAGGTAAGTATACCTAGATGATATCTGTAAAGGGTTAAATGCGAGGGACGTGAGAGCTCAGGCTATTGCTTCCGCAAAATCAGAGAGATGATGGCTTCGACTTTTGGTGTGTTCCCTTTAGAGAATCTTTTCTTCAACATCACATGATTAGCATTTTGCAATGTTTCATCATTTTTTTTACTGAGGGTGAGCTATATTTCAAGCAAGCGTAAAGTATTATACGGGGACTAGGCCATTGCTTCCGCAAAATCAGAAGTCCCGGGATAATACCCCAGATATCACTGAGTATAAAGACCTAGTATCTTAGAAAGAGGGGCCTTTCAAACAAGATTTCGGGGGTTACCCATATATCCGAGAGATGTTCCCCACGATATAAGTAAGTTTGAAATTTAGGTTTATATCTCGTCACAATCTACTAAATGTGTAAAAACCTACTGGCACATCATCAGTGAGACCGTTTGTCACATTTGACTTTCCAATTCTTTAGCGTGCTGTGATAGTCCACTGATGTACTATCATTTCCTCTTTTCTCAACAAAACTCATTTTTAATTTTATCATGTTTTTGACTTTTTCAAAATTTTCAATGTTTTTGGATTTTCTGAAAAATCTTACTCCCCCTAAAATACAAAATCATTTAAAGGAAATTTGAAAACAAACTGTACAAGGTAAAGTGACAACTGATATCGAATCACTTCAATTCGCCATTCACTTGGCATAAACAATCAGAACTCCCCCTTACAACAAACTATTTTCCCATTATGATTTCAAAACACTTAAGTTTGTTTTAATCAAATGGTTTCTCCGGAAGATTAGTTTTGTTGATTTCATAAAACCACTTGTAAGTTAGGGTTTCATCACATTGTTTTTCAACCATTTGAAAAACTTAACAATTTTAAAAACAAATATCACTTGTAGAAAATCAAGTACAATTTAATGTCCCTGATTTACCACTTGTAAAAAACAATTCAATAACCACTTGTAAGTCGAAATATCACCGAAGTGAATTTCTCAAGAAAGATGCCGATACCTGCTCCACACTTACCAACCTGGGAGCTCCGGCAAGTCCAGAGTTTATTCATCATAATAGGTTCCATCCCAGTCACAAACCTGGGACGACCCATTGTTACCTGGTTTCTTCATTTTCTTCTTATAAAATTCGTTTATCCCCTTTACCTTTCCATCAACCATTTTTCCAAAAATGTGTTTCACTTTGGGGTTAAAGGTTTTCTCAACATCAAATTCTTTCTTTTCTGAGAAAAATTGATTTGAAATCTCGATTTTACCAACTTTTTGTTTAAAATTCTCAGCCCTCAATGGTGGAAAATTTGCATCATCCATTGGTGGAACTGACTTTCCATCTTTTAACTCAACATGTGGCTCCTCTGACTTTGTGGAATCAAATTCATCGCCAGAAGATAGCTCCTCTGATTTTAATAAATCAGAATCATTGCTAGAACTGTCATCAAATTTCTTAACAACCCATTTTTGGTTATCAAGATTCACTTTTCTCTTGTAAAATCTCTTTGAACATTCACCAACTTCAAATTTCGAATTTTTGAAAACTTTGAATTGTTCAGTTGGTGATTCATTCTCAACTATCTTTTCTTTTAGTTTAAGAGAAACTCCTTGTTTTGTTTGGATTTCCTTTGGACAATTCCTGGCAATATGACCAACGGTTTTGCATTGAAAACAGGTTTTTGTTTCCTTTTTCTGAGCAACATCCTTCTTCATTTCCTCTTGCTTCTTCGCAAGGAATTCTTTGTTTGATTGATTCCTGAACAATTGCTCTTTTTCTTCTTCTGTTGATATTCCTGAAACAAACACAGTTTTTGGTTTATAAGTTTTTTCATTTTTATAAATTTTCGGTGGAATAAAACCAAGTCCTTTTCTTTTGAAATTACCGTTATGGTTTGGTTTCTTTTGAAAACCAGAACCAGAACTGTAACCCTTTTTCTTGTTTAATCTTTGTTGAACTCTTGAGGTGTAAGGTTTAGATTTTTCAGAAAGATTTACATCTTTTATTTTAGAAATATTAATTTCTGTTAGTTTGAAAACCTTTTTGATCATGTCAGATTTAACACCTCTTATTGTAAATTCTTCATCAGAATATAATTTGTCAGAATCATTCAAAGTATATGCCACTTTGATTGGTTCGTCATTCAAATTAGATTTTGATAACAAAAACTCTTTATTGTAAACCCATTTCTCCTTTTTGACTGTTGACTTTGACTTGTCAGATTTTAACTCTGAGTTTGACTCCAACTTTGACTCCTCGGTTTCATCGTTATCCAACACCGGATCGACCACTTTCTTTATTAATTTGGACTCATGATCAATGTCAGACGATGTGAAAGTAACATCAATATTGTCTGGCAAATTTTCTGAAGACTCAGACTCCCACTGTAAATTGGTTGCCTTTTTGACTCTTTCTAAATTTGGATTTCTAGGGGAATATCCATTTTCAAGCGGGGGCGGACAGTTGTTGTAATTAGTACTTTGTTTCTTACTAGATGTCTTTACTTCAGTATCCTTTTTCTTTTCAGAGATCTTGTCTTCAGGTATTTCCTCTTCATCAAATGCCTTCATGCCTTCAACAGTTGGATAAACCCTGTCCATAACATAAGAAGTACATGAGTAACTTTTTAACAACCTATTAACTCTTTCTGTTTCAATCCTTTGTGTTTCCAGTTTCTGTTCAAGCACAACACATTTTTCAATGTAACTGTTAACACTTTTCTGCTTTGTCATGAAAGCTCCTTGAAGTGTTTTCATAGTTGTTGCTTGTTCACTGCTTGACAGATTGCACTGATTCATTGCTTTATTCAAAACATCGTATGATTCCTTCAATCTGTTCATGTTATGAATCAAAGTATTATTTTTCTTCTTTACTGCTTCACAATTTTCACATATCACCGGAATCTTTTGTGCATCAGCTTCTGCTTCAATTTTAAAAACTGAAATATCTTTGACCGTTTTCCTTATCACTGGAACTTCTTCATCATCACTGCTAACGGGTTTTTTAACTTTCTTCTTTTTCTTTTTAGCTTTTTCATCATCACTGTCACTCTCTTCTATCAATTTTAAATCCTTTTCCAATCTCCTTGCATAATAATCATCATCATTATCACTATCTTCAGCAACTTTAGCAACAAAAGCTTTGTGATTTGAAATTTTGTTAGGATCATAATCATCCCAACTGAAATTTGCCCAGCTAAACCCTTCTGGTAATTTTTCATCATCTTGGTTTATCAGACATGCTTTACTATCAGCTGAAACATATTTGTCCCAACTGAAGTCTTTCAATGATTTCTTATCTTCTTGATTCACCATACATGCTCTCTTTGATGACTCTTCGATTGTCTTCCTGGGATGTGCAGTTTGTGGCTCTTGTTTGTGTTGAGCAACTTGATGATAAATTGCTTTCCGATAATTGTCATTGTTGTTGAACGGATTTTGAGCTCCACTTACTTCGCGATTTGTGCACTCCCTCTTGAAATGTCCTTTTTCCCTGCAACAAAAACAAGTAACTTTAGATTTATCAAAACCTAAAGTAGAAACATTTGCATCACGGAAATCATCTCTTCCCATAAATTGTTTAAACTTTTCAGCTCTTCTCAAAACACTCGCCAAACACCACTTTATATCCATCAATCCTATCTCCTCATCATCAATCTGATCGTAATCCTTTTTTGTCAACATTGGATTCCCGATCTTTCCTGCTACTAGACTTCCATATGATTCCAGCACAGTTCCCAACAAAGACATGTGACTTTTTGCAATCTCTTCCGAAAAATTTTGATCATTTTCAAGATTTAACACAATATTGCATTGAAGCTTCTTTCCATTCTTGGTTGTTGAAAAGTTTGGATCATATGATGGATATGAAGAAAATTCAGTTTTGCTGTTTGATCCTTTAGATGACCCTCCAGAAGAACTCTTAGCATTGAATGCTATTTCAACTTTTGGTGACATGTTGGTCTTGTCACTGATACTTCCTTTATAATACAGACCGATATCTTGTTCACCATCAAAATCTTTCATTCTTGAGATCTTTCTTTGCTCCATCTCTTGAGCTTCAAGTTTTTCAATGAACTTGTTCAATGTCAGATTCCCAAAATCTTTCTTATTTCTCAACATCATAAGATATCTGCCCCAAGTTTCATGTGGCAATGCATCAGCCAACTTTTCTACCAACTCTTCATTATCTTTATTGATGCTCACTCTCTTCATTTGAACTAGCAAATTGCAATATCTTTCGATGATCTGCTTGGTGCTTTCAGTTCTCAAACCACGAAATAAATTGAATTCTTTCTTCAAAAGTGACTTTTTGTTCTTGATCATTTCTTTACTTCCAACAAACTTTGATTTTATAGCTCTCCAAATAGAATATGCACTTCCAGTGTGTTGCAGTAAAAACAAAATATCTTCTTTAACTGCTTGATGCAATAGACTAATCATCATCTTTTCATTTTTGTATTTCTTTCTATCATCAACACTTAGATCTTTAATAGCAATCTCCTCTTCCTCATCATTCAACGGTCTAACATATTTTGTCTCAACACATTCCCAAGCATCCAAATAATTTGCTTGTACCCAATTCTCAAATCGTTCCTCCCATCCTTTATACTCCTCGATATTCATGAGCTTAGGCGGTTTTTGTATAGTGCCCGTTTCATTTTCCATGTTCAAGTTCTGAGTAACAGATGCCGGAGTAGTCAGGGTAGTAGCAAAAGCGTTATAAAATTCCTCTTCCATGTTTCGGTAACAAGTTTCACAAAATTCTGACACTTTCAAATGAAATCAAACTCAAACGGAATCCCTTCTTCAAACTGAATACCCTTTCAAACGAGATCACAGTTGAAGCGAAATCACTTGCTCAAACGAAATACCTCTTTCACATGGAATTACCTGATTTCGTGTGAAACAACACCCTTTCAAACGGAATAGCAACTTGGAGCGAAATTATGCTATTTCACGCGGAATCACTCAAGCGAAATCAGGTTTCGAGCGGAATTAAGCGCAATTTCAAACGAAATTATGCTGATGTCATGATTCTCGAGCTGTTTTTTCAAGCGAAATTACAAAATTTTACCAATTTTAGATCGAATTAAGGTCCAAATCTTTCAAGGATTTGTTAAAACACAGTTTTACACAATATGTGAGAAAATTAGCCGATTTTAACCGTCAAATCAAATTAATTTTGAAAAAGAAGGTGTAGAAATCAGATTTTGCAACTGAATTGGTAAGAACTCTTCTTCCTGAGCTCTGATACCACTTGTAGGATCGTTTTGTGACCCAAATGAGTCGATCAGAAGAGTTTTTCTCAATACGAAATGCGGAAACAGACGTATCGAGTTTAATTCAGCTAGAATATCACTTTAAACTGTCTTTAGATTGATTTGACAAAGTTTTACAGCGAGTAGACACTTCGGCAGCACTTCGGCTCTCAAACCGGAATCACAGAACTACTTCAAACGAAATCAGCAGACACATATATATATAGGTGAGGTAATTCTACTTGAAACTGCCTCAAGCGAAATCACATTCAAGCGGAATCACTGATTTCGTTTGAACGTGACATGGTGATTTCAAACGAAATTACAACTTCTAATTCCGTTTGAAATTGCCTCTCACCCTATATTTGACATTTTTCTCGTATAACGTGCCCTGATCTATCTACAAACATACAAGACTCGATACAAGACGAAGTCGACAGACACATGCACCAACAAATCCCCTCGACTGTGTCGAATTCCCTCGACTGTGTCAAATTCACCTTGACTGTGTTGATGCGTGTGAAGTGTTATATATATTAGGTGTATATTTTAAGCCCCTTTAACACTTATTTTAGCCAAGTTTTAAATTTATAAAACACGATATTTTACTAACACTAAACACACATATGGGCAAGTGCACCTATCGTGAGCGTAGTATAGCGTTGGTAAGATACCGAGGTCGTCCAAGGACACAAAAGCTTTTAGTACCGGTTAATCCTCAACGTCTAATCAAAGTAAAAAGTTTAGAAAAATGTTTTAAACTAAGAAAAATAAAACTAACTAAAATGCTGAAAATAAAATAAAATAAAAACAGATAGACAAGATGAATCACTTGGTTCCGACTCGTATCTAGTATAACCTTTGATTATTTCCGCACTTTTGCACATAATTAAGAGATTATCTTAGTTATTGTAGTAGGCCCCTCTTTTGAAGGTGACGTTACCCTCACCCCAGTAGTTTGAGTCAGCAAGGATACAATCCTAAAAGGGTGGATTATTGGAAGATAATGAATTAAGTTATTAATGCAATATGGTAGGCCCCGCTTTTGGCGGTGACGTTACCCTCGGCTAAGTAGTCTGAGTCAGCAGGGATACAGTCCTAAATAGCCGGGTTATAGTATTAATAGTCGTTAACTTATGAGGGGATCAAAGAGTTTGGACCCCCGCCATCCAATACCGTGAAGCATTGAAGGAGGTCCTACTAAATTTGACCCAGGTCCATTGCAGGACCTCTAAACGCTGAACAATGGCAAGACCTTTACCAAACCGTTCCCTTAACCCCCGACCAGGTAGCCAACATACCTTCATATAGACCTTGGAGATATGAATGGTGAAAATCCTTTATTTTATATAGACAGTAAAATAATGCCAAGACACCACAGACAAACGATAAGGAAAGATCACCTTCAACATAAGTAACTAGTTATTAAAGTCATTAATACAAAACCAAATAAAAAGTGCAAAAGATTAGAAATAAAAAGTATTATACTAGACACTTTGTCTTCACCAAGTGATGTAAGAGACTTAGGCAAACATGGCCTTGATTGTCAAGAACTCTTACGATCAATCTTGGATCCCGAGACGACTCACACACTCTACGATGGACAATGGATGATGGTGGTGGATGATGGTGTTGTGATGGTGGTGGGTGGTGGATGAAGTGTGAGAGAGGTGGTGTGCCAAGGGATGAGTTGAAATGAAACCAAACACTCCTATTTATAGGCTGAACAGAAGGCTGGGCACGGCCCCGTGTCCGCTGGACACGCCCCCGTGCCTGTCTGACATTCTCTCTCTTCATTAATTGTAATTCGCAATTACAATTAATGCGCCTGCTGTACTTTCGCCACGCCCCCGTGTTCATTGGGCACGGCCCCGTGGTGGGCAATAGAAACTTCTATAGGTTTGTCTTTTCTGCTGCTTCTTGGGCACGGCCCCGTGCTGGCTGAGCACGGGGCGTGTTCAGTCTTCTGCCTTCTCTATTTTGCTTGGGAAGATGCCGTTGAGGGGTCGGGCAGTCCACTTATGTTCCTTTTCTTGTATTCATGTTGGATTTAGCTGTCTTTTTGCTTCTTTTGTGTTTTTGAGCTCATTTAATCCTGAAAATACAAAAGGAAGACAAAAACACTCCTTTTCCAATATTAGTACTTAAAAAGGGTTAGTTTTATGCCTCATTTGATGTAATTTATATGTTGCATTTTACACACATCAAATACCCCCACACTTGAACTTTTGCTTGTCCTCAAGCAAAACTCTTTAATATGTGGCTCACACTCCCAAATGGAATGGGTAGAAGAGAAGGTTTTGGCTTGTCGTAGAGTGTTGGGAATCCAAGATCTTTTTGGGTTTTATTTTTATCTATTTACAATCCTATTCGTAATGATTTATTTAGAACGTTTCATAGGAGAAATTACTTATTTGGGCATAACATGCCTTTTTAAAATTCCATTTATATACAAGTTCACATACCTCAAGGGAGAAATCACTCACACTCGGCCGAAGGTGTATTTTTAGTGAATCACTCGAGAGCGGCATGGAACTTATTCCTACCATAAGCTTGCCAAGCAATCAATCCTCCTCCTTTTTAACTTTTATACCTTTGTAAATATCAAGAGGACTTTGTGGGTTAAGGGTTAGGCTTGGGTTAAAGGTAGGTGGTTGGGATAGTGGTTAGTAGAAAAAGGGCGAAAAGCGTAACAAGTGTCGGTTTTCGTAGGACTTTCTATTTTTTTTTTTTTTGTAACTTTTATTTTGATGAAGCTTTTATTCAAACAAAGTTATTTTTTATTGTTTGTTTATCTTTCGCTTCATCATCAACACATTTTTTTTGAACGATCATACGGAAAAACCGAACTTGTTACTAAAACAAAGGATTAAAAATAAAAAAGGTTTTGGTGGGTAAAAGGGTTTTTGGTTTGGGTGATGAAATGAAAAGGTTTAGGCTCAAAAGGGCTAACTAGGGGGATTTTTTGGGTAGGTGGTAAAAGAAAAAGAAAAATAATGGTGTAGAAATAAAAAGGGTTAGTCCTAATGCCTCCATCATTTACTTACTCGGGTTTAAGTTGATAAGGACCGGGAATGTATCGTCATGGCAAGTTCTAGAGTCGTAAGAACCAAGCGGCTATTCACACAAGAAACGAAAAATGAGCATTTAGTTTAATGATATGTAATTGTATGCTCAATAAAGGCTCAAAACTCACTTTTGTGGGAATGGGTTTTTATGTGATCAAGTATATATAATCAAATTTTAACTAAGTTTGCCATGCCTTTTCATAATTTTCTTATGTTGGTTCTTTTTATCACTACGCTATCGGTTGTAAATTCGTAAAAATATAACCTTTTTGAGAACTTGAATTTCCCGAGTTAAACCTAGACAAGTAAAAAAAATGAATTTTTTGAAAAAATTTGGGGTGATTAGCGGTTCCAATAGAGTTTTGTGTAAGGCTTGTATTTAGGACTTGCAAGATTCAAGGTTTTAGCATCCCCCCCACATTTAAATTACACATTGTCCTCAATGTGTCCCAAAAATAAATTTTTAGGTTGATTAGATGTGTAAAATGGTGTTAAAAGCAAAAATTTATGTTACTGGTAGTCTGGACACGGCCCCGTGGGGACCGGACACGGCCCCGTGTTCAGGTGCCAGTAACAGAAATTAAAGAAACAGAAGCCTGGACACGGGGGCGTGTCTGGTGAACACGACCCGTGTCCAGTTACCTGAACTGGGCATTTTTCTGCATGGGGTTCAGCACGGGGCCGTCTTGGTTGGGCACGGCCCGTGTTGACCCTTCTGTAATGGAGAAAATTGTCGGGTTGCCTTGTTCTCGTGCATGGGGTTATTTTTCTCGTTCCCCTTTTCATCCCTTACCACCATGAGTGTGTTTTATTCCTGAAAATTAAAACTAACTAGAAAACATAAAAATTAATCTAAATTAAACTAAGGATAGTTCCGCGGAATGCCTCCGTGGTGCGCCACGTTTATAAGGGTCCTTGGCTAGACCCAAAGCCTTGTCATATGTTACCCAAGTGGGATGTATTGCATCCCATGTTACACCGTCGGAGAGCGTTATCCAAGCTTGAGTCTATGACCTTCATGTAGTTGACCGGGTCTTCTTCCTCTACTTTCTTTCCACATTCAAATTTTACTTCCTCATCTCCAAACTTCAATGTTAGAGTTCCGTCATTCATATCCACCACTGCTTGGGCGGTGGCTAGAAATGGCCTCCCGAGGATGAGAGGGACATCGGTGTCTTCTTCCATGTCTAGGATGACAAAGTCGGTTGGAAAGACTAAATTGTCAACCTTGACTAGCAGATTTTCAGCGACACCTTGTGGAAATTTGATGGACCTGTCGGCGAGTTGTATGCTCATCTTTGTAGGGCTTGTTGTTCCTAGGCCGAGTCGCTTGAACATTGGCGTGGGCATGAGGTTGATGCTAGCCCCAAGATCGGCTAAAGCATTACGGACGGGGGACTTCCCAATCGAGCAAGGGATTGTGAAGCTCCCGGGGTCGATTTTCTTTTGTGGAAGTTTGTTGAGTACTAAGGCTGAGCATTCTTCGCCTAAGTTAACTAATTGCAATGATTCAATTTTCCTTTTGTGAGTGAGGAAATCCCTCATGAATTTTGCATATCTAGGCATTTGGGTTAGGACCTCAATAAAAGGAATATTAACATGCAATTGTTTTTGTAAACTTTCGAACTTTGCGAATTGCTCATCGGTCTTTTGACGATTTAACCTACCGGGGTACGGAATCGGATGAGTTTTGGTGGGCTCTTGATTTGTTGAAGGAGTCTTTTCTGGTTGAGGTGTGGGTGAAGTAGAGTTTTGGCGTTGACTTCCTTCAATTGGTGGTAAGGGCTCATCCTCGGGACCCACGGTTCGGTTTCTCAACGTGATGAGGTGTACTTGCGCCTTTGGGTTGGTTTCGGTATTACTTGGTAATGCGCCTTGTGGTCTCTCGGAGAAATTTTGAGCTAGTTGATTTAATTGTTTTTCAACGTTTTGAATGCTAGCTTGTTAATTTCTAAAATTCGATTCCAATTGTTGAAATCGATCCGAGTTTTTCTTTTCGGTGTCGGAGATGAGGCTAGATAGGGTATCTTCAAGCCTTTCTCTTCCACCTTGTTGTTGAGAGAAATTTTGTGGTTGTTGAAAATTAGTTCGTTGGTTTTGTTGGTTACTACTATTGCCGGGATCCCTCCAACCAAGATTTGGGTGGTTACGCCATCCTTGGTTGTAGGTACCCGTTGGAGGACCCGACGGCCTAGGTCTATTATCAATGTAGTTTACCATTTCTGCTTGTTCATCTAATTCTTTCATACAACTCCAATTTTCATGTGACCCACCACACCCTTCACAAGCCATAACCGAGGCCGTTTTTGTCATTTCAAGTTTTTTGATTTTCGAAGAGAGGGCCTCGATTTGGGCTTGTAAAGAGGTGCTTTCATCAACCTTATGGGCGCCCAGGGCAATAGATTTATTACCTCGGGGAGTGTGCCACTGAAAATTGGTTTGAGCAATTTCCTCAATTTGATTATATATTTCATTTGGGCGACGATTACCTAAAAGTCCCCCGGAGCTTGAATCAAGTGTCTGTCTTGTGTGTGGCAACAATCCGTTGTAGAAAGTGGATACTTGTTGCCATACCGCTAGACCGTGACGAGGACACTTTCTTAGAAGCTCCTTGAACCTTTCCCAAGTTTCATATAAGGATTCCCCATCCTCTTGTGAGTATGTATTAATTTCAGTCATTAGTTTAGCCGTTTTAGCAGGAGGGAAATACTTATATAGAAACTTTTGGGCTAGTTCATCCCAGGTGTTTACCGAGCCAACTGGGAGGGTGTTGAGCCAAGCCTTGGCTCGGTCTTTTAGTGAAAATGGAAACATCCTAAGGCGAATGGCGTCGTTTGATGCTCCATTGATCCGAAAAGTATCACATATTTCCAAGAAATTAGTAATATGTAGATGGGGATCCTCGTCCGCAAGCCCATGGAAGGTTGCGGAGTTTTGGAGCATTTGTATCAAATGCGGCCGAAGTTCGAAGTTGTTGGCTTCGACATTTGGTGCATTGATAGCGGCGCCAAGATTGCCTACGGTGGGCCGTAGGTAATCCATGAGGGTACGTT
This sequence comes from Helianthus tuberosus, assembly GCA_030545235.1. Classification (NCBI taxonomy): domain Eukaryota; kingdom Viridiplantae; phylum Streptophyta; class Magnoliopsida; order Asterales; family Asteraceae; genus Helianthus; species Helianthus tuberosus. Next base: position 60,765,474 of record CM060414.1, on the reverse strand, counting down.
GGTCCGCCATTGGAAGTGGGTCCCCCGAAACTTTCTCTTGATTTTTAGCTTTAAGTCTTTTTCTGAGAAAGCGTTCGGGTTCTTCTAGAGGTTCTTTTATGTCTCTACTAGAACTGGAGCTCATGCACTACGTAGGAGGTTCAAATGTGGCGCCTAGGTTCCAAGTCCTGCAATAAAAACAGAAAAGAACGTTGGTCAGATTGTTCACCACGGCCCCGTGCTCAGTGAACACGGACCGTGGTCAGAAGTACAGTAATTGTTTTCTGTATCCCAGTTACTGGGAGTTGGACACGCCCCCGTGTTGCACCGACACGGCCCCGTGCTCAGCTCTCTGTAACTCAGAAAATAAAAACTGCCAGTGATGATTCTGGGCACGGCCCGTGTCTGACCAGGCACGGCCCGTGCTGAGCTCTGCAGAAGCTGAAAAACTAAGAAAATCCTAAAAAATGAAAAGAAAAATAAAAAAATGATTAGGCCGTTGATTCCTAACTTTCTTAAAATCCCTGTGTCCCCGGCAGCGGCGCCAAAAACTTGATGCGTGTGAAGTGTTATATATATTAGGTGTATATTTTAAGCCCCTTTAACACTTATTTTAGCCAAGTTTTAAATTTATAAAACACGATATTTTACTAACACTAAACACACATATGGGCAAGTGCACCCATCGTGAGCGTAGTATAGCGTTGGTAAGATACCGAGGTCGTCCAAGGACACAAGAGCTTTTAGTACCGGTTTATCCTCAACGTCTAATCAAAGTAAAAAGTTTAGAAAAATGTTTTAAACTAAGAAAAATAAAACTAACTAAAATGCTGAAAATAAAATAAAATAAAAACAGATAGACAAGATGAATCACTTGGTTCCAACTCGTATCTAGTATAACCTTTTGATTATTTCCGCACTTTTGCACATAATTAAGAGATTATCTTAGTTATTGTAGTAGGCCCCTCTTTTGAAGGTGACGTTACCCTCACCCCAGTAGTTTGAGTCAGCAAGGATACAATCCTAAAAGGGTGGATTATTGGAAGATAATGAATTAAGTTATTAATGCAATATTATGGTAGGCCCCGCTTTTGGCGGTGACGTTACCCTCGGCTAAGTAGTCTGAGTCAACAGGGATACAGTCCTAAATAGCCGGGTTATGGTATTAATAGTAGTTAACTTATGAGGGGATCAAAGAGTTTGGACCCCCGCCATCCAATACCGTGAAGCATTGAAGGAGGTCCTACTAAATTTGACCCAGGTCCATTGCAGGACCTCTAAACGCTGAACAATGGCAAGACCTTTACCAAACCGTTCCCTTAACCCTCGACCAGGTAGCCAACATACATCCATATAGACCGTGGAGATATGAATGGTGAAAATCCTTTATTTTATATAGACAGTAAAATAATGCCAAGACACCACGGACAAACGATAAGGAAAGATCACCTTCAACATAAGTAACTAGTTATTAAAGTCATTAATACAAAACCAAATAAAAAGTGCAAAAGATTAGAAATAAAAAGTATTATACTAGACACTTTGTCTTCACCAAGTGATGTAAGAGACTTAGGCAAACATGACCTTGATTGTCAAGAACTCTTACGATCAATCTTGGATCCCGAGACGACTCACACACTCTACGATGGACAATGGATGATGGTGGTGGATGATGGTGTTGTGATGGTGGTGGGTGGTGGATGAAGTGTGAGAGAGGTGGTGTGCCAAGGGATGAGTTGAAATGAAACCAAGCACTCCTATTTATAGGCTGAACAGAAGGCTGGGCATGGCCCCGTGTCCGCTGGACACGCCCCCGTGCCTGTCTGACATTCTCTCTCTTCATTAATTGTAATTCGCAATTACAATTAATGCGCCTGCTGTACTTTCGCCACGCCCCCGTGTTCATTGGGCACGGCCCCGTGGTGGGCAATAGAAGCTTCTATAGGTTTGTCTTTTCTGCTGCTTCTTGGGCACGGCCCCGTGCTGGCTGAGCACGGGGCGTGTTCAGTCTTTTGCCTTCTCTATTTTGCTTGGGAAGATGCCGTTGAGGGGTCGGACAGTCCACTTGTGTTCCTTTTCTTGTATTCATGTTGGATTTAGCTGTCTTTTTGCTTCTTTTGTGTTTTTGAGCTCATTTAATCCTGAAAATACAAAAGGAAGACAAAAACACTCTTTTTCCAATATTAGTACTTAAAAAGGGTTAGTTTTATGCCTCATTTGATGTAATTTATATGTTGCATTTTACACACATCAGTGTCAAATTCCCTTGACCGTATCAAATCACCTTGACTGTGTCAAATCCCCTTGACCATTTTCGAATCACCTCGAATGGGACACTAAAGCACTCTAAGTGGTCACATAAGGACCATGAGTGGGGCTCGGCCGTACCCGTTAGATCTAACCTTTGTCCATGATTCTTATGAGAGTTATTGGCATTTCAATTTCAGTCTATGCTCACATGATCTAATAGCTCATTTCATATCCAAATCATACCATTTGAACATTCGTAACATTTATTCCACCCCCGAGAGTTATAAATCCGAAAATAGTAAGAGAAAAGGGGGACATGAACTCACAAGTTTGCGTCCTGCTATCTCGTATGCTTAAAGGTCCTTCTATGAGTCGTACGACTACCTACACACGTGCCATGTTTTATTAGACGTTTAGGTCATGTAACGACTCTTTGTATTTGTTGTTCATTAAGACTTGTTTTGGAAATATTGGTATACTTTGAGTTACATCTTTGATGTACATTGTATAATTTCAAAGTATATAATTATTAGTTAAAATATTAACATTTTAACTTAAATTATATTCGTCCATTTATTTGGAATAGTGTCAAAACAATATATTTAGCCTTAGTTCATTTTGCAATTCTTTTCGTGAACATTTCCCAAGTATGGGTATAATTATCCTGCAGAATTCAGCAGCTTTAGTGTGTTTCTGGCACTTTCCGGCACCTAAGTTATCACTAGGAAGGCAGTTTTGTAACTCCTACTTTCCTACACACTATTCTAGTGTAACACTTGGTTCCGGGGCTCATTCTGTGTCTTAATATCATGTCTGTCTGAGTACTGAACTCCCGTCAGAACTTCTAGTTTTCTGTTAACTGTGCTAACTTTGTTTCGTGCACTAATTAAACCATTTTGTGTTGCATGTGATAAAGATAAAAATCTTGCAATATAAAATGCCATTGTATGTATATGACAGTAATCAGAAATTCATTCGTCTTGTTAATTCCATCATGCACAGTCATTAAAGCACAGATTACTGTTTATTATTGTACGAAATTCAATGGTAAAATGCCAGTTGTCACATTCTCCCCCCGTTAAAAGAATTTCGTACCGAAATTAAGCTACGTTATAGATTGCAGGGGAGTTGTGTATCACACCCCAAAAGCGTCGCAGCGGAATATTAAACGTAGTGGTGATGGAAGTTGGTGCCCATTTATACCTTGTCGGACGATGCACTCATATGTTGGACATTTTGACACATTTTTAAAACATAAGTATTAAACATTACATTTTAAAGGTCACGACATAACCACATAAGTTAAGTTGTTTTGATCCTCGCGGATCTTATTACAAACGTCCCAGATAGTTTAAAAGTTGTCCAAAATATTTAAACAAAACAACATACATCATCCAACACAATATACGCCTTGATGTCCCGAAGCCGAACTCAAGTACCTGTAGAACACGTTAAAATCAAGTGTCAATACAAAGGAAGGTGAGTTCACATATTCACATACAACCAATATTACTCCAAGGAAAACTTTCTAACTAGGTGTTTACTTGAAAACATCCATTTAATTTTAGAAAGTCCATTTTACTTCCTTAATAAAATCCATCGGCCATCCATCGGTTCATCAAACCGACAACAATAATATTGCCCAGGTTTTATATATTAAATTATTGCGTCAATTTTCAGACTCGTATGTTAGCTAGACGATACGAATTATATATTAACCATGCAGGGATAATCAAAGCCAGACAATAAACATAATATCAATTCGTCGTTTGACTTGACACGGGGCGACCGGTCACAACGGGATTGTCAACCCGATAGATCTACCAACAATTCATCGCATGCAATACTTAAATGATTAAACGACATCAATGGCGCAGGGTCCTCTTTGAGAACAATATGATGTCTGCCTCACGTACAATATATATCCTACTAATATGACAATTTAATACACGTAATTGTACGAATCCCCTGAATCTCCATCATTCGAGACCCAGGCCGGCATCCGTCCCAACTATACGGTCATGTTTCGCCTAGGAAATACCGTATCACCCCAATTTCCGAACATTCATTCATCAAAAATGTTTTTACTTCAAAACGTATGACTTATCAAATTTCATATATTTTCAACGAAAATATATATTTTATATTAAAAGGTATGTTTTATTTCAAAAACATTATTAAACCCTTTTATTGACATGTTCTACCCCCAAAATATATACAAAGCAGTAAAAATAGGGGTTTAGTGACACTCACCTTTGGGTGCGTATTTTAATAGCGCAATCCCAGAGATTGATTTTCTACACGTCCTAATATAGGAACGATTCTAAATCAATATACATAACACAAAAATCCTAAGTTTCTCCGTTTCTTATAATTATCACATAACTTTGAGATTTTCTCGAAAAGTTGTCATTTTTTATTATGTTGGCATGTTAATATATATGAGTCCATATATATATTTTTATGATTTTGCGACTTGAACGATTTTATTGGTGACCATTATTGTGTAAATCCGTTAACTCTCCCGTTTATACGCAATATATCTACGATTTGCGCGTCGTAATATATATACACAAACGTTCATATAATTTAACACCGTAACACGTGAAATATTGCTAACTTATCTAATTTGTCATTTTTAAAGAAAATATACATAAAATATCATATATGTATCAAATTTCATGCTCGACAAACAAGTTTCACGTCTAACACAATTTTCACTATTTCTACCGCACCAAACGTACATGCATACATGCGTAAGCTAGATTTCTAACATCATGTTAAAAACTTAACATATTTTTATATTATTATGTTTAAATCACATAACACATTTTGCCACATAAAGTTTACCCAAAATTTTACCCACACTAGTGTACATTGAAAAATGCGTATTTTAGCGATTCGGTAGCGTTTTCGGGCGTCGGAAGTCACGTGTGACTAACCAAACACCAAGTAAACTTAAAATTAGTTAAAATACTTATTTTTAAACTAAAAATATTAGTTTACTTACTGATTTAAATCAGTTTTATAAAAATCACTTGAAAAGCCGATTTTTGACCGTTTTAACGCATAGTTTTGCGTTAAACGTTACTATAATCATCCCAACTCGAAATGACTTGATATTTTTAACACAATACATGTTATTTACTGATTAAAATAGTAGTTATAATCAGATTAGTGCAGTTTTTGTATAAGTCACATAAATCATGCGATTTCACGTATTTTACAACTTTTAATGCACCATGTACAACATGCAAAGCTAGCAAACATTATGACAAAGTTATAAGTCACTAAATACTTTAAAATAAACTCATTTTAGTGTTTATAATCTGCTCATAACTGATTTTTACTCAATCATATTCAAATCATCTTTTTAAGATTATATATCATCATGCATGTCTAAATATATGCATCTAACATGCTCATATCACAATTTTATCATCTAATATGATCTCAATATATCAAAACCTTACTAACATTTTATTCTTTAAAATATCATACATAACAATTTAATCCTTCAATCATTCATGTTCATTCATACTAAGATCCTTCACTTTTATGATTACACAACAACTTTGACATACATGCATACATATATACATATATACGGCACACATATACACACATATGAACTTCCAAAAGTTCACTTTTCATCATATTCATCATAAATCACATGACCCTTTTCAACACATGCATGAACTTATCTTTCAAGATTCAACTCAAATCAATCAAAGATCTCTAAACAAAAGTCAAAACACAACTAAACATATACACCTACATATCTTTCGGCCATATAAACATACATACACATACCCATTTTTATTTTGTTCAAAGCTTATTTGTTTGATAGTTTCAAATTAATGTTTAGATTCAAGAATCCAAATAAACTTTTACTATCTTCTTTATCAATATGAATCAAGAACAATGTTTAATGAAATATATTATACATTCAATATTTTAGAAGGGTTTTTGACAAGAAATGGTGATATGAGGCTTGTTCTTGCTTGAAACTTGCTTGAAATCACTTCCAAACCTTCTTACAAGCTTGAAATCACCTTGATTAGCTCTTGATTCTTCATGTTTTGATTTTGAAATTGAAATGGTAGCGTGATAAGGGGTGTTCGGCCGAGAGTTGTTTAAGAGAGAGAGAGAGTGAAGTGATTTTGAATGTTTATCTTGGAAATATGGAAGAATAAGAATGCATGCAAAGCCTTAACCATCACCCTAACATTCTCTAAGCATTACATGTGTTTAAATTGAAAGAATCAAGGCAATTTGGCTGCCCTATGTGCCGCCACCACCCACCTCTCTCACACATCAAATGTATACATATATATATTATATGTAAATTAGCTCAAAAACATGTATTTTACTGATTACCGGGTATTTTATCTAGCGTTTTAATCCCGTTTTAGTGCGTTTTAAATTATTTCTATCATTATATAAAAATAATCACTTAAAATTATTACTGAAATAATTACTAGTTGCCTTGACTGGCTGCGTTAACGGTATTTTGTTTAATTCGCGCAGTATCGCGCGGTACGCGCTCAAACTCGAAAAATAGAGTTTCTTAGCGTTTTAAATTATTTTTCCACAAGGATATGATTAAAATTATTATTATAATCATAACAGGCTAGTTTTAGGATTTTAACACTGATCGGGTGGTCACTGACGTTCGTTTCGCATTTTAAACGTTACGCGATAAGCGTTAATTTTATCGTTGCCAACATAATTTTTATGCACATCTAAATTTTCAAACACATCAAATATCATATATAAACATCAAAGTCAGTCACAAATAGTCATGTTACATGTTCACTACACAGATTACTATTGTTCGGTACGGCCTGAGAGGCCGGGTGTCACATTGTGAAATGGGTATGAATACTTAGATTTGATTTGGCCTTCATGTTCCCAAGTAAATTCTGGGCCATGATGTGAATTCCAACGAACTTTAACAATTTTAATACGACTTCTCCGTGTTTTGTGGACTTCCAGTCCGCAACCTTAACAGGTTCTTTAGTAAATTGGAGTTTGTTGTTGACGTGAAACTTGTTTGCGAGAATGTCAACTGTTTCTTGAGTCAGACTCTTCTTAAGATTAGACACGTGAAACGTGTCGTGAACACTGCTAAGTTCTTCTGGAAGTTTCAGCTTGTAAGCAATGGTTCCGATCCTTTCCAGGATCTCGAAAAGTCTAATATACCGTGGGTTCAACCTCCCACGCTTTCCAAATCGTACCACGCCTTTCCAAGGCGAGACTCTTATTAAAACCATATCTCCAATCTCAAATTCCCAACGGTTTCCGCCGCTTGTCGGCGTAGCCTTTCTTTATATCACGTGCTGTCTTGAGACGATCACGTATCTGAACGGTCTTATCTGTGGTTTCCTGACCCAACTCGGGGCCAATGAATCATTCATCTCCGGCCTCCACCCAACACAACGGGACCGACACTTATGTCCATATGAAGCTTCAAACGAGACGGCTTAAATGGCGGTGTGATAAACGTTATTGTAGGAAAACTCCACTAAGGGCAACTGAGTATTCCAACTTTCATTAAAGTTCATCACACAATTACGTAGCATGTCTACCAAAGCCTGTATCGTTCGTTTACTCTGGCCGTCCGTCTGAGGGTGAAATGCAGTGCGAAGGTTCAACCGTGACCCAAACGACTTCTGAAATGTCTGCCTTATCCTCGGCACAAAACAACCACCTCGGTCGGATAAAATAGAAACAGGCACTCCATAACGTGCCGCAATCTCTCTAAGATAAATCTCTGCTAATTCCATTGTGCTGTCTTCCTCACTGTTTGGTAGGAAAAGCGCAGACTTGGTGAGGTGATTAATAATCACCCAAATCATATCGTGACCTCTTTGGGTTCTTGGTAGTTTTGTAATCAAAATTCCATTGAGATCCATTCCCACTTCCACATGGGGATCTCAGGCTGTTGCAGCAGCCCTGATGGTTTCTGGTATTCTGTTTTAACTTTAGCACAGGTAAGACAGTTACCCACATAGGTAGCTATATTAGCTTTCGACTTGGGCCTCCCATACTAATCCTTCAAGTCTTGGTACATCTTGTCGGATCCAGGATGGATCGAGTACCTTAACTTCTAAGTTTTGTCCAAAATAAGCATACGTAAATTGTCGTGAGTTGGAACCCCAAAGTCGTCCTGTGGAGTATAATGTTCCGTTTTCCTAAGGCAATAGTTGCACTTCCATTCCACGTAACGCTTCAGCTTGAAGGTTCTCTGGTTTGAGCACCTCTTGCTTAGCTCCACGAATCCGAGTAGTGAGATTTGTCTGTAAGGTCACCTATAAGGCTCGCACCCTTAGAGGCTTTGCTCGTTTCTTTTGGCTCAAGGCGTCTGCTAAAATGCTCGTCTTGTCCATGTGATACTTAACCTCACAATAATAACCATTCAGTAGCTCAATCCATCTTCATTATCTCATGTTTGAGTCCTTTTGATCAAATATATGTTGCAAACCCTTGTGATCAGTAGGGATCGTGCAGCGTTTTTCCATACAAGTAATGATGCCAAATCTTCAACGCGCCAACCATCGAACCTAGTTCAAGGTTGCGCGTGGTGTAGTTCTTCTCATGATCCTTTGATCGTCATGACGCGTATGCGATGACTTTGTCTCGTTGCATCAACACGAAATCGAGACCTTGTCGAGAAGCGTCATAAGAACCGCAATTCTATTGGTACTGTCAGGTGAAGACAGGATAGGTATCGTCTAGGTTGGGGTTGTTAGCGGTTGGGTAATCCTTGAAAAGTTTTCTAGGAGTCGTCTGATACGGCCTATAATCCCCAAAAATTCTTAGTTGTGTCTTTGGGACTCCTTAGTTCTTGATTGCAGGGTCAACATGAATCCCGTTCTTATTCACCACGTGACCTAAGAATCTTGCCTCGCGAATCCAAGGTTCGCACTTCGACATCCTAGCACACAACTGCTCTTTCTCCGAGAGTCCCAAGATAAATTGCAGATGCTGCTCATGACCTCCTTGGTCTTTGAGCATATAAGAATGTACTCAATAAATATAATGTCGATCTTATCCAGGTACGGCTTACACAACCGATTCATGAGGTCCATGAATACTGCCGGTGCATTTGTTAAGCCAAACGGCATGACAAGGAACTCGTAATGCTCAAAGCGAGTCCTAAAGGTCGTTTTAGGGATACTTTCTTCTCGTGTCCTCAACTACTGATATCCTATCCTTAAGTCCATCTTGGAATAGTAGCTGGGACCTTGTAGTTGGTTGACAAGTCATCGATTCTCGGTAAGGGGTACCGATTCTTGATGGTTAGTTGTCTATCTCCCTGTATGTCACACCCCGACCACGTAGAACATACAAAACGTGGCGGAAATGTCGGGGAGTGTTGTAACAGAATTAATTGTTTCAAATCCATGGCAATTGAAGTTTCGTTTTATTGATTAAAAGTGTTACAATGTCTTAACAAACAAGAAATACAACATAATTAACTAGTCTTGCATCTTTTATTGTCACTAAAGCCCAAGTCTGCCTATGTGTATCTTGATCATCTTATGCAACAGTTCCTGAAAAACACATGTGAAAATAGGTACGTCAGCATAAAAATGCCTGTGAGATACATAGGTTTTGTGAAAATAGGTTTCATGACTTATGTTTGAGAAAATGTTTAGTCATGAACCTTGTTATTTGCTTTGCTTTGTAAATCATTTGAAAATCGATAAGATCAGATGATAAGTATAAATAAATGTAGGGTTAAATGAATAACCAAGTAAAATATGTTTGCATAAGATAAGATGTTTATAAATCAATGTCTTGTGAAAAGTATGTTATTTGTATAAAATGTTCTATGTCTCAAACTGAAATGATTCAAATAACGCTATGATATGTAATACCATACAAACACTTATATATAGGAAGTACCAGCGGCGTATCCACCATGCTTGTATCATATTACACACGCATCGTTACTTAATCACTTAATCAAACCAAACCAACCAATGTAAGAAGTCTATGTTTAAATCAATTGTCAAATGTATTGGGTAATATGTCAAAGTGTTCATGTCAAGATGTAAATCATATCAAAATGTCTATGTCAAATATCCATGTCAAATGTCTATGTCAAGATGTCATGTATGGCAAGTGAAATGTCTCAACTAAACCATATGCACAAAAACAAAGTATTGAAGTAAAACTTGGTTTAAATCAAAGTTATGTTTTGTGGGAAATGCATGATCAAATGTCAATCATGTTAAAATGTCTATACCGAAATGTCTATGTCAAATGTCATGTAAAACGATGTACTAAGTAATGCACACAATGGGCACACCTAGCATGAAATGTAATGAAATCATGTACTATAATGTACTAACGAACATAGCATGTATATGATGTGAAAACAGGAAAGCATGAAAGTAACAAGTAGGCACATGTGTTCCACCCCAAAACAGTTTGGAAAACAGTAAAAGAGGGGTCTATGTACTCACTTGAGATTGCTCAGTAGTCCTTGAGTAACAACTAAACAATGCTAGAGATCGCGGATATCAAACGGCACCTAGTATAGGTAGCTACATTAATAAACCGGACCTAAATCGGAAGATCGGGTAGCATTAGGGTTTGTAAACCAAACGAGTGTAGAGACTCGTGTCATTTGGTTTAACAAAGCCTACATACTAAATGAAACTTAACCTAAGTGTCTACGACCCATTACGACCCGTTTAGGTAGCTTATGCTACTTTAACGCGTCGTTCGCGTGAAACGCGTTCGGACCGCCTAACTAGCCCTATGACAAGTGTTATATGCCTAAACATATTACATAATCAGTTATGTGACAAAGGTTTAGGTTACATATGCTTAATTACCAATTATACATGAAAAGGGTATTCTGGTAATTTACATAAGGCATATAAACTACCTATCATACAACTACTTAAACGATGTGACCATAGGGTATAACCTCGGAAGGTTATTCCCTACCTACTATGGCCACCTAATGTGTTTGGTCGGATCCTAATGATCGACCAAACTGGGTCGGGTTCGAGGTATAAGCGATTCATTAGATCGCTTACCCTACGACCCTAGACAACGTGGTAATCAGTGGGCATAGTCCCAAGGGACTATGACCAACGTGATTACACTCACGTTGCGAAGTTCAAACGAACTTCGCATTGACCATTACTGGTCAACGCTGAAAGTCAAACAAAGTTTGACTTTCTGACTCGAAAAGCAGTAAAATAAGGAAAAGAACGAAAGAATACTTACGAAGGGTCCCCGAATGCTAAACTCGATTCAAAAATCTCAGGTATGAAACAAATGTTTCAACTTAGAGTTTCTCAAATCAAGTTTCTAGTGATTTTAGCAATGGGGGGTATGGGGTATTTATAGGAATACCCGAACCGTTAAGATCGTTTCATGGAAAACGTGCCTTAATCCCATCCGTACATGTGTTGCAAAGTTATGGTGTTTAGGTGTTTAAATTCCATCCATACATGTGTTGCAAAGTTATGGTGTTTAGGTGTTTAAATTCCATCCATACATGTGTTGCAAAGTTATGGTGTTTAGGTGTTTAAATTCCATCCATACATGTGTTGCAAAGTTATGGTGTTTAGGTGTTTAAATTCCATCCATACATGTGTTGCAAAGTTATGGTGTTTAGGTGTTTAAATTCCATCCATACATGTGTTGCAAAGTTATGGTACCAAAATTCCATCCTTATCCGCTGACTAAGCAAGTTTAGAATGTGTGGTTGTGAATTAAACAACGGCTAATACATCGAATCTGGTCCCGAATGCGAAAAACGAACCAAATGACGCGACGAATGGATTTTTCTTATGGCGAGCACTAAAATATAATATAGTCATGCTCACATAAATTTTTGGCTGTCCGGATGTATTCAGAACGTAAGTTATGCGCGAAAATGCAAACTTGTGCACTTTTTGACACTTTTAGTCCCTGAATGACCCAAAAGTTTATTTTAGCATACCGAACCCATTAAAGCCTATTTATAAGCTATGTAAAGGATATTTATGGTGTGTTTAACTTATGGTCATGTTCCGGAATGTCTGTTACAGTTCAAATTGGCATACTTTCGCAGTTTGTCAACTTTAGTCCCTGTAAGCGATTAAACTTGATTTCACCACACCAAACCTTCCAAAACTTATATATAAGTTATGTAAAGGTTATTTAAGGTATGTTAAGCCTATTTCACTATTCCAGAGTGTTCGTTGCATTAAACTGGTTATATTTACGCATCAGTGCGTGTATAACCTTCCAGAAAGCGATTTAGAGCTTGAAATCGAAACAAGAGTTGATATGTGAAATCGATACACATATTTTTACAAATCCCAAGTATGAAATACAATATTTCATTGGTTTGGCATTTGTTTGATGGTCGCAGTGACACGGGTGTCACACTGTAACCTATGCGTAATACTTTTTCCACATTAATTCTTCTGAGTTCCTCTCAGATTAGGCTGTGTACACGTATAAAAACTGTCGTCCTTTTTCCTAATGAATAACACTGGGGCTTCCCAAGGTGAGAAGCTCAGCCTGGTAGATTTCCTCTGCCTAGCAGCTCTTGCAGTTGCATCGGAGGCTCCTGTATCTTGGACGGAGCTAGTCGGTAAGGCGTCATCCGTCGCTGGTGCCGCTCCTGTCACTAGGTTTATCCTAAACTCCTCTTGTCGCTGTGGGGGTAACCCTGGCAAGTCTTTGGGAAAGGCTTTCGGAAATTCCTTCACTACAGGGATGTCTTCTGGCTTTGGCTTCTTGGTCCCTTTATTGACAACATGAGCAAGGAAGGCTATGCAGCCTATTCAGAGGAGCTTCTGTGTCTCTACGACCAATGTGAGACATTGCAAATCCATCACCTTCTGGGGCCTAGTGCCCTCACAGCTATTGCAAGAAGGTTGTGTACTATAAGTGTCTCATCATTCGCAAGGGGGATGCGAATGATTTTCCTTATGACGAACAACTTCAGCTCTATCCTTGGATATCCAATCCATGCTGACTACAATATCATGACTTCCCAAGTCAACGGTAATAGAAGGCTCCCACTCTCTAAGTTCCAAAATACAATCTTTAATCACCGCATCTGCTTTAACTAACCTTCTATTTGCTAATTCTAAAGAATACGGGGCGTCTAGGCTACTTGAAACTAGGCCAAGTAGGTTCTTAATTACTAAGGATACAAGGTTAAAGTCCATGCCAGTATTAATTAAAATGGATGCATAGTGCTGGTTAATAGGGAACGTACCCGTAATCGCATCTGGATCCTGGTGTGCTTCACGAGCTCCGATCGTGAAGACTCTTCCTCGCTTGGTTCTTCCTAGGGCAATCTTTCCTAAAGTGCCCCACGTCCCCACATTTGAAGCAACCTGGAACTCTACCATTTTCATTTTTGTCTTGGTTTCCGTCATCATTTCCTCCTTGTTTGGGATACTTCGCCCAACAGGCATCCTTGCTGTGTCCTTCTTTTCCACACCTATCGCACTTAGGCCTCAGACAGCGACCTTCATGGTGAATCTTGCATTCCTCACATCTCGGCTTAGCCCCCAAATAAACTTTACCATCGGCCTTATTGGTGGCTCCATAAGCTCGCATGCCACGAGGCGGGTCCACTTCCCTTCTTTTGTTTGCTTTAGAGCTTTCATGACTGACTTGGGTGCCTATTTTTAGGTTCGAAGACTTTCTTTTGTTATTTCCCGAAGACTCCACATGAGTTTCTTTCTTGTTTGTCTCAGATCCCAAAAACTTTCCCATACTAATAGCTTCTTCCGTAAGCACAATACTCAAATCGATAGCCTCTGTGATGGTTGGAGGCTTTGAGGCAGTAACCATGCTCAGGATTTGAGGTGCAAGTCCCCAAATGAATCATTCAATTCTCTTGAATTCAGGCTCGACTAAGTAGGGAACAACCCTAGGCAAGTCGTGAAAACATTGGACGTACTCATAAATCTTCGGCCCGTCCATTTTCAAATTCCAGAACTCAGTCTCAAGCTTCTGGATTTTGGCCCTGGCGCAGTATTTCTTTCGCATCAATTCCTTGAGCTCGTCCCAGCTCAGTGCATAAGCAGTAGCTTCACCAAGGGTCTGAACCTGAAGGTTCCATCAGGAGAGCGCGCCATCCAAAAACAACCCTGAGATATAAGTAACTCTTTGCTCGGGCGAACATTTACTCATTCTCAGAACGGAGTCAGTCTTTTCTGCCCAACGAACAAAAGCAATGGCACCTCCTGTGCCATCAAAATTCAATGGCTTGCAGTCCAGGAACTGTTTATAGGTGCAGCTAGTTGGAGGGTTATTTCCGGGAGTGCCACCGTTGTGTTCAGAGCGGGGGGCTTCATGCTGCGCTATAGCTTGGGAGATGCGCTCATTGAGTTCGGCCTCAGTTCTTGGTAATGTGTTAGTGTCTGTGTCACGTCTGGGCGGCATTTCTTCTGGCAAAAAGGTATGGGGTAGGTTAGACAACATTCAATAATTGTCTATAAGGTATATATCATCACAAGCAAACATGTAATCACCTAGTATCACATGCATATATAATCAACAATGTATAAGTAAGAAAACAACCACTGAGCTTTCATATATGCTTGACAACTTGATTTATTATTTTTATTAGAGGGAAACAAAATGAACTCGAGGTTACATCACCCCGTTCATACAAGTTCCATAATATGAAAGTAGTAGTTATTTTCCTTCTACATTGGTATCCTTATGTCTTTAGCTTCACAAAGGCGGGTAAACTTCCCAAGAGGTGGGGGTCATGCATTTCTTCCACATATAGGGGTGATAGAGAGTGTAAAGTTGCTGATCCTTTCCCGAGTGTTAGCCATCTTCACTTTCTTAGATATCGGTTCCCAAACGGCTCGTATACAGGTAGAAGCGTCAGACATGAAGTAGGCAAAGACAGATTTCCTACTTTGTAGAGTGCTATAGCAACTATCTAGGTATTCTTCTAATAGATGAAGGTGTGAACACTTAGAAATTTTTGGATGGGTGGTGATCATTAGCTTGACCCGCAGAGTCCACCAAGATTTTCATGCACTACAAGTCGTTATTACGTGGGTCCCCGTAATAATAAATTGTCTTGCATGGTCACCCTAGTTTCCTCTCGTTCAAAGTAGATGGTCAACCAGAGAGGGGACACTACTGTCCTCATACCCTCAACATGGAAAGGACCATTATGGTGTTCCACGCACTATCATTCGTTATCGTTACGCACGAATAGGTACGATGCTTGGACGTAATAGGAATAAGGAGAATTCCTAGTATTTGGAGGGGCACCTTCAAGATGAGTACCTCATCTTCCTATTCTGGACAAGAGCGTCTTCAATCTTGTTTCGCAAAAGCCATATGGACCTCATCCCACTGATAAGGTTGTTATCCAAGGTTGCCTCCTCCACCTCGCCGTCACTATCGTAGTCAGGCACCTTCACATTCGAGAGGGGAAGTCAGCCATCTTCTACGGGAACCAGCTCAGGATCTCGTTTGGTAATCACTCGGGCCATGAGCTCCGCGAGGTCGACAGTCTCATCGTGCGAGTCAAGAACAATATAGAATTCGAAGTCGAAGGTATCTCGTTTACGTCAATAACTATTCCGTACTCTTATACGCATATATATTAATGAATAAATAAGTTACTTAATATAAACAGGAAAATAAATGCATCGTGTCACATATAACTCTCGTTTGTCCTTTCGGGGGGGTTATTTTGTCTTTGGCAAGTCTATCTCACGTAGACGATACCTCAATTGGCTCTTTAATTTGGGGTATTCTCCTCCCTACTAATGTCCTTGCCTTGTCTTTTTTCTGAAGAAAATGTTTGACTCGTGGATCTTGGCGCTTACGTAAATGCAATGAAAAACCTTTTTGTAATAATGTTTTCGTGAGAGAGTCCTAGTGATTGTAGTCTAGACTCGAGAAGGAATCCTAGTTCACTACAATCGAAGCTCTGATACCAAACTGTCACACCCTGACTTCTGCGGAAGCGTATGTTGTGTGACTTGCTCAATATCATTGCATTCAATTATAATAAACAATTATATGATCAAAATGATGCTCATCCATTCATAAAGTTCAAAACATTACAAACACCAGTCATTTAAGTTTCAAACAACACAACCTCTGTTTAAGTTACAAACCAACAAAAGTGGATGACATCTAAACTTGAAATTTACATCCAGAAACAACACCAGCGCCCGTGATCCAACTTGTTTCCTGAAATACATGTAATTTTCAAAACATCAACAAAAGTTGAGCGAGTTCATGCGTTTTGTTTGTGTACTGATGAAACTTGTAAACATTTGAGAGACTCCTTTGAAAGCAGGTATGAAAAGCGTCTATGAACAGATCAATTAATGTTTTGCAAGGACATTAATGCATGTGAAGGCATAGGGAGTACTCAATATGAGTAGGCTTTTATCTTTGTCGAATCCCCTCGACTATGTCGAATTCCCTCGACTGTGTCAAATTCACCTTGATTGTGTCAAATTCCCTTGACCGTATCAAATCACATTGACTGTGTCAAATCCCCTTGACCATTGTCAAATCACCTCGACTATGACACTAAAGCACTCTAAGTGGTCACATAAGGACCATGAGTGGGGCTCGGCCGTACCCGTTAGATCTAACCTTTGTCCATGATTCTTATGAGAGTTATTAGCATTTCAATTTCAGTCTATGCTCACATGATCTAATAGCTCATTTCATAGCCAAATCATACCATTTGAACATTCGTAACATGTATTCCAGCCCCGAGAGTTATAAATCCGAAAATAGTAAGAGAAAAGGGGGGCATGAACTCACAAGTTTGCGTCCTGCTATCTCGTATGCTCAAAGGTCCTTCTATGAGTTGTACGACTACCTACACACGTGCCATGTTTTATTAGACGTTTAGGTCGTGTAACGTCTCTTTGTATTTGTTGTTCATTAAGACTTGTTTTGGAAATCTTGGTATACTTTGAGTTACATCTTTGATGTACATTGTATAATTTCAAAGTATATAATTATTAGTTAAAATATTAACATTTTAACTTAAATTATATTCGTCCATTTATTTGGAATAGTGTCAAAACAATATATTTTGCCTTAGTTCATTTTGCAATTCTTTTCGTGAAAATTTCCCAAGTATGGGTATAATTATCCTTGTGTATTTTGCCAAGTACTTGTGGTGTATTCTAGTGTGTATTCGTACGTACGAGAATACGTATTTTCTTGTATTTATTAAGTATTCATATACTTAATTTTTGTATTTATATTTTCCGGAATATTATTTTTAACCAATAAAAATCACCAATTTGTATTCTTAAAATATATATTTTAAGAAAACTTTTATAGAAAATTATCTATAATTTCTCCTTGGCAGAAATAATTATATTTTCGTATAATCCTCAAAAGTAATATATTTTCAAGATTAACTTAGAAAATATTTATAAATCCATTTTCACCCAAAAATGATATATTCTATATCTGTTTAAGAAAATATAAATTTTCTTCCAAAGAGAATATATTTTCTAATAATTCAAGAAAACATATATATTTTTCTTTACTAAAAAATAATATATTTTCTTCTTGTCAAAATATGATATATTTTTGTAATAACCATAAAAATCATATTTTTGTTTCCTTGGTTTTCAAAAAGACCATTTATCAAAATATACTTATAAAATTAAATTCCAGAATATTTTGTAGCTTATATTCCTTGTTCGGTTTCTCCAATATTTTGGGTATAAATTGTATATTTATTCTCTTGGAATTTTGGTAACATTTTGTATTATAATTCTTGGTATTTTGGTGAGTTATATTATTTCAAGTCCTAAAATAATATAACTAATACACATAATATACAAATAATCACACACATGGTGACATCTAAATATATATTCTTCTAAGTACATATTTAGTCACTTTTATTATCAAAAATCAACCTCCAATATTTTGTAATTTTTGTAACAAAAATTATGGCAACTTTATATGAAAAATTCATGATTAAAATATACTTGTAAATATTTGTTTAAAAAAAAATATTTTTCTAAGTGTTTAAATTCTAGAAAAATTTTGCCATAGTTTCCCCTTAAAAATGGAGGTTTCCATGCTTTCAAAGCATATCATTTTCTTTTATAAATCATCACAATCAACAATAAATCAAACAATACTTACCAAGTGCCAAAATTAAGCCATAATCACTACTCCATGAACTTGAAAGTTTATAAAAATTTGTAGTAACTTGGTAGTGTGTTTAGTAGGCTTAGTTACCCTTTAAAGTGTGGTTGTTTATTTAAAAACATCATTCTTGAAGATTTTAGATGTTTGCAACTTGTAAAATAATTTTCTAAAAATGTTTCTTCTTGAATTTTTCTTGTTAAATACATGTTCCTACACTTGATTAACCACTAAAAATGTGGTTAGTTTCTTTAAGAACCAAGTTTATGTAAATCTTGTAATTTAACTTAGTTTCTTGAGAAAATCATTCTTGAAATCACATATTTACAAGACTTTTATTCACTTTGATCATCATTATACAAGAAAAACACATTTCTTACTTCAAGTTCATGCTTTCACATAAGGATGATCACTTTGATTTCTAACATAATCATCCTTTCATCTTGCTAGATTATGTCTTTTATCACCATCTATCAAGTTCATATGATGTTTAACATCATAAACACAAGTAATCATCAATCAATACTCACACATACACTTAAACAACATGTATTCTTATGATTCTTAGTCTTATGATTAAGATTATGTTCTTGATCATTAGTGTTCTTCATGATTATTTACTTGTAACATCTTTTAACCAACTAAACAAGATGTAAAATGAGATTTAGAAGGTCTTACTACTAGCTCAAGGCTAGGGATGAACACAAGAAGATGAAGATGATATTCTTGGTGGTTAAAAGCACCAAGGAAAAGGTCCTTCAAGTTTCAAGGCTACCAAGCTTCCTAACTTAGCTTCTTACCCCTTGAGAGTCCTTAGAATGCTTGATATGGGACTTGAAATGGATGTATGTGTGGGTGATATGGGAGCCGTGAGCAAGAGGGAGTAGGAGGGGTGTTAGGAGCTTGTAGATGATAAGTGTTATTTGATTATGGTCTTGTGGTTTATTTATAAAAATCCTCCAACATGTTTTAACCCTTTGGTTTAAATGTTTCTAAAAAGCACAACACATCTAATAAACAATCAAAATAAAATCAAGTTGGTGGGTCCCTTGTCTAGGACCGGTTATGGGGGGGGGGGGGTGTTGTATGGTTTGATTTCAAATATATAGTTAAGTAAATTAGTTAGATAATAAGTATAATGTTTAGGGTTTTATGTGTTATAGTGCCTTAGGGTGTATTATGATGTTCGGTGACCATAACTAGCTTCGAAACACTAAAACAATGCTTCTAGTGAAATTTTGGTGTTTCGGGTAGTGTCCGGTTGTTCGTTTCGTTACGGTTTGTTAAAGTGCTAAATTGTGCAGTTTAGAGTGCTTTATGTTATCTTTCACGACAGTTTTGATTCCCAACACTTAGGAAAGTATTCTGGGCCATTAAACCATAATTCTGCATTATATTTTGGTGTTAAAATGCTGAAAATTGCTGAATTTGTTTGCTTTCTGCAGAATTCTACAGTTTTAGTGTGTTTCTGGCACTTTCCGTCACCTAAGTTATCACTAGGAAGGCAGTTTTGTAACCCCTACTTTCCTACACACTATTCTAGTGTAACACTTGGTTCCGGGGCTCATTCTGTGTCTTAATATCATGTCTGTCTGAGTACTGAACTCCCGTCAGTACTTCTAGTTTGTCTGTTAATTGTGCTAACTTTGTTTCGTGCACTAATTAAACCATATTGTGTTGCATGTGATAAAGATAAAAATCTTGCAACATGAAATGCCATTGTATGTATATGACATTAATCAGAAATTCATTCGTCTTGTTAATTCCATCATGCACAGTCATTAAAGTAACTATTACTGTTTATTATTGTATGGAATTCAATGGTAAAATGCCAGTTGTCACAACTTCTTTAGTTAAAAGACAATCATATGTAATCTTTATTTTGTAAAACAATGTTAATATTAATGAAACAATTGTACTAGTTGTTGTGCGCAATTTGTAACGTGACTCCCCGATATTTCCGCCGTGTGTTACGCAATTGGGGTGTTACAATTTTGCAAGTAACGCATCTGCAGATCTTGTTACAATCTCCTGAGAAGTAGCAGCTACATGGAAAGAAAACATCTCACTAAGAAGATGATGAAACCTTGTAGCCAGTTCACCAAGTGATTCATTCTCCATATGTATAAACACTTCAAATTCTTTCTTAAGGAGATCATGTCTGATTTTTCGCGATTGTGCATTTCCTTCACCTCTTTCCTGTAAGGTATCCCATAAAGTTTTCGTGGTTGTACAATAAATTAATTTATGAAAGATATCTTTTGTAAGTGCTTGTGTGAGAATTGCAAACACTTTCTTCACAAGATCATATGCTTTCTTATCGGCTTCAGAGAGATTTCCAAGTGCTATGGGATTAGATCCAGCTTCTTCAAGTGCTTCAGTAAAAGGAGTAGAAAAACAAGACCATAGTTCGGTATTTTTTCCGAAAACATGTGTTTTAAATCTTCCCTTCCAAGATGGATAATCATTCAAGTGAAAAAGCTTAGATGGATGACTTTTGCTTCCTGTCTCATTGTCACTCATCAACATGTTTTGAATACTTTGGTTGTGATTTTCATCAAACGTCCATTAGCTTGCGAAAATCATTGCAGATTGTGAAGGCATAAGTGATTGAACCCATGACGTGGCAGAGGAATTGGTTTGTGGTGGAGGGTTATTTTGGTTTATGTTCTTTACCCAACCCCACGGATCGGTACCCATTTTATCAGAACTTTTCACTTGTGAAAATTTTAACTAAGTCCAAACAATAACTAACTTTCAAAAGACAAGGCTAAAAGTCAAACAATAATCTTACTGGTCAAACAACAACCCAATTGGTCAAACGATACTGAATATATTTTGAAACAACTTAAATGGTAGGGGGTTGTCGTTTGAGATGTTATCCAAACGACAAAGGCTAATGTCATTTGTCTTTTATGGTGTTGTTTACTGGCAATAGGGTGTCATTTGCAGCCGACAATGGGACAAATAGTACAAAATTTGCACAATTTCAAACGTGTAAACGCACTAATAAGCTTCTAGGTCGGACTTGTACTTTTCCAGTGATTTTTCCGGCCACCTTGGTCATCGAAAACAATGGAGGAATGATTTTTATGCTTAAAACTTCACAAAATTCATGTTTTAAGTTGTCTCCACAAGTTTAACAAGTTTTCCATCAATTTTATCCTTAAACAACATCATATTAGTTTCCTTTAATCAGTTTTTCGGCCAAAAACAAGGTTTAAGTGTTTTTGTCCAAGAAAAGTCCAACAATCACTCGAAACCCACTCAAAATCTCACAAATTACTTGGTTTTCAACAAGATCGAGCCTAATGCTCTGATACCACTTGAAGGTGTGACAACCCGTACTTTCAAGGTTAGCATCGTCTAATCTTGTGACCTTTAACTTCATATCATTACTCTTCACGTTCCACTTTACGTCGTCATTATATGTACGTTATGTTAAACTTGATAAACTTGTTTAATTATATTTGATTTATTATAATTGGATGTTTGTGAGTTTGTTGAATATTAAATGTTAAATGTTTAAATTATAAATCCAGCTGTACACTAGAGTCGGGTCGCACACTACATTCCTGGCCGCACACTTCCCTTTTGTTCTCAGCCCACTTACACTATCAAGCCCAAGACATCCCAAGCCCAAACCCATATCAGGCGCGCATACATGTAAGTATGCATACATTACTTTGCCATTCCAAAAGAAAATAACAAAACCCTAGCACTCTTTCTCTCCTTGGTGATCAACGACAGTCTCTTCTCTCTCGAAGTTCAATCTCTGTCATTCTAGCACACTCATTTGCATCTCATATTCCGGTTAGTGTATTACCACTATTTGATTTGTTATACATTGTAACACCTCATAAAATCGTTTCCAATAATGCATTGACACGTGTCCCTTATCCTAATTATGCCTAAAGTTGGCTAGGAGGGACTATTATTGCCAAAAATTAAAAGTATGAATGTGGAGGGACTAAAAGTGTCAACATGCTGAAATTATGCCTCTGAGTGACCTTACACGGTGTCCGTATTCTCAAATGAGCCACTTGTTGGACAAGAGGAGCTGTTTGCGTAATTGTTTGAAAGTTTGTGAGATGAAGGGTTAAAAGCGTCAACATGTTAATTTATACCTCTGAGTGACCTTTTAACGAACCGGGAGCCTCATGATGTTCGGTCATACTCCCGAGTATGCCTAATATTGTCTATGGATGTATTTTTATATTAAAAATGACAATACATGAGAGTTTACAAGTCAAGGGGCCAAACATGTCAAGAATATTGGCTATGGATGGCTTTATATAGAAGACATACTGCGAGCATGCGTCATCGACTTTGGTAACGGCTGGGAAAGACACCTACCTCTGGTGGAATTCTTTTATAACAACAGTTACCACACTAGTATTTAGGCTGCTCTGTTCGAGGCGTTGTACGGATGGAAATGCCGATCACCTCTGTGTTGGGATGAAGTTGGCGATAGCCAAATCACTGGCCCTGAACTCGTACTCGACACAACGGAAAAGATTACCCAAATCAGAAACCGAATGGCGGTGGCTCACGATTGTCAGAAAAGCTACGCTGATAAGCGTAGAAAATCGTTGGAATTCCAAGTTGGAGACAGAGTGTTGTTAAAATTCTCACCTTGAAAAGGTGTGGTTCGATTTGGTAAACAGGGCAAGCTTAATCCGCATTATGTCGGACCTTTCAAAATCACTGAGAAAATTGGCACAGTGGCATATAGACTGAACTTTCCTGAAGAGCTCAGTGGCATGCACAACATTTTCCACGTGTCGAATCTGAAGAAGTGTTTATCAGATGAGACTCTCATAGTTCCTTTCAAAGAACTCACGATTGATGATCAACTTCATTTCGTTGAGGAACCAGTTGAGATCGTGGATCGGGAAATCGAAACACTCAAACGCAGCAAGATTCCCGTCGTTCGAGTTCGTTGGAACTCAAGACGTGGTCCAGAATTTACTTGGGAATGGGAAGATCAGATAATGCGCAAGTATCGTCAGTTGTTTAAGAACAATGCATCCAGTGTTGAACCTACTACTGAATTTCGGGACGAAATTCCAAATCAACATGGGGATGATATGACACCCTGTGAAAATGTTCAACAATACTAACTACTTCAGTGACTGCCTGCTAAATTTCAGGACGAAATTTCTTTCAGCTTGGGGATGATGTGACAACCCGTACTTACAAGGTTAGCATCGTCTAATCTTGTGACCTTTAACTTCGTATCATTACTCTTCACGTTCCACTTTAGGTCGTCATTATGTGTACGTTATGTTAAACTTGATAAACTTGTTTAATTATATTTGATTTATTATAATTGGATGTTTGCAAGTTTGTTGAATATTAAATGTTAAATGTTTAAATTATAAATCCAGCCAAAACTAGAGCCGGGTCACACACTACATTCCTGGCCGCACACTTCCCTTTTATTCTCGACCCACTTACACTATCAAGCCCAAGCCATCCCAAGCCCAAACCCTTATGAGACACGCATACATGTAGGTATGCGTACATTACTTTGACATTCCAAAATAAAATAACAAAAACCTAGCACTCTTTCTCTCCTTCTTGGTGATCGACGATAGTCTCTTCTCTCTCAAAGTTCCATCTCTCTCATTCTAGCACACTCATTTGCATCTCATATTCCGGTTAGTGTATTACCACTATTTGATTTGTTATACATGGCTGTGTTTATACTTGTTTGATGATTTATATGGATGGTATGATTATAATGATGATCTAGGGTTTGTTAGAAAGCATGCTTAACATAGTTTTAATCATATGAAAGATGATATGATAACTAGGGCTTGGTATGATCTTGAGAACTTGGTAATTTTCTCAGATAATCGACTGATCTGGAAACATTCATAATGTTAATCGATGAACTAGGGTTGTATGGTGTTGGTGTTTTGATGATTTCGTGTGGTATGGTAATGATTAATTGATGAATTCTTATGATGATGAATTAATAAATCTGTTTTGTGAAATGATTGAGTATGATATATAAAACTAGGGTTCATGTGAATCAATGTAAAGTTTGTAAATTGTGAATATGTTGGTTATGATCGTGTAAACGTTAGTGGTTACTGATTTGACCAGAAAATGTGCACCGTAGGCTACGGTTGGGAAACCATAGCTTACGACGGGGTTTAACTGGCACACTTCACACCCCGCACACCCTTATGTCGTACATTATGCATACCGTACACCCTGACCCGCACACTCCTAAATGGTACATCCACATGATGCACAACGTACAACCATATGATGCATGGTCGCACACTAGGTTGTAGCCGCACACTCAGGTGTGGCTGCACACTCTGATTATGCCGCACACTCATGTAATCGAACACTTGTTATGGTTTGACATGTAAACGGGAATTGTATATGATGTTATAAACCTACGTGTGACCCCACATGATTTACGTGTTATGTGATATCTTTACTTGAATGCTACTTGTTAGATACGTGTAGAATATACGTGAATTATTTGTACGCAATCCTAATAATAATGGTAACCATAATAGGACGTGGTTGACCATACTAGCTCGAGTAATTTAATCTGCCGAGCTAAGCAAAGGTGAGTTCACACATTTACTAAAATCATGTATTCCCGATTGATGGGAACAACACTTTCCCTGGATTGGATTGCCTAGTATTCCTGGTTTGGAATGCTGTTAAATACTGTATTTTATACTTCATGTCTTTAGCGGACTAAACAAACTCTATTTGAAAGTCCCCACACATTATACCGATTAGTCGCCGGGTTTGGCGAATGGGGTATTAGTTGATAGCGCTATTAGGTTTGACAAACCTCACATCGTGCCGAGGAGGACGGGCATGAACTTTGCTTTGGC
The DNA here is from genome assembly GCA_030545235.1 of Helianthus tuberosus. Taxonomy (NCBI): domain Eukaryota; kingdom Viridiplantae; phylum Streptophyta; class Magnoliopsida; order Asterales; family Asteraceae; genus Helianthus; species Helianthus tuberosus. The sequence continues at coordinate 60,740,221 of CM060414.1, read as the reverse complement.
AACTGGTCAGTAATGATAGACATTGACACGGGGCACAAACAACTACAACAGTCAAGTTTCGGTACCACACAGTTTATTAGCTTAACGATGGGGTAGCTCCCCATGACATGTTTTATAAACTAAGTATTTTAATAACCTGTTTTTGAAACAACATTGAAAAACTGTGAACTCGCAAACTTTATGTTGACACACTTGTGCATGCTTTGCAGGTCGTTAGGTACAGCGCAGGAGCTTGCATTGGGGGAGTGTAGTGGTTACAATGAACTATTGTTTGAAATTATTTATTAAACAATTATGGTTTCTAATTGTTTGTCTGGGTTTTAAATATTTTGCTTCCGCTGTTAACTTAAACGTTGTTTTGAACTTTTGAAATACTTTATAAGTGATTGTGTTGATGGTGATGGATTTTATTACTTTAAATTAATTGTTCAACATGATTGGTGGCATGATCCTTGTCAGTCACACGTCTCACGGTAATACTCCGCATGTGGAAATTGAGGGTGTAACAGAAGGCCCAAATTTGATCTTTGAACAATGATGATTTCTTGTTATGAATGCAATAACAAGTGCAGAATCCAAGTTATAGCACCAAACCAAGCATTAAACAATCAAGAACACCAAGATATACTCAATAAACTTCCATAAATTGATTTTGACCGAGTTTTGTTACAGGTTACACAAGGTGCACACTCAAAGCTCCTAAAACTCTCAAAACCTTTTTGTCTAAATGACAACTGCTGTTTATATAAACAAAACAACAACCCAAACACATTGGGTCAGGTCCAAACTACACATTATATCGTTTGGTGATTCCAACGATAAGCTCGTTCCAAACAACAACCAATGTTGTTTGGATTTCTATATGTCGTCTGTAATGCATTGTACAAATCTAACGACTGGAGAATGTAGTTTGACTTTGGTCAACTTACATAAAATCAAATATAAACAAACTTTAATTGTTTAAACAAAAACCGAAAACTATATATTAAAACTAATTACAAGCTACAGACAAAACGTGCATAACTACCTTTTAAATACATATACAATACAATGGAAGACTTTTAATATAACCCATTATTATTTTAAAATTTACCCTAATGGTCTTAAATCCATAAAAGTAGATTTCATTGGGATAATATTCGTTATATAAAATAAAATACAGAAGGGAAAATTAAATATCTAACACATGAAGCATGCCTATGGGGTGTCTTAGGCCTATTTGTGAGCAGGACACTCTTCGAAAATATGTAGGTCATGTACGAATATAAAATACGGACCCCTAAAATATAAACTTCTTAAAAAGAATATACAAAAAAAGTTTTAAATATATGAAATGAATTAAAAATTTGTGAAATCATCCGCATATTGCGGCGGGTTGCTTTTTTACATGGAAACGTAGATAAAAAGCACATCACACATGCATTTGGACAACGAAACGTAGAAAGAAAACATGTTATAAAGGGTAAATTAAAAAAATGTAGAATAGTAACTTAGTAACTTTAAAAATCGTTATTTACGATCATGTAAAACCATCGTAACCTATCCAGATTTATTTAGTAAATACACAGAGTTGAAAGAGAATAACAAAACAAAATAAGACTTTTTTCATAAAAAAATGGAACACACATAACTAATTGTAGATTGAATAATATTTTAAGAAATTAACATAAATAAACGTTTAGATTTGAGAAATAACTACGATTCCCATTTTGATTTAATATAACACAAAATTAGTCAATTAATGTCATTTGTGTGAATGCACTATGTCTGTAGCTTTCGTCTGTATCGAGTCTTTGTTTAACCTGTTTAGTGTCTATGTAATGTTTATAGTATGTTATGTATGTAATCCGGGTCGAAACTTAGGGTTTGCATATGTTGTAAGTCCATCCGGACGGATGGGCAGTAGTGTGTTTCACCCGGATGGGCATCCTCTATAAATAGAGGTGCTTGAGTCCTGATTTGCAACTGAACTCTTGGCACCCAAGGCGGAGCCCTGTCGAAATTCTCTCAGGTTCTTGTACTCGCTATTATTATCAATGAGAATGATGTTAAACGGTGTCTACGGTGTTTCTCTCTCTCCTACTATCTTCTTGGATTCCGCACAAGTCGGTAGCTGTTAGATCCGGTCTGAGCGCGTTCGAAGACCCAAACTCACGGTCCTCACAATTTGAATTTAATGCATAGGTACCAAACATAAAGAAAAAAATCAACTAAAAATGAACCCATTTTGATTTAATATAACACAAAATTAGTCAATTAATGTCATTTGAATTTAATGCATAGATAACAAAAATAAAGAAAAAACATCAACTAAAAATAAAGTGACATGGGAACCACAACACCATAGGCCTCATCTTGCCATTTTCCAATTAAGTACTTATATATTCTAAGTTTTACATTCTAAGTTTTACAGCGTAACTTTATTAAAAAAACTTTTTGGGCCCCCAGAGTGTTTGGGCCCTGAGCCGTCGCCTACCCCGCACCTCCTCCGGGCCACCGTTGTTTGTGAGCTTGAGATAGGCGTCCTTGACATTGGGCTAGGACATTCCTTGCAAATCTGTTGGGTGTCATCTTTAGTAAGGGACTGATTGGGCTAGGGCATTCCTTGCAAATCTATTGGATGTCATCTTTGGTGTGAGCTTGAGGTAGGCGTCATTGACATTGGGCTAGGACATTCCTTGCAAATCCGTTGGGTGTCATCTTTAGTAAGGGACTGATTGGGCTAGGGCATTCCTTGCAAATCTATTGGATGTCATCTTTGGTAAGTGACAAACAAAAACGAGGTGATAATGCATCCGTTTTTATTAACAAGTAAACCCAATCTGTTTAAATCCAAAAACGCTAGGAGAGCCACACATGTCGCTTAAGTAAATAGGTTCGATCATTTTGCTAAACTACTTTTGTTTTATTTATCTTATAACAATTATCATATATTATGGTTTTTTACTTTTTATATATGTGATTGACGAATTTATAATATAGGGCGAACAGAACCCGGTTTTTTATCTCACCGATGGCCAAATATTTTTTTAACATCCTCAAAGACACCAGACCTAATCATTTAGCTGGTTCAACCAACCTAACCAATCAACCTGGACAGTGGCACGGTCTGGCACCCAATGTCATCATACACAAATTCACAACAAAAGCTTTATTATTTATATAAAAACTAGCTTACATTACATTGTAAAAAGCATTAAAACAATGGCGATCGCACAGACACAGATCCAGCCACAAAAACATACCCATCCAGGAGAAACTTCCCTCCTAAACCTTTGGTACAACTGCTTTTACAACTACTAATCTTGCATTCATTTTACAAACATTTAAAAAATTAAGAAATTCAAAGAACAAATAAACATAGCAGCTTAAGTTATTACTTCCAACCCATTCATGGCAAACTATAGCCAATAACCGATTTAGATCAGAAATCGAGATATCGATAAGGATATCGATAAAACTTTGCCACTTTGGTTGCATGAAAAAAGAATTTCACGACCGCCCGAAGCTTGCGCCACCTTCGTTGGGCGGCCCGTGAGAAACAGATGCCAAAATCAGAGGAAACACTAGTTATATTTCCTTGCCATGATGATGGCCCGACTTGATAATCGAAAGCGGGTCCTAGCTCATCGGACACCACACCCGAGCCTGAACTTGATCCTTCACCATAAGGACTGATGCTAAAATCTTTAAATGTAAAGCTGTTCCTTAGAGCCGGAGAAAAGAACTGCAGTGAAGAGTTATCTGGTATGTAGAGCTCTGATTGACTGTTGTTATCTACACCGTACATGTATGAGGGTGCGGCCAGCTGCAATTGTGCTTGATCTGTACAAAACAGTCTATCAGTGAATGCACACGTACTTGGGTCAAACGGGCCATGTCTAACAGGCTTGGGTCAAACGGGCCACTTTAAAAAACAGGCCAGATTAGTTTGGGTCAAACGGGCCATGTCTAACAGGCTTGGGTCAAACGGGCCACTTTTAAAAAACAGGCCAAATTAGTTCGGGTCAAAACGGGTTGGGTCAGAGCGGATTCACAATGGATAGAAAAGAAAAAATATCTTAAATTGTGACTGATTTATATGAGAAATATTACACTCCATATATTTAAAAAAAGAAAAAGAAACTTGATGAATACATACCTAGGTGCATGAGTGGAATATTAACATTCTGCAGAACCAAATCAGCACCACTTCTAGCAGGGCCACCGAGCAAACCCGATGTAAGAATCGGGGATCCAAAAACCGACAGATCATCCATCGGTAACATCCCATCTAAATTCTTGTAAAATTGCTGCTTCAAAGATTCCACCAGAGTCTGCACACCACACAAAAAAAAGGAAAAAAAATATAAATATCGCTATTTAATCACGCCTTTATAACAACAAAATATACCAAGGCTGGGACCGAACACAAACCATCTGAAAAACCGGAAGTTCTTCAACGGACAAGTAGTTTTGGCCGTCAAATGTGGCCCCCACAATCTTGAAAATCGAATTGAACAAAAGAACAATCCCTTCTGTCCCACAGCTATACATATACAACTTGTCATCTAGAACACAATCTTTAGCATGCTTGATGATTGTCTCCCATGTCTTGTTACAGGATACACCAAGTATCTGAGTTATCCGTGACAAAATCAGTCGCATCGTTCATGGAAACTTCATGTGAAAATAATTAAAACTTTAAACGTTAACTTACGTTGCGTAGTGAGGACTCGTTAGTAATGTACATTTGCATGAAGTGTTTTACTGTACATATTCCCTTTGACCCCAATCGCTTATGAAAGGCACCGTCTTTTGCAATCTTTTCTAGCCGCCATATGTCATCACCTAAAGCTGGAGGATGGTGCTTTTTGTATGCTGAATCAAGAAAAAATTGTTTGTTAGTTATTTGTAAATTATATATTGATGCCATAGGTTTGAACAACAAGATTCAGATATGTCAAAACACAAAGATACATAGATAAAAGCTACAATGGTAATCACAAGGCCAGATAAATAATTGACTACAAAAATTTAGAAGTGACAATTTCGACACGTTGACTTAAAAATAGATTGATCTGGGTTATGTTTTATCTCTAACGGGTCAAACATATTTGAAGCCATCTTAATCACTTTATGTGAAAGTTACAATATTTTTGTAATTATATGGTCTTTGTAATCATAATTAACACATTCTTTACTTACCAGATCCAAAAAAATAGATAAATAGTGTTAGGTGTCAGCTCAATCCGGCTTATGTTTTATCTCTAATGGGTCACAAACAGGGTTGAAGCCATCTCAATCACTTTAAGCAAATGTTAAAATATTTTTTTTTGTAATAATACAGTCTTTGTAATCATAATTTAGCACATTCTTTACTTACTAGATCCAAAAAAAAGAATAAAAATAGTGTTACGGACTTACGGGTCAGCTCAATCTGTTTTGACCCGTAAAGAGGCAAACAAGAGAGACTTACATTCTCCACGATGATCTTTCACCATGAAAGGCCCGCTGACTGCTTCTCTAATTCGCTCTCCAGAAATGGCACGTGCACCTAACCGGAATGTCCTGCTCCTCCTCCAGCTTGAGTTATCGGTAAAGAAAACTTCACCTAATTCTCCAACTCCATCTTTTAGAACCACCGCCAGTTCTCCGGCCACTAGCGGTCTTTTACCGTCTCTAGCACATATAACTTTGGCCTCGAATTCCTTCTGAGACCAATCTTCATCATCATCAACGGAGAAATCACCATCAAGTGGAACGATTTGTACCTTTGATGAACTTAAGGGTCCCGATGACACTATTTGATTAGATTCAGTATCGAATAGGACTAGTTTAACTGCACTATTGTTCTCAGATTCCACCTTGGTTCCTGTGAACAACATCTGAGGCAACTTCGTTTGAAAACGAAGCTGCAAGGATGTCGTGCCACATGGTTCAAGTGCACTAAAGGGAGATCTGTCACATATATGAATTTAAAAAATGTTACAAAGAGCATATCCAATACAGGAGCGCACGCATACACACACACATATACAATATATGTGTACATATAGTAAAGGGTTCAGTTAGAATCACAAATAACGCGATAACTGCGAACACCAATCTAAACAATTATTTTTTTTAATTGAAAACTAAATGAAAAATGAACAACAAATAATGCGATAACTGCGAACACCTATTCAACAGAGAATTATAATGAATCTACGCGTGTGTAGATGTTTATAATATATGAATACACATAAACTTATTAGCACATATGCATATATCAGTTCAAGTATATTCACATAACCATGAATCCATCATCCATGATGTATTTTAATGGCCATGTTAGAAACTTAGATAAATACACAAAGAGTAAATTACGATTTTGGCCCCTGCGGTTACATCACTTTCACCCTTTTAGCCCAAAAAAGAATTTTTTAACATCTGAGCCCCAACCTCTTTTTTTCTAACCCTTTTGGCCCCTAACACTAACCCCATCCATTAAATGTTAGGGGTCAAAAGGGTTAGAAAAAAAGACGTTAGGAGTCAAAAGGGTTAGAAAAAAAGACGTTGAGGGCTCAGATGTTAGAAAATCTTTTTCGGGCTAAAAGGGTAAAAGTAATATAACCACAGGGGTCAAAATCGTAATTTACTCATACACAAATATAGAATCTTAAAATAGATCAATACAGAAATAAATAAATGTTGCAAATTGGTTCTATCAGTTCTGATATAAACATAAAGATCTAACCTTGGTGATGAACAGCAGAAGCTTTGACATGCACGCTTTACTTCGTCTCGCACCTATCAAACAAATTAATAACATGTAAACTATAAATACATGAAAGCTTGCACAACATAAAATGTTCAAAACTGCTAAAAAGTTTAAAAAACAAGTTAGAAAGATGTGAAAATTAACTTCTGATGGATCTAAATAGAAAAGATTCTTACCCATCCCCGAATCAGTGGTTCCAAAGTCGACGCTAAGTCTTGAGGCGAAAGCCCATGCATCACATTTCTAGCAAAACATCCAAGAAAACTTATGAATACATAAAAATAATTAATAAAAATAAAAAAAAATTAATAAAATCTTAATCACTTACTTAGATGAGAGAATCTTTTGTTTGGATTTATGATTAAGAACTTCATAATCATAACCATCCCCCTCACCAAATGGTCTTTTTAGTACCATCAAACACCAAACAAATGACTAATTTAGTAACAACCTTAAGATCAATTAATGGTACATAAATAAAATCTAGACAGCCAAAGACATAACCGTATTTATAGCAAAGGTGAGTGGAAACTTCATTGAAGCTTCCAAGTCAACCCAAAATTATATAAAACCATGAACAGTATAACAACTACGTGTAACACAGTGCGTTGGTGTGGGCGGGTGTGGGGTTATCATAAAAAATAAAAATAACGTACTTTTGGATGTTTCCAACTTGTAAAGTGCATTGGATACACCACCAAATCATTTTCTTGCCATTTAATTAAGATTTTTCCAACAAGAGTTGTTGAATTATACATCCTTTAACAATAATAATAAAACGAGTTGGGGGTTTCACTGGAAGCAGCCTCTCTATTATTACGGACAAGAGGTAAGGCTGTCTACATCCTACCCTCCTCAGACCCTACCTTTGCTTTGCTATTGGTGTGGGATTTACTGAGTATGATGATGATGATGATGATGATGATGATGATGAACAATAATAATAAATGAATTTTTTTTTTCTTTGAAATTGCAATATCATTCCACACGAAAAGGGCAATTACAAAGCAATGGCAGGTAGTCGGGCAACAAGTTGCGCCGCCACCCCCTTTTGAATAGAAAACCCAATTCTACTAAATACATAGTTTGAAACCTTTAGCGACGAAAAATTATGGACAGAACAGAATGACCGGAGATTAATTCTGTTCTGTCCACAAAGAGATATTCAGCCATAAGAAATATCCTGCCTAAAATATCACCAATGCGTTTTGGACGCATCGGCTGTGGATGTGCTCCACATATAAGCGTGCTTGATTGCGAGTAATCCATCGTTTTAGGAAATATTCCATTGGGCAAATATCCTGCCTAAATGAATTAATTCTCCATAAATGTATATATATGCAAATATTAAACATGTCGCGTATGTGACGCCCTATGCGAATCTCCGGTCATTCTGTTCTGTCCACAAAGAGATATTCAACCATAAGAAATATCCTGCCTAAAATATCACCAATGCGTTTTGGACGCATCGGCTGTGGATGTGCTCCACATATAAGCGTGCTTGATTGCGAGTAATCCATCGTTTTAGGAAATATTCCATTGGGCAACCAAAAACAAATCCGTAAACGAACAATATTGATTGGTAAGGGGAAGGGGGGGACCTACAAAAGTATCATGGTACCAAAACTAATAAAACATTTTAAGGTTATTATTCAAGTTCTCATATCAATAAAAGAGTTAACTGTCATTTTCGTCTCTATGTTTTGTCCAATTATGCCTGTCCAGGCCAAATTTCAAATCTGCATCATTTTCGTCCCTAACATTCTTGAAACATGCTAGTTCGGTCCAAAAAACAAAGGTTGAATCTAATAATTGGACAAACCACGGGGACAAAACTGGCAGTTAACTGGCATAACTGGACAAACTACATGGACGGAAATGACAATTAACTCTAATCAAACTAAATACACATTCCTATAGTTCAACAACCACTTTCTTGAACCAATTAACAATCCATAAGTTGCATAATATCATTAGATATACAGTCTGAAACAAAACACCCCATTAAACTCTCATATTCCCAAATAAAATTATGTGAAAATCAGGACCTAGAATTAATCAGTAATCAAGTGACAGTTGCTAGAGTTAATTAAATTACAAAATTAGCCCGTCAAACATCAAGAATACGCGTTAACATGTGTAGGAAAGAGAGAATAAACGCGTAGCTTAAAGCGTTACTAGCAAGGAAGGAAGCTCGGTAGAAGCCGCGTGATGACGAGTACACTTTGGAACATTATTAAATCCATGAGTGGTTGAATAGTCGTTGATTACGTAAACTTATCGATGACAATAGGAGAGATTTTGGTGGATCCACCGTTAAAAAGTCCAATTGTCGTTATCGTTGTCCCCGACAGTGGAGGAGAGAATCATCAACATGGGAATCTTCCGCGAAAAGATGTTTGGTCAAAGTGGAGTGTTAAGTGTAGGTGATCCACATCTCTAGCTTGGAGAAGATGTTGGTCAAAGTGGAGTGTTAAAGTGAAGTGGATCAACATCTCTAATTTGGTACCTTTGAATCATGCTTATAGGTTTGACAAATAGACATGTTACTTTTCTATCTACAATTATGGTAACTAGTGGGATTTCGCATGCTATGCAGCAGTTTTTAGTTGGTATCAGTTCAGTTTGTTACAATATTGGTTTGATTTGTTACAGTTTGGTGAGGTTGGTATAAAAGGTCTATCACGACACGATAGGATACAATGATATGAAAGGATGGACACAGACAATACAAAATAACTAATCGTGCCATTTTTTTGTTTCGAACATGAACACGGACCTATTAAGAAACAAGTCAACACATCACGACATGTTTATAAAAGTCAAGTGAGCTCATTGAAATTAATTTCATTAGAATCTGCAAACAAATATGTACTATTAGTAAAATATTATGTAAAAAACGTATAAAAATCAGTTGAAAGGGACATTATAACAATATGTAAATAACCAATCTTTTGTGCAAACCAAAGCCTCAACGATTTCTATACTAAAGTGAATTTCCATGTTGATCAAGTCCTTTTCCACTAGCACTAAAGGTGGACTCCGATGCGATTATAGATATTTGAAAAGTCAAAAAAGTCTCTAGCCATCCTAACAAGTGTGGGATATCTAAACTCATTAGCTTTCAAAAGCTAACACATCTAGTTTTGAGTTCGTGCCAACTCTTAACTCCTTCAAATACAACTAACTTTTTGTTGATTGTAAAATCTTTTTGAAACTAATCAAAATCCTAAGAATAAGTAATTGATATGTATACTAGTAGGGTGTGCACGCGTTGCGCCAGGAAAACAACACTTAGGCAATGCTTTCATAACCAGATGGGAGATCTAACTGGTTTCAAAGGTTCACTTAAACCGTAGAGTTGTCATTAGCCTTACATATGTCAATTAAATAATAATTTGAAATAAAAATTATCAAGTATGTATGAAACCATTGTTGCATCTCGAAACATACAGACAAATACAAAAATAGGAGCATAAACATAACAATATAAAATAAAAATTCAGTAGTCAACCACTTACATCCTTATGCGTTGTAAAAATGGCTTAAATAACCCCTAAGTAACTTTATATATTTTATTTCTTTACTTTTTAAAAATGGCTTAAATGAATAACATTGAACTATAGTTCATTCATACCTCAACCATTTTTCAAATATGGTTTTTTATAGAGAACATAAAAGAAACACCTTATAACTAAGATTGGACTAACCTATCATAATGGAGGGTCAAATAATGCATGAGGTAAAGGTCAAAGTCAAGACTAAATTTAAAATCAACCCGATTTGGTGATGGTTGTCACAAACTAATTAGTAGAATTAAAAAGTCTAGCCTGGTCACCCTATTGACGTCTTTGTTGTGGGAAGAATGGGTTAAGTCGCCTGTGTATATGTTGTAAGTTTGACCTGGCGGTCCTCGGTTTGTGGACCGGCCGGTTGTTTGAATGAAAGTAAATTTCCAAAAAAAAATATGATTATACGTACGAACGTTTTTTGGTTAGCAAGCATTTAGGTGATCATGGGGAGTGGGAAATTGCAACCATGAACCATAAATATAGAAACCTTTTAAATGTTTCGATAACTACTTTAAAAAATATGATTCTTAATTTCTTAATTTGAAGTTCTCCCAGTTTGGGTAGGAATGCGACTTAATTGAAAACTTGCTTGATAAACTTTTAGTATCTTCCCAAAAGCAGTTAAAATGTATACTTTAAATAGGTTTGATTTTATTTCAGCAAGATCCAACGGCTAAGAATATTTTAGATTACGCTTAGACTTAGGCTGAAGGGTGTGGGGATATGAGTTGGGTCATCAATTAACACGTAGGACCATTAATAGATTGGTACACCATCCCCTTGTCTCATCCATCATGATTTGCATTGATTAATCCATGAAAACCATGGGTCAGCTTTCCTTTGTTAATATTTCTTTTTCCTTTTCACAAAAATTAATTAAAATAAAAGAATAGTGGTTTGGGTCATGTCCACACCCTTAGGGTAGTAGTTTTGAATGATGGATTAGAAGTGTGTGACATGCCAATGAGGTAGTGGTGGAGTGGTTGGGGAAAGACTTGGTGTTCCTTGTGACCCAGGTTCGACTCTCACTCTCCCTATTATTTTCTGCGGCATCCAAGTGAAGGGCGAATACGAGTGGCGCCGGTTCGTATTGGATGGGAGGAGAGATTTTACCGATTATTCCACTGTCTTGCATTCGGGCGGGTGGGGGTCGGGTTTCCGCGCATCTGGGAGAGCCAATGGGGCTGGCGGCGATCGAGTAGTCGACCTTGGCCACAGCGCTCGGTGTCACGGTGATTGACACATCGTTTCTTGTCGTTCAAAAAAAAAAAAAAAAGAAATTGGTGACATGACGTTGATGTGGAAGGTCATGATGACCATAATCTTCATGACAAGATCTATAGTCATAGAGATGTCATAATATATATAAGAGTAAACTGCAATTTTAACCCCTAGGGTTAGAGGCAATTGGCACTCTGACCCCCTCACAGGGAAATTTCGCACTCTGACCCCCCAACTAATGGAAAACGCTGCACTCTTACCCCTTGTTAACGGTCAACGGTTGTTTGACTGTTATAGGTAAGGGTATTTTGGTTATCTTACCCCATATTTATTATTATTATTATTATTATTATTATTATTATTATTATATTATTATTTAGAGTAAACTGCAATTTTACCCCCTGAAGTTAGGGGTCATTGGCATGTCTACCCCCCTAAGGAAATAATTGCAATTTTAACCCCCACTGTTTGCTCTTATGTCGCACTTTTACCCCCCGGCGTCAGAATGGGTAACAGAACTGTTAACTCTAAGTTAAAATGACTATATTACCCATACATTTTACCCCCCAACATTCCTGTTAAGTCTCACAATTACCCCCCACTGGTAAATTACTAATTTGTCCTTTGTTATTACCCCCTGTACTTTGTGTTAAGACACAACATTACCCCCTGCAACTTCCAAAACCCTTCCCGCCAAAATCAAATACCTGTTCTATGATTCTATAATACAAAATCTGAACCTGTTCTTTGATCTGAAACCTAATTCTGATTTTTGAACACGTAATCTGAAACCTAACAATCATACCTGTTCAAAAATCTGAAACCTAACAAGCAAAGACTCCAAAACTGGTAAATTACTAATTCTGAACCTGTTCTATGCATCTGTTATAAGAACTGCAGGTCCAATGTGAACAAATCACACTCCGATACTTGTTACAGATATATTGATACACTTAGTTCACATTTATATCAAATATCAGTTATTTCTATAAGGTGTTCAAATATAAACCAAAAATGTAACTCATTCAGACAACCTGCTGCACTAACAACCACATTCAGACATTGTAACTCACATTCAGACAACTGATTAGAACTTATGCACATACAGCAAATGTGATCAACCATGCACATGATCAACCTGAAGTAGCATTTTAGAACTTAAGCACACTGATTAAGCAACTGTGATCAACCATGCACATACAGAACTCACATTCCAGTGTCATTTTAGAACTTAAGCACACTGATTAAGCACATGCACATGATCAACCTGAAGTAGCATAGCAAGTACCAACCTACAATCTGCTATGCTATTGCTATGTTATGTGTTATTTACTTCAGTCTATTGCTATGTGTTATTTACAACCTGCAAATGCACATGATTAAGCACACTGATTAAGCAAATGATCAACCTGTGGTAGACATGATCAACCAGGGTGTGTTCTATGCATCTGATTAAGCACACTTATGCCCAAACTGTGATCAACCAGTGTGTGTTATGCCCAAACTGTGATCAACCAGTGTGTGTTATGCCCAAACTGATTAAGCACACTTATGCCTACAACCTGCAAATGCACATGAGTGTGCTCCTCATTTTTATCAAACATAATGTCAACAAAAACTAAATAAGTTAAGTTAGGTTAACCTACATATTACACAAAAGGTTCGATTAAGTTAAGTTAACCTACATATTACACATAAGCTACATAACTAGTAGAGTAAACATCCATCCGCTCAACTCTCCGGTGGTAGATGGAAGTTGAGGACAGGCCTCCCAAACACATAGACCACCAGGTGGACCACTAAAGATGAGCTTGATAAGCTCATCGTCAGGTCAACTGTAAAAAAACCAACAGTGAACCAAATCAGAGGATAAACCCTGTTTATAACATGATAATGACTAAATCTGACCCTAATTAACTAACATTGGCCGATTATACCTTTGGTGTGGCGGATGATATAGCGGATTATCCAACAAAAGACAGGCATTTCCACTGATCTGAAGATAGCGGCTGTGGTTATTGTGATCGGACGAGGAGAAGAATGATCGGACGAGGAGATGTCGCCGGAGAGACACTGATCGCCGCCGGTGTGTTATGTCGCCGGAGAAGAAGGTTGAAGGTCGATGGTGGGAAGGTGGGGGGTAATTATGCGGTGGTCTGTTACTTATAGGGGGTGTTGTATCAAAGAAGCTTGACATAAGAGCAAAATGACAATTATACCCTTTGACCATCAGGTTATAATGTTGACTGTTAACCCATTTTGACACCGGGGGGTAAAAGTGCGACATAAGAGCAAACAGTGGGGGTTAAAATTGCAATTATTTCCTTAGGGGGGTAGACATGCCAATGACCCCTAACCTCAGGGGGTAAAATTGCAGTTTACTCTATTATTTATAAGACACCTGCATCACCATCCCCAAAACCATTTCAACCCATTTCAACTTTGTTCATCTTCTTCTTCTTCAGCTGACCAAATTAGGGTTTTCATTTTCTTCAAACTTTCAGATCACATGAAGGACTCCAATCTGGATCTGTTCGATTGTAACAACCAACACCCCCACCACAACCAACACAAATATACAACTGCAACATCAGATTGGAGGGTTTGTTTGGCAATCAACGTGATTCACCACCATCTCTGACCACCACCGCCATTCCAATCGTTGGATCTATTGCAAACGTATACCATCGTCGTTTTTAGCAAGCAAATTTTTCTGTTTACAGAAAATTTTAGAGCTCTTTGCACAGGTAACAAGATAACTTTTGATTCTATTACTAAGTTTTATACTCTGTAATTCATTAACTCATAACAATTTCCTTTTTATAGGGGAAAAAGGAATTGGGAAGAGTGGAAAACCGCTCCATTACAAAGGGAGTAAATTCCATAGAATTATTCCAAGCTTTATGATTCTGGGAGGTGACTTTACGCGTGGTGATGGGCGCGGTGGAGAATCGATCTACGGTGAAAAGTTTGCTGATGAAAATTTCGAATTGAAACACACCGAACCTGGTTAAAAAAAAGTAGCTTTAGCTCTAGTGGTAGATAAAAATATTAATCCCTTTTAGTAAGGTTATGCTCCAATAAGAAAATTTCGAATTGAAATACACCGAACTTGGTAAAAAAAAATTTCTTCATTGATTCATCCACACAAGCAAATTGCTGAATCGTTTTTAGGCATTGGGAGTTCATCAACCGGCCACTCGCATAACGCATCAGTCGCTCTTGACACCTCTTAACAAGAATTTAAATATGTGTGAAATTGTTGCGAATGGAAATCTTGTTTTATATATCAATGCAGAAACCAATCGATCTAACAGTCCCGCTGTTTCCAACAAGAAAGATTGATGCAGATGAATTATATATTCTGATTTACATGATCATCAATCAAATAGAAAAAGGACAGATCGATGTCTGTGTAATTAGTTACTTACAGTCAGTTGATAATTTCTTGGTCATAATTTACATACAATTCATTAAAGAGTGGTTTGTCTCCTGGGTTTCCCATCAAGTTTTGATTTTTTTTTAGAATTATGAAGAAAATTGCACAAACTATTTACTTATTTTATTGTTGAATCCACCGGGGGTAAGGTTTGCAAGAAATATTTAACACCGGGGGGTAATATTGCAGAGTATTACCATAGGGGGTAATAAGAAAGGGTAATATAGTCATTTAACACCGGGGGGGGGGGGGGGTAATATTGCAGAGTAGAATAAAGCATATAAGGGGTAATAAGAAAGGGTAATATAGCCATTTAACATACCATTTAACAAAACTGTTTAGTTCTTCGACGGCAGGGGGTAATATTGCATGGTTTCTCATTAGTTGAGGGGTTAGTGTGCGAAATTTCCTTGGGAAGGGGTCAGAGTGCCAATTGACTCTAACATCAGGGAGTAAAATTGCAGTTTACTCTATATATAATTTGGTTCCAGCTTTTAAAATGTACTTGATTTTTTCTTTTTTCTTTTTTTTTTTACTTAGAAACATATCTCGACGGATTTTAATTTAAAATTAAAGAATCTAAAACTGTATTTAAATAAATTTTTCTTCTTCTAGAAACTTTGGATGTTTTGTTTTGATTTTTTTAATGTGCTTACACAGAAATTTAGAAAGAAACTTAATATGGGGTTAAGTTGAGCATTTGTTAAATATTTTCTTTTGATCACTAAAATATATATTTTGTTTTGTATTTGCTATAATATTTTATATAATTAGTTTTCGTTCTATTTTTATGTTACGTGAGCAAACATTTTACTAATCATTTATTTAAATTCGTAAATGGTTTATCAAATTAAAATGTAGTTGAAGATTTTTAAAGTGTAGTTGCATGCAATTTGGAGAATTTTGTCCTAAACTTGTGCAACTGATGCATGAATGACTTGTATTGTATAATACACACCTCGATAGTGAATAAAATTTACATCTACACATCGACAAAATATAAAAATCACTACGGCACCTTCGAAATTTTGTAACACGTTACAGGCTCATTCATTATGAGTTATAGCTTTCGTTTTTGCATGTAAACGAATCCTGGATGAATAAAGTTTTGATGATGTGTTTTACCGGTTACAATCTTCAGTCACTTACAATCCTTTATAAAACAATTCTTGACGACGTGTTTTATCAGTTACAGGTTAATTCACAATGTGTTATAGCAGTTTATGGTTTAAGAATGAGATGCTTTTTATAATTATTGGCATTGTGTTTTATCAGGTATTGGTTTTATCACGATGTGTTATACTAGTTATGATTCACGAATGACATATCTTTTGTATTTTCTTGTCGTTGTGTTTTAAATTTTGTATAACACACCATAAGTAAAAGACATCATAACTGGTCACCTTTGAACACACTAATGGTACATCTGATATCAAACATATATTGTTTCATTTGAGACAACTATTTAGATCCACTATATTAAAACACATGCTTAGTTTCCCTAGCAACCATAAAAAAGGCAATCAAACAAACAAATATAACATAAAATACACTAGTTTGAATACAAAAGATGATGTTTGTTTGTGATTTAAAAGACAATCAACAACTAAATATGTAAGTTACGCTTGTATTATCGACCGAATTTCTTATCTTTATCCATTTGTTTGCGGTTAATTTGGTATATTTGGGTGTTTCAAAGGAGAGGAGGTAAAGATGTCACACCCCAACCAATGACGGAATCATCGGAGTGGGACGAAGATAGATTGCTCATCACACATAACGCTAATTGTGACAATAATTAAATCAAAACCGTTTTCATTTCATAACTCAAATTGACATTACAATACATGAAATTCAAATTACGACAAATAAAAGACAAATACAACGAGTTCAACATAACATAAATATTCAAATCTAGTAATTTCTTGAGCGTGTTTCTAGTCATCCCTACTAGATTTCATACAATCGTCACCATCAACCTGTAACATGTTTAAAATAAAGTTCAATGCAAAAGCAAAGGCGAGTATACAGGTTTTCGTACATAGCATAAAAAGAAATATTTTAAACAATTCCACATGGCAAGCTAGTCGAAACAAGATAAACGATAAACTGGCATGTGCATAACTAAACTAATCAAACCAAGATAAAATGCAATAAGCTCTTAACATAACCCGACGTTCACAGACGGTGCGTTAATCCTATAGCGCTATATATGTCAAAGATATGCTCGTACGAAGTTAATGATAAGTCTAACACAAAACGTCCAAACCCAAATTTAAAGTATCAAGTAATTAACGTATGCATGCATGTATAAGGAATGTTTGTGCATTTAGGAATAAAGTATAAGTGTAAGTTCATAGTTTAACATGATACACCCAAAAGGTGGTAAACGAAAAAGGGGGTTTCAAGTATACTCACAAAATTGCTAATTCTTCCGATTATCCAATTGTTGACGAGCGAACGAGTTTAGGAGGTTGAATGTATATGGATTGGAGTTCAAGGTAGGCTTAGAGTCAGAATTCGGAATTTAAAGTACATCGAAAGTAAGTATATGAGAAAATAACCATCTAGCACCTAATACTCGTTTTTGACTCTATGAAACCCATAGGGGTTTAAATGTTTTCATGGGTTAAAGTACCCATTATAATCGTAATGAGAACTAAGTTCTTAGATGATGTAACTTAGTATTTTGAAAAATAAATATTAGACTATCATCAAAGGTTCGTGTCACACCCCGACCACGTAAAACAACAAAACGTGGCGGAAACGTCGGGGAGTGTTGTAACAGAATCATTGTTTCACAACCATGGATTAAATAATCTCGTTTTATTGAATTATTGAATTCATTGCTTTATTACAAATCAAATGAATACAAATATTGTCTTTCAAGTTTTAAAGTCGCTAAGGCACGAGTCCATCCTATGTATAGCATGTATCAACAATCATCACATAGCAACACCTGAAACACGTGTAAAAATAGGTACGTCAGCATAAAAATGCCTGTGAGATACATAGGTTTTATTAATGCATGATTCATGACTTGTAAGTTTAAAAGAATGTTTAACAAGAAGTAGTCATGAACTTAAAAATGTTTTCTTTATAAATCATGCGAAAATTTATAAGAAATTGATGATATAAAAGAATGATTCATAAATAAATAATTAAGTAAAATGAGTTTGTATAACAATATTTTGATAAAAGGTTTGTAGTATACATAAAAATATACTTTTTTTTTAAGAAAGTCGAATAAGTAATATATCAAAATATATTTCGGTTCCAAAAATAGTTAAACAGATAGTATATTAAATATACTTTAGTCGTCAAAATAACAGTTTTCAGTAGTATATCAAAAGTATACTTTGGTTTTATAAATAACATATCAAACTATGCTTTTAGTAATTAACAAAATATATGTTGTTTTGTACAATATCACACATGAGAGCATATCAAACTATACTTTTGGGAGTATAACAAAATATACAATAAAAATGTGATTTTTGAATTCAACCAAACCTTAGTGCATCAAAATACACCTAGGAGACTATAGAAATACCACGAAGGCAATCCCTATTTGGATAAAATATCGGTTTCTGACATTCCATAAACAACAGGAATGGGGTGTCAAATCCTATAGTGCTATATCGTACTACCAATATGTCTGGTGAACATATAAAATAAGTACAATCCAACAATTAATTTTATAATCTTTGAAAAATTAGCGTTTAAACCATAAATAATCATTCAGTTTGTCAAAAGATAAGTACTAATATGTATAATCAATTATACTTTGAAATCATGAACATAACAAATAGGTACACATGCTTCACCCCAAAACATTGAAAATAGTAAAAGAGGGGACTATGTACTCACTTGAGAATGCTTAGAAGTCTTGAATAACAATCAAGCAACGCTAGAGGGATCACAGAATCAAACGACACCTAATATAGGTAACTAAGTAAATAAACCGGACCTAAATCGGAAGATCGGATAGAATGAGGTTTCGTAAACCAAATGAGTATGGGAACTCATGTAATATGGTTTGACAAATCCTTCATACTAAATCGAAACCTATCCTAAGTGCTTACGACCCATTACGACCCGTTTAGGTAGCTTACGCTACTTTAACGCGTCGTTCACGTAAAACGCGTTTGGACCGCCTAACTAGTCCTATGACAAGTAATATATACCTTAGCATGTCTAATAATGTTGCCTAATCAGTTTAGATGTCAAAATTTATGTTACACATGCTTAAAATGAATTTATGCGTAAAAAGGGCATTTTGGCCATTTACCTAAGGCATATAAACTACCTATTATACAACTACTTAAACGAAGTGACCATAAGGTATAACCTCGGAAGGTTATTCCCTATACAACTATGGCCACAAAATATGTTTGGTCGAATCCTACTGATTGACCAAACGGGTCGGGTTCGAAAGTCTAAGCGGTTGTTTAGACCACTTATCTTACGACCCTATATAAGCACTAATCTAAAAGTGACGAGTTAAACATGTTAAAACATGTTTAACGAAGTATGAAAACAAGTTTGATATCAAGACAAAGGGTCTTGATACCCAAGAATAGTTTGGTTGCAAAATACGCAAGAATACGCATTTTGACCGAAACCATGACTCGTCACTACGCCTAAATAACGTGGTAATCAGTAGGTATAGTCACAAGAGACTATAACCATCGTGATTACACTCACGTTACGAAGTTCAAACGAACTTCGTGTTGACCATAGACTGGTCAAAGCAGAAAGTCAAACACTGTTTGACTTTTACGCTTAAAAACGCATAAAAGAACGAAAGAATACTTACAACGGGTCCAAGAAATGGAGGTTTGATCTAATTATTCTCAGGTATGAAGTTTATAACTTCAACTTAGAGAACAAAATCAGATCAAAGGTGAGTTTTCAAATGAAATGGAAGGGGTATATATAGATTTCGGAGAACCATTAGGATCGTTTCTCGCAAATCGTGCTTTGATCTTGACCTTACAAGTGGGCACATGGTTTTCAAAACCATGGGAATACTTAAAACCATCAAATTCCAGCCCATAGAGTGCAAAACCTTGGGTTAAAACCATCAAAACCTCAAACATGGACCAAGTTCAATGTATCTGCCATAAATTTCAAAAATGGTCCCTGTACTTGTAAAACTTGATTTTTGGCACTTTTAAGCCCCGTTAACCCCATTTCAAGGCTCTAAAATAAATTTAAAGTATAGGGAACTTGAAATGTGCTAAAAAATATCTCGGATGTCGGTTCGTTTGGTCGTACGGTTGCGTTGTTCGGTTAATTACGACGAAAATCGTAATGAACGCAAAAACGATCCAAATTACGCGACGAATGGAATTTCATCATGCCAATCACTAAAATAAATATTTTAATGATTACATAAATTTTTGGATGTCCGAATGTATTCAGAACGTAAGATATGCGAGAAAATACAAACTTATGCACTTTTTGACGCTTTTAGTCCCTGAATGACCAAAAAGTTTATTTTAGCATACCGAACACCTCAAAGCCTATTTCTTAGCTATGTAAAGGATATTTATGGTATTTTTAACTTATAATCAAGTTCCGGAATGTTCGTTACCATACGAATCGGCATACTTTCGCAGTTTGACACAAATAGTCCCTACGATCGAATAAACTTGATTTCAACACACCAAACCATCCAAAACTTATTTCTAAGTTATGTAAAGGTTATTTAAGGTATGTTAAGCCTATGTCACTATTCCAGAGTATTTGTTGCATTAAACTGGTTATATTTACGCATCGATTCGCGTATAACATTCCAGAAAGCGATTTAAAGCTCGAAATCGAACAAGAATTGATATGTGCAAATGATACACATATTTATACAAATCCAAAGTATGAAATGCAATATTTTTCATTGGTTTGGTATTTTTATAATGGTTGAAGTGACACAGGTGTCACAGTCTCCCATACTTTAGGAAATTTCGTCCCGAAATTTAATTTTAGAGGAAACTTGTGAAGATAACTGTGATGGTTTCGCTTTCAAATGAATCCCTTGAACCCTAAGTAAAACTCTGGGCCATGTTTGGATTCTTAGCGAAATTGTCAATTGTCAAAGTGAAGTCCTTGTAGTAACAAAACATGGAGTTTCGAACTATGGACAGAAGAACGTTTCTTATGAAGACTATCATAGGAAACTTGTGTGTGCTCGAAATCAGAGTCGGAGAGTGAAATAACATTGGTTAAGGTCCAGGACTTCTAGTAACTTAAATAACGTTACGTTCGCAATGTAATAAGGAACACTTATATATAGGAAGTACCAGCGGCGTATCCACCATGCCCCTTTCTACATTGTTCCAGTTTCGTTATTCTCATCACTATAGGTCTTAACACATGACAAAACTTGCTGTGGTTTCTGTGCACTGAATTCCATAATTATGTATGCATCCATAATTACGTAATTCCTTGCACAGTCCGCACAGTTCATTTCATAATGCGTAGGGGAAAAATCAATCAAATAACCATGAAGTGACTTGACTAGACCACCAAAGGATATTTTTAATTAGATCAACGAACAATCTTTTTAACTAGATCAACAAATGATCTCCTTAACTAGATCGTCGAATGTAACAACTCTCATTAAAAGTTCTAATTATTTAGTTAATTAGTCAAAAAGGAAACCTTAATTGAGAAACCCAAGTGATTTTGCATAACCCCTAAAATTTTCAGAACATTTGGAATCAGGATTAGGGCCCCTAAAACTCAGGGGGGGTAAAACCCTAGTTATGATTATCTAAATAAAACGTTGTTGAAACTGAATTTGCATGCAATGTTGACTCACCTAAGCTACCTGAGACACGAGGCTACCCTAGGCTGGGGGGTATGCCCCGCGACACGCGACAGAAACGAAGGCACCCTTCGCGACACGCGGGGGGACCAATGTTCAAGTATAAATAGGAGGGCCTGTTACATGCAACTGTGCGTTTGTTCGACGTTCAAAATCAATTCGTGCTTTGAGTTATAGTTGAAACAGTCTTAAAACACACACTGATCACGAAGTGCTGCCGCAATTCAGGGTAATAACTCGATCGCTGCTACGATTTAATGTCCGATCGATTAAACTATCCAATGGATGTTTAAGTGCTGCCCACATTAGGGTTTATGCTTTGTCATTCATCGTTAAATCGATGGATGTTTAAGTATCGCACTTTGTCATTCGTTGTGAAGGTTTTAATCTCGTGAGTTATCGTAAATGCTGTATTAAGTTACTAACCTAGTTTGTGTGCATGATTATTTAAACTAGGTTATCAAGGCTAATCAGTAGGCTAAGCTCTGTTCATAATAAATCTGCAATGTGAGTCATTCTCTTTTTATCAAATTACTTTCAAAAGCATGTTTATTTTCAAAGGTTATAATTACAGGGATTAAGTCTATGTAATCTGAAATTACTGCCAGTATGTGGGGGGATGTGCACATAGCTACTAATTATTTATCACTTGTGGGTGAAAGGACCCAGCAAGTGATATGTCCACAGTCACAAGTCCGGTCAAGTGACAACTGGGTCAGTTAATTAAAAAGATAGAGACATTGTAATTGCTCTTAATACTGTAAATTATAACAAACATGTCGTTTTATTAAATAGAATGATTCACTCAGTATTTCCCGCTGACAAAACCTTTTTCAAACATGTTTCGGGTGATCTGTTGTGATCCAGGAAAAGTGCCGTGAAGGACTATAAGCTTAAGGAAGTGGCTCAGTATAAAAAAAAAAAATAAGGAAACATGTTTTGTAAAATAAAAGATTTCTCCGTGAAATCTCAATATTGTAAATTACCGGGTTTATTCCCGAGTTGTGAAATAAAATAATCGGGAAATATTTTAAGTTTTAAAATGATCCTGAAGAAACTTCCGCTGTTAAATAAATACCACGGGATTTTCTGTGGGCCGTGACAGTGATCTAAGCCTATTAAGTATTTAGAAATACTTAATTTTACTGATTGCCATTTATGTGATTATGTGTTTTATTAACTGATTCTTTGTTAGTTACAGTATGGGTAAGCAAAAGTTGTTAAACATCTATCTTAAATTAGATAGGTCATCCAACAAGAAGGGAAGTTCATCCCAAACAAAATCCTCAAAACTCCCTGCAATTCCTGAAGAAGGAATATTTGTGCGAAAGGCAAATTATGAGGAACCACTTTCTCCTAGTAAAAGAAGCCTGATTATTAGGAAAAGTAAAGAGAAAATAAAGAAATTCCGAGAAAAGAAAGTTAAACAAGAAACCCAGGAATTAAACAATGAAACACCTTGGGAGGACAAATTAGATGAGAAATGGGCAGATCTTTATATGCTAGCTACAATAGCAGTTAATGCAAATCTTTAAATAATTTGACAGTCCAGAAACTTTCTTTAGTAAATAAATAAATTTATAAATAAAACCTAGTGTGTTTTAATTTTCAGATGTTTTATAGTTACTTAGTTTGGAATAATATTTAAAGGTTTTCTATAAAATTTTATTATGATTTTTAATTGTGTATATTTTGCTAAACAGCATGAGTGACTTGTCTGATGCCCTCCAGAACCTAAATCTCTATCCAGTAAAAATAGAGGTTTCCCAAGATTTCAATAGGTATATACCAGACATAGAAGAACCTGTTGAATTCAATGCTTCACCACCTCCAGAGAAACCTAAACCCAAGAAGAGGAGAAGATTTGTGGGATGGAGACGTGTGCGTAGGAGGAAGCCTACAACCAGGAAAATTCCTAAAATAGAAAATCCTTTAGACAAAGGAAAAGGGGTTGAAGTCAGTGAAAGTTTTAGGTCACTGGAAATGGAATTGGGAGAAGATTCTAGGCCACCAGGAATGGAATATGGAGGAAGTTCTAGGCAAATCCAGAGGGAAGTCGGAGAAAGTTCTAGACAGGTGGAGGAGTTACCTTTTTAGGAGGAATTAGATCGGGCATTGGCAAGCTGTGATGTTGTTAGGCCAATTA
The DNA here is from genome assembly GCA_030545235.1 of Helianthus tuberosus. Classification (NCBI taxonomy): domain Eukaryota; kingdom Viridiplantae; phylum Streptophyta; class Magnoliopsida; order Asterales; family Asteraceae; genus Helianthus; species Helianthus tuberosus. The sequence goes on along the minus strand of CM060414.1, from coordinate 60,716,272 downwards.
ATAATAATTTATACCCTACTCTTGAAACACAACTACCAATGAATTTGGACCCCGCAATCCCAGAACCTATTATCCACACCCAGTCTCTAGGAATAGATGAGTGGTGGACAAACGATTGGTAGTTCCAAAACCTGATCAACAGTCCTTATTCCTTCCTTCCTCAATTTGACCCGGACCCATTACCAAATCCACCCATGAGTAACGAGAATTTAGCAGAACTTCGCCATTTTGGCGAAGAGTTAATGGATGCGGGAAATAGAATCCGGGAGATAGGGGGACAAATTGCCTGGAAGTATGATGAAAGGGAGCTTCGTTTTTAGGACGACAAGTGACGAGAGATAGTAGGATGGTGAAACTATGGTTGTGTAATAGTAAAAGTAATAGTGAAATCAGTCTGTAAAATAACTACGAATAAAACTCTGTAAGATATTGGTGTGTAGTGATGCATACTATAAAAGATATAAAATGAAATCGAGAAATCGATAGTTTTGACTATATGTGTATTATGAAAACTGTCTGATTGATTTTGTGTATAATTGTTATTTATCAGATACTAATAAAATTATATATATTAATTATCAGATGGCAAACATTGGTAATGAACCAGTAAATGAGGTTAATCAGTCTGAGCAACATCCGGGGGATCAATATATGACTAGGCAAGATATCGAAAATATTGTTGCTCAAGGGATAGCCAATGCTATTCCAGCAATCGTTGCTAAGGCACCTTATCGGTTAGCACCTACATAAATGTTAGAACTGAAAAAACAATTAGATGAATTACTAAGTAAAGGATTCATACAACCTAGTTCATCTCCTTGGGGAGCACCAGTGCTATTTGTTAAGAAAAAGGATGGTTCAATGAGAATGTGTATTGATTATAGAGAATTAAATAAGGTTACAATTAAGAATCGATACCCATTACCTAGGATTGATGATCTGTTTGATCAACTTCAAGGGGCTAGATATTTTTCTAAAATAGACTTACGTTCCGGATATCATCAATTGAAGGTACAAGAAGAAGACATACCTAAGACTGCTTTCAGAACTAGGTATGGTCATTACGAGTTTACAGTCATGCCCTTTGGATTAACAAATGCACCTGCTGCATTCATGGACATGATGAATAGGATCTATAAACCATATTTGGATAAATTTGTAATTGTTTTTATAGACGATATACTTATTTATTCCAAAAGTCAGACAGAGCATTGTGAACACCTTCATGCACTCTTAACTTTGTTAAGAAAAGAAAAGCTTTATGCCAAATTCTTGAAGTGTGAATTTTGGCTAAAGGAAGTGCAATTTTTAGGCCACATGGTAAATCAAGAAGGTATTCATGTAGATCCTGCCAAGATAGAGGCGATTACTAATTGGAAGGTTCCACAAACTGCAATGGAAATTAGAAGTTTTATAGGTTTAGCTGGCTACTATAGACGGTTTATTAAGGATTTTTCCAAGATAGCTGTACCCTTAACTAAGCTAACCTGTAAAGCAGCTAAGTTTGATTGGGGACCTAAACAAGAAGAAGCCTTTAGAATATTGAAGCAGAAATTAACCAATGCTCCAATCCTAGCTTTACCAGAAGGGACTGAAGATTTTGAAGTTTATTGTGATGCTTCAAAACTAGGATTAGGATGTGTGCTAATGCAACGCAAGAAAGTAATTGCGTATGCTTCAAGGCAATTGAAAAAGCACGAAGAAAATTATACAACTCATGACTTAGAATTAGGAGCTGTAATTTTTGCCCTTAAAATTTGGAGACATTATCTTTACGGAAGTAAATTTACTGTCTATACAGACCATAAAAGTTTAACATATATTTTTGGGCAAAAAGAGTTAAATATGAGACAAAGAAGATGGATGGAAATCCTAAGTGATTACGACTGTGATATTCAGTATCATGAAGGAAAGGCAAATGTAGTTGCAGATGCCTTAAGTCGTAAGTATCATGAAAAACAACGACGAGTTCGTGCTCTCAGGTTAAATCTACAATTAGATTTAATGGAACAAATAAAGAATGTTCAGAAAACAGCAATAGAGGATGTTGCTGAAGGAATGAAAGGACAAATAAAAGAATTAGAACAGGGAGTTGATGGAATTTGGAGATTTCATAAAAGTAGAATTTGGGTACCTAAGCAAGGAGAATTAAGAAATAAGATTCTAGAAGAAGCTCATAAATCTAGGTATACCATACACACTGGAAACAATAAAATGTACCAAGATTTAAGAAAGAATTTCTGGTGGATAGGCATGAAGAAGGATATAGCTAAATATGTTTCTAAATGTCTTACTTGTTCACGAGTTAAGGCAGAACATCAGAAACCTTCAGGTCTACTCCAACAATTAGAAATGCCAGTATGGAAATGGGAACTCATAACAATGGATTTTGTTACTAAATTACCCAAAACCAGAAAAGGTAATGATGCGATTTGGGTAATTGTGGATCGATTAACCAAATCTGCTCACTTTCTACCTATGAAAGAAACCTTTAGCATGGAAAGACTGGCAAAGTTGTATGTAGATGAAGTCGTATCTCTACATGGAGTTCCACTCTCCATTGTATCAGATAGAGATAGTCGTTTCACTTCTCATTTCTGGAAAAGCTTCCAGCAAGCTATGGGAACTCGACTAAATTTAAGTACTGCATATCATCCTCAAACAGACGGGCAAAGTGAAAGGACGATTCAAACTCTAGAAGACATGCTCAGAGCATGTGTGATAGATTTTGGAGGAAATTGGGATGATCACTTACCGTTAATTGAATTCTCCTATAACAATAGTTATCATTCAAGTATTGAAACTGCCCCATTTGAAGCACTGTACGGAAGAAAGTGCAGAACTCCAGTTTGTTGGGCAGAAATAGGAGAAAGTCAATTGTCAGGTCCTGAAATAGTACAAGAGACGACTGACAAGATTACTCAAATCAAAGAAAGGCTGAAGACGGCTCGAGATCGTCAGAAAAGTTATGCAGACAATAGATGCAAGCCGTTAGAATTCCAAGTTGGAGACAGAGTATTGTTGAAAGTTTCTCCTTGGAAAGGAGTTGTTAGATTCGGAAAGAAAGGAAAGCTAAGTCCAAGGTCCGTAGGACCATTTCCAGTAATCCAACGTATAGGACCAGTTGCTTATCGTTTACAACTATCAGAAGAACTAGCTGGAGTACATGATGTATTTCATGTACCCAATCTCAAGAAATGTTTATCAGACGAATCACTGATAGTACCTCTTCAAGATATAGAGGTAAACGAAAAGCTGAAATTTGTTGAGAAACCTCTTCAAATTGAGGATCGAAAGATCAAGTTTCTCAAACACAAACGATTAGTTTTAGTCAAAGTCAGATGGGATTCAAAGAGAGGAGCTGAATATACTTGGGAGCTGGAATCAGAAATGAAGTGAAAGTATCCTCATTTATTCCAGTAAATCTCGAGGACGAGATTTCTATTAAGGTGGGGAGAATGTAACAACTCTCATTAAAAGTTCTAATTATTTAGTTAATTAGTCAAAAAGGAAACCTTAATTGAGAAACCCAAGTGATTTTGCATAACCCCTAAAATTTTCAGAACATTTGGAATCAGGATTAGGGCCCCTAAAACTCAGGGGGGTAAAACCCTAGTTATGATTATCTAAATAAAACGTTGTTGAAACTGAATTTGCATGCAACGTTGACTCACCTAAGCTACCTGAGACACGAGGCTACCCTAGGCTAGGGGGGTATGCCCCGCGACACACGACAGAAACGAAGACACCCTTCGCGACACGCGGGGGGACCAATTTTCAAGTATAAATAGGAGGGCCTGTTACATGCAACTGTGCGTTTGTTCGACGTTCAAAATCATTTCGTGCTTTGAGTTATAGTTGAAACAGTCTTAAAACACACACTGATCACGAAGTGCTGCCGCAATTCAGGGTAATAACTCGATCGCTGCTACGATTTAATGTCCGATCGATTAAACTATCCAATGGATGTTTAAGTGCTGCCCACATTAGGGTTTATGCTTTGTCATTCGTCGTTAAATCGATGGATGTTTAAGTATCGCACTTTGTCATTCGTTGTGAAGGTTTTAATCTCGTGAGTTATCGTAAATGCTGTATTAAGTTACTAACCTAGTTTGTGTGCATGATTATTTAAACTAGGTTATCAAGGCTAATCAGTAGGCTAAGCTCTGTTCATAATAAATCTGCAATGTGAGTCATTCTCTTTTTATCAAATTACTTTCAAAAGCATGTTTATTTTCAAAGGTTATAATTACAGGGATTAAGTCTATGTAATCTGAAATTACTGCCAGTATGTGGGGGGATGTGCACATAGCTACTAATTATTTATCACTTGTGGGTGAAAGGACCCAGCAAGTGATATGTCCACAGTCACAAGTCCGGTCAAGTGACAACTGGGTCAGTTAATTAAAAAGATAGAGACATTGTAATTGCTCTTAATACTGTAAATTATAACAAACAGGTCGTTTTATTAAATAGAATGATTCACTCAGTATTTCCCGCTGACAAAACCTTTTTCAAACATGTTTCAGGTGATCTGTTGTGATCCAGGAAAAGTGCCGTGAAACACTATAAGATTAAGGAAGTGGCTCAGTATAAAAAAAAATAAGGAAACATGTTTTGTAAAATAAAAGATTTCTCCGTGAAATCTCAATATTGTAAATTACCGGGTTTATTCCCGAGTTGTGAAATAAAATAATCGGGAAATATTTTAAGTTTTAAAATGATCCTGAAGAAACTTCCGCTGTTAAATAAATACCACGGGATTTTCTGTTCCGCGGCTTCTGAAACGGGTCAAACCGGGTCGAGGGCCGTGACATCGAACGATCTCCTTAAATAGAACACTTAAGGGATCTTTTCAATTATATCATCATATGATATTCCTAACCAGAGTTTTGAATCAATCTGTTTAACTAGACCACTCAAGGGGTCCAATTATAGAATAGTACTTTTATAATCCAAGGGTCTTAACTATTACGTAAAAAAAACCCATTAAGGATTTAAGGTAGTACCTTTGGATACCCTACTATGAATCCCTCATATGGTGATATGGAAGATTCTACGAGGATTTGGATAATGAACATTTGGATCACATAAAAACACAAAACGTATAAGAAAACACATAAGCACATAATCACATAATTGTTTAACTTGACCTTTAATTTGTTATCTTTAGACACAGATATTTAAAGCACACCAGGAATCCAATCCGTGGATTTCATTTAGCACTTTAATCATCTTCAAGAATCTAACTATGGAGATAGAAAAATCTTAATAGGAATTCGGCTTTATCCTTGTCGAATCGTAATATACGTATTAAGGCATACGAATAATTCAATTAAGGGCTCTGATTTGAGCGATATTTATCCACAAGGATCTAATTATGAGGATAGAAAGATCCTATTTTGGATTTTGGAATTTGTGTAACGAGAGGTGTTTCGAAACCTTGCACTAAACGTGCTTAAGTCGATACACAAGGTAGAAAGTTCATGAGGTTGAGGTACTAGATATGCCAAGGTGACATATGAAGCAGGATTTGGGGATTGAGCAGTGGCAGGATTTGCAACAGCTTTGCTTTGGACAGCAAAGCGGCACATGTTAACCAAGTGTCCCCATCGTCCACCGTGGGTACATTTGAAACATGGTATCTGATTCGGATGATGACGGTTACATTAATTGCACCAAAAAGCGGTTCCCTTGTACGGCTTCATCCTTGAGGCGAGTTATGGTGATAGCTAAATCAACGGTCCTATGGAGTACGACGTCTAATTGTTGGGCAATTGCAGCACCTAGTTCAGACATTGTTGTTGCGATGAAAAGGCATCATGAAGATAATGAAAGATATGGGAGGAAACAAGTGAAATGATATCGGATAATCAAAACAGAATGACAACGTATAGAAATTGCGATCATTTATTTGTTACCTAAGGCAAACAAATGAGACGGTGACTAATCAAAGTAAATGGGTCAATATAATGTATCACGAAGACATGCTCGCCTATAAGTGGACACTCACCCCAAGAGTTCCCAGGCAAGAGTGACTGGTCCGATATTGCGGATTTGTACGAACACTCTAGCCTTAGACAGAAGACTCAGGGTACAGGCACCTACCCTTCCAGTTTGCACGTGTTCACATTATTTAGACCAAACTTTGACGAGATTTTGAAAATTTAGAGGGTTCAAAACCTAGTAATCAATCATCCTAGAACAGATGATTGGTTTTCAAAGAGGATTCGAAATTTGTGTTCTTATTGTGGTTGTCACCTAAGGATAAGTGACAGTATTGTTTTAAAACTAAACACAAGATAACTTGTGTTAGGGTCCTAGGAAGGTTATAGTCTAGGTCAAATCATTACTAATAACTTAATTCCCTATAACCATTGGCTCTGATACCAACTTTTCTGTCACACCCCGACCACGTAAAACAACAAAACGTGGCGGAAACGTCGGGGAGTGTTGTAACAGAATCATTGTTTCACAACCATGGATTAAATAATCTCGTTTTATTGAATTATTGAACTCATTATTTTATTACAAATCAAATGAATACAAATATTGTCTTTCAAGTTTTAAAGTCGCTAAGGCACGAGTCCATCCTATGTATAGCATGTATCAACAATCATCACATAGCAAGACCTGAAACATGTGTAAAAATAGGTAAGTCAGCATAAAAATGCATGTGAGATACATAGGTTTTATTAATGCATGATTCATGACTTGTAAGTTTAAAAGAATGTTTAACAAGAAGTAGTCATGAACTTAAAAATGTTTTTTTTTTATAAATCATGCGAAAATTTATAAGAAATTGATGATATAAAAGAATGATACATAAATAAATAATTAAGTAAAATGAGTTTGTATAACAATATTTTGATAAAAGTTTGTAGTATACATAAAAATATACTTTGGTTTTAAGAAAGTCGAATAAGTAATATATCAAAATATATTTCGGTTCCAAAAATAGTTAAACAGATAGTATATTAAATATACTTTAGTCGTCAAAATAACAGTTTTCAGTAGTATATCAAAAGTATACTTTGGTTTTATAAATAACATATCAAACTATGTTTTTAGTAATTAACAAAATATATGTTGTTTTGTACAATATCACACATGAGAGCATATCAAACTATACTTTTGGGAGTATAACAAAATATACAATAAAAATGTGTTTTTGAATTCAACCAAACCTTAGTGTATCAAAATACACCTAGGAGACTATAGAAATACCACGAAGGCAATCCCTATTTGGATAAAATATCGGTTTCTGACATTCCATAAACAACAGGAATGGGGTGTCAAATCCTATAGCGCTATATCATACTACCAATCGGTCTGGTGAACATATAAAATAAGTACAATCCAACAATTAATTTTATAATCTTTGAAAAATTAGCGTTTAAACCATAAATAATCATTCAGTTTGTCAAAAGATAAGTACTAATATGTATAATCAATTATACTTTGAAATCATGAACATAACAAATAGGTACACATGCTTCACCCCAAAACATTGAAAACAGTAAAAGAGGGGACTATGTACTCACTTGAGAATGCTTAGAAGTCTTGAATTACAATTAAGCAACGCTAGAGGGATCACGGAATCAAACGGCACCTAATATAGGTAACTAAGTAAATAAACCGGACCTAAATCGGAATCGGATAGAATGAGGTTTCATAAACCAAATGAGTTTGGGAACTCATGTAATATGGTTTGACAAAGCCTACATACTAAATCGAAACCTATCCTAAGTGCTTACGACCCATTACGACCCGTTTAGGTAGCTTACGCTACTTTAACGTGTCGTTCGCGAAAAACGCGTTTGGACCGCCTAACTAGTCCTATGACAAGTAATATATGCCTTAACATGTCTAATAATGTTGCCTAATCAGTTTAGATGTCAAAATTTATGTTACATATGCTTAAAACGAATTTATGCGTAAAAAGGGCATTTTGGCCATTTACCTAAGGCATATAAACTACCTATCATACAACTACTTAAACGAAGTGACCATAAGGTATAACCTCGGAAGGTTATTCCCTATACAACTATGGTCACAAAATATGTTTGGTCGAATCCTACTGATTGACCAAACGGGTCGGGTTCGAAAGTCTAAGCGGTTGTTTAGACCGCTTATCTTACAACCCTATATAAGCGCTAATCTAAAAGTGATGAGTTAAACATGTTAAAACATGTTTAACGAAGTTTGAAAACAAGTTTGATATCAAGACAAAGGGTCTTGATACCCAAGAATAGTTTGGTTGCAAAATACGCAAGAATACGCATTTTGACCGAAATTATGACTCGTCACTACGCCTAAATAACGTGGTAATCAGTAGGTATAGTCACAAGAGACTATAACCATCGTGATTACGCTCACGTTACAAAGTTCAAACGAACTTCGTGTTGACCATAGACTGGTCAAAGTTGAAAGTCAAACACTGTTTGACTTTTACGCTTAAAAACGCATAAAAGAACGAAAGAATACTTACAACGGGTCCAAGAAATGGAGGTTTGATCTAATTATTCTCAGGTATGAAGTTTATAACTTCAACTTAGAGAACAAAATCAGATCAAAGGTGAGTTTGCAAATGAAATGGAAGGGGTATATATAGATTTCGGAGAACCGTTAGGATCATTTCTCGCAAATCGTGCTTTGATCTTGACCTTACATGTGGGCACATGGTTTTCAAAACCATGGGAATACTTAAAACCATCAAATTCCAGCCCATAGAGTGCAAAACCTTGGGTTAAAACCATCAAAACTGTGACAACTGTGTTCTGTAATAGTCGTATAATGTAAAACAATGTTGATTATCAATAAAACAATGTGCCTTGGTATTATTATATGTGTTTTGGTGTTATTATGTGTGTAATTGTGTTTGATGATTTTACAATTTGATTCGATTCCGATTTGAAGCTTTAAATCGCTTTCTGGAAGGTTATACGCAAACTGGTGCGTAAACGCAGTTAGTTTAAGGCCAAAAACACTCCGGAATAGAGAAATAGGCTTAACATACCTTAAATAACCTCCACATAACTTAGAAATAAGTTTTGGATGGTTTGGTGTATTAAAATCAAGTTTGTTCGATCGCATGGACTAATTGTGTCAAACTGCGAAACTATACTGATTTGTATAGTAACGAACATTCCAGAACTTGATCATAAGTTAAACATATCCTAAATATCCTTTACATAGCTTAGAAATAGGCTTTGAGGGGTTCGGTATGCTAAAATAAACTTTATTGATCAATAGGGACTAAAAGAGTCAAAAAGTGCACAAGTTTGCATTTTCGCGCATATCTTACGTTCTGAATACATCCAAAAAATTTATCTAATCATTAAAATATTTTATTTTAGTGATTGGCTTGATAAAATTCCATTCGTCGGGTAATTTGGATCGTTTTTGCGTTCGTTACGACTTCCGTCATAATTAACCGAATAATGCAACCGTATGACCAAACGAGCCGACATCCGAGATGTTTTTGAGCATGTTTCATGTTCGCTATACTTTAACTTCATTTTAGAGCCTTGAAATGAGGTTAACGGGGTTTAAACGCATCGAAAATGGCTTAAACGGGCTGCAGGGACCATTTCTGCCATTTTTGAAACTTTTCTAGTTCTGGCACCTGGTGGCGCTGCGCGAGCACCAACTGTCTTCCCCGTGGCGCGACGCGAGCAACTGATCTGGACAGAAACTTGAATTTTAGCATTTTTCAGCAATAGGATTGAACTTGGGGGTCTTTTTTGTAACTTTTTCAATACCATTTGCTAGTTTTGGGGCACCCCTAGTATTACAAATCAATGGGCATGAGGTGTACGGCCAAGATCGAAGCTCATTTCCCAATAAACGATCTTAACAGTGGTCCGTTTCCTATAAATACCCACCATAGTTCTTTGCAATCTTCACACAAATCTGATCTATTTGCTCTAAGTTGAGGCTTAGCACCTCATACCTGAGCAAGCTGATCTAGATTTTCCATTCTTGGACCCTTGGTAAGTCCTCTTTCGTTCTTGTTTCGTTTTTCAAGCATGAAAGTCAAACAGAGTTTGACTTTCAGCTTTGGCCAATCAATGTTCAACACGAAGTTCGTTTGAACTTTGCAACGTGAGCGTAATCACGATGGTTATAGTCCCTTGTGACTATACCTACTGATTACCACGTTGACTAGGCGTAGTGACGAGTCGTAGTTTCGGCCAAAATGCGTATTTATGCGTATTTTGTAACCAAACTACTCTTGGGTATCAAAACCGTTTATTTTGATATCAAAACCTATTTTCTAACTTAACTAAACATGTTTTAGCATGTTTAGCTCGTCACTTTTAGTTTAGTGCTTGTGTAGGGTCTTAAGTCAAGCGGACTAAACACCCGCTTAGACTTTCGAACTCGACCCGTTTGGTCGATCATTAGGATCCGACTAAACATGTTTAGTGACCATAGTTGCATAGGGAATAACCTTCCAAGGTTATACCTTATGGTCACTTAGGTTTGATTAGTTGTATGATAGGTAGTTTATTTGCCTTAGGTAAATGACCAAAACGCCCTTTTTATGCATAATTGGTAATTAAGCATATGTAACATAAACTTTTGTCATGTAACTGATTATGCAACATATTTAAACATGTTTAGGCATATAATACTTGTCATAGGACTAGTTGGACGTCTCGAACGCGCCTTTACTCGTATGAAGCGTTAAAGTAGCGTAAGCTACCTTAATGGGTCGCAATGGGTCGAAAGCACTTAGGTTAGGTTCCGATTTTGGATGTAGGCTTTGTTAAACCATATCACATGAGTTCCAACACTCATTTGGTTTACAAGACCTCATTCTATCCGATCTTCCGATTTAGGTGTCAATTTATTTACTAGTGATTCAATTACTAGGTGCTACTTGATTTCTCTGGTTTACTTGAGTTTGTTGAAGTTCTATTGATTGAGGATACTTTGCACTTCAAGTGAGTACATAGTTCCCCTATTTTATTGTTTTCAATTGTTTTAGGGTGATTCATATGTTAAACGATTTTCGAGGTTTAAACGATGGTTTCAAAAGCGATAAAAATGGTTTATACTAAATTAATAACGATTTCGATAAAGTGAACAAACTCGTTGGTTGTAGTTACATAACGAATGACATTCATTAGCATTGATCAAGCCAACCAGTATTAGGTTATGGTACCATAGGATCTGACAAATCCCATCATCGTACTGCACCCATGGTTATGTGTGGGTTAGGTGGGTAATGACTGAATCTGATTGTTAACTTACCCTTTGGTGGTTTGTTAATGCGAGAAGCGAGATAGTCGAGTCACGAAGGTTTGAATGTTATTAGCGAGACGACCAAAAGTAGTTTTCACAATTAAAACGAGTTAAACGATTTTGGGGCGAATTAAACGATTTGAAATGACTTAAACGAGATAAACGATTTGATTAAACGATTGGTTTTGGGTTGTGATTAGATAATGTGTAGGATCGTGAAATGACCTAACGAGTCGATCAGAAGAGTGCTCAGACCGAATCAGAGGCGGAATTCATTGATTCAGTCTTTGTTTAGCTTGTATAACAACGGAAATACTATTTACTGTCTCTTGTATATATCAGAACGTGATTACAGGCTTGGAGACACCTCGACAGCACCTCGGCGTCGGAAAACATAATTGAACAACTGTTCCTAATTTCGCTCAGACTGACCCTATATATAGACCTTCTGATTCAGCTTGAAATGACAAGGTGTCATTTCGAGCGGAATCAGCATAAACATCTCGAGCGGAAACAGGACTTATACATTTGGAGCGGAATCAGAAGTTTATGTGATTTAGCTTGAAATGACAAAGTGTCATTTCGAGCGGAATCACCCCTAATTCTCACTTTCTCGTTTTACGTGCACTGTACAATCAGTTCTAAACTAAGACTCGAACGAAGATGAAGTCGACAGACAAATGCACCAACAGACTCCCCCTTGAATGTTGACAGAATCTTCAGTGAGAGTCTTTAACATGACGACTCTTCAATCTTGATCGATCTTCTTCAGGAATATCTCCTTGAATTATGTACCCGGATCTTTCTCTGGCTCTAACTCTCGTCAGACTCCCCCTTTCAGCATGCTGGGATCGCCGTCTGGAAATAGCTATCACCTTGAGATCAATTCCTGGCATTTCTTCAGATTAAGCTCTTTACAGGTTCTGAATCACATCCTGGCTCCTCGTAGCAACAGGATCAGAAACCTTTCTTTCACCTACACATCTCATCCACTCATAAGATAACCAAATTTTCATATTTGAAAATTTTATCAAATTTGAAATATTCTAAAATCTGATTCAAATTAAAGAATCATTCTAAACATTTCAAACCAATTAACCAAACCATCTGTTCATCATGTTTAGCCTTTGAGATTTTGAAGATCAGCTCTCCAACATCAGTTGTCGAAAATCTTTTTGGATTTTTCAAAAATATGAAATATAAATGCAAAAACAAAATTTAAATCCAGAATTGAAATATGTACAAACATATTTTTGTGAGTTTGCGAAAGAGGATCATATCAGTTTTTTTAGACACATCACAAGCACCGTTAAGCTTTTAATCGTTTTAAATTCTAAACGATTCACATAGATTGACGATATATTTGTCCTCTTAAGCTCAATCTAAAAACTTTTGAAATGCTTACCGATACGTTAAGGTATATTAATTTTGCACTAAATTCTTATGGACCCCACGATCTCAGCATATCCCCTCATCATGCAATACACTAACTCAAGTAATGCCTTTAAAATTTATCAACTGTGATTTGTGAGAAAACAAAGCAGAATGTTTAAACATTAACAATCAGGTCGATACTTCCGTATACGCAGAGAAAGTCCAATGTTTAAACAAAATAAGAAAAATAAAAAAGTTGAAGTTGTTTAGGCTTTAACCACCAGGTCGATACTTCCGTATACGCAGAGGAGGTCCAAAGCTTAAACGAAACACCAAAGAAAATAAAGTAGAACGTTTAGGCAATAACATCCAGGTCGATACTCACGTATACGCAGAGGATGTCCAATGCTTAAACAAAATAAAGAAATAAAACAAGTTTAAATCTTTGCAAAGTAAAATACACAATCACAGTGACTTTTCAGCAAAGTTGTGAAAGTTCACAAACTTAACCAGTTTTATGTCTTTCGACAATCAGTGATTACTGAGTAGGCACACAGTCTAGAAGGACAAAACTAAATACTATGCTTTCAACCATGTTTCCCACTAGAACTAGGCTTTTTCATTTAGGTTTGTATCGTTATCGCAAATCTACTAGTCTAGCTGAGCCTACCATCACATCTTTAGTGAGACCGTTTATCACATATTATCTCTCCATTTCTTTAGCATGCTGTGACAGTCCAACTGATCTACTATCATTTCCTCTTTTTCGCAACAAAACTCATTTTTACATTTTCAATGTTTTTGACATTTTCAAGTTTTTACTAATTTTTTAAAATTTTTCTCCCCCTAAAATCAAAATATATTCCAATTTTGATTTTCTGGGAAAATTTGAAATCAAACTGTACAAAGTTGACAACTTGATGAGAATTACTTCAATTCTCCATCCTTTTGGCGTAAACAATCAGAACTCCCCCTTACAACAAACTATTTTCCCATTATGATTTCAAAACACTTAAGTTTGTTTTAATCAAAATGGTTTTTCCGGAAAAATTTAGTTTGCTTACCAACTTGTAGATTTGGGGACATTTCATCACCTTGTTTTTTTTTATCACATGTGAGAAATCAAGTACAACTTAATGTCCTTGATTAACCACTTTTTGATCGAAATATCACCGAGGTGAATTTCTCAAGAAATGTGCCGATTCATGTTCCACGCTTACCAATCTAGGAACTCCGGCAAGTCAGGTTTTTCATTTAAACAGATTCACCCAAGCCTGACGGTCCTTGGGTGATTTTGAATTCTTGTTCAACAATGGTGGAAAATTTGCATCATCCATTGTTAGACTAGAATTCTCAACTTTTACCTCAACAACTGGCTCCTCTGGTTTTGATGAACCAGAATCATTGCCTGAATGTGGCTTGTCTGACTTTGATGAGCCAGATTCATCGCCGACATGTGGCTCCTTTGTTTCCAAAGAAACAGATTCATCACCAGCAACTTTCTCCTTCTTCTTTCCCTCTTTCGTCCTCAGATTTGTATCTGATGAATTCGTCTTGCTTGACTTTGTAGTCGAGGGAAGCGATTTATCAGAACTCTTATTTTTACCAACAGATAAACACGAGGACAAAATCTTCTCCAGATACTCTCTAGCCTTCTTCCTCAGTCTGTCTTTTTATCCCTGAGAAAGTTTCACTTTCTTTTCTTGAACCTTCTGTTCTTTGGGCTTGACATTGACTGGTTTCTTCACCTGCTTCTGAGATTCATCCCTCGATCTTCTCATTGATCTCATTGAGCAATCTCTAGCAATATGGCCAATCATGTTGCAGTTAAAGAATCTCCTTGACTCAAACCTCCAACTCTAGCAGTTAACAACAATGTGTCCTTGATAGCCGCATCTGTAACACACTCTGTTATCGTACCAATCACCATTTTCAGCCCAAACATTCAGATCAAAGCACTGTTTGGCTTGGTGATAGTCTCCTCTTTTCTTGTTTGCTGGATTTGGCTTTTGAGCACTGTGGTCCGACCTGCACCACTTATTACCAACAATTTTTGAATTTTCATTTTTTACTTTTTGTAATTTTTGATTGCGATTGGATGATTGATCTGATGAACTTTTATTTTCTTTTTGAACATTTTTCAAAATTTTCTCTTTTTGTTTTTGTTCCACTTTCTTCTTCAAAGGTTTTTGCTTAGAGCATTCTCCCTTTTCAGTTGATTGTGAAACAGTTTCTTGAAACTTTTCTTTTAATTTCAAAAACAAATTCTTTTTTTCAAATTTTTCGTTTTCATCATCAGATTTTTCATCGCAATCTTCAACTATGACTTTATCATAGTTTGTGAAATCGTCACTTATTGGAACAGAATTGATCGGTTTTGGACAGGGGAACTCAGATGAAGTCACAAAACCTTTCAATTTCTTTTCAAGCTCATCAATTTTGTTCCTTGAATTCTCAACTTCATTTTCAAGCTGAGATATTCGTTCAAAATGAGACTTGATTGTTTTTTCGTTTTCAATTTTAATATTTTCAAGAACAGATTTTTCATTTTCCAAAACTTTTAACTGTTCTTGAAATTTTGTTTCATTTGCTTTCAAATTCTTGTTTTCTAACTTTATCCAGAAATCTTCATCTTCTGAAGATTTCTTTTTGCTTTCAAAAACCTTTTCTTTCTCTTTCAAACCTTTGTTTTCTAATGTCAAACTGTTCAAATTACTTAACAGTTTGTCATTTTCTGATTTCAACCTCTCACAATTTTCTTTCAAAATAAGAATCTGTTTAACATCAGCTTGCTTCTCATCCTTCAACTTTTTGACTTCCAATGTCAAACTTTCCGCATCTTTTAAGAGTTTGCCATTGTCAGCTTCAAGTTTATCACATTTAGAGTATACTGATGCAGAACTTGAAGATTCATTCTTCACAAATTCTTCATTCTTTGGAACTTCCTTTGTTCTTGTCTTGAAAGATCCTGCACAAAATATTTTAACGAAATCAAGAGGATTCGCATTCTCATCAATATAACAACCCCTCTTGTTATCGTATTTCATAACATGTTTTGCTCTAATACATTCAACAATCCTTTTGTTCATTTCATCAATCACATCTAAACTCATATCCTTTAAATGTTTTTCTAAGGCCTTTATCAATTTTTTCTTTTTCTTTCCATTTTCATATTCATGAGTTTTAAGTTTGCTAATGAATTCTTTTAGATGTAATTTTGAAAAATTTGATTCATTTCTTAAATTTTTCAAAAATTCAATCCATTCAACAGGTAATGCATCGGCAAACTTTGTTATCTTTTCAGCATCTTTCAAGAATATCTCATGATCTTTTAGATAACCAAGTAAAACATTATATCGGTTTACTAGATCATCCAATGTTTCATTTTTCAAGCACACAAAGTATTTAAACCTTTTCTCCCATCCAATCTTTTTCACCATTCCATAACTTTCATCTATAAACCCTCGATTCCAATCATTAAATTTCTCAAAATAATAGTTTTCTTTTTCATCAAACATCACTTCCATTTTTCAAACAATCCCGACAAATTTCACACAAAAGATCACAATCACACTTCAATCGAAATAACAACTTGAAACAAAACAACCTGATTTCGCTTGAGCTGTTTCAAGCAAAATAACGTTTTGAAGCGGAATAACACAAAACAATTTCAAGCGGAATAGTAATTTGAAACTTCCCAAGCGAAATCACCTAGAATCCTCGAGCGGAATACCTAACTACCCTTTGAAGCGGAATCACACTCTTAAACTGAAGGACTGATTTCGCTTGAAACCTTTTCAAGCGGAATCAACACAAATGTTCAAGCGGAATCTGTAATCTATATTACAAGCGAAAACAGAATGATGATTTAAGCGGAATCACATTCTCAGGCGGAATCAAGTGAAAACACTCAAGCGGAAACAGATAGTCTCTCGAGCGAAATCACATATTCAATCTAAAATTCTGATTTCGCTCCAAATGCTCGAGCGAAATAAGACTTTTTCAGTCAGAATACCTGATTTCGCTCGAAATTCAAGCTGAATCACAAACTTGCTCGTTCAAGCGGAATCAGGTTTCAGGTAATTTTTTACCACTTTTAGGCCGAATTTTAATCTCAAACTTTCAAGGGTTTATTAAAAGTGTATTTTACACGTTCTGTGAGAAATTGAACCGATTTTAACTGTAAAAACAAATTCAATTTAGAAAAGAAATTGTAGAAGTTAGAATTTTCCAGCGAAAACGAGCTAAACAGTAAGAACTCTTCCTCCTAAGCTCTGATACCACATGTAGGATCGTGAAATGACCTAACGAGTCGATCAGAAGAGTGCTCAGACTGAATCAGAGGCGGAATTCATTGATTCAGTCTTTGTTTAGCTTATATAACAACGGAAATACTATTTACTGTCTCTTGTATATATCAGAACGTGATTACAGGCTTGGAGACACCTCGACAGCACCTCGGCGTCGGAAAACACAACTGAACAACTGTTCCTAATTTTGCTCAGACTGACCCTATATATAGACCTTCTGATTCAGCTTGAAATGACAAGGTGTCATTTCGAGCGAAATCAGCATAAACATCTCGAGCGGAATCAGGACTTATACATTTGGAGCGGAATCAGAAGTTTATGTGATTTAGCTTGAAATGACAAGTGTCATTTCGAGCGGAATCACCCCTAATTCTCACTTTCTCGTTTTATGTGCACTGTACAATCAGGTCTAAACTAAGACTCGAATGAAGATGAAGTCGACAGACAACTGCACCAACATAATGGGACGGGTGTAGCATGATAAAAGCATGGTAGATACGCCGCTGGTACATCTTATATATAAGTGCTCTTATCATACTACATTTTGTGTCATTATTTAGTTCACTGGAGAAACGATTTTGAAACGATGTCACATAACGATGTTTTCGAGAAGTTATAAACCATACGAGTTTTATTAACGAGTTTTTATGAAATGTTTTACGAGTTGGTTTACTAAAACAAATGTTTTGGGGTTAAGAATCATGGCTATGAGATTTTATAAGTTATAACCAACTTGATTTGAGTTGGTTAATTATGTTGCAATACACTTTTCAAAACAAGGTGTGTATTTTTGACTCTTGTAGTCTAATAAAGTATTGCAGCATGTAAGCGAGCCATGAGTTCGATACTCTCATAAAACCTATGTACTCGCCAGCATTTCTTTGCTGACTTTGTTTTTACATATGTTTCAGGTGATGTTGCTTGATGTTGATTGCTAGAATGCATGAGTCACATAGGATCTGGACGAGGCCTTAGTGACATAATAACAATATTAGTCGATATTTAACTTGTTGGTTTTGGTTTTAAAACAATGTTAGTGTAAATATTCTAATAAAACAAAACTTTTTGTATTCCATGGTTGTGAAACAATAATTCTGCCATGACACTCCCCGACGTTTCCACCACGGTTTGTTGTTTTAACGTGGTCGGGGTGTGACATAAGAGTTGGTATCAGAGCCAATGGTTATAGGGAATTAGGTTTTTAGTAATGCTTTGACCTAGACTATAACTTTCTAGGACCCCAACGCAAGTTTTCTGCGTTTAGATTTTTAAAAACAAAACCGTCACCTACCCTTAGGTGATAACCACAACGAGAACACAAATTTTGAATCTGCTTCGAAAATTAATCATCCGTTCTAGGATGATTGATTACTAGGTATTGAACCCTTCCAGTTTGACTCGTATTTGGCTTAGTGCCTTCTGAGTTTTCAAAATCTCGTCAAAGTTTGGGTCTAAATAATGTGAACACGTGCAAACTGGAAGAGTGAATGCCTGTACCCTGAGTTTTCTGTCTAAGGCTAGAGTGTTCGTACAAATCCACATAATCGGACCAGTCACTCTTACCTCGGAACTCTTGGGGTATGTGTTCACTTATAGGCGAGCATGTCTTCGCGATACATTATTTTGACTCATTTACTTTGATTAGTCACCGTGTGTCGTTTGTTTGTTCGAGGTAACGAACAAATGATCGCCTTCCTTGTGTTTTGTCGTTGTTTTCAATACCTCTTTTGGTTTTCCAATTGTCGACCTCACTCGTTTCTCATATTTCCTTTTAGACAATGCCTCCTCGACGTGATGCATAATCTTTTACTGCTGAAGAAGTCGCAGCCCTTGTCTCTCAGCAAATGGCTGCTGTGCTTCCAGGCGTTGTGACCCAAATCCACGAGTTATACAACAACAATAATAATAACAATGTTCAGTGTAATTTTAAGAATTTCAATTCTGCTAAGCCTCTAAAGTTTTCTGGGTCGCAGGGAGCAACTGCGCTCCTTTAATGGTTCGAAAGTATCGAAAGCACATTCAGACATGTGCAATGTCCGAATGGGCGTAAGGTTGAATTTGCATCAAGTGTGTTTAAGAAGCGTGCTCTTACGTGGTGGAACGGAGTGATGCGCGATAGGGGTGCCGAAGTGGCATTGGCACAAACATGAGAAGAGCTTCGAGCTCTCATGATGAAAGAGTTTTGTCCCCGTCACGAAATTTGAGCTTTGGAATGAGAGTTTGACGATCTAAAGCAAGATAGGGGAGAACACCGTGCGTATACGGATCGTTTTGAGGAACTCAGTCTTTTGTGTCCTACTATGGTTACCCCGTTGGAGAAAGCGATAGAGAGGTATATCGATGGTTTACCCGATTCCATACAGGATATTGTGACTGGCATTAATCCAACTATTGTTCATCACGCGATCGAGTTATCTGCTACCCTGACTGAGTCTCAAGTCAGGAAGGGTAAACTTACCCGCAAGGGTGATAAGAAGAAGTCGACCGATTCTGTTAAAGGCAAGGATAAGGGTAAGGATAAGAAAGGTGAGTCGTCGAAGAAGTCGAGAAAGCGAAAGGGTGCACAGAATTTTGCAGTAACAGCTCAGAACCCTCAGAACCCACCGGCTCAACCGCCTGCGAAGAAAGTGTATGCTGGTACCGCACCTCATTGTGCTCGCTGCAACGGTCATCATGTTGTGTGGTAAACTTGGGCATCTGGCCAACATTTGTCGTCTGGGTCAGAATCAGGTTGCTCAGGTTCCAGCACATGTTCAAGGGAATGCTACGAGATTCCCACCGGGTTCATGTTTCAATTGTGGAGAGTTTGGTCACTTCCGCAACAACTGCCTGAGGTTGGTGAATGCAAATGCGAATCCGAACGTGAATGTCAACGCGAATGTGAATCCCGCTTGTGGGCGAGCGTACAATCTGAATGCAAACGAGGCGAGGGCTGACAACGAGGTTGTCAATGGTACGTTTCTTGTTAACAATCGACATGCATCTATTCTTTTTGATTCTGGTGCCGATAGAAGTTTTGTTTCGTTATCATTTGAGCCTTTGCTTGCGATACCTAGAACTAAACTGAGGAAACCCTTATCTGTCGAAGTTGCTACTGGTAAACCTCTTATTCTCGATTATGTTATTCGTAATTGTCAGTTGAACCTTGATGACCATCTTTTTTCTATTGACCTCACACCGATGCAACTTGGGAGTTTCGATATTATCGTGGGGATGGATTGGTTAACCAAACATCATGCTGAGGTAGTTTGTTTTGATAAGATCGTTCGTATTCCTCTTTCTTCTGGCGATGTTCTTGAAGTTCGTGGCGAGAAACCTTCTGGTGGTTTGAAACTCATGTCGTGTATGGAAGTCCAAAGGTATTTACGAAAAGGATATGTTGCTTTTCTAGCACATCTCACCGAGGAGAAAGACAAGAGCAAGAGTATTTGGGATATTCCGATTGTTCGGGATTATCCAGAGGTGTTTCCTGATGAACTGCCTGGTTTGCCTCCAGTTCGTCAAGTCGAGTTTCATATTGACCTTGTACCCAATGCCAACCCGATTGCGAAAGCACCTTATCGTCTTGCACCGTCGTAGATGCAAGAGTTATCAAAACAGCTTCAAGAGTTATCTGATAAAGGATTCATCCGTCTGAGCTTTTCACCATGGGGCGCTCCTGTCCTCTTTGTGAAAAAGAAAGATGGATCTTTTCGAATGTGTATCGATTATTGTGAGCTTAGTAAGCTTACCATCAAGAATCGATATCCCCTAACTCGAATTGATGATCTCTTCGACCAGCTGCAAGGTGCTTTATGTTTTTCTAAGATCGATCTGCGTTCTGGGTATCATCAACTTCGTGTTCTCGAAGAAGATATTCCCAAAACTGCTTTCTGCACGAGATATGGGCATTACGAGTTCACTGTCATGCCTTTTGGCTTGGCGAATGCCCCAGCTATCTTCATGGACTTAATGAATAGGGTCTGTAAACCTTATTTAGTCAAGTTCATCATTGTATTCATCGACGACATTCTTGTTTATTCGAAGTCTCGAGTCGATCACGAGCAACACCTTCGTTTGACTCTGGAACTCCTAAAGAAGGAACAACTTTTTGCTAAATTCTCCAAGTGTGAAATCTGGCTTAAAGAAGTTCAGTTTTTGGGTCATATAGTCAACGAGCAGGGTATTCATGTAGATCCATCCAAAATAGCTGCTATTTAGGATTGGAATACACCGACGGCACCTACAGAGATTCGATCATTTCTTGGTCTTGCTGGTTATTATCATCGATTCATTTCTAATTTCTCAAAGATCGCGGTTCCACTCACTGATTTGACTCAGAAGAATAAGCCTTTTGAGTGGGGACCTAAGCAAGAAGAAGCATTTCAAACGCTAAAACAAAAGCTTTGTGATGCTCCTGTTCTATCTTTGCCCGAGGGAAATGATGATTTCGTTGTCTATTGTGACGCGTCGAATCTAGGACTTGGTTGCGTTCTTATGCAACGAGGTAAAGTCATAGCTTATGCATCTAGACAGCTGAAAATTCACGAGAAGAACTACACAACTCATGATCTTGAGTTAGGTGCTGTGGTTTTCGCTCTTAAAATTTGGAGACACTATCTTTATGGCACGAAGTGTGTGGTTTTCATAGACCACAAAAGTCTCCAGCATATTCTAAATCAGAAGGAGCTGAACATGAGGCAACGACGTTGGGTTGAGCTATTAAATGATTATGATTGCGAGATTCGCTACCATCCTGGTAAGGCGAATGTCGTAGCTGATGCGCTTAGTTGAAAAGAGTGAGTCAAGCTTCATTCTGTTCGCACTCTATCTGATCTTCAAACTCGTGTCCATCAAGCTCAACAATTTTGTGTTTCACAAAATTTGATAGGTAAGGAATTACCACATCAGCTTGAGCTTAAGCTCGAAAGAAAAGACGATGGTTTGCTTTATTTCAAGGATCGTTTGTGGATTCCGAAACAAGACGATCTTCGCACCTTGGTAATGGACGAATCTCATAAGTCTCGATATTCTATCCATCCTGGTGCTGATAAAATGTACAAGGATCTTCGTACTCAGTATTGGTGGCCTGGTATGAAGAAGGATGTTGCCTTGTATGTATCGAAATGCTTAACTTGTCTCAAAGTTAAGGCTGAACATCAACGACCTTCTGGTTTGCTTATACAACCAGAGATACCGGTTTGGAAGTGGGAGAACATTGCGATGGATCTCATCACTAAATTACCGCATACATCTAAAGGTCACGATGCAATTTGGGTTGTTATCGATCGTTTAACGAAGTCAGCTCATTTTATTCCGATTCGCGAGGATCTATTTGCTGATAAACTTGCAAAGATTTATTTTGATGAGATAGTATCTCGACATGGTGTTCCTTTGGATATCATTTCTGATCGTGATGCTCGATTTTCATCTCATTTTTGGAAGACCATGCAATCTGCTTTGGGGACCCAACTAAATCTAAGCACTACTTATCATCCCCAAACAGATGGACAATCTGAGAGAATGATTCAAACTTTGGAGGATATGCTTAGAGCATGCGTAATAGACTTTGGTGGTAATTGGGATTCTCATCTTCCATTGATCGAGTTTTCTTACAACAATAGTCATCATGATAGTATTAATATGGCACCATTCGAAGCTCTCTACGGTCGAAAATGTCGTTCACCTGTCTGTTGGAATGAGATCGGTGAAGCTCAGCTTACTGGACCTGAGTTCATTCTAGAAACAACAGCCAAAATAAAGAAAATTCGCGATAATCTTGTGACAGCTCGAAGCCGTCAAAAGAGTTACGCGGATATGTGACGCAAGCCCTTAGAATTTCAAGTCGGAGACCGTGTCCTACTCAAGGTGTCACCTTGGAAGGGAGTGGTTGT
Source organism: Helianthus tuberosus (assembly GCA_030545235.1). Taxonomy (NCBI): domain Eukaryota; kingdom Viridiplantae; phylum Streptophyta; class Magnoliopsida; order Asterales; family Asteraceae; genus Helianthus; species Helianthus tuberosus. The sequence goes on along the minus strand of CM060414.1, from coordinate 60,693,462 downwards.
GACAACCCTCACTAAACCAGGTATCCGTACGACTTAATTAATAATTAATTTCTGCTTAATTACTGTGCTTACTTGAACTTGTGGATAAACTGCTACTTGAATACTGATACATGTACTTACTTGCATCATACTTTACTTGCTGTCACTCCATGTTTTGCTTACAGCACCTTTGTGACAACCTTGATGCACCAAAAGCACAGTAGCACAATGAACGGATAACCTATTAAACGTGCTGTCATAACTAGCACCAGGCAGGTACTGCCTCTAAGGCCTGTAAGAGCCTGAGATAGTTTGCTACACTAGTGGTGAGTGTAGGGATATAAGGGTTGTAGAACTGCGTCACTAGGAATGAGATTACAGTGACCGGATGTGCCTAAAACGTACTTTAAGTACAAAATTCAACACTTTAAATAAAAATTCAGCATTAAGCTACCTAATAAAGTGCCAAAACATGAGAAAAATGTTACTAGACACTTTCCAAAGTGTCGGGAATAAGTTGTGTCACTAAAAATAATAATAACGACACTTTAAAGCTTTGTTAAGCACTTTAACGGATCTCTATCCAACCGGACAACCGGACTTTACCCGGAACATAAATATATTGCCAATAACATTGTTTATCTTTTTCTGAGCCAGTTAGGGTCCCCGAATACCCTAACACCCGCTATAATGCACAACACACTATTAACCGAGTTAACCTCCAACTTAACTTAACTAAATGGCTAACTAATGGTTGAATTCTAACTAGGAGACCCCCCCCCCCCCTCAACCGAACTCGTCCCCTAGGGGGACACCCTTGTCCTATTTATGATTAAAATAATCACTCTTGTCTAATATCAATTAGACATATGATCCAATGGTTAATGATCTTGAGTTTTGTCTATAAGAACCAAGCTTAAACCAACATAACCTTCACACACTCAAATTACCAACACACACTCTCTCCCTCTCTCTTTGGTTCTCGGCCGAGAGCACCCCACAACCATCCATCCATTTTCGGTTTTGATCTTGCAAGTTCCAAGGGTATACAAGTGTTAAGGATCTCACATAAGGAAGCTTGGTGCACTCGGAACGTGAAGGACCTCACCCCATTGCTTTTATCCACCCAATCTTCGACTAGTTTCTTCCCTAGCCTCGAGCTAGTAGTAAGTTGCTATAAACACACTCTCGATCTATTTTAAAGTGGTTAAAAAGAACTTTGGCGGTTAAAATCTATGAACATACAAGAAGACATGCTAAAAGTTTACTAAAATGTTAAAAATGTTGGATAAAAGCTATGTTGTTGTGTAAATCTTGTAAGACTTGTCTTGTTATAATTATTTAGTGCTGATCTATGTTGTGGTAGCTCGGATCATCATCTAACCCGGATTAGTCATGATCAAGAATCATGGCATAGAGTTTGTTTAAGTGTACAAAGGGTTAAATGATGAAACTCTACCACACATTAAACATGAACTTGTGTAAAATCGATTTTACTTATGAAATAGTGTTCAAAACTAGTAGATCTACGGATCTACAAACGGTATTTTCAAAGGACCATGTGTCAAGAGAAAACATACTTTTAAAGACGGATCTTTCATAAACAAGAATGATTTTAGCAAACACACAAGTGTGTAAATACTTGTGTAACACTAAGTTTCGACAAAGAACTAGTATTGTCAAATTCTACAAGAAGTTGTAAAGATGAAATTCCTTTAAAAACGAGACTTTCAAGAAACGAAGTTGATTTATATAAAGATCCACTAAAAATAGTGGGATTTATCACGCATTTTTAGATAAACCACAAGTTCATGTAATTTATGCGATTTATATATATTTTGACTAGTTTGATGCTTTGGATATTGTTTTGGTTGAATAAGAAAACTGTTGATTTGAATTATAAAAGAAAATGATACGCTTGAAAGCGTGGCCACCTCCAGTTACAGGGGAAACTCTGGCGAAATTTTTCCAAAAACCTAACACTTGAAAATATTTTCATCACAAGTGTTAGAAATACATTTTTAACTTGTTTTCAAAGACGTAAATTTCGCCATGACTTTATTTACAAAATATCGGAGGTGGGGATCTTCACAAAATGAAACGGGGTAAATATATATTTGATATATATATATTTTTTTTATAGCGTCACTTGTAAAATGTTTATGATTATTTTGTGAAATATACGGATATTATTTTTAGAGTAAAAATAATATTACCAAGTACTAATGATTCCAGAAATAATGCACACGCCTTCATAATTAATAATAAGTTACAACGGTATAATTATTACCACCCGATCTTTAAAACGTAACTTACGCATTTTAAGAAAATATTTATGAGCGCGTATTTTTGTCAAAGTATTATTTTGGGAAGAATATTTATATTTTGAACTAAGGAATAAAATATATTAAGTGAGACTTAATAATGTATTTCGAATTTTACGAGCACGCATGTATTAAATCCCCCATCCTTGGGAAGGAGAATAATTATCAAGTATTTACAAAAATATAAACACGAAATAGTTGTCTAACTATTTCCCAAAAACTTAAACCTTAAGCTAAGGCACGGCCGTCCGTCTAATAGACTTAGTACGTGTAGGTCGTCGCACAGCTGCTTGATCAGGAGATATACTTGGTAGAGACGCACCACTGTGAGTTCATGTCCCCCTTTTCTCTTAACTGTTTTCAGTTTACTAAACTGCGGGGGTGAAATACATGTTACTATGATTACGAATAATTCTTACATGGTATGGTTAGCGTAAGGAGGGTTATTATTCAGATCATGTGAGTGGGTAGGCAGAAACTTGAGGCCATTAATCCTCAGGGTAGGACCGAGGGGCAGGAGCGGTAGATCTATCTGGGTGTAGCGAGCCCAGCCCCAGGCCCAAACAGAACGGACCTCGGGGTGACTTTGTACCCAACGCATAAATCTGCTAGGTTTGAGTCTTCCTACTTGCACTTCACACATATCAATGGCCTTGCAAACCATTGGTGATCTCTTTTTCCTTATTTGCTACATACCAGGGTTTTTATACATACAAAGGTTTATTTACTCACTTACACATGAACTCGCTCAACATTATTGTTGATTTTTTAACTTACATGTATTTCAGGGAATTAAAGATCTGGCGCGGTATGTTGTGTTTTCCCGCTGCATATGGGTTCCGAGGTCATCCCGGTTTAGGAAATGTGACTTTTTCCTGGACGAGTCACAAATCTTAAACTGCGTTTTATTCATGTTAATGTTTATGTCTTTCAAAACAATGTTTTATGTTATGGTGTTGTAGTCCCTAAGACAATGTTATGTTACTTCGGTTTTAAAAACTTAAATCTATGGATGATCTTGCATGGTTTTATTATCATATATCTTTGTTATGATTAAGCTATGGTATTAAGAAGTCACACCAAATTAACCACGCTTCCGCAAAGCCAGGGTGTGACAGCTTGGTATCAGAGCTCTGATCATAGCGAACTAGGATTCCTTCTCGAGTCTAGACTATGATCACTAGGGCTCTTACGAAAACATTTTTACACTGCATACCACTCAAGTCCAGATCCAAAACTTTTTACAAACAAATGTTGAGCACATTTATTTATTATTTATAGGCTCAGTCTGGGAGGCTGAGGCTCGGTCTGGAAGACCGAGGCTCGGTCTAGGAGACCGAGGTAGTTGCCTAGTAGGACTAGGGAGAGCAGTCTGAGAGGCTGGGAGAATAGGCTAGTGGGACTAGGAAGAGCAGTCTGAGAGGCTGGGAGAATTTGGCTAGTAGGACTAGGAAGAGCAGTCTGAGAGGCTGGGAGGCTAGTGGGACTAGGAGAATTATTTGATTGCTTACTTGGTGACTAATGTGCTTATCTGATTGTATGATTGATTATTTGTACATATTTGTGTTTGTGTTACAGACACCATGGACTCGTCCGGCACAGGTGATTCGGACACCACGGGCCCTAGACCCATAGTATCAGACGAATTAGAGTCTTCGGAGCACGAGGTCCACACATCAGATGTTACCAGCACAGACGAGGACGACTTTCAGCCCTTTGCGCTACCCGACGCTGTCGATGAGCCCGCTGATGGTCCTTTTGCTGGGTACCTACCACTCGTAGAGATCCCTGCTCCCATACCTTTGGCCGTTTATCCTGCTTACGATATGCTCCTCGACGCCGACGTTGACGACGACGTCGATCTGTTTGATGATGAGCCCCTGGAGGACGATGTTGAGGGCGAGGCCCTTCTAGCTGACGGTGGTCTTTTGTTACTCGCAGATGCTCCAGCTGAGGAGTCACCTGCACACTCACCCGCTCCAGACTCCTTCGAGTCTGTGGCCTCCGCACCGTCACACACTCGGAGCGCACAGCACTATTCACACGGTTCAGATCCTGACAGGGCAACATCTGCTGCCTCTGCTCCTAGATTTGCTTTCGATCACGACCTCGATGAGGATTCAGACCCTGTTTTTCCCCCTGGATTTGACCCGGACCGGGAGATAGAGTTCATCCACTTGGATCAGCCTATGGTTGACCCAGTAGACCTAGTTGACCCTGCATTCGCTGATCATGCAGATTTTGATATGGAGTTCGTTGATCCTGAGCCTGCCATGGCCCTTGAGCCAGTAGCTGCTCCTGACCCAGTGCTTGAGCATGACCCTGCTCATGCTGGCATACCTATTGATCCTGTGATTGCTGACCCACCCATTGATGATCACCCTGCTGATGCACCACTACTGGAGGGTGACCATGTTATTACTGCTGATCATGTTGATCCCCCACTTATCGCTGATATACCTGCTGACCCTCTTGTTGTACCCCACCTTGACCCTATGCCTGTACAGTTTGATCGAGCACTTTTTGAGGCACAGATTGACCCACGAGATGAGCACGCCCAACATGGGTGGATTCCTGCGGATGATGAGCTTCCACCTATTCCTCCTCATACCACCAATGCACGTCACGTTGATTTCTCCTTTTCATTTGCACAGTACACACCTTCAGCTCGACCTGGAGAGGGTTCCTCGGCTCGTCCCTTTGGACATGTGCCGACATATATTTCAGTTATGCCACAGTCTTCATCTGCTATTCCCCCTGTACCACCGTTCTTTGTGCCACCTTTTGATCCAGCCAGCGAGCCGTTCCTCTGGACGTCACCGTCTGTTATGCCACCGACCGACCCCTACCATCCTTTCCATATGGGGTATTCTATTGAGGACGTTCTGATGTCGTTTGTTGTCTAACAGGAGGCACTCACACGGCGTATTCAGGAGCTGAGAGAGCTCAGCCACCGCCGTGCCAGTGTCAGGGTCAGACCCACCCTGCTTCTTCGCAGCACCCTCGACCATTGTTACCTGACTATGCTGCACGCCTTTTGGCACTTGAGCAGCAGGTTGCTTCTTGGTTGCGTACCCAGAGAGCCATGGAGGAGGACTGACTCCATTTGCGACGTTTGTTCTACACCCACTTTCCCCCCCTCCTCCACCACCATCAGTTTAGGGCATCTTTAGTACAGTATGGGTAGACGTTGGTGAGAAGACGACGATTGCTCTGACCACACAGCATTTTTGGAGACTGTATTCTGATTCTGACTTTTGTTGATCATGTATATGGGATGTATTGACACTGATTTGATATTCTTTTGGACTGGGGTGATGTAGCCCTTAGTCGATGATGATGTATGACACTATTATGTACTTGTACACTCTACCATGTGGTCTCGAGTTTGGCAATACAATCGCAGTATTCTCATCATATGCGATGTTTTGATTGATTATTTATGTTTTATAACATGGGATGTTGTGTGATTGATATGATTATAACATGAGATGTTATGTACTATTACTATCATTATATACGTACGCTTTATTGTGGCCTGACCGACGTAAACCCATCTTTTAGAAGATGCCGCCGAGACGTCAAACGCCGATGCCTACCAATGAGGCAGAACTCCAACAAGTCATCGCTGCTGCCATCGCGCAATACGCCGCCTCGCAAGGAGGACCCAGCAGAAGCAGCTCAAACAACAATGGCAACAACAATCCACCTCAAGGTAATACTAAGTCATTAAGACATACCATGATCTAATTGGATATCTCTAGTAAGGATGCTAATGCCATTCATATGTTTTAATGTATGTGCAGGGTGCACCTACAAGCAGTTTCTAGACTGCAAGCCTGTCAACTTTGATGGCACCGGAGGTGCTGTCGCTTTTGTTCGTTGGGCCGAGAAGACTGAATCTGTTCTCCGCATGAGCAAATGTGCACCGGACCAGCAAGTCACCTACATTTCTGGGCTATTTCTGGATGGAGCCCTATCTTGGTGGAATTTGCAAGTGCAGACACTTGGTGAAGCTGCTGTCTACGCACTAACATGGACCGAACTAAAGGAACTAATGCGCAAAAAGTATTATTCTCGCGCTGAAATCCAAAGATTGGAAACTGAGTTCTGGCATTTGAAGATGGAAGGTCCGAAGATCGCGGAATATGTTCAGAGGTTTCACGACCTGTCGCATGTGGTACCCTATATGGTCACTCCAGAATTCAAGCGGATTGAACGCTTCATTTGGGGATTAGCTCCTCAAATCATAAGCATGGTGACCTCCTCCAAGCCTGCAACAATTACTGAGGCAATCGATTTGAGCGTAGCTCTCACTGAGGAGGCTATCCGCCTGAACAAGTTTGGTGAGATCGAGACAAAGAAGAAAGAGACTCACGTCGAGTCATCCGGAGGTAACAAACGAAAATTCTCAAACTTTAAACAAGGCACTAGTGGTGTTGTTAAGAAAGGAGAGCCAAACGCGCCAGCTCAGGTTACAGCTGGTGGTGGAAAGAAAGGAAAGGGATATATGGGCACCCAGCCAAAGTGCAACACCTGCCAGCGTTACCATTCTGGCCGATGTGGTTTGAAGGTATGTGAAGCGTGTGGGAAACCTGGCCACTTGAAGGATTCTTGTTGGGCCACTGTTGGTCAGGGAGGCCAAGGAGGATTTGGGAACAGAAACAATAACCGGGGTGGAATTGGAAATCGCCCACAAGGAAACAATGGAGGTAATGGGAATCGAGGCAACAATGCGAATCAAGCAGGCGCTGTAAATCATAACCAGAGGAATAACCAAGCTGGAAATGGAGGTGGAAACGGACAAAGACCTGGATGCTTTAACTGTGGTGATATCGGGCACTTTAAGAGGAACTGCCCAGAGTTGAACCAAGCCCGTGGAAGAGTGTTCCATATCGAAGCGAGGGAAGTGCGCCAGGATCCCAATGTCATTACTGGTACGTTCCCTGTAAACCAACGCTATGCATCCGTTTTATTTGATACTGGTGCCGACTATAGCTTCGTATCGTTAGAATTTAAGAATATGCTTGGGTTAGCCGCTAGTAAGTTAGATATCCCCTACTCAATCGAATTGGCTAATGGGAAACTAGTAGAAGCCAATGAAGTGATCAGAGGTTGTGCAATCGAGTTGGGAGAACGTGAGTTTACTTTGGATCTACTACCAGTCCAGCTGGGGAGCTTTGACGTGGTAATAGGAATGGATTGGTTATCAAGCAACAAGGCAGAAATTGTTTGTCACGAAAAGGTCGTTCGTATCCCGATCGAAGATGGCGAAACAATTGTGGTACATGGCGAAAAGCGCGATACGCCGTTAAGGATTATCAGCTGCCTCAAAGCGCGAAAGTGTTTGCAAAAAGGGTGTGCTGCCTTCCTGGCACACATCGTAGACAAGAAAGCTGCAGAACCGAAGATCGAAGACATCCCTGTCGTGAGGGAGTATCCGGAAGTCTTCCCGGAGGACTTGCCTGGACTGCCGCCTCAGAGGTAAGTGGAGTATCACATCGATTTAGTCCCAGGCGCCGCGCCTGTGGCTAAGGCACCTTATAGACTTGCCCCGTCTGAGATGCAAGAATTGTCGACACAACTTCAAGAGTTGTTAGACAAGGGATTTATCCGACCAAGCTTCTCGCCTTGGGGAGCTCCGGTCCTGTTTGTCAAAAAGAAGGACGGTAGTTTTCAAATGTGCATAGACTACCGGGAGCTGAACAAGCTGACGATCAAGAATAGATATCCTCTGCCAAGAATTGATGATCTGTTTGATCAACTGCAAGGTTCAAGCTTTTACTCAAAGATCGATTTGCGATCTGGATACCATCAGTTAAGGATACAAAAGGAGAGTATCCCGAAGACAGCCTTCAGAACTCGTTATGGACACTACGAGTTCCTTGTTATGCCGTTTGGATTGACAAACGCACCTGCAGTCTTTATGGATTTGATGAATAGAGTTTGCAAGCCGTACTTGGACAAGTTCGTGATTGTGTTTATCGACGACATCTTGATTTATTCAAGGACAAAGGCTGAGCACGAACAGCATCTAAGAGCTATTTTGGAGCTGCTGAAGAAAGAACAGCTGTATGCCAAATTCTCTAAGTGCGAATTTTGGCTACGTGAAGTCCAATTTCTTGGACATGTGGTAAATGGAGATGGAATCCATGTGGATCCAACCAAGATCGAAGCGATAAAGAGCTGGGAGACTCCAAAGACGCCGACCGAGATTCGCCAGTTCTTAGGTTTGGCTGGCTACTATCGAAGGTTCATTGAGGATTTTTCGAAGATCGCTCAACCATTGACGCTCCTCACCCAGAAAGATAAGAAGTTTGATTGGGGAATCAAACAGGAAGAAGCGTTTCAGCTGTTGAAGGATAAGCTCTGCAATGCGCCAATCCTAGCACTACCGGAAGGTACTGACGATTTCGTGGTATACTGTGACGCCTCGCGTCAAGGATTGGGTTGCGTGTTGATGCAACGCCAGAAGGTTATTGCTTACGCATCACGTCAGTTGAAGGTACATGAGAAGAACTATACCACGCACGATTTGGAGCTAGGCGCAGTGATATTTGCTTTAAAGATCTGGAGACACTACCTATATGGTACGAAATGTACAATTTTTACAGATCATAAGAGCCTACAACACATATTCAACCAGAAAGAGCTGAATATGAGACAAAGACGTTGGGTCGAATTGTTGAACGATTACGACTGCGAGATAAAGTATCATCCAGGGAAGGCGAATGTGGTTGCCGACGCCCTAAGTCGTAAAGAAAGGATCAAGCCCATAAGGGTTAGGGCTTTAGAAATGATTATCCAAACCGATCTTTCCTTGCGCATCCGTGCCACGCATAAAGAAGCTCTTAAGGAAAGAAATCTTGAAGAAGAATATCTTCGTGGGATGGAGAAGCTATTAGTACCAAACGAGGAAGGAACGTTATGTTTTGAGAAAAGGATTTGGGTTCCTCTGTTTGGTGGTTTAAGGAAAGTTGTTTTTGATGAAGCTCACAAATCGCGGTACTCTATCCATCCAGGAGCGGATAAGATGTACCAAGATCTCAAGGATTACTAATGGTGGCCTAGGATGAAGGGCGATGTTGCTGTTTATGTGAGCAAGTGTCTAACGTGTGCTAAGGTGAAAGCGGAATACCAGAAGCCTTCAGGACTTCTGCAACAACCTGAGATTCCCAAATGGAAATGGGAACAAATCTCCATGGATTTTATTACAAAGTTGCCAAGAACGCCAAGAGGTCATGACACTATTTGGGTGATAGTTGACCACCTAACAAAGTCCGCACACTTTCTGCCAATCAAAGAGAAGGATAACACCAGCAAACTGGCAGAAATATACATGAGGGAGATCGTCGCACGTCATGGAGTGCCTCTCTCGATCATCTCTGATAGAGACGGAAGGTTTGTGTCAAGGATATGGCAATCCTTCCAAGAAGCTTTTGGCTCACAATTAAATCTGAGCACGGCATTCCACCCTCAGACCGACGGTCAAAGCGAGCGGACTATTCAGACACTGGAGGATATGCTGAGAGCATGTGTAATGGATCTTGGTGGTAGCTAGGATAAGCATTTGCCACTGGTCGAATTTTCATACAACAACAGCTACCACACCAGTATTGGAGCCGCGCCATTTGAAGCTCTTTACGGACGCAAGTGTCGATCATCCCTATGCTGGGCTGACGCAGGTGATAGGCAGCTTGTTGGTCCCGAAATCGTCCAAGAGACGACAGACAAGATTGCGCAGATTCAAAAACGCATCGAAGCGGCTCGCGAAAGACAGAAAGCCTATGCAGATCCAAACCGGAAACATTTGGAATTCCAAGTTGGAGATATGGTTTTATTGAAAGTTTCACCCTGGAAGGGTGTGGCACGCTTCGGAAAGCGTGGGAAGTTGAATCCGTGTTACATTGGCCCTTTCAGAATTTTGGAAAGAATAGGGCTAGTAGCATACAAGCTGGACCTACCTGCTGAACTGAATGGAGTTCACGATACATTTCATGTATCCAACCTGAAGAAAAGTCCAACTCAAGATACCGTTGTCATTCCCACCGAAGAGATTCATGTTGATGACACGCTCCATTTTGTTGAAGAACCTGTTGAGGTTACGGATTGGAAAGTAAACAAGACCCGCCGGAGAAGTGTCAAGCTCGTCAAAGTTCGTTGGAATGCCATACATGGTCCTGAATACACCTGGGAGCGTGAGGACCGGATGAAAAAGAAATACCCCCACCTATTTCCCAAGAACCCTGCTTCTAGAAGCAGAACTTAAAATTTCGGGACGAAATTTTTCTAACGGGGGGAGAATGTGACAACCCTCACTAAACCAGGTATCCGTACGACTTAATTAATAATTTATTTCTGCTTAATTACTGTGCTTACTTGAACTTGTGGATAAACTGCTACTTGAATACTGATACATGTACTTACTTGCATCATACTTTACTTGTTGTCACTCCATGTTTTGCTTACAGCACCTTTGTGACAACCTTGATGCACCAAAAGCACAGTAGCACAATGAACGGATAACCTATTAAACGTGCTGTCATAACTAGCACCAGGCAGGTACTGCCTCTAAGGCCTGTAAGAGCCTGAGATAGTTTGCTACATTAGTGGTGAGTGTAGGGATATAAGGGTTGTAGAACTGCGTCACTAGGAATGAGATTACAGTGACCGGATGTGCCTAAAACGTACTTTAAGTACAAAATTCAACACTTTAAATAAAAATTCAGCATTAAGCTACCTAATAAAGTGCCAAAACATGAGAAAAATGTTACTAGACACTTTCCAAAGTGTCGGGAATAAGTTGTGTCACTAAAAATAATAATAACGACACTTTAAAGCTTTGTTAAGCACTTTAACGGATCTCTATCCAACCGGACAACCGGACTTTACCCGGAACATAAATATATTGCCAATAACATTGTTTATCTTTTTCTGAGCCAGTTAGGGTCCCCGAATACCCTAACACCCGCTATAATGCACAACACACTATTAACCAAGTTAACCTCCAACTTAACTTAACTAAATGGCTAACTAATGGTTGAATTCTAACTAGGAGACCCCCCCCCTCAACCGAACTCGTCCCCTAGGGGGACACCCTTGTCCTATTTATGATTAAAATAATCACTCTTGTCTAATATCAATTAGACATATGATCCAATGGTTAATGATCTTGAGTTTTGTCTATAAGAACCAAGCTTAAACCAACATAACCTTCACACACTCAAATTACCAACACACACTCTCTCCCTCTCTCTTTGGTTCTCGGCTGAGAGCACCCCACAACCATCCATCCATTTTCGGTTTTGATCTTGCAAGTTCCAAGGGTATACAAGTGTTAAGGATCTCACATAAGGAAGCTTGGTGCACTCGGAACGTGAAGGACCTCACCCCATTGCTTTTATCCACCCAATCTTCGACTAGTTTCTTCCCTAGCCTCGAGCTAGTAGTAAGTTGCTATAAACACACTCTCGATCTATTTTAAAGTGGTTAAAAAGAACTTTGGCGGTTAAAATCTATGAACATACAAGAAGACATGCTAAAAGTTTACTAAAATGTTAAAAATGTTGGATAAAAGCTATGTTGTTGTGTAAATCTTGTAAGACTTGTCTTGTTATAATTATTTAGTGCCGATCTATGTTGTGGTAGCTCGGATCATCATCTAACCCGGATTAGTCATGATCAAGAATCATGGCATAGAGTTTGTTTAAGTGTACAAAGGGTTAAATGATGAAACTCTACCACACATTAAACATGAACTTGTGTAAAATCGATTTTACTTATGAAATAGTGTTCAAAACTAGTAGATCTACGGATCTACAAACGGTATTTTCAAAGGACCATGTGTCAAGAGAAAACATACTTTTAAAGACGGATCTTTCATAAACAAGAATGATTTTAGCAAACACACAAGTGTGTAAATACTTGTGTAACACTAAGTTTCGACAAAGAACTAGTATTGTCAAATTCTACAAGAAGTTGTAAAGATGAAATTCCTTTAAAAACGAGACTTTCAAGAAACGAAGTTGATTTATATAAAGATCCACTAAAAATAGTGGGATTTATCACGCATTTTTAGATAAACCACAAGTTCATGTAATCTATGCGATTTATATATATTTTGACTAGTTTGATGCTTTGGATATTGTTTTGGTTGAATAAGAAAACTGTTGATTTGAATTATAAAAGAAAATGATACGCTTGAAAGCGTGGCCACCTCCAGTTACAGGGGAAACTCTGGCGAAATTTTTCCAAAAACCTAACACTTGAAAATATTTTCATCACAAGTGTTAGAAATACATTTTTAACTTGTTTTCAAAGACGTAAATTTCGCCATGACTTTATTTACAAAATATCAGAGGTGGGGATCTTCACAAAATGAAACGGGGTAAATATATATTTGATATATATATATTTTTTTTATAGCGTCACTTGTAAAATGTTTATGATTATTTTGTGAAATATACGGATATTATTTTTAGAGTAAAAATAATATTACCAAGTACTAATGATTCCAGAAATAATGCATACGCCTTCATAATTAATAATAAGTTACAACGGTATAATTATTACCACCCGATCTTTAAAACGTAACTTACGCATTTTAAGAAAATATTTATGAGCGCGTATTTTTGTCAAAGTATTATTTTGGGAAGAATATTTATATTTTGAACTAAGGAATAAAATATATTAAGTGAGACTTAATAATGTATTTCGAATTTTACGAGCACGCATGTATTAAATCCCCCATCCTTGGGAAGGAGAATAATTACCAAGTATTTACAAAAATATAAACACGAAATAGTTGTCTAACTATTTCCCAAAAACTTAAACCTTAAGCTAAGGCACGGCCGTCCGTCTAATAGACTTAGTACGTGTAGGTCGTCGCACAGCTGCTTGATCAGGAGATATACTTGGTAGAGACGCACCACTGTGAGTTCATGTCCCCCTTTTCTCTTAACTGTTTTCAGTTTTCTAAACTGCGGGGGTGAAATACATGTTACTATGATTACGAATAATTCTTACATGGTATGGTTAGCGTAAGGAGGGTTATTATTCAGATCATGTGAGTGGGTAGGCAGAAACTTGAGGCCATTAATCCTCAGGGTAGGACCGAGGGGCAGGAGCGGTAGATCTATCTGGGTGTAGCGAGCCCAGCCCCAGGTCCAAACAGAACGGACCTCGGGGTGACTTTGTACCCAACGCATAAATCTGCTAGGTTTGAGTCTTCCTACTTGCACTTCACACATATCAATGGCCTTGCAAACCATTGGTGATCTCTTTTTCCTTATTTGCTACATACCGGGGTTTTTATACATACAAAGGTTTATTTACTCACTTACACATGAACTCGCTCAACATTATTGTTGATTTTTCAACTTACATGTATTTCAGGGAATTAAAGATCTGGCGCGGTATGTTGTGTTTTCCCGCTGCATATGGGTTCCGAGGTCATCCCGGTTTAGGAAATGTGACTTTTTCCTGGACGAGTCACAAATCTTAAACTGCGTTTTATTCATGTTAATGTTTATGTCTTTCAAAACAATGTTTTATGTTATGGTGTTGTAGTCCCTAAGACAATGTTATGTTACTTCGGTTTTAAAAACTTAAATCTATGGATGATCTTGCATGGTTTTATTATCATATAGCTTTGTTATGATTAAGCTATGCTATTAAGAAGTCACACCAAATTAACCACGCTTCCGCAAAGCCAGGGTGTGACAGTGGTGAGATTTGGAAAGAAAGAAAAACTTGCGCCTCGATATGTTGGACCATTTAAGTTTGTTGAAAGAATTGGAAAGGTTGCCTATCGACTAGAGCTACCTCCAGAGCTTGGAAATATTCATCCGACTTTTCACATGTCCAATTTGCGAAAGTGTTTAGCTGATGCTGATCTTCACATTCCTCTCGACGAGATACAAATCGATGAAACGATGCACTTTGTCGAGAAACCTGTGGAGATAGTGGACCTTACATTCAAACAGTTGAAGAACAAACAGATTCGATTGGTCAAAGTTCGCTGGGAATCCAAACGTGGCCCAGAGTTTACTTGGGAACGTGAGGACCAGATGAAGGTAAAATATCCGCATTTGTTTTCACAAGCTTCCTCTAGTTAAAATTTCGGGACGAAATTTCCTAAAGTAGGGGAGACTGTGACAACTGTGTTCTGTAATCGTCGTATAATGTAAAATAATGTTGATTATCAAGAAAACAATGTGCCTTGGTATTATTATATGTGTTTTGGTGTTATTATGTGTGTAATTTTGTTTGATGATTTTACAATTTGATTCGATTCCGATTTCAAGCTTTAAATCGCTTTCTAGAAGGTTATACGCAAACTGGTGCGTAAACGCAGTCAGTTTAACGCAACAAACACTTCAGAATAGAGACATAGGCTTAACATACCTTAAATAACCTCCACATAACTTAGGAATAAGTTTTGGATGGTTTGGTGTGTTGAAATCAAGTTTGTTCGATCGCAGGGAATAATTGTGTCAAACTGCGAAACTATACCGATTTGTATAGTAACGAACATTCCGGAACTTGATCATAAGTTAAACATACCCTAAATATCCTTTACATAGCTTAGAAATAGGCTTTGAGGGGTTCGGTATGCTAAAATAAACTTTATTGATCAATAGGGACTAAAAGCGTAAAAAAGGGCACAAGTTTGCATTTTCGCGCATATCTTACATTCTGAATATATCCGGACATCCAAAAAATTTATGTAATCATTAAAATATTTTATTTTAGTGATTGTCTTGATAAAATTCCATTCGTCACGTAATTTGGATCGTTTTTGCGTTCGTTACGACTTCCGTCGTAATTAACCGAATAACGCAACCATACCACCAAACGAGCCAACATCCGAGATGTTTTTGAGCATGTTTCATGTTCCCTATACTTTAACTTCATTTTAGAGCCTTGAAATGAGGTTAACGGGGTTTAAACGCATCGAAAATGGCTTAAACGGGCTGCAGGGACCATTTCTGCCATTTTTGAAACTTTTCTAGTTCTGGTACCTGGTGGCGCTGCGCGAGCACCAACTGTCTTCCCCGTGGCGCAGCTCGAGCAACTGATCTGGACAGAAACTTGAATTTTAGCATTTTTCAGCAATAGGATTGAACTTGGGGGTCTTTTTTTGTAACTTTTTCAATACCATTTGCTAGTTTTGGGGCACCCCTAGTATTACAAATCAATGGGCATGAGGTGTACGGCCAAGATCGAAGCTCATTTCCCGATAAACGATCCTAACGGTGGTCTGTTTCCTATAAATACCCACCATAGTTCTTTGCAATCTTCACACAAATCTGATCTATTTGCTCTAAGTTGAGGCTTAGCACCTCATACCTGAGCAAGTTGATCTAGATTTTCCATTCTTGGACCCTTGGTAAGTCCTCTTTCGTTCTTATTTCGTTTTTCAAGCATGAAAGTCAAACAGAGTTTGACTTTCAGCTTTGACCAGTCAATGTTCAACACGAAGTTCGTTTGAACTTTGCAACGTGAGCGTAAACACGATGGTTATAGTCCCTTGTGACTATACCTACTGATTACCACGTTGACTAGGCGTAGTGACGAGTCTTAGTTTCGGCCAAAATGCGTATTTATGCGTATTTTGTAACCAAACTACTCTTGGGTATCAAAACCGTTTGTTTTGATATCAAAACTTGTTTTCTAACTTAACTAAACATGTTTTAGCATGTTTAGCTCGTCACTTTTAGTTTAGTGCTTGTGTAGGGTCGTAAGTCAAGCGGACTAAACACCCGCTTAGACTTTCGAACTCGACCCGTTTAGTCGATCATTAGGATCCGACCAAACATGTTTAGTGACCATAGTTGCATAGGTAATAACCTTCCGAGGTTATACCTTATGGTCACTTAGGTTTTATTAGTTGTATGATAGGTAGTTTATATGCCTTAGGTAAATGACCAAAACGCCCTTTTTATGCATAATTGGTAATTAAGCATATGTAACATAAACTTTTGTCACGTAACTGATTATGCAACATATTTAAACATGTTTAGGCATATAATACTTGTCATAGGACTAGGTGGACGTCTCGAACGCGCCTTTGCGCGTACGACGCGTTAAAGTAGCATAAGCTACCTTAATGGGTCGCAATGGGTCGAAAGCACTTAGGTTAGGTTCCGATTTAGGATGTAGGCTTTTTTAAACCATATCACATGAGTTCCAACACTCATTTGGTTTACAAGACCTCATTCTATCCGATCTTCCGATTTAGGTGTCAATTTATTTACTAGTGATTCGATTACTAGGTGCTACTTGATTTCTCTGGTTTACTTGAGTTTGTTGAAGTTCTATTGATTGAGGATACTTTGCACTTCAAGTGAGTACATAGTTCCCCTATTTTACTGTTTTCAATTGTTTTGGGGTGATTCATATGTTAAACGATTTTCGAGGTTTAAACGATCGTTTCAAAAGCGATTAAAATGGTTTATACTAAATTAATAACGATTTCGATAAAGTGAACAACCTTGTTGGTTGTAGTTACATAACGAATGACATTCATTAGCATTGATCAAGCCGACCAGTATTAGGTTATGGTACCATAGGATCTGACAAATCCCGTTATCGTACTGCACCCATGGTTATGTGTGGGTTAGGTGGGTAATGACTGAATCTGATTGTTAACTTACCCTTTGGTGGTTTGTTAATGCGAGAAGCGAGATAGTCGAGTCTCGAAGGTTTGAATGTTATTAGCGAGATGACCAAAAGTAGTTTTCACAATTAAAATGAGTTAAACGATTTTGGGGCGAATTAAACGATTTGAAGCGACTTAAACGAGATAAACGATTTGATTAAACGATTGGTTTTGGGTTGTGATTAGATAATGGGACGGGTGTAGCATGATAAAAGCATGGTAGATACGCCGCCGGTACATCTTATATATAAGTGCTCTTATCATACTACATTTTGTGTCATTATTTAGTTCACTGGGGAAACGATGTCACATAACGATGTTTTCGAGAAGTTATAAATCATACGAGTTTTATTAACGAGTTTTTACGAAATGTTTTACGAGTTGGTTTACTAAAACAAATGTTTTGGGGTTAAGAATCATGGCTATGAGATTTTATAAGTTATAACCAACTTGATTTGAGTTGGTTAATTATGTTGCAATACACTTTTCAAAACAAGGTGTGTATTTTTGACTCTTGTAGTCTAATAAAGTATTGCAGCATGTAAACGAGCCATGAGTCCGATACTCTCATAAAACCTATGTACTCGCCAGTATTTCTTTGCTGACTTTGTTTTTACATATGTTTCAGGTGATGTTGCTTGAATTTGATTGCTAGGATGCATGAGTCACATAGGATCTGGACGAGGCCTTAGTGACATAATAACAATATTAGTCGATATGTAACTTGTTGGTTTTGGTTTTAAAACAATGTTAATGTAAATATTCTAATAAACCAAAACTTTTTGTATTCCATGGTTGTGAAACAATAATTCTGCCACGACACTCCCCGACGTTTCCGCCACGGTTTGTTGTTTTAACGTGGTCGGGGTGTGACAAAAACCTCAAACATGGACCAAGTTCAATGTATCTGCCAGAAATTTCAAAAATGGTCCATGTACTTGTAAAACCTGATTTTTGGCACTTTTAAGCCCCGTTAACCCCATTTCAAGGCTCTAAAATAAAGTTAAAGTATAGAGAACTTGAAATGTGCTAAAAAAATATCTCGGATGCCGGTTCGTTTGGTCGTACGGTTGCGTTGTTCGGTTAATTACGACGGAAATCGTAATGAACGCAAAAACGATCCAAATTACGCGACGAATGGAATTTCATCATGCCAATCACTAAAATAAATATTTTAATGATTACATAAATTTTTGGATGTCCGAATGTATTCAGAACGTAAGATATGCGCGAAAATGCAAACGTATGCACTTTTTGACGCTTTTAGTCCCTGAATGACCAAAAAGTTTATTTTAGCATACCGAACACCTCAAAGCCTATTTCTAAGCTATGTAAAGGATATTTATGGTATGTTTAACTTATGATCAAGTTCCAGAATGTTTGTTACCACACGAATCGGCATACTTTCGCAGTTTGACACAAATAGTCCCTGCGATCGAATAAACTTGATTTCAACACACCAAACCATCCAAAACTTATTTCTAAGTTATGTAAAGGTTATTTAAGGTATGTTATGCCTATGTCACTGTTCCGGAGTATTTGTTGCATTAAACTGGTTAAATTTATGCATCGATTCGCGTATAACCTTCCAGAAAGCGAATTAAAGCTCGAAATCGAACAAGAATTGATATGTGAAAATGATACACATATTTATACAAATCCCAAGTATGAAATACAATATTTCATTGGTTTGGTATTTGTATAATGGTTGAAGTGACACAGGTGTCACAGTTCGGTTACTATAGGCATTATATATTCTATATAGTATATATCATAAGTTTTAGTCCATCAAGTACAGCAAGATTATCACAGAAGTCATGCATATAGGTAGGAAGATAAATCTCCTATTTTAAAACCTCTTTTGTATTCACCAATTCACAAGTTGTCATAAGACAACAAGGATGGTCATGAATGTACAATAAGGAAATGAAACTTACAAACTAACTAAGAGAAATCATCAAGTGAAGTGTGGATTTGTAAGTAGGATGGCCCAAGCTATCCAAATAATCACACATATTCAAGTTCAAGACTTTTTCATCACTTGTGGGTTAAAACCCTTTTAAAACAGAAAGTTTTGAGGATTAAAACCTCTGGATTTGTATGTTACAACCTTGTTTTTAAGCACACATAATCATAGTCTTGATTAGTGGCATAAGGACAGATGAATGTATGAAGAAATCACAAGTTTAAGTATGTTTAACAAAGTGTTTGTACAAAACAGAAACTTTCTTGCACTTTTAACCTTATTATGGTGATGTTCCAGCCTTGGTTGGAAAACATGTGGAAACATACCTAAGGTTGTTCCAAGTGCTAAGAAGAAAGAAGTAATAAAAAAGATGGAAGATAAGTGAAGTTATGCTCATTTTTGCAACTTGTAATGAATCTGCCTTGCTACTGATTTCTCAGCTGAATTTAGAGTGTTTGAGAGTGAAAGTGAGGTGTTTGCAAAGTGGAAAATGTGTGGGAATGGGTTGGGTTTTATAGGGAATGATTAGGGTTGGTTAGCTGGACATTTATTGGAAGAAACACAACAAAAATTGACCAATACTCGCGGCTGATCAACATATCTGCGGATCCGGGTCTCTGGCGGGGCGCGAGCCAGATGGGGGTGCGGGTCACGTCCCGTAAGCCACCCTGGCTGGGTATTTTGTTTGTTATTTTTACATTTTTGGCCCCTAGACTATCATATATTAATGTTTTAAGGTGTTATAAGGTGTTTTAAGCATAAAGGACAAAGTGTAAGGGTATGTAATGTAATTTTAGCATAAAAATAAATATAAAACAAGTATGAATAAGTATGGATGTCGAGAATAAGTATCGTTTTCACATGAATTTAGCATGAATTACGATTAAAGTATCACATGTATGATTATTCCAAACGTATGAAGTATGTTGAACATGAATTTAAGGTAATACGAATTTTATTTATGATCCAAGTCTCGGATTTTATGAAAAGACGATTACAAGAATACAAGATGTCCAAAAATAGAAATACGAACAATACTTTCTAATTATGGAAAGTACGAAGAAGCAGGGCGTTACAGTCTCCCCTCCTTTAGGAAATTTCGTCCCGAAATTTATTCAAAAGGAAGACATTGAAGAAGGCATTTTGGCTAAAGGAATAATTGGCTAAGATCGAGATTTGGAAGTTTTAAAAACATTTAGAAGAGTCTGAAATGTTGAAGGATGAAATGATAGGTTTCGTAAAAGGAGTTTGTTTGGCTACAATAATTTGAGGCATTAGTCATAGATAAAACGTGCATGTGTGTGTACAGACAAGCGAGTTTAAACAAGTTCGAATGACTCAAGGATGAGGTATTTAAAAATGTGTTACCTAAGAGGGAAGCTTTTGTATAAAACAGTATGTATTTTGAGGAAAAGTTTGGCCGCACTGTTGGTTGTAAGAAAAGTTTTGTTGGTTCTAAATTGTCACACCCCAACCGATGGCGGAATCATTGGGGCGCGACACTGAGCGAAACAGATTGTGCAAGAGAAATCCATAACAACTAAAATTACCGGATATTAATCATTATGTCCCATACCATAATATATCAAATAAAAGCAGTTATTACATACATTGTTTTCTCAAAGACAGATAAAATGTTCCGACAACTCAGATTTTATTTAGATTTGTTTCTAGACTCCATCCTAGCTTGATTCCAGCAAGTAGAGCAAACATCCTAAACACCTGTCACATACGTTAAAATAAAAGTCAATACACATAGTGTAAAGGTGAGCATACAAGTTTAATAGTAGTAGATAGCGAAATCGTTTACGCATAACCAGCATGTAACATGTAGCAAAGTGAAGCTAGTAGGTTATCGACAATGAAATATGCATAGACGTGACTGCGAGTTGTAGAATGTGTAATACATATCACCACTGTGACATGTGAAGAAAAGCCCTTAACAACCCCTGTCCACGACAGGTGCTGAGTCCAAACTATAGTACTATCGTTGCTAAGGTGTCAGGCAGCAATCACTGTGTAAACATAACATACAAGCATTCATCGAGTAACACGTATAACATGCAGTAACGGTTAGCATATAAAAGTGTTTGCGTTGTGTGTCGATTGTGATTTGAAATAGGTAACGTATGTAACACCCAAAAGTGCGTAAAGCAAAAAGGGATTGAGTATACTCACAGATCGTGTTTAGTAAACAAACACTCTCTTGTATTGAAGGGAGCACTGAGAGATTAGCCTGAACAGTTAACGATAGCAAAAGCGAAGAACGGCGCGTTAAACGATGCAAGTGAAATAAGTGGCGAAGGGCCATTCGATCGGATGATAATTCATACGAATGGTCATCCAGACGGATGGCCATTCGATCGGAATGTCCTTCGTTTGGGATGGATGTGTTTGTGTATGATGGCTTTGAAGTTTTCGTTGTAGCATTTTAAAAACAGAGAAGTATATCTACCTTTCAGGTCGTCCGGTTGAACGGTCGTTCGATCGGATGGCGATCCGTCCAGCGAGACATTTCTTGGAGAACAAGTTCACAACAGGATGGTCGTTCGATCGGATGGTCGTCCGATCGGATGACAATCCGTTAGTAACTGATGATCTTGAAAATTATGAAAAATTGTTTAAGTGTTGAAGACCATATGTCATCCGATCGGATTGTCGTTCGATCGGATGGCAATCCGATCAGCCCCTCCTCGGGCGGATTCCTCCTTTTGCTCCTCAGCCTACGGGGTATTAGCAGCCGTTTCCAGCTGTTGTTCCCCTCCCAAGGGCAGGTTCTTACGCGTTACTCACCCGTCTGCCACTGGAAACACCACTTCCCGTCCGACTTGCATGTGTTAAGCATGCCACCAGCGTTCATCCTGAGCCAGGATCGAACTCTCCATGAGATTCATAGTTGCATTACTTATAGCTTCCTTGTTCGTATACAAAGCGGATTCAGAATTGTCTTTCATTCCAAGGCCTAACTTGTATCCATGCGCTTCATATTCGCCCGGAGTTCGCTCCCAGAAATATAGCCATCCTTGCCCCTTCACGTCAATCCCACGAGCCTCTTATCCATTCTCATTCAATCACGGCAATCCGATCGGACGGCAATCCAATCGGATGGCAGTCCGTTCAGTGACTTGCTTGTTTTGAAATTTGACAAGTTTGAAAAGTTTGCGGTTTTGATCGAGATGGTTTGATAACGTATTAAACAACGGGAACTCCATCAAACCCAAGTCACCCGATCGGACGGGAATCACCCCAGCCTGATAGTTAATTGTGCGTGATGGTCGTTCCTGTTCAACCCGTTAAATCGGTTATCTCATTGATAGGAACCAGATCTCAGACCGACACATCACTAGGGAATGAGTGAGAAGCCTGAACGAGCTCCGATTCTATCGCTTTTGTGTGCAAGAGTGTAAAAGAGTTGAAAGAAAGTTATGAAAACATCTTTCAGTCCTTCTAATCTTGAAAACATTTAGATTTTAGGTGAAATCAGTGTTTAAACATGTTGAAATATCTTAGATCTGAGTTGTTCTTGGTGGAATGAGGCCAAAACTTAAAGTTCGTAAGAATCCCGTAGTGACTCATTCTAGAACACCTCAAAACAGCCGATTTCACGGTGAAAAGTTGAGATTTGATGGTGCAAATGATGAAGAAGTGTATGTAGATCAAAGATGTACAAGATTTGAGGTAGAAACTTACAAGAATCGCGAGAAATCGAAAGAAAAGAGGGCTGGAACGTGCTGGTCGGGCGAGAGAGCTGTCACATCACTGTTTGTGATGTGACAGGAGGTATTTATAGATGTCCAAAAGAGGAAAGGTGGTGCAGTGTAACGGATCGGAGGGCAGTCCGATCGGATGGCCATCCGATCGGATGGTCATTCGTATGGATGACCATTTGATCGAATGGTCATTCGTTCGGACGTCTTCGGCGAGTTGCGTTTCGACATTTTGTTTCGTGCGTTGAGCGTTGCGAGTAAGCGGTGCGATAGTATTAAACATTAGTTACACAAACAACCTAATTAACATATAAGTAACTTAACATCTCGAGTTTGCGATGAGATTGTATTGCGATGGAGTTGCGATTGTGTTTTCTATTAACACCACAAAACAAATAATAACATGCACACATAACACATAAATAGCACACACACATAAAACAATGTTCAGAACACATAATTCGAGTTGCGATGCGATAGCGATAAGTTGATTTGCGATTAACAGGCGATTCAAACTGCGATTATTATAGATACTCCACATAATACAACTAAAGTTCACAAATTAAAAGATTCGATTACAAGTCATTGAGTACAATCAATAATTAAGCAAGGAGTGACAGATCGCAATTAGCAGTCTTTTCTTCCTTTGACTTTGACTTTGACTTGTACATTGACTTTGAAAACGCGGGGTGTTACATAAATAGCATTGACAAATCTCAGTTTTGTAGATAATTCTTTATTGGTGAAAAACGAGGAAGTTAGGTATTTTAAATAATAAGAAAATTGGTTTTGAAGGTATTAGCCAAATAGCGTTTTGACACATAAACAAGGATGGAAGATAGGCTTAAATAGTAAGAAAGTATTTTAGGATTCGAACACGTAAACAGATCTGATCGTAAACGAGGTTTGTATGAAAGACAAAAAATAAGGGAGTTACGAGAGTGAATGATCGATCGAATAAACGAATATGAGTATGGGAATGGCATGTGTATTAGACAAACGAACTCGTTGTGTTAGGAATGAGGTCTCGTCGTGGATAATCGGATATTGCGTGTTTAGCAATGCGTTTGTGAGTTGTTAAAGTTTGCATTTTAGGTCTAAATATGGTCTGAAAAACACCGAATTTCTCATGGCACGTTTTATGAAAGTTTGGTAACATGGTGAAAACACTTATATATAGGAAGTACCAGGGCGTATCCACCATGCTTTAACCATGTTATGTCCGTTTTGTTGTTCGGTGTCACGTTACGTTACGTGTCCTACCATATACAATAGTACACTCCATGATTCTCATGCGTCTATCATTATAATCCCGTGTGCACCCGTGATTATACTGATCGTCGCATGATCCGCATAGCTTGTACTAGTTATGTATGAATCAAGGTATACATTAATTTGAAAACAAGAATGTATGCATACAAGAATGTAGTATATAAGCATGTTTATGTTTAAGTATGTATGTGACCCACGTAAGCGAATCCCTGAGGTTACGCTCACGTATAGGTACGAATGTATGAATATGAGTATGAATAAAAGTATGCATATGAAATTAAGTAATAGTATGAGTATAAATGACGACGATTTCGTGTATGGTATGAATTGAATACCACGAATCTAGACATATAAAACGATCGAGGAGTTCGAGTATGTAAAAACGAATGATATAAATGATATTGTCGTGGGATATTGACGAAAACATGTACGATGATATGCGTGTATAGTTGTTTAAGCAAAACGTGGAGTTTATCGAATCAAAATGGATTGAGTTTGACTTGGAATGTAGAATCTAATTTGTGAATGTAAAAGAATATAAAGTACTTATTGATTATGCGTGACACATTTTGTAAAGACAGAAATGCTACTCCTATTTTAGAAAAATTTACGTAAGTGAAAGATTGTCGGTCCCTATGGAGTTTTCTTGCCCACATGTTTTAAAATCTAAATGACGTATTGAGTGATGTTTGAAAAGGTTCTAGAAGATAGTAAGTTTGCATCGTTTTAAAGGATCTTGCATCAAAAGAAGAAATTTGAAGTTTAAAGGTTCTCATGAAAATGTTGATTCTTAAAAAAAATTGGCATAATGAGCTTGATGATCTTTGAAAAGAGGTTTAGTAAACGATCGGGATTATATTCATAATATTTTGTAAGTGTGTGCGAAAAGTTGGTTTGATTTCCGATTGAAAATGAAAGTCTTTAGTATAATGATATGAGGTGAGCATGTTGTAGTGATTACGTTGAGTATGAAATTTCGTAGGTAAGAGATTCATTAGACCGACTAAGTTGATGGGCAGCATTCTGTAAAATTTTGAAAATCGGGAAACAAAACGTTTATGATATGATTAAGTATTGTACGAGATTCATATGAAATGGATTATGGAATACGAAATACGTTTGATAAAATAATAAATTGTGAAATTTGCATAAGTAGGGATTTTGACAAAGAATAAACGATGTAGGTATAAAACTTGATTGTGTTTGTATAATAAAGTCAATTGAAGAAAAAATTTGGTAACGACCACCAAGGTAAGGGAATCACCCCTAACCCGTTGGTGAGGTCGTTTTAAGAAAAGAAGGAGTTAATCGTAAAGGTAAGGAAATCACTTCTATCTTGATGATAGGTTTCCATTTTGGGGTTATAAGAAATGTAAATCTATTTGGGAGACGTTTTTGAAATCATGCATGTGAAAAGATTTAGTATGATGTGTGTGTAAGAAAATGATCTTGAAACTAATTTGAATTTGAAAAGAGAGGATTGCATCGTATAAGATTGATAATAGTAAAATGAAGGTTTGATTAAAACTTGGATTGTTCCGAAACGGAGCTTTGACTAAACCGAAATGGTTGAAAATTCTTTGGGATTTGAGAAATATGCTTTGGCCTAATAGGTGAAATACTCTCACTGAAATTTTGGTTAACGGTATTCACCCTTCCTGTTACTACATGTTCCAAATCAATCAAAAATTTGAGACTTGGCAGGATTTTTGGAAATCAAGGAGTGGGACAAGTCGACAAGGTGTGGGTTTCACCCCTAGCTTGACGATTTCATACCCTAAGTGTGGTTGGTACTCGTCGGGTCAAAATTTTAATCTCGACACTTTAACGAGGGTCCACTAGAATTTGAAATGGAAATTCTTCATCAAGGTGAGGATTTCACTCCTAACTTGATGGCGAATTTCATGTAAAAAGAATAGGCGGATTGAGAGTCGTTCACCAAATTGTGGGTTTCACGCCTATTTTGGTGAAGTCGTCTCGTTTGTGTATTATGAGTGTTTGCGAATTTAGTATAATCGAGAAAAATGCCGTAGGAAAGGCGTATATTATGAGATAATAAACAAGTATAAGCACACAGGAAAACATTTCAAGAAATTAACACATAAGAGACGTTTCAAGAAATTAGCATATGAATCAAGTATGGTCGAATTTGGTACTTAACTATAGACTAGGTCAAAAGCATATCAATTTTCCTAATTCCCTATAGTTATGGCTCTGATACCAATCTGTCACACCCTAACCAATGGCGGAATCATCGGAGTGGGACGAAGATAGATTGCTCATCACACATAACGCTAATTGTGACAATAATTAAATCAAAACCGTTTTCATTTCATAACTCAAATTGTCATTACAAAACATGGAATTCAAATTACAAGAAATAAAAGACAAATACAACGAGTTCAACATAACATAAATATTCAAATCTAGTAATTTCTTGAGCGAGTGTCTAGTCATCCCTACTAGATTTCATACGATTGTCACCATCAACCTGTAACATGTTTAAAATAAAGTTCAATGCAAAAGCAAAGGCGAGTACACAGGTTTTCGTACATAGCATAAAAAGATATGTTTTAAACAATTCCACATGGCAAGCTAGTCGAAACAAGATAAATGATAAACTGGCATGTGCATAACTAATCAAACCAAGATGAAACGCAATAAGCTCTTAACATAACCCGACGTTCATAGGCGGTGCGTTAATCCTATAGCGCTATATATGTCAAGGATAGGCACGTACGAAGTTAATGATAAGTCTAACACAAAACATTCAAACCCAAATTTAAAGTATCAAGTAATCAATGTATGCATGCATGTATAAGGAATGTTTGTGCATCTAGGAATAAAGTTTAAGTGTAAGTTCATAGTTTAACATGTTACACCCCAAAAGGTGGTAAACGAAAAAGGGGGTTTCAAGTATACTCACAAAATTGCTAATTCTTCCGATTATCCAATTGTCGACGAGGGAATGAGTTTAGGAGGTCGAATGTATAAGGATTGGAGTTCAAGGTAGGCTTAGAGTCGGAATTCAGAATTTAAAGTACATCGAAAGTAAGTATATGAGAAAATAACCATCTAGCACCTATTACTCGTTTTTGACACTATGAAACCCATAGGGGTTTGAATGTTCTCATGGGTTAAAGTACCCATTAGAATCGTAACGAAAACTAAGTTCTTAGATGATGTAACTGAGTATTTTGACAAATAACCATTAGATTATCATCAAAGGTTCGGTTACTATAGGTATTATATATTCTATATAGTATATATCATAAGTTTTAGTCCATCAAGTATAGCAAGATTATCATAGAAGTCATGCATAGAGGTAGGAAGATAAATCTCCAATTTTAAAACCACTTTTGTATTCACTAATGCACAAGTTGTCATAAGACAACAAGGATGGTCATGAATGTACCACAAGGAAATGAAACTTACAAACTAACTAAGAGAAATCATCATGTGAAGTGTGGATTTGTAAGTAGGATAGCCCAAGCTATCCAAATAATCACACATATTCAAGTTGAAGACTTGTTCATCATTTGTGGGTTACAACTCTTTTAAAACAGAAAGTTTTGAGGATTAAAACCTCTGGATTTGTATGTTACAACCTTGTTTTTAAGCACACATAATCATAGTCTTGATTAGTGGCATAAGGACATAGGAATGTATGAAGAAATCACAAGTTTAAGTATGTTTAACAAAGTGTTTGTACAAAATAGAAACTTTCTTGCACTTTTAACCTTATTATGGTGATGTTCCTGCCTTGGTTTTCAAAGGAAAACCTGTGGAAACATATCTAAGGTTGTTCCAAGTGCTAAGAAGAAAGAAGTAATAAAAAAGATGGAAGATAAGTGAAGTTATGCTCACTTTTGCAACTTGTAATGAATTTGCCTTGCTATTGATTTCTCAGCTGAATTTAGAGTGGTTGAGAGTGAAAATGAGGTGTTTGCAAAGTGGAAAATGTGTGGGAATGGGTTGGGTTTTATAGTGAATGATTAGGGTTGGTTAGCTGGACATTTAATGGAAGAAACACAACAGAAGACAAAAAAAATTGACCAATACTCGCGGCTGATCAACATATCTGAGGATCCGGGTCTCTGGCGGGGCGCGAGCCAGATGGGGGTGCGGGTCGCAGCCCGCGAGCCACCCTGGCTGGGTATTTTGTTTGTTATTTTTACATTTTTGGCCCCTAAACTATCATATATTAATGTTTTAAGGTGTTATAAGGTGTTTTAAGCGTAAAGGATAAAGTGTAAGGGTATTTAATGTAATTTAAGCATAAAAATAAATATAAAACAAGTACGAATAAGTATGGACGTCGAGAATAAGTATCGTTTTCGCATGAATTTAGCTTGTATGACAAGTATGTGTAAGTTTAACACGTTTAGCATGAATTACGATTAAAGTATCACATGTATGATTATTCCAAATGTATGAACATGTATAAAGTATGTTGAACATGAATTTAACAAATTTTATTTATGATCTTAGTCTCGGATTTTACGAAAAGACGATTACTAGAATACAAGACTTCTAAAAATAGAAATACGAACAATACTTTCTAATTATGGAAAGTACGAAGAAGCAGGGCATTACAAAAGAGATGGGGAAACTTGCGAGAAAGATGGGGGGTTTGATAGTATGACAGTTACTTCCTTATTTAAAACAAGCTAAATGACACATTTACCCCCAATTAATCAAATTAACATATTTCTAAGACAAACATATTACCAAAATGTCACCAAGATGATCTCAACCATTAAACACACTCATCCAATGGTCAAGATCACTTCTTACACTTTGTAGAGGAACCCCGACCTATATATATATATATATATATATATATATATATATAGGATCAGGAGAAAACTACTTATTCGTGATAAAACTAAAAAACTACCAAAAAAACTAAAAAAAACACACCAATTTTTTTAATAAAAATAAAGTATTTTAATGAATAAAAAACTTTTAAAAAAATTGTATTACACATGTGCAACATCTGTATATGTTGCACAAGCAATTTAGCCTTAGGGTTTAGGTTTTGGGTTTAGTTTAGCTTTTAAAGGTTAGTTTTTTTTGGGGGAGGGGGAAGGGGGTTAGGTTTAGTTTAGATACCAAACTATCTCATTCTCCAATCACTGATCTTGACCTCAAAAAGACAATGAGAGAAGATTATCTGACCCATATCATGAAAAACAAGCCATACAAAACAACCAAGGGTCAATTCTCAGGATGGTCAACTAAAGCCATATTTGATGAAATTCTAGGGATTGAAAAGTTGAAATTAAATCCAGAACTCAAATCTACACCTCTCAACTGGAAAGCAGGCAAAGTGCCCAATGATAAAAGGGCATCATAGTTGAAGAGGATGAAGGAAGAAATGGTTGCTGCAAATAGATCCATGGCCAGATGGGATGAATCAACAATCACTCAGAACTACAAAAAAGCTTGAAATCCGAAGAGAGAAAGACCCTTCATTCCCAAGAAAGCCAGATTGTGATCAAGTGGATTTCCCTATCAAGACTCTTGTTGGTCCCTCAGAACTTCTCCCTGCAAAGAACATCTCCTCAGCTATAAGAAGCTATCTAAAGAGACAAAAGGAGATGTCAGCAGAAGACATAACGAAATATCAAGACAAATATAGGAAAGAAGGGATCAGGAATGAGCTCATTTATGGTCACCCATATACAAATCCAGAAGATCTCGTTGGTAAAATCTTGGGCAGAACTTCATCACCAAACTCATATTCAAAAACTTTTGGCCCAGGAAATCCATCAAGCCTCAAATCTCTAAAATGGAAGTCTGATAAGACAAGCCATGAATTAACATTGCTCAGGGCTAATGAAGAATTTGAAAAGATCTCCATAAATAGTGCGTTGGGTCTCAAAAATGAAGATCAACAAGACCTATTGGGTCTTGAACTATGGGGGTCATAAGAGCAATAAATGGAAGTTATTTAAACTTAAAATGGACCAGGTACTGAAATTTCAAAGTTTGCAAACTGTTTACTGGAAATACCCATTGTCGCGGGCCGCGTAGACAGACTCCAATTCTTACGCGAGCTGCGAAAGCAGTACCAACGACCAAAAACTGCACAGCTGCATGTTGAAGCCTATTCCACCGCCATTGCATGGCTGATTTCGATACCAGGGACTGAGCAAATGGTTTTCCATGCACTAGGGACACATGGAATCATCTGGTTACTATAGATTTGCAGATGGATTGATCTTGGAGCTCCCAAAATCCTTTATAAGGCCCTTGGTTTTTCTTGTTCAATTGCACACTTGAAATTTTACTTCACAACTCTCTATCTGAAGCCTCCTGGAGCTTAAGGAAGCTTTTTCTAGTTCAATATTCGTGCTAAGTACTCTAGTAAGTGTTCTTAGCTTCCTAAGTTTAAGTTTTATTAGCTTAATGACCGAAAGTCAAAGTTATCGTAATTAAGCTTTGACTTTGTGATTAATCACAAACGGTCCAGCCATTATTCGAATTAAAAGTGGCTATATGTTGGTAAATATATAGGTAAGAAACCCTTAAAAGGGCACCTCCTAATTATCACGTTAACTCAGTCTAATGTCGGGTCAAACTTATTAATAAAAAGTCAACAGAATCAGTTCTTACAAATTAATTCATAACTAATAATGCAGAGGTTATGGAACATGTTTTAACACTAAAATAACTTGGTAAATAATATAAGAACATGTTTAGGAATGTTCAACCAGACAATTCTGAGTTTAGGCTCGGTTCGCAACCGAAAGTCACAAAAGTAGACTTTTGCTTTGACTTTCAGTTCTGACCCTATTTAGCTTAGTTTAGTTGTGCCTTAGGGTTCCTTTGGGACCACATTACATGTTAGTATAACCCTCTGAGATTATACTATAGGATTCCATAGAAATCTGATTCATATGCATATTCCCGTTAAATGCTTAAAATGGACCATTATGCCCTTTTATCAATAAAACGAGATTTTTGAAAATGTGAGAGGACAAAAACCTTTGCAACTGATATTTAAGTATGTCCTAAAAATTTGATATCAGTTTATGGTCTAAAATAGGAGTTATGCAAGATATCGTAAATTGAAAGCTTATTATTAATTAAACGGAATTTTTAGTATAATTCATATTTAAACCCAAATTTTGGCACCAAACTTTCTACCCACTGATATAATATAATATTTAGGGATTTTTGGAAACTTTTGTCAAATTTTATACGGATTATATTATAGAGTTCTAGAGTAAATTCAGAATTGACAAAATTGCCTTTTTCTTTGATAAAATGAGTTTTACATAACAATTTGATACCAAACCTTTTCCTACTGATTTCATATGTTAAATAAAATATTTCAAGCCTTAGAGACTGATCAAAATCTCAGATTTCCTTAAATAACCCGAAAATCGTCAAATACCGACTTTTACGCTTTTTAAACGCATAGTATGGAGTAAAACTATATTTGACACCTAAAACTTATTACCTACTGATATTATAAGTAAATTTTTGTACTTTAACAGTAAGTAAAAGTTTTGAACTCAGATTTCCAAATTTGACCCTTATAGCATATGTGAAATGACCAAAATGCCCCTACGGTGCATAGTTTGGCCATAAATGATAAATTTCACATATATATGATATCTTACTGATGTAACTTATTAAAATAAATACTTTTACTCATTATTTTAGACCAGAACCTCAGATTACTATTTAACCTCTTTTATGAACTTTAAAATGACCAAAATACCACTACGGGGCATAAATTGTTTTTAAATTCATTTTGGGCATAATGGAAGATATCCTACTGATATCATAACATATTTTAAGCATATTAACTTGTGGAACTTGTTCATGACTCTTTTGGTTACCGTTATGCATTTTCGCGCTCGGTACGGTTTATGTAACTAGTTTGCATAAATTAACCGAATCGGGCCAAACCTTATCATTTTTACTTCAAAATCCAGAATGTGTTTAGTTTACCCATCTTGTACAAGTATTCATACTTATCGGGTCTAATTCACATTCTAATCCGGTCTTCGCTTAATCTTGCGTTTCGAACCGTAAACCTTTCATTAAAACTAACCGGTCTAAGACTTAAATAAGACCCGTTAGGAATCTAATAGGTTATTAAAACCTTCGTTCCAGATAAGGAGCCCAATAAAAGATACCTGTACTTGCTAATTGATATACGGCTGAGGATAAAATTTTATTTTTGCTCAGGTAAATACTTTTAACTTATTTTCCGTTATACGGGCTTGGGATACGGTATTATAATAATACCGCTTGGTCGGGTATTGAATGTTTAATCGATTAGTGTTTAAACCATTGAAATAACCCATTTTAATCTGTTGTTTGATGCAATGCCTTTGGGGGGTTAATGACCATGTCCTGGATATCCTCGACTAGTTTATTAGAAATGGCTACGGCTTAAGCACAGGGTGTAGGCATACACCTGACAGTTGCGTATGTATAAATGGTATCCCACTCTCTTGTGGGCTTATACTTGTGGTGTGTCAATTAATCTAATCCAGCTCTTCTAACCGAGTCCCGAATGGACGACAAACATGTAAAACTGTATACAAGATTATTTAAATAATTGTCCCAAGTTATAAAAGAATTCTTGTGCCTTGTGCATTTAAATCAATTTTATAAACACTTTTCAAAAAGAGTCAGTTAATTGTATTTACCAGTGTAAACTAGCGTATTTTTCCAAAAAGGTTAAGTGCAGGTACTAAGCGTAATGGGCTGGCTATTCCTAGTATCAAATAGAGTCTTGCAAGCTTTTAATGCTTAAATCTGTTGAACAATATTTCTTTTTATTTTAGATCTGCCTGTGGATCCACTTACAATCCGTTGTGTAATATTTTATGTTACTTTCAACTCGGTTGTATAAATTACTTTTAGACTTCCGCTGTGCATTAAACTGTGATTAATTGACTATGATGATATCAACTACGTCACGATACTCCCCACCGGGCCCACCGGTAATATGTGGAAATATCAGGGTGTGACAGAGACTCAAACCCTAAGACATCAATCTGACCCTGATCTGTAGAGTCTGAACTTCCTATGATCACGAATTCATGAATCCGGATCCTATGCATCCCCAGACAATCTGAAGTCGAAACCACCCGAATACAGTTGCACGTCACGAATTTCAAAAAAGCTGGAATTTCAATATATTCTATAAAACTTTTATTCCCCCTCATTTTTGCAGATTTTGATTTTTCTAAACTTTATCACTGAATCCCCCTCAAAATAGGCACTTCAGTCCTTTCTGTTCTCTGAAAAACTCGACTATGCCAAAAATATATCATTTTGACCCCCAAAAGTAAGGTTTTCATCATTGCGGATTTTTTGTTAAGGCCCATTAATAGTCAGATAACCCAGACGATAAACAGTCAGCATAGGTATCATGACTACCCCACTATTTTCCACAATCTGTGATCGCATCATCAAATCTGTTCTCTGAAGCTCTGGACGGTGTCCCCGAACAACCCATCTTGGTCGTTAAAAACTCGAAAAAATTTTCAATCACCACATTTTATCTGGACACTCGTCTCGTAATTGCGATCAAAAAATGCCTTTTGTTTAGGCATTTGACCCATTCGTACGTATGGGCAAATTTTGGAACGAATGACTTTTTGGACGAATGGGAGTTCCTCTCGCGCGACAGGGAGGTCCTTTCGTGCGAAAGCGGCTGATCCAATCTCACGAACATTCCCGATCACATTTTTCGATCCAAAATATTTATTTCTGTGAATTTCATGATGAAACTTCACATATATGTGCGAAAATCAATTCCGAAACTAATGATGTCTTCAATTTCAAATTCCATCCGTGAATTGACCTTCAATTTGATGTTATACGTCTAAACCCCCTAAAAATCCAAAATTCATGAGCGTAGGTGATTCAGTTAATTGTTAGATCGATTGAATTGGTACTGTAGCTCTGATACCACTTGTGAGGAGCGTTTCGGGTTCCCAAATGCTCTGACCCGTCAATACATCTTCATATCTTGTGCGGAATCCGAGTATAAAGATGACAAACACACAAAGACACCGTTGAACACTGATTCTATTGATATAAAGCAAGTAGAGGTCCGAGAATTTAGTTTAGCAGGCCTCAAGTTGCCAAAAGTTATAAATGAATGACCCAACACCCCTATTTATAGACAACTCTCAATCGTCCGAAACCATTAGGGACGAGTGGGTCGCTTTCGTAAGAATATGCTATATGGCCCTCTCGGACGAAAGATTCTTTCGTGCGAAAGGGTCATTTAAATTAAAACCCGACCTTTTCGATACGAATTACAATCTAATCTATACAATTTAATACATAACAAAACTAGACTCGATACGTGACGAAGGCTGCAGACATATGCATTCACACCATATGTCCGCATGATTAGACATGTGATGATGTTGAGGATGACAGTCTGTTAACATATGAATTCTAGAAGTTATTGTACGGATCATTAGTTATTACGTGCGTGTGAAGATTCACTAAAAACCCTAATTTGACACAGGGTTTTACGTGCGTAACAGTACAAAGTTGGGAGTATTCAGTCGACTCTGGAAATACGAATTGGCTAATACATGAACTATAGAGTATAACGTAGACGCGTCGATGGATAAATGAAGAGCGGGGCCTAAGTGTACAAATAACAAGTTAAACAGAAGGATTTCCGATTAATAGTGCATTAATGAATTAAAAACGAACAGGCGTGCCGCAAACAATTTCAGAGGCCCAGAACTTCCTAAGTATGATCCTTAGACTGTAACATAGGGTCATTGATGCCATATCAACTAGCAAGCACGTTAAACAAAGTAGTTTCCGGTTAACGAAACATCTTCGGTTTTAATGTGTTCGGTAATAACCAAACATGCATTGCATAATCAGTCAAGCAATTGGTTCTTGGGTAAAAGTGATTGTGGATTTGTTTTGTGGGTTTCGAACAAAGTACTTTATGGAATAACACTGAATATGTTTTGTAGAGAACAACGGTGCTGTGCAAAGGGGTATACGATAACCTTGGCCATGTGTATGATATGGCTATACTAGTTCTCGTTAACAATACCATTATGATTATGAAGATCCTAATTCTATTTTGTGTGACATCGATTCGAAGAAGAACATGACGTGAATGCTCACCGTTAGTACTAGATATGAGGAGCAAGGTGCCATGATAAAGATACAAGCGGACATATAATTATGGTGAATTCTATCACCTCGACTAATCATAATTCTTACCCTTGTATTCTAATTAGTGTTTATCGGTTGTTTGAGACTTGGTGTCGAGGGTAATCTAATATATGTAACAATTCTGTGAAATTGTCTTCTCATCTTCGTGTATGATGCACATAAACACCAGCAGTAACTTTAAGTGGGGGACAATCTTGGTCGAAGTATGACAACATTCTGCTCTAATTTTGCTTGGGGTCGGTGTTGCAAACAATTGGTGTAAATTCTTCTGGGTGTATTATATTCCCGATAGTACTCTACTATGGTTGTTTTTGTTGCGTTCTTGTAAATGATTTGCCAATATCTGTTTGATTCATTGATTGGCACCCGATACGTGACAATGCTTCTAAATTGTCGTTAAGATGTTCCTGCGAGGCTTATCCTTCTGACCTGAGTTACTAAGACTGATTTGGATATATTTAATTCCTTATGTAAATGCGAATGACCTATATTCTCTTTCACCTTTGTTGTTAACTAAACATATCCATTTAAGTCATGTGTTTCTAAACGAATTTCGTTGAGTGGTAATGCGACAAATAACAAGTAGCGCGAGTGTGTAACTATCACCACTGTTGGTGACCTAAGGGTACAAAGGTAGTAACAATCTAATGGTAATTTCTATCCAAAGTGACCGAAGTTTAGTGATGAGTTGTGTTGATGCAGACTGAATTTCCCATCATGATCTATGTGACTCTTGGAGGCAAAACATTTTATCAATATTCCTTGTAACCATTATCATTTCGTTTTATCTAGACACTTATATGTATAATCTTATTTCTAAATTTTGAAGCATTACTCGTAGCCCAATTTAACTATAAACACGGTTAACCTCTGTCGCAGAAAGCGTAATTCAATTGTGAGTAAGAGGACTACAACCGCGACTTAACCACATCCTTCACTTAAAAATTTTCTTTGACTTGCTACAGCTCTTGGAGGTTTTAGTTCCTAATATCTATAATTAATTTTTTGCCTCTTACCCCTTGTTTTATGTCCAGTCGTATTACGTTACGGTACTTATCTATTTAACTTCCGATGGCATTATCGTGGTAGAGATGTAAAGAATAACCCCGAACCTTATCGGCTTAGAACCAGGTCGATACAAGGTCTATTCTCTGTGGACATGAGAAAATTGATGGATTGGTAGTACAATGTACTTTCGTGTGGAGTTACTTCTTAATTCACATTCGATAGACAAAATGGTGGAAGGCAAACTCTTCCATATGAATTTGTATTCTCGATCACACATACCCAAAGGACTGTGCTCAAAAGAATTACTAACTTTTGTATAATACGAAGCAGTCATTTAACTTCGGTCTCGGAATACCTGCTACATTCACTTTCTGAAACAATTTATTGTTCGGGAAAATGTTCAGTTACAGTAATCCTAGAGACTGGCATGAACACAGAATCTATAGGATAACTTCCATCTTGAGAGGCATTGGCGCGTGTATAAGATGCTCATGATTCTTCCTTATTCGTAATTCAATGATCAATTCTACGGGTTTCATCAAGCTAACTATATACTATATTTTATTGACGCTTCCTATATAAGGTAATTAAACGACATTTGGAAAGGTTACGTACCCAGAATTCTAGACGCGATACTTTGCAAGTTCCATAGAGATTAATTCTCGATACGATTCCTTTAAGATGTATTAAATTTTTATGCACTGAGTCTTGAATACCCAATATGGTGAGATATTCGCGAGAGATGTTTTCGAATGTTGCGCGTATGATGTAGTTCCTTCAATTTCTTGATGGGATTTTAACATGTTTATCAAAGCAATTTCATCCATATGAAATAAAAACGCAGCGGAAATAATATTTAAAACATGTTACTTTTAAGATATAAAATCATTTATATGCAAAATCCCAAAACCCGGATCCATATATGAACATGCATGCTACCAAACACAACCATAGGATGTTTAGAAAACTACCTTCTTGGAGTAATAGGATGATGAAACGGATGATGTTTCTTGAACGGTTGCCTTCAAGAGTAGAAGGCCTCAAGCTTGTATACCCCAAGCTTCCAACAAACACCACGAGTTTAGCTAGGATTTCTAACACTTGAATTAAAACCGAAAACTTGAGAATACCCTATGATGGCCGATTATTAGAGAGCAAAATTACTAGTCTTGCACTTGATTTTTGCCATCTAAAATCCTTTTAAAACCATGAGAGATGTGCACCTCCTTTTTGGCCAATAACCATGTTTCTTACACATGCAAGTGCATGAGAGTTCATTGGACCAAAACATTTTTGTGAGTTCCCATAAGGGGGGGCGGCCTAGCTTTATTTTATAAAAAAAAAAATTCTTTTATAAAATTTAAGTCTTGGTTTATATATATATATATATTTATAACTTTTATAAATATATCACTACATAAATGCAAGACTTTATACAACCTTTTAAAATGTTATTTAACCCATTAAATAACAAAATAAAATATTCTCTCAAAATAAATTATCCATATAATTTATTAGTTTCTCAAGTGTAATTATTTAGAAAACCAATTTCTAAATATTGTAAATGTTAATATTTATTTGTTTGATCATATCACAAATAAATAGTATAAGTGTTTGTCTAGCTTGTATTTGGGTATGACTCGACTTGGATCATAACGTACTAGCCACATCAATCTAATATGTGTCTTGGGCATACAGACTCCAACAATCTCCCACTTGCACAAGATACATAGAAGATTGATGCAAGTAGTAAAGACCACCTAACTATAGTTTACTACCCCTAATACGTATGACTATATTTCCCATTCAATAACATCATCCCTTTCAAGTCCCTTACTTGAACATGATTTAGGTGAATCTATCATTTATCCTTTCGTTACAGATGTCATGTTAAATCCAGAGACATAGAGTGATCACTCTCTGTTGACTTAACTTTATCAGGCCTTAGACATCTTACTCTCAACGAATAAGAGGAACAAATCCCTTCTTGACTACATACGTCTCTCACAATCACCTTGTATCACACCTGAGTTTAGCCTTATGTACTGCCTTATTACAGACAACGAAGAACTAGGTCAAGGTATAGTACTTGGTGAATATCAAGACCCAATATGTATCTCAGGTCAGAGGATACTATGATATTCGCCTTTACTCAAATTTACTTATGATCAATCACAAATGATTCCATGCAGTAATATTTGAGAGCGAGTCAGTCCAATATTTGTATCCCACAAATATCTATGAACTTTGGCAGCAACAGTTTGCTCTATATTCATACTAAATGAATATCCACCAATCCAAGTTCATAATAGTCTTACATTCATATTTGTTCCCACAAGTATGACCGACTACGGACATTTAGAATAATTAACTTATTCATGAATTTAAACATGCTAAAAATGAAACGTAACTCAAAATACCATAAAAGAGTTAAATTAACAATTGTTTCAATATCCAAATACAAAATAGATCAAATCCAATCACTAGAATATCGAAGTCCTAAGGCACAAGTATGACCCTCATGTTTTGCCCTGTCAAGGAGCTTCGTGGGTGGATCCACAATGTTTTGATCGGTGTGAACTTGGCAGATACATATCTTTCCTTTTTCAACTTCATCCCTTATGTAGTTGAATCTCCGCTCGATATGTCTAGTCTTTTGATGCGCACGAGGTTCCTTGATTTGAGCAATCGCACCCTCGTTATCACAAAAGATCTCTAGGGGGTCTTGAATGGTAGGAACCACCCCTAGGTCGGCTATGAATTTCTTCAACCATGCAGCTTCTTGGGCTACCAAATGAAGTGGCGATGTATTCTGATTCTGTAGTGGACAATGCTACCACGTCTTGTTTTGAGCTCTTCCAAGAGACTGCTCCTCCATTTAAAATGAAGACATACCCCGATTGTGATCGAGAATCACTTCGATCGGTTTGGAAACTCGCGTCCGTGTAACCCTTTACAACGAGTTCCTCCTCACCAGATCCATATATTAAAAACATATCCTTAGTTCTTCTAAGGTATTTTAATATGCACTTAACAGTCTTCCAATGACTGTTACCTGGATTTTGCTGGTATCTACTCGTCATGCTCAAGGCGCATGAGATGTCCGGTCTGGTGCATATCATTGCATACATGATGGATCCTATAGCAGATGCATATGGGACTCCTTTCATTTTCTCTTGCTCATCCTTTGAGCTTGGACATTGAGATGTATTCAATATTGTCCCCTTTTGAATAGGTACAAAACCTTTC
The DNA here is from genome assembly GCA_030545235.1 of Helianthus tuberosus. NCBI lineage: Eukaryota > Viridiplantae > Streptophyta > Magnoliopsida > Asterales > Asteraceae > Helianthus > Helianthus tuberosus. The sequence continues at coordinate 60,654,102 of CM060414.1, read as the reverse complement.
TTGGAGTTCTCCATTTGGAACCTATTCAAGACTTTGTCAATGTATGCACTTTGGTTTAAACCTATCAAGCGCCTTGATTTATCCCTATAGATCTTTATTCCCAAAATGTAGGCGACTTCACCAAGATCCTTAATGGAAAAACAACTTCTAAGCCAAGCTTTTACACCTTCCATGGTTGGAATGTCATTTCCAAATAGTAGAATGTCATCGACATACAGTACTAAGAAAGTGATGATGCTCCCACTAGCTTTCTTGTACACACAAGCTTCATCGCTGTTCTTGATGAATCCAAAATTCTTAATTTCTTCATCAAAACGGTGATTCCAACTTCTAGATGCTTGTTTCAATCCATAGATTGATTTCTTTAACTTGCATACTTTGTCAGGATGTTTTGGATCGACAAAAAACCTTCAGGCTGAACCATATAGACATCTTCATCAAGATATCCATTAAGAAAAGTCGTTTTGACATCTAACTGCCAGATCTCATAGTCATAATATGCAGATATGGCAAATAATATCCTGATTGACTTTAGCATCGCGACAGGCGAGAAGGTCTCATCATAATCAATCCCTTGAGTTTGAGTGAAACCTTTTGCTACAAGTCTTGCTTTGTAAGTATCCAAGTTACCATGCATATCTGTTTTCTTCTTGAAAACCCACTTACTTCCAACTACTTTGGAGTTGAGTGGTGGCACAACCAATTCCCAAACTTGGTTGTCATACATGGATTGCATCTCTATGTTCATGGCTTGAAGCCATTTTTCAGAATAGGATTTTGACATTGCATCATGGTACGTGGTTGGTTCATCTGAATCTACCACGTAGCATCCATCCATGAAAAATCCATATCTTTCAGGTGGACTACTAATTCTACCAGATCTGCGAACATTTTGTGTGTTCTGATCAACCTCTTGATCATTTTCAACAACCTCTTGTTGAGTGCTAGTATCAACCAAACGTGTATCGTCTTGTGGTTCTTGATCCTCCTCAAGTTCCACTGTTCTACCACTAGTTCCTTCCATAAGGAACTTAGCTTCTAAGAACTTACCCTTTCGAGCAACAAATACCTTTTGCTCGGTTGGGTCGTAGAAATAATATCCTATATCATCTTTAGGATATCCTACAAAGATACACTTAGTAGATCGGACTTCCAATTTATTTGGAGTGTATTGCTTAACATAAGCTTCACAACCCCAAACCCTTAAGAATGATAATGATGGAGGGTTTCCATGCCATATTTCAAAAGGTGTCTTTTCCACTTTCTTGGTTGGGTCCATATTTAATATACGGACTGCGGAGAGCAAAGCGTAACCCCAAAACGATAGAGGTAATGTGCTTCTAGCCATCATAGATCGAACCATATCTAATAGAGTTCGATTTCTCCTTTCGGACACACCATTGTGTTGTGGTGTTCCAGGTGGAGTAAGTTGTGAGATAATCCCACAACTCCTAAGATGATCTTGAAAAGCACCACTAAGGTATTCACCTCCTCTATTGGTGCGAAGGACTTTGATTGTTTTCTTGAGTTGATTTTCTACTTCACTTTTGAAGTATTTGAACATTTCAAATGCTTCATCCTTGTGTTTTAGTAAATACACATAACCATAACGACTATAGTCGTCGGTAAAGGTAATGAAGTATCTTTCACCATTCCTAGTCATCGGCTTAAAATGACCACATACATCTGAATGTATGATACCTAGTAAGTCTTTAGCCCTTTCAAAAGTTCCACTAAAGGGTGTCTTGGTCATTTTGCCTTGTAAACAAGATTCGCATACATCAAATGAATTATCTTCATTTGTATTCAAAAGACCATTTTTCTGAAGTGTATGCATGCGATTCTTGCTTATATGTCCAAGGCGACAATGCCAAAGGTAGGAATCACTCAAATCCATTTTGAGTTTCTTGTTGGTTACTTGGTACATTGAGCTATCATATGATGCGTTATCATGATCTAATTCATAAATACCATTTAAAGACATAGCTTTAAAATAAAACACATCATTCATAGAAACATAAATGCCTTGGTTAACAAATTCAAATTTAAAACCACATTGTCTCAAAAGGGAAACAGAAATTATGTTCCTAGTCAAACTAGGAGCATATAAAACATTCTTCAAAATAACTTCCAAACCACTTGGAAGCTCTAAAACGTAGTCTCCTTGAGTTTCGACTTCAACTTTTGCTCCGTTGCCCATAAAGAGACTAGCGTCTCCCTTCTTGTAATGTTTATTTCTTTTGAACCCCTGCAACGAATTGCAAATATGAGTTCCACATCCGGTATCTAGTACCCATGTGTTAGAAGAAATAACATTAAGCTCAACATGTATCATAAAGATAGTACCTGAGGTTTGCCCTGCATCCCTCTTGTTTTTCAACTCCTTGAGATAGGTTGGACAATTTCTCTTCTAGTGTCCTATCTCACCACATTCAAAACATGGGTCATTCGTAGCAACCTTTTGCTTCTTCTCCTTCAGTTTGGTGGGTTCTGCTTTAGCTTTTCCCTTTCCCTTTCCCTTGACGTGTCCCTTTCTTTTAGCATAGTTTGCTTTAGAGTCGGGGTGGGGCCTCTTCTTGTTGCCTCCTTCATTGATCGCTAGGATGGGTAAAGACTTTTTGCCCATTCCTGCTTCGGCCGTTTTGAGCATTGCATGAATTTCACCAATGCTCTTGTCCCATCCATTCATGTTGTAATTCATTACAAAGCTTTCAAATTTCTTTGTTAAAGAGTTGAGGATCAAATCCGTAGCCAACTCTTTAGAGACGGGACAATTTAGCCTTTCGAGGTGATCAATGTGGCTTTTCATCTTAAGGACATAAGATGATACCGATTGGGTTTCCTCCATTCGACATGCATGAAGCGCCCGAACAGTTTCGAAGCGTTCTACCTTTGCTTGTTGTAGGAACATTTCCTTTAACTGGGTAATCATGTCGTATGCCCCGTGATGTTCAAAATCCTTTTGAATTTCGGGAATCATAGTTGCCAACATGAGGCACGAGGCTTGCATGGAGTCCTCGGTATACTTAACCCAATCATTGTAGGCTTCCACATCTTCCACGTTAGGTTCATCGGGAATAGGATCGTCCAACACATAGGATATCTTCTCTTGCTTGAGAACGATTCTCAAGTTTCGAAACCAATCCATGAAGTTGTTATGGTTGAGACGATCCTTTTCAAGGATGGTTCTTAGTGATAGGTTTCGGACGGTTTGGTTAATCGGGTTTGCATTGTTAGCGGCCATCTACAAAATTTAACAAGTTCAATTTTAGTATTTTCGATATTATTATATTTTAATCATTAATACCCTTTTGTGTCTTAAAGATAATTAATAATTAAAATCTAGAATCCAACGTTACATTTAAATATTGGTTAGGTGACCTTTATCCCTCTATTTAAATTAACAAGGTAGTCAACATTTGACAATTGCAACTCTTTTCAATTTCTAGCCATATGGGATCGATTAAACATCTTTATGTTTAGTTGGCATGTTTAATCCCATCAACACCTTTGTTCCCCATGCTTCGGTGACCCTAAGTTCATGGTTTCCAAATCAAGTCATCCAACTTATACACACGTGTGAGTTTATACACATAAGTGGTTAGGTGACCTTTATCCCACAAACATGGTAAACCCACCTCGAACATACAAGTTCCCTCAAATGTGGTTAGGTGACCTTTATCCCACAATAAGAGTTCCCAAGTGTTTCGAGTGTTGTATAAAAGGATGGTGTTTGACTTGTTTTATAAAAGGGTTTTTTTTAATATTTCAAAATTCTAGTTTAGAAAATATTATGTACCATACATTTGCATGCATTCAAATCAATGGTACTTTAGTGAAAACTATTTTTTCAAGGTTCTTTTAATAAAACCCATTTTATTATAAAATCATTAATTTTTAATAAAACCTTTACTAACCATTTTAATGATTTTGTAAAGAACCAATTTTACGCTTGTTGTTGATTATTAGTTTATTAAGTCATGCATATCGACATATCATCTAAAACAACAAAATAAGCAACCAAACAAGCATATCATACATAACAATAGGTGCATAACCATAGCCAACTATTTTATACAACACTTGTTAGCCGAAACAAGTGTGCCAAAAGGTCCTTCCTAAAGGGTGAAAAATGACACAAGTAATGTGTCGATGAACTCCCACTTGATCCCGCATCCAAATGCTTCAAGTCTCCTTCTTGTGTTGTGATTTCTCCACCTTCTTTGAGCTTCCAAAAGTCTTTTATATTCAGCTACAAACTCTTTTGGACTTCAAAAAATGTGTTTTGGTTATCGGGTTAAATTCCCGTTGAGAACGATGAAGTTCTTTGGACCGAATATTATGGTCCAAACCAAAACCGCATTTTTGTGTGCATCTTCTTTTATAAAATATATCCTAATACATTTTTTCTAGTAAAATAAAATGCACCTAATCTATTTATTTTACATATCAAATGAAAATAAATAAATTACATATCTTACAAATGGAAGAACAAAATAATAATTATTACAACCCATTGAAATAATAAATAAAATAAGTCACAACACAATCATTCAACACAAGGTCATGGCTAGGTCATATGCACCAAAATATATATCCAAATATATATATATTAATTTCAAGAAGCATAAAAAAATGGTTCCCTTTTATAAACATTTTCGGCTATGTTCAAAAAACCGAAAAGGTAAGTTTTGTCCAAACAAACAAATCGTCCATATGAAATAATTTTTCAAGATTCCCTTATGCATGTAAGAAAATAATCTTGAAAAACAAAGGGTTAACCATGTTAAAATTTTCAGCCATAGGGTTTTATTCAAACTCGAAACCCAAAATTTTTAATCTATTGAAGCATGCACTCATATAAGCGGCTCTAGATGCCATTGATGGGATTTTAACATGTTTATCAAAGCAATTTCATCCATATGAAATAAAAACGCAGCGGAAATAATATTTAAAACATGTTACTTTTAAGATATAAAATCATTTATATGCAAAATCCCAAAACCCGGATCCATATATGAACATGCATGCTACCAAACACAACCATAGGATGTTTAGAAAACTACCTTCTTGGAGTAATAGGATGATGAAACGGATGATGTTTCTTGAACGGTTGCCTTCAAGAGTAGAAGGCCTCAAGCTTGTATACCCCAAGCTTGCAACAAACACCACGAGTTTAGCTAGGATTTCTAACACTTGAATCAAAACCGAAAACTTGAGAATACCCTATGATGGCCGATTTTTAGAGAGCAAAATTACTAGTCTTGCACTTGATTTTTGCCATCTAAAATCCTTTTAAAACCATGAGAGATGTGCACCTCCTTTTTGGCCAATAACCATGCTTCTTACACATGCAAGTGCATGAGAGTTCATTGGACCAAAACATTTTTGTGAGTTCCCATAAGGGGGGGCGGCCTAGCTTTATTTTATAAAAAAAAAATTCTTTTATAAAATTTAAGTCTTGGTTTATATATATATATATATATTTATAACTTTTATAAATATATCACTACATAAATGCAAGACTTTATACAACCTTTTAAAATGTTATTTAACCCATTAAATAACAAAATAAAATATTCTCTCAAAATAAATTATCCATATAATTTATTAGTTTCTCAAGTGTAATTATTTAGAAAACCAATTTCTAAATATTGTAAGTGTTAATATTTATTTGTTTGATCATATCACAAATAAATAGTATAAGTGTTTGTCTAGCTTGTATTTGGGTATGACTCGACTTGGATCATAACGTACTAGCCACATCAATCTAATATGTGTCTTGGGTATACAGACTCCAACATTTCTCTGCGCAAAACTTTTCGCATCACAATGTTTATTGTGTCTGCTTGACTTTTCATGAGAGGAAACAGAATAAAGTACCCATACATTTAAAAGAACAAGTCAGCGAGTGTACCGCTAGTGATAACCTAGTGACTTAATGAGTATCCTTCTCTTTTTTTGGAGTACCTACTGGACTATGGAGTCTAAGTGTATATAAACTACTTAATCCAATATTAACGGGAATAACCGAGGCTCATCTACGGAATCCTCCATTATGATGACTACCAAACGAGTTCTAACCAATTCTTGACCTATTATTCCATATAGCGAACATTGTCGCTTCAATCAACACAACCTTCATTCTACAACTCAACTATAAACATGCTAATTATCAAAACTTACTCAATGTAACGGATCAAGTTACATACCTTCAAAGCACACCCTTCAATCGTGCGTCAACACCGGCTTGTCCGCTTGATGCTCCGGCTTCCTTTCCTATAGAGTTCAATCACATTGCATTTAGAACCCCTTTTTTCACATATAACGCATAGTTTACCATTTAGTAAAAATTTATGTGTTCTTGTTTATATCTCTACACTTGGCCTTTTATTCGGCATTTTCACAAACACTTTAAGGACAGAATTTTATATCTTTTATATTCAAGTTCATGGCTTGTTACTTAACCGAAATTAACATCAATTGAGCTATCACATGTAAGATTAAACATCAATATTTCAGAATTCACCTTCTATGTACCATATTACACTAGAATAACACTCAAAACCCTAGTGTTTATTAGTTTCCCACAAAACTCATGAATCACCTTCAATGTGTTCATGAAATTCTCAAAAATTTGACATGATTTCACATATCGTTGTCTAGGGTTTACTCCTAGACACTATATCATTCCTATTCTATCCATAAAACAATCATGCATCATCAGATTTCGAATTCCTAAATTCATGAGAATTTCAAGTAGAGATTTTTCTATCAAATTTTACATACCTTATGACCCCTTGCAATGGAGATCATTAATCTGAGCTTGGATTTCGTTTTAGAATAGATTTGAACCTTCAATCTTTGAGATTTGTGGATGTTAGGGTTTTGAAGAACCCAGGTCGCCCCCCCACCTCTTGTCTGGTTCGATCTCAGCACACCCACCAGTGTGTTTTGAGTTTTAATTTTTTTTATTAATATTAGTTTCAATTGAACACTATTGGCCCCTCAACTATCATTTGGTTCTTATTTTTTAGCGTTTTGACCCATTTAAGTCACTACAAGACTTTTACCTAACTAGGTTATATAAATCCTAGTTAGTTCACTTGTTTATTTATTAACATTTTATTTAAAATAAATGATTTACGTTTTCGGGGTGTTACATCGAGCCTTATGAATCTTCTTGTTCTGACTATTATCTCCCATCGGTGTGGGAGAATTACTAAAGGAATGGTGAATAGTGCAATTTAGATATTGTTAACCAAAAATTATACATTACATAGTATGTGTGTTCCTCGTGTATCTAATCAGTTGGAGTCATTTCGAATCGGTGGAGTTCTGTTAAAACACGACTTCTGTTCTTATAATTTCATCGATGTGTTCCCGTAATTCCAATTGTACTCCCTATGAGCATGTATTTATTAAGTGGTGACTCGTTAGATAATCCTATCCTTCTTTATCTCCTAGTTTTGTGGGTTTCTTGTTTTCGCCTGAACGAAAATGCGACTAAAATTTTTAACTATGTCGAAATTAATATCCTTTGAATACGTTGGCCGACTTGAGTAAGAACTGAACAATAAACCCATTTTGTTGATCCCCGTTATTTCAGATGAAGGGCTGAACGAATCTTTCGATTATATGCTCTGAAGGACCGTGTTTATCCAGAGGGTGGATCCTTCTAATAACAAAGAATCGAATAATTAAAATTCCTTGTTCAAGCAGATTGAATAAGTAACAATACCCTTGTCACACCCTAACCGATGGCGGAAACATCGGAGTGAGACGAAATAGATTGCAAGAGACTTCATAACACTATTTGTGACAATATTTAAATCAACCATTTTCATTTCATAAATCAAATTGTCAACATTACATAGAAATCTCAAATAACAACATGTTCATAACATAACATAACATAACATAACAAGACAAAATTTGATACAGCAATTTAAACCTAAGACGTCTAAATGTGTATCTAGGCATCATTGCTACTTCGTTTCATAGCATCATCATCCTCAACCTGTAACATGTTTAAAATAAAGTTCAATGCAAAAGCAAAGACGAGTACACAAGGTTTAAATAGTATAGCATATGTATAAAGCATTTACTCGAATCCACATGGCAATTTGCAAACAAGGTAACTAGCATGCATAACATCACGTCTAACCCAAGTGTCCACTAGTATTTGCATCCCTTGCCTCAAAAGTAACGAGACCGTTTTAGTATAATGACTTAACAAGACCCCGACGGGTGGTGTGCTACTCCTGTAGCGCTATATATGTTAAGTTGAGGGCTTAGCATGGTAATGGCATAAAGCATGTATAGTCTAGCATGAACCTAAGTAAACAAGTAGCATGTATAACGGATTGAGTTCATAAAGCATGTTTAAGTGTGTGAAAGTGTACTTTTGTATGGTAACATGTAACAACCCAAAAGTGGTTTAAAATGTAAATGGGTCGAGTGTACTCACGGTTTTGCTAGTCTTCTACTTGGTAAATCCGCGAGAGTGTTGGTTTGTTTCAGGAGGTTGGAACACCGTGTCCTTCTACACGAAGAAACAAAGTGTGTGAGTTTTGGGGAATATGGAAGAGTCAAGGATTAGGAATTAAAAAGACATGAAAGTATCATATGAAAATAATCATCTTCGACACATAATCACTTGTTTGACACTATGTTACCACAAGGGTTATAATGTTTTTATGGGTTGAACACCCAATAGAATCATAACAAGGTTTAGGTCTTTAGATGATGTTAGTCTACTACTTTGACAAAGGAACATGAATTCATCATCAAAGGTTCGAATGTATATAGGTATTATTTAGATTATGTACTATACATTAGTATGTCCAATAGTCAAGCATGAGGTAGAAGATTAATCTTCATTTAGGTACCTCTATTGTGTCATAGAATTCATGTAGGAGGTAGGAAGAACAAGCTTCTATTTAGGTACCTCTAAGTGTTCACCACTACACTTGATGTAAAAACATACAAGGAGGGTCATGAACTAAGATTAATACATGAATGTAAACAACTACACTAGGAGAAATCATCAAGCAATGTGGGGATTTTATGTTGGACAACCAAAGTTAGTCCACAATCACACCTTTATCAAGCTTGAAGCTTGAACATCACTTGTGGGTTAAAAACCCTAAACAAAATAGAAAGTATATGAGGTTTAACCTCTGATTTTGTATGTCTCAGCCCCGTTTTTAAGCTTAACTAACCATAGAAGTGGTTATAAGCATAAGGACGTGGGTTTGAGTGAGCTAGACTCAAGTATAAACAAGTATAAACAAAGTTAAATGAAATCAGATTCAAACAGTGAACTTTGGAGCCTATTTTCCAAAGTTCCAGGGGCTTATTCACTGTGAAATACCCATGGAATTGAAGCTAAGATCGATCCAAGTGTTCTGGAAAAAGAATGAGCTAAAAAGGATAAGAAATAAAGAAGTTATGCTCAGTTTAGTGGAGCTTGATGCTTCTGTCCGAAGTTGAACTTGCAGCTACGGTTTTGGGAGCTTGAGAGTGATTTGAGAGTGTTTGTAAAGTGCAAATGACTTGGGAGGCACTTGGTATTTATAAGGAAGTGATTAGGGTTGGTTTTGGTGGGTTATTTAATGCTAAAACGAGTTTCAACTTCAAACAACACCCAAAATCGCGCTCAAATTCGCGGCTGATCAAAGGAGTCTGATCTAAGGGTTTTCTCACGGGCCGCGTAGGTAGAGGGGTAAGTGTACGCGGGCTATGACAAGGGAGGAGGGCCAAGTTTCATTTAATTACAAATAGGCCCCTGCAGTTTGTTATTTTGTGTTTGAAGCGATTTAGGGACTAGTTTCGCTATGCAAGCATAGTTTAAGGCCAAATAAAGTATGATGAGCATAATCAAAGTATAATTAACATATGAATGTCATATTTAAGTATCGTATACGTTCGTAATACGTTTTATGCACAAGTTTCACGTATTTACAAGTTTAGCACATAGTTTCCAAGGATTACGAATAAGCATCAATTGTTTCACGAAATTGAATGTATGAGCATGTATAAAGTATATAAATCATGAGATTAAAGAAATACGAGTTTCATTTATGATCCAAGTCTCGGATTTTACAACGATTACAAAGAAAGAGCGATTACATGAACACAAGACTTCTAAAAATAGAAATACAAACAAGACTTTCTATTTATGGAAAGTATGAAGTAGCAGGGCATTACAGTCTCCCCTCCTTTAGGGAATTTCATTCCGAAATTTAGGAAGAAGTAGGGAAAATATGTGGATACTTCGTCTTCATTTCACTCTTGAGTTCCCAAGTAAACTCAGCACCACGTTTTCCTTCCCATCGAACCTTAACGATAGGAATTTTACTGCGCCTCAACAACTTAACTCCTTGATCCATGACTTCGACGGGTCTTTCCACAAAGTGCAAGGTGTCGTTGACTTGAAGATCTTCGAGTGGGACTTGAAGTCCTTCGTCAGCGAGACACTTCTTTAAGTTGGATACGTGGAAGACAGGATGTACATTGTTGAGTTCTTCAGGCAGGTCCAGTTTATACGCAACCTTGCCAACCCTTTCGAGTATCTTGAAAGGACCAACGTAGCGAGGTGCGAGTTTCCCTTTCTTACCAAATCAAACCACACCCTTCCAAGGGGATACCTTGAGGAGTACCAAGTCACCTGTATCGAATTCCAAGGGTTTGCGACGCTTGTCAGCGTAACTCTTTTGTCGGCTCCTGGCTTTCAGTAAATTGTCTTGAACCTGTAAAATCTTGTCCGTCGCTTCTTGTATAAGCTCGGGACCAGTGAATTGAGATTCACCAACCTCATGCCAACAAATAGGCGAACAACACTTACGACCATACAATGCTTCGAAAGGTGCCATTTGAATACTCACGTGATAACTGTTGTTGTACGAGAATTCGATCAAAGGCAAGTGTGAATCCCAGTTGTCACCAAAATCTATTACGCAAGAACGAAGCATATCCTCTAAAGTTTGGATAGTATGCTCGGTTTGACCGTCTGACTGAGGATGGAAAGCGGTGCTAAGGTTAAGAACAGTACCCATAGCAGATTGAAAAGTTTGCCAAAGACGAGATGTAAAACGAGCATCACGATCGGAAATGATGTCAATTGGGATACCATGACGACTGATGATCTCATCATTGTAGATTCTAGCCAATTTCTCGACTTTGAAATCTTCATGAATGGGAAGAAAATGAGTTGATTTGGTTAATCGATCAACGATCACCCAAATACTGCCATGACAAGAAGAACTACAAGGAAGTTTAGTCATAAAGTCCATGGCAATTCTCTCCCATTTCCAGACAGGAATTTCTGGTTGTTCGAGTAAGCCAGAGGAACGTTGATGTTCAGCTTTTACCTTCGAACAAGTGAGACATTTTGCAACGTAGGAGGCAATATCCCTCTTCATCCCAGGCCACCAGTATGACGTACGCATATCATGGTACATCTTGTCAGCGCCAGGATGAACAGAATACTTCGATTTGTGTGCCTCCTTCATCAGAAAGTCTCGAAGGTTTTCACGATTAGGGATCAAGATACGATTGAGATAGTATAGAATACCATCGGGTTTAGAAACGAGTTCATGTTCCTTAGCGCCTCGTATCTCGACAGAGAGATTTCCTTCGTTAATAGAGGCATATTGAGCTTCGCGGATGCGGCATTGAAGATCATGAACTAGTTGAAGACAACGAATACTCTTCACATGAGTTTTACGACTCAGAGCATTGGCTACTACATTCGCCTTACCTGGATGGTATTTGATTTCGCAGTCGTAGTCGTTTAACAGTTCCACCCAACGACGTTGACGCATGTTCAGTTCCTTTTGGTCGAAGATATGTTGAAGGCTCCTATGGTCGGTGAAGACCACACACTTAGTACCATAAAGGTAGTGTCGCCAAATCTTCAACGCAAAAACAACTACGCCAAGTTCATGGTCCTGAGTAATATAGTTTTTCTCATGTATTTTGAGTTGCCTCGACGCATAAGTGATGACCTTGTCTCGTTGCATAAGCACACAACCAAGGCCAAGGTGTGAAGCATCGCAATATACGATGAAGTCATCGTTGCCGTCAGGAAGCGCGAGGATAGGAGCATTACAAAGCATCTACTTGAGCGTTCGAAAAGATTCCTCCTGTTCGGTACCCCAAACAAAAGGTTTCTCTTTTTTACTCAAAGAGGTTAAAGGAACAACGATCTTTGAGAAGTTAGAGATAAAACAACGATAATAACCAGCAAGACCAAGAAACGAACGAATTTCAGACGGAGACTTAGGTGCGATACAGTTCTTCACAGCTTCAATTTTAGTGGGGTCAACGTGAATACCAAGTTCGTTGACAGTATGACCAAGGAATTGAACCTCTTTTAACCAAAATTCACACTTGGAGAATTTGGCGTATAGACATTCAGTACGAAGAAGTTCAAGGATAAGACGCAAGTGTCGCTCGTGCTCTTCATGTGTCTTGGAATAGATAAGAATATCGTTGATGAAAACGATCACGAAATGGTCCAAGTACGCTTTGCACACGCGGTTCATCAAATCCATGAAAACAGCTGGTGCGTTGGTCAACCAAAGGGCATGACCACGAACTCGTAATGACCATAACATGTACGAAAGGCTGTTTTAGGTATATCTTCCTCGAGGACTCGAAGTTGATGATACCCATAATGAAGATCGATCTTTGAAAAGCAGGTCGCGCCTTGCAATTGATCGAAGAGATCATCGATGCGCGGAAGAGGGTATTTCTTCTTGACAGTAATCTTGTTGAGCTCATGATAGTCAATCCACATACGGAATGACCCATCTTTCTTTTTGATAAACAAAACGGGAGTGCCCCAAGGAGAAGTACTAGGGCGTATAAAGCCTTTATCAAGAAGCTCTTGAAGTTGACTCGAGAGCTCTTGCATCTCAGAGGGTGCTAAGCGGTAAGGAGACTTAGCGACAGGCGTAGCGCCAGGCACTAAATCGATGCGAAAATCGACAGAACGAGCAGGAGGCGGACCAGGAAGATCATCAGGAAACACATCGGGAAAATCACGTACAACGGGAACGTCGCTTATGCTTGGGCCTTTGTCCTTCTTTTCCACAATATGGGCGAGAAAGGAGAAGGTACCCTTGCGTAAGCATTTGGTCGCTTGGATACACGACATAAGCTTGAGACCTTGAGAAGGTTTCTCGCCATACACGTGTAGAGAATCACCGTTTGGAAGAGGAAGGTGGATGAACTTTTCAGAACAAACGACCTCAGCACAAACTCGCCTAAGCCAGTCCATGCCTACTATGATCTCAGAGCTACCCATTTGCATAGGTATGAGATTGATTGAGAACGTGTGATCATTAAGGATCAAAGAACAATTGGGAAGGACGGAGTTAACGGCGACGGTTTTACCATCAGCGACTTCGACAACGAAAGATCTTGGCAACTTCGAGCGTTTACACTTAAGCAAGGATTCGAATTCTAATGACACAAAACATTTATCGACGCCAGTATCAAACAGACAAGAAGCATAAACATGGTTCACGAGAAACGTACCAGTAATGACGTCATTTTGGGCTTGAGCAGTGGTGAGGAGAAAGGCTCTGCCTCAAGCGGGTTGTTGAGCCTGTTGTTGCTGCTACTGTTGCTGTTGCTGTGGTTGTTGCTATTGTTGTTGTTGAGGCTGGTTTCGTTGAGGACAGACGTTAGCCATATGGTTGACATCACCATACTTAAAACAGGCTCGCACAGGAGCGACTTGGTTCTGAGCTTGATTGGGGGCAGGGTTTTGAGTTACAACAGCTTGGTTTTGATTGGCCTTCGGGTTGTAGTGATAACGATTGGCAAAATGCCCCAGCTTGTTACAGGTGGTGCATTTGCGACATGGGGTGCCAGTAGGATGATGGTACGAGCATTGGTTGCACTTGGGCCATGACCCAATGTAGTTTCTTTCTTGAGGCTCAAGGGTTGTGGGGGTAACAGCTGTTACAGATTGTAAAGGTTGTGGGTTCGGCGGAGTGACAACCGCGCAATTCTGGCTCGAAGCCTTCTGCTTCTTGCCTTGGTTTTTCTTGGTGGATGAGGAGGGTTCAACAGTGGCTTGATGGGCGGTTTTCAGTGGGGTTTTCGTGGCATTTCTATGCATGACATGGTTAATGTTCAAACGGGCAGCTAAACGAAAGGTATCCTCAATAGTGGCTGGGCAAGCAGCTTCCATAAGGTTCATGAAGGAATTAGGGCAGCAGTGGATGTATTTATTGATGGCTTTTTCAGGGGTATCAACCTGTCCTGGGCAAAGGATACTAAGTTGTTTGAAACGAAGGGTCAAACCATCGTTGTCGTCATCCACCTGCTTTAGGTGCCAAAACTCACTCTCTAATTTCCTTACCTCGTGCGGCGGACAAAATTCCTCCTTCATAATCCTTTTCAGTTCAGTCCCTGACAACGCGTGGGCGGCGTCCTCACCTCCTTTGCCTCGTTCAGAGGTCCACCAATCAAGAGCTCTTGATCGGAATACCCCTGTGGCATTTTGGGTGCGTAGGTCGTTAGGACAACCACTCTGACGAAAGGTGATCTCCATGGCATCAAACCAAGAGAGTAGTGCGGTAGCAACATCTTTTCCAGTAAATTCCAATGGTCTGCAAGCCATGAATTGTTTGAAGAGAAAAGGTGGCTTTGGCCTTTCCACCTTGGAGTCCACAGAGTCATGAGGCGAATCGGTGTTGGTTTGGATGCGGCTAACGATATCGCGTATAACTCGAGCCATTTGGTCGGCCATTTGCTCAATAATGAGCCCAACCAACTCTTGCTTGGAGATGGACTCGCTGTTGGAACCTTTCTTTGACTTGGTCTTCTTTGATGAGCTTGGAGATGCCATCTAGAAGTTCGAAAGAAAAGGAAAGGATGAGACTTGATCATAAATTTTAAAACAAGGTTTTTGCATGTAAAAGCATGTAAGCGTTCACGTATCATGTAAAATTCATATAAAGCATAAGTTTCCAACATGTATTCAACAAGTATAGCACGTATGAATGCGTAAAAGGAGTATAAATTTTGTTTGTTCACGAGGATTATTATTGTTTTTTGATTGCGCGAGACGTGCGAAATGTGTAATGGTTTTGAAACGAATGAGGTAACAAGTATAAAATCACATATAAATTGAATCACATAAAAGAGAGGCTCATAAAACATAGGATTGTTTCGGGTAGAGAAACGTCGACAATTCCAAAGTGAGTCAAAAGTCCTTTCAAATTAGAGAAACGTGCTTTAGCCTATAGGTAAGATACTCTCGTCGAGAAGCGATTAACGGTATCTTACCCTTCCAGTTACTACACGTCTCTAATCGATTGAAACAATCGAAACTATGGCGAGATCGAAAATCGAGGAATGGGACTTAATCGACAAGGTGTGGGTTTCACCCCTAACTTGATGATTTCGTACCCTAATGTGGTTGGTGCTCGTCGGGTCAAAATATAATTTCGACACTTGACGAGGGTCCACTAGAGTTTGAATTGGAAATTTACCATTAAGATGTGGATTTCACTCCTAGCTTAATGGCGAAATTTCATGCAAAATAAGAATAAGCAGAATGAGAGTCGTTACCAAATTTTGGGTTTCACGACTATTTTGGTAAACTTGTCTCTTTTGTATAAGAGTGTCTTCAAGTCTTCAAGTGTATTGTGTAAAATGTCTTAGGAAAGACATTATGTAATTATTAAGACCAAAAAGAAGAGAAAGAAGCAAAGTAGGAAGAATAACATTTTAAGCATATAACAAGAATGGTCAAAAATATGGTTCCTACTATAGACTAGGTCGAATATGGCAATTCTACCTAATTCCCTATAGTTATGGCTCTGATACCAATCTGTCACACCCCAACCGATGGCGGAAACATCGAAGTGAGACAAATAGATTGCAAGAGACTTCATAACACTATTTGTGACAATATTTAAATCAACCATTTTCATTTCATAAATCAAATTGTCAACATTACATAGAAATCTCAAATAACAACATGTTCATAACATAACATAACATAACATAACAAGACAAAATTTGATACAACAATTTAAACCTAAGACGTCTAAATGTGTATCTAGGCATCATTGCTACTTCGTTTCATAGCATCATCATCCTCAACCTGTAACATGTTTAAAATAAAGTTCAATGCAAAAGGAAAGGCGAGTACACAAGGTTTAAATAGTATAGCATATGTATAATGCATTTATTCGAATCCACATGGGAATTTGTAAACAAGGTAACTAGCATGCATAACATCACGTCTAACCCAAGTGTCCACTAGTATTTAGCATCCCTCACCACAAAAGTAACGAGATTGTTTTAGTATAATGACTTAACAAGACCCCGACGGGTGGTGTGCTACTCCTATAGCGCTATATATGCTAAGTTGAGGGCTTAGCATGGTAATGGCATAAAGCATGTATAGTCTATCATGAACCTAAGTAAACAAGTAGCATGTATAACGGATTGAGTTCGTAAAGCATGTTTAAGTGTGTGAAAGTGTAATTTTGTATGGTAACATGTTACAACCCAAAAGTGGTTTAAAATGTAAATGGGTCGAGTGTACTCACGGTTTTGCAAGTCTTCTACTTGGTAAATCCGCGAGAGTGTTGGCTTGTTTTAGGAGGTTGGAACACCGTGTCCTTCTACACGAAGAAACAAAGTGTGTGAGTTTTGGGGAAGACGGAAGAGTCAAGGATTAGGAATTAAAAAGACATGAAAGTATCATATGAAAATAATCATCTTCGACACATAATCACTTGTTTGACACTATGTAACCACAAGGGTTATAATGTTTTTATGGGTTGAACACCCAATAGAATCATAACAAGGTTTAGGTCTTTAGATGATGTTAGTCTACTACTTTGACAAAGGAACACGAATTCATCATCAAAGGTTTGAATGTATATATGTATTATTTAGATTATGTATTATACAGTAGTATGTCCAATAGTCAAGCATGAGATAGAAGATTAATCTTCATTTACGTACCTCTATTGTGTCATAAAATCCATGTAGGAGGTAGGAAGAACAAGCTTCCATTTAGGTACCTCTAAGTGTTCACCACTACACTTGATGTAAAAACATACAAGGAGGGTCATGAACTAAGATTAATACAAGAATGTAAACAACTACACTAGGAGAAATCATCAAGCAATGTGGGGATTTTATGTTGGACAACCCAAGTTAGTCCACAATCACACCTTTATCAAGCTTGAAGCTTGAACATCACTTATGGGTTAAAAACCCTAAACAAAATAGAAAGTATATGAGGTTTAACATCTGATTTTGTATGTCTCAGCCCCGTTTTTAAGCTTAACTAACCATAGAAGTGGTTATAAGCATAAGGACGTGGGTTTGAGTGAGCTAGACTCAAGTTTAAACAAGTATGAACAAAGTTAAATGAAATCAGATTCAAACAGTGAACTTTGGAGCCTATTTTCCAGAGTTCCAGGGGCTTATTCACTGTGAAATACCCGTGGAATCGAAGCTAAGGTCGATCCAAGTGTTCTGGAAAAAGAATGAGCTAAAAAGGATAAGAAATGAAGAAGTTATGCTCACTTTAGTGGAGCTTGATGCTTCTGTCCGAACTTGAACTTGCAGCTACGATTTTGAGAGCTTGAGAGTGATTTGAGAGTGTTTGTAAAGTGCAAATGACTTGGGAGGCACTTGGTATTTATAAGGAAGTGATTAGGGTTGGTTTTGGTGGGTTATTTAATGCTAAAACGAGTTTCAACTTCAAACAACACCCAAAATCACGCTCAAATTCGCGACTGATCAAAGGAGTCTGATCTGAGGGTTTTCTCACGGGCCGCGTAGGGAGGGGGTAAGTGTACGCGGGCCGTGACAAGGGAGGAGGGCCAAGTTTAATTTAATTACAAATATGCCCCTGCAGTTTGTTATTTTGTGTTTTTAAGCGATTTAGGGACTAGTTTCGCTATGCAAGCATAGTTTAAGGCCAAATAAAGTATGATGAGCATAATCAAAGTATAATTAAGCATATGAATGTCATATTTAAGTATCGTATACATTCGTAATACGTTTTATGCACAAGTTTCACGTATTTACAAGTTTAGCACATAGTTTCCAAGGATTACGAATAAACATCAATTGTTTCACGAAATTGAATGTATGAGCATGTATAAAGTATATAAATCATGAGATTAAAGAATTACGAGTTTCATTTATGATCCAAGTCTCAGATTTTACAACGATTACAAAGAAAGAGCGATTACAAGAACAAAAGACTTCCAAAAATAGAAATACAAACAAGACTTTCTATTTATGGAAAGTATGAAGTAGCAGGGCGTTACAACCCTTTCTTCCTAACTTGGAAACTAACTTAATGCACATTACAAATTTTAAATACTACAAAGTTTCGGTCCTTTATAATCTGAGTTTTGGCGAAACTACTAGTTACAATAAACGGTCTGAAAAGAGATCATACGAAAATTTAGAACTATCAGAGTATCGTTCCTTTCGCTATACATGTGAAACTATCTGGATGGTATCAAATGTTACGACGCTAGTGGGATGGGCTAGTGAGAATGGGGAGTGTTGAATCATAATAAGTAATCCTTTGATCAGTTTAGGCATGATTTCACCTGTACATAATTCAGCCGTTGATGAATCTATTGGAAGAATAATTAATTCTCTTTTCCCAAATGACCTTCCTTGTGGGACATTGTATAAAGTATCTATATTTTAATGACTCATAAGCTAGTCATCTTTTATGAAACTGTTATCGCTTCTAAGTTCATTTTTGGTTCGATAATTATTGACGCCATTCTTATAATGCAATATGTAGACGTCCCTCATACTGCTACATGACATAGTAGTATTCCAATTTCGTTGTTACTCAATTGATAACCACACAGGTTACATATCGTGATTCTTACAAATTACTGAGGACTAAATGGCTAATGTCATATCTAAATCTCAAAACAATTTCAAGGGGATCCGGATTATAAATTCCCTATTGACTACTCTCTTTCTGTGATAAGGGTCTTAAAGCAATTAAGGTAGGCAGGTGGGACAGATAATGTCCTGATCCAAGCTTCGAGAACCCAAACTAAATTGGGTTACAATACTATAGATTTCACATGTATCATAACAACATACTCCGTCTACTGGTATGTAGTCATATCACGCGGTTGTGTGGGTTTGTAGATTCATTATTACTCGTTCGCACCTCTTGGCTATTATGGCAAAGTTGGGGACTTAATGCCTTTCTTGTTAGTACTCTCAGCCCGACGAGCGAGGATTCTTCTTATATCTGGTCATCTTTAACAAGGAGTACCTGAACGAACGACGGTTGGAGAGACTATCTCTAGAGATCCTTAAAAGCAAGTTTATCATCTCTATGCAGATATACTGAGCAGTGTGCTCACCATTATTATGTTCGTGGCTAACCGTCTGAGGTTATCCATATCCATTCTCTAGCATGTTGTTTTAAGACCGTTAGAAAACAATTTAGACGAAATGTGCTCGAGATATCGTTTCCCAAAATATTGGAAATTAGTGTAGTCATAACTAAAGTTGGGTATAAAACTAGCTCTGAACTAACAAACGCTTCTGACACCGTCATATAACAAGTACAACAAAACTCTCATTTTTTAAAGTGAATGTGATGACAAACTCCACTCGTAATGGTACTATAGGAATTGTGGATGGACATATCAAAAAGCTACTATGTAGCAGAAACATAATCACTGCATTGTGATGAAACTAAACGAAGAGCTGTAACATACTTGTCAGCTGGATGACTGGCACAAACATGTGTACTAAGCTTTCTAGATGAGTACAAACGATAACCTAAACTAAATTTCGAGAACGGAATTCTTTTAACCTGGGGAGACTGTCACAGTTGTGAAATCCCGGTGAACCCTAGCGGCTTTTTAAATCCCACAGCTATCAAAATACTGATGTCATGGACAAGACCAATAATTCTCTAACTATGAAGCAAATTCTATTTTGACATCTACTGACTCAGAAGACACTACCTCACGAATAAGTGAACAGATTCCGATGTGCAAGACAACAATTCACTACCTAATGAATCGACCGACTTCTAATACACACAAATGTTTAGAAAACTTACTGTTTGTGAAAAAACACACCTACAAATCAAATTTTAATATTTAATTTATCAATTAACAAATGTGATGAAATTGGCCTA
Organism: Helianthus tuberosus; assembly: GCA_030545235.1. Taxonomy (NCBI): domain Eukaryota; kingdom Viridiplantae; phylum Streptophyta; class Magnoliopsida; order Asterales; family Asteraceae; genus Helianthus; species Helianthus tuberosus. The sequence continues at coordinate 60,633,911 of CM060414.1, read as the reverse complement.
AGTTAATTAATTAGACCAATCAACCTAAGAATGATAAAAATTGATCAAAGATTGTATGTCACAAACTAAAACCAACCAACCACACAAATCACAAATTAAGACTGATTGTAACAAGCACGAATAAACATCAATAGATATATAAAAATAGAATTTTAATAAAAATCAGCAATATTCAAACCAAAAGTCGAACCAATAAAAGTTTAATACATGTCAAGATTTTTTCTATTTCGAGTGTTACAAAAGTTTAGCCTAGAATCAAGTCAATAAAAATGAGAACAATATCAATTGAGTTCATGGCAAGAAAATAAATCAAAAAGTTCAAACTGAACAATTAACGTGATGCAATGTCAACCAAATACAAGCTTCAAACGTCTCCTTCGTTGCGTCTGATTCTGTCGTTGCCTCCACAAAAATGAATCCTCCTAGTAGCTTATGATTCCTTTTTTATTGTTGTAAATGTGTCCGACCCCCAATGTGGTGCTAACCCACTTGGTAGAGACACTTACCTCTTATAGGGATTAGGGAAGGTCACAGGTTCAAACCTAGACAAAGAAAGTATGTATTATTTAGTGTAAAGAAAAAACTGTATCCAAGCTAATCCATTCCGTCACATTGCCTCAATTTTTTAAGCCCAATCAAAAGCCTATTTATTCTCCTTAATGGGCTTAGCCGCCAAGCCCAAAATCACCTCTAAAACCTGCGGCGTGTTTATTCTAGCCGACACATTGCCTGACTTTCATCAATTTCCATGATGGTTCAGTTGTTGATTTTTTTTTAACGGCAAAACTTCTATTTATTGATATAGAGCCCAGCAAGAAACTGGAAAAAGAAAAGACAAGGAAACAAAGCAAAACGCTAACAGGGTTACAATAAGTCAAAAACGTCAAAATCTATCCAGCGGTCCCATGTAGGGGATGAGATTTTTGCTCTATGACATATCCATACGAAAGCATCCTCCTTAATCGTGTCAACCGTTTTCTGAACCGGAATAAAAAGGTCCTCGAAGACCTTTTTATTTCGCGTTATCCAAATCCTCCACACCGTCGCAATTGCAACAGTGTGAACAATCTTCTTCCAGTGTTGCGACCCCGGGCACGAGTGAAAGGCATTAAAAATGGAAGCAAGCGAGTTAAGGTTTGGGTCCATCGGCACTTTTACCCACCTAAAAACCTGCCACCAAATGGCTTTCGCAAAGAGGCAATTAGCAAAAATATGGGCCGAGTCTTCATTCTCCAGGCCACAGCGATCGCAGAGGACATTTGGCAGCGTTACACCTCTCGTCATGAGCCCTTGCTTCGACGCCATCCTGTTTTGTAAAGCTCTCCAAACAAGGAAATTTGCCTTCAAGGTAGCCCATCCATTCCATATGAAATCTGGTCCAAATCTGGTACTAATAGGTTCTTTTCTAATACATTTAACTGAAAATTCGACCCCCTCCTCATTCGCCCATGTCCACTTAACGTTCCCAAGTTTAATGGTCACTTGGTTCAGCAACTGCATCAAAGTTCTAATGCTGGAACGTTCTAAATCAGAGGATGGATTTTTTATCCACTACCAGCCCCAATTAATACCCGCCCCCTCGAAAGAATATGATCATCCACTGTACCATTCTTGTTCTTTGCAATCCGAAATAAACCCGGGAAAGAGTTTTTTAGAGGAGTCGTTCCAACCCACATATCTTTCCAGAATCTAGTTGATTTTAATTCTTTGTTTTTTGAGCGGCAGTTGTTGATTTTCATTAAAAAAATGTTTAACAATCCTAAAAGGGCTTATTATTTTTGCTTTAATTAGAAATAAAAAGTTGTTTTTTAAAAAGTCACAAAATCCTGATTTTTTAAATAGTTTTTGATTTTTTATCATTAAGACTATGGGGTATGAGGCTTGGGTTGGGGGAAAACGCCCAAGCCACCACCCCGGGTGGGCTTGGGTTAGGACGTGGCCCTTGGGGCTTGGGTTTCAAGCCGGGCGTGGGGCGGGGGAAGCAAGCTGACATGGCGGGCTGTGAATGGCCAATACAAACTAGCCGTTGGGGGCATGTTTTAAAAAAAAAATCCTTTATAAATACCTTACCATATTTAACATTTTTCTCACACAATATCAAACACATAAAACACAATCTTCCATGAGTTCTTCAAGTTATAGTGAATCGTCATCATCATCTGAAGATGGTGTGGAAATATTTCTACAAACGATCTCGGCGGTGGTGAAAGTGTTGATGCATATTGTGTGGACACGGATCGTTCCGGGGTCGTTCCACTTCGACTCGGCTACGAAGTGAAGGCCGAAGTCAAGATATCCTCCTATCTTGACTCGGTACGTTGTTTACTTTGTAATGTACGTTGTAAATGCAATTGCGTGTGTGCAGTATGCATATTAGTGTGTTAACTGTTAAGTTGTTAAGTTGTTTGCTGTTGTTAAAGTTCCCCATGAAGAAGCTTAAAGTTCCCCATGGTGAAGCTTAAAGTTCCCCATGATGAACTTTAAACTTCCCCATGACGAACTTTAAAGTTCCCCATGACGAAGTTTAAAGTTCCCCATGATGAACTTTAAAGTTCCCCACTGACGTAAGGTTCGTCAACCTGTTAGTATATATACAGCAACAGAAGGTAAACAGAGAGAGACAAGTCTGAATATATTTGAGAGCGAACACACTGTAACACACACACACTGAGAGTTTACAGAGACCATTTGTAAACACCGCATTGTAACCCTTTCATAGCATTAATACATTGAGTGTTAATCGTTGAATCTTGTGTCTTACGTGTTCATAACTTGGTTTAACTTAGCCGTTTGGATTTCGCACTCTCGGGTTTGTCGGAAAACAGGAATAGAGGTTGACTCGATCCTCCGGGTGGACCTACAATTGGTATCAGAGCATTGGCTCGATTCCTTGTTAAAACCAAGTTTGTGTTCTTGATTTTTCTTAGTTTTTAATGTGTTTTTTCTTGAGTTTTGATCTTTAAAGTTCATACATTTTCTGGAAAAATGTTGTTAAAATCTTGAAAATCTTGGTAGTTCTGCTTCTAGTTCATATAAAACCTTGTTAAAACTCTTGTATACATTTTAGTATTGGGTTTTTATTGAACTTTATTGCGAAATTGTTGTTCGGAAAATTTTCAGGTTGCCGGAATCATCATACAGTTCATCAGATCTTCAACAAGTTCATATTTTTCTTCAAATATTGTTTATGTTTGATCTGTATTGTGTTTGAATTAAGTGTTATTGTTATAATACTATTGTTTGACTTGTGTGTACAAAACCATATTATATCTCACCAAACATCACTGTGATCTTATCTTTTTGTTTTCACCTCAACCTTCCTCACATACAATCAAACTTCGCCACTCACAACCTTCGTCACACTCACCTCAACCTTCCTCACTTCAACCTTCCTCACCTCAACCTTCCTCACCTCAACCTTCCCCACTCACAACCTTCGTCACACTCACCTCAACCTTCCTCACCTCAACCTTCCCCACTCACAACCTTCGTCACACTCACCTCAACCTTCCTCACTTCAACCTTCCTCACCTCAACCTTCCTCACTTCAACCTTCCTCACCTCAACCTTCCTCACATTTAAACCTTCGTCACAACTAAACAACCTTCGCCATACAATCAAACTTCGCCACTCATTACAACTTTCGTCAAACCCTTTTAACCTTCGTCGATCATACTTAGAGGTTTTAACAGAAGCTTTCTATCTGTTTGTTTTGTGTGATTTAATCAGGTTTTCATTAATAGACATTTAAAATGAATCCGAATTGGTGGGGTACTCCGTCTAATGCGGAAAGCAAGTATAGAAGTACGGGTTTATCGCCATCATGGGCCGAATCTCCCGCACCCGCATCTAATACGGAGAGCAAGTATAGAAGCACGGGTTTGTCACCATCATGGGCCGAATCTCCCCCACCCGCATCTTCGCAAGCGAATCCAATGTCGACAGGTCAATGGGTGTTTGTTTCAAATCAAACTCCAAGTATTCAAAGTATACTCCTAAGCAAAAGCGAGACCGGAAGTCTAAATCACCCACCGAAACTGATGCACATAAACGAATATCCTGGATGGGTAGATAGATTCCATACGTATGTCAATGGACAAAACACGGAATTGTGGTTATGTTTTACTACAGATTTCGATCAAGCTCTTGAGGTTGCCGCTTCAACTGCCGCTACATTTGCAGATCTTACTGAAGACGAGAAAAAGGCATATGATCTAGAAAAGAAAGCATATGCTATTCTGACTCAGGCGATGAGCAAGGAAATATATCATCAGTTCGTCAGCTTCAAGACGTCAAAGCGATTGTGGGATGCATTGAAGACAAGGGGTCTAGGAAATGAAAAGTCACGCCAATTGCGAGATGATTTACTCAAGAAGGAGTTTGATGGTTTCACATGTATGGAAAGTGAATCTTTGGGATATATGACAAGTCGATTCTATCACCTGCTGACTGAATTGAGTAATTATGGGGTAGTAACAACTCCAGCAGAGGTAGTCACAAAGTTTGCCGATGCATTGCCACCTCAATGGAATAGTTTCTTGGAAATCCTGAAATACAATGGCGCATTGGCTACGACAAACATCAATGACTTCGTTCAGCTCTTGGAGAACAAAGATCAGGAAGAACCCCTAAAGGCAAAAAGGGTTCCAGTGCGACAAAATCCTGATATGTATTATGGAACTTCTAGCACTTCTGCAAGACCTGCTTCACATGCTCCACTTCAAACGACGTTTGTCACAAGCACAGATTTATATGGCAATTCGATACAAGTTCCTGTAAAGCCAGCTCCAACCACAGACTTGTATGGAAATCCACTACATCCAGTTCCCCAACAGCAAAGCTATCGGCCATCTACCGTAGCAACTGATTTGTATGGAAATCCACTTCCTGTTCAATAGCAAGCTTGTTATGGAAGCACATCATCTGCTGGTCAGCCATCAAAGTCAAATACAGTACGGCTTGACACGTCAAACTTCTCCAAAGTTAGCGTTGAAGTAGCTAAAGATCATATGGAGATACTAAACACATTGGTGAGCTCGTATTGTGGGTTGATTGCAGGGCAGATCGGAAACATCAATCTAACTCAAGAAGATTATCAGCAGATCGATAAAGAAGAGATGGATATGATGGACATCAAATGGGCTTTCGCTAGTGCTGTAAGGCGAGCTAAAGACTTCATGGAACGGACGGGTCGAACCAGCTTGGAAAGCAAGAAAGATACCAAGTATGGATTCGACAAGCAGTCTGTTAAGTGCTTTAACTGTGGTGAACATGGTCATTTCAAGCGTGAATGCACAAAGCCAGCTCAGCATGGGAACCAAAATCCTTTCAGAGGTCAAGGCAACCAATAGAATCAGAATCAAACCAGGAATGACGATCGCACCTTGGTTCCTACAAACAATCAAGCAGGACCATCGAACACCAATCAGGCTCTTGTAGTGCAAATAGATGAAGGTTGCGACTGGTCAATGCAATTAGGCATTGGTGATCAGGGAGGAGCAGCTTGTTTTGCCGAAACTGCTAAGGATTTGAAGCACGCCAGTGGTGGAGAATCTTCCGCCAGTGGTGGTGAATCTTCAGATGAAGAGAGTTCTGGTTATTCAAGGAGTTCAGATGAGGAAACCTCAACCTCAGGTGAAGATTATTCTGATGATGTATCTAGTGGGAGAATCGATGCAGATATCGATGAATTGTTAGGAGAAGCTGCAGCAAGGAATGATAGAAAATCTATTCTGGTGGATCAAGCTGCTTATTCTTCTTCTTCTCTTCATTCAGCCTTTATGGCTAATGGCGGCAGTTCATCAAGCCAGGCATGTGTCGATGAACCAACTGTCGTTAATTGTGATAATTGTGTTAGCTTAAGTGTTAAATGTGCTGATTTGGATGCTAATATATCTGAGTTGCAAAGCAAACATGATGCTTTAAATGCTGAATTGTCTGAGTTGCAAAACAAACATGTTTCTTTTGATGATAAGTGGTGTGATTTGCAAAGCAAACACGAGGCTTTGCAAAACAAATATGAAGTGACAAATATCCACAATCAAAAGTTGATAGTGGATCTCTCGAAATGCAAAGAGGCTAACATGTTTTATGAAAACCATGAAAAGGAATTTAAAACGGTGGTTGCAAATTTAAGAAAAGATAAAACCGAGTTGACAAAAATGGTTTCAAGAAAATAAACTGACATAAACTATTATATCAATCGTCTTGAGATCATGCAAAAAGAATTAGCCTGTACAAAGTGTGAAAGTGAGGCGATCCGGCTTAAGCTAGACAGTTATTCAAACTCTAGATACGTGCTGGATCACATCATTGACACACAAAAAGAGAAAAAGGATGTCACGTGCATTGGATATAAGAAATGTCCACCACCTGTTAGACAAAATTATGATGCAATGCCTGATGAGGAGAATAGAACTCATTATGAGGAATCTGTTCCTTTAGACATTGAGGAATTTGCAACTGGACTTGGATAAAAACTAGAAGTATCATCAGATTCGGATGTGTCAGCAGATACATGTGTGTCTTCTGCTGAACAGAATCAGGATCCTCCAGTTATTGTTGAGGATGCTGATTCTTCTGATGATGAATCCGATGATACTGACTCAGCACAGTCTGATGCGGTAATCAAAGAAGAGGACATACCTCTTGAGAATCATATTCTATGTGATCCTCCCGCAAAACCTGCTAAGACTGTTCTGGTCGAGTCCACGTCTGCAAAAGAGTCTGAGAGTGTGAATTTGCTGTACACTCTTGTTGGTGATGATAAAATCTACTCTGACAAAGATTTTCCTATTAAGAATGTTAATCAATCTTTAATTAGTAAAATTTTTGAGGATTCAACAAGTAAGTTTTTGGGAAAGACAGGATCACACGTTGTGGTAACGCAGTGTCATCCTATCCCAAAGGCTGAAGTTCGAAAACAATGTGGCAATCAGAAATTACCAACAGTGAAAAAGCAGCAAAATCATACCGAACCAAAAGAAGAACAAGAAAGTGAACTTTGTAAAATCAACGGGAACGGATAAACTTGAAACATTTGCCAATAAATCTAACTTAGATCATGTTAATCAAGTTAAAATGTTGAAAAGAAATGAACCAAACAGTTCAAAACCAAGTACCTCGGGATCACAAAGTTCATCATCGACAAGACAATCACATGATACTTCGGGGTTTGTAGAACGAAGATCATGTTTTTCATGTGGTACATTTGGACATATTATTCGCAATTGTCCATATCTTCATAAACAAAAAGCCAAAGTTGATGATCCCCGTGACCAAAATGACCGAAAGCGATCTGTTTCATCAAAACCAGATCCCCGTCTTGTAAAAGAAAGGGAAAAGAAACAGAAACGCCAACAGGTCAAGAAAATTGAAAAAGCGATCAAAACCGATGTGGTTAACAAAACATCTGTTTCTGTCAAACCAGACAATTCAAAAACTTCAGACAATCATGAAGTTAAGATTTTTAAGAATAAAACTGGTAAAACACAACAGACATGGAAACCAAAAACGGTTACTGAATCAGGGGGAACATCACAATTTCCACAACATCGAGAAGTTCAAGTAACTTACGTTGATGAAAATGGAAGACCCAAGACCACAAAGGCTTGGGTCCCCATCTCCAACTAATCATGTGAGTACATGTGCAGGGTGTTCCAGGAGGAACTTTCAGCAGTCATTGGATTGTTGATAGTGGGGCATCCAGGCACATGACCGGCGACATGAAGCTTCTCTACGACGTTAAATCTATTAGAGGAGGTTATGTTGCTTTTGCTGGAGATAAAGGCGGTTATATAACAGGAGAAGGAATGGTATCCAACGGGGTTGTAAGTTTTGACAAGATCAACTTTGTACAACAGCTTGATCACAATCTTCTCAGCGTTTCATAAATCTGTGATAAACAGTTTTCAGTACACTTTGATGCAAATGGATGTTACGTGCTGAAACCCGGCTTCAAGATTCCAAAAGAATGGATTCTCTTATCAGCTCCAAGGATAAATGATTTGTATGTCCTTGATATGAGCCAAGCAATAACAACGACTACACAAGCAACTTGTTTTATTACCAAAGCCACAGAAAAAGACTCAATCTCTTGGCACAGACGTATGGGTCATATTCACTTACGGAAAATGAATCATTTGGTGTTGAATGAATTAGTGAATGGTGTTCTTCTTAAAAATTTCCATCTTCAAGATGTCTGTATTTCATGTCAAAAAGGAAAGCAAACTAAGAAGCGACACCCGACAAAGAAAATCAACACGGCGGCAGTTCCTCTTGAACGTTTGCACATGGATTTGTTCGGTCCTGTCAAGCACAAAAGCATCATGAATGATCAATACTACCTCGTGATAACCGATGATTATTCAAGATTTTCTTGGGTGGCGTTCATGGCTCACAAGAGTGAAACTTTCGGTATTATCAAAAACTTGATCATTCAGATTGAGAGTTTGTATAAGTTGAAGGTTAGACGGATACGCAGCGACAATGGTACAGAATTTAAGAATCATGCCATGGCGGAGTTTTGCACATCAAAAGGTATTCTTCACGAATTTAGTACTGCTTATACTCCTCAACAGAACGGCGTCGCTGAACGTAAAAACCGTACATTGATCGAGACTGCTAGGACGATGTTGGTAGAGTCACAATTGCCGATTCCCTTCTGGACTGAAGCTGTGTCCTCTGCTTGTTATACGATGAACCGAGTCCTTGCAGTCAAAAGACACAACAAGACCTGCTTTGAGCTTCTTCACAAACGGAAACCAGATTTGTCATATCTTGAACCGTTTGGAGCTCCTTGCACAATGATCGATCCTAATGGAAAGTTTGGGGTAAAAGCTATTGAAGGTCACTTCCTTGGTTATGCCACCCCGAACTTAAGAGTCTGGAATCTAGAGACTAAAAGGGTTGAGGAATGGTCTGAAGTCAGAGTACAAAGGCACACTTTGCCAGTCAGAAATCCAGGTCAACCATGGATGTTTAAGTACGATGACTTTTTCAATTCGATCAATGTTGAAGCAGTTGAAGAAAATGTTGCGGCAAGGATGTTTTTTGAGAGTGACAATGCAACAGAATCACCGTTGGTTCGTCCAATTATTGTCAATCAAGAACCATCTTCAGTGAACAATAATGCTCTCGACAATGAGGAATTTCATGATGCAACTGAACTGAATGAATCTTCAGAGGATGATGAATTTCTAGATGCAGATCAAGAAGCTCCTACATCAGCAGTACATGGTACGTCAGAGGCTACACCTCCAGTGGACGCCCCTATAACAGCTGAAGCTACTGCATCATCTTCTTCGTCAGTTCCGGGTATTGAATTAGTTGTTGATCTCAATCTCAACAATCTGGGTACAAACATTCCAGTTCAAGATAATCCAGAAACAAGGATTCACAATACCCATCCTTAGCAAAACATCATCGGGAATGTACAAAGTGGCATACAAACAAGAAACATGTTGCAAAACAACAACAACGCAGGCTTGTATGCGGCAATTCGAGAATCTGGTCAACAGAATGATTGGTCTTTCGCGTGTTATGTCTCACAGGAAGAGCCAAGAACTTAGAAAGAAGCTTTGAAAGATAACTCTTGGGTTGAAGCAATGCAGGAAGAACTGCAACAATTCCAGAAACTTGGTGTCTGGAAGCTCGTAAAGAAACCGGCTGATTATAAGAAGATTGGTACCCGTTGGGTGTATAAATGCAAAAAGGACGACCGTGGAATCGTTATTCGAAACAAAGCAAGATTGGTCGTTCAAGGTTTTCGTCAGATTGAAGGGATAGACTACAACGAAGTGTATGCACCTGTTGCACGTCTGGAAGCAATTCGGATCTTTCTGGCTTATGCCTCATTCAAAGGATTCAAGGTTTACCAGATGGACGTCAAAAGTTCATTCTTACGTGGTCTAGTCGAAGAAGATGTGTATGTTGAACAGCCTCCAGGTTTTGAAGATCCTATCCATCCCGATCGGGTTTGGTTGCTGAACAAAGCTCTCTATGGTCTACATCAAGCACCGCGAGCTTGGTACGCAACCTTATCTAATTACCTGTTGGAGAATGGATTTCGCAAAGGTCTTATCGATTGCATTCTCTTCATAAAAGAACAAGATGGAGATCTTCTACTGGTACAGGTATATGTGGATGATATTATATTTGGTTCTACTAACAATGTTATGTGTAGGGATTTCGAGCGTGTAATGCAGGATAAATTCGAGATGAGTGCTATGGGGGAGATGACTTTCTTTTTGGGTTTGCAAGTGCAACAAACGAAGTCTGGGATTTTCATCCATCAGACTAAGTATGTTCAAGACATCCTGAACCGATTCCAGATGTCCGACACATTGCCCATTGGTACCCCACTGCAGCAAAATCACGGAATCAATCCAGACTTGAAGGGTGAACTCGTTAGCTCTTCATACTACCACGCGATGATTGGATCCCTTATGTACCTCACAGCATCAAGACCAGATATAATGTATCCAACATGCCTGCTAGCCAGATATCAAATGAACCCGAAGGCCTCACATCTTGCAGCTGTAAAAAGGATTTTTCGTTATTTGAAGGGTTGCCCAGACACCGGTCTATGGTACCCTAAGGATGATAACTTTGATTTAGTCGCTTTCAGTGATTCTGATTTTGGCGGATGCAAAATCGACGGCAAATCCACAACGGCTGGATGCCAGTTTTTAGGAAATCGCCTCGTAACATGGCAGTGCAAGAAGCAGACTTGTGTCGCTACATCAACTTGTGAAGCTGAATACATTGCTGCCTCAAGTTGTTGCTCCCAAGTCCTGTGGATACAACAGCAAATGCGCGATTACGGTTTTGAATTCCTAACTACTTCTATTTTAGTCGATAATTCTGCTGCTTTATCTATCACTAGAAATCCTGTGCAGCATTCAAAGACCAAACACATCGAAATTAAGTATCACTTCATACGTGATTGCTTTGATAAAAGGCTAATCGATGTTGTTAAGGTCCACACTGATGACCAACGTGCCGACCTTTTTACCAAAGCATTTGATAAATCAAGATTTGACTTTTTATTATTGGTAAACGGCATTAAGGTCAAGCAAGAGAAATCCGCATCGGAAAATCGTTTTTGTAAATATCTTTGTGTTTTTAAAATTATTGTAAGTTTGTTGATTTTAGGGGGAGTAAATCCAAATTTGAAAAAATTCAAAAACATCGAAAAATTTCAAAACTCAAAAACAATAGAAAAACAAAAATGAGTTTCCTGGCGAGCAAAAGAGAAAATGATAGTACATCAGTGGTCTGTCTAAACCTTTTAAACTGAAATGAAAAATGAAAATGCAATAAGCAGCTCTATATAAGATGTATCGGTAGGCTCACAATCATCTTAAAGTGTGCAGGGTGATATAAACTTAAATTGAATGAAGACCAGGTGGGAACCACTCATTGGCATATGGTCTTAGTACCGAAATTTCGTTTGAGAGATTGCCGAGGTTCTGAGATATGTGGTCTTTATGTTGTTTATCATCTGGGTATCATGGTTGTTTCTTTTACCGAAACAAAACGGAGACGAAGTCTAGATCTTCCATGATATCATACAAACGTGTACATACTGCATACGACCTCAATAAGTGATCAACAATCACATGTCCACAAAATAAGTGATAATATATCACATTTATCCGGGAGTCAAGTTCGTCTCTTTGCTGTACGAAAGTACTGACCTGTTCACGGACTTGCTCCTGTGCCCTCATGCATCTGAAAATCAAGTTCCTCATCAATAAGTGATTCTATCACATAGGGCTTGTTTTCAACCAAAATAAGTGAGTTTCTCACATTTTCATATACGTCAAAACAGATGATAAATGGTATACTCACCAGTAAGATGAATCCTCGTGCATACCTTGATATGGGAATGTGTCGTGATGTGGATGAACACCAGTCGGTAAGTATAAATCATACCTAATCGTATCCCCTCGCCATGATTACATCTGATAACTTGAGCTTATGTGGACAACAATACCGATAATTGTTATAGGATGCTTATCTAAATGTTATTAAAATGAACAACAGGAGTGTTTTGGCGTGACCGTACACTGATATGATTCTCTTACCCTCGAAACTCGCAAAAAGAATGTCTGTAAATATTTACTTACTGCTTTCAGTTTCCGCATCTTTGTATATATTTATTTACTGCTTTCTGTCTTTACATTTGAAATATTCAAAATCCAAAAAGAGTTTAAGTGTGTTTTAATATAAACTTTCTAAAAAGCCAAAAAGATTTTATTTCTATCTTATTTTTGATTAACTGATGTTGGAACTCGAGTCTTCGTTACCTGAAATCTGATAGAAAACCAAAACGACTGAATCTTCATAATCGGTCAAAATTTGCAAGTTTTTGAAAGTTAAAGACTAAAATTGAACAATTTGTTAACTATATTCCAAGCAGTTGTTCTCATTACGTGTTTAGCTTTCTTGTATGTGCAGATGCGACATCCAATCAGCTAAAGGCGAAGAGAACGTGTTAGATGAAAAGCTTCGGAATAAAGACACGGCATGGACGCACTCAAAAGATCAAGATGATCGAGTTGCCGCTGACCAATCAATCAACACCACAAGGATCTAAAGTGCTGAAAATCAAAAGTTCACAAGCATAACTCAAGGGGGAGTTTGTTAACACACTTCCTAAATGAAAGGGGGAGTTTGTTGATACACTTTCTACTTATGAAACGTGAAGACTTTGAAGATCCTACGACAAGAATGAACGAACCATCACGAGATGGATAACGAAATGAGTGGAAGAACGAGCAGCGTCCAAGGGGGAGTTTGTTGCTACAATTCCTATTTGTGATGTGTTCGAAACGATCAGCGTCCAAGGGGGAGTTTGTTGATGCATATTGTGTGGACACGGATCGTTCCGGGATCGTTCCAGTTCGACTCGGCTACGAAGTGAAGGCCGAAGTCAAGATATCCTCCTGTCTTGACTCGGTACGTTGTTTACTTTGTAATGTACGATGTAAATGCAACTGTGTGTGTGCAGTATGCATATTAGTGTGTTATCTGTTAAGTTGTTAAGTTGTTTCCTGTTGTCAAAGTTCCCCATGAAGAAGCTTAAAGTTCCCCATGGTGAAGCTTAAAGTTCCCCATGATGAACTTTAAACTTCCCCATGACGAACTTTAAAGTTCCCCATGACGAAGTTTAAACTTCCCCATGACGAACTTTAAAGTTCCCCACTGACGTAAGGTTCGTCAACCTGTTAGTATATATACAGCAACAGAAGGCAAACAGAGAGAGACAAGTCTGAATAGATTTGAGAGCGAACACACTGTAACACACACACACTGAGAGTTTACAGAGACCATTTGTAAACACCGCATTGTAACCGTTTCATAGCATTAATACATTGAGTGTTAATCGTTGAATCTTGTGTCTTACGTGTTCGTAACTTGGTTTAACTTAGCCGTTTGGATTCCGTACTCACGGGTTTGTCGAAAAACAGGAATAGAGGTTGACTCGATCCTCCGGGTGGACCTACAGAAAGCTATCGTGGAATACGAAGACGATGAGGAAGAGACTCAACAACCTAAACGGAGGAGAAGGTACATCGCTCGTGAACGGCACACCACTAACAATTTGTTGGTAAGCGATTACTTCTCAGCGGAACCTAAGTATGATGAAAAAATGTTTAGGCGTCGTTTTCGTATGAGTAGAAACTTATTTTTAAGGATATCTAGAGATCTTGAGGAGAAGTATGTTTATTTCCAACAAAAACCCGATGTAACCGGGCAATTAGGATTTAGTACGTGGCAAAAGGTCACGGCCGCACTTAGGCAGTTAGCGTACGGCAATAGTTCGAACATTATGGATGACTATTTAAAATGTCTACACGTGTAGCTAGAGAAAGTCATCACAACTTTTGTTCGTGTATTCTAGAACTTTATAGGAAAAAATATTTGAGAAAGCCCTCCTTCAGTGACATGCAACAAATATTGGAACATCACGCAGATTATCATGGGCTACCCGGGATGCTAGGTAGTTTAGATTGTATGAAATGGGCTTGGGAACTTTGTCCTACCCAATGGCAAGGCGCTCACACTAGTGGATTTCACGGGATGCCAGCCATCATGCTTGAAGCGGTTGCGTCCCAAGATCTTTGGATATGGCATGCGTTTTTTGGTATGCCAGGTTCACATAATGATATTACCATCATAAACCACTCGCCCCTTTTCAATGATCGGGTAAATGGTATAGGACCCAAAGGAACTTTCTTTGTAAACGGGGTTGAGTACGTGTATGGGTACTACCTAGTTGATGGGATTTACCCAGAGTGGGGGTTTTCGTAAAATCGTTCACAAGACACGGTACCACAGATCCAAAGAGATTAAAGTTTAACAGGGTCCAGATGGCTGCACGTAAAGACGTCGAGCGAGCATTCGGTGTTTTGAAGAAAAGGTGGCGAATATTGGCAATGCCTTGTCGACTATGGGACAAGGATCAGATTGGAAACGTGATGTACACATGTATCATTTTTCACAACATGATTTTGGAGGATGAAGGTAGAGCGGTCGTTACCTACTATGATGACGATGATCCCCAACAAGGTAACGTAACAGACGAAGATAAAGCGCCAAATGATTTTTTGATAAAGTCAAGGGATATACATCACAACCTTCGATCTGATTTGGTGGATCATGTTTCAACGATTCCTGGGTTCGAAACCGACGAAGACGACGAAGAATGATAGTTTTTTATTTTGATAATTATTTTGTATGTTTATTTTAATAATTATTTTGTATATTTATGTAGTTTTTAATAGTTATAAATATATATATATATATATATATATATATATATATTGGAAAAAAAAAGCTGATGTGGCTTGGTCACGCCCACCATACCACATCCAAAGTGGGTTTGTTGAATTGAGTTTTGAAATTACACGTGTCAACTCATGCCCCAACTCAAGCCCCACCATACCCCACGGTCTAAGTTCTTTATTGTTTATTTGAACTTTAATTCTCCTAAATGCACCTATGACCTAAGTATGAATAAGAATAACTCATTAATATCTTATTTAATTTTTCAATTTATTTCACCTTAATAATTGTTCATACAAGTAACAAAAATTGTTTTAAAAATTTGAAGACAATTATAGTACAATTCGATTATTGATAAATTAATATAATATCTATTAATTAGGTATGCTTTTCTATCGATAACTATTTAAATTTTCGGAGAATAATTTTATTATTTATGTATAATGTATAATTTAGAGCTCATCAAAGCAAAACACCATTAGTCTAACCGCATGATATGAGGATATTTGTATTATCTATGTATAATTTAGAGCTCATCAAAGCAAAACACAATTAGTCTCACCGCATGATATGAGGATATTTGTATTATCTGTATAATTTTGAGCTCATCAAAGTAAAGTACCGTTAGTCTCACCACATGAGGGGGCTCCTGCGATAGCTTCAAGCCTGAGAATAAGTAATTATTTTTTGGATGACTCAAGTATGAAAGTTTATAGAGTACGGGAGTTATATGGCGAGAGTGTTGATAGCGCTTGTCTACCCACGTCATCACCATCATGCTTTAGCATTAGCATTGAACAGATCGTGTAAATGATGTAATTTGTTAAAATAGTAAAGAAAATACTTTGTTATATTTATTATATGTAAACGTAAATATAAATAAATTTAAATTAACTATTCACTGAACAGATTAGGGGAATTGTTAACTTTATTTCTTTATTACACATATATTGAAATTCATATTGATTACACATATATTGTTTCTTTATTGCACATATGGGGTCTCAGACTCGATTTCTACTAAGTGCAAGTTATGTAAATATGAGAGAGCATATCTGGGAGGGATTCGAACTTGGGGTGAGAGGTTTAAACAATATATGCTGGCCCTTTAAAGTAAGTTGGAAATCCAGTTGATCTGTCGTTGAAAAAAAAAACATAATACAAAAAACATTTTCCAATTTGGTGCAACTAAATTATAAAATTATATCGTCGATCCATCTTTATAAAAAGATCTATATTAAAAGTCTTGTATCACAAAAAATATTATATGCAAAATGTAGAATATCTTATAAGCAATATAAATAATAATGTTACCATAGTTTCTTGTTCTTTAAAATATTTGTAAGAATTTACCTTTCAATTTACAAGAAAACGTGTAAAGGTTTGTTAAGAATTGAAATCTTCAAACATTCGTAAAAAATTCAAATAGGATAAGTAAAATGCAAAGACAAGACTTTCAAGACTCTTCGACCCACTACTAAAAAGAACTTATGAATTTGTGGTTAATATGAGTGTAGTTCCTAAGTTTTCGGAGTCTCTAAACGAACTACAAAGTGGAGGTCTTTTTCCAAATTATAATTTTCAATATATTTAGTAACAAAATTCTTCTCCTTTACTGGGCTTGGGACCGGCAATTATAAATTAAAAAGTTTATAATTGGCATAGCTAATTTTTTTTTTTTTTTTGAAAGTTATATGTTTTTTTGTGAATATAGTATATGTTTAAATAAAATTTATTTTTCTAGTTTTAATTGAGGCAAATTGTTTGATAAAATCATCGTAATCAAGTTCTTCTAAAAAAATCCTTTTCGATTGACATAATAGCTAAACCGTTTAATTTTTCTTGTGACATAGTAGATCTTAAGTAATTTTTTATTAGTTTTAATTTGGATAAACTATGTTGTGCGGTAGCAACGGTTACAGGAATAGTTAAACACAATTCTATAACCTAAGTCACTAAACAACAAATTCAAATTAGCAAACAAACAATCCGTAATGCCTAAACAACAAATAAGCCCTAACTACCTAAACAACAACTTGATTCGGCAAAATAGCAAATGTAGATATCTAACCTGAGTGCCACACTGCCAAAGTGCCAAGTTCCAAGCCAACCACAATATCAAATTGTAACACCCCAAAAATATAAAACTTTGTGTTTAATATGTAATGTTAATTTAACAAGAATTAACTAACTAGGAAACTATAACCCAGTTAGTTGATAGTCTTGAAATAACTTACTCTAAAGTTAAAACACTTAAACTTAAAGCTAAATGATAAGTTGAGGGACTAAACTAGTCAAAATCTGAAAGTTTAGTACTAATTTAATAAACAAAACACAAAGTCCACCCATTGTGGGTGGGCATCGATCGAACAGAGAGAGAGGGCGACCAGGAGATTTTCCAAAACCCTAAAACTTCATTAATCTTGCAAATTGAAGGATTAATCCAAGTCAAAATCGAAAATTGAGCTTAGAATCATGATCCTCAACACAAGAGGATTGTAAGGTATGTAAAATCTGATGAAATATCTCAACTTGAAATTCTCATGATTTTGGAAAATCTGAAAATTAGATGTTGCATGTGTGTTATTTGGTTAGATTAGAGTTGACATGGTGTTTAGAAGTGAAACCTAGCCAACTACATGTGAAATCATGACCAAATTCAGGAAGTTCCATGAACACCTTGAAGGTGGGTTGTGGGTTTTACATGATGATGATGAACACTAGGGTTTAGAGTGATTATTCTAGTGTAATTCGATCTTAGAAGGTAATTTCAGAAAAGGTATGATGTTTAAATGCTATATGATGGCTTTATTGAAGTTAAGTTAACTAATTAGCAAGCTATAAACATGAATATGAAAGATATAAGAATTATGCCTTTATAGTGTTTGTTGTAATGCCTCAAAGAAGGCTTGAAACTGAATTGTTAAGTTAAAAACGCATAATTAAGAAGTATGACAAATGTGCGTTATGTATGTAAAACATAGAGTTCTAAACATAAAGTGATTGAACTCTATAGGAAAGGAAGCCGGGGCATCTAGCGGACAAACCGGTGTGGACGCACGTTTGAAGGGCTTGCTTTAAAGGTATGTAACTTGACCCGTTACACTAAGTAGATTTGATGATTATATAATGCGTAATTGAATTTTTGAATAAGAGTTGTTTAAAATTAGCAATGAAGTTGCTATACTGAATGATTGGTCGAAATTTGGTTGGAACTCGTTGGTAGTCGTCATATGGAAGGATTCCTTGGATGAGCCAACGGGTCAAATAATCAAGTAAAGCATGGTTAATGTTTCAGAATATAACGGATTGATCTTTGATATAGGTTAATATATATAACATGTTAGAATTACGAGAATTCAATGTATAGGTTGTTAGAAAAGCGAAATCCGAGAGTTGGGTTTGAGTACAATGAGCAAAACAAACAAATGATGGATTTCCAGCAACTACCGTAAGTTACGGTAGTACCGTAACTTACGGTAGGGATTAAGTGTTTACGGAATTTTTCCCCTGGTTTACGGTGACCCAGGGAATTCCAGAACCTACCTTAACTTACGGTGACACCGTAAGTTACGGTGGAACCAGAAAACAAAACAATGTTTTGTTATTTAAATTTTGATGTTGGATTTTGTATTTATGTGCTATATAACTATGTTAGATCTAATGTTTTAAAGATTTTGACCATAGGTAACAAGGTGGATCTTACGGATGGCGGTCAAGCGAATGATGAAGAACCGAACACGATTTTTGAAGCTTCCGCAATGTTTTAATCGTACTTAGATTTTGTTCATGGGTTGTAAACAATTTCTTAAACGAATTTTGAATATTCCAACTTAGTCATCAGTTGACTAAGGTTTATGCTACTTATGAAACTTATGTTAATTTAATATTTTTGGTATAAAAAAATGTATAAAATTATTGATTAATTCTAGTAAAAATTTAAGGGTGTTACAAGTTGGTAATCAGAGCTCAAGGTTGTCAATAAGTGTTCGGTTCAAGCTTGATCGATCGTCCGGTAAGGATTAACTTCTTTTGTTAATAAATTATGTATTATGTAAAGAATGAGAAACGAACAAATATGCATGAAAAGAGCGTGTAAGCTCATTCAAATACAAGAAATGCATGAAACAAGAACGATTAAATCAAGTTATGAACTTGATTGAATCAAAACAAGTAAAGCATGTGTTATAAATGGAATGTTTAACAACTTATGTAAACATTTCAGAAATAGAAATGGCAGATAAAGGTAATGATGATGCGGTGCCAAGAGTCACCGAACAAATGAGAGAAGTGATTGCCGAAGAGGTTGGAAAGGCGATCGAAAACAGTTTGTCGGGCTTTATTGATAAGATTCAAAACACAGTTTTATCAATAGTAGAAGAGAGAATCAAGAAATTGGAAGATGATTCAAATTTAGCAAAGGAAAAGCATGGAGGACGAAAGCCTTGTTCATACAAGGAATTCATGGCCTGTAAACCACCAATATATAATGGGGAGGTTGACCCAATAGTGTGCCAACGATGGCTAAGTGATATCGAAGGGGTATTCGAGAGGACCCATTGTGACGAAGATGACTACGTAGCCTATGGTACGGGTCAACTAAGGAGTCAAGCGAAAGATTGGTGGGATAACAAAAAGAGAGAGATCGGTATTGAAGCTGCTAAGGTCATGACTTGGGAAGAATTCAAGACGCCATTTCTTAAGCATCATAGCCCCAAGGCGGTTATGAATAAAATCAAGGAGGAGTTCATGCAACTTAGGCACAAGAATGAGACCATAGACAAGATTACGGCAACGTTTATGGATAAGATGAAGTTTTGCGATGATCTAGTGACGAATGAAGAACAAAAGATATACTACTACCATAACATGTTGAGTGCTGAGTATAGGGAGTTTATCACCACTTCCAAATACGAGACCCTTACCGAGATCATAAACGCTGCTCGGGAAAGGGAGATCGAACTGAAAAAGAGCATTGAAAGGGGTGAACGGAAAGCACAAGATGTAAACCCAAGCCCTACTAAGAAGGCAGGAACAAGCGAAACCGCAAAGAAATCTAATACGAAAGGCGGGTCGCCAAGTTGCAGAATCTGCGGAAAGGGTCATAAAGGCGAATGCCGTTACAAGGATAAGCCGCGTCCCATATGCAAAAAAAGGGACATATGGCTATATCGTGCCCGGAGAAAGTGACGGTTTGTTACAATTGTTATCGAACGGGTCACAAAAAGTCGGAATGCCCGGAACTGGTTGGAAAGAAGGATGGGCAGGACCCGAAAGGTGAAGCCCCAAAAGCAAAGGCAAGATCTTTTCAACTAACCGCCGCAGAAGCAAAGGTTGAACCTGACGTGGTCTCAGGTATATTTGCTGTAAATTCAATTCCTGCACGCGTGTTATTTGATACGGGTGCGAATAAATCCTTTGTTTCATATGGATTTATTCGACATCCTTCATTTGTTCTAACAAAATTACCTGTGCCCTTAGAAGTAGAGATAGGTAATAACAAGAGCTTTATTGTTTGTGATGTATGTAAAAACTGTAAACTGAGCATTGACGACGAAGAATATTTGATAAACCTAATCCCGATGTCAATGGGAGAATTTCAAGTAGTCGTTGGGATGGATTGGCTATCTCAACACCATGCAAAGATCGTGTGTTTTCATAAAGAGATAAAACTAACATCTCCGAGCGGGAAACACGTCACCATTTATGGCGAAAAAGGAGGCAACCCCATAGTATGCTCAATGTTGAAAGCTCACAAGCTTATGAAGCGGGGATGCAAGGCATTCATGATATATGCTAATGAGCCCGAAAAAGAATCACGAAAGATTGGAAATGTACCGGTAGTACGAGATTATGAAGATGTGTTTCCGGAGGATTTACCGGGGATACCGCCTGAACGGGAAATAGAGTTTGGGATCGAATTGATTCCGGGCGCGAAACCCATAGCAAAAGCCCCGTACCGACTTGCACCGTCGGAATTACAAGAGTTGATGTCTCAAATCCAAGACCTGCTTGACAAGGGATTCATAAGGCCGAGTGTGTCTCCTTGGGGCGCACCGGTGTTGTTCGTGAGAAAGAAAGACGGGAGCATGCGCATGTGTATCGATTACCGGGAGTTAAACAAACTCACGGTAAAGAACCGATACCCGCTCCCGAGGATAGATGATTTATTCGACCAACTACAAGGTGCGAACTGGTTTTCAAAAATTGACCTTAGATCGGGGTATCACCAACTAAAGGTCAAAGAAGAAGATGTGCCAAAGACAGCCTTCCGCACGAGATATGGACATTACGAATTCCTCGTGATGTCATTTGGGCTAACAAACGCACCCGTGGCTTTCATGGACCTCATGAACCGGGTTTGCAAGCCAATGTTGGATAAGTCGGTCATTGTGTTTATCGATGATATCTTAGTGTATTCGAAAAGTGAAGCTGAACACGCACACCACTTACAAGAAGTGTTAGAGACACTTAGACGAGAGAAGTTATATGCAAAATTCTCTAAATGTGCCTTTTGGTTACGAGAGGTACAATTTCTTGGCCATGTCATAAGTGCCGACGGAGTTTTGGTGGATCCGTCGAAAATAGAGGCTGTGTCAAAATGGAATCCCCCAACGAACCCTTCTGAAATTAGAAGCTTTTTGGGGCTTGCGGGATATTATAGGAGATTCATTCAAGATTTCTCCAAGATTGCGACACCGCTAACAAAGCTAACACGGAAGAAAGAAAAGTTCATTTGGGGTGCCGATCAACAGAAAGCGTTTCAAACGCTAAAATAAAAATTAACTCAAGCTCCGGTATTGACATTGTCGGACGGAGTCGAAGACATGGTGGTTTATTCGGATGCTTCATTATCGGACTCGGTTGCGTGTTGATGCAACGGGGCAAGGTAATAGCCTATGCCTCGAGACAATTGAAGATACACGAGAAGAAATAACCCACGCACGATCTCGAGTTGGCTGCGGTGGTATTTGCATTAAAAATATGGAGGCATTACTTGTATGGGGTAAAGTGCACCATATTCACCGACCACAAGAGCTTGAAATACTTCTTTGATCAGAAGGAGTTAAATATGCGACAAAGGCGATGGCTGGAAACGGTGAAAGTGTGACAACTCGTATTTCAGAACCTATCCTTATGTTTAATGTAACGTATGCGAACTTTGTGTGACTATGTGATATATGGGTTTTAATGAATAATTATAAATTGTACGTTACGTATTTTGTGTGATTGTAATATTAGTAAGAATATGGAATAATTCTTGGTCGCGCAACACTAGCCAGTCGCACAACATCTCTTGAGCCGTACACTATGTCCTTACCCACACGGCCCACTATGATTGAACTCGAGACAAGAGGCAGCCCATACAAGGGTTCGGCCCAACACCCTCTTTTCTATGTATACGTAAACATGTACTCTTTGCCATATGGTAAACCCTAGAAATTATTTCCCCTCACTTGATGTGCGACGGCAGTGGACACCCCCCTTCGAGGCATCATCCAATTAGATCGAGCTCATTGGTTAGTAAATTATCATATATGTTATTTCGTAATGGTGATCTTGTTTATGTGTGACTGTGATCGACAAAAAGTGTATGTGTATGCTTTATAAAAACATGATGCGATGCCATGAATAAGGTAGATAATTCGAATGTAATACAAGTGATTTAAATCTAGTGAATGTGATCGATTAGGTGGTGTATCCGTTAGAATGTTAAGTGAAATTATGATGATTATGTGTGATCCGGTTAACATATTAATGATGATAATGTGATCATATGAATCTAAGTATATCGATTTGAGGCACATGATCTACTGACAATTTAAAATAGCATGTGATCATGGCAATTGAAATTGAGTGGGTCTTTAGTATCAATTATCTTTCATTAAATATGTGTCAGAGTCATGTGACCGAATTCATGAATCATGAATGAATGAATATGTTTTTTTTGTTGGGTGTTTATGATTGGACCAATTCTAATGTAATATGTCATGGTTGGTGTAGTTAATTATTGTGATTCAGACTTGAATGATGAGCATTTGACGAAACTGTTCGACCATTTTGTAGACCATGTGAATGAGTTATGATTATTGTTCCTATTTTAACTTGGATTAGGGTTCATATGTATTCGTGAGGATTATTTGTTTGATCGATCTATTTGCATGATTTGAAACTGATAGTTGTTGATTGATTATCTACTTGTATGGAAACTGTTACATTGGGTCAAACGAATTGATTAGAGATTGGTAAGTGATTGCATGAATTTAGGAAATCATAACTAATCACACAAGTTTCTTAATCGCACAAGACCGAACACACAAGAAGTCTAGTCGCACAAGTCTTGTTCGGTCGCACAAGGGCAACTCAGTCGCACAAGATTGTTGTTTATTTGTTATTTGGGCCGTATGTGTATATGTGTTAGGGTTGGGCCAGGTCTGATCGCACAACCCAATCGGATTCACACAAGGTTTAAGTTTATTTGTTGGGCCGTGGTTATGCTTATAGCTTGGTTTGGGCTTCTTGACTTTGGGCCGGGTAGTAATGGAATCCAACGGATGACTCGCACAAGGCCGCAAAGCTTGTGCGAGCCCAATCTTGAATACACTATTAATTGTTGAACGTGTTGATGTATGTTGCCATGATCCATATGTGTTTCTTATTTGCTATCTATGTGATACTTATGTGCTTAACTCAAACGTGAACCTGACTTGTATAATAACCATGATAGGACGTGGTTGACCACTAGCATTTAGACTTGACCTTTTTGTGTATCTGCCGAGCAAACCAAGGTGAGTTCACACTTCGTTACAAAGCATGGGATTCCCAAGGGGTTGGGAATGGGTTAAGGAATAGGGATTCCTCGTCCTGTTGAGACGTAATCAGGAACATAGATTCCTCGTCCAGTATGAGACGGATTTAACTATACTAGACTAGAACTCTATCAACGAAGTCCCTCCTTTTTATATCGACTTAATCGCCGAGGCCAATGGCGAACGGGTCATTAGTTAAATAGCGCTATTAGGTTTAACAAACCTCACACCGTGCCGCAGAGGACGGGCGTGGACTAATGGACTATGGCACGTCAGTGATGATAGACACAGACGTTAGGGCACTTAAACATGACGAACATTAGTAGTCGATATGGTAACGAGTCTGGTGAATTAAACATGGGGTAGCCCCTACGGCCATAGAGCCGGGCTGGAATAGCCAACGTAAGAACGGGTAACTAATAAACGTTTTTCGAACTATGGGGTAACCCCCACGGCTGGATAGCTGGTAAAGAGCAAACTGTGTTTTCGGAACAACTATAAACTGGACAACCAAACGTGAACTCACTCAACTTGTTGTTGACTCGTTACTACATGCTTTGCAGGTCTATAGGTACTTAGCTGGAGCTTGCACAAGGAAGAGTCGTTGTGGGACATGGACAGCTGTGTGCCATGTTAAACATTTGGATAATTAAACTTTTGATTTGGTTTTGAACATTATGCTTCCGCTCATAACTTAACTATGGTTGTTTTGGACACTAATCGTGTTGGTTGGACTTTTACATTTAATTATTTACTTGTTCAATATGATTAGTGGTTTGATCCTGGTCAGTCACGCCTCCAAGCGGTGATACTTCGCGTGTGGATTTTGGGGGTGTGACAGATTGGTATCAGAGCCATTGGTTATAGAGAACTTGGTTTTAATAAGGGAAAACGTTTTTGTTAAAACCAGACTATAACCTGTACAGTGCTCTACGATCCACAACGACGCTTCACTCCACGTGCAAGGCTCGACATTCTAGGTGATATGGTTTACGTTTTATATTGCCTACTTGCTAGATTGCATAGAACTTTGCTCATGGTATGCTTAGATAAACGTAGCAACTATAGTTTGAAAACACATTTGTGCTTGTTCCCTACTATCACTCCACACTTACACACATTCGCGACACCTTTCCTACTTGTGTTTCCTTTGATGTGAGATCATGAGGGAACGTGTGAACCTAACTCAAGCCAGCTGACGGCTCTTATCAACGAACAAGTTACGGCAGCACTCGCAGCCGCCCAGGCAGGAGGTATAACCTGCTATTCCGAACCTAACCTAGGATGATAGATCCTACTTTCATGACCTAACTCTCGCGCTTAACCCTGTCGTTTCTTCCTCGCGCAACAAGGTCAGAACGCTCAGCCGCCTGTATGCACATCTAAGACGTTCATGGACAGTCGTCCTAGTACCTTTGGTGGCACCAAAGGAGCTGTTGGACTCCTCCATTGGTTTGAAAAGCTCGAGTCTGTCTTAGAAATGTGGGAATGCCCTGAGGCTCGCAGGGTGAATTACGCCACTGGTACTCTCGAAGGCACTACGCTAACTTGGTGGAACGCGCAAGTTCAGATGCTGGGGCTGGCGGCTGCAAATGCCACCCCATGGAATGATTCTTAAGGAACTAATCCAAACGTGAATACCGTAGTCGTGATGACATCCACAAACTGGAAATGGAGTTCTTTAACCTGATGATGACGGGGTCAGAGATAGAAGCGTACACGAAACGATCCAACGAACTGGCAGTGTTATGTCCAACTATGGTGGATCCTCCCACCAAGCGCATTGGGTTGTACCCCAAAGGCTTAGTACCCGAGATTCAAAGTCAGGTGACTTCTGCTAACCTTACTACTATCCAGGATGTTACTCGTTTTGCTTATCGTCTCACCAACCGGGCAGTGGAACAGAACAAGATGCCTAAGCATATTGGTACTACTACAACTACTTCTGCTACTCCCAGTGACAACAAACGCAAGTGGGATGGAAATTTAAGCAAGGGTTTCACTTCGGTTCAATCTCAGTCGAGTACAGGAGCCCCAGTCAGCAGTCTTTTGGTAATCAAAGTCAGGGTGGATACGAGGGAAACCACCCTAAGTGCAGTCGATGTAATTTGCACCACAGCGGGCAGTGCAACAAAGATCGTTGTTAGAGATGCAACAAGCTTGGTCATGGAGCCAAAGATTGTAGAAGCTCACGTCCTGCAAACCAGAACCGACAACAGCAGACACAAGCTCCACAAAATCAGCAGCAACAGCAGGATAACAAGGGATGTTATCAGTGTGGTGCTAAAGATCATTTCATGAGACGCTACCCACGACTGAACCAGAATCGGAATCAGAACCACAACCAAGGAAACGGGAACAATAGTGGAGACAACAATGAGGGTAATAACGACGGCAATGGTGCCAGGGGTCGAGTATTCGTGATTGGTCAGAATGATGCTAGGAATGACCCCAACGTTGTGATGATTTCGACATCGTTATTGGTATGGATTGGCTACCTCAACATCGAGCAGAAATCTTTTGCAAAGAAAAGATCGTCCGTATTCCTCGTGCTGGTTAAGAACCTTTGGTAATTCATGGTGACAAGCTCCTGGAGCAGCACCCATAGCCCGAGCACCTTATCGCTTAGCCCCATCAGAGTTGGGAGAACTCTCTATGCGACTACAAGAACTCTTGGATAAGGGTTTTACTCGTCCTAGCTCTTCGCCTTGGGGAGCTCCAGTGCTATTTGTGAAGAAGAAAGACGGTACCTTCAGGATGTGTAGCAACTATCGAGAACTCAACAAGGTGACAGTGAAGAATCATTATCCTCTTCCATGCATTGATAACCTATTCGACCAGCTGCAAGGGTCGAGCTTTTACTCGAAGATTGATTTGAGATCGGGATATCACCAGCTGAGAGTCCGAGAAGAGGACTACTCCAAAACAGCCTTTAGAACCCGTTATGGACACTATGAGTTTTTGGTCATGCCTTTTGGGCTGACAAACGCACCTGCGGTCTTCATGGACTTGATGAATCGAGTGTGCAAGCCTTACCTAGACAAGTTCGTTATTGTCTTCATCGATGACATCCTGGTCTATTCGAAGAGTCAGGAGGAACACGAGCAACATTTACGACTCATTTTGGAACTCCTTCGAGCAGAACAGCTGTACGCCAAGTTTTCAAAATGAGACTTTTGGCTTCGTGAAGTCCATTTCTTAGGCCATGTGGTGAACAAGGATGGGATTCACGTTGATCCATCCAAGGTAGACTCGATCAAGAGCTGGCCTGCACCTCGTACGCCAACGGAAATTCGCCAATTCTTGGGATTAGCAGGTTACTACAGGAGATTTATCAAGGATTTTTCTAAGATTGCTCAGCCTCTTACTTCACTAACGCAGAAGGGCGTTGTTTATCGATGGGGAAACGCACAGGAGTTAGCGGTTCAGCACTTAAAGGATAGACTCTGCAGTGCACCTATCCTTTCATTGCCAAAGGGCACAGACGACTTCGTGGTTTATTGCGACGCATCCATTCAGGGTCTTGGTTGCGTATTGATGCAGTGGGATAAAGTTATAGCCTACGCCTCACGTCAACTCAAAGTGCATGAAAAGAACTACACTACACACGATCTGGAGCTGGGAGCGGTTGTTTTTGCACTTAAGATATGGAGACACTACCTGTATGGTACCAAATGCGCTATCTACACTGATCACAGGAGCCTTGAGCATATTTTCAAACAGAAGGAACTCAATATGCGACAGCGACGATGGGTCGAACTGCTAAATGACTACGAATGCTCGATCAGATACCACCCGGGCAAAGCCAATGTTGTGGCTGACGCCCTCAGTCGAAAGGACACTGCGCCTAAGCGCGTACGAGCATTACAACTTACTATACAGTCTAGCCTTCCTTCTCAAATACGAAATGCTCTGGTAGAAGCAATGAAACCAGAGAATGTCAGGGCTAAAGCCCTACGCGGCTCGAGGCAACGCTTAGAACAGAAGGAAGACGGTGCTTACTACGTCACGGGACGCATTTGGGTCCCACTTTATGGCAACCTACGAGAGCTTGTGATGGATGAGGCACACAAGTCTCGTTACTCAGTGCACCCTGGCTCGGATAAAATGTACCACGATATCAAAACCACATACTGGTGGCCTAGCATGAAGACACACATAGCAACTTACGTTAGCAAGTGCTTGACTTGTGCGAGAGTCAAGGCGGAGTACCAGAAACCTTCAGGCCCCCTTCAACAACCAGAGATACCACAATGGAAATGGGAACAGATTTCCATGGATTTTGTTACTGGCCTGCCTAGATCTCAACGTGGTAATGATACTATTTGGGTGATCGTGGATCGACTCACAAAGTCTGCTCACTTCCTGGCTATCAAAGAAACGGATAAGTTCTCCACCCTAGCAGAATTATACCTCAAGGAAGTTGTCTCGAGGCACGGGGTGCCCATCTCTATCATCTCGGATCGAGATGCACGTTTTACATCAGAACTGTGGCAAGCAATGCACAAGTCCTTTGGCTCAAGGCTAGATATGAGCACAGCTTATCACCCGCAAACGGATGGGCAGTCGGAACGTACCATCCAGACCCTCGAAGACATGCTCAGGGCAAGCGTAATTGATTTTGGCAACGGCTGGGAAAAGCATCTGCCACTTGTGGAATTTTCAAACAATAACAGCTACCACACCAGCATTAAAGCTGCTCCGTTTGAGGCATTGTACGAGCGTAAATGCCGGTCACCTCTTTGTTGGGCAAAGGTGGGGGATAGTCAGATTACTGGTCCAGAACATGTGGTGGACACAACAGAGAAAATTGCTCAGATACGACAACGAATGGCGGCAGCTAGTGACCATCAGAAAGTCTACGCCGATAAGGGCAGAAAACCACTAGAGCTCCAGGTTGGGGAGCGTGTACTACTCAAAGTTTCACCCTGGAAGGGTGTGGTTCGTTTTGGCAAACGGGGCAAACTTAACCCACGATACGTTGGACCTTTCGAAGTCATTGAGAAAATAGGCAAGGTGGCCTACAGACTGAACTTACCAGCATAACTCAGTGCAGTTCACGACGTTTTCCATGTGTCAAATCTGAAGAAGTGTCTGTCAGATGAGACCCACGTAGTTCCTTTGAAGGAGCTCACTATCGACGAGCAGTTACGATTCGTCGAGGAACCAGTCGAAATCACGGACCGGGATGTTAAGGTCCTCAAGCGTACTAGGATACCTCTCGTTCGAGTTCGTTGGAACTCACGTCGCGGCCCAGAGTTCACCTGGGAACGCGAAGATCAGATGAAACAAAAGTATCCCCAGCTATTCGCACACGGTACAACCACTACTGAGGCTGAAGCTTCCCGAAATTCCAGATCAACGGGGGGAGGATGTGACACCCCAGGAAAACCAGGAAAACCATGCAACTTAACTAGCTCCCTCAGTGAGTACGTGCTAAATTTCGGGACGAAATTTCTTTCAACTTGGGGATAATGTGACAACTCGTATTTCAGAACCTATCCTTGTGTTTAATGTAACGTATGCGAACTTTGTGTGACTATGTGATATATGGGTTTTAATGAATAATTATAAATTGTATGTTACGTATTTTGTGTGATTGTATTATTAGTAAGAATATGGAATAATTCTTGGTCGCGCAACACTAGCCAGTCGCACAACATCTCTTGAGCCGTACACTATGTCCTTACCCACACGGCCCACTATGATTGAACTCGAGACAAGAGGCAGCCCATACAAGGGTTCGGCCCAACACCCTCTTTTCTATGTATACGTAAACATGTACTCTTTGCCATATGGTAAACCCTAGAAATTATTTCCCCTCACTTGATGTACGACGGCAGTGGACACCCCCCTTCGAGGCATCATCCAATTAGATCGAGCTCATTGGTTAGTAAATTATCATATATGTTATTTCGTAATGGTGATCTTGTTTATGTGTGACTGTGATCGACAAAAAGTGTATGTGTATGCTTTATAAAAACATGATGCGATGCCATGAATAAGGTAGATAATTCGAATGTAATACAAGTGATTTAAATCTAGTGAATGTGATCGATTAGGTGGTGTATCGGTTAGAATGTTAAGTGAAATTATGATGATTATGTGTGATCCGGTTAACATATTAATGATGATAACGTGATTATATGAATCTAAGTATATCGATTTGAGGCACATGATCTACTGACAATTTAAAATAGCATGTGATCATGGCAATTGAAATTGAGTGGGTCTTTAGTATCAATTATCTTTCATTAAATATGTGTCAGAGTCATGTGACCGAATTCATGAATCATGAATGAATGAATATGTTTTTTTTGTTGGGTGTTTATGATTGGACCAATTCTAATGTAATATGTCATGGTTGGTGTAGTTAATTATTGTGATTCAGACTTGAATGATGAGCATTTGACGAAACTGTTCGACCATTTTGTAGACCATGTGAATGAGTTATGATTATTGTTCCTATTTTAACTTGGATTAGGGTTCATATGTATTCGTGAGGATTATTTGTTTGATCGATCTATTTGCATGATTTGAAACTGATAGTTGTTGATTGATTATCTACATGTATGGAAACTGTTACATTGGGTCAAACGAATTGATTAGAGATTGGTAAGTGATTGCATGAATTTAGGAAATCATAACTAATCACACAAGTTTCTTAATCGCACAAGACCGAACACACAAGAAGTCTAGTCGCACAAGTCTTGTTCGGTCGCACAAGGGCAACTCAGTCGCACAAGATTGTTGTTTATTTGTTATTTGGGCCGTATGTGTATATGTGTTAGGGTTGGGCCAGGTCTGATCGCACAACCCAATCGGATTCACACAAGGTTTAAGTTTATTTGTTGGGCCGTGGTTATGCTTATAGCTTGGTTTGGGCTTCTTGACTTTGGGCCGGGTAGTAATGGAATCCAACGGATGACTCGCACAAGGCCGCAAAGCTTGTGCGAGCCCAATCTTGAATACACTATTAATTGTTGAACGTGTTGATGTATGTTGCCATGATCCATATGTGTTTCTTATTTGCTATCTATGTGATACTTATGTGCTTAACTCAAACGTAAACCTGACTTGTATAATAACCATGATAGGACG
Source organism: Helianthus tuberosus (assembly GCA_030545235.1). NCBI lineage: Eukaryota > Viridiplantae > Streptophyta > Magnoliopsida > Asterales > Asteraceae > Helianthus > Helianthus tuberosus. The sequence continues at coordinate 60,603,207 of CM060414.1, read as the reverse complement.
TGGTTGACCACTAGCATTTAGACTTGACCTTTTTGTGTATCTGCCGAGCAAACCAAGGTGAGTTCACACTTCGTTACAAAGCATGGGATTCCCAAGGGGTTGGGAATGGGTTAAGGAATAGGGATTCCTCGTCCTGTTGAGACGTAATCAGGAACATAGATTCCTCGTCCTGTTGAGACGTAATCAGGAACATAGATTCCTCGTCCAGTATGAGACGGATTTAACTATACTAGACTAGAACTCTATCAACGAAGTCCCTCCTTTTTATATCGACTTAATCGCCGAGGCCAATGGCGAACGGGTCATTAGTTAAATAGCGCTATTAGGTTTAACAAACCTCACACCGTGCCGCAGAGGACGGGCGTGGACTAATGGACTATGGCACGTCAGTGATGATAGACACAGACGTTAGGGCACTTAAACATGACGAACGTTAGTAGTCGATATGGTAACGAGTCTGGTGAATTAAACATGGGGTAGCCCCCACGGCCATAGAGCCGGGCTGGAATAGCCAACGTAAGAACGGGTAACTAATAAACGTTTTTCGAACTATGGGGTAACCCCCACGGCTGGATAGCTGGTAAAGAGCAAACTGTGTTTTCGGAACAACTATAAACTGGACAACCAAACGTGAACTCACTCAACTTGTTGTTGACTCGTTACTACATGCTTTGCAGGTCTATAGGTACTTAGCTGGAGCTTGCACAAGGAAGAGTCGTTGTGGGACATGTACAGCTGTGTGCCATGTTAAACATTTGGATAATTAAACTTTTGATTTGGTTTTGAACATTATGCTTCCGCTCATAACTTAACTATGGTTGTTTTGGACACTAATCGTGTTGGTTGGACTTTTACATTTAATTATTTACTTGTTCAATATGATTAGTGGTTTGATCCTGGTCAGTCACGCCTCCAAGCGGTGATACTCCGCGTGTGGATTTTGGGGGTGTGACAGAAAGACTACGACTGTGAAATACATTATCACCCCGGAAAGGCAAATGTGGTAGCGGACGCTCTGAGCAGAAAAGCGGACTACGTCCCAATACGAGTGAGGTCGATGCAACTCGTGGTGACCTCGGGTATACTTGAACGTATTCGAGAGGCGCAGTTAGAAGCAGTAAAAGAGGAGAATTGGAAGAAAGAAAGAATAATCGGTCAATTGAAAGATTTGTCGGATGGGAATCACGGGTTGAAGACTCGATCCGGAAGGATATGGGTCCCACATACTTGTGGAGTGAAGGCGCTTCTACTTAATGAAGCTCATAAATCCCGTTATTCAATTCATCCGGGTGCGACCAAAATGTACAATGATTTGAAACAAAATTATTGGTGGCCCGGAATGAAGAGGGATGTGGCGAAGTATGTGGAAAAATGCTTGACATGTTTACAAGTCAAGGCGGAGCATCAGAAACCATACGGCAAACTCCAACCGTTAGAAATTCCGGTTTGGAAATGGGAACATATCACAATGGACCTACTAACCAAGTTGCCTAAAACGAATCGTGGTTTCGATGCCATATGGGTAGTGGTAGATAGATTGACGAAAAGTGCTCACTTCATTCCAATCCTTGAGACTTATACATCAGAAAAGATGTCAGAGGTTTACACGAATGAAATAATAGCACGTCATGGGGTGCCGGTATCCATTGTGTCTGATAGGGATACCCGGTTTACTTCAAATTTCTGGCGAGATTTCCAAGAGCAAATGGGAACCAAATTGTTCATTAGCACCGCGTACCATCCCCAAACGGATGGACAGAGTGAAAGAACGATACAAACATTGGGGGACATGCTACGGGCATGTATAATCGACTTTGGAGGAAGTTGGGATGTTCACCTACCGTTAGTCAAGTTTTCGTATAATAACAGCTACCAATCTAGTATTAAGATGGCACCGTATGAAATGCTTTATGGTAGGAAGTGTCGAACTCCGGTATGTTGGGGTGAAGTGGGTCCACGTGAACTCGCTCATCAAGATATAGTACGAGCTACGAATGAAAAGATCGATATAGTTCGGGCACATTTGAAAGCGGCTCAAGACAGACAAAAGGCGTATGCTGATAAAAGGAAAAGGCCAATCGAATTCCAGGTTGGCGACATGGTCATGCTAAAAGTTTCCCCTTGGAAGGGCGTTATTAGATTCAGAAAAAGGGGGAAGCTAAGCCCGAGGTTTATTGGGCCATTTAAAATTATCGGAAAGGTTGGCAAGGTAGCTTACCGCCTTGAGCTACCGGAGGAACTAAGTGGGATCCATGGCACGTTCCACATGTCACAATTAAGAAAGTGTCTAGCAGACGAAAAGACCTATATCCATTACGATGACATCGAAGTGGATAATAGTCTGAATTATGTGGTAAGACCGGTGGAGATTTTAGACCGGAAGGTCAAACTTTTACGAAATAAACAAATTGACTAAGTCAAAGTCAAATGGGAGCATAGGAAAGGTTAAGACACTACGTGGGAGTCCGAAGAGGAAATGCGACGTCTCCACCCAACGTTATTTGGTACGTACTACAGTTTCGGGGACGAAACCCTATTTAAGGGGGGTGGACTTGTAACACCCCAAAAATATAAAACTTTGTGTTTAATATGTAATGTTAATTTAACAAGAATTAACTAACTAGGAAACTATAACCAGTTAGTTGATAGTCTTGAAATAACTTACTCTAAAGTTAAAACACTTAAACTTAAAGCTAAATGATAAGTTGAGGGACTAAACTAGTCAAAATCTGAAAGTTTAGTACTAATTTAATAAACAAAACACAAAGTCCACCCATTGTGGGTGGGCATCGATCGAATAGAGAGAGAGGGCGACCAGGAGATTTTCAAACCCTAAAACTTCATTAATCTTGCAAATTGAAGGATTAATCCAAGTTAAAATCGAAAATTGAGCTTAGAATCATGATCCTCAACACAAAAGGATTGTAAGGTATGTAAAATCTGATGAAATCTCTCAACTTGAAATTCTCATGATTTTGGAAAATCTGAAAATTAGATGTTGCATGTGTGTTATTTGGTTAGATTAGAGTTGACATGGTGTTTAGAAGTGAAACCTAGCCAACTACATGTGAAATCATGACCAAATTCAGGAAGTTCCATGAACACCTTGAAGGTGGGTTGTGGGTTTTACATGATGATGATGAACACTAGGGTTTTGAGTGATTATTCTAGTGTAATTCGATCTTAGAAGGTAATTTCAGAAAAGGTATGATGTTTAAATGCTATATGATGGCTTTATTGAAGTTAAGTTAACTAATTAGCAAGCTATAAACATGAATATGAAAGATATAAGAATTCTGCCCTTATAGTGTTTGTTGTAATGCCTCAAAGAAGGCTTGAAACTGAATTGTTAAGTTAAAAACGCATAATTAAGAAGTATGACAAATGTGCGTTATGTATGTAAAACATAGAGTTCTAAACATAAAGTGATTGAACTCTATAGGAAAGGAAGCCGGGGCATCTAGCGGACAAACCGGTGTGGATGCACGTTTGAAGGGCTTGCTTTAAAGGTATGTAACTTGACCCCTTACACTAAGTAGATTTGATGATTATATAATGCGTAATTGAATTTTTGAATAAGAGTTGTTTAAAATTAGCAATGAAGTTGCTATACTGAATGATTGGTCGAAATTTGGTTGGTAGTCGTCATATGGAAGGATTCCTTAGATGAGCCAACGGGTCAAATAATCAAGTAAAGCATGGTTAATGTTTCAGAATATAACGGATTGATCTTTGATATAGGTTAATATATATAACATGTTAGAATTACGAGAATTCAATGTATAGGTTGTTAGAAAAGCGAAATCCGAGAGTTGGGTTTGAGTACAATGAGCAAAACAAACAAATGATGGATTTCCAGCAACTACCGTAAGTACCGTAACTTACGGTAGGGATTAAGTGTTTACGGCATTTTTCCCCTGGTTTACGGTGACCCAGGGAATTCCAGAACCTACCGTAACTTACGGTGACACCGTAAGTTACGGTGGAACCCAGAAACAAAACAATGTTTTGTTATTTAAATTTTGATGTTGGATTTTGTATTTATGTGCTATATAACTATGTTAGATCTAATGTTTTAAAGATTTTGACCATAGGTAACAAGGTGGATCTTACGGATGGCGGTCAAGCGAATGATGAAGAACCGAACACGATTTTTGAAGCTTCCGCAATGTTTTAATCGTACTTAGATTTTGTTCATGGGTTGTAAACAATTTCTTAAACGAATTTTGAATATTCCAACTTAGTCATCAGTTGACTAAGGTTTATGCTACTTATGAAACTTATGTTAATTTAATATTTTTGGTATAAAAAAAATGTATAAAATTATTGATTAATTCTAGTAAAAATTTAAGGGTGTTATACAAATCGAGTGTCTTGAGTGCCACTGAGTTCCAAGCCCGCCATAATAATCAAAACTAAGTTCCAAGCCAGCCAAATCGACAACTCAAAACTGAGTTCCAAGCCAGCCAAATCAACAATATCAAATCAAATCGGCAACCTAGCAACGGCCCAGTCGACAAATCGACAATATCAAAACATAATTTATGTTTGAGGAAGTGAGGAACAAAGGGTTTGTTTGTATATCAAATCGACAATATCAAAACAAATCGCAATATATATGTTAAAAGGTAAAAAGAGCTGTTAATAATTACCCATGGATTAACCAATCGACCTCTAATTGCGATTAATGATTCCATCGTCATGGTCTGATTACCTACAACCTATAATTGCGAATCATTACATCTTTAGAATACTCAATCGACGCCAGTACGCCGATTACGAGGTTTCCATATCAACACCCTTTCGTTCCCTCAACTGCACATCCTTTTTTGTTTACAAGATTTTGTAATCAGTAGGTTTTGTATTTGGATAGTTTGAGCAATGTTGGGCCTTTAAGTTCTGGGTTGTTTGGTGTAAAACATAAAAATGGGCCTAGTATAGAGAAACCTATCACAAATTCGGAGACCTTTCAATTTGGGTGGCCCTAGGCCTGTGTCTAGGGTCTGAAGCCCATTGGGCCAGCCCTGGTTAATATAATACACATGTGCTCGGATTTAAGGGTGTTCAACGAATCGTATTTCATATACTTAAATAAATCTAATAGAATTATTCGAATTTTGAAATTTTGAGGTTGTATTCGAATTAGATTACTGAACTCGAATTTGATTCGGAATTGTAAATTTAGATTTGAGTTCGATTCAAACATTGAACACCTTTACTAGTGATTTTGAGGTTATTAGCTTATTGAGATGATTATTAGATCTAACATTAACTATTAAAAATGGAAGTCTTAAAAAGCCCTTTTGCAGTTGTGTGTATATATACATAATTATGTTGACATTTATGTATAAATGAGAACAAAATGCATTACTTGAATTTGAATTTCGAATCGAAAATCATAAATTTGTATTTGATTAGAAATTCAATCACTGAATTCGGATTGAACCTGAATCGAATTAGAACATTCAAAAATCGAATTCGAATTCAATTTGAGTTGAATTTCGAGTGCGATTCAAATACCAATATCCCTATGTTGGGTATTCGTTACACTATACTCATCGGGTGTGCGTGTATTCTCACAGATATCGAGGACACTCACTTATGATCTTATGTGGTTCATAATTATCCGTTGGGATGTCTATTACCTAAAGCCTGATCTTAAACTCACATTAACACCCGATTTGAAATAACAAGTACGCCAGGCTCAATCCACACGCCAGCGGGGAAACGCCATGGCTAACGCTAGCCCGGTGTGGTCTAGCCAGCGTTGCTTGGCAACCGCAACCGCCACCCCAACCACACCCCACGGTCTTAGTTTACTCATGTTCTCCATGTCTTTTAATTTACTGCATCCATGTTTAGTTAATAGTGCATGCATGACTCCTATATTTTGGTTAAAGTAGTTTTCCTTCTGCATATTTAAGATTACGTATGTTCATTTGAAAGTTAATGAGAAAACTGGTTGCAGAGTTCTTGTCTTCTTCATCTATATTATTTGGAGCCCTAACCCACTCTAGGGTCTCTTAAAGATTAACCATCTCGAATCTACTTCTATAAATGGTGCTTTCTTTCTAGAATTCACCTCCATCATAACCTCAAAAAATACTTTGTTATTCGGGATAGTCAATCTCCCAAGATAAGTAGCATTTTCTAGTAGGCAAACACTTCAGGAACTATAAAGAAACAAGAACTTTGCAACCAATTTTACCATTAACTTTCAAATGAACATACGTATCTTAAATATTCAAAAGGAAAACTACTTTAACCAAAATATAGGAGTCATGCATGCACTATTAACTAAACATGGATGTAGTAAATTAAAAGACATGGAGAACATGGGTAAACTAATGCATGAAAATGTGGATGAGAAGATAGGCACGTATCATTGGGTTAAAATAAGTAACTTAGGCTAATGGGTGTGGAGGAGGGTAGTCTCTTGAGGATGATCCGCTACGTAGGCGTCCATGTCACCAGGTGTGGGGGATGAGCCTAAAGGGATGTGCCTAGGGTGTGGGGATGAGCCCCTTTGCATATACATATGTATGTATGTATGTATGTACTAGTGGGAATGCCCGCGCGTTATGGCAGGTATTGTCGCAACCCCCGATCCCAGGTTCCCCGGGAACGGGCGGCCGCGAGCCAGTTTCGGTGGTATCTCGTATTGTCTAATTTGGCAGCGGAAATTTTTCATCAGGACCGTAGTAAGGAAATGTTTATCAGAGTAAAATACCACATTTTCATAACATTAAACAAATGGGTAAAAACCCAAGTTCATAGTATACATGTTTTCATAGGAATAAATCCTATTTATTTAATAAAAATATCTATTTTATTACCTCCAAAATCAATTACACAAGCTCTAAGCATGTCTTCCATTGTCTGAATTGTCCTTTCGCTTTGTCCGTCCGTTTGAGGATGATAAGCTGTGCTCAGATTTAACTTAGTTCCCATGGCTTTTTGGAAACTTGACCAAAAATGAGAGGTAAAGCGGCTATCTCTATCAGAAACAATTGATAAAGGAATTCCATGTAATGAAACAATTTCATTTACATATAATTTAGCTAGCTGTTCCATACCAAAAGTTTTCTTCATTGGTAGGAAATGAGCTGACTTGGTTAGCCTATCTACAATCACCCGGATTGTATCATTACCTTTCTTTGTTTTGGGTAATTTAGTAACAAAATCCATTGTTATCAATTCCCATTTCCACACTGGCATTTCTAATTGTTGTAACAAACCTGAGGGTTTCTGGTGTTCAGCTTTAACTTGTGAACAAGTTAAACATTTAGAAACATAGGCTGCTATGTCCTTTTTCATTCCTATCCACCAAAAATTCCTTCTTAAATCTTGGTACATTTTATCACTTCCAGGATGCATCGTATACTTAGACTTATGGGCTTCTTCTAATATACGATGACGTAAGTTTCCTAATTTAGGTATCCACATTCTCTTTTTATGGAATCTCCAAATTCCATCTGTTCCTTGTTCTAATTCTTTTAGCATAGCTTTTAATTTTTCAGTATCATCCTTGATTACTGATTCTTGTGCTTCTCTTATTTGATCATTTAAATCTACTTGTAGATTTAATTTAAGAGAACGTACCCTTTTTGGCTTTTCATGATACTTTCGACTTAAAGCATCTGCCACTACATTTGTTTTTCCTTCATGATACTGGATATCACAGTCATAATCACTAAGCATCTCCATCCATCGTCTTTGTCTCATATTCAACTCCTTTTGCCCGAAAACATACCTTAAACTCTTATGATCGGTGAATATGGTAAACTTACTACCATAAAGGTAATGTCTCCAAATCTTAAGGGCAAAAATTATAGCTCCTAGTTCTAGATCATGGGTTGAATAATTCTCTTCATGGTTCTTAAGTTGTCTAGATGCGTAAGCTATAACCTTTTGACGTTGCATCAATACACATCCATAACCTAACTTAGAAGCGTCACAATAGACTACAAAGTCTTCAGTTCCTTTTGGTAACGCTAGTATGGGTGTATGGGTTAATCTTTGCTTAAGAATTCTAAATGCTTCTTCTTGTTATGGTCCCCATTCAAACTTAATGGATTTACAGGTTAACTTAGTTAAAGGAATGGCTATTCTAGAAAAATTTCGAATAAATCTTCTATAATAACCGGCCAATCCTAGGAAACTTCTAACCTCGGTTGGTGACTCAGGGGTTTTCCATTTGGTAATCGCCTCAATTTTTGTTGGATCCACATGAATTCCTTCATGGTTTACTAAGTGTCCAAGAAATTGTACCTGTTCTAGCCAAAATTCGCACTTTGAAAACTTAGCATAAAGCTTTTCCTTTCTTAATAGACTTAAAAGTGCGTGCAAATGCTTTGCATGATCTTCCTTATTTTTAGAATAAATGAGAATATCATCTATGAAGACGATTATGAATTTATCCAAATATGGCTTACATATTCGGTTCATCATGTCCATAAATGCGGCTGGGGCATTGGTTAAACCAAATGGCATGACAGTAAATTCAAAATGACCATACCTCGTTCTAAATGCGGTCTTAGGAATGTCCTCTTCCTGTACCTTTAATTGATGATATCCTGACCTTAAATCGATTTTAGAGAAAAATCGAGCTCCTTGCAGTTGATCGAACAGATCATCGATTCTCGGTAATGGGTACCGATTCTTAATCATGACTTTGTTCAATTCACGGTAATCAATGCACATACGCATTGATCCATCCTTCTTTTTAACGAACAGTATCGACGCTCCCCATGGCGACGAACTTGGTTGTATAAATCCTTTCTCTAGTAACTCATCTAATTGTTTCTTTGGTTCTTGCATTTCGGCGGGTGCCAAACGGTAAGGTGCTTTGACAATCGGTGCTGTTCCTGGTAGCTGATGGATTCTGAATTCAACTTCTCTGTCTGGCGGTAGTCCTGGTAATTCTTCTGGAAAGACATCTGAAAACTGGGACACTACTGGAATGTCTTTTAGTTCTTTTACTTTAGTGTTAGTGATTATAGAAATCAAATACACTATAGAACCTTTTCTTATATAACTTGCAGTTTTCATCACAGAGATGAATTTAGTGGATCTAGAGGGCTTATCTCCTTTAATTGTGATCGTTTTAACTTTTGGTGAATTTACTTGGATTGACTTTTGATCACATAAAATACTGGCTTTATTGGCTATTAACCAATCCATTCCTAATACAACATCAAATCCCGTTAGATTCATTGGATAAAGGTTTGCCATAAACTTTTGGTTTAAAATTTCTATTCTTGCTCCCTGCAAGATTTCAGAAATCCTAACAGTTTCTCCATTAGCTGTCTCTACTAGACATTCTTGTGGTAGTTTAGTTAATGACTGATTTAGAAGTTTGCAAAATGAAGTATTAATAAAACTTTGGTTTGCACCAGAGTCAAATAATACCTTAGCAAAGACATCATTAACTAAAAACGTACCAGCTATTACGTCTGGAATCATCTTGGCTTCATCTGCAGTTAGAACGAATGCTCTAGCATTTTTAGTGTTCCTGTTGTTCACAGCTGGAGCCAATTTCGGACAGCTTGTCTTAATGTGGCCTTTTTCTCCACAGTTGTAACATAGTCCATTACTGGATTTTCTCCTGCAATCTTCTTCCTTGTGTCCTGGCATCTTGCAGAAATTGCAAAGAGTGGAGCATTTTCCCGAATGCTTTTTCTTGCAAACCTTGCAGAAAGGTGCAGAGGTAGAACCTATATTCCTACGGTTGTAATTCCCAGAACGGAATTCTTGAGTAAGCCTTTGGGTTAGGTTTCTCCTCTGGTCTTCTTCTCTAGTACGGATTAATTCATCTGTCAAGGTATTTGCTAGTTCTACAGCTTCTTCTATAGTTTGAGGTCTAGCTGCCTTGACTACATGTCTAATTTCTCCGATTAATCCCCAGATGTAACGGGAGATTAATACTGGTTCAGGTGATGCAAGGGTTGGCACTATTCTAGCATATTCAAAGAATGTGGTAGTATAACCCTTACTATCTACCCCGGTCATTCTTAAGTTTAAGAACTTATTAGCTATCTATTCCTTTTCATTGGGAGGGCAGAATTTCCTTTCTACCATATTCTTAAATTCCTCCCATTCCATGTTGTATACCCTATCACTTCCTCTTGACTGGAGGATAGTGTTCCACCATTCTAAGGCTGAGTTTTTAAACAGATTAGAAGCAAACATTATTTTGTCTTCTTCAGCACACTTGCTTATTTTTAAAACAGCCTCAGTTTTCTCTATCCAGCGTACAGCTGCAATGGGTCCTTCATTGCCCGAGAATTCTATTGGTTTACAGGACCAGAATTCTTTGTAAGAACAACCATAAGGCATGGTTTTTCTTCTTTTGGGAATGGGCGCTTGAAGTACAGGGCCATTGTTCACGCTGTGTTCTGGTTCAATTGGTCGCTTACTGCTATGTTTACTTTTATTATTCGCTTCTTGAATTGTTTGAATAATAAATGGCATTGCATCTATGATTCCTTGTGCCACTAAGTGTTGAACGGCACTATTATCCATTTGGTTTCCATTGTTATTGATGCTCGGATTCTCATTAACCACGTTAATGTTACTCTGGTTATCGTTATTCAGATTTCCTTGATTTCCTTCATCGGCCATCTGAATTTTAAACATTTACCCCGTATTAATATCACAAAATAATATTTAATATAGTCAATCACGTGACACGCATTTTTGCCAAAAGCGTCGATCATTGCGACTTTTACTCTATTCATATACTATTATGCATCTATTACATACTAGTACTGAAATAAAATTTACAATACCAACAGAAATAGAATCTCACTAATAGTAATAGGCATCCGTACATACATATTTTATTTTATTTTATTATTATTATATTATTACTATTACCATCTCCTCCATCACATCTATGGATATGGATTCATCCAAAAATCCATATTGTGCTCATCGTATTTCCATACGAGTCGCTCTCCCACCTGTCGCATTCTCTCACTGCTTTCTAAAATTTCCTCACCAAATGTCCTAAGTTCTTGGACGTTTTCTGCACTCATTGGGGGTGCAGGTTCTAGGACTGGGTTCGGAATCTGGGGTGCGGGTTCCTGATATGGGGGTGAAAGTGCCTGAAATCGGTAAGGATCTTCTAAGATCTCCCTAACGTAGTCATCATGGTAATAGGGATCTAAAGGGTCCATACCTGGGTAGGCTCCTATGTTCTGCATGGGGGTATCTTCATGTATCGGGTAGCGTTGCACATAGTCCCTAACTTCATCCCACCAGGGATCGTAATTTGGGTCTAGGGGATTTGGTGCTGGTACCCTAGGGATTTCTTCTGGGTTGAAGTCATGCATCTCTACTTGGTTTTCAAGGTTTTCTATCTCCATGGGTTGGTCAGGGATTGGTGGCTGTGGTTGGGGTGCGCTATTATCTGTTCCAGATTAGGGTCAGCTGCAGTAGTTGCTAGGATGTGAATATTGGCTATACCCCTATTTATCACATCCTAGGCATAGGCATCTGTCTCTCTCTTGGCTGCTGCTAGTACCCTCTGGTCTTGTAACTTTTTCATACGTTTTCTACGCTCGTGTGCCCCTCGACTGAACCATCCCCTCTTTTTCTGTGGAAATGGCTCTTCTGACTGAGCCTTAAACACAAAGATTCCTTCTTCCGTATCAGTAGAATACCCTGAGAGGGCAGGCTGAGAAGAGGAGGTGCCTTCGCTTCTAGGAGAACCAGACAATTGACGGTACGCGTCAGATGGTCCTTGGTCGCTCATACTGTAAACTAACAGATAGTCAAATAACACATAACAAATAAATACAGTTATGCACGTATTTCCGTAAATTATTTCCTAACACTTTACATTTTGATGTCAGCAGAATACCTCTGTGGCTGAATTAGTGGCTTAGCTCTGATACCACCTCCTGTCGCAACCCCCGATCCCAGGTTCCCCGGGAACGGACGGCCGCGAGCCAGTTTCGGTGGTATCTCGTATTGTCTAATTTGGCAGCGGAAATTTTTCATCAGGATCGTAGTTAGGAAATGTTTATTAGAGTAAAATACCACATTTTCATAACATTAAACAAATGGGTTAAAACTCAAGTTCATAGTACACATGTTTTCATAGGAATAAATCCTATTTATTTAATAAAAATATCTATTTTAATTTTAGGTAACTTTATTGCCACTTTTCCAAGCCTTCAGTGCTGTCCAGCTGGCTTCTAATTGGCTTTCACAGTTTGTTACCTGAAACGCGTTTTAAAAACATTTTTCAGTGGGAAATACTGGTGAGTGAATCCCAGTTTAATCAAGTTTAAATAAAAAGTCCCAGTGTACAGTATTGAGGGCGATCCCGCAATTATATTTGTTTCCAAGACATATCAATTAACATCCATGGTACTGTCGAACCCGACTTATGGAAATGTTACTCCTTGACCAGGTGGTAACAAATTTTGTATACAAAACCCTAACATACTCATCATAATTGTATTCTTACAAATACTCAATAACTGTTATTCACATGGAAAAGTATTTAAGGTTTTGTAAAAACATTTAACAAAAGATTTACAAAAGTGGATCAACTGACATTGCTGTCTTAGATTTTCCGTAAGGGTTTCCCGGTGATAATCTAAAATTTACACAAATGCACACGCGTTAGTATTAATAACCCATTTTAACATTAGCAATACCCTCCCCGAGACGGCATTCCAATAACTACGTAGGGCAGAACCACGACAGCCATTACGGAACCCTAGATCAATCGGGCAGTGTATCTAATACGTATCCGGGGGTTATAATACTTACAACGGAGCAGAACTTCGCTAATTAGGGGGGTATAATACCCGAGTATTATGCCTTCTATTCAGAAATTTGCTTAAGAAAGAAAGAAATGAACGAATTCAACTGAGATCCGATGCGTTCTATTTATAGGTGCTGATCTTGACCCTCTCGCGGCCTGCGTAAGAGTAGACGAAGGTCTACGCGGCCCGCGTCAAAGCTAGTCAACGGACTAGCTTGTCCGGCTCATCAGGTAGGTCCGCCACGATGATGACACGTGTCATCACCGGGCTGCGCCACATTTTGGGACTCTCGCGGCCCGCGTTAACTTAATGGGGGTCTTACGCGGCCCGCCTGAACTTAAGAAATCAAACGAAATCAGGTTCCAACCTTTATACCGCCCGCGTAAGGTTGGTGTGAGGTCCTACGCGGCCCGCCTCAGCCCAAAAGTTAAATTTTTATTTATTTTTAATACTATTTAATATATTTGAGGCCCGTTTTCGCGTATAGGGGTGTATTTTGGGACATTTTGGGATATTTTAAAATATATTAGGGTGTCGGAAAAATATAATCGAGAGTGTCGGGTTTTTTTTTTTACTAAGGATTGTTATCCTCCCCCCTTATTTTAGAGCTCGTCCTCGAGATCTACTGGAAAAAGTGTGGATATTTCCTTTGCATTTCTGATTCAAGCTCCCATGTGTACTCAGTTCCTCTTTTGGAGTCCCACTTCACTTTGACCAGAACTAATCTCTTATGCTTGAGATTCTTGACTTTCCTGTCTTCAATCTGTAGATGTCTCTCTACAAACTTGAGTTGTTCATTTACCTCTATATCCTTAAGAGGTACTATTAACGATTCATTAGCTAGGCATTTCTTAAGATTAGATACATGAAACACATCATGTATTCCTGCCATTTCCTCTGGCAGTTGTAGCTGATAGGCTACAGGTCCTATTCTTCTAATAATTTCAAAAGGTCCAATGTACCTGGGACTTAGCTTTCCTCTTTTGATGAATCTCACCTTTCCTTTCCAAGGAGAGACTTTTAACAATACTTTATCTCCTACTTGAAATTCTGAAGGTTTGCGTCGGTTATCGGCATAGCTCTTCTGTCGATCACGTGCTGCTTTCAGTCGTTCCTTGACTTGAATAATCTTGTCGGTTGTTTCTTGTACTATCTCAGGTCCAGATAGTTGCTTTTCCCCAATTTCTGCCCAACAGACTGGGGTTCGGCACTTCCGTCCATAAAGTGCTTCGAATGGTGCAGCATTGATACTTGTGTGATAACTATTATTATAAGAAAATTCTATTAAAGGTAAGTGATCGTCCCAATTACCTCCGAAATCAATTACACAAGCTCTAAGCATGTCTTCCATTGTCTGAATTGTCCTTTCGAATTGTCTTCCATAAAGTGCTTCGAATGGTGCAGCATTGATACTTGTGTGATAACTATTATTATAAGAAAATTCTATTAAAGGTAAGTGATCGTCCCAATTACCTCCGAAATCAATTACACAAGCTCTAAGCATGTCTTCCATTGTCTGAATTGTCCTTTCGCTTTGTCCGTCCGTTTGAGGATGATAAGCTGTGCTCAGATTTAACTTAGTTCCCATGGCTTTTTGGAAACTTGACCAAAAATGAGAGGTAATGCGGCTATCTCTATCAGAAACAATTGATAAAGGAATTCCATGTAATGAAACAATTTCATTTACATATAATTTAGCTAGCAGTTCTATACCGAAAGTTTTCTTCATTGGTAGGAAATGAGCTGACTTGGTTAGCCTATCTACAATCACCCAGATTGTATCATTACCTTTCTTTGTTTTGGGTAATTTAGTAACAAAATCCATTGTTATCAATTCCCATTTCCACACTGGCATTTCTAATTGTTGTAACAAACCTGAGGGTTTCTGGTGTTTTGGGTAATTTAGTAACAAAATCCATTGTTATCAGAAATTTGCTTAAGAAAGAAAGAAATGAACGAATTCAACTGAGATCCGATGCGTTCTATTTATAGGTGCTGATCTTGACCCTCTCGCGGCCCGCGTAAGAGTAGACGAAGGTCTACGCGGCCCGCGTCAAACCTAGTCAACGGACTAGCTTGTCCGGCTCATCAGGTAGGTCCGCCACGATGATGACACGTGTCATCACCAGGCTGCGCCACATTTTGGGACTCTCGCGGCCCGCGTTAACTTAATGGGGGTCTTACGCCGCCCGCATGAACTTAAAAAGTCAAACGAAATCAGGTTCCAACCTTTATACCGCCAGCGTAAGGTTGGGGTGAGGTTCTACGCGGCCCGCCTCAGCCCAAAAGTTAAATTTTTATTTATTTTTAATACTATTTAATATATTTGAGGCCCGTTTTCGCGTATAGGGTGTATTTTGGGACATTTTGGGATATTTTAAAATATATTAGGGTGTCGGAAAAATATAATCGAGAGTGTCGGTTTTTTTTACTTAGGATTGTTATAGGTGTCCCGACCAATATCACAAGAAATTATACAGTGTCACTAATTTTCGACATATGCCCCAACCACCTTAAGTCGTTTGAAGATCGAGCCAACTTCTTAGAGCCGGTTGAAACAACTGATTTGTTTCGATTCGACATAGTTTATAGACACCTATAATAGAAATCACTTTGATTCGACATGCTTTATGTCTTTATGAACACCCTTAATACAAATTATTGCGATTAACAAAATTAATCTATTAATTATACAAAGTTTTTTGTAATCACATTTAAATCTCTTAATAGGGTGGTGGTCTATTGGCAAAGGCAAAGCCTTTAAAGTCATGTTTAAAGTAAAGAACATATCAAGTCATGTTTAAAGAACATTAGTAAAAAAAGATGTAAAACTAACAATTCATAATTGGTACATAACTCAAAACAAAGATTAAAGTGAGATACAAGGTGATATTTCTAAACAATTTTTTTACCAATACTGTCCTCCCCTACAAACAACAGTATAGGAAAAATATGTTAGAAGTTTTGTTAATTTCTAGAAAAAGAAACCACAGTTTATGTAGCTATACCCCTGCATCTCAACCCAACTCATTTAGCCGAAACTTATGCTTTTTTTACATCAACCCAATCCTTATACTGATAACCACCCAAAACCAACCCATAAATCTCACAAAACATTTTAAACAAGGAAAAAGAAAAAAAATAATGGAAAATAGAGCAGGCTATAGAGCAACCCAGCCCGAACCGACCCGTTTCGAACTCACCAAAAATGACTAATTTCAATCCAAGCCAATTCTAACCCGTTACCCATCTAGCCATGACACATTCACTCTCATGATTCATACTGATAATAGATTATAAATCAAATTTCAACAACAAATCAGAACCATAGGAATGACATTATCAGATAAAAAAACAAAATTTGTCTTATCAAGAAGGTTATATCAGCAGCAAACAACTTAAGAACACCTTAACATATCTAACAGTGTTGCTTAAAACCAAGAAAAACAAATCCATCATTGACTACAACACATTATTCTTCCCTTGTAATCAATCACAAGGCCAAACGACGACTCTCTTTCCTGGTAACTTTTTACATACCTACAACAAAAACAAACCAACCTATTCAGCAGTCTGTGAACCAAAAAAAAAGATAACACCCATATAATGTCCGTAGCGGTGTAAACAAACTCGACCCCGAGCCGAAGCTTGAGCTTAAAAAATAGCTTGTTTAATAAACGAACCCGAGTTTCATATACCGAGCTTGACTAATGCAAGCCTATATGAGAAATGTACATAAACATTAATAATTTTTATTTCATATAACAATTATACATATCTTACATAATAAAAATAACTATATATTATCATGATAAAAATAACTAAATAATATGAATCTTGTTATATATAAGATAATTAAATATGTATATAAATAACATAATTAGATAAATATAATAAATAATACACACGCTAAGCCCAAGTCAAGCTATAAAAAATTCTCATAAGCCACACTTGAGCTTTGAATATGAAAGGTGAAAGCTCGAGTTCAAGCTCTATTAGCTGAACGATCATATAGACCCTTAAATGCATCTATATAGCAACCACCAATGTATCATCAGAGATGTTTAGCGTCTCTGCATACATTGTGATCTTGTGAACCTAGCTTTACCCGGCTCAAGAAAGTGAGAAACCTAAACAAATAGTATGTCAATGACTATTAACTGGTTAAGACTCTACGCTACAAGTTAAAAGATATTACCCCATATTTGTATCATTATGTTTGATGATTTTGATTGATTCTTTATGTGAAAGATGCCTCATAATTATGCTTCATGTGATCATATCAGACATTTGTTTTCGCTCATTTAGATTGGTTCGAACAAGAACTTTAGGTATATTTAGAAAGGCGATGACATAAAATAGTTAAGTAAGCGATACCAAGAAAATCATCGAGGTCAAGAGAATCGACATTCATTCTTTTGAAAATGTGTATAGCACCTGTAATGAAGTTAAAAGTTATACAAACCTACATACAGTTATTATAAAAAAAGATAAAAGGGATATATATTAAAGTGAAGAAGTTGAGTGTGTAACAAATGATATGATGGTGAAGGATATCGCAGTACCTACAGCACCAAATAGCACAATGGTTATGAAATTGCCAAAAAAATTGTTTCTTTTTTACCTGGAACCTGTTGATTCATCAATGCCAAAAATAATAAGAATCTACAAAAAAAAAAAAAAAAAACAGTAGCAAAAAGATATACATATGTTATATGTATGTGCAGCGAGTGCGCATATACTTTGAACATGTACATGTTTCAGAAAAGAAAAAGGTCTCATTTTTGTGGTTCAGCTTCTTTGATCATGAGTTCACATCATCAGTCACCAATAGGGGTGCAAATGAGCCAAACTACTCGTGAACTACTCGAGCTTGGCTCGAAAAAACACTCGAACGAGCCCAGCTTAAACGAGCTCGAGCCCGAGCCTAAAAACAAGCTCGTTTAGTAACCGAGCTTCGCTTATCGAGCTAATCGAGCGATCTGTTTATATATTTTTTTATTAATATATTAAACATATATTTATATAATAATAATTACCATTTATATAAATATAAAAAAATTACTAAATTATATGTATAATAATAATTATAATTAATATAAATTAATTAATAAATACTAAACGAATTGTGCCCGAGCTTGAAAAATTACCTTCGAGCCGAGCTCGAGCTTTAGAAATAAAGCTCGAATCGAGCCGAGCTCGAGCCTGGTTGAGCTCGGGCTTGGCTCGGCTCGTTTGCACCCCTAGTCACCAAGCAAACCGAATAAAACACAAGATTAGACCTATCATAAGTGTAGTCATGGGTCCAGTGAACAACATTTAGTCTACTTGACACCACCATAGCAGACAATCAAAGTGCATTTAAGGAATATACCACACTAAAGTCGAATCACCTCTTCATCATGCAATACAAATCATAACTGTTTCTCATAAGATTGATTCTTGTTATTAATCCTTGCAACACAAATAAATCCTTGCAACACAAATAACCCAACTATGACTGCCTGTTCTAGCTATGCTTGTGTTGCTGTTGTCGATAATCGCTGACGTTGCTCAGCTTCGGCTGATTAATTCAGGATTGTAGCGTAGACTCTTATGCATATCAAACTCAGTTGATAATTAGGCTGATATCGTATGTGACGCAACAGAACACAGAAACGCTCAATTGTACAAACCAAATCACACAGAAAACAAATAAACAAACGCGGTTTGGTCTAAACTAACGTAGGTCCACGGGCCGCACCATCAAGTGAATACATTTCTAAGATGTTAAATTACAAATACATAAAAAATACACTAAAACTAAACATAAACCTAACCCACGTCGACAGTCAAAATCATAACCAACTTGTACTAACAAAATAGAAGCCTAATTTGTTATGCTTTTGAGAGGGTTGACTCTAAGTCAGCCTCCACACTTAACAAAACATGTGCATTTATTTTCTATACAATCTATGTATGCGGTTTTAGATATTTGAGAATGGAAACACATACTTATACCATCCTATATCTTCTCCCTCTGACCTAGCATTTTTCAAAAGAACAAATAATGAAATCAATTTTGTGTCTGTAAATACTCGTAGCTGTTAGCATCATATGATCAAGAATCACCCAAAAACAACAAAATGTTTTCAAGACTATTCCCTATTCGTCTCTGGGATTTTTGTTGACAAAAGTACCATCATATACAACTCAAACTATTTTTATATAAAAACAACTAAAGCATCATTTATACCTCACGAGTAATGTAGAAAACAAGATCAATATATTAACAAGTTCCAGAACAATATCTGAACAAGAACAAGAACTGAAGCAAGATCGGGAACAAGAAACAAACCTGCAAATCGGTTCGGGTTCCTTCAAAATCGGTGGTCTCCTTCGATTTGATCGTCATTTATTCTTCATCTCTGGTTCTTCGTCGTTCAATTGAAGAGCGATGGAGGAAGCTAGGGTTCTAGAGCGAGAGTGAAAAGTGAGACTGAGAGAGCGTGAATTGAGTTTTGGTAGGGTTGGAGGGGTGAGGGGAAGGGAAGGAAACAGTTGGCTAGGGAAAGATGAAGCGAGTCTCTCTGGTGTCAATTGAGAGTAAGACGGGGAAACATTGAACGAAACTGAAGCATTCAACAATCATCTGAAATCCCCCAATTACCCCCCTCTAGTGTCTTAAAACTTTGGGTGAAATACAGATTTAACCCCTCTAAAATGGCTTACACATCCTTATATATGGTGCTTCATAACTTGTAAGCATGGTAAAATTTTTTTGGCTAAAGGGTTACCCCGGTGATGCTATATATCAACAAAACAATACAAAGCAAGTAGTATGGAGCATCCATACTAGTTCAAACATGGGACATCCCCCATGAAAGTATATAGTACTAGGTTAGAACCCCATGTATTACACGGGTTAAATAAAATAAGTATACTTAATAATGAAGATTAAAATATGATAAAATGGTTTTTGTGGTAAGATATTATTGATTTTTTTAATAAAAGTTTTAAAATTGAATAATAATAAAATCCGAAACAGAGTAAAATAAGAGGGCAAATAAATCTTGGCTCACTAAATTATAACATATGACACAAAATAATGATGATAACAACAATAATAATAAAAGTATTTTATGCAATTTTGTAAATAATTTGTACAAACAGTATTTTATGCAGCTCTGTAGATAATTTGTAGAAACACGTTTATTAGACGTCATGATAGCGCTAGGCTATAAGCCGGCTATCTTTTATGTAACACCCCAACCCGGATGGGCTGACGTGTCACAATAACAGTATCATAAACAAAAGTCATAATTCCATTTATTTATTTGACAAGGATACAACCACACGACCACTAAACTTAAGTATAATATATAATCGGACACATTCGATTTGATTAACTAACATCTTCAGATTTAGTCCTAGTCTTTACTCTTCTCTCTTTTCCCTGCCCAAAGTAACCTGCGGACCTGTATATACAAAAAGTTTACGGAATGAGCCAAATGCTCAGTACGGAATAATAGGCTCAAATAACAAGTAACGCTTTATATGAAATGTTATCCGGATGGAACTTTATGCGAAAATGATACGATACAAGTAACGTAATTTCATAATCATATCATACGGATGTACCCATGAGCCAAACTTAAAACGTGACAATACACAGGTAGCTACTCCTGCATAATTATCACATGAGATGGCGAGTTGGCATACCCGCTATCCACCTCCTTAACTTAAATCCTAGGATCGATCCATACGCCTCCTAATAGCCATATGTACCACACTTGTACTTAAGAGACGCCGTGAACTGATCTCTCCGTCACGGGAGGAGCACATGTTGTCGATGCCGCAACAACATGCTTGTGGGACACTCCACGAGAAGCGACACTCAGGGTATCAGAGTACAAATGGTCTTATTCACATAACTTATCAAAAATATTTTTCATAACAAGACGTAACATATATTGGAACATGCGATAATGAGTACAACTAACATAATACTATCGCATGACATGAAAGCTAAATCCAAAGTTATGATTAGAATAGGAATCCAACGGACTGTCAAATGAATCGATAATCAAAGACGTGAGGAGTTTTAAAAGATATATGAATTTATTGGTTTTATAACAATTTGAATATGAAGAAATAAGGAGTGGGGTAAGGATCCGTACCTTAATAATTTCAAAGTGATGCTACCTTGTGATAATATTTCAGATTTATACGGGCAGAGTTTAGACTACTGATTAGTCTTTTAACCTAATTTAAATAACATGCACACAAACTAGGTTAGTAACTTAATACAGCATTTACGATAACTCACGAGATTAAAATCCTCACAACGAATGACAAAGTGCGATACTTAAACATCCATCGGATTCACAATTAATGACAAAGTGAAATCACTTAAACATCCATCGGATTCACAACGAATGACAAAGTGCAAACACTTAAACATCCATCGGAATCACAACTAATGACAAAGTGAAATTACTTAAACATCCATCGGAATCACGATTAATGACAAAGCATAACCCAAATTTGAGCAGCACTTAAACATCCATTGGATTGATTTCAATCAATCGGACATTGAATCGTAGTAGCGATCGAGTTAATACCCTGTTCTGCAGCACCTCGCTATACTAATTAGTGTTTTTGGTAGTAATCAGACGATAACTCAGCGTGTATTTTGAGTTTCTTCGTCGTTTTTGCGTCTAGAATCAAGTGCCAATGTCCTCTATTTATACCTGAATTTTGTCAAGCCTTGCGCATCGTAGCACTATAACCCCTACGATGCGCAAGGGTCACAAAAAGGCTATTTGCTTGCCGCGTGTGTTTGGAGTGCAGGTGAGTCGACGTTTCGTTTAAATTCGATTTTTATAATAAGTTATATGGATAATCGTTGAGTAGGGAATACCCCCCCTGAGTTTTTGGGGCCCTAATCCTGATTCTGAAAATTCTGAAAATTTTAGGGTTTGCGCAGAATCACTTGGGTATCTTAATTAGGGTTTCCTATTAACTAAAATAAATAATAATAATAATAATGGTTTTAAATTTATGGTTATTACATTTTATGAACTTAGTTAGGAAATATATAAATAACATGTTTAAGTACCCGTGTGCTACACCTATCAATTAGAAAATATACAAATATTACTTAAACATAAAGAACACGGTCAATTGATAAAGACAAAACTTTAAACACTTAAAGAGGGGGAGATCTTGGGTTCAAGTCCTAAAGACGTCATGTGTGAAGAAATTTGTCGTTTAGAAAAAAAAAATACAAAACCAATGATATTTATATAAAATTTATACTATCAAATCCATGATATTTAATAACCATCCTAAAAATGATAAAGATTAGATGTATATTTAGCATTATGAAACACATATAATGTATTAATAAATATTACCGTAATGCAATAACCATATTTTTTTCTAGACCATACTTATTTAATTTATTATAATAGGGATAAACTTTTGTGTGTGAGTGTAAAATTAATAATTAAATTAAATTATATTAAATTCAATGCAATTGTATAATTATTTTTTAATTATTTTGTGGAAAAAGAATTACTTATTTAGAAAAATAAAAGATCATGAGTAATTTAAAGATATTAACTAAATTAGAGAAAAAAGAGCAGGAAAAAATTTCTGAGAATGCATAATAATACGACACATATCCCCCAATGATTTACTTTATTATATGTATTGATAGATTTTAATTATTATTTGTATAAATATAAATAATAATTATCTATAATTAGGTAGAAGAGATTAAACTAAATAATATTTCGTAGGAGATTATCTATAATTAATTAGAAGATATTAAACTAAATGATAATTATCCATAGATTACATGGCCTAATATGATGACAAGTGTCCCAAACATGGTTTCTTTTATTATATAGTATAGATTATTATAGATGCGTGTGTGTTTGTGTGTGTACGTACGTACGGATACATACATACATGCATACATACATACCTACGTACATACGTACGTAGTACGTATGTATGTATGTATGTATGTATGTATGTATGTATGTATGTATGTATGTATGTATGTATGTATGTATGTATGTATGTATGTATGTATGTATGTATGTATGTGTGTGTGTGTGTTGGAGGACCATCTAGGCAGGCACGAGGAAGACGATGAAGACGGGACGGGCCTGAAGGGGCGGTGTAGCCAGCCCTAGTCGGAGCTCGCCAACCTAGGGACGAGCCCCGCACCCCATGGCCTTAGACTAGTGGGTGCGGAGGAGCTCCATCCTCAAGGGATGAGCCTCCACGTCACCCGTCACGTCACCAAGCAAGGGGATGCCCCTCCAAGGATAGACCAAGGGTATGGATGATGGGTTTTATTTATAAATGGCAAATTGGATTTAAATAATCCCAACTCACTGTTATTGGCCAATAATAATCCCAACTCATTTAATCACCAATAATAATCCGAACTATTCACTTTTGTTTGTAAAATACTCCCAGTTAAAAAAACACTAACTAGGTTAAAAAATTGCAGCCGCTACCTCTTTGACAACGTTTTTCGTCACTCCACCCACTTGGACGATGAGTATATAAATTGTTATAATACCCACAAAAACGGTTGACGACGGGATGCATATTCCGTCACTTGGAAGAGACGGAATGTCGGAATCGATATCTCGATACGGACCTTATTCCATAGTCGCAAGGAATTTTGCTAGTATTTCCTTCCAAAAACTATCTCCGGTTTAGTTGTTGCCTATATTTTAAAAATGTAACAAAATTTAGGGAAATTGGCCTAATAATCTCACCTAGACCTTATTGACCATTAATAATCCCACCCCAGAATATCCCCCCCCCCCACCAGTCCCACCTTTCACATATTTTTCCTACAATGGTCCCCTGTTAAAAAAACTTAACGGAGTTAAGCTTTTTTCCAAATTACAAACAGATTTTTTAGGGCTTTTGATTAGAACGACGATACGAGTCCATTGATGTAAAACTTGTCTCGAAACGGTGCTCCAAACGATGAAAACGACGCTTCAATTCGGGTGTTTAAATTTCTAATTAACCAAAATCAAGTCACACCATTTCGAAGTAAGTTTTACATCAATGGACTCGTATCATCGTTCTGATCAAAAGCCCAAAAATATGTTTGTAATTTGGAAAAAAACTTAACTCCGTTAAGTTTTTTTAACGAGGGACCATTGTAGGAAAAATAGATGAAAGGTGGGACTGGTGGGGGGATATTCTGAGGTGGAATTATTAATGGCCAATAAGGTCTATGTGAGATTATTACAAGCCAATTCCCCACAAACTTATATATTAATTTTTAACAACATAATATTAAAAAGTTTAAAACAACAATATATATATTTTTACTAACCAACAATTGAGCATTTTGACGTAGTAATCCACGCCTTAGCTAATGCCTCCTTCTTGATTTTTGACCAAGGTTAAGGCTTCGGTTTCGAAGTTTGATCAACGGCTACATGCACCGTTTGCTTCCTTTTTTTTGTTTGGAGGTTTGGGGTTTGGGGTTTGGGGTTGCGTTTCGGGCGCAAATTCTTGAACCTCATCTTCTACGAGTTGAGACGATCCTACCGGTGGAGGTGATGATTGTGGTTGTGATTGAAATTGCGAGTTAAACGGGTTTTCGCATTAACATTTGTTGCATTTGGTTCATTTGAGTGAAAATATTGGGGCTTTGTTGGAAACCCGCAAAAGAAACTTGCGATGTCGACCAATTCGGATCGATTGTTGGAGAGTAGGTGGGTAACTAGAAAATGTTTGGGTTCAGGTTGTTTTGTTTTGAATGTAGGGATCTATGGCCAATATTTATAAAAATGAAGAGATGTATATAAAAGTGAGAGATATTGAGTTGAAAAAAAAATGAAGAGATGTATAAAAAGTGAGAGATATTGGGTTGAGATTGTTTGAAAAACTGGAATAAATAGTTAATATTTATAAAGGAAAAAAGTATTTTTTTTTTAAATTGAAAGAGCCGTTCAACGGCTATATTATTTGAAAATAAGCCCGGCGAGAGCGTCTAGGGCTAGCCGATTGCAACAAGACGAGGCAAGGGGGGCGGTGTCGCCGTCCCCCACCCTTAAGCCTTCGGCTAGGTGTTGTCGGGGAAAAGACGAGTGGTGTAGTTGGTTGCTCAACGACGGTGGCAGTAGATGTCGTGTTGGTCTGTCAAATTGACTTATTACACTTCTATACGTTAAAACAATTTATAGCCATTTGGCAATCTCTTACACCACTTATTGCCACGTGACAATATCTTAATCTATTGTTATTGTGTTTAGGAAGGAAAACACAAAGGTTGGATCACAACATATGGTTTAAAGTTATGCTCATTAAATCTTAAATATATATATTTAAATCTTTCCTTAATTGTGAACTAAAATTTGATGTTAAAATGTAATAGTCTCATTAACATTAAAATAAAATATATTAACTAATATTTTCCTTAATTATCAATTAGATTGAATTTAAAAATTTTGAAATAATAAATGGTTTCAACTCTAATTCAAATTCAAATTCCGTAATTAATCATTTTCTTATCTCAAATTTTGAATTAAAATACGTAAGTGTGTCATTAAGATTAAAAAAACATAATGTTATATTTTTCCTAACTTGTCAAATAATTTAATTATTTTTATCAAATTATATATAGTTGGAAATCATTTTCGAGTTTAATTTAAATTTAAATTTAAATTCTAGAACTTATAATAAGTTTAAATCAAATTTGATTTAACTAATAATAAGTTTAAGCTAATTTTGATTTAATAAGCATAATCATCTCATTAACATTACAAGCATAATTAGTATTAGATTTAATGTTAATGAGATGATTATGCTTGTTAAAAACCAATGTTCTATTTGAAATCTCAACCAGATGATCCATATAGCCGTTTAAAAAAAATCAAAATTGTTTTAATCTTATTTAGTTAAATCAAATTTGGTTTAAACTGATTATTAGTTACTGAATTTAAATTTAAATTAACCTCAAAAATGATTTCTACTATATACAATTTGATAAAAAAAATTATATAATTATTTGATAAGTTAGTAATGATATAAATATTATAGTTTCCTTAAATCAAACTTTGTAATAAGGAAATGATTAATTACGGAATTTGAATTTGAATTAAAGTCGAAACCATTTACTATTTCAAAAATTTTAAATTCAATCCAACAATGGAAAAAAATAGTTACTCTATTTGTTTTTAAATGAGACTATCACGTTTTTAACATCAAATTTTAGTTCATAATTAAGAAAAAATTAAATATATATTCAAGATTTAATTAGCAAACTTTAAACCTGTTGAATTGGCTTGTGAGTTTAGGATGAGTTGTTATGTTATTATTCACATGGTTGTGTTTCCAAGGATTGAAGGTGTGTTTAAATATGTTTGTATGGGCATTAGTATTGTGATCATCGTAGTCGGTTTAATTATAGCGACAACAAAATTGGTTATGAATAAGGGGTAGACGAGTCAAGCCGCTCATTGGTTATGAATAAGGGGCGTAGACGAGTCAAGCCGCTCATTGGTTATGAATAAGGGGCGTAGACGAGTCAAGCCGCTCATTGGTTATTAATAAGGAGCATAGACGAGTCAAGCCGCTTTTGAGTTACTCGAGAACGGCTCACTAGAAGCTTGAATCAAGTAAGCTCCTTTACTAAACGAGCTCGAGTTTGAGTGTCACTTATCGAGCTCGCTTGCCTAAACGAGTGAATTTTTTTTATAATAATAGTTTTTTCCTTACTATTATTATTATTCTTTTTTATTTTTTATTTTTATTTTTTTTATTTGTACTTTATTTTTTTATTTTTTATACTTTTTTTGTTTTTGTTTTTTTTTTGTATTTTATTTATGTTTTTACTATTAATTTATTTTTTATAATTTAGCCCATCCTAAATGTAAATAGACACTTGTAATGAGTTCTATTGTGGTTGGTACAAACTGGATATTGTATAAAATCCCACAGTTTTTTTTTTTTTTTCATTTGGTATGTACAAGGTGTAACGCATAGGTAAAAAGTTTATGTTAAGAGTGTTAAATAATATATTCCACCGGAAATTAAACTAGTTCCATATAAGGCCGTGGGGTATGGGGCGGGGGTTTGGGCGTGGGTTGGGGTAAAACGCCCAAGTCACCACCCCGGGTGGGCTTGGGTTGGGGCGTGGCCCCTTGGGGCTTGGCTTTCAAGCCGGGCGTGGGGCGGGGGGACATGCTAGCTGGCTTGCTCTTATTGGCTTGCTCTTTTTGTATTATTATTTTTTTTTAACAATCTGCCACAACCCAACCCCAACCCAAGCCCCACCATACCCCATGTGCGTGAGTTTTGGTGGTGGGAGGGCTCCCATTCCACGTGTCAACAAATGCCCCAACCCAAACCCACGTTCTAAATAAAAACTCAAATTTCTCAATATGTTTCAGAAACTGGTGTTGACTGTTGACCAGTAATAATCACGGATCATCCACACAATTCACAACCTTACATTTACGCGCAAAAAAACATCACTAACTCTCCATCCACTTCCACCACCAATGACCACCGTCACCGATCCTTTCATTTCCCCATTCTCCGACCACAACCACCTCTTCGCCGCCATCGATCTCGGCACCAACTCCTTCAAACTCCGCATCGTACGCGCGAGCCCTACCACCGGCCGCTTCCTCACCATCCACCGCCTCAAAGACCCCGTCGTTCTCGCCTCCTCCACCACCACCGCCATCTCCACCACCGCCCAAACACGCGCCATCGACTCCCTCCGCAAGTTCCACCACATCCTCGCCTCCCTCGCCGTCCCTCCGTCGCACCTCCGCCTCGTCGCCACCTCCGCCATCCGCGAATCCTCCAACCAATCCGAATTCGTTCAACTCGTTTACGAAACCCTAGGGTTCCAAATCGACGTCGTTTCGGGATACGAAGAGGCTCGGTTAACCTACCTTGGTGTTCTTCAGTTTCATCCGGTTTATAATCGTACGGTTTTAACCGTTGATATTGGTGGTGGTTCCACTGAATTTGTTGTTGGATTGAAAGGTGATGTTAAATTGGGGGTTTCGTTGAAGTTAGGGCATGTAACTTTAACTCAGAGATTCGTTACAAATAATAATAATAAGGGGATTGTGGCAATGAGAGAGTATATTAGAAATGTTGTTAAGGAGTCCGGGCTGGTTGAAAAGGTTAAGGAATATAAAATTGATGTTGTTGTTGGTTCTTCGGGTTCGATAAGGATGATTGAGAAGGCGATATTTATGGGGTATAGTAGCGATTTGGTGAGTGAGATTGGGTTGATGGAAGGGTGTAGGAGGGATTGGAAGTTTAGTAGGGACGAATTGAGCGGGCTTGTTGAGAAACTGTGTGAGGAGGAGAGTGGTGGTAGGGAAGATGGGAAGGTTTATGGGCGGAAAGGGTTTTTTAAGACGCGATCGGCGTTTATTGTGGCTGCGGTGGTTTTATTGGAGGAGATTTTTGGGTTGCTTGGTGTGGAGGAGATGGAGGTTTCGGGGTATGCCTTGGGTGAAGGTGTGATTGCAGAGAAGTTAGCGGAGGTTTTCGATGGGTTTGATTTGAATGCGAATGCGAGGTGGAGGTCGGTGTTGAGGGTTGCGTCTAGGTTTAATAATAAGAAGAGGATGAGTTCTGCTGCAGCTTGTGCTTCTGTCTCACAGGTATTATTATTATCTAAACAGGTATTATTATTGCGTCTAGGTTTAATAATAAGGAAGTAGGAGTAATTGGTTTTACAGGAAATTTTCACAGGTTTAAGGAAGTGGAACAAAATTGATGTCTTATTGGATGACAAAGATCTTGAATATCTTGAAGCTGCTTGCTTGCTTCATAATATTGGGTTGATCACCGGGAAGAAGGGATATCATAAGCGGTCATACCATATTATCATGGTATGCATCTCTTGGTATACTCTTTATATGAAATTGGTTTAGACGTTTAGTTAAAACGAGTCGGGTTGTAAGTTTTACATCTTAACAGAATGGGGAACATCTTCATGGTTACAACGCTGAAGAGGTTAAGGTACATCACCTGCATTCTTAAATCTTAATCAGTTAATCCATTGTTAATGGATAATAAACAATTCATTAAAACTGTGATTTTCATGTTCTTCAGTTAATTGCACTGCTCGTAAGGCATCACAGAAAGAAATTTCTCCAACTTGATCATAATTCTCTCAGGGATTTCACAGATGAGGTACTTTCTGTTTTTAGTTAAAAGAATAGTCGGTATAAGTATAACCACAAAATTATTAACTTTTATAACAAATTATATACAGATGAAGCGTAAGTTCAGAGTTCTTTGTATAATCATTCGCTTGTCTGCGATCCTAAAGCAATATCAGTCTCTGAGCATGCAAAGCGTTCAGCTGTCTCATTGCGATGAAGGCTTCAAGCTGGTAAATAATGAATGAATCATTATAGTTTATAACTTCTATCCTTGGTAAATAATCGCGTAATTCTATAGGTTTTCAGGGATTCATCAGCAAATAATGTCGAGTCTATACCAACGGATGTTGATGTGGAACTGAGAAAAGAATTGCAACACTTTGAAAAGGTACTATCACAGTTTAATTCTACCAGCTCGGAAGAACGTGTGATTTTTTTTTTAATAAATTAGATATTTTTTAATCTCTCAGGTAGTTGAGCAGAAATTGTCGGTTGTAGTTCTATCAAGCCCATCAGGACTTGAAGCGTTAATGTCTGTGTATAGTTTGGGAACCGGACAATGAGACTGTCAACCACACGAATAATGATAGTGTGAGGTTTCTATTCCTTTTTAATGTCTAGTCGTGTAGGTATGTTTTAGAAATATAGAGAATGTTGTTGTCCACAATTTTAGTGTCCATATAATGTAATGATTATAGATGAACAAAGTATTCCGCCATGCCTATATGATTTTGTTTAGAGGACGATAACATTACTTTTGCTTTATACTTATTTGGTCTATTTTTTTATAATAGTTTTCTTATCATCATAGAATGCTTGTTAGGCAAATAACACCTTACATTAAGCTAGTAGACTATTATAAATAGGCTAGTATTATGGAAGCTGAGCTGCTGAGGTTGTGCGTCAGTTCACCACTACTGAAACTGAATTGGTTCCTTGATGCTAGAATCAATCCGCCAGCACCCAGAATGGGAAGGTGGGTGTGAATGGGCTGGCTCAACAGGAGCCGATGAGGGGACTGCTTGGGCTGGTTGAAGTAGGGCAGTGGGTTGGGCCTGATGTGGTGGGATATAAGGCTGGGCCGAAGGCAAATTGGGCTGCAAGGGTGGAAAACCGGGTGGGGCCGAAGGCAGATTGGGCTGTGAGTGGGCAGCAGCTGAGGTTTGGGTCTGGGTTTGTGGACGGGGTCGATGGGAATAGGTAATGGGTTGGGTCGGCTTAGGTGGTTGTGATGGGTCGGCCGTTTGTGTGTTGGGGTTGGTTGGGTTGGGCGAAAAAGTGAAGGCCGGGGGTAATGGGTCGTCTAGGAATTGGTAAAAGAGGTGGCCGAAGTGGGAATGATGTATGGGAAAGTGGACTCGTCGAATGTAACATGAGAGATGTGAACTTTACCCGTGGTGGGATCGAAGCAACGGTATCCACGAAAATCCGGTGGCTAACGAAGAAAGATGCAACGAATGGCCCGAGTATGAAGTTTGTGGGGTTGAGTGGCTGATGTATTTGGGTAACATGCACACCCGAATACTCGTAAGTGGTCATATGTGGGGTGGCGAAGGTAAAGGGCAAAAGTTGGGGTGAAAAAGTTTAATCGTTTTGTAGGTAGGATGTTGTGGAGATAGGTGGCAATGTGAAGGGCTTCCACCCAAAAGGAGGGAGGAAGGTTGGCGTGGATGAGGAGGGCACGTATGATGTCGTTTAAGCGACGAATCATACGTTCCACATGGCCATTTTGGGAGGAGGTTTGGGGAAAAGAGAAACGAAAAAGTAGACCGTTTTGTTTAGCAAAGGTTTTAAAGGCATGGTTATCGAATTCACCTCCCAAATCACACTGAAGGGTTTTGATAAGACAGTTAAATTGTGTGTGGATAAGACGGTGAAATTTTACAAATGTGGGAAACGTCTCAGATTTTTATTTTAAAGGATAAAGCCAAACAAAGTGTGAAAAGTTATCAATAAGAACCATGTAATATTTATAGCCGGTTTTGCTCAGAACTGGTGAGGTCCACAAATCACAGTGAATAATGTCAAACGGTGCAAAAGTGTATTTATTAGAAACATAAAATGGCAAACGTTTGCTATTCGAAAGTTGACAAGAATTGCAAAAAGTAGACCTATGGTCTTTATTACATGGAAAATTAAAGTTCGACTTAAAACATCTAAAACTTGGGCTCCTGGATGGCCTAGATGGTCATGCCAAGGTGCGGAGGTAGTGGTGAGGAAACAGGCTTGAGGCGGCAGTTGTGGTGCGGTGAATGGATATAAGTTCCCAGTGCTATTGTGGCGGGAGAGAATTCTTCCATTGCGAAGGTCCTTCAAAGAAAAACCAAACGGATCAAATTCTATAGAAACCTAATTATTACGTATAAAACGTCTAACGGAAATAAGGTTTTTAATAATTTGGGGACTATATAGGATATTAAGTAAGATGTAGGTTCGGTTTGGAAGGGTGTAAAAGCCGGTCCCAGATTTAATAATTGGAACACATTCGCCATTACCGACCAATAGTTTATTACAAGCAGTAGCTGAAGAAGGGATTTTAATCATACCTTGGTCCTGAGTGGCATGTGCCTCGGCTTCTGTGTCCATGTAAGAGGTAGGGTCTTGAGCTTGCATTTGCATGGCAGAGAAGGCGGCACTTAAATCGGATGGACACAAGGCGTTGTTGCCGTAGCTTGATGGAGGTGTCGAAGGCGGAGGACCTGCAAAATCGGTGTACTGGGCTGATGGTTGTTCTGCTGAGGTGTTGGGCTGGGTCGGAAAGCCGTAGCCAGTGAAAGTAGGAGGGTCCGAAGGCTGTTTGGTTTGTGGACTGGGTGGGGTATGGACAAAGGCGGGGTGCCCCACCATGCCAAGTTAGGGTAGGATTGCATTTGCTGGACCCAACCGGATGGTGCACGGGCTGACCCTCTTCCTTTGCCTCCTCGACCAGACCGTCCCCTGCCCCTCCCCCGTCCCCGTGAAGAATACTGCTAAGGTATGGGTTTGGGTTTAGGTTGGGGTGGTTGTTCTGCTGCGGTGGCTGCGATGATGAGGAAGAGGTGTGGTTCGGTTGTTGAGTGACGAAGAAAGAAGCAGTAGTCAATTGACGGGTTTCCATTCGAATTACTTCATCTTGTAACATCGTGCGAGCAGTGTCCCAGTCAGCGTTGTTCTGATGAATAAGCGAGGCAGTAGTATCATATTCTTGTGGGAGTCCACGAACCAGTTGAAGAACAAGGCGAGATTCGGTAATAGTTTGATCAACGTCTTCGAGTTGGTTGGCAAGTTCGCTGAGGCGCTGACAATAATCATCAATAGACGAATAATTTGCAAGGGTGAGGTTACAAAATTAGGTTTCCAAGGTAGCTGCACGTGCCTTCTTCTTGTTAAGAAAAGTCTTTTCGAGCTTGAGCCAGGCGGCCCTAGCCGTGGAGACCTGTCCCAACGAACAGGGAAGGAGATTGTCGGACACAGTGCTCAGAATCCTTTGAAGGACCATAACATCTAGTTCGACCCAGAGGGGGTATTCGGTTGCAGTGTCTTTGGGTGGTTCTGTGCCGTCTATATATGAACCAACACCTTGTAGGCAACGTGTAACCGGAATAGCTTTACCCAGGAGGTGTATGTGACAGTTTTACCATCCGGGATGCGTATTTTGGATTGAATGTTGGTTACGGAATACGCGGGGTGAAGAGTTGCAAGTTTTGTAGCCGTAGCCAAAGATTCAGGGCTGTCGGTATCCCCTGGCATGATCAGAATCGAACAAGAAAAAGGTGTGGCCGGCGGCGATTAGGGTTAAAGAGCCGTAGCTCTGATACCATAAAAGTGGTATATGGTATTATTATTTGATGATCTTGACAATACAATACAATCCCATTATATAGGGAATGAATACAAGATATGTATCGAAGCAAACTCTATCTCATAATTCTATACAAATCAATTCAAATCAATTCTAAATATCTATGCAGTCAATCTCGGCGATATATTGGTGATATCTCACCGATATATCGGTTATCGGACCTTGGCTTGCATATCGGTTTGAAAAATCGGTAATAATATCGGTTATATATACCTATATATCGCCGATATTTTGTAATTCCAATATTGGTCATCTCACCGAGAATATTGATAGGCCCAACAATGAAGTGAAAATTGAACAAATAAGCTGAAAAAAGAAGAAAACACATGCCTGTTGTGATTCCGACGACGATTTCCGGCGAAAAATTTTGATTCCCCTGATGCTTTCTGTTGGAAAGCAGGAAGAAGAAGGTGAAGAAGAGAGCGGCTGGGCGTTTTAGCGTGTTTTAGGTTTAGGGTTTCTAGAAAGCCTAAAGAAGAAGGTGAAGAAGAGAGCGGCGGGTTTTTTTTAGCGTGTTTTAGGTTTAGGGTTTTATAAATTTAATGTATTAACATTTAACCATGTTTATCTTTTACCAGTTTCCATTTAGTACCTAAAAGTGGTAAAAAAAATTACATTAAAAAATGTAAAATTAGTTTGGGTTCGAAAACAACTTATTTTAACACTAAATATTGCTAAATTGTTGCACTAATTAGTTCTAGATGTTAATATACATATATTATATAACTTCTAGATATTAATATACATATATTATATAGGTTCTATATATATATATATTTATACATTATACCATAAATTACCGATATCCCACCGCGATAACCGATATCTCAAATATTGGTACTTGACCGATATCCGATATTTTTCCGCATTAACTACATAGCTAAATATACGATAATGCTAAGATGAACAAGTTATGAAGGCCTAGACAACAATATAGGGTGTTGAATGGGTCGAACGCTACATGTACATGAAATTTTGACCAGAATTGAATTTGAATGTGACGTGAACTTGAAAATCTTTTCATGCATACACGTAGATCGACATAGACACAACCTTTGTAACTAGAGGTGTAAAAGTAAACCGGAAACGAAAAAAAAAAACCCGTACCTGGGTATTAAAAAAACTGTACCCGGGTATTAAAAAAACTGTACCCGGGTATTAAAAAAACCGGAATTTTGTACCTGGAACTTTACCCGACCTTACCCACCGGGTTCCCATAGGGTATAGATTTCTATGTAAAAAACCGTACCTCGAATCAGACTCGATTTATATTCGTTTGTACCAGGGTTGTACCCGTACCCGGTTTTTTTTATACTCGGATCAAATGTATACCCGGAACCAGAATGGAGTGAAATTAAGGCCCAATCTGTCACCCATTTAACAGCCCATTTTCTTTATGAATTAAAGTGGATATTAAATTAAATGGTGGGGCCCACTTGTTTTTAATGACCAATCATATTTTTTTGGTTTATTTATTTATATTACGAGTGAGGGTATTTCGGTTAATTCATACGTATTTAACTGAACAAACTAACCTCCATCCACTGTAGTGACTATACGAGTAACGAGTGAGCTAACCATAGGGAGCAAACATGCTATTTTGAAAAGGTGGGGACTAAAGGTGAAAAACTTGCAAACCTCCGAGACTATCCGGGCAATTAACTCTTAAGTTTAGTATATAATGAAACAACTCTTGTAACACTGATCATATGCTCCTCGTAGATACGCTACCGGACTTACCCTAGCTACCTATTTAGATTTTTGCATGACCCCAATGATAGGTCATCATTAATCAAACACACGATCGACCAGGATATTAACTCGTGTAGGATTAGAAATGTGGGTGTATGAATAGCAGGCTTCTTAACTTATAACTTATTTTGCATTTTAACCATCAGGTTATAAAAGATAAAAGAAAACAATTAGCGCAAACATTGCTCATGTATTCTCATCCCCCAAATTTAGAATCAGTACAATACACAAAGCAACATAACGACTAAACAACATACTTATTTAATAGTTAAACAATTTCATATACCATGAAATCATTTATTTATTTAGAACCATCGACAACCACTAAAAACGAGCAGTTGGAACAAGCATTAAAGGATCTTTTTTACGGACAACTAGTCCAGCCAACTCAGCCATGTCGAGTTCTTCACCTCTCACGCCATTCGGCAATGCAAATTCATACTTGTACACTAAGTTGGCCAACACAAGTTCGTTAATCGAAACAGCAAACTGAATACCAGGACACCCTCTTCGTCCAGAACCAAACGGTAACAGTTCATAATGAAACCCTTTAAAATCAACACAACTGTTCAAGAACCTCTCTGGTTTAAACATGTCAGCATCTTCCCATATCGAAGGATCTCGTGCGATTGCCCAACAGTTTATCATCACTTGGGTACCTTTTTTGAGATCATACCCGAATACGCTCACATTATCCGTTGATTCATGTGGAACGAGTAATGGTAGTGGGGTGTGTAATCGCAAAGTCTCTTTTAGGACAGCTTTCAAGTAAGGCATGTTGTCT
Source organism: Helianthus tuberosus (assembly GCA_030545235.1). Taxonomy (NCBI): domain Eukaryota; kingdom Viridiplantae; phylum Streptophyta; class Magnoliopsida; order Asterales; family Asteraceae; genus Helianthus; species Helianthus tuberosus. The sequence goes on along the minus strand of CM060414.1, from coordinate 60,567,879 downwards.
ATATCATCTTCAGTGATCATAGATCTTCCTTTGGCTACATCTGCCAACTCTTGCTGCAACCTTTTCATGGCGGGTGGGTTTTTTATTAGCTCGCTTAGTGCCCATTCGATGCTTGAAGATGTTGTATCGGTTCCAGCAGAAAACACATCCTTCAGGATAACAAAACAAACAAATGTTTAGTATTTTACAATCCATAATTCGTATGTTTTATATTTTTTACTTTCCTATAAATGTTATGTATAAATGTATAGATTATATACACAAAAAGTATCAAGCTTATTCACTTTTAGTTTTTTTTTTTTTACATAATGTACAATCCTACAAGATAAACTAGACTTAAATGCTGTTTGAAAACCATCACAAAACATTGTATAACATCATCTTAAAGGACAAAGTCGGTGGGTTTCCACCGGCTTTGCCCTCCACCCCAGCCCCTAAACTTTTACATTTTTGCATTTTACGCTCTTTAGCTTTGCTCCGGCCCCTCCACTTTTAGAGTAATCAATTTTAGCCTCTTATTTAACTTTACTATTCTTCCACTTTAACAATTGACATTTTTAGCACCTAACTCTTTACTAATTTAAATTTCCTTCGATAACATTCCTTCGATAATTTCTTTATTTACACATATAATTTTTTTAATTAAACAACCTATTTTTCTGTGCATTTTTTATGTACGTATCTGTATAAATTTAAGGGTGTCTACGTTTTGACATAAATTTTTTCTCGAAACGAGTTAGGTCAAATATAACACGTTTTCGTTAAAAAAACAATTTTTACGTGCATATTTTTATGTATGCGTCTGTATCAATTCGAGTTGTTTTTTTAATATAATACGTTCTCTTACTTATTTTATGTACGTTTTCATAAATTTTGTTCTGAACAGAGTGGAGTCAAATTAATGTTTCTTTTTTTTTCTTTCTTTTTTTTCAAAGCTTTAATTAATCCTATATAATAAGTTATGATTGTACGATATAGATTCAATTTACTTTCCAATCGCATTACTTATATAGGTTACATTGAGTTCAATCAGATATGTCGAACACGCGTTTTCGTATGGTTAACGCATCACCTAACACTTGAACAAATCCATTCAATGTTTGCGATGTATTCACGCCGCAACGCACGCGGGCATTATTACTAGCTATAACTAAAAAGACAAAGTCGGTGGAAACTCCACCGGCTTTGCCTCCCCCTCCCCCTCCCCCCATACTTTCACGATATTGTAATTTTAGCCCCTTAACTTTGGTAGCTTCAAAGTTTTATAAAATGGTAAATTTAGTCCCTAAACTACTATTTTATTTTACACATAGTTTGCTTTTGACACCCCAACTTTGTGGTAGTTTGCTTTTCAGCCTCAACTTTGTTATAATTTCCTTCTTACCCCAAAACTTTATCAAATTTTATCTTTACTCTTTCTTAGCCCTTAAGTTTAGGAAATGCAATTTTTAACCACTTACTTTTTATAAACTTTGTAAATGCCACTTTGACCCCCTCGAGAGTTTTTGGCTTGACGATATAAATTCGAGTTAGTCGGGTCGCGTATAATACGTTATGATTGTACGATATAAATTCGATTTACGTTACGTTTTGATCCAATCGCAGTGCAGCTATAGGATACATTGAGTTCAATCGGATACGTCAAAACATGCGTTTTCATATAGTTAACACATCACATAACGCTTGGACTAATCTGTTCGATATTTGCGAAGTACCCGTGCCGCAACGCGCGCGGGTCTTATTGCTAGTTAAACTAAAAGTTAAATATAATCTTTGATTCCAAATGAGTCGCAATAATGAAAAATTAATATATATATATATATTATATTACAATTAAATTTAATGTCCTGTCGCAAAAGAAAATAAATTAGCTATGATTTTAATTTAAACTCCAGTCACAAATCGGTCAAAACAAATAAAGGATATTAAAAATAAAAGTTTCAATTGCAAACAAAAATAAAAAATGTGTAAAAGAATTTAAAGTAAAACTAGAGAGAGAGATCGAGAGATTACAGATATGATGGCTTTAATGGTATCTCTCCCAAATGTAAAACCAGTGGTTGCACTGTCTTTTTGAACATCGAGTAAGATATCAACAAAATCATGCTCTTGATTATCTCCAGCACCCACCATTTTCCTCTTAACAACATGCTCTTCAATAATGGCATCATAAAAATCATTAAGCTCTTTAGCAAGTTTCTTGGTTTGCCTGTTTAAACCACGCACCGAATCCACCCATGATAGCCATGGGATATAAGTCCCTACACTTACAGCACCAAGGAGTGTCTGAAACTTCACAATCATGTCCTTGAACTTAAAACCATCATTATAAGTCCTTCCTAAGGCCACCTCACAAATCACATTGTTAGTAAGCTTAACAAGCATATTGGTCACATTAACTACCGAACCACCACTTTGTCCAATCAAGTCGATGAGACGAGCTGTTTCTCGTTCTCGTAGTTGCCGAAATGATTGGACTTGGTTTTTACTTAGAAGGTGAATGATGGAAATGCTCTTGATCTGCCTCCAATACTCTCCATAGGGGGCAAATCCTATGTCCTTAGAGCCATAGTTGAGTTGGTCTGGGATTGCTAATTTGGGCCGACTTGAGAAAACTAAATCATGGGTTTTCAAGATTTCTTGAGCGGCTTTAGCCGATGTGACTACAAGCATTTGTACACTCCCTAGGTGAAGCATCATAACTGGTCCGTATTTTTCGGCTAAGGTTCGCAAAGAGAGATGGGGAATGGAGCCTAGTTGGTGAAGGTTTCCGATGATTGGAAGCTTTGGTGGTGATGGTGGTAGGTTTTTTGGGGTTTTAACAGCCGATGAAAGTAGCCATTTGAACGGAATCAAGAGAAGCAACAGAAGGGGAAATGAGATGAGGGGGGACATTAGGAGTTCAAAGGAGAGTAACATTGTTGTTGTTGTGATTAGCAGATAAGATCACTTGTTTTCTATTGTGGTTAAGGGTATATATAGACTTCAATAATTTATTTTAATGACTAAATATTAATATTTCACTATTATTATATAAATTTCTAGCTAGTTATTTTAATACATTTAAAATAATATTAATGTTCATGCTTTCCTTACAGGTCCATTTGTGATAATATTATATATATATCCTACATGTTTAAAACCTTAAACCCTAGTTTCCACCTTCTGCAGTATAATTTGCAACCTATAGATACAATTTACCACCTATATCGAGCAGAAAAAACTAACATATAACAACACTACCAGAAGAATACACATCAATTTGTTCGAAATAAACGAATATAACTTCAAACAAGCTTCGATTCTTTATAATACGAATTCATAACAGAAAAAGGAGCAAGAGCAGTGAATGGATACCTTCTTTCTTGACCTTTTCGTTGAGATTGTTAACGCAAATCGTCCGATTCGGTGGTTGTCAGCATCGTCACTGATAAACAAATTAATAATCTAAAAGTTCAATTCCAACAAATCAAAACCAAAACCATTTAAGATGAAAACACTCACATGATAGTATAACACCAAACCTAAAACAGAACCAACAATCATAAACCATAGATTTTAAATAAGCAATTTAGTATAAGTATAACCTTCATCTTCAGTGAACGAAACTCCAACGGAGGGCGGTGGAGGAGGAGACCGGAGAGATTGGTAATTGGGGTGCGATGATTGAAAAAGACGGATTAATTGGGAACGACGCACATGAAGGGTATGTTCGGCAAAAGTAGCTGTTGGCTGGAAGCTGAAAGCTGTTAGCTGGTAGCTGTAGGCTGGAAGCTGGTAGCTGTAACTGGTTACTAGTAGTTGTAGTTTTTTAGATATATTTAGTGTTTGGCAGAGTAGCTGTAGCTTTTAATAAAATGTATAAAATGACCAAAATGGACATAATAAAAAATTTAAAAAGGTTGTGCATTAAAAAATTATTATCTTTAGAGGTTAAAATAGTCATTTTTTCCCTAAAAGCTTGTAGCTCCTTCTAAACGCTACTAGTAGGAGCGTTCAACCAAAAGCTTCAAGCTCCTAACCTAAAAGCTTCAAGCTCCTTCAACCAAACAAGGTTTTTTATCGAGTAGAAGCTTTTTCTTAAAATCTTAAAGCTTGAAGCTCCTAAAAGCTTCTAAAAGCTTCATGCCAAACATACCCGAAATGGGAACTAGGGGCTGTTTGGCTTTTTAAAATGACTTATTTGCTTATTTACTTTTCTGAAAAGCAAATAAGTCAATAAGCTGTTTTGAAAAGCTTTAAAATGGAGCTTTTCAAAATGACTTATTTGCTTATTTGCTTTTCAGAAAGCAAATAAGCAAATAAGTTATTTTGAAAAGCTTAGCCAAACAGTCCGGCTGTTTGGCTAAGCTTATTTTAGTAACTTACTTTTTGAAAAGTTAAAAGGTGTTTGGGTTAGCTTATTATGTGAGAGGAATAAGTAAATAAGTCATTCCGTTATGACTTATTTGCTTTTCAAATAAGCAAATAAGTTATAAGTAGCCCAAAATAAGCTTAGCCAAACAGCCCCTAGGGTTTAATTGGAGGAGGCGGTAAAAATTGAACTTGAGTATGTAGCGCGAAATTTTAATAGTGTTTTTTAAATGACATTTAAACCTCTTCAAATTACTCCGAGCTAACACTCGTTCGAAAAATTGCTCAAAATTTGTTTGTTCTATTTAACTCGATTGAAAAAAATTAATTCAGATCTATTCGGTTTGTAAACGAACCAAGCACGAGCAAAGATCCGCTCAGCTCGGTTCACTTCATTCAATTTGGCTTAGTTGGCTCGATTTGTTTTTTAATATACATATATGTATCATTTTTAATGAAATGACTAAAGGCCTACATTTACAAAGTTTGTTCCAATATCTATATAGAGCTTATTTAGGTAATTAGAACTAAAATCCAATACCAATAGTCGATTGTCCAATACTTTAATGTCCATTTGAATAACTGAGTCAAAATATCAAATATTGTAATGTGAAGCATCGATCAATACTCAAGTCTTAACCCGTCATTTGATTCAGAAGTACAAGTACCTAATAACCCCCCCCCCCCCCCCGGCCATTATTATTTGATTTCTTCATCGCCACTCGCCAAGTACGAGCAAAGGTCCGATATATTCAGTTTGGCTCATGAACAACCCTAATTTAAACTAGGACACATAAAAAATAAGTCATAAATTATTTAGATTTTGAGGTAAATTGTTTTTTTTTTTTTTTTTGTAATAAAGTGTATTATTAACATATTAAGGGTCTCTTTGGTATGTGGAAATAGAATAGACGATGTAATGGAATGAATAAAATAATGAAATGGATCACTATCATTCCATGGTCTTGTTTGGTTACCGTGTGGGAATGGAATAAATCATTACCTTTTGTTGCTTGGTAGGCAGGAAAAGACAAAGGAATAAAATCGGCGATAGGTGGCGGTAGCGGGTGGTGGCAGTAGTCGATGGATGGTAGCAGGTGGTAGCACCGACAGCAAAAGGCAGCGGCGATCCATGGTGTTGGCTGGTGGTCGTTCTTGTAAGATGGCGGTGGCGGGCGGCGGCGGTGGTGGTCGGATGTCACGGCCCCCGACCCGGTTTGACCCGGTCCAGGAGCCGCAGGACAGAAATCCCGTGGTATTTATTTAATTTAGCAGCGAAATTATTAACAGGATCGATTAAAACTTAAAAATGCCCGAATAATTTATTTCATATTTCGGGATAAACCCCGTAATTTACAATAAGGGAATTTCATTAGGAAACCCCTATTTTACAAAAACATGTTTCGTTATTTAATCGAGCCACTTCTCTAAGCTTGTAGTGCTACACGACACTTTTTCCTGGATCACAGCAGATCACCCGAAACATGTTTTAAAGTATTTTGTCAGCGGGGAAATACTGGTGAATCATTCATTTTGCACAAACGACACATTGTTATAATTTACAGTATTAAGAGCGATTACAATGTTTATATATCAACCAATTACCCAACGGTATTTGTCACTCGACTCATTTATGTGACTATGGTCATATCACCCATTGGCTAACTCGTTGTCTAATGGTGACGGTTATCAAGTATTGTATACAAAACCCCACATACCGACTGTAATTGAAGACTACAAAGACTTAATCCCCGTAATTATAACTTTGAAAACAAACATGATTTTTAAAGCAGTTTTGGTAAAAAGAGAATGACTCACATTGCAGATTTAAACGGGCGGAGTTTAGCCTACTGATTAGCCTGGTAACATAATTTAAATAACAATGCACACGAAAACTAGGTTAGTAACTTTAATCCAACTTTTTACGACAACTCACGAGATCAAAACCTTCACAACGAATGACAAAGTGCGATACTTAAACATCCATCGAATTCACGACGAATGACAAAGCATAACCCGAGTTTGGGCAGCACTTAAACATCCTTTGGATTGGTTTTTATCGATCGGACATTAAATCGTAGCAGTGATCGAGTTATTACCCTGTTATCGCGGCAGCGTTTCGTGATTGTGTGTGTTTTTGGACTGTTTAGACGATATCTCAGTGTACGAATCGAATTTTAACGTCGAACCAACTCCAAATTTCAAGTGCCAATTCCTGGGATTTATACTGGAAAAACGGCGCGCCTGCGTGTCACGAGAGGCTCTCACGTGGCACGAGAGGTCACTTTTAGCATAGGGTAGCCACGTCTGTTACTAGCTTAGCTGAGTTGACCGTTCGTTAAAATTCGATTTCCACGTAAAACTGTAAGGATATTACCGACTAGGGAATACCCCCCTGAGTTTTAGGGGCCCTGATCCTGATTCCGATTGTTCTGAAAATTTTAGGGGTCATGCAGTATCACTTGGGGGTCTTAATTAGGGTTTCCTATTGGGTAAAATAAGATAAGAAATAGGACTTTTGGTGAGAGTTGTTACATCCTCCCCACCTTAATAAAAATCTCGTCCTCGAGATTTACTGGAATAATTGAGGATATCTCCGCTTCATTTCCGATTCCAGCTCCCAAGTATTCAGGTCCTCTCTTTGAATCCCACTTGACTTTGGCCAGCACTAGTCGCTTGTGCTTGAGAAACTTGACCTTTCTGTCTTCTATTTGCAGTGGCTTCTCAACAAATTTTAACTTTCCATTTACCTCTACATCTTGAAGAGGTACTACCAGGGATTCGTCAGATAGACATTTCTTGAGGTTGGATACATGGAACACGTCATGTACTCCAGCTAGTTCTTCTGGTAGTTGTGAACGATAGGTAACTGGTCCTATTCGCTGGATTATTGGGAATGGTCCTACGTACCTTGGACTTAGTTTTCCCTTCTTCCCGAACCGAACTACTCCTTTCCAAGGAGAAACTTTCAAGAGTACCTTATCTCCGACTTGAAATTCCAGTGGCTTGCGTCGATTATCGGCGTAACTCTTCTGGCGATCTCGAGCCGTTTTCAGTCTTTCCTTGATTTGAGTGATCTTGTCGGTGGTTTCTTGTACAATCTCGGGACCTGATAATTGGCTTTCTCCTATTTCTGCCCAACAAACTGGAGTTCTGCATTTTCGTCCATACAGTGCTTCGAATGGGGCAGCTTGAATACTTGCATGATAACTATTGTTATAGGAGAATTCGATCAAAGATAGGTGATCATCTCAATTTCCACCAAAATCTATTACACATGCCCTAAGCATGTCTTTCAGGGTTTGAATCGTCCTTTCACTTTGTCCGTCTGTTTGGGGATGGTAAGCTGTACTTAAATTTAATCGCGTCCCCATGGCTTCTTGGAAACTTGTCCAAAAATGTGAGGTGAAGCTACTATCTCTATCCGATACAATGGAGAGTGGGACTCCATGTAAGGATACTTGTCACACCCTGGCTTTTGCGGAAGCGTGGTTTATTTGGTGTGACTTCTTAATACCATAGCAACAATCATAACAACAATCATAACAATGCTATATGATAAAAACACGAGATGTTTATCCATTAATAAAGTTTAGAAACTACCACAATACCATTGTTTGAAAACCTCAATACCGAATTTAGTTACAAACCATGACGAGTTTAAACGAGTTCACAAAGACTCAACAAAAGTACTTAAATAAAACCTGAGTTTAGAATTATGTATCCCGTCCAGGAAAGGAATACACCCTCTAAACTCAACAACCCTAGATAACATCTTTTATTCAAACGCAGCTTGACACATGCATACCCCGCCAGATCCACTAGTTCCCTGAAATACATGTAGTTTGAAAACATCAACAAAAGTTGAGCAAGTTCATGTGTATGTGAGTCTGTATAAACCTTTAAAGTATGTCTGTATAAATGTGTGTCCCTGGTATGTAGCAATAAGGAAAAACAGATCAATTAATGTGTAGCTAATACATTAATAAGTGACATGGCCTAGGAAGCACTCAAACCTGTATGCGTATTTCGTACCGGCCCCTCCGGTGGAACGACATAGTCACCACATGCAGCCACACGCAGGCCCATGGGTGGGGCTCGCAACACCCAATAGATCTATCACTCATGCCCCTCGGTCCTTATACAAGGATTAATGGTCTTAAGACAATAGCCTACCCATTCACGTGATCTAGCAGTACATTCCTTAGCTAATTATACCATGTATAAAAGTGTCTGTGTTAATCGTAACATGTATTACACCCCCGAAGTTATAAAACTGAAAACAGTTAAAAGAAAAGGGGGACATGAACTCACAGTATTACGTCTTCGTATCCAATGTAACTTGAAGCTTCCTCTAGAACGCACGAATACCTACAGACGTACTACGGTCCGTTAGATGAGCGGGTCGTGCCTTGCCTTAGTATTGATTAATGCCTTCGAGTTACGTTTTAAAGTGTTTTCAATATGTTTGTAATAATACTTCTCGAGTATTGTTATTCGCATTTCCTTCCCAAGGATGGGAGTATCTCATACTTGTGTATTCGTATTCTCGTGTTCGTATAACTTGCCATGTATTGGCGTCGTATCCCGGTGTGGTATTCCAATTAATAATATGCCAATATATTCTCAATATATTACTTCAAAACAATATATTTTCAAGTCTCACTTGGAAAATATTTATAAACTTATTTTGTCCAAATTAATGCTTTTCAAGAAATTACATATTTTTCCCAAAAATATTATATTTCTTAATAAACCCAAGAAAATATATTTTTATCTCCCAAAAATAATATATTTTCTCCTTGTCCAAAAATGATGATATACTTGGTAATAGAAACCATACTTTCACTTCTTTTGTATCCAAAATAACGTTTACCAAAAATATATTGTAATGGTATTTTCCGGAATATCCCATAAGTTACGTTTTTGCGTTCGATTTCACAATATCAAGCGTATAAGTTAAATATTTATTCCGTGTGATTTTTGGTATTATTTTGGAGTTGTAATTTTCCATGGTATTTGTAAGTTATTTTATTTTACCCTAAAATAATATAACTAGTTCACGAAATATGCAAATATTCACACAAGTGTCTTAGTATAAAATATATATTCTAAATATAAATTTACCCATTTTTATTCACGAAAACCAACCTCCGATACTTTGTATTTTTGTAACAAAACCTATGGCGAAGTTTATTTTGAAAAACAAAGTTAGAAGTATACTCGTAACACTTGTTTAGAAAATATTTTCTAAGTGTTCGAATTTTGGAAAATTTCGCCATAGTCTCCTTTGTAAATGGAGGTGTCCATGCTAATAAGCATATCATTTTCTTTTCGAAAATCATTCAAACAATCAACCATAAGTTACTAAACAATATTACACCTATCAAGTGCGAAAACAATGCACTTTACATGACAACATGAACTTGGTTTCTCATAAATACGCGTAGTAACTTAGTGGGGTGTTTAGTGGGTTTAGTTACCCTCCAAAGTGCGTTTACTTTTGTTAAAATCTTACTCTCGGGGTTTTTAGATGTTCACAACTTGTGAACTTATTTTACAAAAATATTTGCTTACAATATTTTCATGTTTTACTAGACTTACTACACTTATTTTGTTACTCAAAAATTGTGTAGGTTTAACAAAAGTCATAACCCTTCAAAAAATCATCTTTTAATCTTGATTTATTTAGGAAAACCATTCTCAAGACTTGGATTTACAAGATTACTAGTTTACTTGGTTTATTATTTTTCAAGAAAAATCATCCTATTTTCAAGTTCATGTCTTCTCTAGTGGATGATTATTTCATGTACACACATAATCATCCCTAACTTGTTAAGCCATGTTTTTAATCATAACTTAACAAGCTTCATATGATGACTAATCATCATATTACTAGTAATCACCAATAAATCAACAACATAACCAAAACAACTTCATATTTTCATTATTTCATCTTGTTTCATCATCATGTTAGCTTTATGTTCAAGACTTATGTTTATGATCTTTTAGTGTTCTTGAGATTTCATCATAATATAACTATTAACCACCATAAACATGAAGTAAACGAGGATCAAAGAAGCTTACTACTAGCTTTTAAGCTAGGGAAGAAACACTAGAGAAAATGAGTGGATAAAAGCACACGAGAGAGGTCCTTGATGATCCGTGAGCTCCACACTTCGTGATTCACCTTGGTGCACCTTGGGATGGTCTTGGAATACTTGAACAAAAATCGAAAATGGTGGTGGTGTTAAGGGGAGTTTCGGCCGAGCTTTAATGGGGGAGAGGGAGAGAGAGTGAGCTTGGTGATGATGAAGATGATTAGTTGATTATTTGTAAATCAAGTTCCTTTATCCATTGGGTTATATGTCAACTAAAGTACACACATAATCAACCAAATCCCAATGAGAGATTTAATTGGATTTTTAGAAGATTTGTAAAAATCTTGGAGTGGGGGTCCCATGGGGACGGTCACACAAGGGGGGGGGGGAGGTAAGATGAAAATTCAAATGGTAAAGTTAAGTAATAGGGTGTTAAGTGTAAGTGTCTTGTGTTTAAGTGTGTACCATGTCTTATATAGTATGTTATAGTGCTAGGGAACCAATACTAGCTCAGAAAAAGTGAAACAATGTTTCTGATAATATTTTAGTGTTTCGGGTAATGTCCGGTTGTTCGGTTAGATACCGTTCCGTTAAAGTGCTAAGTTGTATCGTAAAGTGTCCTTTATGTAACTTTTAGTGACCCTTATAATTCCCGACACTTAGGAAAGCATACAGGACCATTTTGCCATATTTTTGCAAGTGACTAGCATGTTTAAATGCTGAATTTTTGTTAATAAATGTAGAATTTTGCATTTAAAGTGGGTTTTTAGGCACTTTCCGGCACCTAAGCTATCACCTAGTGATGCAGTTTTATGGTCCTTACTTCCCTACACTCCATACTAGTGTAGTACCTTGTCTCTGGCTCATATTGGGCCTCATTATATAGTCTGTCTATGTGCTGGTATTGTCAGCATGTTTCTGAGTTATCCGCTCACTGTGCTATCTGTGCTTTGTGCATCAAGTTTGTCACTAAAGTTTGTATGTAATAAATGGAGTGACAGTATAAAATGTGATGCATATGTATGTATGTTACAGAAATCAGAAAGCAGTTTATTCGTCAGTTGTAATTAAGCACAGCCATTAAGCACAAATTTAATATTAATTAGTTGTACAGATACATGCAAATTTGACGGTTGTCACATTCTCCCCCTGTTAAGAAAAATTTCGTCCTCGAAATTTGTACTACCTTAACTCCTTATGGTTACATCATGCGTGTGTGTATATGAATAATACCGAGGTATGTAATCACCAAACAGAATCAAACCTTACTCACATCAGGTGAGTCCAAGAATATATAACAAACCGAATCCTATGGTTAAAAGGTGTGTGCTTTTAGTATTTGATGTCAAAGGTGCAAGACGTATTTGACGTATAGTCTAGTGTAATCCAGTTAACAGGGGTTCCCCAAAAGAGGAGTTTTGACAAATAAGATCCTCAAACGATCGATCGCAATATGCAACGAGTTTTCACAAACCATAGCATCCGCTATATGAATTCAAAATCAACAACTCAAATGTAATAGTAAAATGATCTGTCAACTCCCGGGTAAATGAATGGTAAGGTTTAGAGTGTTGACATTCTTAAATTTCGTAAGTACACCGAATGGAATACAAGCGAATCTGGTGTATCATTGTCTTGATTCGTAGTTGCATCAGAAATGTTTAAATGACAAGTCAAACGAAAGTATATGCAGTTCTGTGTGAAACGGTTGACCCTGATTAGCACAAGTTACAAGTTTGTAATGACACCACAAGGTGTCGCAATGACATAATTCAAGTATAGTGGTGACTGAACAAGTTCACCGTGTTGGAAATCAAATGAACATGTACCGAAACAAGTCAGAAGATTTGATTGACACAATGTCATAGAGTTTTCAGTTGAATATGGAACATCAAAGAGTCACTGTTTTTGATCGAAGGTGGGAAAGCAATAAGTACTGCAGGGTATTCAATTTATAATGAAAGAATCGTTAGGAGGTACATCGTGCTATGAAATGAATCTATGTACCGTTGTCTTAACACACAACTGTGGTGAGTCTGCTTTAATCGTGAATATCAAATGGATTTTTAAATAAATAGACTATTAGTTTCATGTATGAAGTGAGTAACCAAATAAGCGCAAGCTTCAATTTTGTAAAAGTATCCCCACAAGGTGTCGTAACCAACAAACGATTTAGTGAAGTCGTAGACCAAACAAGTCTACTACGACTTGAAACAAAAGAATCTTTGCCAATTATTTAGATATGATGCTCTCAATACATCATATGACGTCTTAAACTGAATGTGTGAAATGGATAAGTTCAAGCAATTGAACCTGGTTCTAGCGTAATCTGACCATAAACGTATGTATCAACAATGGGATTCCAGCATGGTTACGAAGATGAACTATGAATGTAACTTGAAAGGAAGAAGTTTCAAGAAAGTGTGTTGACTTGGTAACAAAAGAGCCAACAATAACAATAATGTAGGTCATTCGAATCACGAATTAGTAATTATGTTTAGCAAAGTGATAATTGAATTTCAATGAAGTGTTTGTTCAAAACGAAACCATATGCGTAGCAAGTGGTGCATGTGTGACAAATAAGCTTCCAAGAAAAGGAATAATGAGTATCTGCTAAAATGAAGAAATGACCAAATATCGAAGCAAATGTGTGTTCGCTCTCAGCGAAGAAAATTAACGTGATGCAACTACCATTAAGGGGAGTAGAGATGCAAACATCTACTCACTAGAAGTAAAAGAAATTCAAGTACTTTCTGTTTGGTCAATGGAACTGGCATATATGTCAGGTTAATGTTGTCTGCTTGAGTTAACCGATGTGGTTCCTAAGTAACAACCTTTGTGAATTTGGACCTGGGTTCCCGATGGTCCTAAGTACATGTTTCCTAGATTCTCAGAGTTTCGTATTTGGTGTAGAATCGTTATGTGCATCGTGTAGGAAACACCATTCTTGTGTATGTTAAAACAAGTTATTGTCCCACAATTTTCCCGGTATACTTTCTTCCTGAAGTCACAGCTAATGACACTCGGTCATCGATCAGTCATGAAATAGTAGTTGAATCCTCACAGTTAGTTAAATAAATAATTCGTTAATCCTTAGCAAGTGTTATCAACTCTTGTTGGTTAGGTCGTTCGGCTCCTGGTAGTTGATGCTCATTTGAAATTCATCGTTCTTCTTTTTGATGAGCAGAACTGGGGTTACCCAAAACGGGAATCTTGGTCTGTTATCTTCCTTCTCTGTCAGCCACTGGGGTTGCACTGACAATCCTTGCATCTCCGAAGGTGTATGTCGCTAGGGTGCATTAATAGCAGGCGCGGCGCCTGGAATTAAATCGATGCGAAATTCGACTTGTCGTTGAGGAGGTAGTTCTGGCAAGTCCTTGGGAAAGACTTCAGGATATTTCCCTATCACAGGAATATCGTCGAGTTTTGGTTCTTCGGCTCCCTTGTCCACGACATGAGCCAAGAAAACAACGCATCCTTTACGCAACAATTTTTGTGCCTTCAAGCAATTAGTAATCTGTAGAGGCGTACCTTGCTTCATGAGTCACGATCATTCCTTCGTTCGTCATCGGGATGCGGATATCAATCTCCGTTCGATTGCTTGACAACTGGTCCATCCCAGTTACCACGTCAAGACTTCTCCTTAACTAGTTCTTATCAAGTACTGGATATCTATCTTACGTACTGCTAAAACAAGTATATTCTGAAGCTAAAATTCGACAATAATGTCAATTAGCACAGACGCATAACGTTGACTACTATGAGGCGTACCGATGGCCACGTTTGGATCCTGGCGTGCTTCCCTAGCTCCGGTGTTAGACATTCTTCCCACGATTTTGTTTAATCTCCCTTGGGCAATCTTTCCTAAAGTGCCCCATATCACCGCAGTTATAACATCCCTTACCTTTCTTTCCACGTTTCGTCTCATACCAACACGTTTCCCTGCTGTGCCCCACTTTGCCACAGTTGTCACACTTCCCATTTTTACATCGCCTGGTATGATGTCGTCGACACTTGTCGCATTGAGGTAATTTACCCATGTACTCTTTTCCCTTTTTGGCCTTGTTGTTGCTATTCGTCTGAGTACCCTGTTTGAAATTTGTGAACTTTCTCTTGTTGTCTCCAGATGTCTCTACATGAGTCTCCTTCTTCTCCTCAGAGGTTGAAAATTTGTTCAACCTGATTGCCTCTTCAGTCAAGGCCACACTAAGATCAATGGCCTCAGCGATCGTTGCAGGCTTTGATGTCGTCACCATGCTCATGATTTGGGGTGCCAATCCCCAAATAAAACGCTCAATCTTTTTAAATTCTGGTTCTACCATGTAGGGGACAATACGCGATAGAACATGGAATTTCTCCACGTATTCAGCTATTTTTGATCCTTCCATCTTCAAGTTCCAGAACTCAGTTTCCATCTTCTGGCTTTCTGCTCTCGAACAGTATTTCTTATGCATTAGTTCTTTCAGTTGATCCCATGTCAAAGCATACACAGCAGCCTCGCCCATTGTCTAAACCTGGAGTTTCCACCATGACAAAGCCCCATCTTGGAATAGTCCGGAAACGTACGTAACCTGATGCTCTGGGGCGCATTTGCTCACACGTAAAACAAAATCCGTCTTCTCAACCCAGCGTACGAAGGCTACGGCACCCCCAGTGCCGTCAAAATGCAGGGGCTTGCAGCCCAAGAACTGCTTGTAAGTGCAGCCTGTGACATAAGCAACATCATTCGCGTAAGGCATTAGCAAAGCACTCGTGGAGATGTCCAACAGTTTGTAATGTGTCTTAAGTGACTAAACATTACCATTGTGTGGGTTATTTCCTGAGGTACCTCCGTTGTGCTCGGAGCGAAGGGCCTCGTACTGTGCGATGACCTGTAAGATGCGTTCTTGAAATTCCGCCTCTGTCGTTGGCAGAGGGTTGTTGGTATCGGTGTTCCCTTGAGTCGACATCTTCTAAGAAGAAGATTGGTTAGGTCAAGTCTTATTTGTTTAGGAAGTGCATTTAGTTGTTTAGTGGTCATATGTACATACACATAACAGGTCATCATACCAACCAATCAAGTAATAGCCTAATCATAGCATAACCAAGTAATTTGGGAATTATGTTTAATGAGAGCATAGCAAGCAAGCACGTAGCATTATAATTATAGCACACACAAATAGACCAATAACGTGCTTGACGAAGACATAGCGACTGAGCTCTCGTTGGTCATTGGTCACAAAGTATTGTCGCATGTTTAGTGATGATTGGCTTCCCATTATTCCCTGACCACAATTGTATTGTCTTCCAAAATGTATCATATCACCAGGGACACAGGGTCACCCTACCCTTGTCCATTAAATATATTAGTGTATCAAAATCACGTAGTCAGATGTGGTCTTCAAAAGTCTCCACAATCCTGGTTTATCATTAGTGTCTTTACCCAAATGTAATTGCAATCCGCATAATCCAGAAACCAACTACACTGGCGACTGAGGTGGAGGAAGGAAGAAAAGTAACTGCTAGCATGCGTAAACTCCTCCTCGAGCTTGTATATACATCGAAGTAGTCAACTGATCCGTCGCTCGATAGTAAAGGAACGAGCATCAAAAACCTGGGAAAGGCGTTATAGCAGCAGGTGAGAATGCAAAAGAAGTCTTTGATAATTGTGGAGGATCGAAGTATACTGGCAATAAACAGGGTGGAGGTTGTGGTGTCAGCTCAAGCTCCAAAACTTTGCGACTTATATCCTCAAACTGTAGCTGATGTTACAGGAGCACTCATTCCGTGTGTAGCCTCCATAATGTGAGGGATGGCAAGGGTCTAAAATCAGCATAGTGTATTATAGGAACCATCGAAATGGCTCGTCCAGCGTTGTAGAGGTGAATGTAGCAAACGGTGCGACCTGTGAAGTCGGGAAAAAAATGCTGCTGTAGCAAATGAATCGTTATGCGGGTGCTGACCTGGAGTACCTTCCCGGGGTGCGGGTATGTCCTGAAAGAAAGTGGTAGGCATGTCGGTGCAATGCACGTCGGTTTTCATAGGAGCAACATCAACGGGTGCAGGTGCAGTAGTAAATGTCTTAATGAAAGGAAGATCAATAGGTGCAGGCACTTGGCCTGGTACAAGGAGTGCAATGTATGGTAGTCCAAAAGAAATAAGGTCATGTTTAAGCGGGATCAACAGGTGCAACATCAAGCTGTCTCAATAGGAAAAGGAGCTGGCTTAGGAGCAGACCTTAAATCGTGTAAGGGTGTGGGATCTCGAGCAGGTGGTAGTGCAACAGTCATAGTGGTGTCGTCGTCCGAGTTAGTAGCAGCA
Source organism: Helianthus tuberosus (assembly GCA_030545235.1). Taxonomy (NCBI): domain Eukaryota; kingdom Viridiplantae; phylum Streptophyta; class Magnoliopsida; order Asterales; family Asteraceae; genus Helianthus; species Helianthus tuberosus. The sequence continues at coordinate 60,551,125 of CM060414.1, read as the reverse complement.
AAAAGCGGTAACCTGACCGTCTGTAAGGCCGTAAATGACGCAGACTCAAAGGAGTCTGAAATCGGGTGTATACTAGAATCAGAGGGTAGCTTGACAACAGGGGTCTCAAAAGTGAAATTTGTAACGACGTTCTCGTCTAACTTTCCATCATCATGGGCGTTATCGGAAGGACCATCAATATCTCGTCAATGTCGTTATCAATTGTTTGTCGAGTAGCCAACCTTCGGAAGGGATGTCCACAAGGGGCGCATTGTCGAGGATCGGAGCCATGGTGTGCTTACCAACGGGATGACCAGTAATGAAGTGGTCATGGGCCAAAACAAGAATGACAGAGGGATCTTTGTCAAGGAAGCCATCAACAAGGGTAATTCATCGCCAAAGTCTGGCAGCGCGGACGGTTGGAAGTCGTCCTCGTCCTTGGTCAGCATGTCAGGGTCACTCTCAGTGCCTGACGTAAATATCTCCGGCGCAGGTACAGTCTCATCATCTGTGGCGGTGGCCGTAGGGTCGTTATCATCTGACAATTCGTTCCCTGAGGAAGGTGACGTGTGTGCCGGTACATAATAGTCATAACTTGCATATTCACAATAATCTTTAACACTTTGTGTATTGTAAATAAAGACAATTCATAATGAAATCATGTATCCACATATTCGTCCTAGTCTTCCCAGACTATCCCACCCAGTCTCTCAGACTAAACTCCCTAGTCTCTCAGACTAACTCCCTGGTCTCTAAGACCAACTCCCTGGTCTCTAAGACCAACTCCCTGGTCTCTAAGACCAACTTTCCCAGCCTCTAAGACTAAATCCCTGGTCTCTAAGACCAACCACTCAATCTCTAAGACTAAATCGCTGGTCTCTAAGACCAACCTCCCAGTCTCTAAGACTAAATTTCCCCCAGACTAATCCTCCCTCAGCCTCTAGGACTGATCCTCCCTCAGCCTCTAGGACTGATCCTCCCTCAGCCTCTAAGACTGATCCTCCCTCAGCCTCTAGGACTGATCATCCCTCAGCCTCTAAGACTGATCCTCCCTCAGCCTCTAGGACTGATCCTCCCTCAGCCTCTAAGGCTGATCCTCACTCAGCCTCTAGGACTGATCCTCCCTCAGCCTCTAAGACTGAATTATAAACATAAATTTTGAAATGTGTACTTGTGCCTTTTGTTTGTAAAAAAGTTTGTTCCCTGGATCTGGACGTTTTGTGTATGCAATGAAAACATGTCGTAAAAACGTTTTCGTGAGAGCCCTAATGATCGTAGTCTAGACTCGAGAAAGAATCATAGTTCGCTACGATCGAAGCTCTGATACCAAGCTGTCACACCCTGGCTTTTGCGAAAGCGTGGTTTATTTGGTGTGACTTCTTAATACCATAGCAACAATCATAACAATGCTATATGATAAAAACACGAGATGTTTATCCATTAATAAAGTTTAGAAACTACCACAATACCATTGTTTACAAACCTCAATACCGAATTTAGTTACAAACCATAACGAGTTTAAACGAGTTCACAAAGACTCAACAAAAGTACTTAAATAAAACCTGAGTTTAGAATTATGTATCCCATCCAGGAAAGGAATACACCCTCTAAACTCAACAACCCTGGATAACATCTTTTATTCAAACGCAGCTTGACACATGCATACCCCGCCAGATCCACTAGTTCCCTGAAATACATGTAGTTTGAAAACATCAACAAAAGTTGAGCGAGTTCATGTGTATGTGAGTCTGTATAAACCTTTAAAGTATGTCTGTATAAATGTGTGTCCCTGGTATGTAGCAATAAGGAAAAACAGATCAATTAATGTGTAGCTAATACATTAATAAGTGACATGGCCTAGGAAGCACTCAAACCTGTATGCGTATTTCGTACCGGCCCCTCCGGCGGAACGACATAGTCACCACATGCAGCCACACGCAGGCCCATGGGTGGGGCTCGCAACACCCAATAGATCTATCACTCATGCCCCTCGGTCCTTATACAAGGATTAATGGTCTTAAGACAATAGCCTACCCATTCACGTGATCTAGCAGTACATTCCTTAGCTAATCATACCATGTATAAAAGTGTCTGTATTAATCGTAACATGTATTTCACCCCCGAAGTTATAAAACTAAAAACAGTTAAAAGAAAAGGGGGACATGAACTCACAGTATTGCGTCTTCGTATCCAATGTAACTCGAAGCTTCCTCTAGAACGCACGAATACCTACAGACGTACTACGGTCCGTTAGACGAGCGGGTCGTGCCTTGCCTTAGTATTGATTAATGCCTTTGAGTTACGTTTTAAAGTGTTTTCAATATGTTTGTAATAATACTTCTCGAGTATTGTTATTCGCATTTCCTTCCCAAGGATGGGAGTATCTCATACTTGTGTATTCGTATTCTCGTGTTCGTATAACTTGCCATGTATTGGCGTCGTATCCCGGTGTAGTATTCCAATTAATAATATGCCAATATATTTTCAATATATTACTTCAAAACAATATATTTTCAAGTCTCACTTGGAAAATATTTATAAACTTATTTTATCCAAATTAATGCTTTTCAAGAAATTACATATTTTTCCCAAAAATATTATATTTCTTAATAAACCCAAGAAAATATATTTTTATCTCCCAAAAATAATATATTTTCTCCTTGTCCAAAAATGATGATATACTTGGTAATAGAAACCATACTTTCACTTCTTTTGTATCGAAAATAACGTTTACCAAAAATATATTGTAATGGTATTTTCCTGAATATCCCATAAGTTACGTTTTTGCGTTCGATTTCACAATATCAAGCGTATAACTTAAATATTTATACCGTGTGATTTTTGGTATTATTTTGGAGTTGTAATTTTCCATGGTATTTGTAAGTTATTTTATTTTACCCTAAAATAATATAACTAGTTCACGAAATATGCAAATATTCACACAAGTGTCTTAGTATAAAATATATATTCTAAATATACATTTACCCATTTTTATTCACGAAAACCAACCTCCGATACTTTGTATTTTTGTAACAAAACCTATGGCGAAGTTTATTTTGAAAAACAAAGTTAGAAGTATACTCGTAACACTTGTTTAGAAAATATTTTCTAAGTGTTGGAATTTTGGAAAATTTCGCCATAGTTTCCTTTGTAAATGGAGGTGTCCATGCTAATAATCATATCATTTTCTTTTCGAAAATCATTCAAACAATCAACCATAAGTTACTAAACAATATTACACCTATCAAGTGCGAAAACAATGCACTTTACATGACAACATGAACTTGGTTTCTCATAAATACGCGTAGTAACTTAGTGGGGTGTTTAGTGGGTTTAGTTACCCTCCAAAGTGCGTTTACTTTTGTTAAAATCTTACTCTCGGGGTTTTTAGATGTTCACAACTTGTGAACTTATTTTACAAAAATATTTGCTTACAATATTTTCATGTTTTACTAGACTTACTACACTTATTTTGTTACTCAAATAGTGTAGGTTTAACAAAAGTCATAACCCTTCAAAAAATCATCTTTTAATCTTGGTTTATATAGGAAAACCATTCTCAAGACTTGGATTTACAAGATTACTAGTTTACTTGGTTTATTATTTTTCAAGAAAAATCATCCTATTTTCAAGTTCATGTCTTCTCTAGTGGATGATTATTTCATGTACACACATAATCATCCCTAACTTGTTAAGCCATGTTTTTAAATCATAACTTAACAAGCTTCATATGATGACTAATCATCATATTACTAGTAATCACCAAGAAATCAACAACATAACCAAAACAACTTCATATTTCCATTATTTCATCTTGTTTCATCATCATGTTCGCTTTATGTTCAAGACTTATGTTTATGATCTTTTAGTGTTCTTGAGATTTCATCATAATATAACTATTAACCACCATAAACATGAAGTAAACGAGGATCAAAGAAGCTTACTACTAGCTTTTAAGCTAGGGAAGAAACACTAGAGAAAATGAGTGGATAAAAGCACACGAGAGAGGTCCTTGATGATCCGTGAGCTCCACACTTCGTGATTCACCTTGGTGCACCTTGGGATGACCTTGGAATACTTGAACAAAAATTGAAAATGGTGGTGGTGTTAAGGGGAGTTTCGGCCGAGCTTTAATGGGGGAGAGGGAGAGAGAGTGAGCTTGGTGATGATGAAGATGATTAGTTGATTATTTATAAATCAAGTTCCTTTATCCGTTGGGTTATATGTCAACTAAAGTACACACATAATTGTTGGTGCATGCGTCTGTCGACTTCGTCTTATATCGAGTCTTGCATGGCTCATAGCACGAAGTCCGAGAAATCAAGACAAAAGCCTAATTCCGCTTGAAGTAGTTCTGGATAATTCCACGCAGAATTAACTTGTAATTCCGCTTGAGTTGTTAATTTCTCTTGTATGCCTAATTTCGTTTGTAATGATTCTGTTTGAAGCATGTTTCATGCCGAATTAGGGACACTATATATAGATGTGATCTCGTGTCATTTGGTACGAAATGAGGTTGTGTGTTTCCGACGGCGAAGCTCTGTCGAAGTGTCGTCTTGCTGTAAAACTGTTCCAGATCAATATAAACGACAGTTAAAAGTGATATCTTGCTGAATTCAACTCATTATGTCTGTTTCCGCCTTTCATTTTGAGTAGAACGCCTCTGATCGACTCGTTTCGGGTCCGAACATGATCCTACAATTGGTATCAGAGCACATGAGGAGGAGTTCTGCAGATTTCAGCCTGATTTCATCTCATTTTCTCACTTCTACACCTTCTTTTTTGAATTGAACATCTTTTAACGGTCAAAATAATCTGAATTTCACATATAACAAGCGAAACAGTGTTTTAACTAATCCTTGAGTAAATTGGACCTTAATTCATTCTAAATCTGATAAAATTGATAATTTCGCTTGAAATTTTGTTCGAAAATGATGACATCAGCTAATTCCGTTTGAAATTGTTCTGTAATTTCGCACGGAATTATCATTCATTCTTAATTTCGCTTGAAAAATTGCTAATTCCACACGGAATTAGTAATTCCGCTTGAAATTGATCAAACGAAATTATAATTTCATTTCAAAGGTGTAATTTCGTTTGAAACCTGAGTAATTCCGCACGGAATTACCTGATTCCGTTTGAAAATATCTAATCTCGTTTGAAAGCTGTGTGCAGGTTAATTTCGTTTGAAGTTGGTAATTTCGTTTGAAGTGATCTCGTTTGAAGAATATATTTTCGTTTAAAAATATCATGAGTGAAGAATTTTATAACGCATTTGCCACATCTCCAACTACTCCAGCTACCATTGCTCAAAACATGAACTTGGAAAATGAGACTGGAACTACGCAAAAACCCCCGAAGCTAATGAGCATTGAGGAGTATTACGGTTGGAAAGATCGGTTTGAAAACTGGGTTCAAGCAAATCATTTAAGATCTTGGGAGTGTATTTTGAAGAAATATGTACTACCACGTACTGATCTGCAAGTTGAGAAAGAAATCTCTGAATTCACTGATAAAGAACGAGACATGTACAGAGCTGAAAAAATGATGATTAGTCTACTTCAGCAAGCTATTAAAGAAGACATCTTTGTATTGCTTCAACATGACAAAACTTCAAAATCAATTTGGGATGCTCTTAAAATCAAATTTGAGGGAAGTGATAAGATGATCAAAAGTAAAAAGGCATTGCTTAAGAAAGAATTTGATCTATTCTCAAGTCTGCCAGGGGAAGATACAAAGAAATTGATTGAAAGATATTGCCACTTAGTGCGTTCTATGTCGCTGTTAAGCATAACCAAAGAACGAGAGGAATGGGTTGATAAATTAGCTGATGCTTTACCTCAGAAAGAATGGGGTACATTTTTGATGATCTTAAAGAACACCGGAGAATATGATGGTTTGACGATTTCTCAGTTCATCGAGAAGATTGAGGGTCAAGATCTTGAACATCAAAAGATTGCGAGAATGAATAATCCGAGTGGTCAACAAGATGTGAAAATGTATTACAAAGGAAATGTTCAAGAGGTTGAAATGAGTCCGAAAATTCAAACTGCTTTTAGTGCTGGGAATTCATCTGGAACTGTTGAACAAAGTCCAAATATCAGCAGTGGATTTTCTTCATATCCAAATGTTAATCCAAAGAGTTCAACTTCAAGCTTTCATTCTCAAAGTTCAAAAAGTGGAAATGGTTGTGTGATACAGTGCAACATTGCTTTGAATCTTCCAGATGGTCAAATTTTTTTCTGAAGAAATTGCAAAAGATCACATGGCATTACTTGCAACTGTGCTGCAATCCTATGAAGGTTTGGTTGCAGGAAGGATCGGAAATCCTATGCTGACGAAAGAGGATTACGATCAGATAGACGCTGAAGAGATGGAGCTCATGGACATCAAATGGTGCTTAGCTAGTGTCTTGAGAAGAGCTGAAAAGTTCAAAATGATTATAGGAAGAAATGATTTCTTGGATGCACATGTTTCTACTTTGGGTTTTGATAAATCTAAAGTTACTTGTTTTCGATGCAGGGAAAAAGGTCATTTCAAGAGAGATTGCAAAAATCAAGAGGCTAGTGGAGCAAAGAATCCATTTGGAAAAGATGATTACTATCGGAAAGCCATATATCAACAAGTTGCTCATCAACCGTATCAACAAAAGGATTCACAAACTGCTTATGGGAAAATGATTGAAGATGCAAACAAGAAAGCTTATTATGGTATCATTGATCAAGACGATGAGAAAATGGCTCCAGGATTTAGTTGGGATAAGTTTGTGGATGAGAATGGGGAGTTTAAAGCTTTCATTGCAAAGATAGTTCAAGAACCTGATTTGTTTACAGAATGGATGAAAGCGATTGGTGTTCATGAGAAGAATCAAGAAGAAGAATTTGTTTCATCCGATGAAAGTTCAGAAGAAGCAACTGTTTTTGATCAAACATCATCTGATTCTGGTTCTTCAGATGATAGTTCTGAAAAGACATTAGATTTTAATCAAACACCTTCTGATTCTGGTTCTTCAAATGATAGTTATGAAAAAACAATCGATTTTGATCAAACACCAACTGATGACAGTGGTGATGATGAGGAAGAAAGACATATTAATGTTGCAAAAACTCATTTATCTCCTGAAAGCTTTCAATTTTATTTTGCAGATCGCTTGGAGAAGCTGAAGGAGAGACGGGCAGCAAAAGAACAAAATAAAATGAAGTGTGAAAGTGTTGATAAAAAAGAAGAGATTGTTCAAAATGAAGAAGTTAAAGCTGAGAAGGTAATTGAAGCTGAACCAGTGATAGAGGTTGAAAAAGTCATCGAAGTTGAAAAGATTGTGGAAGTCATCAAGCCTTGCTCAAAGTGTTTGTGATCTTGCAATCAATGTGCACAAAAAGATGAGAAATTGGTTGAGCTTGAAAAGGTGAAAGAACAATTATTGTTCAATCTCAATTATGTGAAAGAGTCGTATGATGTGCTAAACAGAACAGTAACTGGTCTACAAAAGACTAATTCAGAAAGAGAAGATGCGTTGACTATGATGAATGTTGTGATGATGACAAAGCAAAAAGCCATAAATCATTACATTGAGGAATGTGCAAAGTTGCAGCGGGAGTTGGAAAATGAAAAGATAGAAAATGAAAGAATCAGATGGTTATTACAGAGTTATTCTAGTTCTGATTATCTCATTGATTGAATTTATCCAACTGTTGCAGGTTTTGAAGCATTTAAAGATGATGAGAAGCAAAAGAAGAAAGATACTGGTAAGAAACAGAGTGTTAGTTATAACAAGTGTCCGCCTCCGATTTGGGAAGGATATTCTCCTAGAAAACCGAATGAGGAGCAAGTCGAAAAGGCAGTCAATATAAAGTTAAAGTCCGATATAACCGATGAATTACCAGAAAACATTGACGTTGTTTTTACATCGTCTGACACTGATCATGAGTCCGAGTTAATAAAAAAGGTGGTCGATCAGGTGTTGGATACAGATGAGGAGTCGGAGTTAAAGTTAAAGTTTAAGTCAAAGTCCGAGTCTGGGTGTTCAAGTTCGTCCGTTAAAAGTTCGAGTTCGTCGGTCAACAATTCAAAATCGTCGGTTAAACTGGTTTACAATAAAGAATTCCTGTTATCAAAATCTAATTTGAATGACGAAGCAATCAAAGTGGCATATACATTGATTGATTCTGACAAATTATATTTTGATGAGGAATTTCCAATAAGAAGTGTTCAAGTTAAAAAGATCAAAAAGGTTTTTAAACTAACAGAAATCAATATTTCTGAAATAAAAGATGTAAATCTTACTGAAAAACCTAAAAAATACACTTCAAGAGTTCAACAAAAATTAAACAAGAAAAAGGGTTACGGTTCTGGTTCTAGTTCTGGTTTTCATAAGAAACCAAAACATAACGGTAACTTCAAAAAGAAAGGATTAGGATTTATTCCACCAGAAAATTATAAAAATGAAAAATATGTTCAAGATTTTAAATCAAAAATGAAATTTGTTTCAGGGACAAGCTGTGAAGAGGAATCAAAAAGCACATTCTGGAAACAATCAAACAAAGAATTTCTTGCTAAAAAGCAAGAGAATGTGAAGAATGGAGCTAATCAAAGAAAGGAGACAAGAACCTGTTACAAATGCAATGAAGCTGGTCACATTGCATGGAACTGTTCTCAAGCTACAAAAACAAAACAGGAAGTCTCTGAAAAACTCAAAGAAAAAGTTGTTGATAAAACTGAACCACCAACTGAAAGATACAAAGTTTTTAAAAACTCAACATATGAAGTTGGTGAATGTTCGAAAAGATTTTACAAAAGAAGAGTGAATCTTGAAAATCAGAAGTGGGTTGTTAAGAAGTTTGATGTGAAATCTGGTGAATAAATCTGATTCCACAAAATCAGAGGAGCCACATGTTGTTAAAAATGATGAAAACTCAGTATCTCCAATGGATGATGTTCATTTTCCACCATTGAGAGCTGAAAATTTTAAATCAAAAGTTGGGAAATTGAGATCTCGAATCAATTCTATTCTGAGAAGAAAGAATTTGATGTCGAGAAAGCGTTTAATGGAAATGTGAAAAAGATTTTTGGAAAAATGTTTGAGGGAAAGGTTAAAGGGGTAAAAGATTTTTATGAAACAAAGAGAGCATCTTATTACCCTAGTGAAGTTGAGGAGAAAACATCCAAGTTTGGCGAAGCTTGGATGTCTGTTTTTCATAAGTGAAAAGTATAACTTGCCGGAGCTCCCAGGTTGGTAAGTGAGGAGCAGGAATTGGCATCATTCTTGAAAAGGTTTGGTTGGTAAATCAAAAGGTGATATCTTTAAAATTGTTATATTTTGATTTACAAGTGGTTTTGATTGATAAGTGAACCTACATGTGGTTGAAGAAGGTTTTCACTAACAAGTGGTAAATCAAGGACATTAAATTGTACTTGTTTTTTCCTACAAATAATTGAGAAACAATGTGATGAACCCCTAACCTACAAGTGGTAAAATCAACAAAACTTATTTTCCGGAAAGATCATTTTGGTTAATACAAACTTAAATGTTTTGAAATCATTATGAGAAAATAGTTTGTTGTAAGGGGGAGTTCTGATTGTTTATGCCAAGTGGATGGCGATTTGAAGTGATTCGATATCAAGTTGTCAATTTACTTGTATAGTTTGTTTTCAAATTTCCTGAAATGTGTTTGCATTTTAGGGGGAGTAAAAATTTCAGAAAATCCAAAAACATTTGAAAATTTGAAAAAGTAAAAAAGATGATAAAATTCAAAAAATGAGTTTTGTTGTATAAAAGGGGAAATGATAGTACATCAGTGGACGATCACAGCATGCTAAAGAATTGGAAAGTAAAATGTGATAAACGGTCTCACTGATGATGTGCCAGTAGGTTTTTACACATTTAGTAGATTATGACGAGATATAAACCTAAATTTCAAACTTGCTTATATCGTGGGGAACATCTCTCGGATATATGGGTAACCCCCGAAATCTTGTTTGAAAGGCCCCTCTTTCTGAGATACTAGGTCTTTATGCTCAATGATATCTGGGGTATTATCCCGGGACTTCTGATTTTGAGGAAGCAATGGCCTAGTCCCCGGAGAATACTTTACGCTTGCTTGAAATAAAAGCCCACCCTCAGCATAAAAAATGACGAAACATTGAAAAAATATGTAAATCATGTGCTGTTGAAGAAAAGATCCTCTAAAGGGGACCCACCAAAAGTCGAAGCCGTCATCTCTCTGCTGAACGGAAGTTCTGACCTGAGCTCTCATGGCCTTCGCAATTTAACCCCTTACAGATATCATCTGTGGCATACTCACCTGTAAGACTGAATATTGGGATCTGGATACGGGAGTATATTCAAGAGGTGAGACACATGAATAAGTTTAAGTTCTTAACACACCTAAATCGTATCTCGAAGCAGTTGAACTTTGTGTGAGAATTTAAGTGAATCAGTATACTGACAATCTAAGTGAATAGTTTAGAGCTTAAAATGTTTAAAGCTTAACGGTGTTGGTGATTTGTCTCATAAACTGATATGATCCTCTTACACAAACTCACAAAAAATAGTGTATGTAAATACTTCTTTACTACATTTCATTTCATTCAAAAATCCAAAAAGATTTTAGTGTGTTTTAGCATAAATTTTGAAAAAAAATTCAAAAAGATTTTCGACAACTGATGTTGGAGAGCTGACTTTCAAAGTTCCAAGTGCTAAACATGATGAGCATGTGGTGAGGGGGAGTTTGTGTTTAAATGAGAAAAGATTTTGAATATGTGCCTACAAGTGGTCATCTGAAATTGTTTAAAATGATAAATTTTTATGGAAAGATACCTGCAAGAAGTTTATAAAATTTGTCAAATGTTAAATTTGTGAAATTTATTGTGAGATAGAGAATGTGCAGGATATCTGAGTGATAGAGAGCCAGGTTCCGATACCTGAGGACTCTGTGATTTCAACAAGCCAGGCTGTGATCCCAGAAAATCGAAAGGCAGAGTCTGAAGACATCCGAGTAAAGATAATTTGTTCAAGAGGAGTATGTTGGTGCTGATGAAGAAAGAGAGCGTTCAGAATGATAAAGACTGAAGACGTTGAAGACTCGACAATTAAGACTCGTCAACATTCGAGGGGGAGTCTGTTGGTGCATGCGTCTGTCGACTTCGTCTTATATCGAGTCTTGCATTGCTCATAGCATGAAGTCCGAGAAATCAAGACAAAAGCCTAATTCCGCTTGAAGTAGTTCTGGATAATTCCGCGTGGAATTAACTTGTAATTCCGCTTGAGTTGTTAATTTCGCTTGTATGCCTAATTTCGTTTGTAATGATTCCGTTTAAAGCATGTTTCATGCGGAATTAGGGACACTATATATAGATGTGATCTCGTGTCATTTGGTACGAAATGAGGTTGTGTGTTTCCGACGGTGAAGCTCTGTCGAAGTGTCGTCTTGCTGTAAAACTGTTCCAGATCAATATAAACGACAGTTAAAAGTGATATCTTGCTGAATTCAACTCATTATGTCTGTTTCCGCATTTCATTTTGAGTAGAACGCCTCTAATCGACTCGTTTCGGGTCCGAACACGATCCTACAATAATCAACCAAATCCCAATGAGAGATTTAATTAGATTTTTAGAAGATTTGTAAAAATCTTGGAGTGGGGGTCCCATGGGGACGGTCACACAAGGGGGGGGGGTAAGATGAAAATTCAAATGGTAAAGTTAAGTAATAGGGTGTTAAGTGTAAGTGTCTTGTGTTTAAGTGTGTACCATGTCTTATGTAGTATGTTATAGTGCTGGGGAACCAATACTAGCTCAGAAAAAGTGAAACAATGTTTCTGATAATATTTTAGTGTTCCGGGTAATGTCCGGTTGTTCGGTTAAATACCGTTCCGTTAAAGTGCTAAGTTGTATCGTAAAGTGTCCTTTATGTAACTTTTAGTGACCCTTATAATTCCCGACACTTAGGAAAGCATATAGGACCATTTTGCCATATTTTTGCAAGTGACTAGCATATTTAAATGTTGAATTTTTGTTAATAAATGTAGAATTTTGCATTTAAAGTGGGTTTTTAGGCACTTTCCGGCACCTAAGCTATCACCTAGTGACGTAGTTTTATGGTCCTTACTTCTCTACACTCCATACTAGTGTAGTACCTTGTCTCTGGCTCATACTGGGCCTCATTATATAGTCTGTCTATGTGCTGGTATTGTCAGCATGTTTCTGAGTTATCCGCTCACTGTGCTATCTGTGCTTTGTGCATCAAGTTTGTCACTAAAGTTTGTATGTAATAAATGGAGTGATAAAATGTGATGCATATGTATGTATGTAACAGAAATCAGAAAGCAGTTTATTCGTCAGTTGTAATTAAGCACAGTCATTAAGCACAAATTTAATATTAATTAGTTGTACGGATACATGCAAATTTGACGGTTGTCACAATACTATCTCGTTTACATACAACTTTGCTAACCTTTCCATGCTAAAGGTTTCTTTTATAGGTAGAAAATGAGCTGATTTGGTTAATCGATCCACAATTACCCAAATCGCATCATTACCTTTTCTGGTTTTGGGCAACTTAGTAACGAAATCCATGGTTATTAATTCCCATTTCCAAACAGGCATTTCTAATTGTTGAAGTAACCCTGAAGGTTTCTGGTGTTCTGCCTTAACTTGTGAACAAGTTAGACACTTAGATACATATCTCGCTATGTCCTTTTTCATACCTATCCACCAGAAATTATTTCTTAAATCTTGGTACATCTTATTATTTTCAGGATGCATGGTATACCTAGATTTATGGGCTTCCTCAAAAATCTTATTTCTTAACTCTCCTTGCTTAGGAACCCAAATCCTTTTCTTGTGGAATCTCCAAATTCCATCAACTCCTTGTTCTAATTCTTTTATTCGTCCTTTCATTCCTTCAGCATCATCCTTGATTGCTGTTTCCTGAACATTCTTTAATTGTTCCATTAAGTCTAATTGTAAACTTAACCTAAGAGCACGAACTCGTCGTTGTTTCTCATGATACTTACGACTTAAGGCATCTGCAACTACGTTTGCTTTTCCTTCGTGATATTGAATCTCACAGTCGTAGTCACTTAGAATTTCCATCCATCTTCTTTGTCTCATGTTTAATTCTTTTTGCCCAAATATGTACCTTAAACTCTTGTGATCTGTATAGACAGTAAACTTACTTCCATACAGATAATGCCTCCAAATCTTAAGGGCAAAAATTATTGCTCCTAATTCTAAGTCATGTGTCGTATAATTTTCCCCGTGCTTCTTCAATTGCCTTGAGGCATACGCAATTACCTTCTTGCGTTGCATTAATACACATCCTAATCCTAACTTAGAAGCATCACAGTATACTTCAAAATTTTCTGTTCCTTCTGGTAAGGCAAGGATTGGGGTGTTTGTTAACCTTTGTTTCAAAATCCTAAAAGCTTCTTCTTGCTTAGGTCCCCATTCAAACTTAACTGTTTTACAGGTTAGCTTAGTTAATGGCACAACTATCTTAGAAAAATCCTTAATAAAGCGCCTATAGTACCCAGCTAACCCTAGAAAACTTCTAACTTCCATAGCTGATTGCGGGACCTTCCATTTGGTGATCGCTTCTATCTTGGATGGATCCATGTGAATACCCTCGTGATTCACCATGTGACCTAGAAATTGCACCTCCTGTAGCCAAAATTCACACTTCGAGAATTTGGCGTAAAGCTTTTCCTTTCTTAACAAAGTTAAGAGTGCATGTAGGTGCTCACAATGTTCGTCCTGACTTTTGGAATAAATAAGTATATCGTCGATGAAGACAATTACGAATTTATCCAAGTACGGTTTACAGATCCTATTCATCATGTCCATAAATGCCGCAGGAGCATTTGTTAACCCAAAGGTCATGACTGTAAACTCGTAATGACCATACCTAGTTCTAAAAGCAGTTTTAGGTATGTCTTCTTTTTGTACCTTTAATTGATGGTATCCGGAGCGCAAGTTGATCTTAGAAAAATATCTAGCTCCCTGGAGTTGATCAAAAAGATCATCAATCCTAGGTAATGGGTATCGATTCTTAATTGTAACCTTATTTAATTCCCTATAATTGATACACATTCGCATCGAACCGTCCTTTTTCTTTACGAACAACACCGGTGCTCCCCAAGGGGATGAACTAGGTTGTATGAATCCCTTACCGAGCAACTCATCTAATTGCTTTTTCAGTTCTAGCATTTCAGTGGGTGCTAATCGGTAGGGTGCCTTTGCTACAGGTGTAGTTCCAGGAATCAAATGAATTCTACATTCTACTTCCCTATCTGGTGGTAATCCCGGTAACTCTTCTGGGAATACATCTGGGTATTCTGAGACTACAGGAATTTCTTTAAGTTCTTTACCCTTAGTGCTAATGATTACCGAAATCATATACACTACTCAGTGCTTTCGTTCATAACTAGCAACTTTCATTACTGAAATGAACTTCATGGGTTTACGCGGCTTATCCCCTGTAATCCCAATTACTTCTCCGATGGGTGTATAAATCTCTATGGAGTTCTTGTCACAAAGGATTCGAGCATGGTTGGCTACTAACCAATCCATTCCTAACATGACATCGAATCCAGCTAAATTCATGGGTAATAGGTTTGCAGAAAATTTATGACCTGAAAGTTCTATATTTGCTTTCTGCAAAACTGTATTTATGTTAACCGAATTCTCATCGGCTGTTTCTACTGTAAAAACTTGCCTAAGTTTCGTTAAGGGTAGCTTAAGAGCTTGGCAGAATGAAGTATTTATAAAACTTTGGTTTGCACCAGAGTCAAATAAAACTTTCGCGTAAACGTTGTGAACTAAGAACGTACGAGCTATGACGTCTGGGATTAGCTCTGTTTCCTGGGTAGTCAACTGGAATGCTCTTGCATTCTTCTTGGTAGCTCCGTCTGCCAGTTTGGATTTGTTGTCTGCGGGTTTGACCAATTTAGGGCATTCTGGTTTGAAATGCCCAGCTTCTCCATAGTTATAGCAGACCCTTGTTTTCTTTCGGCAATCTTCTTCACGATGTCCTACAACTTTGCAGAAGTTGCAGGTTTCATTACACTTTCCGAAATGTTTCTTTCTGCAGTTCCTACAGAACGGCGGAGTGGAAGATTGCCCGGTTCCTCTTTTCTTGAAATTGCTACTATTACCCACACGAAATCCTTGGGTAATTTTCTGAGCCAATTCCTTCTTCCTATTTTCTTCTCGCGTACGCACCAGTCCGTCTGTCAAAGTGTTGGCTAGTTCCACCGCATCATCGATCGTGCGGGGTCTCGCAGCTTTGACAATGTCACAGATATCGCTAATTAAACCCCAAATGTAGCGAGAAATAAGTACCGGTTCTGGCAAAGCCAGAGTAGGCACTATTCGAGCGTATTCAAAAAACTTCAAAGTATACCCTCGACAGTCAACATTCACCATTCGGTGATTCAGGAATTTGTTCGCCATCTGCTCTTTTTCATATTCTGGGAAGAATTTTCTTTCCACCAGACGCTTAAACTCCTCCCAGCTCATGGCATAAGCCCTGTCGCTTCCTTTGGCTTGTAACACCGTATTCCACCATTCTAATGCTTCTTCCTTGAAAAGGTAAGAAGCATACATGACTTTATCTTCCTCAACACATTTACTTATTTTAATCACCACCTCGGTTTTCTCTAACCAACGCAGTGCAGCAGTCGCCCCTTCGTTGCCTGCAAATTCAACCGGTTTACAGGCAAGAAACTCCTTGTAAGTGCAACCAGGCATTACAGCTTTCATTTTCTTAAGGAGTGGGGCTTGCATCCCATCGTTGTCGTTATTAGTATGGTTGCCGCCTCCGTTTACACTATTACTGAAATTGTCGCTGTGTGTACGTTTGCTAGGAATAATTTGTTGAGGTTCAACTGGATTTCGGGCAGCAGCAAGGATTGCTGGAATAGCATTGGCTATTCCCTGAGCAACGATATTCTCGATATCTTGCCTATTCAGAAATTGATCTTCATGGTTTTGTTCAGATTGGTTAACTTCATTAACGGGTTCATTACCAGCGTGTTCCATCTGGTAATTAATATATATATAAGTGATTAGCAAAAAAAATAATTAACAACTAAACATAACAAAATAATTGCACATAATCACACCAACACGTATAGCCAAAAATGTTGATTTCTCGACTTCCATTTTTATATTATATTATATTATGCATCCGTACACACTTGTTATCTTACAAATGTTTTTTTTAAGTTATTTCATATAATTATATTATTATTATTATTATTATTATTATTATTATTATTATTATTATTATTATACAACCACAGCTTCACAACCATACTATCCTTCATCAGCTGGCACCTCAGAAGCGACGTTCCCTCTCGTCATACTTCCATGATATCTTTTTTCCTATATCCCTAATACGGTTCCCTGCATCAATCAGCTCTTCGCTATACTGGCGGAGTTCAGCCAAGTTCTCGGAGCTCATAGGTGGGTGTAGTGGAGGCTCTGGGTCAAATTGAGGGAAAAAGGTATCAGGGTTATTCAGGAGATTTTGAAACTGCCAGTCGTTGGCCCACCATTCTTCCAGCTCTGCTGGTAGAGGTTGGGAATGGATAAGGGGATCTGGGATGGCTGGTTCCAAATTCACTGGGAGCTGGGTTTTGGAAGGATAAGTGAAGAGGTTTTCATTGGCTGGCCTAAGGATATCATAACTTGCCAGTATACTATCCAACTCCTCCTGTAGTGGCAATTCCTCTGCTTGCCTAGAACTTTCCCCAATCTCTATTCCTTTTCCTTTTCCTTTATCTATGGGATCCTCCGTCTTGGCAACTTTCTTAGTTGATGGTTTCTTCCTGCGTACACGCCTCCAGCCCACAAATCTTCTTTTCTTCTTTGGCTTGGGTTTTTCTGGAGGTTGAGCTTAGAATTCCATAGGTTTATTGTCACACCCCGACCACGTAAAACAACAAATCGTGGCGGGATCGTCGGAGAGTGTTGTAACAGAATTATTGTTTCAAACCATGGATACAAAGAGTTTCGTTTTATTGTATATTAAACATTGTCTTAAAGTTAAACAAGCAAGTCAAACATAGTTTAACATCGTTATTAAATCACTAAGGCCTCATCCAGTCCTAAGTGAGCATCAATCCTATTCACAATCAACACTAAGCAACTTCACCTGAAACATATGTAAAAACAAAGTCAGCAAAGAAATGCTGGCGAGTACATAGTTTTTGTATAAGTATTAGATTCATGGCTCGTTTGTATGCTGAAACAACTCGTACAACTTCGTTAATTGATATTAGAAAACCTTGTTTTGTAAAATGTTTGTATTGTAAATGAATAACCGAGTCAAAATAGATTGGTCATAATTTATAAACCTCGATGCCATGAATCTTAACCCAAAACATTTGTTTATGTAAACCAAATCATAAATCATTCTTGTAATAAAACTCGTATGGTTTATATAGTTTCGTAAACATCGTTGTGTAATATTGTTTAATTCGTTCTCGTTATAGAACATCGTTCATTCGTTTAAATCGTTCAAATCATTCCAAATCGTTCAATTCATTCACTCGTTCAAATCGTTCTCGTTTTAATTGTGAAAACTACTTTTGGTCGTCTCGCTAATAACATTCAAACCTTTGTGACTCGTCCATCGTTCAACTCGTTCTTGCATTAACAAACCTCCAAAGGGTAAGTTAACAATCATCAGATTCAGTCGTTACCCACCTAACCCACACATAACCATGGGTGCGGTCTGATAACGGGATTTGTCAGATCCTATGGTACCATAACCTAATACTGGTCGGCTTGATCAATGCTAATGAATGTCATTTGTTATGTAACTACCACCAACAAGTTCGTTCACATTATCGAAATCGTTATTAGTTTTGTATAAACATCTCAATCGTTTTGAAACCATCGTTAGAATATTGAAATTGTTTTGATACATATGAATCACCCCAAAACAATCGAAAACAGTAAAAAGAGGGGATCTATGTACTCACCTTTGGGTGTGTTTTTATACACAATCCCTCAAATTGTTTATTCGTCCTAAATTAAATAAGAATGATTTAATAATAAAAAAACCCACAAAAATACCGAAGTTTCTCCGATACTTAGAATTTTCACCTAACTTTGAGATTTCTCGAAAAGTTATTATTTTTGATTATTTTGGTGTATTTGTATATATGTACTCGAGCGTAACACACATAATCTTGTCAATACTAACACATGATCATACACATATTGCAAAACACATAGCACATTGTAACACATAAAATAACCCATGAACAACCCATTCTAGTGTATGTTGAAAAACACTTATTTTAGCGTTTCGGTAACATTTTTGGGCGTCGGAAGTCACGTATGACTAACCAAACACCAAGTAAACTTAATATAAGTTAAAATACTTATTTTTATATCAAATATATCAGTTTGGTTACTGATATAAAACAGTTCTGCAAAAATACTCCGAAAAGGCGATTTTTGACCGTTTTACCGCATAGTTTTGGATCAAACATTACCCGAACCATCCCAAATTGAAATGACTTGAAATTTTAACACAACCCATGTTATTTACTGAATAAAATAATGGTTATACTCATGATAGTGCAGGTCTTAAACAAAGCACATAAATCATGCAAATTTCACATATTTTACCACTTTTTAAGCTAGATGTACAACATGCAAAGCTATCAACCTTATGTCAAAGTTTCATGCCATTATAATATACCAAATAAATGTTATTTTTGTGTTTATAACCTGTTCAAAAATGTTTTTGTCATATATCCATTTTTCATCACTTCTTGAGCCTTAAATCAACATATTTTCACATGTACAAGTGCCTAAAGCATACTATCAAAACATCATCATTTTATGTTAATCTAAATGCTTCAAATATGTGATATATTCAGGTTTATTTGCTGAAGTACTTGGACATTTAACATAACATACTTAGATCATCAACCACTTGCATTTTTAACTATTAATCAGGAACAAGCAACAACCAAAACATGTACTTATAAAAAATAAAGCTCAAAACTCATACACCCACATATATATATATATATATGTATATGGTTATACATACATATATACCACCACCATTTTTTTGTATCAAAACCCATTTTTATTTTTTTGATTTCAAGTTTAGTGAAAATCCCAAGATTCAAGAGAAACTTCAAATCATCAAGAACAACCAAGAATCAAAGTATGATTTAAACATAATGTTATACCTTCAAGATTCAAGTAGGTTGTAGGATGAGATTTTGGTGATAGGAAGCTTGAAATCACTTGACAACACCTTGGGAACACCTTTAGATCTTCACACCAACTTGAAATAAGCTTGAAAGGGAGTTTGAATATGAAGAACAAGACTTGAAGGTTTAAAGAAGTGAAGATGGTGAGAGAGAGAGGGTTATGGTTTTAGAGAGAGGAGAGAAGGAGGGATGTTGAGTGTTCTTGGATTGCTTGTGATCTTGTAGGATTATGTAAGATATGGGAAGATGCATGCATTATCTCTTGGCCAATCAAGATAAAATGGAATATTTTCCTAATCTTGCAAAATATTTGGTGGGGCCAACATAATGATGACCGAAATTTGAAGGGGGGAGGGGTTAAAGTGTAACTTTGATTGGTAAATTAGTTAAAACAGGTGTTTAACTGGGTGCCGGGTATTTTATCTAGCGCTTAAATCCCGGTTTATGGCGTTCTAAATTATTTTTATAATTCTATAAAAATAAACCGCCAAAATATTGCTGAAATAAATTTCAGTTGCCGAGATTTGGCTGCGTTGTCTGCGTTTTGCAGTGGAAGCACTGTGTCGCGCAGAAACAAGCGGTACGCGCTTAAACTAAAAAAAATAACGTTTTTAGGCGTTTTAATTTATTTTTCAACACGGACTTGATTAAAATAAAATTTTAATCATAACAGAATATTTTTGGGATTTTAAAAATTATCCAGGCGGTCACCAACGTTCGTTTCGCAGTTTTGTCGTAATTAGTTCTAACGTTCGAATAAACATGTTTTTGCCATACCGAATCCTTCAAAACTTATTTATAAGTTATGTAAAGGATATTTAAGGTATGTTAAGCTTACGTCATAGTTCCGGAGTGTACGTCGCATTAAACTGATTGCGTTTATGCACCAGTTTGCGTATAACCTTCCAGAAAGCGATTTAAAGCTTGAAATCGAAATCGAATCAAATCGTAAAATCATTAAATACAATTACACACATAATAACACCAAAGCACATTGTTTTATTGATAAGAAACATTGTTTTACATTATACAATGATTACAGAGCACAGTTGTCACATTTATCAATGTCGGCACAATAACCTGTAAAGTCTTTGGAAACTTCCACATTCACAGAATAGAGATTGAGATTCTGAAGAGCTTCAGACAACTCATTCATGCTGTTTAGTAGATATGCAAAATGCACACAAAATGCTAAGTTAAAATTTTATAAAATAAATTTCACAGACTAGTATAACTATTCAAGTATCATTGTGCAAACAGAAAAATGGCAAACATTGCAACTTTTGTATATATGTCTATTACAATTACACTGAAACTCAAAATATACTAGGGGTTGTGCATTCATAATTTATTTTAGTTTATCTTCTCTTACTAAGTTGTTTATTTAATGGACAAAGTTTATTTAAAGTTTCTGGCTTGTAGATGGTATGGGTGCTAGTACTAGGTCAGGGTGTTGGTAGTTTAGCTTAATTAAAAGTTAACATTTACTGCTGTAGTGGCTAGCATATAGAGATCTGCCCATTTTTCATCTAATTCGTCTTCCCATGGTGGGTTATTACCTATTTCCTGAGTCTCCTTATTAACCACCACTCCCTTTGGTTGTGACTTCTTTATTTTCTCTTGACTTTTTCTAATAATCCGACTTCTTTTCTTAGGGGTAAGTGGTTTCTGGAACTGTGCCTTACGAACAAATATTCCTTCCTCAGTATCTGCTGAAGTTCCCTTATCTTTTGGTGAACTATCTAATTGACGATAGATGTCCGAAATTCTTTGCTTACCCATACTATAAACTAACAAAACACATAATCACAGGTTGGAAATCAGAAAAATTAAGCATTTCTAAATACTTAACTGGCTTAAATCAGTGGCTCTGATACCACCTTTTTCTGTCACGGCCCCCGGCTCGGTTTGACCCGGTCCAGGAGCCGCGGGACAGAAATCCCATGGTATTTATTTAATTTAGCAGCGGAATTATTAACAGGATTGATTAAAACTTGAAAATGCCCGAATAATTTATTTAATAATTCGGGATAAACCCCGTAATTTACAATAAGGGAATTTCATTGGGAAACCCCTATTTTACAAAAACATGTTTCGTTATTTAATCGAGCCACTTCTCTAAGCTTGTAGTGCTACACGACATTTTTTCCTGGATCACAGCAGATCACCTGAAACATGTTTTAAAATATTTTGTCAGCGGGGAAATACTGGTGAATCATTCATTTTGCACAAATGACACATTGTTATAATTTACAGTATTAAGAGCGATTACAATGTTTATATATCAACCAATTACCCAACGGTATTTGTCACTCGACTCATTTCTGTGACTATGGTCATATCACCCATTGGCTAACTTGTTGTCCAATGGTGACGGTTATCAAGTATTGTATACAAAACCCCACATAGCGGCTGTAATTGAAGACTACAAAGACTTAATCCCTGTAATTATAACTTTGAAAACAAACATGATTTTTAAAGCAGTTTTGGTAAAAAGAGAATGACTCACATTGCAGATTTAAACGGGCGGAGTTTAGCCTACTGATTAGCTTGGTAACCTAATTTAAATAACAATGCACACGAAAACTAGGTTAGTAACTTTAATCCAACTTTTTACGACAACTCACGAGATCAAAACCTTCACAACAAATGACAAAGTGCGATACTTAAACATCCATCGAATTCACGACGAATGACAACGCATAACCCGAGTTTGGGCAGCACTTAAACATCCATTGGATTGGTTTTTATCGATCGGATATTAAATCGTAGCAGTGATCGAGTTATTACCCTGTTAACGTGGCAGCGTTTCGTGATTGTGTGTGTTTTTGGACCATTTAGACGATATCTCAGTGTACGAATCGAATTTTAACGTCGAACCAACGCCAAATTTCAAGTGCCAATGCCTGGGATTTATACTGGAAAAACGGCGTGCCCGCGTGTCACGAGAGGCTCGCGAGAGGTCACTTTTAGCATAGGGTAGCCACATCTGTTACTAGCTTAGCTGAGTTGACCGTTCATTAAAATTCGATTTCCACGTAAAACTGTAAGGATATTACCGACTAGGGAATACCCCCCCTGAGTTTTAGGGGCCCTGATCCTGATTCCGTTTGTTCTGAAAATTTTAGGGGTCATGCAGTATCACTTGGGGGTCTTAATTAGGGTTTCCTATTGGGTAAAATAAGATAAGAAATAGGACTTTTGTTGAGAGTTGTTACATCGGAGGTGGCGGTGGTGTTGGTCGACGATGGCTTCGGTGGTCGGTGACGGTGGTGGCAGGTGGTGGCGGTGGTCTGTGGTGGTGGTGGTCGGAGGCGGAGGGTGGCAACGGCGGGTGGCGGTGGTCGACGGTGGCTGGTGACGGCGACGTCGATGGTGGTCAGTGGCGGTGGTGGTGGGTTGGTGTTGGTGATGAAGGATGAGTGGGGAATGGAATGAAAATATACAAGGGGATGGATGTAATGAATCTGAGGGAATGAAGTGTGTTACGTAATGGGTGGGTGATTTCATTACTTTGACCCATCAAACACATTTTTTCTTTAGCATACCAAACACTACCTAAAAGTTGAAGTATAATTTTATTATTCGTCACAAATTTTAAACATATTTTCCTTTATTTTTTTATTGTTTAACTTAAATTTAACTAAAAAATATTTTGAATTGATTTTCCCTAGCATGATAATATTTTCTTAGTAGATATACGACTCATTTTTTATATAAAGATAGTTTATTTTTATGTAAAAATATTATCTAAGAAAGTTTATAAAACAATTCGCTTTAGTTATTGATTAAAGTGACACAATATCCATAAAATTTAATACTAGTTATCCATTAAAGATGAAACACAAAAAGAGTGTGATAAATGTATTGAGTTTTATAAAAATGACATTTTTTCTTGACACGTCCTTTCAAATGTCATAAAATGGTACTGTTTTTTTAATGACATTAAAAAGACGACACACAAAAAAGAGTGTCATAAATTTATTTCATTTTGTAAACCATGACATTTTTTCTTGACACACACTTTCGAATGTAATAAAATGCTCTTGTTTTTTTAATGACGCTTAAAAGATGACACACAAAAAAGAGTATCATAAATTTATTGAATTTTCTAAACCATGACATTTTTTTTCTTGACACACTCTTTCGAGTGTCATAAAATGAGTGTGTGTCATTGTTCGCATGTCAAGATATGTGAATTTTTTAGTAGTGAATGTTCATGCTTTCCTTGGTTATATACATGTTCATGCTTTCCTCAGTTAAAATATAATGCAATCAATACAACACAATGTAATACGATAGAATCTAATACAATACAATACAATAAGATACAATACAATACAGTACAGTATAATACAACACAAGGCGATACGATATGATATGATAAGATACAATATATTCTGATATGATATAATACCATACAAAAAGATGTGATACGATATGCTATTTTAATAACTCTAAGTATTAATATAGTACTATTTTACTGTTTTTATATTAATTTCTAGTTAGTTATATATGGATACTTGAAAGTTGTTTTATTGATTTACTATATATACATTTTCATGCTTTTCTGGATTAAAGAAAAATTGTAACCATAATGATACAATTCAATGTAATACAATGTAATGTAAGATGTTAGCAATACAATATGATAAAACTCAATGTGATACGGTTCGATACATTATGATACTATATGATTCTATATGATACAATACTATACAAAATGATACGATGCGATAAGATATGATACGATATGATTTGACTAGATACAATACAATATAATATGGCATGATACTATAAGATACGATACAACAGGATATGATGATGCAATGGAAAACAATACAATCACTCGTACAAAAAAACCTTAAATTACAACAATCAAAATTTTTAAATAACGTGGTTCCATACAAAACCGATATATAAAAAACAAAATAACACTGTCATAAATAATATTTTCCTAGGATGTTTGTTAGGAGTCAATTTATTGAAAAAACTTAAAACATGTTGGGTTATATAAGATCTGCTCACTACAAGAAAACTGGGTTTTTAGTACGAGCAAAAGCGTCCTAAAATGCTATTTTATAGGACCTTTCATTTAATAGGACAAACGGTAAAAGCGTTTCATGTAAAGGGGTTGTAATAAGTCCCGGAACTAAAAAAGCGTCCTAACATCTCAAATAAGATTATGAAACCAATTTTATGGTCGCGTAATATGTATTTGAACAACCAAAATAGTGTCCTACTAAAAACATATTAGGACACTTTTACGATGTTCTAACATGTGCTTACATACTTTTAATGTTTTGATACACTTACAAGCTTCCTTAGAAATTAATCGATAGGACCCTTATGATGCAACATTATAGCTAATTTAATACCAAGAAAAGGGTCCTAATATACTAAATAAGATTATGAAACTAATTTTATGGTCGCATAATATGTCTATAGACAACTTAAATAGCGTCATAAAAAGAACATATTATGACACTTTTACAATGTTCTAATATGTGATTACCTACTTTTAATCTTTTGATACACATACAAGCGTCCTTAAAAATTAATTTATAGGACCCTTATGATGTAACGTTATAGCTACTTTAATATCAAGAAAATGGTCATAATATCCCAAATGAGATTATAAAACCAATTTTATAAACAGACCATCAACATACAACATCCTAATAGTTATTGTATAACATCAACTAATGAAAGAATCATTAAATTTCAAATAAGCATGTTCATAACAAAAGCACTAACCATAAATAAGTTATAACATTATCTAACATAAAGTCTTAACATTTAACAAAGAAATTAAAAGCAATTAAAGAAATAAGAAACATAAAATCTTTAGTAATCATGCGTCCTCAATCCTCATGGACTACCTACAAATAAACCATCCATGTATAAGCATTAAGTTCCATGATATTAAAATTATTTGTATCACAAATTTAACAAATACGTACCGAGATGAATGGATAGGGCCATGCGATGGATGCATCAATACAATCTTGAATTGTAGAAAATAAACCATATGGTCTTACCAAGTTTTCATCTTTTTTATTGGTACTTGAACGTTTACCTCACACCATTATGGTCCAATCTCTGGACCACCAACTAGATCATTTGGGTCCAAGCTTGGACCTTTCCTCTTGCTACAATCTCGGTAGAGTTTAGAATGCTTTCGAGGAAAACTTCATCTCCGACATAGATTTCAGTTTTCAACAAATGTTTATTAAATTCTAGTCATAATAGTGCAAAAAATCATTATACAAAAAAATTAATAAAGTTTTACACTAGCAGGCTAACATTTTTATAGAAAAACTAAGAAAAAATGGTTTTTAAAGATTTATATAGAAAAATACCCGTAAACGTTGATGTCCATTGGTTACATTGGGGAAATGTTGTGATGCAAGAGGTTGAACACTGGAACCACCCCTCACCCTTCCATCTATGATACTTGGGCTCGTAACTGGATAAGTTAAAATACAGTCTACAAAGTCCAGCAGTTTCTCTCCCCTTGAAAGCTTCACAAAATAGCTGCCCCAACTACTGCTACATCAAACCACTGCCCTCAAAGTATCAAGTCTAGATGAACAAGTGCTGATGGTCAAAGTGCTGGTCAACAAGTCAACAGTTAAGGTCAACCAAAGTCAAAGAGTGAAGACTAGAAGTCCAAGTCAACAAGTCAAATACAAAAGTTTAGGATTTCTGGAAGTGCTGGTTTCCAACCAGTAGTTCTGTGAGATCTAGTTGTTCTCCCTAAACTTACAAAAGAGCACCAATTCAATGTAACAGTGTAACAATCTAGAAATTTCACAACTGCTTGCAGTTACATCATTTAATGAGGCTGTTGAAGGTCGCTTTCAAGATGACGTCCTCAGCAGTTCACACTTCCTGTATATATTTTGTTTTTTCTTTGTAATTGTTAACACTAAGATCCTAGAGCATAAAACTTAGTGAAAGTGTGTTCACCTAGTGAGGGGGAGTAATGAATGTAACTTGTGATTGTATTACATCATTGAATTCAGTATATGAATCATTTGCAATCATTCCCTATTTCATCCGTGATAGTTTGATGTATTTAGTTATTATTGTTTGATTGAATTATTGATTTGATTAACTATTTTACAAGAAAAACACAGACTACGCGCACACACACACACACACACACACAGACACACACACACACACACTAAGATTGATAACTGTTTGAGTGATCAAAGGATATTGAATTATTGATTTTATTAACTGTTTAATTGAATCAAAGCAAGGTTAACTGAATTGACTTCATCGTTGATTCAGATGATAATCTAGCTCAAACTGATAACTTATTGAGTGATCAAGGATATTGACAAGAATTAGACCAATCAGTTTAACTAGTCATTTTTGATACTCTGCTCTCTGAATTAAAATTCAATAGAACTCAGAGAGATGTCAATCACTCATGATCCTCACAATACCGGATTGGCAAACAAGCCTCTAATGCTCGTTCATCATGAATTTAAAATATAGCTGTCACACCCAGACTTTTGAGGAAGCGTGATTATGTGTGACTTGCTTAATATCATTGCATTCAACCATAACAAACCGCTATATGATAAAACCAAGATGTTCATCCGTAGATAAGTTTTAAAACATTACAAACAACATTGTTTTAAAATTCCAAACGCAGACTTCATGTTTAAAACACAACACCAACAAGGTTACAAGTTCCACAAGGACTTAACAAAAGATAAACAACTAGGCTTTGATCCATGTATCTTATCCAAGATAAAATACATAACCCAAACCCTTCGACTTCGGATGACATCTTTGATTGGAAACATGACTTGAAAACTTCAGCGCCCGCCAGATCCATACTTAGTTTCCTGAAATACATGTAGTTTGAAAACATCAACAAAAGTAGAGCGAGTTCATGTGTTTTGTATGTGAGCTCGAAATTATCTTTTTAACCATTGTAAGTATGTATGTATTCGTAAAACCCCGTTATGAAAGCAACAAGGAAACAGATCAATTAATGGTTTGCAAGGCCATTAACATGTGTGCAACGGCGTAGGAAGGCTCAAACCTAGCAGATTTTGTACCGGGCTTCCGGCTGGAAGACATAGTCACCTCATGGGCCAAATCCCGGTCCTCATGGGTGTGGGCTCGCTACACCCAAATAGATCTATTACGCATGTCTCTCGGTCCTTATACGAGGATTAATGGTCTTAAGTGTGCGCCTACCTATTCACATGATCTAACAGTTCATTCCTTAGCTAACCATACCATATGTAAACCTTTGTAAACATTTTGTAACATGTACTTCACCCCCGAAGTTATAAAACCAAAAAACAGTTAAGAGAAAAGGGGGACATAAACTCACAGTTTTGCGTCTTGTACCCAATGTAAACCAAAGCTGCTACTTGTGTGCACGACTACCTACAACGTACTACGATTTATTAGACAGGCGGGTCGTGCCTTGACTTAGTCTTAATTAGTGTCTTTGAGTTACGTTTCTTTGTGTCATCAATATTATTCCAAGTATATAATTATTTGTTAAAATAATAAATATTTTAACTTAAAATACATTTATTAAAGTTTGGAATAATTGTTAAAATAATATATTTTAACTCGTCACATTTATGTATTTGTACATGTAATATTTCCCAAGGATGAGTGTATTTATACCCGTATCTTAAACTTGTATATTTTTGCCAAGTGTCGGTGGCGTATTTCGGTGCGTTTATACGTACGAGAATACTTTTTATTGTGTTTATTAAGTATTCTGATACTTAATTTTTGTGTTAATTTTTTCGGAATAATATTTCTAATAAAAATTCGCCATTATATATTCTAAAAATATATATCTTAAGAAATCTTACATAGAAAAATTATCTATAATTTTCCCTTGGCAAAAATAATTGTATTTTCATTTAAACCTCAAAAATAATATATTTTCAAGTTTAACTTAGAAAATATATAAATCTATTTTTCACTAAAAAATAATGTATTCCATATTTATTTAAGAAAAGATATATTTTCTCCCAAAAATAATATATCTTCTAATATTCTCAAGAAAAATATATATGTTTTCTTTTCCAAAAATAATATATTCTCTTCTTGTCAAAAATATGATATAATCTTGTAGTAATTTTAAAATCATATTTTTGTTTTCTTGATCTCCAAAATACCATTTACCAAAATGTACTTATGAATTAAATTCCGGAATATTTTTGCGGGTTATAATCCTTGTTCGGTTTCTCCAATATTTTGGGTAAAAATTATATATTCATTACTTGGAATTTTGGTGATATTTTGTATTGTAATTTCTTGGTATTTTGGTGAGTTATATTATTTCAAGTCCTAAAATAATATAACTAATATACATAACATACAAATAATCACACACATGGTGACATCTAAATAAATGTTCTCCTAAATACATATTTAATCACTTTTATTGTCAAAAACCAACCTCCAATATTTTATAATTTTTGTAATAAAATTTATGGCAAACTTTGTATATAAATCATGGTTAAAATACACTTATAAATATTTGTTTAAAAATATTTTTCGAAGTGTTTAATTTCTAGAAAAATTTTGCCATAATTTCCCCTAAAAATGGAGGTTTCCATGCTTTCAAAGCATATCATTTTCTTTTCTAAATCATCACAATCAACAACAAATCAACTAACACTTACCAATTTGCCAAAATCAAGCCATAATCACTACTTCATGAACTTGAAAATTTATAAAAAAATTGTAATAACTTACTAGTGTGTTTAGTAGGCTTAGTTACCCTTTAAAGTGTGATTATTTATTTAAAAACATCATTTTTGAAGGATTTAGGTGTTTACAACTTGTAGATCGTTTTTCTAAAAATATTTCTTCTTGAGTTTTTTCTTGTTAAATACATGATCCCACACTTGATTAACAACTAAAAATGTGGTTAATTTCTTTAAGAACCAAGTTTATGTAAATATTGTATTTTTAACTTAGTTTCTTGAAAAAAACTATTCTTAAAATCATATGTTTACAAGATTTTATATTCACTTTGATAATCATTTTTCAAGAAAAACAATTTACACTTCAAGTTCATGCTTTACATAAGGATGATCACTTTGCTCTTACAACATAATCATCCTCTCATCTTGCTATATTATGTCTTTAATCACCATCTAGCAAGATCATATGACGTTTAACATCATAAACAAAAACAATCATCAATCAAGAAGCATAACAACACTTAACAACATGATTTCTTATGATTTTTAAGCTTATGTTTAAGTTTCATGTTCATGATTCATAGTGTTCTTCATGTTAAGTTACTTGTATCATTCTTTAACCAACTAAATAAGATGTAAAATGGAGTGTAGATGATCTTACTACTAGCTCAAGGCTAGGGATGATCACAAGATGAAGATGAGGTGGTTAAAAGCTTGTATGAGAGGTCCTTCAACTTCCAAGAGTTCCTAGCTTCCTTGTAGTGCTTCTTACACCTTTGAGTAACAAGAGAATGGATGGAAGTTGGATGGAAAATGGTGGTGGTATGTGGTGTGGTTTTTGACCGTAAGTGTGGGAGAGGGGAAGAGAGAGTTGTGTTGGTTTGTTTGAAATGAGAATGAGGAGTTATGAACTTTGAGTTTTACTTATAATCTATCAACACAAGTTTGTCTAGTGGCTTATATGTTTAGTAAAGTTGTATACATGATCTATTAAAATAACAAAATAAAATCACTAATGGGCCATGCTTGTTGGCCGTGAATAGGTGGGGGGTATAGATTAGGGCTTAATGTCTAGTTAGATCACTTAGTTGAAATCTAATTGTTATAGTTAGGTTTTTAGTTAGTAAGATGTTATATAGTGTGTTATGATGTTCGGGGACCATAACTAGCTTAGAAATGTCAAAACAATGCTTCTAGTGAAAATTTGGTGTTTCGGGTAGTGTCCGGTTGTTCGGTTGGTTACCGGTTCGTTAAGGTGCTAAACTATGAAATTTAGTGTGCTTTATGTTACCTTTTGTGTCAGTTTTGATTCCTGACACTTAGGAAAGCATTCTGGACCATTTATCCATATTTCTGCATGATATTAAGTTGCTTAATTGCTGAATTTTGCTGAATTCTGAAGAATTCTGCAGTTTATGTGAGTTTTAGGCACTTTCCGGCACTTAAACTATCACTAGGAAGGCAGTTTTATGATCCTTACTTTCCTACACACTATACTAGTGTAACTCTTGGTTTCTGGCACATTCTGTATCCCATTACTATGTCTGTCTATGTACTGAACTCCGTCAGCATTTCTCTGATTTATCTGATAACTGTGCTATCTTTGTTTCGTGCATCATTTGAATCAATAAAGTTTGCATGCAATAATGATATATCATTTGCAACATATGATGCACATGTATGTATGATAACAATAATCAGAAAGCAATTCATGTCATAAATTGTAATTTAGCACAGTCATTAAGCACTAATCATTGTCTAATAATTGTACGGATACATGCAAATTTGACAATTGTCACATTCTCCCCCTGTTAAGAAAATTTCGTCCTGAAATTTTAAGCTTCACTATTAGCTGCAGGGGAGTTGGGGAACAAATGTGGGTATTTTGCTTTCATACGGTCTTCACGCTCCCAAGTAAACTCTGGGCCGTGAGGTGCGTTCCATCGAACCTTGACAAGCTTAACACTACTCCTCCGAGTCTTGTTAACCTTCCAATCTGTAACCTCAATGGGTTCTTCGGTGAAATGGAGTGTGTCGTCAATGTGTACTTCACCCGCAGGGATGACGACCGTCTCTTGAGTTGGACTTTTCTTCAGATTAGATACATGAAATGTATCATGAAAACCATTAAGTTTTGCTGGTAGCTCCAACTTATATGCCCCTGAACCAACCCTTTCTAGAATCCTGAATGGCCCGATATATCGTGGGTTTAATTTAGCACGCTTCCCAAAGCATGCCACACCTTTCCAAGGTGAAACTTTTAACAAAACCATATCACCCACTTCAAATCCCAAGGGTTTTCGTCTCCGATCCGCGTAACTCTTTTGTCGATCACGAGCCGACTTGATGCGCTCTCGGATCTATGTGATCTTATCAGTCGTTTCTTGGACCAGTCGGGACCAACCATCTGCCTGTCACCGGCATCTGTCCAACATAACGACGAGCGGCACTTACGTTCGTAGAGAGCCTCGAATGGTGCAGCTTGGATGCTTGTATGGTAGCTTTTGTTATAGGAGAACTCAACCAAAGGCAGGTGAGTATCTCAACTGCCACCTAAATCCACTACACAAGCATGTAGCATATCTTCCAACGTATGAATCGTTCTCTCGCTTTGTCCGTCCGTTTGCGGGTGAAAAGTTGTACTCAGATTCAACTGAGAACCAAAAGGTTCTTGAAAGGATTGCCAAATCCTTGACACAAACCGTCCATCTCTGTCCGATATTATCGAGATAGGCACTCCATGACATGCAACTATCTCCCTTAGGTAAAGCTCGGCAAGCTTACTAGTGTTATCCTTCTCTCTAATCGACAAGAAGTGCGCAGACTTTGTCAAACGATCTACGATTACCCAAATTGTAACATGACCTATGGGAGTTCTGGGCAACATGGTTATGAAGTCCATAGAAATCTGCTCCCACTTCCACATGGGTATTTCTGGTTGTTGCAGAAGACCTGAAGGCTTCTGATACTCGGCCTTCACCTTGGCACAAGTCAAACACTTTCCAACGTACGTAGCAACATCACCCTTAAGTCTTGGCCACCAATAATAATCCTTCAAATCTTGGTACATCTTGTCCGACCCTGGATGGATCGAGTACCTCGATTTATGAGCTTTATAAAAAACAACCTCTCTAAGACCACCAAAAAGCGGAACCCAAATGCGTCCCATAAAATACAAGGTTCCTTCCTCGTTGGGTACCGGCTATTTCTCCATTCCTCGGAGTTATTCATCCTTAATGCTTTCTTTCTTAAGAGCTTTTTTCTATGCAGCACGAATGCGCAATGAGAGATCTGTCTGAATAATCATCTCTAAAGCCCTAACCCTTATGGGCTTGATCCTTTCTTTTCGGCTTAAGGCGTCTGCCACCACATTCGACTTTCCTGGATGATACTTGATTTCGCAGTCATAATCATTTAACAACTCAACCCATCGTCGTTGTCTCATATTAAGCTCCTTCTGGTCGAATATGTGCTGAAGGCTTTTGTGATCCGTAAAAATAGTACATTGAGTACCATATAGATAATGCCGCCAAATCTTCAAAGGAAACACCACTGCGCCTAACTCCAAATCATGCGTGGTGTAGTTCTTCTCATGGAACTTTAATTGGCGTGAAGCATAAGCGATAACCTTTTGTCGCTGCATTAGCACACAACCTAATCCCTGATGCGAGGCATCACAATATACCACGAAGTCGTCGGTGCCTTCGGGTAGGGATAATATAGGTGCATTGCAAGGCTTATTCTTAAGCAGCTGAAAAGCTTCTTCTTGCTTGTATCCCCATTCATACTTCTTATCTTTTTGAGTGAGGGAGGTTAGCGGTTGAGCGATCTTGGAGAAATCCTCAATGAACCTGCGATAGTAGCCTGCTAAACCCAGAAACTGTCGGATCTCGGTTGGCGTCTTTGGAGTTTCCCAGTTCTTGATTGCCTCGATCTTGGTGGGATCCACATGAATTCCATTCTCGTTTACCACGTGACCGAGGAACTGTACCTCACGTATCCAAAACTCGCACTTCGAGAACTTGGCGTAGAGCTTCTCTTTCTTTAGCAGTTCTAAAATGGCTTTGAGGTGCTGCTCATGGTCTTCTTTCGTTCGCGAATAAATAAAAATATCATCGATAAATACAATCATGAATTTATCGAGATATGGCTTGCAAACTCGGTTCATCAAATCCATAAACACTGCCGGCGCATTTGTCAACCCAAATGGCATCACTAGAAACTCGTAATGTCCATAACGAGTTCTGAAGGCAGTCTTCCGTATACTCTCTTCTTGAATCCGCAGCTGGTGATAACCCGATGGAAGATCGATCTTGGAATAGTAACTTGATCCTTGAAGTTGGTCGAATAAATCATCAATCCTTAGCAAGGGATACCGATTCTTGATGCTTAACTTGTTTAGCTCTCGGTAGTCGATGAACATACAAAAACTACCGTCCTTCTTTTTGACGAACATCACTGGAGCTCCCCAAGGTGAGAAGCTTGGCCATATAAATCTCTGAAGGTGCAAGTCGATAAGGTGCCTTGGCTACAGGCGCAGCGCCTGGAACCAAGTCAATGCGGAACTCGACTTGTCATTGAGGAGGTAATCCTGGCAAGTCTTCGGGGAAGACCTCAGGAGATATGCCCTTACCACAGGGATATCCTCGAGCTTCGGTTCTTCGGCCTCTTTGTCCACGACATGAGCTAAGAAGGCAACACATCCTTTACGCAAAAACTTTCGTGCCTTCAAACAACTGATAATTCGTAGCGGCGTATCCTGCTTCTCCCCATGAGTCACGATCGTCTCTTCATTCACCAACGGGATGAGGATAACCTTCTCATGGCATACAATCTCAGCTCGATTACTCGACAACCAATCCATCCTAACTACGACGTCGAAGCTTCCCAATTCAACTAGCAGAAGATCTAACGAAAACTCACGCTCTCCAAGCTCTATAACACAGTCTCTAATCACTTCATTAGCTTCTACTAGCTTCCCATTAGCTAGTTCTATCGAGTATGGGATGTCTAACTTACTTGCTACTAAACCAAGTATATTCTTAAACCCTAGAGATACGAAGCTATAGTCGGCACCGGTATCAAATAGCACAGATGCAAAATGTCGATTAATAGGGAACGTACCAGTGACTACGTTCGGATCCTGGCGAGCTTCCCTAGCTCCAATGTTGAAAACTCTTCCACGAGCTTGGTTATTCTTTGGGCAGTCCCGCTTAAAGTGCCCTACATCACCGCAGCCATAACAACCTTGGCCGCGTCCATTCCCATTTCCACCTTGACTGTTGTTATTATTTCCTCCGCGGTTACCATTTCCCGCCTGGTTTCCATTTCCATTCCGGTTTCCATTTCCTCCCTGATTTCTGTTCCCATAACTGTTTCCACCACGGTTGCCACTGCCATTACCATTTCCCTCTTGCCCACCGTTTCCACGTCCGTTTCCATACCAGCAGGTCTCCTTAGAATGACCAACTTTTCCACATGTCTCACATTTCCCAACTCTGCATTGGCCAGCATGATGAAACTGACATATTCACATTTGGGCAGAGTGCCCATATACCCTTTTCCTCTGCTCTCAGCATTTGCAGCACCAGTCCTGACCTCGGCTGGTGTGTTAGAATCTCTCCGTTTGTTAGCATTATTGTTCCCTTGGGTACCCTTCTTGAAATTCAAAAACTTCCTTTTGTTTTCTCCAGACGACTCTACATGAGTCTCTTTCTTCTTGGTCTCAGAACTTGCAAACTTTCCCAGACGGATTGCTTCTTTAGTCAATGCCACACTCAAGTTGATGGCCTCGGCAATTGTTGGAGGCTTAGAGGCAGTCACCATGCTCAGTATCTGAGGTGCCAAACCCCAGATGAAACGTTTGATCCGCTTAAACTCTGGTTCTACCAAATAGGGGACAACACGAGACAAATCATGAAATCTCTGCACATATTCTGCTATCTTAGGACCATCCATTTTCAAATTCCAGAATTCAGTTTCCAATTTTTGAATTTCTACCCACGAACAATACTTCATACGCATCAGCTCTTTCAACTCATCCCATGTCAGAGCATACGCTGCAGCCTCACCTAGAGTCTGAACCTGAAGGTTCCACCATGACAAAGTCCCATCTAGAAACATTCCAGAAATGTACGTGACTTGATGCTCTGGTGCACATTTACTCATCCGCTGAACATAATCTGTCTTCTCGACCCATCTCACAAAAGCTACGACACCTCCAGTACCGTCGAAGTTCAGAGGCTTGCAGTCCAAAAACTGTTTGTAGGTACAACTGTTAGGTGGGTTATTCCCTGAGGTACCCCTGCTGTGTTCGGAGCATAGGGCCCCGTGGTGTGCGATGGCCTGTGAGATGCGTTCCTGTAATTCTGCCTCGGTCGTCAGCAGCGGGTTGTTGGTATCGGTGTTCCTTCGCGGCGGCATCTTCCTTCTAGGAAGAAGATCGGATGGGTCAGGTCTTATTCATTAATTAAATATATAGTACGTATAGATAATAGCAAGCAATCATAGCAAGCAATCATACAACAACACAATCATAGCATAAACATGTAAATCAACAATGTGTTTATAGTGAGAACATGACGATTGAGCTTGCATAAATCATCGACCACAGTTGCATTGTTTACAAGTGTATCTCATCAAAAGGGACACAGGGTCACACTATCCTTGTCCAATAAGTCTGTCAACATACATAAATCACATGGTCAAAAAGCGTCTTCAAAAGTCTTCACAATCTCGGCTCAATAGTGGTGCTCTCACCAAAAGTAATGCAATCTGCATAAGACCAAAAACCAACTATGCTGATGGTGGAGGAGGAGGAGGGAAGAAAAGCAAGCTGCGAACATGCGCAAGCTCCTCCTCGAGCTCATATACACGACGAAGTAAGTAACTGATCTGCTGCTCGACAGTAAGAAATCGAGCATCAAACTCTGGAAAAGGCGTAAGAGGGGCAGGTGGATGTGCAAAAGGAGACGGTGATGAACGTGGAGGAACAAAAGTAGGCTGACATGGACACGGTAGGCGACGCGGAGTCAGCTCAAGCTCCAAGACTCTACGACTCATAATCTCAAACTGAAGCTGAAGCTGAAGCGATAAAAGCAACTCATCCCGGTTATAACCAACAAAATGAGAGGGATGATAGGGGTCTGAAATCGGCATAGAGTATGGTGGGAACCATCAGAATGGCTCATCAAGTGGTGAAGAAGTGAAGGGAGCAAACGGTGCAGCCTGAGGGATCTGAGGAAAAGCTGCTGAAGCAAAATGATCGTCACGCGGGGTGCTGGTCTGAAGTACCTTCCCCTGGAAGGGGTGCAGGGACGTCCTGAAGGAAAACGATAGGTAAGTCAGTGCGATGGACATCAGACTCTACAGGAGGGAGAGGAGCAACATCAGTGGGTGCGGGTGGAAGAATAAATGACTCAACAAAAGGAGGGTCAACAGGTGTAGGATCTAGGTCAGGAATAAGGGGTGCAATGTCTGGTAAACCAAAAGGAATAGGGTCATGATCGGGTATCGGCTCAGGATCAGCAGGTGTAACATCAGGCTGATCAAAAGAAGCAAGATCTGGCTCAGGACCAGGCTCGGGGTCGTGTGGAGGAGATGGTACGGAAGACATAGCAGTATCATCATCAGAATCAGTAGCATAACGCTGTAATCCGATCGCCTGTAAAGCTGAAGACGTCATAGACTCAAAGGAGTCTGAAACGGAGTGCAAACTAGAATAAGAGGATATCTCAACAACAAGAATCTCAGGAGGTGGGATAGCTACAACATCCTCATCTATCTCTCCATCACCTAGGCGTTAACAGGAGGACCATCAACAAACAAATCAATGTCATCATCAAACAAATCGTCAAAAGGCCAATCCTTGGGAGGAATGACCACGAGAGGAGTAGGATCGAGGATTGGAGCCACGATGTGCTCACCATCGGGATGACCAACGATGATGTGATTCCGCAGAACTATCCTTAGTTTTAGTTTAGATTAACTTTTATGCTTTCTAGTTTAGATTTAATTTGCAGGAATAAAACACACTTAGGATGATGGAGGTTACTAAGGGAAACTTGAACCCACACCCGATGCACAAAAGCAGAGCCTCCCGATAATTTTTCTTCATTACAGCAAGATCAACACGGGGCCGTGTTCAGCCAACACGCCCCGTGCTCATGGTTCTGCAGAAAATGCCCAGTTTAGGTAACTGGACACGGAGTCGTGTTCACTGAACACGCCCCCGGGCCCAGCCTTCTGTAAACTATGATACTGGCAATCTGAACACGGGGCCGTGACCGGATCAACACGGCCCAGGTGCCCACTAACATAAATTTTTGCTTTTAAACACCTTTTTACACATTCAATCAACCTAAAAACTTATTTTTGGGACACATTGAGGACAATGTGTAATTTAAATGTGAGGGGGATTCTAAAACCTTGAATTTTGCAACTCCTAATAACAATCCTTACACAAAACTCTATTGGAACCGCTAATCACCCGAATTTTTTTTCAAAAAACTTTTCATTTGTTTTACTTGTCTTGGTTTAATTTGGGAATAACAAGTTCTAAAAAGGTTATATTTTTACAAATTTACAACCGATAGCGTCATGATAAAAAGAACCAACATAAGAAATTATGAAACGGCATGATAAATCTAGTTAAAATTTGATTATATATACTTGATCACATAATAAACCCATTCCCACAAAAAGTGAGTTTTGAGCCTTTATTGAGCATACAAATACACATCTTTAGATTAAATGCTCATCTTCCGTTTCTTGTGTGAATAGCCGCTTGGTTTTTTACGACTCTAGAACTTTCCATGACGATACATTCCCGGTCTTTACCAACTTAAACCCAAGTAAGTAAATGATGGAGGCATTAGGACTAACCCTTTTTCTTTTCAACACCATTATTTTTCACTTTTTCTTACCACCTACCCAAAATCCCCCTAGTTAACTCCTTTGAGCCTAAACCTTTTCGTTTCTAAACCCACAAAACAAACACCCTTTACCCACCAAAACCTTTTTTATTTTTAACCCTTTATTTTAGTAAAAAGCTCGGTTTTTCGTGTGACATTCATTATCAAAAAAAAAAAAAAAAAAAAAATAAAGTCTGGCAATAAATAAACAAGTTCCTCAAAAGAAACTTTGTTTGAATAAAAGTCACAAAAACAAAAAGTTTTACGACGACCGACTCTTTTTACGCTTTTAGCCCTTTTTACAAACCACTAACCCAAAACCACCTACCTTTAACCCAAGCCTAACCCTTCCCCAAGTCCTCTTGATATTTACAAAGGTGTATAGTTAAAAAGGAGGAGGATTGATGTAGGATCGGTTTGTGACCCAAACGAGTCATTCAGAAGAGATTTTATCCGTTTCAGAGGCGGAAACTAAGAAACGAATGTAGAAACAGCTTGAATATCACTTTAATCTTCTAATGTATTGATTTAACAACGATTACAGGCACAAAATATACCGGTAGCACTTCGGTACACTCTCTAAGATCTTTCCTCTGTTCACTTGAAATGAACACATGACATGCCTATATATAGTGAATGCTTGACCGCTTGAAAATGACACATACTCATTCAAGCGGTTACACTCAAGCGGCCAAACAATTTCAAGCGAACAAAACAATACTATTTTGTCTTGTTGTGTAGAGAACTTCCATGATGCTATAATGATGTCACTTGTGTGATGTCATCATCAGGAATGATGACATCATGCTTGTTTAGATCCGCAACGAAACCAGAGACACGATATAAGACGAAGACGACAGATGTGTGCACCAACAGACTCCCCCTCAGATGTTAAAGAGTCTTAAGTGTCGAGTCTTCACAATCTTCAGTCTTTATCAGTCTGAATGCTCTCTGAAATATCTCACAGTGTAAGCATCCTCAAACTTTATCTCCTTCTCCTCTTCAGCATCAACAGACTCCTCACGAACAATCTCTACTCAGATGTCTTCAGACTCCCCCTTTCGATATGTTGAGATCGCAGTCTGGCATGTTGAAATCACACATTCTTCAGGTATCGGAACCTGTCTCTCTATCGTCAGGTTCAAGATCGAAACCTGGCTACACCTGCACATCCTCTACCTCACAATAAATTTTCTGATGATAACTTGTAAAACAATCTCACCATCTAATGAACCATTTGCAAAAATTAATCATTTTTCTTTTCAAAACACATTCTCCCAAACCATTTGTTCATCATGTTTAGCACTTAGAATTTTGAAAATTAGCTCTCCAACATCAGTTGTCGAAAATCTTTTTGAATTTTTAAAAAATTATGCTAAAACACACTAAAAATCTTTTTGGATTTTAAGATATTAAGAAATGCAGTAAAGAAATATTTACAAACAATATTTTTGTGAGATTTGTGTAAGAGGATCATATCAGATTTTGACAAATCACAAGTACCGTTGAGCTTAGTTACACGTTAAGAATTAAACAATTCACTTAGATTGCCGATATACTGATCCACTTAAATTCTCACACAAATTTCAACTAATTCAGGATATGAGTTAGGTGTATTAAGAACTTAAACTCATTCATGTGTCCCACCTCTTGAATATACTCTCGTATCCAGATCCCAATATTCAGTCTTACAGGTGAGTATACCACAGATGATATCTGTAAGGGGTTATAAATTATGAAGAATCATGAGAGCTCAGGTCAGAACTACCGTTCAGCAGAGAGATCATGATTCGACTTTTGGGTGTGTCCCCTTTAGAGGATCTTTTTTTACAACAGCATTGATTAGCAATTTTATTGTCTTGTCATTTATGCTGAGGGCGGCGCTATCTTTCAAGCATGCGGAAAGTATTATTCGAGGACTAGGTCAGAACTTCCATTCAGCAGAAGTCCCGGAATAATACCCCAGATATCACTGAACATAAAGACCTAGTATCTCAGAAAGAGGGACCTTTCAAACGAGATTTCAGGGGTTACCTATATATCCAAGTAGTGTTCGCCACAAAATAAGAAAGTTTGAAATTAAGTTTATATCCCGAAAAAGCTTACTAAATGTGTAAAAACCTATCGGCATATCATCAGTGAGATCGTTTAACGCTATTGAAACAATACAATTCTTTAGCATACTGTAACTGTCTACTGATGTACTATCATTTACTCTTCTTTGACACAAAAACTCATTTTTGATTTTATCATGTTTTTGTCTTTTTCAAATTTTCTAATGTTTTTGGATTTTCAGAAAATTTCTACCCCCCCTAAAATGCAAACACATTTCAGGAAATTTGAAAATAAACTGTACAAAAACTTGACAACCGATATCAAATCACTTCAATTCGCCATCCACTTGGCATAAACAATCAGAACTCCCCCTTACACAAAACTATTTTCTCATTATGATTTCAAAACACTTAAGTTTGTTTTAACCAAAATGATTTTTCCGGAAAATAAGTTTTGTTGATTTTATCACTTATAAGTTCGGGGTTTGGTTCATCATATTATCTTTCAAAATACCAATTGTAAGTATGGTCCAATCAAGTTCAACCTAATGACCTTGATTAACCATTTGTAGGGAAAAACAAGTACAACTTAATGTCCTTGATTTACCACTTGTAGGTGTAAACCTTCATCAACCAACTTGTAGGAATATCACATCTACACAAAATCATTTTACCAATAAAGATGCCAATTCCTGCTTCACACTTACCAACCTGGAAGCTCCTGCAAGTCACACTTAACCTGTAAAAATTTAACTATTTTAAGATTCAATCACACAATCAATTACTAAGAAAGATGGCGATTCCTGATCCACGATTACAAACTTGGGATCTCCGGCAAGTCAGATTGTTTAAGGGAAGAGAATTTCCACCCAAGTCTGACCAGCCTTGGGTGTTTTTAATTCTTTTAGCTCTTGTTCAGTAGGGTTGTAAGTTGCCTTTTTAGTTGCATAAAAATCTTTAACCCCTTTTACTTTCCCATCAAGCATTTTCCCAAAAATTTTCTTAACACTTCCATTAAATGTTTTCTCAACATCAAATTCCTTCTGATCAGCAAAGAATTGATTTGAGATCTCAACCTTACCAACTTTCTGTTTAATCTTTTCAAACATCAGTGATGGAAATTCATCATCATTCACTGAAGATACAGAATTTACCTCTTTTACCTCACCTTGTGGCTCTTCTGGCTTTGTGGAACCAGATTCATCGCCAACTCTTACATCACCTTTCTTGACAACCCACATTTGGTTATCTTTTGCTTTCTTTTTGTAAAAATTCTTTTTAGAACATTCACCAACCTCATAAGTTGAATTTTCAAACATTTTGAATTTTTTCGGTTGGTGGTTCAACATCAACAACTATTTCTTTTAGTTTTTTAGAAACTCCCTGTTTAGTCTTAGCATTTTCAGACAGTTCCATTCAATGTGACCAACTTCATTGCATTTGAAACAGGTTCGAGTCTCTTTTGGATGAAACACTCCAATTCCATTCCTTTTCTTCTCAGTAAGAAACTCCTGGTTTGATTGTTTCCAGAACAGTTTCTTCTGTTCATCCTCAGCACTTCCACCTGAAACAAATTTTGTGTTTGGTTTAGAAATTTTGTCATTTTTGTAATTTTTAGGTGGAATAAAACCTAAACCTTTCTTTTTGTAGCTACCATTATGGTTTGGTTTCTTTTGAAAACCAGAACCAAAATTGTAACCCTTTTTCTTGTTTAATCGTTGTTGTACTCTTGAAGTGTAATTTTTAGGTTTTCCAGTAAGATTTAAATCTTTTATTTCAGAAATCTTAATTTTTGTCATTTTGAAAACCTTTTTGATCATTTCAAATCTAACACTTCTTATTGGAAACTCTTTATCAAAATATAATTTGTCAGAATCATTTAAAGTGTATGCAACTTCAAATGTTTCATCATTCAAATTAGATTTTGATAACAAAAACTCTTTACTGTAAGCCCTTTTAACCGACGACTTTGGACTGTTGACCGACGAACTTGAA
Organism: Helianthus tuberosus; assembly: GCA_030545235.1. NCBI lineage: Eukaryota > Viridiplantae > Streptophyta > Magnoliopsida > Asterales > Asteraceae > Helianthus > Helianthus tuberosus. The sequence goes on along the minus strand of CM060414.1, from coordinate 60,509,239 downwards.
CTTCCAGACCCAGACTTTGACTCAGACTCCTCATCTGTATCCAACACCTGATCGACCACCTTTTTAATTAACTCTGACTCATGATCAGTGTCAGACGATGTGAAAGTAACGTCAATGTTTTATGGTAAATCATCAGTTGTATCGGTTTTTAACTTTACATTGACTGCTTTTTCGACTTGCTCCTCATTTGGTTTTCTGGGAGAATAACCTTCCCAGATTGGAGGCGGACACTTGTTATAAGTAACACTCGGTTTCTTACCAGTATCCTTCATCTTTGGCTTTTTATCATCTTTGAATGCTTCGAAACCTGCAACAGTTGGATAGATTCAATCAATAAGATAATCAGAACTAGAATAACTCTGTAATAATCGTCTGATTCTCTCATTTTCAATTCTCTCAGTCTCCAACTCTTGCTTCCACTTTGCACTTTCTTCGATGTAAAAGTTAATAGCTTTCTGCTTCGTCATCAATGTTGCATTCATCATCGTCAAAGCATTTTCTCTCTCAGAGTTAGTCTTTTGAAGACCAGTTACTGTTCTGTTTAAAACATCATACGACTCCTTCACGTAATTAAGATTGAACAGTAATTGTTCTTTTATCTTCTCAAGCTCAGCCAGCTTTTCATCTTTTGCTGCACATTCCTTGCAAGGTTCCAAACACTTTGTGCAAGGTTTGATGACTTCCACAATCTTTTCAATTTCTATTATCTTCTCAACTGCAACAACTTTCTCAGCTTCAGTCATCTTTTCTGTTTCACCTTCCTGCTCAATCTCAACAGTCTCCTCAGCAACACTTTCAGAATTCATTTCTTTTTGTTCTTTTGCAGCCCGTTTCTCCTTCAGTTTCTCCAAGCGATCTGCAAAATAAAAATGAAAACTTTCAGGAGAGAGATGAGTTTTAGCAACATTAATATGTCTTTCTTCTTCATCATCACTACTGTCATCAGTTGGTGTTTGATCAAACTCTACTGATTTGTCAGAATTATCATCCGAAGAACCAGAATCAACTGGTGTTTGATCAAAAACAACTTCCTTTTCTGAACTTTCATCACTTTGTGAACTTTTATCTGAGCTATGTGAGCTTTCTTCAGATGTAACAGACTCTTTCTCCACATTCTTCACAGTCTCACCAATAGACTTCATCCATGTGGTAAACATATCTGGTTCTTTCAAAATTTTAGCAATGAATGCTTTGAACTCTCCTTTATCATTCACAAACATATCCCAGCTAAAACCTTCAGGCAATTTTTCATCATCTTGAAAATTCCAGTTAAAATTCTCTTGATTCCCCAGACATGCTCTTTTTGAATCTTCTATCACCTTTCTACCATGAGCCACTTGTGGTTCTTGTAGTTGCTGTTGACCAACTTGCTGATATATGGCTTTCTGGTAATAGTCATCTTTTCCGAACGGATTCTGAGCTCCACTGGCTTCTCTGTTCTTGCATTCTCTTTTGAAATAACCTTTCTCCCTGCATCGAAAACAAGTAACTTTAGATTTATCAAAACCTAAAGTAGACAAATGTGCATCAAGAAAATCATTTCTTCCAGTAATCAGCTTGAACTTTTCAGCTCTTCTAAGGACACTAGCTAGACACCATTTGATGTCCATTAGTTCCATTTCTTCGGCGTCTATCTGATCGTAATCCTCTTTTGTGAGCATAGGATTCCCGATCCGCCCTACAACCAAACCTTCATAAGATAGCAATACAGAACCAAGTAAAGCCATGTGATCTTTCGCAATCTCTTCAGAAAAACTTTGACCATCTGGAAGATTCAAAGCAATATTGCATTGTATAACATAACCATTTCCTGTCTTTGTGCTTTGAGAATGAAAGCTTGATGTAGTATCTTTTGGATTGACACTCGGGTATGAAGAGAAACCACTACTGTTTTTAGAACTTTGATCAACTTTTTCAGATGAATCTCCAGCACTAAATGCAGTTTGGATTTTCGGGCTTCTTTCAACTTCTGGAACACTGCCTTTGTAATACATTTTTACATCCTGTTGACCACTTGGACTGTTCATCCTCGCGATCTTTTGCTGTTCCAAATCTTGACCCTCAATCTTCTCAATAAACTGAGAAATCGTTAACCCATCATAAACCCCAGTGTTCTTCAGAATCATCAAATATGTGCCCCATTCTTTTTGTGGTAAAGCGTCAGCTAACTTGTCTACCCATTCTTCAGGATCTTTTGTTATACTAAGCATCGACATAGATCTCACCAAGTGGCAGTATCTTTCAATTAGCTTCTTTGTATCTTCGCCCGGTAAACTTGTGAATAGATAAAATTCTTTCTTAAGCAGTGCCTTTTTACTCTTAATCATTTTCTCACTACCCTCAAATTTGATTCGAAGAGCATCCCAAATTGATTTCGAAGTTTTGTCATGCTGAAGCAGTACAAAGATGTCTTCTTTGATAGCTTGTTGAAGTAGACTGATCATCATCTTTTCAGCTCTATACATTTCACGTTCTTTGTCATTGAACTCTGAGATTTGTTTTATAACTTCCAGCTCAGTCCGTGGTAGAACATATCTCTTCAGAATGCACTCCCAAGATCTCAGATGATTAGCTTGTACCCAGTTTTCGAACCTATCTTTCCATCCATAATATTCCTCAATACTCATTAGCTTCGGGGGTTTCTGAGTAGTTCCTGTTTCGTTTTCCAAATTCATGTTCTGAGCAATGACAGCTGGAGTAGTCGGAGTGGCAAACGCGTTGTAAAAATCTTCACTCATGATTCGATATCGAAGAATTTCTCAAACAAGCTTTCAAATGAACTAGTTCACCTTGTAGAAATATACCTGAAACAAACAAACAAACAATCAGTTTAAACAGACAGAATACGTAAAAATGTGTAACGATTGAATCGATCTAGGACTCGTGACGAAAATTTGTGGACTCGTTTCAATGAATTCTGCAAACTGAATGAATGAACTAGATCAAATGCTCCACGAAATATGGGCTTCCAAAGGACTTCAATTGGACCGAAACACTATAATAACAACCAAACTGTGATTGGGCCGTTAAAGATAATGATACTTGGGCCGTTGAATTACTTGGGCTGACAACACACTTAATAATCTCACCAAACTTGACTTTAGTGGGCCGAAGATATTATCTTTCAAAAAAAATCTTTGATTGAGCCGCTAATGATGATTGGGCCAAATACCGATTTACTAAGACTGTTGTCAAACTTCGATTAGATCACATGTGGTGTATTCAAAATACTTTTGCCAACAACACTATTAACCAACTTAATTTGAATGTGGCCGACACCTTTAACTTTCTTCACATGCACATGAATAAACTTTATCTTTCTTCACATGCACATGCAACTTGAATTAAAAGAACCGACAACTTTCAATGATGATTTCTCAATTCCCATTGGATCTTTAATTCCACTAAACCGACCAACACTATTTAATGATCACATGTACACATTTGATCTTATAAATGTTCAATAAAATGTAGACTTCACATGCAAACTGACACAAGTACTCGTGATTTCTTGTCCAACTTACTGACACCTTGTTTAATGCCACACTAAAGCTGGCAACAACACATGCAGATCGACAACATTCTTTAAAGTTTCACACTAAAGCTGACACCTCGTGATTTCATGTGCTCATTTCAAGCGGTTCAAACAATGTTTTCAAACGGTGTACTTTGAAGCGATCAGACATTTTCAAGCGAGCAGACTATTTCAAGCGAGTAGACTATTTCAAGCGGACTCACTACCCTTAGTTCGCTTGAAAAATCAATGACGTCAGCAAGTTTGAACATATTTCAAGAGAGCAGATGATTTTAACCAGTTTTTAAGTTGATTTTAGTGCTGAAACTTTCCAGGATTTGTTAATACATGATTACGCACAAGAAGTGTGAATTTGAGCCGATTTTAGCCGTAAAAATTTTTAATTTTGAAAAAGAATGGTGTAGAAATCAGAAATAGTGATGAAAACGAGCTGTTTTGACAAAATCTCTTCCTCCTGAGCTCTGATACCACTTGTAGGATCGGTTTGTGACCCAAACGAGTCGTTCAAAAGAGATTTTATCCGTTTCAGAGGCAGAAACTAAGAAACGAATGTAGAAACAGCTTGAATATCACTTTAATCTTCTAATGTATTGATTTAACAACGATTACAGGCATAAAATATATCGGCAGCACTTCGGTACACTCTCTAAGATCTTCCCTCTGTTCACTTGAAATGAACACATGACATGCCTATATATAGTGAATGCTTGACCGCTTGAAAATGACACATACTCATTCAAGCGGTTACACTCAAGCGGCCAAACAATTTCAAGCGAACAAAACAATACTATTTTGTCGTGTTGTATAGAGAACTTCCATGATGCTATAATGATGTCACTTGTGTGATGTCATCATCAGGAATGATGACATCATGCTTGTTTAGATCCGCAACGAAACCAGAGACACGATATAAGACGAAGACGACAGATGTGTGCACCAACAATTGATTGCTTGGCAAGCATATGGTAGAAGTAAGTTCCATGCCGGTCTCGAGTGTTTCACAAAATATATCTTCGGCCGAGTGTTGAGTGATCTCCCGTGAGGTATGTGAACTTGTATATAAATGGAATTTTAAAAAGGCATGTTATGCCCAAATAAGTAATTTCTCTTATGAAACGTTCAAAATAAATAATAACGAATAGGATTGTAAATAACATAAAAATAAAGCCTAATAAAGATCTTGGATTCCCAACACTCAAGACAAGCCCAAAACTTCTCTTCTACCCATTCCATTTGGGAGTGTAAGCCACACTATAAAGAGTTTTGCTTGATGACAAGCAAAGATTCAAATGTGGGGGTATTTGATGTGTGTAAAATGCAACATATAAATTACATCAAATGAGGCATAAAACTAACCCTTTTTTTAGTACTAATGTTGGAAAAAGTGTGCTTTTGTCTTCCTTTTGTATTTTCAGGATTAAATGAGCGCAAATGAACAAAAGAAGCAAATATGTAGCAAAATCTAACATAATTACAAGAAAAAGGATAAACGTGGCATGCCCGACCCCTCGACAGCATCTTCCCAAGCAAAAGCAAGCAAACAGAAGGCTGAACAAGCTCCGTGCCCAGCGGACACGGGGGCGTGCTCAGGTGTCTGCAGAAAAGACAAAGCTATAGAAGCTTCTATTTCCCGACACAGGGGCGTGCCCAGCTCAACATGGTCGTGGTCAACGCTAAGATTCGCAGAATCCAAGTAAATCTTGATAGTACAGATACGCTTCTGCACACGGGGCCGTGCCCAGTGGACACGGGGGTGTGTGGAGCTACTGCAAACAAATTATAATATATAAAGAAAGAGAAAGTGGATGGACACGGGGCCGTGTCCGGGCTTCTGTGCAGGCTATAAATAGAGGTGCTTGGTTCACTTCCAAAGCATCCCTTGGCAAACCACATCTCTCACACTTCACCCACACTCCACCCCCATCACAACCTACATCCACCACCATCATCCATCATCCATCATAGAGTGTGTGTAGCAGTCTTGGGATCCAAGATTGATAGTAAGAGTTCTTGACAATCAAAGGCCATGTTTACCTAAGTCTCTTACATCACTTGGTGAAGACAAGCATTTAGTGTAATACTTTTGTTTTGTTTTATCTTTTAGCACTTTTTATTTGGTTTTGTATTAATGACTTTAATAACTAGTTTCTTATGTTGAAGGTGAAACTTCCTTATCATTTGTCCGTGGTGTCTTGGCGTTATTTTACTGTCTATATAAAATAAAAGATTTACACCATTCATATCTCTACGGTCTATATAGAGATATGTTAGCTACCTGGTCGGGGGTTAAGAGAATGGTTTGGTAAGGTTCTTGCCTTGTTCAGTGTATAGATCCTGCAAGGACCTGGGTCAAGCTTACTAGGACCTCCTTCAATACCCACTGGTATTGGATGGCGGGGGTGCGAATGGCTTGATCCCCTCATATGTAAACTATTATTAATACATTAATCCGGCTACTTGGGATTGTATCCCTGCTGACTCAAACCACTTAGCCGAGGGTAACGTCACCTTCAAAAGAGGGGTGATGTGTGTAAAATGCAACATATAAATTACATCAAATGAGGCATAAAACTAACCCTTTTTAGTACTAATGTTGTAAAAAGTGTGCTTGTGTATTCCTTTTGTATTTTTAGGGTTAAATGAGCGTAAATGAACAAAAGAAGCAAAAATGCAGCTAAATCTAACATAAATACAAGAAAAGGAACAAACGTGGCATGCCCGACCCCTCGACAACATCTTCCCAAGCAAAAACAAAACATCAGAATGGGCACGGGGGCGTGCCCAAGTGTCTACAGAAAAGACAAAGTTGTAGAAGCTTCTATTTCCCGACACGGGGGCATGCCCAGCTCCACACGGCCGTGGTCAATTCTAAGATTCGCAGAATCCAAGCAAATCTTGATAGTACAGATACGCTTCTGCACACGGGGCCGTGCCCAGCGGACACGGGGGCGTGGTCAACTAATACAAACAAACTGCATTAAATGAAGAAAGAGAAAGTGATGGACACGGGGCTGTGTCCGAGCTTCTGTGCAGGCTATATATAGGGGTGCTTGGTTCATTTCAAAGGCATCCCTTGACAAACCACCTCTCTCCCACTTCACCACCATCACAACACCCACATCCACCACCATCATCCATCATCGATCATAGTGTGTGTGTAGTAGTCTCGGGATCCAAGATTGATAGTAAGAGTTCTTGACAATCAGAGGCCATGTTTGCCTAAGTCTCTTACATCACTTGGTGAAGACAAGCATTTAGTGTAATACTTTTGTTTTTTAATCTTTTTGCACTTTTTATTTGGTTTTATATTAATGACTTTAATAACTAGTTTCTTATGTTGAAGGTGAAACTTCCTTATCATTTGTCTGTGGTGTCTTGGCGTTATTTTACTGTCTATATAAAATAAAAGATTTACACCATTCATATCTCCACGGTCTATATGGAGATATGTTTGCTACCTGGTCGGGGGTTAAGGGAATGGTTTGGTAAGGTTCTTGCCTTGTTCAGTGTATAGATCCTGCAAGGACCTGGGTCAAGCTTATTAAGACCTCCTTCAATACCCACTGGTATTGGATGGCAGGGGTACGAATGGCTTGATCCCCTCATATGTAAACAACTATTAATACATTAACCCGGCTACTTGGGATTGTATCCCTGCTGACTCAAACCACTTAGTCGAGGATAACGTCACCTTCAAAAGAGGGGCCTACCGCATTACGCATTAATAACTTAATTAATTATCTTCCAATAATCCAACCCTTTAGGATTGTATCCTTGCTGACTAAAACCACTGGGTTGAGGGTAACGTCACTTTCAAAAGAGGGGCCTAGTACTATAACTAAGATAATCTCTTAAAAAGTGCAAAAGTGTGGAAAACATCAAAGGTTACACTAAAGACGAGTCAGATCCAAGTGATTCATCTTGTCTATCTTTTTTATTTTTATTTGTTGGTGCACACATCTGTCGTCTTCGTCTTATATCGAGTCTCGGGTTTCGTTGCAGATCTGAACAAGAGTGAAGTCATCATCAAGAATGATGGCATCACAACATGATAACATCACGTGATATTGCATGCAAGCATGAAACAGAAAGTTGAGATTGTTTGAACATGTCATTCATGAGTTTCGCTTGAAAGTTATCTAGAAGGTTTCGCTTGAAACTTTATTAGGTTGGTTTCGCTTGAAGTGTCAAGCATAGTTTCAAGCGAAAGTCTAAGGCTATAAATAGGGTTGTTGTCATTTCTTTTGTAACAGAGTTCTCAGAGTGATACCGAGGTGCTGCCGGTTTATCCTTTGATTGTAAACATTGTAAAATCAATATACAAGAGGTTTAAAGTGTGAATCAAGCTGTTTTCACATCCGTTTCTTTGTTTCTGCCTCTGAAACGGATTTGAGCTCTTCTGAACGACTCATTCGGGTCAAAAATCGATCCTACAAGTGGTATCAGAGCTCAGGAGGAAGAGATCTTGCCAAAACAGCCTGTTTTCATCACTTTTTCTGATTTCTACACCATTCTTTTTCAAATTTGAAAAATTTTCATGGTTAAAATCGGCTCAAATTCACACATATTATGCGCAATCATGTTTAACAAATCCTGGAAAGTTTCAGCTTAAAATTTGAACTAAAAACCGGTAAAATTGTCTTTCGAAGTGGTTCCGCTTGAACGAGTGTTTTGTGGTTTCGCTTGAAATCTGAGGTTTCGCTTCAAAATGGTCTGAGTTCGCTTGAAACTGGTCTGAGTTCCGCTTGAATCTGACCTCTCGCTTGAAATACGTGTTGGTCTCACTTGAAAACAATGACCGCTTGAAAGTGCTTGAAAGTGCATCGTGTTGTGTGAATTAACGTGTTTTTGTGTCATATTCATGTGATATTATCATTTCGGGTCTTGTAAATTGAAGTTCTGGTTGCATCGGTTTGATCATAGTCATCAGAGTTACATGTGAGTGTTGTCGACAGTCAACTACTTGGTCTACGTGATAATTCATTGAAAGTTTGTATTAAAAGGATAAAGGGTTTGTCGGTTATTGCATGTGAAGTGATAATAGAGGTTTGCGGTCCAATCAGTTTTTGGTTGAACAATTAAACTTGTTGGTTATTGCATGTGAAGTATTAGTGTGGCCCAATCATATTCATTTAAAAATTGTGTTGTCAGCCCATGTGAATATGTCATCGGCCCAAAGATCAAATTTTAGTTAATGATGATGGCTACATGTGAAGTCAGATTGAATGAACATTGTGTATTAAAAGTTGTCAGTCATGTTTCTTGAATTCGCTGATTAAATCATTAGCTTACATGTGTTTCATATCTTTGGTCCAATAGGATAAATGGTTGTCTGCATTTTTGTTTGGCCCAAGATACATTTTTTTAAATGCCCAAGATATATGATGGCGGCCCACGTGAAGTAATTGATTGTGCATGTGTAATATCATCAGTCATTTAATTGTTTGTATATGTTGCGGCAAAATAGAATGAAGTGATAAGTTGTGTGGTCAGGTTTGAGAGGCCATTATTGATGTGTGTATGAGATATAATAATTGAAAATCAAAATTCATAGTTGAAGTAAAAGAGACAACTGCCACCTGTTCAAACAACATAAGCATTTTGTCGTGTAGTGTGAGTTGATCGAAAAACCAAGTCCGCACAGTTTGGAGTTCAAAGGTCTCAAAGGGTCAGGTCGTTTGAATTTGATCCGGGTCATAGCAGTCCGCACAGTGTGTCAACCTTCAGTCCGCACATAATATTCATCAATTCGAGTATCAGTCTTATTCTGTTAATTGATAATTCTTTAAACTGATTGTGTTTTTGTTTGTTTGCTTGACAGGTGTTTTACGAGGTGAACCAGTACGTTTGAAAGCTTGTTTGAGAAATTCTTTGATACCGAAACATGGATTCTTAATTCTACAACGCATTTGCTTCAACCCCAATTACTCCGACTACCATTGCTCAGAACATGAACTCGGAAAACGAAACCGGAACAATGCAAAAACCCCCGAAACTTATGGGAATGAAAGAGTACCATGTATGGAAGAATCGGTTTGAGAATTGGGTTCAGGTAAACCATCTAAGAGCTTGGGAAAGTATTGAAACAGCATACATCAGACCACAGACTGCTATGAATGTTGATAAAATTATCTCAGAGTTTTCAGACCAAGAGAGAGAGAGAATTATAAAGGAGAGAAAATGATGATAAGTTTGTTGTAGCAAGCTATAAAAGAGGATATATTTGTTTTGCTTCAGCATGATGGAAATGCATATTCGATCTGGAAAGCTCTTGAGAAGAAATTTGAAGGAAGTACAGAGATGTTACAGAGTAAAGCAACGTTACTGAAAAAGGAGTTTGAGTTATTTACTAGCATGCCTGGTGAAACTACAAAGACTCTCATTGAGAGATACTATCATCTTGTGCGCACCATGTCTCAGTTGAAGATTACTAAAACTCCAGCAGAATGGGTTGAAAAGCTTGCTGATGCTTTACCACAAAAGGAATGGGGTACATATCTCATGATTCTGAAGAATTCTGGACAGTTTAGCAGATTATCGATTGGCCAGTTTATTGAAAAACTGGAGGCACAGGATCTTGAACAGTAGAAAATTGCAAGAATGAACAGTTCAAGCCATCAACAAGACATCAAACTGTACTACAAGGGAAATGTTCAAACTGTTGAAGCAAGTCCAAAGATCCAAACTGCATTTAGTGCAGGAAATCAATCTGGAACAGGCATTCAAAGTTCAGTAAACACTAGTAGATTTTCAAGTGTTAATCCTCCAAGTGTTCAAAGTGCGAGTGTTGGTAATGGGCATATGATTCAGTGCAATGTGGCATTGCATCTTCAAAATGGTCAAAACTTTTCTGAAGAAGTTGTGAAAAATCATATGGGCCTATTGGTTACTGCTTTGGAATCTTATGAAGGTTTGATAGCCGGAAAGATTGGTAATCCGATGCTAACAAAGGAAGATTATGACCAAATAGATGCAGAAGAGTTGGAACTTATGGATATAAAATGGGCTTTGGCGAGTGTTCTGAGAAGAGCTGAAAAGTTTAAAATGATTACAGGACGAAATGACTTTTTGGATGCTCATCTTTCAGCTTTAGGTTTTGATAAATCTAAAGTTACTTGTTTTAAATGCAGGGAGAAAGGTCATTTCAAGAGAGAGTGCTAGAACCAAGAAGCAAGTGGAGCAAAGAATCCTTTTGGAAAAGATGATTACTATAGAAAGTCTATATGTCAACAAATCACTGTTCAACCACATCAACAAAAGGATTCTCAAACTGCACATGGAAAAATGATCGAGGATGCAAACAAGAAAGCTTACTATGGCATAATTGATCAATATGACGAGAAAGTGGCTGATGGTTTTAGCTGGGACAAGTACATTCCAGCTGATCCTAATGTTAAAGCTTTTATTGCTCAGATTGTTCAAAAACCAGAGTTGATGAAGGAGTGGATGGCTGTGATGTCGGATGATGAGGAGAGTCAAGATGGAAAATCTGTTTCTTCAGAAAGCAGTGATGATGATGAAGAGCTTGAACAGATAAATCTTGGAAAAACACATTTATCTTCTGATAGATTTGAATTTTATTTTGCAGATAAATTGAAGAAGCTCAAAGAGAGAAAAGCTGCAAAAGAATTGAAGGAAGTTAAAGTGATTGAGAAGATAGTTGAAGTGGAGAAGTTAGTGGAAGTTGAGAAGATTGTGGAGGTAGAAAAGATTGTTGAAGTCATAAAACCATGTCTTACATGTTCAGTATCTTGCAAACAATGTGAAGAAAAAGATGAGAGTTTTAGTGAATCGGAGAAGATGAAAGAAAAGTTGTTGTTTGATGTGAAAAATTTGAAAGAATCATACGATGTATTAAATAGAACAGTGAATAGTTTGCAGAAAACTAAGTCAGAAAGAGAAGCTGCTTTGAAGATGTTGAATTCAACAATGATGTCGAAGCAGAAAGAGACAAATTTTTACATCGAAGAATGTGCTAAATGGAAGCAAGAGTTGGATGGTGAAAAAGTTGAAAATGAAAGAATCAGAAGATTGCTACGAAGTTATACAAGTTGTGATTACATAATTGATAGAATTTATCCTACTGTTGCAGGTTTTGAGGCATTTAAAGACGAAGACAAGAAGTCAAAGAAGAAAACGGATACTGGTAAGAAACAGAGTGTCTGTTATAATAAGTGTCTGCCTCCAATTTGGGAAGGGTATTCGCCTAGAAAACCGAATGAGGAACAAGTCCAAAAGGCAGTTAATCTAAAGTTAGAGTCCGAGTTAACCGATGTATTACCAGACAACATTGACGTCACGTTCACAGCGTCCGACACAGATCATGAGTCCGAATTAATAAAAAGAATGGTCGATCAGGTGTTGGATAGGGATGAGGAGTCAGAGTTAATATCCGAGTCCGAAAGTTCGTGTCAGTCTGTTGGAAGTTCGAGTTCGTCCGAAAAAAGTTCAAAATCATCAGGAAAACGGGTTTATAGTAAAGAATTTTTGTTGTCAAAAATCTAATTTGAATGACGAAACATTTGAAGTGGCATACAATTTGAATAGTTCTGACAAATTATATTTTGATAAAGAATTTCCAATAAGAAGTTTTCATTTTGACATGATCAAAAAGGTTTTCAAAATGACAGAAATTAATATTTCTGAAATAAAAGATTTAAATCTTACTGAAAAAACTAAGAAATACACTTCAAGAATTCAACAGCGTTTAAACAAGAAAAAGAATTACGGTTCCAGTTCTGGTTGTCAAAAGAAACCTAACCGTAATGGTAATTTCAAAAGAAAAGGTTTAGGTTTTATTCCACCTGAAAATTATAAAAATGAGAAAATTTCTAAAAATACAAAATTTGTTTCAGGTCCGTCTGCTGAAGAGGAAAAGAGAAGCGCATTTTGGAGACAATCAAATCAAGAATTTCTTGCTGAGAAGAAGAATAGTGAAGTTCATCTGAGAAGAGAAACAAGAACCTGTTTTAGATGCAATGAAGTTGGTCATATTGCATGGAACCTGTCTGCTGAAGAGGAAAAGAGAAGCGCATTTTGGAGACAATCAAATCAAGAATTTCTTACTGAGAAGAAGAATAGTGAAGTTCATCTGAGAAGAGAAACAAGAACCTGTTTTAGATGCAATGAAGTTGGTCATATTGCATGGAACTGTCCCAAAGCAACCAATATGAAACAGGGAGTCTCAGATAAACTTAAAGATATTGTTGTTGATAAAACAGAACCACCAACTGAAAGATTTAAAGTGTTTAAGAATTCAACATATGAGGTTGGTGAGTGTTCGAAAAGGTTTTACAAGAAAAGGGGAAATCTTGACAACCAAGCTTGGGTTGTTAAGAAATTAGATGTAAAATCTGGCGATGAATCTGATTTCACAAAGTCAGATGGGCCACAGTCTGAGATTAAAATTGATGAAAACTCGGTACCTCAAATGGATGATGGGAATTTTCCACCATTGAGAGCTGAGAATTTTAAATCAAAGATTGGAAAAGTTGAAATCTCAAATCAATTTTATTCTGAAAAGAATGAATTTGATGTTGAAAAAGCTTTAATGGGAATGTAAAGAAAATTTTTGGAAAAATGATCGATGGAAAGGTTAAAGGGGTAAAGGAATTTTATGCTACAAAGAAAGCAACATACACCCCAACCAAAGAGGAGTTGGAATCACCCAAGACTGGTCAGGCTTGGGTGGACATTTTCTTTCATTGAAAAACCTGACTTGCCGGAGATCCCAAGTTTGTAATCGTGGATCAAGAATCGGCATCATTCTTGTTAAACTTGTTTTTGTGTAAGATTTTAAAATTGTCTAAATTTTTACAGATTGAGGAATTGCCGGAGCTTCCAGGTTGGTAAGTGTGAAGCAGGAATCGACATCTTTATTGGTAAAATGATTTTGTGTAGATGTGATATTCCTACAAGAATGGTTAATCAAGGTCATTGGGTTGAACTTGATCAGACCATACCTACAAGTGGTAATTAGAAGGAAAATGTGATGAACCAAACCCCTAACTTTACAAGTGGTAAATTTAACAAAACTTATTTTCCGGAAAAATCATTTTGGTTAAAACAAACTTAAGTGTTTTGAAATCATAATGAGAAAAAAGTTTTATGTAAGGGGGAGTTCTGATTGTTTATGCCAAGTGGATGGCGAATTGAAGTGATTCGATATTGGTTGTCAATTTTTCTTGTACAGTTTGTTTTCAAATTTCCTGAAATGTGTTTGCATTTTAGGGGGAGTAAGTTTTTTTTTAGAAAATCCAAAAACATTAGAAAATTTGAAAAATACAAAAACATGATAAAATCAAAAATGAGTTTTGTTGTGAAATAGAGGAAATGATAGTACATCAGTAGACTGTCACAACATGCTAAAGAAATGTAAAGTTAAATTGTGATAAACAATCTCACTGCGGATATGCCAGTAGTTTTTTGCACATTTAGTAGATTGTGACGAGATATAAACCTAAATTCAAACTTGCTTATGTCGTTGGGAACACTACTTGGATATATAGGTAACCCCTGAAATCTCGTTTGAAAGGTCCCTCTTTCTGAGATACTAGGTCTTTATGCTCAGTGATATCTGGGGTATTATCCCGGGACTTCTGATTTTACGGAAGCAATGGCCTAGTCCTCGGAGAATACTTTTCGCTTGCTTGAAATATAGCGCCGCCCTCAGCAAATTGATGAAACAATAAAATTGATAGTCATTGCTGTTGTAAAAAAGATCCTCTAAAGGGGACACACCAAAAGTCGAAGCCGTCATTTCTCTGGGTATACGGAAGTATCGACCTGAGCTCTCATGGCTCTCGCAATTTAACCCCTTTACAGATATCATCTGTGGTATACTCACCTGTAAGACTGAATATTGGGATCTGGATACGGGAGTATATTCCGAGGTGGGACACGCGATTGAGTTTAAGTGTCTAAGACATCAATCCGTATCTCGAAACAGTTGAACTTTGTGTGAAAATTTAAGTGGATCAGTATACTGACAATCTCAGTGAATCGTTTAGAACTTAAAATGTTTAAAGCTTAACGGTGTTGGTGATTTGTCTCATAAACTGATATGATCTTCTTACACAAACTCGAAAAAATATTGTTTGTAAATATTTCTTTACTGCAATTCATTTAAATCAAAAATCCAAAAAGATTTTCAGTGTGTTTTATCATAAATTTTGTAAAATACAAAAAGATTTTCGACAACTGATGTTGGAAAGCTGATTTTCAAAATTCTAAGTGCTAGATATGATGAACAAATGGTTTGGGAGAATGTGTTTTGAAAAGAAAAATGATTAATTTTTTAAATGGTTCATCAGAATTTATCATTGATAAATCATTCTGGTTTAATTTGAGAGAGAATCTAGGTTTATAAATTTGTTAAATGTTAAATTTGTGAAATTTATTTCTGGGTTAAGAATGTGCAGGTGTAGCCAGGTTTTGATCTTGAACCTGATGATAGAGAGACAGGTTCCGATACCTGAGGACTTTGTGATTTCAACATGGCAGACTGCGATCCCAGCATATCGAAAGGGGGAGTCTGAAGACATCCGAGTAGAGATTGTTCGTGGGAAGTCTGTTGATGATAAAAAGAGAAGAGAGAAGATTTGAGGATTCTTACAACGTCAGACACTTCAAAGATTTCGAGAGGACTGATAAAGACTGAAGATGCGAAGACTCGACACTTAAGACTCGTCAACATCTGAGGGGGAGTCTGTTGGTGCACACATCTGTCGTCTTTGTCTTATATCGAGTCTCGGGTTTCGTTGCAGATCTGAACAAGAGTGAAGTCATCATCAAGAATGATGACATCACACATGTGACATCAATGATGACATCACAACATGATAACATCACGTGATATTGCATGCAAGCATGAAACAGAAAGTTGAGATTGTTTGAACATGTAATTCATGAGTTTCGCTTGAAAGTTATCTAGAAGGTTTCGCTTGAAACTTTATTAGGTAGGTTTCGCTTGAAGTGTCAAGCATAGTTTCAAGCG
Source organism: Helianthus tuberosus (assembly GCA_030545235.1). Lineage (NCBI taxonomy): Eukaryota > Viridiplantae > Streptophyta > Magnoliopsida > Asterales > Asteraceae > Helianthus > Helianthus tuberosus. The sequence continues at coordinate 60,493,709 of CM060414.1, read as the reverse complement.
AAAGTCTAAGGCTATAAATAGGGTTGTTGTCATTTCATTTGTAACAGAGTTCTCAGAGTGACACCGAGGTGCTGCCGGTTTATCCTTTGATTGTAAACATTGTAAAATCAATATACAAGAGGTTTAAAGTGTGAATCAAGCTGTTTTCACATCCGTTTCTTTGTTTCCGCCTCTGAAACGGATTTGAGCTCTCCCGAACGACTCATTCGGGTCAAAAATCGATCCTACATTATTTTTCAGCATTTTTAGTTAGTTTTTATTTTCATATTTAAAACCTTTTTCTAAATTTTTGATATGATTAGATGTTGAGGATAAACCGGTACTAAAAGGTCTTGTGTCCTTGGACGACCTCGGTATCTTACCAACGCTATACTACGCTCACGATGGGTGCACTTGCCCATATGTGTGTTTAGTGTTAGTAAAATATCGTGTTTTATAAATTTAAAAGTTGACTAAAGTGTTAAAAAGTGCTAAAATATACATTAAAAACTATATAACACCGCACACATTAAGTTTTTGGCGCCGTAGCCGGGGACATAAGGATTTTAAGAAAGTTAGGACTCAACTGCCTAATCGCTTTTCTTATTTTTTCTGTTTTTTTAGGATTTTTTCTTAGATTTTCAGCTTCTGTAGAGCTCAGCACGGGCCATGCCCGCTGAACACGCCCCGTGCCCAATCTTTGGTACTGGCAATCCTGTTTTAAGTCAGACAATAGCTGAACACGGGGCCGTGCCCAATCAACACGCCCCGTACCCAAGTATCAGATACTGAAAACAGAACCGTATGATCCCGACGGTTGGTAATTTCTGACACAAACATAAGCGATACTGATTTTTTTTTACTACTGCTCCTCTTATGGTACGTGGTGTCAATTATGTGGCGGAAATCATGAAGATTTAAAATGTTATTTTTTAAACTATACTCCCCACTATATAGACCCATTGTTTTCCTATAGCCTTAAGAGGGGCGAGAGTAAAAATAATCCCTATCTCTCCCTAGAATGCTCTCAATCATCTATTCTAAATGAAATGATTCTTGATGAATTCTTTTCAATTGGAAGATCTAATTCTTAATTGGATAAAAGAACTTGAGATGGACATAACTAATTCATCTCAAAACGACATCCAAGAAGAATTATTGAGATCGCATTCGGATAAAAACAACATCGTCCCTCCCGAAATCACCTCTAACTCTTGCGAGGACTTGAGCGATAGTTGTCCCTGTGTCGATTGTGCCGTGAAGGACTCCCCATCGACTTCCGTCGATGCATACATAGACCTGAGCAATTTGACGTACACCTTCTTTAACGAGAACCCGGATAAGGGTTGGACTTGTCCACCTACATTTAGCATAGGAATCACCGTTTCCGATAACCTCTTGCGTTCTCGTCTAAATCTAGGGCAACTTAGGTATCTCAGGCACTTCGGTGTTGTTCCATCCAGTAAGGAAGCAGCCGATCTGGAAAAATTCCTTAAAAATAGACAAATCTTCATAAACAGCTTCTAGGCACGGGGCCGTGTCCAGGTCAGCATGCCCCCGTGTCCACCAAAAGATTCCCGTCTAACTTTTGGTCAGAATACGGACAAAAAGTGTCAGAATCTTGTCTGCACACGGGGCCGTGTCCAGCCGACACGGGGCCGTGTCCAGCGTGCTGTCGTTTTCTATAAATGCAGCAAGATTCCTGCACATTTGGACCATTCCAAAGACAAAGAATTGGTGGGATCTTCATACATACCATCCTAGGTATATTTTAAAGAAGGTTCTCAACAACCATCTTGTCTTTTCTACTTTTGTCCATTGTCTTCTTCTTCATTTTTACCTTAAAAACCTCCATTAGAGCTTAATCTTGTTAAAAATAAGTTTTACAACACTGTTTTAGGTTATTTCTGCTTAAAAATGTTTCGAAAGTCAGAAAAATAATTTGAAGCTTCAAGTTTCCTTGTTCCAGAAATCTGCAGAAAGGTGAACACGGGGCCATGTTCGAGGAGCACGGGGCCATGTTCGAAGTATTGTTACGCTAAAATGAACTCTTTTCGGTTTATTTTCGTAGATTGTCAAGCCAAAACAGTGGAACCTCTTCAGCAAATTCCAGAAACAGTCTTAGAGAATGAGGCCTTCAATCGAAGCAACTCTTGTACGCTATGTAATGGCACTAGGAGAAGCTCTCGACGAAATGACATCTGTAGAAGAGGACCTGATTAACCGTATAAATTATCTGACGGTGGGGCTGGAAAATAGTTTCCAAGAAATCAACCTCTTGCACCAGAGGTTGAAAATTCTTGTAACACCTCCCATGGAACCAATCCTTCCCCAAGAAGATTGGAACTTAGCACTAGGAGTCAACAACCCCACCGGGTTGGACGAAATCCCCGCGGAACCCCCTGTTGACAATTTGCAAGAAATTCCGGTGGAAGTTACACCCCCTCAAAATGATGATGCCAATGAGCCCGCCTTTCTTCTCCCTAGGGAGATAGATGAATGGCTCACCGACGTGTGAGGGACGGTACCCTGAGGAGAAGTTCTTCAAGCCGAATTTAACCGAGAAAATTATCTTTTCGAAAGTTTTGCTCTTAAAATAAACTGTAGGCTAGAACTTCTTTGCGGTTTTAGATTTCTTGTGTTTTCTGACCTACCTATCTAAGTTTTAGTTTATGTTTTTATTAGGAACTTATTGTAATCCTCTATTTAATGAATGATGGTTTTCAAACTTTTGGATGATGTTGTAATGGGTAAAACACACTTGGATGGTGAAGGATACTAAGGGAGACTTGAACCAACACCCCATGCATAAAAACAGAGCCTCCCGAACATTTTTCTTCATTACAGCAAGTTCAGCACGGGCCGTGCCCAGCCAACAGGTCCCCGTGCTCAAGGGTCTTCAGAAAAACGCCCAGTTCAGGTATCTAGACACGGGGCGTGTTCATTGAACACGCCCCGTGCCCAGCCTTCTATTACATTTTGTTACTTTCTGTTACTGGCAATCTGAACACGGGGCCGTGCCCGGACACCACGGCCCGTGTCCAGGTGGCCAGTAACATAAAATTTTTGTTTAACACACCTTTTTACACATTCAATCAACCTAAAAACTTATTTTTGGGACACATTGAGGACAATGTGTAATTTAAGTGTGTGTGTGTGGGGGGGGGGGGGGAGGGGTGCTAAAACCTTGAATTTTGCAAGTCTTAATTACAAGCCTTACACAAAACTCTATTGGAACCGCTAAACACCCCAAATTTTTTCAAAAACTTTTCATTTTTTTTCTTTGTCTTGGTTTAAATTGGGAATAACAAGTTCTAAAAAGGTTATATATTTACGAATTTACAACCGATAGCGTCGTGATAAAAAGAACCAACATAAAAAAATTATGAAACGGCTTGACAAATCTAGTTAAAATTTGATTATACATACTTGATCACATTAAAAACCCATTCCCACAAAAAGTGAGTTTTGAGCCTTTAATTGAGCATAGAAATACACATCTTTAAACTAAATGCTCATTTTTCATTTCTTGTGTGAATAGCCGCTTGGTTTCTTACGACTCTAGAACTTGGCATGACAATACATTCCTGGTCCTTACCAACTTAAACCCAAGTAAGTAAATGATGGAGGCATTAGGACTAACCCTTTTTATTTCAACACCATTATTTTTCTTTTTTTTAACCACCTACCAGAAATCCCCATAGTTAACCCCTTAGAGCCTAAACCTTTTCATTCCTAAACCCAAAACAAACACCCTTTACTCACAAAACCCTTTTTCATTTTAAACCCTTTATTTTAGAAAAAAGCTCGGTTTCCATGTGACATTACTTATAAAAAAATATGAAGTATAGCAATAAGCAAACAAGTACCTCAAAAGAAACTTTGTTTGAAAAGTACTTCGTTTGAATAAAAAGTCACAAAAACAAAATGTTTTACGAAAACCGACGCTTTTTACGCTTTTCGCCCTTTTCTACTAACCACTAACCCAAAACCACCTACCTTTAACCCAAGCCTAACCCTTCCCCAAAGTCCTATTGATATTTACAAAGGTTTATAGTTAAAAAGGAGGATGATTGATTGCTTGGCAAGCATATGGTAGAAGTAAGTTCCATGCCGATCTCGAGTGTTTCACAAAAATACATCTTCGGCCGATGTTGAGTGATCTCCCGTGAGGTATGTGAACTTGTATATAAAGCGAATTTTAAAGAGGCATGTTATGCCCAAATAAGTAATTTCTCTTATGTGATGTTCTAAATAAATCATAAGGAATAGGTTTGTAAATAACATAAAAATAAAACCTAATAAAGATCTTGGAATCTCGACACTCTAGACAAGCCCAAAACTTCTCTTCTACCCATTCCATTTGGGTGTGTAAGCCACATTATAAAGTGTGTAAAATGCAACATATAAATTACATCAAATGAGGCATCAAACTAACCCTTTTTTAGTACTGATGTTGGAAAAAGTGTGCTTTTGTCTTCCTTTTGTATTTGTAGGGTTAAATGAGCGTAAATGAACAAAAGAAGCAAAAATGCAGCTAAATCTGACATAAATACAAGAAAAGGAACAAACATGGCATGCCCGACCCCTCAACAAGCATCTTCCCAAGCAAAAACAAAACATCAGAAGGCTGAACACGCCCCGTGCCCAGCGGACACGTGGGCGTGCCCAAGTGTCTGCAGAAAAGACAAAGTTGTAGAAGCTTCTATTTCCCGACACGGGGGCGTGCCCAGCTCCACACGGCCGTGGTCAATGCTAAGATTCGCAGAATCCAAGAAAATCTTGATAGTACAGATACACTTCTGCACACGGGGCCGTGCCCAGCGGACACGGGGGCGTGGTCAACTAATACAGACAAACTGCATTAAATGAAGAAAGAGAAAGTGGATGGACACGGGGCCGTGCCCACCGGACACGGGGCCATGTCCGGGCTTCTGTGCAGGCTATAAATAGGGGTGCTTGGTTCATTTCAAAGGCATCCCGTGACAAACCACCTCTCTCCCACTTCACCCACACTCCACCACCATCACAACACCCACATCCACCACCATCATCCATCATCCATCATAGAGTGTGTGTAGTAGTCTCGGGATCGAAGATTGATAGTAAGAGTTCTTGACAATCAAAGGCCATGTTTGCCTAAGTCTCTTACATCACTTGGTGAAGACAAGCATTTAGTGTAATACTTTTGTTTTTTAATCTTTTCGCACTTTTTATTTGGTTTATTATTAATGACTTTAATAACTAGTTTCTTATGTTGAAGGTGAAACTTCCTTATCATTTATTGAAGAAAATATATATTTTCCCCCAAAAATAATATATCTTCTAATAATCTCAAGAAAAATATATATGTTTTCTGGGGAAAATCTCAAGAAAAATAATGTATTCCATATTTATTGAAGAAAAGATATATTTTCCCCCAAAAATAATATATCTTCTAATAATCTCAAGAAAAATATATATGTTTTCTTTTCCAAAAATAATACATTTTCTTCTTGTCAAAAATATGATATAATCTTGTAGTAATTGTAAAAATCATATTTTTGTTTTCTTGATCTCCAAAATGGAGGTTTCCATGCTTTCAAAGCATATCATTTTCTTTTATAAATCATCACAATCAACAACAAATCAACTAACACTTACCAATTTGCCAAAATCAAGCCATAATCACTACTTCATGAACTTGAAAATTTATAAAAATTTGTAGTAACTTACTAGTGTGTTTAGTAGGCTTAGTTACCCTTTAAAGTGTGGTTATTTATTTAAAAACATCATTTTTGAAGGATTTAGGTGTTTACAACTTGTAAATCATTTTTCTAAAAATATTTCTTCTAGAGTTTTTCTTGTTAAATACATGATCCTACACTTGATTAACCACTAAAAATGTGGTTAATTTCTTTTATTAAATTTTAATATTATTTATCGTTTTGAACCCATTACTGACTTAAGCATCGGAGGGGTGTTAGCCAGGCTAACACCCACCTTAGCTTACAGTTGTTTTGCAGTATATACTTCGGGATATAGCTCCAGGATACACATTCAGGATATTTCGAAAGATTAGAGGATTGGCCCCCTCTCTCACGTTTAAGGGATCTTGATCCCTTCACAGGTTTAAAGGTATTCACCTTTCTCTCGAATTGGGTTTAAACACCCCGCCTGGAGCGCAAGTTATCCAAGGATAGTTCAAGATAGCGAGACCAGTCCATGTAAAAGTGGCTGACAATTTCGTTATTGTTGGCTATATCCTGGATCCTAAAGGTATATGAGGATTGATCACCCTCTCTCACGAAAGGGTATTTTCATACTCTCTAAGGTTTAAAGGTTATCACCTTTCTAAGTCTTGGAGTTTATACACTCCCGCCTGTAGTGCATGAAAATATGGGATTTTCCCCAGGATACTTATGGGATTTTCCCCAGGATACTAAGGATTTATCTCCAGTACGTTTTTGGGTTTTACCCCAGTAACACAAGAACTGTCCAAACAGTTAGAACTTGAATTCAAAAATTTTTCTAAGTGTTCGAAGACTTTATGCACAGGGGACATTCCTCCTAAGGTGATTGTGTAAGGCTCGAAGAATCAAATTCGAACCTAGGGTACTAAGTATCCCGGACTGGGGACATCTTAGTGGAAGAAGTTGCAAAAGGATTGAAGTTCGATACTAGGGTTACACTCTATTCCTGGTATGATCTTTCCTTTGTGAACCTTACATAAGTTGTTTAAACTTTTGAAACTGTGTTTAAGGCTTAAATATCCTGATGAGGATATATCTTTAGGATATGTTTTCAAAATGTGTTTTCGGGATATGTTTCAGGATATTTGATTGGAATATTTTGGAAATAATACTTGGGTTGAAAATGAGTACTCTGATCAAACAAGTGTTATCAAAACGGATTTTGAAAGATAAACTATCTTTTACTCTTTAAAGACTTTGTCTAAATTGTTTGAATTTTGAGGAGTCCTACTTGACGAAAGTCTTCATAGGATACCGCCGAGTATATTGATCAGGATGTTCTCAAAAAATAATTGCACTAATTTTGCAAAGCTAAAATTTAAACTAAGTAATGCATGACAAAAAATTAAAAACAGCAAATAAGCTAAAAAAAGGTGATACTATTTAAAATAAATGATACTAGCCGATAACCAAAGGCTTCATCCTAAAACTTAGGACCCATCCACCTTTGGTTATCAAATTGTTTTAATTCAAGGAAATAAAATTGTTCAAAGGACAAAAAATAAAATTGTTCAAAGGACAAAAAATAAAATTGTTCAAATAAACGTAACTCTCAAATTTAAGGGAAATAAGTTTTAGGAGGCAGCGCCTTCTTCGTTCATGACGTTTTCAACAGCATCCGTCTCAGGAACAGCTTGAACATCCCTCTCAGCACCAGTTGGTTTTTCAACCGCCTTTGAAGATCCTTTAGCTGCAGGTTTAACAGGATTGCTGCCGAGACTCCTTAGCTTTGTCTCCCAGGCATTGACATCCCAAGAGGGGCATTCGAAGCCCAATGCCTTGGCTTCGTGGGCCATCTTTAGCCTGGCCTGGAGAAGGGAAGTAATGACGGAACTTTTAAGGCATTCCCGGTAGCTGATCATATCCCGTTCGTGTTGAGCATGGGCAGCTTCAAGATCGGCTTGGGCCTCAAGAGCGGCTTTGTTGAGGGGGGCCTGGTGTTCTTGGGTCATAGCCTTAAACTTGTCCTCGTAATGCCGAGATTTGGCGGCTGCAATCATGCCCTGATCAGAGATGGTGACCTCGGCTTTCTTCAACTTGGACTCGAGCGTCTTGTTGAGCCCACAAGATTCCTGGTATAAATGAACCAGACGTTCGAGACCCTGCAAAATAAGAGAACATGTATTAGTCTTAATAAACATTTATAACCAGCATAAGGTGCAGGATATAGCTCAAGGATACTAACCTGGTTGAGAAAAGAAGTCATGAATCCGCTTGCCTCAATGAATCCATGATTCTCATAGGGGAACGTATCAGAGATGGCAGATGAGTCAGCCTCTTTCCTTTTGCGAGAACTTGAACTCCGGGGCTTAGTAGCTGGCGAAGGCTTGGGAATGATAATGGCCTTGGAGCTGCTGGGCTTGGATGAGGCCGTGGCCTTGGGACTGGGCTCCTTCTTGATCTGGACGTGATCGGAATAACTGTCCAGCTCATCAAGGTTAAAAACCTCAGGGATCTTGGCTGGTGCTGCATAAAGGGAAAAGTCCTACATCCTTATTACTCTTCATTATATTACACTAATCAGTCGTTTACGAAGTAACTCTTACCAGACATTTCATATGATGAATATTGACTAGAACTTGGGATGTGTGTGGTAAAACTCCTGTCACTTGCCGGTAACTGGTAAACTGCTTCGATTCTTTTTTCGGATTCCGCAGTAAGGGGAACTATTTCCTTAAAGTTCACTGCAAAAAGATCAAATAAGAAGATATTAGCACAGGATAAAAGTCTAAAAGTATCTGGGGATATTCATGATCCTACCGGTGGTTAACCACTCCACCGGAAGACTAGCACCCTCATAAATGGAGTCTCGTTTGACGAAGAAGAACTTGCGTTGCCATCCATCCTCGTTTTTGGTGGCCTTAAGTATAAGGGGTTTGCTGGAAGTTGAAAAGAGCAAGAACCGACTGGAACCGTGTGATCGGAGGCGGTAAGCAATCGGCATATCCTCGATGCAGAGGTCGGGACAGTGAAGGTTTTTGATTTGGATGAGCACGATCAATACTCTCCAAACCATGGGCATGGTTTGGGCAAAGGAAATACCATTAGTTCGGAAGAATTGCATCATGAACTCAGGAAATGGATACCGAAGACCTAGCGAGAAAGGGTATGCCGGAAAACAGACCCAATCGGTAGAAGAAACATCTGATCGAATTGATCGATCAAATGGTCTAAAAATCGTGCCATCGGGGAAAGCGCCGGAGGCTCTCAACGCTGCAATGTCTGCGTTATCAAAAGCACAGATCTCCTTCTCGGGATTTTTGAGAAGATTTTGCTGAACGAAGGATTCCGACGATTCACCGGTTCGAGAGTGGACTCTAGTGGCCATTAGAGGAAGAATAAAATTAACAGAAAATGAGGAAGGGATGAGTGATTACCTGGAGATTCTGTTGATGATATCTGGTTCTCAAACAAGAAGAGAGAAGATATAGGGGCGTAATGGATATCCATCGAGTGAAAAGCGCGTTGGAAGTTACATAGTGCTATCTTGACCGTCATTTCATTTTAATTGCCTCGGTTTACGAGATAAAGTTTTAAAATATATCCGTTGGATTGGTATACCAACAGATATATTTGGGGATAATTGTTATGGGCCATTTTCTGAACATATATCCTGACTAATATTCTGGCTTTGATTGTTTATTTGTGATCAGGATACCGGATCAGGATATTGGTAACATCCTGGTACGATATCCTGGTATTAACTGATTTAACCACGTGCAGATTAGGAGGTGCAAGTCTCCAACATTCAAGAAGACTTCTTCCCCTCAAGACTCGGGCAAATCAGTTAGCTTGAAGACGTTGAACCCGAAAGACCAGGACTGCAACGTTCGTTTGGGGAATATCCGCCGAATCCCGGAATAATAGGATATTTAGTTAGTTTTCTTTTACTATAAATAGGTTGATCGGATCAGATTAAGGCACTCACTCTTACGCACACTTTAACTCTCATATTGCAAACAATCACTACACACAAACACTTGTACTCGAATTACATTGTAACACCTAGTGGATCCGCATCATATCCTGCACTGTATCCTGATATTTGAAGTAATAGAAGAACAAGGCAGCTGCGATTGTCAGCTCCCGAGGTTTTGTGCCGGCGATCTAGATTGATCAAGGGCTTTCCTCGTATACCCTGTGTCATCCTTTACATTTTTGCTCATTGTTTGATTGTAGATACAGCTCTATATCCTGAGCCGTATCCTGAAACTGTTTTTGCAAATAACTTAACTAGCATATTTTTAACCCACATTTCTAGCACACTACCTCACTTAACTAATTTGATCACTTAATTGCTTTGGTAATTTTTGACCAAAACACAACTTGGCTAGTTGTTCCATACTGGAAGTTTCCTTCATTGCTAAGAAATGAGCTGACTTAGTTCGCCTGTCTACAATTACCCAAATTGTATCATTACCTTTTCTTGTCTTGGGTAGTTTGGTAACAAAGTCCATTGTTATCAATTCCCATTTCCGTACAGGCATTTCCAATTGCTGTAACAAACCTGAGGGTTTCTGGTGTTCAGCTTTGACCTGTGAACAAGTTAGACACTTGGCAACATAAGCTGCTATATCCTTTTTCATTCCTATCCACCAGAAATTCTTTCTTAAGTCTTGATACATTTTATCGCTTCCAGGATGTATCGTATATTTAGACTTATGGGCTTCTTCTAATATTCTATTACGTAGGTTTCCTAGTTTAGGTATCCAAATTCTTTTCTGATGGAATCCCCAAATTCCATCTGTTCCTTGTTCTAATTCCTTAATCATTCCTTTTAATTTCTCAGTATCATCCTTGATTACTGATTTCTGTGCCTTTCTAATCTGTTCGTTTAAATCTATCTGCAGATTTAAATTAAGAGAACGTACTCTTTTTGGTTTTTCGTAATATTTTTGACTTAAAGCATCGACTACTACGTTAGCTTTTCCTGCATGATACTAGATATTACAATCGTAATCACTTAGTATCTCCATCCAACGTCTTTGTCTCATATTTAACTCTTTTTGCCCGAAAAACATATCTTAAACTCTTATGATCAGTGAAAATGGTAAACTTACTACCGTAAAGATAATGTCTCCAAATTTTCAGAGCAAAAATGATGGCCCCTAATTCTAAATCATGGGTTATTTTCTTCATGATTCTTAAGTTGTCTGGATGCCTAGGCTATAACCTTTTGACGTTGCATTAATACACATCCATAACCTAATTTAGAAGCATCACAATAAATTATAAAATCTTCAGTTCCCTCTGGTAATGCTAATATGGGTGTGTGGGTTAATCTATGTTTAAGGATTCTAAAGGCTTCTTCTTGTTTTGGTCCCCATTCAAACTTAACAGACTTACAGGTTAGTTTTGTTAAGGGAATGGCTATTCTAGAAAAATCTCGGATGAGTCTTCTATAATAACCGGCTAGTCCTAGAAAACTTCTAACCCCTGTTGGTGATTCAGGGGTTTTTCATTTAGTAATAGCTTCAATCTTTGTAGGATCCACATGAAGTCCTTCATGATTGATTAAATGTCCAAGAAATTACACTTCTTCTAACCAAAAGTAACATTTTGAAAATTTAGCATAAAGCTTTTCTTTTCTCAGCAAATTTAGAAGTGCATGCAGATGCACTGCATGTTCCTTTTTACTTTTAGAATAAATTAGAATATCGTCTATAAAGACAATTATGAATTTATCCAAATATGCCTTACATATTCGGTTCATCATGTCCATAAATGTGGCTGGGGCATTGGTTAAACCAAATGGCATGACAGTAAATTCATAATGGCCATTCCTGGTTCTAAAAGCGGTCTTAGGAATGTCCTCTTCCTGTACCTTTAATTGATGATATCCTGAACGTAAATCGATTTTAGAAAAGAATCGAGCTCCTTGTAATTAATCAAACAAATCATCGATTATCGGTAATGGGTACCGATTTTTAATCGCGACTTTATTCAATTCACGGTAATCAATGCACATACGCATTGACCCATCTTTCTTTTTGACGAATAAGATCGGTGCTCCCCAAGGCGATGAACTTGGCTGTATAAATCCTTTTTCCAAGAGTTCGTCTAACTGCTTCTTCAACTCTTGCATTTCTGCGGGTGCCAAACGATAAGGTGATTTGGCAATGGATGCTGTTCCTGGTAGCAAAAGAATTCTGAACTCGACTTCTCTATTTGGCAGTAGTCCTGGTAATTCTTCTGGAAGTATATCTGAAAATTGAGATACTACAGGGATATCTTTTAATTCCTTTCCTTTAGTGTTAACGATTATGGAAATCATATACACTAATGATCCTTTTCTAGCATAACTTGCTGTTTTCATTACAGAGATGAATTTTGTGGATCTAGTTGGCTTATCTCCTTTAATTGTGATCTTTTCACCTTTTGGTGAATTTACTTGTATTGACTTTTGATCACATAGAATACTGGCTTTATTGGATATTAACTAATCCATTCCTAATACAACATCAAATCCTGCCAGATTCATTGGGTAAAGGTTTGCAATAAACTTTTGATTTAAAAATTCTATTCTTGCTCCCTGCAAGATTTCGGTAATCTTAATGGTTTCTCCATTTGCTGTTTCTACTAAACATTCTTGTTGAGTTTAGTTAATGGTTGATTGAGAAGTTTGCAAAATGAAGTATTAATAAAAATTTGGTTCGCACCAGAGTCAAATAATACTTTGGCAAAAATGTCATTAACTAAAAACGTACCGGCAATCACGTCCGGAATCATTTTGGCTTCTTCTGCAGTCAGAATAAATGCTCTAGCATTCTTAATAGTCTTGTTGTTTGTTGCTGGAGCTAATTTTGGACAATTTGGCTTGATATGACCTTGATCTCCACAATTGTAGCATATCTTACTGGTGGGTTTCTTCCTGCAGTCTTCTTCCTTGTGTCCAGATATTTTGCAAAAATTGCAGTATATGGAGCATCTCCCAGAATGCTTCCTTTTGCAATACTTGTCGTAAGGTGCAGAAGTAGAACCTACATTTTTCCCACGGTTGGAATTACCGTAGCGAAATTCTTGGGTAAGCTTTTGAGCTAGGTTCTTCCTCTGGTTTTCTTCTTGGACGTACCAGTTCATCTGTCAAGGTATTTGCTAGTTCTACCGCTTCTTCTATGGTTTGTGGTCAAGCTGCCTTGACTACATGCCTAATTTCACTGATTAATCCCTAGATGTAACGGGAGATTAATACTGGTTCAGGTGATGCTAGGGTTGGCACTATTCTAGCATATTCGAAGAATGTAGTAGTGTAACCCTTACTATCTACTCCAGTCATTCTTAGGTTTAAGAATTTATTTGCTATCTGTTCCTTTTCATTGGGAGGACAAAATTTCCTTTCTATCATATCCTTAAATTCGTTCCATTCCATACCATAAACCCTGTCACTTCCTCTAGATTGAAGGATAATGTTCCACCATTCTAACGCTGCATTTTTAAACAGATTAGAAGCAAACATTATTTTATCTTCTTCTGCGCACTTGCTTATTTTTAAGACTGCCTCAGTCTTTTCTATCCAGCGTAAAGCTGCAATGGCCCACTCATTGCCAGAGAATTCTATTGGTTTACCGGACTAGAATTCTTTGTAAGAAAAACCATAAGACATGGTTCTTCTTCTTTTTGGAATTGGCATTTGAAAAATGGGTCCATTGTGCACGCTGTGACTAAGTTCAGTGTGGGTTCACTTACTCCCATTATCACTTTTATTATTATTTTCTGCGTCGCTAACATTTTGGATAATAGCTGGCATGGCATCTCTAATTCCTTGGGTTACAATGTGTTGAATTTCACTGTTATTTATTTGATTTTCATTATTCTGGTTTTCCAGATTTGCTGCGTCGGCCATCTGGATTTTAAACAATTACCAAGTATTAATATCGTATGAAATATCCAATGCAACAATCACACAACATGCATGTTGATAAAAAATCGTCGAACATTGCGACTTACTCTATTTTATATTATGCATCTATATTTATTACAAATACAACTGGAATAAAAATACAATACTAGTATGCAACACTAACCTCAAGATGGTCTATACTACAATATATTATTATTATTATATATATAATTTTTTTAAACATACACACACACACACACACACACATATATATATATATATATTATTAGTGATAGGGGTTCATCCAAAACTCCATATTACGTTCGTCATATTTCCAGATGAGTCGTTCCCCTATCTGTCGCATCCTCTCACTTCCTTCTAATATCTCCTCACCAAAGGTTTAGAGTTCTTGCACATTCTTAGTGCTCATGGGTGGTGCAGGTGCTTGCATGGGATCTGGGTATTGTGGCATCTGTTCTTCCTGAGGGTTTGGATTCTCTAGAATCTCCCTGATGTATTGGTCATTATCATAATATGGGTCCAGGGGATCCAAATCGGGATAGGGTCCTACTAGGTCTTGCATGGGCTCCTCTATGGGAATTGGGTAACGTTGCTGGTAATCTCGATGGTCGTCAAACCATGGGTCATAGTCTAGAGGAGGGGGTGCAGGTACCCTAGGAATCTCAGCTGGGTTTAATTCAACTTCCATGGGTTGTGTGGGAAATACTGGCAAAGGCTGCGGTGCTATGAGTTGCTCTAGATTAGGGTCGGCAGCGGTAGTAGCCAAAATGTGGAAATTAGCTAGTCTCCTGTTGAGGATATCCTGGGTTTGCACATTCATTTCTCTATTGGCCGCTGCTAAGGCCCGCTGTTGTTGCATTTTTCTCATCCTCTTTCTACGTTCATGAGCTCCTCTGCTAAACCATCCTCTCTTCTTAGGAGGGAATGGCTCCTCAGATTGAGCCTTGAACATGAAAATTCCTTCTTCGGTATCAGCCAAATACCCCGAGGTGGTAGGATATGAAGAGGTGCCTTCGTTCCTAGGTGAACCGGACAGTTGACGGTAAGCGTCTGAAGGTCCTTGGTCACTCATGCTGTAATCTAACAAATTGTCAAATAACACAAAATAATAATCTACACGTATGCACATAATCTCATTGATTATTTCCTAACAAAATTAATAATTTAATTGTCAGCAGAACACTTCTTTGGCTGAAATTAGTGGCTGTAGCTCTGATACCACCTTCTGTCGCAACCCCCGGCCCCTATCTCCTGGGATCGGGCGGACGCGAACTCAGATTAAGTGGTATCATTAATTTATCATTATTTGGAAGGGGAACTTTCATCAGGATCGTAGTTAAGAAACATTTTATCAGAGTAAAATACCACATTTTTATATTAATAAACACATGGGTAAAACCCAAGTTTCTATTACAAACATGTTTATAGGGATAAACCCTAATTTATTGAATTTAAAACATCGTCTTTATTTAGGTAACTTTTATAGCCACATTTTTCCAAGCCTTCAGTGCTCTCCAGCTGGCTTCTAATTGGCTTTCACATTTTGTTACCTGATACGCGTTTTAAAAACATTTGTCAGTGGGAAATACTGGTGAGTGAATCCCAATTTAATCAAGAAGCAATTTATTCGTTTACAATATTAAGAGCAATTACAATGTTTATATCTACACAATTACTCATTCAGTATTGTCAATCCTGACTGGTGGGTCATATTACACATTGGCTATCTCGTTGTCCAATGGTAACGTGTTCCACATTTTGTATACAAAACCCCAACATACCGGCAGTAATTGAAGAATTACAAAGACTCAATCACTGCTAATCACATTGTAAAATATTTAAGGTTTTGTAAAAACAGTTTACAAAAAGGTTTACAAAAAGGAGATTACTCACATTGCTACTTTAGACTTTTCTTGGTGGATTCCTGGCTGTAATCTATTAATTAAACAATGCACGTGTGTTAGTTTTATAACCCAATATTTACATTAGTTATACCCTCCCCAAGACAGAACTCCAACGACTACGTCTGGCAGAGCCTCGACAGCCGTTACTGAGCACTAGATCAATCGGGGGGCGTATCTAATACGTAACTAGGGGTTATAATACTTAAATCGAGGCAAAGCTTCACTACTTTAGTGGGTATAATACCCGATTATAACTTCTACACTACAGAAAATAGAGAGAATTTTTGAATTTGAACGACTGAAATGAATTGCCGATCGATCCTATTTATAGTGCTGATCAAGCACTTCCTCGCGCCCCGTGAAGGATCCCTAAGGGGTCTTCGCGCCCCGCGAAGTAGGGGAAATAGGCTTTAGCCTTGAGTGGTCACAAGTGTAGACCCTACACGAACTCGGCATGGGCAGCTTAAGGTGTCGCCCTGATTTTCCAGCTGTCGCGCCCCGCGTAGCCTGAAGACAAGGTCTTCGCGGCCCGCCAGAAAACAATAAAAATTGTTTTTATTTTTTATTTTATAAAATTAAAGGTATTAAGGGCTATTTATCGTATACGAGGTTTATTTTAAGACATATTGGGGCGTTCTAAATATATTAGGGGTGTCGGAAATATTTAGGAGGGTTGTTATAGGTTGAGTCATGCATAGGATTTAAATTGTTGTTAAATCAGCAATCAAAAAGCAATGTGAAATTTGGTCTAGGGTATAATCACACACAAGGACCAAGTGATTACACTCAAAAAATACAAGTTTGTGACATTAAATCCAATCCCTCAATTGGAAAGGAGCCTGTAAACACTAAGTGTGGTTCTTCTCACAAATTCACTATCACCACAACACCAAATGGTGTGATGAAACATGTGTTGACTTGAATTTCAAACCATTGACTTTTGTGACATCTGATGGGAAAATGGCACCAATTGCTAACCCTCCAGTGTCCAAAACTGTTAGCCCTAACCAAAACTTGAAAACCAAATCAAAATCAAGTTCAAAAAGGGGCAAAGGCACAAAAGGCACATTATTCTGCACTATTTGTGAGTAAACCAATCATAATACTAAAGATTGCTACATGGTCTTGGCATATGAGAAAAGCAAGATTT
This sequence comes from Helianthus tuberosus, assembly GCA_030545235.1. NCBI lineage: Eukaryota > Viridiplantae > Streptophyta > Magnoliopsida > Asterales > Asteraceae > Helianthus > Helianthus tuberosus. The sequence continues at coordinate 60,477,083 of CM060414.1, read as the reverse complement.
CAAATCTAGAAATTTTTTATGAAAAACCAGTATTATACCCATGTCGTGATTCCAGCTATTGTGAATCCACTGGTTCTTTTGAGGTTTTCGATACTGTTGAAACTCCTGTTATATTTGCTATGAATCTCAAAAACATTCACTAGACCAGTACAAGTTACTGATGCACCTCCTGCAAATATCATGCCCAAATAGAAGAATTCTGATTTTACCCCTAATCAGTACAAGCAAAGGAATTCTGATCAAAGTGCTAAGATAAAAACACTGGCAGAGAACCAAAAGGATCTGATTAGGGTGGTAAAAAACTTGGAAATGAGTCAAAATAGTGGTCAAAGTGACCAATCAAGCCGTGATGAAACCAGACATGTATGGGTTCTAAAATCTCTTTATTGAAGTGTTTAGGAATCGTAAAAATGAACAAACAATCAAAGTACTAGTATTCTTCACTTTTGTACAAATTGCACAAAACTATTGGCTTGAACCAGCAACTTGCCAAAATCCAACAGATTCTTTTTGTTCGTTATCCATTCCCTATAAATAAGCTTCCAGATCAATCCGAGATTCTCTTAATCACCTTTGAACAATCTTGTGATCAACTGCAAACCCTAAGTTCAATTTCACTCTCCATCATCAAATTTCAATCATCTTATTCATGGCGAATGTAGTTACATCCGCACGAACAAGCACATCCACACGGAAGTAACTACATTCTCTAGCTTGTAACACTTTCGTATGGGTGTAACTACATTCGTGCGAATGTAACTACATCCGCATGAACACGCACCTCCACACGGAACTACTCGTTCATCCCAATCTCACATGTATATATAGTGTCGTGTGTTCATCAGTTGTGAAGTTTGGAGATCTTAGAGGGGAAATGCTAGAGAAATTTTGTTTCTCCAGCTTGTAAACGATGTAAGCACTTTCGGTATGAATAGAATCATTTTGCTTCTACTCCATTCTTAAAAATATTCTACCGAATTAGCTTTATCCCGTCCAAACATCCGTCTAAACCCACTGGATCCTAGACTTTCAATTGGTGTCAGAGCATCATTCAAGGGGGAGACTGCGGTGTTCACTTGAAGATGTTGATCAAGAGTGCAGATCAAGACTGCGGCAATAGCCAAGGGGGAGACTGTTGATCCATATGTCTATCGCCTACGTCTTGATGTAATAGGGCTAGAAGTGTCAAATATAAGCTTGTTTTGTAAAACTAGCTCATCCGTACGGATGTAGCTCATCCGCACAGAATAACTGTTAGTCCGCACGAAGGTGGTGTGTCGTTTAGTCAGTGCAAAGGTAGATCTTGGTCTGTAAGAACGTAACTCTTAGTCCGCACGAATGTAAAACGTCTATAAATAGACGTTCAGACTGAGTGTTCGGTAAGCGCGTGTGACGGATTGTGAGGCGAAGCCCTATAAAATTTGTACCAGGAATATGAATTAATAGAACACATAGAAAATTGTGAAATCTTATGTTTCTACCTATTTCTGATGGATTCCGCACATCAGACTTAGGTTTAGATATCACCGTGAACGTAATCGAACAATCCAAAACCCAGACCTACAATATTACATGATACGTTATATAGAAAATCTCTTGCAGGTCCCTATCTATGATGTATCGAGGATCCTGAAATCCAAGAAGAATTAAAAGATTTCCACGAAGGACATTGTGCAAACCATACATGGGGCAGAGCATTGTTCTCTAGAATACTTAGGACAGGTTACTTATGGCCTACAGTGAAGTAGGATAATATTGACTACTCGAGGAAATGTGATGCTTGTTAAAAGCCCAACAACATTCTACACCAACCAACAGAGCCTCTGTATCCTATTATCTCTCCTTAGCCATTTATGAAATGAGGAATGAATATAGTTGGCAAGTTACCAAAGGAACCTAGTGGAAAGGTCTGCATGCATGCTATGACTGATTATTTCTCCAAGTGGATCGAGGCAGAAGCGTTCGTTCAAGTCAATGAGAAGGAAGTGATATCCTTCATTAAAAGAACATTATTACTTGATTTCGTATTCCCTCCAAAATTGTATGTGATAATGGTTCCCAATTTATTAGGAAAAGAACAACTAACGTTTGTGACGGTTGGGGAATAAGAGTGATCACTTTACACCAGTTCATCCACAAGCTAATGGTCAAGCAGAATCAAGGAATAAGATTATCATCAACAGAAGAAGAAGCTAGGATCTAAGAAAGCGAAATGGGTTGAAGAATTACCATAGTTTCTTTGGGCTGATAGAACGACTCCGAAGAATGCCATAGGCTAGACACCATTTTCATTAGTCTTTGAAGCTGAAGCTGTAATTCCTATGCAAATGGTGGTTCCTATAGCTAGAACAAGCATCCATGATCCTCAATTAAACAGTGAAAACATGATCCTGGACTTGGACACCATTGACAAACTTAGAGACTTAGCAAGGATAAGAATGGCTACCTACCAACAAAGGTTGGTTGGGGCATACAACAAGAATGTCAGACTCAGAAGGTTTCAAGTAGGAGATTTGGTCTTAAGGAAAGCATTCCAAAATACTAGTGACCCGGCAGATGGCAAGCTAGCACCTAAATGGGAAAGTCCATCAAAAGCTGGAAAAGGGGCATATCGTTTGTTAACTATGGAAGGGGATCTACTATCAAGAGCCTGGAATGCCATCCACTTTAAAAAATATTTTATGTAGTAAAGATCAAGGATCCTTAAAGGATCATGGATCATAATATCAGTAACATTTAATTTTATTTTTTGTTCCATCTCACACTTCGCTTATTTACTGTCAAATAAGGATGTTAATATGTTTAACATCTACTTTTACCAAATTTTAAGTTCTTGTAGAAATTATTGACATCAAGTGGATTGACAAAAGTTAAAGGGTTGGCCACCTCTCTTCTACATTTAAGGTATCTAATACCTTCTAAGGTTTAAAGGTTTTCACCTTTCACATGAATTGGGTTTTGAGACCCCACCAGTAGCGCACATTATCTAAGTATGGTTCGAGGTAATGGGACCAGTACATGCTTTGTGGCTGACAATTTCATTGATGTTGGCCATATGTAGGATCATAAGTACAGTGGTAGATGTACCATACAACCGTTATACTAAGGTTTCTAACATTTTCATGTTAGCTAAGGTTTTAGCACTTTAATGTCACTAAGTCTGGGCTTGTCCCCAGTTTGGGTTTGTCCACAATATCTTTGGGATTGTCCCCAAATTTCATGGGCTTGTCCCCATCTTCTTTGGCTTAGTCCTATGTTATTTTCAATAGGTTAATAGGGACATTATAGAGAAGGTTCACTGAAGGATCAGGGATTCTAGAAACTTCTAATCTTATGCTTAATTTCTCTATTATGTAGCGACAACTTAAGATATTTAAATCTAACTTGGTTTCTATGGTATGTTATCTATTTACCTTGTTTCTTTTGTTAGCTGATTTCATTATAAGCCTTTATAGGTAAGAATCAGTGATTCTTACGTTTTCACATGAAAATTTCTTTTTATCGAACGGTTTACTTATTTTAAAAAAATAACACATATCTAATAAAATTTAAAAGAAATAAATAACACTAGGCATAGTTGAAAGCTTAATGTTATTAAACACCGCCATATTTATCAAAATTATCATCCTAGATTTCACCAGCAAAACGTGGACTATCCACCCGGGCTGAATATGGTGTTACTAGTTGTTAATGTTTGTGCATGAAATTAAAAGGGAAGGGCAATAAAGGCTTCATTCCTAAAACAAAGGATCCCTCCAACATTATTACTCTTTACATTGTTCAAAAGATCAAGGATCCTTAACCTAAAAACTATTGGTTAAAGATATTACAGACCAATTGTTCAGAAAAACACCAACAAAACCATAAAAAATGTGGGCTCAGGCCTAGGCATCAACATCCTTCATCGCCCACTATCGCAACATCACCACTGGCTGCATCACCACTACCAACTGCACCTTCACCCTCCTTAACTCTGCTCGTCCCGGCCTCGGCTTCCTTCTTTGCTGAAGGATCTAGCTCCTTGTCTCCACCAAGCTTCTGTAGGGTCTGCTCCCAAGAAGCCAGATCGCAGGTGGACCTATCAAAGCTCGGATCACTAGCCTCCTTAGCCATCTTGATCCTCACCTGCAGCACTGTCCTAGCACCGCAAACCTTAGCCTGCTCCATAGCCTCCATAACAGCCTCTAAGAAAACCAACGGCTCCTCAAGACCCTTCTTCTCCTTCTCCAGCTTGGAAAGGGCCTTATCTTTGGCCGCATCAATAGATCTCATGCCAACAAGGGTCACTTCAAGCTCGGCTATCCTCTTCTTGTGGTGGGCCTTCATGCCAGTAAAGCCCTGTATGCAACAGAATTGAAATCAGGATACAGGATCCTTAAAGGAAAGTAATATAACAACAATAGGATTAAGGATCCTTGGCTCAGTCAGGGAGTCATGGAGTTGCCTCGACATCAAAGAAATCTCCCTCAGGCTCGGAAGGAGTCATCCTCTTGGGCCTGGACTTAGCCATGGTGGTCACTGCTCGAGGCTCTTGGACGATTCCTTCTTAGCGGCCTGAGGAGAGAGGTGGTTGTCAATTTCATCAAGTCCAATTGGTGGTGGATTTGCCTGCAGATTTTTGAGCACCAGTGTAACAAACAAAAAAAAGATACGTATTTGATTCTTATTTTACTACTTGTTCAAACTACAAACTCTATAACAACTTACTTAACATGATGTAGGAGGATTAGGTTTGCGCTTCTTCTTCTTGAGAATCTTGGATTCTGATCTTGAAAGTTCGCTCAATCGGGTCAAGGGCCAGGAATGCCTCAGCTCTTTCAGGAGTCCCGGGAAGCTCAGCAAGCCATGCAAAGTTTGTCACTGCAAATAAAAAGAGAATACTAGTTATAATAAGCATAGTGCATAAGCAAAGATATCTAAGGATCCTATATCCTACCATTCAGAACTCATTTCAAGGGCAAAGTATCCCCATCAGGGATTGAGTCCCTTCTAACAAAGAAAAACTGGTTTTTCCAGGTGGAATCATTCCGGGTGGTTTTATGAATAGGAGTCGGCTGGTGACGCTTAGATTTAAACAAGAAATGATTGGAACCATGGGTGATAATAGAGTACAAATAAGCAAGCTCTGAAAGCCCAAACTCAAGGTCCTCCTTCTCTAAAATCTCTTCAATGGTGAACAACGCTCTTCACAGCATGGGCATAGCTTGGCAATAGCTAATGTCAGTTAAAGTAAAGAAGCATTGGGTCAGATCAGGAAAAGGGTATGAAAACCCTCAAAGGAACGAGAGTGTATGGAAGCAAAACCAAGTTTTTAAAACTGCATCGCTATGAGTAGAAGGATCGAATGGTCTAAAGATGGCTCCTGGAGGAAAACATGATGCAAGGCTTTGGATTTCAGGATCGGTGAACTTGCAGATATTCGATGAAGGATTCATTGGCAGGTTTTGAGACTTGATACCATCATCCTTATTGGGCTCACACCGGGTGAGGATTGAGTGCCCATTTTGCCCATGGATTCGAGAAAGAAAAGAAAATGAAGAAAAGAGAAGAGGAAAAATACCTGAATAGCAAGCGCCGAATGTGAAGATATATTCTGGTTGTGTTCATGTTTAAAGAGCAAGGAGTTATATAGTCCCTTAAAAATCGCAATGATAGTTATATCCTGCCAAGTCTCATCGAATAGCTTATAATGACTAGTTTGAATTTAAGATCAATATGACAGCTGTGATCACTATCACATCGGCCATATTAGGGGCAATTCTTAGGACCTAGATTTTATTAGTTATGGATCCGATATCCTGATGGATATTCTGGATAAAGTATCCTTGATGGGTATTGTGGGATGGTAGAGGATCAAGGATCCTTAATGTTTGCTTTGGTTTCTAATAATTTTTCTCGGTATTTTATTGTGTTTGTATGCAGGTAAATGGAACGGTAGACTGAGTCTAAGCTGAAATCTCGCTGGAAATGGTTGAGAAGTTGCATGCGTTCATTCCACAATGGTATGGAACGAATATGTGGGTTTAGCATGATTATCGCATATTTTGTTATCTTTCTTTTAAAAGGGATCGTTCAAGTTATAACACAATATACACACAACACACATCACTCTCTGTTGAGCTCAGCTAATACTGTGTATCAAGCTTGATCGGTTTTCGAAGATGTATTACACATTGTTGCTTAATAGAAATTGGTGGTGGATAGTTTTCACCACCCGAGGTTTTTATGTCGACGATCTACTAGTGATCAAGGGCTTTTCCTAGTATAAATCTATGTATTCAACATACATTTTTAACCTTGTGATTATTTTGTTTATACAAGCATTCTACCTCACAATACAAATTTGGTTATATTATCCTTAAACCAATTTTTGACTAAAACTCGCACATAGGAGTCCTACATGCGTAGAGGTATGTCACGCATGACTCTTGCGCTCCATTAGTCTTCCATATATATATATATATATATGAGACATGGGGCGCATGAGGACATAACTTGTTGATTTTTATTGTGGAGAGCTTTTGTCAAATTATGTAATATTAAATGTTATGCTGCCCAAATCAATGTTAAAAAGATAGATTATGAGACCAAGCTTGTTCACTTATTTTTAAATGGATTCCGCACATTTATAACTGGTTTAGATATCACATTTGTGTTTCTACACATCAAACACTATCCTACAAGTGGTATTAGAGCAACAAAGGCTAATATCTACTAAAAGGTTGCATGGATTTTAAGATCAAAAGCTTAATTGTTGTTTTTCTACTCATTTTTCTTCTTTTGTCGTCATTTCACGGTTCAAATTTAAGCAATTTCTCAGAAAATGTTCTAAAACCATCCATGAACATCATGTCAAAATTTTAGATCTATTTGAAGCCGAATTCATCACCAAAATCCAAATTTTCTCTCAAAATGGTCTGGAGTGCGGGGGGTCTTCTAAATGCAAGAGTTGTTATTCGAGCTCAAGAGTCATCCGTTAGATTTCATCTGCATGAAAGTATCACTCATTCGCTTGATTAGGTCATTCTTAGGTTGGTCATTCGTACGCAGGAGTATTCATTTGTTTGAATTGGTCATATATGCTGGATTATGTGACACCTGTGTCACTTCAACCATCATACAAATACTAAACCAATGAAATATTGTATTTTATACTTGGGATTTGTATAAATATGTGTATCGTTTGCACATATCAATTCTTGTTCGATTTCGAGCTTTAAATTGCTTTCTGGAAGGTTATATGCAAACTGATGCGTAAATATAATCATTTTAATGCAAAAAACACTCCGGAACAGTGACATAGGCTTAACATACCTTAAATAACCTTTACATAACTTAGAAATAAGTTTTGGATGGTTTGTATGCCGAAATCAAGTTTATTCGCTTATAGGGACTAATTTCGACAAACTGTGAAAGTATGCCGATTCATACTGTGACGAACATTCTGGAACTTTATCATAAGTTAAACATGCCCTAAATATTCTTTACATAGCTTAGAAATAGGCTTTGAGGTGTTTGGTGCGCAAAAATAAACTTTGTTGATCAATAGGGACTAAAAGCGTCAAAAAGGGCATAAGTTTGCATTTTCGCGCATATCTTTCGTTCTGAATACATCCAGACAACCAAAACTTTATGTAATCGTTAAAATATTTTATTTTAGTGATTGGGATGATAAAATTCCATTCGTGTCACAATTTGGGTCTTACACGCGTTCGTTACGATTTCCGTCGTATTTAACCAAACAACGCAACCGTACGACCAAACGAACCGACACCCGAGATGTTTTCAAACATATTTCATGTTCCCTATGCTTTAACATCATTTTGGAGCTTGAAAATGGGCTTGACGGGTGTTAGAAGTGCTGAAACGCGACAAATCAAGGTGCAGGGGCTAAATTGTCAACTTTTGAAAGTTGCTGGTCTGCAGACCACATACGGTCCGTAAGCAAGGGACCATACGGTTAGTAAGCCTTACCAGTAACAACAGAATTGCAAAAACATTGAATCTGGCCAATACCACCTATTCTAATGGTTTTAATCCCTGGTTTTACACTCTATGGACTGGTATTTGTGTACCCCTTGTATTCTAAAACCACTAGCCCACATGGATGGCCAAGATCTTTCCCTCTTTAGCAAGGAATGATCTTAACTGTGAAACGAAAAGTATAAATAGCCATGCCCTCCTTCCATTTCTACTCACCCTTGATCTGATTTCTCTAAGTTGAAGTTATAATACTTCATACCTGAGATTTTAAGATCAAGTTCTCCCTAGCAAGGACCCTTTGTAAGCTTCTTTCGTCGTTCTTTTATCGCTTTTCGAGCGTGAAAGTCAAACAGTGTTTGACTTTCTGCTTTGACCACGAGTTGGTCAACACAAAGTTCTTTTAAACTTTGCAACGTGAGCTTAATCATGATGGTTATAGTCCTTAGTGACTATACCTACTGATTACCACGTTGACTAGGCGTAGTGACGAGTCGTAATTTCGGTCAAAATGCATATTTATGCACATTTTGCAACCAAACTACTCTTGGGTATCAAAAGACTTTGTTTTGATATCAAAACCTGTTTTCTAACTTAGTTAAACATGTTCTAACATGTTTAGCTCGTCACTTTTAGTTTAGTGCTTGTTTAGAGTCGTAAGTCAAGCGGTCTAAACCACCGCTTAGACTTTTGAACTCGACCCGTTTGGTCGATCATTAGGATCCGAACAAGCATGTTTAGTGACCATGGTTGTATAGGGAATAACCTTCCGAGGTTATACCTTATGGTCACCTAGTTTAAGTAGTTGTATGATAGGTAGTTTATATGTCTTAGGAAAATGACCAAAATGCCATTTTCATGCATAATTGGATTTTAAGCATATGTAACTTAAACATTTGTCACTAAACTGATTATGCAACATATTTAAACATGTTAGGGCATATAATACTTGTCATAGGACTAGTTAGACGTCTCGAACACACATTTGCGCGAATGACACGTTAAAGTAGCGTAAGCTACCTTAATGGGTCGTAACGGGTCGTAAGCACTTAGGTTAGGTTTTGATTTAGTATGTAGGCTTTATTAAACCATATCATATGAGTTCCGACACTCATTTGGTTTACGAAACCTCATTCTATCCGATCTTCCGATTTAGGTCTGTTTATTAATGTAGTTACCTATATTAGGTGCCGTTTGAATTCCGTGATCCCTCTAGCTTGCTTGGTAGTTGTTCAAGACTTCTAAGCACTCTTAAGTGAGTACATAGTCCCCTCTTTTACTGTTTTCAACTGTTTTGGGGTGAAATATGTGTACCTATTTGTTATTTTCATGATTTCAAAGTATAAATTGATTATACATGTTAGTACTTATCTTTTGACAAACTGAATGATTATTTATGGTTTAAATACTAATTTTTCAAAGATTATAAAATTAATTGTTGGATTGCACTTGTTTTATATATTCACCAGACCGATTGGTAGTATGATATAGCGCTATAGGACTAGACACCCCATTCCTGTTGTCATGGAATGTTAGAAACCGATATTTTTATCCAAATAGAGATTGCCTTTGTGGTATTTCTATAGTCTCAATTGGTGTAGTTTGATGCACTAAGGTTCTGTTGAAATCAAAAATCACATTTTTATTGCATATTTTGTTATACTCCCAAATGTATAGTTTGATACGCTCTCATGTGTGATATTGTACAAAACAATATATATTTTGTTAATTACTAAAACATAGTTTAATATGTTATGTATAAAACCAAAGTATACTTTTAATATACTACCGAAAACTATTATTTTGACACTAAAGTATATTTTATATACTATCTGTTTTGGAACAGAAATATATTTTGATATATTACTTATTTGACTTTCCTAAAACCAAAGTATATTATATATATACTACAAACTTTTTATCAAAACATTGTTTTTCAAACGACATATTTTATACAAACTCATTTTACTTAGTTATTTATTTATGCATCTTTCTTTTATATTATCTGATTTCTTATCACTCGTTATATGATTTATAAAAGAAAACATTTTACAAGGATCATGACTAACTTTTGTTAAACATATTCTTTAAACTTATAAGTCATGAATCCTAAATCAATAAAACCTATGTATCTCACAACTATTTTTATGCTGACGTACCTATTTTTACATATGTTTCAGGTGCTGCTATGTAATGATTGTTGATACATGCTATACATAGGATGGCTCGTGCCTTAGCGACTTTAAAACTTGACAGATAATATTTGTATTTATCTAATTTGAAATAAAACAATGAGTTCAATAATGAAATAAAACAAAACTATTTAATCCATGGTTGTGAAACAATGATTCTGTTACGACACTCCCCGACGTTTCCGCCACGATTTGTTGTTTTACATGGTCAGGGTGTGACAGATTAGTCCTATGTGGGAAAGTGTTCGTCCGTTTGATAAGTTGAATCATTAGTCCAAAGTTTTTTTTGGATGGAGGATTATTCAAGCTGGGCTGGGAGATTTGAGAATTATGTACAGGCTTTCAACTTCGATGCTTGGATGGCTATTGAAGAAGAATACATTATACAAAAGAATGAAAATGGTGATAACATCATAGTATCACAGATTCCTGAGGGTGAAAGTGATAAGTACATCCGTGAGAAGAATATGATGACACTGTCGCAGGAAGCAATTGAACAAGATATTCTAGTATTGCTATAGCAGCACACTGGTTCTTGTCAATCACTTTGGTTAGCATTACAAAAAAAAAATCTTGGTAACAACAAGATGAGATTGAGTAAAAAATCACTTTGGTTAGCATTACTCAAGAAGGAGTTTGACATCTTTTCAGCAATTAAAAGTGAAAACTTGCAACAACTAATTGAGAGATTTCTATATCAAGTAGCGGAAATGAAGTGAAAGGGGATTAGGAAAGATGAATTAGAATTGATGGATAAATTAGCCAAAGTTTTGCTAGAAAATGAATGGGGTACATATATGATGATACAACAGTCGAATCTGATCGAGTATGCTAGTCTGAATTTGCCTAGAATGATTGAGAAGTTAGAGGCTCAAGAAATAGAATTGAGGAAAAAAGGCCAAGATGAAGTCTATCAGTATTCCACAGGATATCAGATTGTATTACGAGGGAGCAAATCAGGTAATTTCAGCTCAAAAGAGTCAAACAATATTCAGTGCAGATTCATGCTTTTGTTAGCAAGAGTTCGGGGTATACACAATCGCCATAACAAATTTATAGCAGTTCTGGATTTCCCACCAAGCTCCATATTTATTCCTACAATTTAAAATTTCTAGAGAAAAACATAATGTAGGTCCACCCGGAGGATCGAGTTAAACCTATTCCCTGTTTTCCGGCAAACCCGAGAGTGCGGAATCCAAACGGGTAAGTTAAACCAAGTTAGAACACGAAAACAACAAACACAGATTCAACGTTTAAATATAAACTGTATTAGCACCAGAAAGTTTGTTTAAAACAATTACAGAGGATAATACTCTAACAATCTCACTGGTTCTCTCGTGACTGTGTCTCTCGTGTCTCTCAGTATCTCTACTTCTATTGTTCAGCAACCTGCTATATATAGCCAAAGCTAAAAAACACATCCACGAACATTCAACAGTCCGACGAAGAATCAAGTCTTCGTCACATTGATTCTTCGCCGCATGAGAATTTGACGAACCTTTAGACTTCGTGAGGTGTAGTCTTCATCCAACATTGGAGAGTTCATCTAACATGGAGTCTTCGCCATGAAAGGGAGTTCGTCCGACCATGAAGTCTTCGTCAATATTCATTCTTCGTCAGTAACTGGTCTTCGTGGAATGCATAGGCCCAAACAAAGACACTGGCCCAACATGTATTAATTCTACGTGTCGTTCATGTATAGAAGTCAAATATCAATTAGAGTTGAAGGTGACATCATCAAGGACATCATCATATGACATCATCATGATGATGGTGTCATCTCACGGCTCTTCGTGCTTCTCGTGTCGATCTCTGGGGCGCAAGACGGAGGAATGTTGCGACGTCGGGCTCGAACCAAAACGAACCAAGTCGAACCGAACCGAGCCACATCCACAAAGTGTATCAACAAACTCCCCCTTGGATGCTGCTCGTGGAGGTTCATCTTCCATGTCTTCCATGTCGGAGGATATTCAAAGTCTTCATGTGTCATAAGTAGAAAGTGTATCAACAAACTCCCCCTTTCATTTAGGAAGTGTGTTAACAAACTCCCCCTTAAAATAAAATCTCCCTTGAGTTATGCTCGTGAATCTTTTGATCTTCAAAACTTTAGATCCTTGTGGTGTAGATGATAGGTCAGCGGCAACTCGATCATCTTTATCTTTTGAGTGCCTCCACGTCGTGTCTTCATTCTGAAGCTTGTCATCGAACACGTTCTCTTCGGCTTTAGCTGAATTGAATGTCGCATCTGCACATACAAGAAAGCTAAACACGTAATGAGAACAATTGACTGGAATATAGTTAAACAAAAACAAACGACACACATGCGACCGGTTTTCAATCAACTACCGTCCGACAGTTTGAAAGGTTAACAAATTGTTCAATTTTGGTTTTTAATTTTCAAAACTTGCAAATTTCGACCGTTTATGAAGATTTAGTTGTTTTGGTTTTCATTCAGATTTCAGGTGTCGAAGACTCGAGTTCCAACATCAGTTAATCAAAAATAAGATAGAAATAATTTTTTTTTTATTTTTATAAAGTTTATATTAAAACAAACTTAAACACTTTTTGGAATTTTAAGTATTTCAAATGTAAAGACAAGAAGCGGTAAATAAATATATATAAAGATGCAGAAACTGAAAGCATTAAATAAATATTTACGGAAATTCTTTTGATGAGGTTAGAGAATCATATCAGTGTACGGTCATGCCAAAACGCTCTTGTTATTTAGTTAGTTAACATTTAGATAAGCATCCTATAATGATTATCGGTATTATTGTCCACTTAAGCTCAACTTATCAGATCTAATCGCGGCGAGAGGATACGATTAGTGTATGATTTATACTTACCGACCGGTGTTCATCCACACACGACACATTCCCGTATCAAGGTATGCACGAGAGTTCATCTTACTGGTGAGTATACCATTTATCATCTGTTTTGACGTATATGAAAATGTGAGATACTCACTTATTTTGGTTGAAAACAAGCCCTATGTGATAGAATCACTTATTGATGAGGAACTTGATTTTCAGATGCATGAGGGCACAGGAGCATGTCCGTGAACAGGTTAGTACCAACGTACAGACAAAGAGACGAACTTGACTCCTGCATGAATGCTGTGATATATTATCACTTATTTTGTGGACATGTGATTATTGATAACTTATTGAGGTCATATGCAATATGTACACGTATGTATGGTATCATGGAAGATCTAGACTTCGTCTCCGTTATATTTCAGAAAAATAAACAACCATGATACCCAGATGATAAACAGCATAAAGACCACATATCTCAGAAACTCGGCAATCTTTCAAACGAAATTTCGGTACTAGTACCATATGCCAATGAGCGGTTCCCACACAGTCTTCAGTCGATTAAAGTTTATATCACCCTGCACACTTTAAAATGATTGTGAGCCTACCGATACATCTTATATTGAGCTGCTTATCGTTTTAAAAATTTTAGGTTTAAAGAGGTTTCGACAGACCACTGATGTACTATCATTTTCTCTTTTTCTCTCCAGGAAACTCATTTTTGTTATTCTATTGTTTTTGTGTTTTTGAAATTTATCGATGTTTTTGAATTTTTCAAAATTGGATTTACTCCCCCTAAAATGTAAAAACTGTGATAAATTAAAAACACAAAGATATTTACAAAAACGATTTTCCGATGTCGGTTTTACTCTTGCTTGACCTTAATGTCGTTTACCAATAATAAAAAGTCAAATCGTGATTTGTTAAATGCTTTGGTAAAAAGGTCGGCACGTTGGTCATTGGTGTGGACCTTAACAACATCTATTAGTCTTTTGTCAAAACAATCACGTATGAAGTGATATTTGATTTCGATGTGTTTGGTCTTGAATGTTGCATAGGATTTATAGTGATCTGTAAGGCAGCAGAATTATCAACGAAAATAGGAGTAGATAAGAATTCAAAACCGTAGTCGTGCATTTGTTGTTGAATCCACATGACATGGGAGCAACAACTTGAGGCAACAATATATTCAGCTTCGCATATTGATGTAGCAACACAAGTTTGCTTCTTACACTGCCATGCGACTAGGCGATTCCCAAAAACTGACATCCAGCCGTTGTGGATTTGCCTTCGATTTTGCATCCGCCAAAATCAGAATCACTGAAAGCGATCAAGTCAAAGCTATCATCTCTAGGGTACCAGAGACCGGTGTCCGGGCATCCCTTCAAATAGCGAAAAATCCTTTTCACAGCTACAAGATGTGAGGCCTTCGGGTTGACTTGATGTCGGGCAAGTAGGCACGTACGATACATTATGTCTGGTCTTGATGCTGTGAGGTACATAAGAGATTCGATCATCGCGCGAAATTATGAAGAGTTAACAGTTTCACTCTTCAAGTTCGGAGTAATCCCGTGATTTTGCTGTAGTGGGGTACCAATGGGCGATGTGTCGGACATCTGAAATCCGTTCAAGATGTCACTAACATACTTAGTCTGATGGATGAATATGTGACAACCCGCACTTTCAGATTACCACTGTTTCCTTATTATTATTATTATTATTATTTTGTCTAGTCCAGTTAAACTCAATACTCGTCCGCGCTAACTTTTGCTCATAAATGGGAGTTATGTTTATTTTATATAAATATAACAATAATAACGACTTGTTGATCAAATTGTTTACACTTGGTAGTCTAGGGGTTTATTTTATATAAATATGACAAGACTCATTATGGAAACTGTGATATGCATGTATATGTGATGTGTTATATATAGCTTTATCTTGATTGTGTTTATAAGATTGCATGAACGAGCATGTTCGTTGTTACATGCCTTGCAGGCCTTTAGGTGCATAACATCAGTCCCGCCTTCATGCGGTGGTACTCCGCGTGTGGATTTTGGGGGTGTGACAGATTGGTATCAGAGCCATTGGTTATAGTGAACTTGGTTTTTTCTAAAAAGGGGAAAAACGTTTTTGTAAAACCAGACTATAACCGAACAGTTCTGAAGACGTGAATACGACCATGACACTCAGCTCCAGATAGCAAGGTTCGTCCCTCTTATACTCATTGTACTACATAACTAGTAAACACCTACATATGAAATTGTATGTGAATGCACATTTAGCACAACAATATAAATTCATGTACACTTGCACGTATTTCGTGACTGATAGGGTGGTAATTCCCTAAAACTTCATGACCTACGCTTCTTAATACCCTTTGATTGCTACTCGAGTTTGGGGGAACCATTTGACATGAGTTAAGAGGAGCTGAGATGAGCATGCAAATCACAATATTATTGTGGGTGCACACATAATAATAATGTGGGATGCATGTGAGTCCCAGTGAGGCTTAACGAGTGGAAAAGGGGTTTCGTCCCGTTATTTGGTCACTATGAAACATAACAAACCTATAGGGGTCGTAGCAGTAATTGTCCCCTACTCAAACTCAAACGTGAACTTTTCATTTACCTTTGGATCATTTCGGAACTTGATGCTATCGAGTGTTACCTAAACACCCATCTGAACTCAGCAAACTGTGTAGAACGTTAGTTGCTTATACGAGCGTCCATGTGTTGGATGATGCAGCGTCGAATGATTAATCGACATCTTTCTCACCTTTCTTCGCTTGCTGGAACGTAACGTCTTGACGTCTCAGATTCTGAAGTGCGATCACTCCTGCAACACTCCCGCAACATACTGTGTATTACTCGAACTACTCGCAACACTGATGGACAGGAGGATGAGCGAAGAGCCTCACCAACCTCAGTATTAGAACGACTTTGATTACTGGTAGCGAACATCAGCAATTAGACTTCAATCGAATCCCAAGCGACTTATAAGAGTCAACCCTTACGAATCTATCAGGACATCGGCGATGACAATAGACTGTAGTATGGAGTGTGTGGCTATCAGCACAATGAGTAAGGCTTTAGGACGTGGCACGGGAATGTGATAGGATGGACCTTGTTGGTGAAAGGCCGCAGGGCTTCGTTTCAAGCAACAACATTAGAGGCAACAGTCATGGCAACATCAAGGTACCCGTAATCATAGCATGGAAACGAAGGTGGCATTGGCAAGGAATGACTGCTGTTAAGTCAAGACGTCAACAACCCAGCGAACAATGGCAGTTTTGGGAGTTTTAGTAACCGTAGCAACAACACTGGATGTGATATTCGCGAAGGGCATTTAGAGTGGGAGTGGGCGACGCCAAGATTGTAACAACATGGGGGCCTACACGTTCTTAGAAACAAAACGCTTCGTCACTGTTTTGCTCAACCCTGATACTTCTTGAAACCGAACCTGCTGTGGGATCGGCAGATGTAAAGCCCACTGAAACCTCATATGATTGTTGGAATGCAAACTCGACCTTGTGGGACAAGTGTTCGACGTCGACCATCCTTCTACTACTCTTGATAGTTTTGATGCATTAGTCCGTATGGGTTGGTTATCCAGATATCGCGCAGATACACCCAGCGAGGAGAAAACTTCGTGTGGAGAATTGTTGTCTGTCCTAACACGCCAGGGTGGCACAACGGTTAGCGTCATTTCAGCAGAAAAGCGGAGTGGCTACGGAAGGATTACCCCACAATGTTAACGTTCGATACTGATGTCAAGGCTAAGGAGAGGAGGATCGAGGATCCACCAATTATTCGTGATTTCTCCCTAAGTGCTACCAGAAGAACTACTAGGTTTACCTTCACATCTTCAGGTGGAATATCAGATCCGCATCATGCCAGAAGTAGCCCTTGTTACTAGTATATCTTATTATCTTACACCAGGAAAGTTGCAAGAACTGCCTAATCAACTTCAGGAATTATTGGACTTGAGTTTCGTCGGATCTAGTTTTCGCTTTAGGGATCCCTCGCTATACCCATAAAGAGAAACCTTTACGTAGGTGTGCTGATTATCGAGAACTCGGCAAGGTGTTAGTCAAGAACCATTTGCCTAGACCATGTATTGTCAGCCCGTCGACCAGTACGAGGAACAAGCTTCCATTCGAGGACTGGCTAGTGAACGAACAATCATCAGATGGAAGTCCAAGAGGAGAATGCTCTTAGAACGGCATGTCGAACGTAATGCAGCCATTTCAACTCTATACACCAGGATCACTGAGTTGATCAACACACCAGCAGTTTTAGGGATCACATAAGTAGACCGTAAATGTTGACAACGTTCTGAATCATGACCAGGAGAAACGGACACCATGGGTAGCATATGTATCCTATTTCAGCACTTCTGTGGGAGGACCATTACGTGTGAAGCCTTGCTAAATGTCACGTCTAGACTCGAGAAAACACATTTTTTTTATCATGTAACTAACGGAGTGGGATTACACGTGGATCTTGCTAGGATGCATCTTGATAGAAACTAATCGACACCAAAGATCCCTTTGGGGATGCAGCGATTCCTTGGTTTCACTAGATACTATCGCTGCTTACCCACAGGATTGTCGAAGGTCCCACAGCTTAAATCTCTTTAGCACAACAGGGTGCCGTGGAAGACAAACAAGGGGATGTCTCTTCAGCTTTCGAATTCCAACTCTGCAATGCACCGAGCATCGCTCTTACCCGATGGTGTGGGTGATTTAGTGGTATACCATGATGGTTCGAATCAGTGTCCCAGTTACACACCGACGCAACACGAGAGAATGATGACTTATGTGATGGAACTACAAAGGGGAACTGCACGACACACAACTGGCGGTGAAAACTGTGGCCTTGGAATTTTAGATGCAGGCACTACTTGGACAGTACCAGATGTGTTATTTAGACCGATCGCAAGGGCCTCCCATGTACCCTGACTTCGACAAAACTAATTTAGTTAATGGCATCACTGGAGGAAACTTTGGGATGATTACAACTATGAAATTTGAACGTGCACGAGCTCTGCAGCTCGCTATCGACTCTAACTTACCAGAATTAGACTCGCTCTGTTCAAACTGGAGAACTGAAGGAAGAGGAATCTTCAAGTCGAAACCATGCGGGGCATGGAGAAGCAACCTTTGACCAGTCGGACGATACTCGCTACTTCCTGAAACGAATGTGGGTACCATTACACGACAACTATAGGGAAACTCGCGTTGAGTAAGCACACCAGTTCGACATTCTAGCCGTCTGGGTTTCAGACGAAAGGCATGAGGATTTATAAACCTTGTACTGGTAATCGGACATGAAGTCCCACCTAGTTAGGTATGTGAATGACGGATTGACTTGTGGGAAATTCAAGGTGAAGTATCAGCAATCAGCAATACCCTCATAGAAATGAGAACATACTGGCATGGATTTGGTCGCTAGTCTACATACAACTCGAAACGAAAATAATATCACCTGGATGATCGTTGATTATTTCACGTAACCAGCATACTTTTTAGCCACCAAGGAAACGGATAAGTCTTCCACACTCGCAGTCATCTACCTGAAAAAGTGGTTGCTAGGCACGAGGTGCCAACCTCCATTATCTCTGATCGCGACCCATGATTTGCATCTGATTTGTGGCAAGCGATGCATAAATCCTTTGGCTCACGTCTAGACATGAGCACAGCATATCATCCGCAGACGGATGGGCAGACTGAACGCACCATCCAAACTCTTGAAGACATGCTTCGAGCATGTGTAATCGACTTTGGTAACGGTCGGGAGCGGCATCTACTTTTGGTGGAATTTTCGTATGACAATAGTTACCACACCAGCATCCAGGCTGCTCTGTTTGAGGCATTGTACGGGCAGAAGTGCCGACCACCTCTTTGTTGGGCAGAAGTTGGAGACAGCCAAACCACTGGCCCATAACTCATCGTAGACACAACCGGGAAGATTGCTCAGATGCGACAACAAATGGCGGCAACTCGTGACCGTCAGAAAAACTACACTGTTAAGCGCAGGAAACCACTCGAATTCCAGGTTGGGGATCGAGTGCTACTTAAAGTCTCACCTTGGAAAGGTGTAGTTTGTTTTGGTAAACGAGGCAAACCCAACCCGCGATACGTCGGACCTATCGAGATCATAGAGAAAATAGGCAAAGTGGCCTACAAACTGAACCTACCTGAAGAACTCAGTGGAGTTCACACCGTATTCCACGTGTCAAATCTGAAGAAGTGTCTGTCAGATGAGACCCTCATAGTTCCTTTCAAGGAGCTCACCATCGACGATCAGTTGTGATTTGTCGAAGCACCAATGGAAATCTTGGACCGGGAGGTCAAGATTCTCAAACGCGCCAGGATACCTATTGTTCGAAGTTCGTTGGAACTCCCGTCGTGGCCCAGAGTTTACCTGGGAACGACAAGACCAAATGAAGCAAAAATATCCCCAGTTGTTCGAGAAAAATGAAACCACTACTGAGGCTAAAGCTACTGCGGAATTTCGGGACGAAATTCCAAACTAACTGGGGATGATGTGACACCCCAGGAAAACCAGGAAACCATGCAACCTAACTAGCTTCCTCAGTAACTACGTGCTAAATTTCGGGACGAAATTTCTTTCAAGTTGGGGATGATGTGACAACCCGCACTTTCAGATTACCACTGTTTCCTTATTATTATTATTATTATTATTATTATTATTATTATTATTATGATTATTATTATTATTATTATTATTATTATTATTATTATTATTATTATTTTGTCTAGTCCAGTTAAACTCAATACTCGTCCGCGCTAACTTTTGCTCATAAATGGGAGTTATGTTTATTTCATATAAATATAACAATAATAACGACTTGTTGATCAAATTGTTTACCTTTGGGTAGTCTAGGGGTTTATTTTATATAAATATGACAAGACTCATTATGGAAACTGTGATATGCATGTATATGTGATGTGTTATATATAGCTTTATCTTGATTGTGTTTATAAGATTGCATGAACGAGCATGATTATATGATTGTAAGTTGTTACATATTGAATGATACGCGTTTAGAGGTTATGTATATTCAACCGCACACTTGTACTCGGAGCCGTAGAACCCGTCTGACCACACTCCCCAATCCTGTTCTTAGCTCACTTTCCCTAAGCCCAAACAATGTTAGAAGTGGGCCGGCTAGAATGAAATCCGTATGTACGCACACACTTAGCATTGGCCCACACTCTCTATATGTGACACTTGATTTCCCTCGACCCAGTTTCCTTCTCTCGAGCCCAACGGCGAAACAAACACGGGACTGGCCCATGAAATCAGAATCAGCGCATATGGGGGGGTACGTAATCCTCATCACCTTACAAACATTCACCTCATTACAACCCTAATTAACCCCATGTATGCGACGGTAGTGGACCGGTCAAAATACGGTGTGCATAGATCGGACCTCTCCCTAGGAGACTCATTGTTCACCCATTCTAGAAAAAGACTTTATCATTCATTGGTTAGTATATTTTGCTCTCAACCTTTGTTAATTATGTGATTATAGTTCTTGTCGATTATAATTATGTTATATCGTAATATATGAAAAATTGTAAGGATGATGAATATGGGATGTTAGTTCTTGTTGATTGTCTTGACCGTGTGTAAATTGCCATAATCCGTTCTGCCGATCTTGGAATTGATAAAAATTCAAAAGTGCTATGTGTGGTAATGAATGATTTGATGACTATACGTTGATGAGTAGTTATGACTGAACCGATAAACTTGCTTTGTTTCATCTTGATTGTTATTTTCAGCGATGAACTAGGGATGTATGGGATGCTTGATTCGGTTGTTATTTGTTTGATGTATGCCTCTCGAATTGGCCAATGATGGCAAACAATAACTGATCCAATTTGTAATTTTTCGAACCTATCAATTGTGTTTGGTCCTATCATAGAAGTCCACTGAATCCATAAAACCAATGTTGATATATTAGTAGTTGTCTAGTTGAGTGGTCCAATAGTATTGAAGGGAAGTGGCCTAATAAAGTTGATATCTTGACTAAAAGTGACGGCCCATGTGTTTTTCATCTAATCAAACAAATATAGATATTATAATAATGTTGTCAGTAAAAGGATATCATATGTATTAAATGAAGAGATGATGTTTTGCTTGTTGGAATCGAAGTCTGTGTGAAGAATTGAATTGGCATTAATTGTATTGTTGATTGAGTGTGTAATGATGAAGGTAATCGATTTTCATGGCTGCACAGTAACATCATAGTCACACAAGTCTGGTATGGAGCAAACACTTGAAATTGGAATTACTTTAATATTGGGCCGAATGGGTTTTTTTTTTTTTTTTTTTTTTGGGAAACGAGGGAGACCCCCGGGCAAACCTTTTATTAATAATGATCAAAACGAGATTACAAACAAAGAGCAATTGGCCAAGGCGACTCGCCAAAGACCAAAACCCCCAAAAACAGAAAACATAAGAAAGAAATAACAAACACCAAACTAGAAAATAAAATAAAAGCTAAACACCACGAGCGATGTCTCTAGCCGACTCATTCGTATCGGATTCAACCTCTACTTCATCTTCAACATTTGTTTCAACCATGGCTTCCTTCACCGGGTCAAATTTTGTAAGCATAAAGTAATAAGCCTTCAATTTTTCCGACCATGAAGAGAATACCTCATCCGGAGGTTGCGTACTTGTCTCATAGAATTTACGAACCATTAACATTTCTTTTTCCCACAACCCGTGCTCGGTATCGAAACAATCTTCATCGTCTTGAAGTGAACCAAACGCATTTTTTGTTTCAATCATTGGGCTTTGCCGAGGCCCAAAGTTATTTTTTGAAATATCAAAAAACCCACTTCCATTTTTTGAGCCAATGCTTTCTATTAAAACTGGATCGGATTTTAGGCCATAAATGTTTGGGCCAGCCGAGACTGGACCTGATCCCATCGCATCACCCAAAACAGCCGCTACACTGGGCTTAGCATTATCACCCGAACCTGGGCCTGAAGTAGCTGGGCCAGACCTTTTTAAAGGCGGAAATTGATCTTCAGAAAGAATAGGTGGGCCTGAATCCATATTAACAGTTGAGCCCACACAAGAGGCATTCGTTTTTGGGCCAAGTTCTTTAACACCTAATTCTGAATTCATAATAGGACCCGAAGCAGCATTCAGTACACCAGATGGGCCTGCACCACTTGTTTTCGGTCCATTAACCAGTCTTTCAAGTTCTTTTTTAGCCAATGGAGCCCATTTGACATTGGATTTCCTCCGATTAACCAACGTAAATCCATCATCATGAACCACGGGTTTTTTCAAGATGCTCTTTTAAACCGGTTGTTCTATAACATTTTTATCCTTTTTCCCAACCGACTTTTGAACTTCCTCATGGTTCGAATCAGAATGACCAAAACATGACATTTTCTACAAATAGGGGGTATCCATTTGTAGGTCAAATCAAGGTATTCAGTTTTACATGGTGATTCATTAAGAGACGGGAACCGAACCTTGACATGAGAAGGGAGTCCATATGATGCATTAGCTTCAACAAGTACTCGAGCAAAACTTAACGGCCCCTTCTTTGATTCACACCGAAGATGCGTAGCTTTATCCAACATAAGTGGCTTACCAACACAACTTACAATTTGCCCAATGTTACCCCCATTCCATAAGCAAAGCGGTAGGTCTTTTATTGTCACCCAAATAGGCACTTTATCCAAATCCGGCTTCGATAGAATGGTGTCCGGTTGCCATAGTTGTAACACTAAAGGCACATTCTTTACTAACCAAGGATTTCTTTCTAACACTTGGAGCATACCCTCATCATGTTCAAATGTAAAAAAGTAAAAACCTCCACTTTTTTTGTTAATTGATTTCAATCCAAACTTATGCCACATCTTTATAATATTCTCTTTTACCACTTGAAAAGAGAGATTTTCCCCCACAAAATAACCATAAAGTTGTAGACGGTGCGCCTTAACACTCTTGGTCATAAAATGCCCATTCAAGTTAACTATAACTTCTCCGTTTTCCAACTCCGGCGTATCATAAAAAAGTCTTGTTTCACTCTCCGCAATTTCAATTCCTTTGGTTAATTCGAATGGGTTTTTCTTGTAACGTATTAATTGGGCTTGGTGTGGGTAACCGGGTTTCATGAGCTATACGGCCCACCTAATTACACTCGGGCCGCAACTGTTTTGGGGTAAGGGGGCACGCACCTGCATACATTTCGTTGATGATGCAATGTGTGGGCCGAAGCATTGACGGGTCGTTACATGCTAAGTGATCTCTTGATGATACTAAGTTAGTGGATTACTGTTATGATTTGGATTACGTGAGTGTACTACATGTAAAATAACTGTGCTTTATGTGAGCAATGAATACGTGAATTGATTGTACGTGAAAGATGTGGTCCATGTGCACGTAGAACTGATTGTTATCGATAACCCTTTTAGGACGTGTTTGTTCAACTGATAAACAAGATACTTAATCTTACCGAGCAAACCAAGGTGAGTTCACACTCCTAAGGCATGGGATTCCCGGTGGGTTGGGAATGGGATTGAATAACTACTTGTACTATCATTACTATTAAACTACTTTTCACTGTCCTCGGATTGAAGGGCACGTACGTAAAACCTACGTACACTCATACTCGCTACGGTCCTTGGATCAAGAAGGGCACGTACATACACGACTAGTCTAGTAACATACAACATGGGAAGCCCCCACTATTCATCGCAAACATGTTCGGGGAACCGCGATACGGATTAATACGATACACATGGAAAGCCCCCACTAATCATCGCACACATGTTCGGGGAACCGCGATACAGATTAATACAATACATGGTTTACGAAATAAACATATGATTTACGAACACTATAACTAAACAACCAACTGTGAACTCGCTCAACTTTGTTGATTGACTCGTTGTTACATGCCTTGCAGGCCTTTAGGTGCATAACATTGGAACTTGTCGTCTGAGAAGCTGGAGTGGTCATGGGTCGAGATACATGGATACACAACACAACACAAAGAGCTTCTACATGCGATTTATAAACACGTAACTAATCAAATATGCTTCCGCTGTAAACTGTGAAATATTGTAATGTTGTAACACTATTATAAATAAATGAAATTTTTATTTGAATATATTCATGAGTTCAATGTGATTGGTGGCTAAGATCCTGGTCAGTCGCGCCTTCATGCGGTGGTACTCCGCGTGTGGATTTTGGGGGTGTGACAGAATATCCCAGAGTTCGTTTGTTGAACTTGTAGGCCCAAAAAGAATGTCATTTCCCCCATGGCGCTCATTTCGAATTTCTCCTGCATAACACGCTCAAAGTTCCTACACAAAACATCGTTAGTAGAACTAAATATAATATCATCTACGTATACCTGAACCAATAGAAGATCTCCATCCTGTTCTTTAATGAAAAGCATGCAATCAATAAGACCTCGGTGAAATCCATTCTCCAGCAGATAATTAGATAAGGTTGCGTACCAAGCTCGTGGTGCTTGATGTAGACTATAGAGAGCTTTGTTCAGCAACCAAACCCGATCAGGGTGAATAGGATCTTCAAAACCTGGAGGTTGTTCGACGTACACCTCTTCTTTAACCACACAATGTAAGAATGCACTTTTCACGTCCATCTGGTATAGCTTGAATCATTTGAAGGAAGCATAGGCTAGAAAAATCTGAATTGCTTCAAGACGTGCAACAGGTGCATAAACTTCATTATAGTCGATCCCTTCAATCTGGCGAAAACCTTGAACGACTAATCTTGCCTTGTTTTGAGCGACTACTCCACGATCATCCCTTTTGCACTTATACACCCAACAGGTACCAATCTTCTTGTAATCATCAGGTTTATCAACGAGTTTCCAGACACCTAGCTTCTGGAATTGCTGCAGTTCTTCCTTCATAGCTTCCACCCAAGAATTATCTTTCAAAGCTTCTTTCCAAGATTTTGGTTCTTCTTGTGAAACATAACACGCGAAGGACCAATCATTCTGCAAACCCGATTCTCGAATAGCTGCATACAAGCCCACATTGTTGTTGTTTCGCAGCTGGTTTCTCGTTTGAACGCCACTTTGTACATTACCAATGATGTTTTGTTGAGGATGGGTATTATGAATTCTTGTTTCTAGATTATCTGGAACTTGAATATTTGTACCCAGATTGTTGAAATTAAGATCAACAAACAAGTCAATACCCTGAACTGGCGAAGAGGATGATGCAGTAGCTTCAGCTGTTTTAGAGGCATCCACTGGAGGTGTAGCCTCTGAAGTGCCATGAACAGCTTCATGTTCTGCATTGAGAAATTCATCATCCTCTGAAGATTCGTTCAGTTCAGTAGCATCATGAAAATCCTCATTGTCGAGAGCATTATTGTTCACTGAAGATGGTTCTTGATTGTTGACAATAATTGGACGAACCAATGGTGAATCTGTTGCGTTGTCACTCTCGAAAAACATCTGTGCCGCATCATCTACTGCAACTTCTTCAATATTGATCGAATTGAAGAAGTCATCGTACTCAAACATCCAAGGCTGACCAGGACATTTGACTGGAAATGTGTACCTTTGTACTCTGACTTCAGACCATTACTCGACTGTTTTTGTCTCTAGATTCCAGACTCTTAAGTTCGGGGTGGCATACCCAAGAAAGTATCCTTCAATTACTTTTGCCCCAAACTTTCCATTCGGATCGATCATTATGCAATGAGCTCTAAACGGTTCAAGATATTGTAAATCTAGTTTCCGTTTGTGAAGAAGCTCAAAGCAGGTCTTGTTGTGTCTTTTAACTGTAAGGACTCGGTTCATCGTATAACAAGCAGAGGCCACAGCTTCACTCCAGAATGTAATGGCCAATTGGGACTCTACCAACATAGTCCTAGTAGTTTCGATCAATGTACGGTTCTTACGCTCAGCGACGCCATTCTTTTGAGGAGTGTAACTTGCACTGAATTCATGAAGAATACCTTTGGATGTATAAAACTCCGCCATTGCATGATTTTTAAATTCAGTTCCATTGTCGCTGCGTATCCGTCTAACTTTCAAAGTATACAAATCCTCAATCGTTGTGATCAAGTTTTTGATAATTTGGAAAGTATCACTCTTGTGTGCCATGAACGCCACCCAAGAAAATCTTGACTAATCATCAGTCACCACGAGGCAGTACTGATAATTCCTGATGCTTTTATGCTTGACAGGACCGAACAAATCCATGTGCAAACGTTCAAGTGGAACGGCCACAGTGTTGACTTTCTTTGTAAGGTGCGACTTCTTTCTTTGCTTCCCTTTCTGGCATGAAACACACACGTCTTGAAGATAGAAATTTTTAAGAGGAACACCAGTCACTAATTCATTTGACACAAAATGATTCATTTTTCTTAAATGAATGTGTCCCATCCGTCTGTGCCAAGAGATTGAATCTTTTTCTGTGGCTTTGGAAACGAAACAGGTTGCTTGTGCAGACGTTGTAATTGCTTGGATCATATCAAGGACATACAAATCATTAATCCTTGGAGCAGATAAGAGAATCCAGTATTTAGGATTCTTGAAGCTGGGTTTTAGCACATAACATCCATTTGCATCAAAGTGTCCTGAAAACTTCCTATCACAGATTTGTGAAACGCTGAGAAGATTGTGATCAAGTTGTTGCACAAAGTTGATCTTGTCAAAACTTACAACCCCGTTGGATACCATTCTTTCACCAGTAATGTGTAACACCTGTTCCTCTGGGACCATCAAACAAACACCAAATCAATGAAATAATGTGTTTCATACTTGGGATTTGCACATATACGCGAACTGATGCGTAAACGTAATCAGTTTAACACAACAAACACTCCAGAATAGTGACATAGGCTTAACATACCTTAAAAAACCCTTACATAACTTAGAAATAAGTTTTGGGTGGTTTAGTGTGTCGAAATCAAGTTTATTCGCTTACATGGACTAATTTTGACAAACTGCGAAAGTATGCCGATTCGTACTGTAACAAACCTTTCGGAATATGATCATAAGTTAAACATGCCCTAAATATCCTTTACATAGCTTAGAAATAGGCTTTGAGGTGTTTGGTGCGCAAAAATAAACTTTTTGGTCATTTAGGGACTAAAAGCGTCAAAAAGTGCATAAGTTTGCATTTTCGCGCATATCTTACGTTCTGAATATATCCGGACATCCAAAAATTTATGTAATAATTAAAATATGTTATTTTAGTGGTTGGCATGATAAAATTCCATTCATCGCGTAATTTGGATCGTTTTTCGCGTCCGTTCGTGTTTCGTCGTAATTAACCGAATAACGCAACCATACGACCAAACGAACCGACATCCGAGATGTTTTTGAGCATAATTTAAGTTTCCTATACTTTAACTTCATTTTACAACCAAACTAACCGACATCCGAGATGTTTTTGAACATTTTACCATTTTGGTCTCTGGCGGGGCGCGACAGGCCTCTGGCGGGGCGCGATAGGCCTCTGGGCAGAAAATGGTTTTTAGCATGTAGGTCGATTTTTAGGGACTGTTATGTAAAATTCTCAATACATTGGGCTGGTATTTGATGGTTTTAAGGGTCCCATGATATTAGAAAACCTTGTGCCCAAGTGGAGGGCCAAGATTGAAGCTCGGTTTACGAGGAACGATCCTAACGATTTACCGAAATATATATAAACCCAACTCATTTTCATTCTTCCTCACACCTTGATCTGAATTCATTCTCTAAGTTGGAGTTCTTATACTTCATACCTGAGAATTTTCAGATCAAACCTCCATTTCTTGGACCCGTTGTAAGTATTCATTCGTTCTTTTATGCAATTTAAGCACGAAAGTCAAACCGTGTTTGACTTTTTGCATTGACCAGTTTATGGTCAACATGAAGTTCGTTTGAACTTCGTAACGTGAGCGTAATCACGATGGTTATAGTCTCTTATGACTATACCTACTGATTACCACGTTAATTAGGCATAGTGGCGAGTCATAGTTTCGGTCAAAATACGCTTTATGCGTATTTTGCAACCAAACTATTTTTGGGTATCAAGACCCTTTGTCTTGATATCAAACTTGTTTTCAAAGTTCATTAAACATGTTTAACTCGTCACTTTTAGTGAGTGCTTGTATAGAGTCGTAAGTCAAGCGGTCTAAACAACCGCTTAGACTTCCGAACCCGACCCGTTTGGTCGATCATTAGGATCCGATCAAACATGTTTTGTGACCATAGTTGCATAGGGAATAACCTTCCGAGGTTATACCTTATGGTCACTTCGTTTAGTTAGTTGTATGATAGGTAGTTTATATGCCTTAGGAAAATGACCAAAATGCCCTTTTTGCGCGTAAATTCATTTTAAGCATATGTAACCTAAATTTTGACATCTAAACTGATTAGGAAATATTATTAGACTTGTTAAGGCATATAATACTTGTCATATGTGACAACCGGTAATTAAAGCCTCTTAATTATGCGATTAGCAAACGTTTAAGACGATAAGAAACAATGTTTAAGGCACGAATTAACTAAATTAGGGTACTGGAATGCCTAGGGACGCTTATCCGACGTTACAATGCGCATACGGTGATTCTGGGGTATTCGGCTGAACGATAGACGAAACGAACTGACACCGTACAAAATACTGACAACACCGACAAATATGAAGTTTATACGTACAATTTAAACCTATGAATATGGTTTGCGAAAATAACACGCCTTCGAATGTCAAAAAGCGCATACGTAAATGAAAAACGCGATTGCAGGAACGCACCGACAACGAAACGGAAGCATCAGACACGCGTATTAACTTGAAAACTGAAATATTATGTTATATTAAGCTTTGTTTTCAAAGTATAATGTTCGCAGTGGAAATCGGATCGAAACACGTTTTAGAAACGACGACCGACGTGATTCACGTGTTTAACGCAACCGACGAACGCACGCAATGAATGCCAATTATCAACATCATGTTACGAAATTTCGACGCAAAAATAATGTTATACGACAATTTACAACAATTATTAGAAAAATGGGTTTTAAAAACGGGCTCGTAGGAATTACGGGCCACTAGAACTCGGGAATTGGGCTTGTGGGCCTTGGGCCCAAGCCCAAAGCCCACTAACTAAAAACCCTAGTATATATTTGTAGCAACACACTTATCCCCTCATTTTGAAAATAGATCAAGCAACCACGCACACACTGCTCTCTCCTTCTTCCTCATTATTTGCTCTTCCAAACCCTAATCAAACTTATCACAGACAAAGCACACACCTGGTTCCTCCTCTCTCACTCGATCTCTCTCCCTCTCCTGTTGGTCTGGCTGCCGGTGATGATATACCTGACAAACCCCTCATGTCACACCCCGACCACGTAAATCAACAAAACGTGGCGGAAACGTCGGGGAGTGTTGTAACAGAATCTTGTTTCACAACCATGGCATAAATAATTTCGTTTTATTGAATTAATGAACTCATTGTTTTAATACAATCAAATAAGTACAACTATTATCTTTCAAATTTTAAAGTCGCTAAGGCACGAGTCCGTCCTACGTATAGCATGCACCACAATCATCACATAACAGCACCTGAAACATGTGTAAAAATAGGTACGTCAGCATAAAAATGCCTGTAAGATATATAGGTTTATTTGTAATTAGGATTCATGACTTATAAGTTTAAAGAAAATGTTTTAATAAAAGTAGTCATGATCCTTGTAAAAGGTTTTCTTTTATAAATCATACTAAAATTTATAAGAAATCAGATGATATAAAATAATAATACATAGGAAATTAAATAAGTAAGTAAAATGAGTTCGCATAAAATATATTGTTTGAAAAACAATATTTTGATAAAAAGGTTTATAGTATATATAAAAATATACTTTGGTTTTAAGAAAGTCGAATAAGTAATATACTAAAATATATTTTAGTTCCAAAATCGTTAACCCAAGTGTACTAAATAACGTCACGGTATGTAATGTTATGAAAACACTTATATATAAGAAGTACCAGCGGCGTATCTACCATGTTTTCATCACATTACACCCATCCCGTTATCTAAACACTAACCAAAACCCAATCGTTAAACAAATAGTATATTAAATATACTTTAGTTGTAAAAAAAAAAATTTCAGTAGTATATCAAAAGTATACTTTGGATTTATAAATAACATATTAAACTATGCTTTGGTTTTATAAATAACATATTAAACTATGGTTTTGATTTTAACAAAATATATGTTGGTTTTGTACAATATCACATATGAGAGCATATCAAACTATACTTTTGGGAGTATAACTAAATATACAAAAATAATGTGATTTAAGAATTCATTCAGAGCTAG
This sequence comes from Helianthus tuberosus, assembly GCA_030545235.1. Taxonomy (NCBI): domain Eukaryota; kingdom Viridiplantae; phylum Streptophyta; class Magnoliopsida; order Asterales; family Asteraceae; genus Helianthus; species Helianthus tuberosus. The sequence continues at coordinate 60,446,734 of CM060414.1, read as the reverse complement.
TGCATCAAACTACACCTTTGAGACTATAGGGATACCACAAAGGCAATCCCTATTTGGATGGAGAAATAAATTGGTTTCAGACATTCCATGACAACAGGAATGGGGTGTCAAATCCTATAGCGCTATATCATACTACCAACCGGTCTAGTAAAAAAAATAAGTACTATTCCAACAATTAATTTTATAATCTTTGAAAAATCAGTGTTTAAACCATAAATAATCATTCAGTTTGTCAAAAGATAAGTATTAACATGTATAGTCAATTATACTTTGAAATCATGAAAATAACAGATAGGTACACATGCTTCACCCCAAAACATTTGAAAACATTAAAAGAGTAGTCTATGTACTCACTTGAGAGTGCTTAGAAGTCTTGAACAACTACCAAGCAAGCTAGAGGAAGCACGGAATCAAACGGCACCTAATATAGGTAACTACATAAATAAACCGGACCTAAATCGGAAGATTGGATAGGATGAGGTCTCGTAAACCAAATGAGTGTGGGTACTCATATGATATGTTTTAACAAGACCTACATACTAAAAGGAAACCAAACCTAAGTGCTTACGACCCATTATGACCCGTTTAGGTAGCTTACGCTACTTTAACGCGTCGTTCGCGCAAAACGCGTTCGGACCGCCAAACTAGTCATATGACAAGTTTTTTATGCCTAAACATGTTTATTATGTTCTAAAATCAGTTAAGTGACAAAAGTTTGGGTTACATATGCTTAAATATCAATTATGCATAAAAAGGGCATTTTGGTCATTTTCCTAAGGCATATAAACTACCTATCATACAACTACTTAAACGAAGTGACCATAAGGTATAACCTCGGAAGGTTATTCCCTATACGCTATGGTCACTAAACATGTTTGGTCGGATCCTAATGATCGACCAAACGGGTCTAGTTCGAAAGTCTAAGCGGTTGTTTAGACCGATTGACTTACTACTCTACATTAGCATTAATCCTAAAGTGACGAGCTAAACATGTTAAATCCTGTTTAACGAGGTTAGAAAACAGGTTTGGTATCAAAACAAACGGTTTTGATACCCAAATGTAGTTTGGTTACAAAATACGCAAGAATATGCATTTTGGCCGAAACTACGACTCGTCACTAAGCCTAGATAATGTGGTAATCAGTAGGTATAGTCACTAGGGACTATAACCATCGTGATTACGCTCACGTTATGAAGTTCAAACGAACTTCGCATTGACCATAAACTGGTCAATGCAGAAATTCAAACGCAGTTTGACTTTTAAGCTAAAAACGCATAAAAAGAACGAAGGTATACTTACAGAGGGTCCCCATATGCAAATCTTGATCCAAGTAGCTCAGGTATGAAGCAAAGGCCTCAACTTAGAGCATCTTAGATCAGATTTGAGTGAGGATTGCAAGAAACAATGGTGGGTATTTATAGGAAATGGACCACCGTTAGGATCGTTCCTCCCGAATTGTGCCTCAATCTGGACCGTACACATGTGCCCATGGTTTTGTAAAACCATGGGAGCCCCAAATATGGCCCATAGATTCTAAAATACCATTTGCAAGTGAGAAAAATGGTTGGAATGAGCTGGAAACAGCTGGAAATCAGTTTCTGCACATCTGGTGTCCTTACACGGGCCGCGTAAGGTTTTAATGGGGCTTATGCGGGCCACCTGAACCCCAAGTCTGCACAGCAAGTTTCCATAATTGCAGTTTTAGTCCCTGCAAGTGTTTAAGCCCCATTTTGACCTATTTAATGCCCGTTAAGCCATTTTCAAGGCCCAACAATGATGCCTAAACATGGGGGACATGAAACATGCTAAAAAATATGTCGGGTTTCGGTTCGTTTGCTCGTACGATCGCGATATTCGCTTAATTATGACGAAATGCGCATGAACGCGAAAAACGATCCAAATCACGCGACGAATGGAATTTTATCATGCCAATCACTAAAACATAATATTTTAGTGATTACATAAATTTTTGGATGTCCGGATATATTCAGAACGTAAGATATGCGCGAAAATGCAAACTTATGCACTTTTTGACGCTTTTAGTCCCTGAATGAGCATAAAGTCTATTTTAGCACACCGAACCCCTCAAAGCCTATTTCAAAGCTATGTAAAGGATATTTAAGGTGTGTTTAACTTATGATCATGTTTCGGAATGTCCGTTACAGTACAAATCGACGTACTTTCACAGTTTGTTGAATTTAGTCCCTGTAAGCGAATAAACTTTATTTCGACACACCAAACCATCCAAAACTTATTTCTAAGTTATGTAAAGGTTATTTAAATCTTGAGTGTTTGTTAAGCCTATTTCACTATTCTGGAGTGTTTGTTGCATTAAACTGGTTATATTTACACATCAGTGCACGTATAACCTTCCAGAAAGCGATTTAAAGCTTGAAATCGAACAAGAATTGATATGTGCAAATGATACACATATTTATACAAATCCCAAGTATGAAATAAAATATTTCATTGGTTTGGTATTTGTTTGATGGTTGAAGTGACACGGGTGTCACAGTCTCCCCTACTTTAGGAAATTTCATCCCGAAATTTAATTTTAGAGGAAACTTGTGAAGGCAGCTGTGATGGTTTCGCTTTCAAATAAATCCATTGAACCCTAATTAAAACTTCTGGGCCATGTTTGGATTCTTAGCGAAATTTTCAACTATCAAAGTGAAATCCTTGTATAACAAAACATGGGGTTTCGAAATATGGACAGAAGAACGTTTCTTATGAAGACTTATCATAGGCAACTTGGTGTGTGCTTGAAATCAGAATTGGAGAGTGTAAGATAAAATGACATCGGTCAAGGTCCAAGACTTCTCCCGTATCATTATTCTTGTCACTATAGGTCTTGACACATGACAAAACTTGATGTGGTTTCTGTGCACTGAATTCCATAATTATGTATGCATCCATAATTACGTAATTCCTTGCACAGTCCGCACAGTTCATTTCATAATGTGTAGGGAAAAATCAATTGAATAAACATGAAGAGACTTGACTAGACCACCAAAGGATCTTTTTAACTAGATCAACGGACGATCTTTTTAACTAGATCAACACATGATCTGCTTAACTAGACCGTTGTCTAATCTTCTTAAATAGACCACTTAAAGGGATCTTTTCAATTATATCATCGCATGATATTCCTAACCAGATTCTCAAATCAATCTGTTTAACTAGACCACTCAAGGGGTCCAATTATAGAATAGTACTTTAAAACCCAAGGGACTTTACTACAACATAGAAGTCCATTAAGGATTTAAGATAGTACCTTTGGATATCCTACTATGAATCCCTTATATGAGATATGGAAGATTCTACGAGGATTTGGATGGATCACATAAAAACACAAGGCATATAAGAAAACACATAAGCACATAATCACATAATTAGTTAACTTGATCTTTAATTTGTTATCTTTGGACACGGATATTTAAAGCACACCAGGAATCCAATCCGTGGATTTCATTTGGCACATTAATCATTTTCAAGAATCTATCTATGGAGATAGAAAGATCTTTAATAGGAATTCATCTTTGTTTCTTGAAAAGAAGTGAGCATTTAAGATTTTGGGGAGATCACAAGTGATCCTAAAAATGACAAAACCACACGAGTAGTTTGTTTTGGTGTTGGCATCATAAGGTTGTATCAAACATTCACACAATCGTATCAGTTTTGCAAAAATAAAAATTGAAGCAAACAATTTTATTTATAAAACAACCGAATTGTCTTTGAATGTCAAAAGATAACAACCAAGGAATTACAAAAGACTAATTGTTCACTGCTGCATCATTGTTCACGTTTGCCTCATTGATGTTAAACACTCGTCCACGCGCTGAGGTATGTTAACAAGTCTTGGGCAATTGTTTCTGTAGTGAGTAAGGTCACCACAGTTATAACATGACCCTGGTGGGAACCGTGCATGAACAGTAGCAGGGTTTGCAGCAGCTTGATTTGCATAACGGCAAACATTGATCAAATGTCCCAACCGCCCACAGTGGGTACATTTGTGACATTGCTCTTGCTCCAGATGATGACGGTTGCATTTATTGCACAAAGGTGCGGTACCAACATAATTTTGCCTTTTGCGAGGTTGTGCTGGCTGGTTTGGTGCAACCTGATTGTTCTGAGCAGTTATGGCGCAGTTTTGAGAGGCTTTGCGCTTCTTCATCTTGGATACTTCAGCCTGTTTTTCCTTTGGTTCAACTTGAGCAATCTTCTCAGATGGTCTTGGGTTACCTTTTCAAAAAAGCTTACCCTTCCTGATGTGGGATTCAGTTAGGGTTGCAGACAATTCAATGGCTTGTCTGACAGTAGTAGGGTTGCTGCCAGTAACGATATCCTGAACTAGGTCAGGAAGACCATCAATGTATTTCTCAATCGCTTTATCCACAGGTGTAACCATAGCAGGATATATAGCAGGCTCAATTCTTAATAACGGTCAGTATAGGCGCGATGTTCACCACTGTCTTGCTTTAGGTCATCAAATTCCCTTTCTAAAGCTCTCAATTCATGACGAGGACAGAATTCCCTCATCATAAGAGCCCTAAGCTCAGCCCAAGTCTGTGCTAATGCAACCTTAGCACCACGGTCCCTCGTAACTCCGTTCCACCACGTAAGAGCCCTCCTCTGAAACACACTGGAAGCAAACCCGACCTTCCGATTTTCAGGACACTGAACGTGGCGAAATGTACTCTCAGTGCTCTCGAACCACTTCAGGAGCCCAGTTGCTCCTTCAGAACCACTAAACTTGAGTGGGTTAGCCGAATTAAAACTTTTGAAGTTGCACGGAGCATTCTAGTTATTGTTGGCTTGATTCACTTGAGCAATAATATCGGGGAGTACATCAGCCTTATGCTGTGCCATAATATGTGCCATTTCGGCATTTGGTAGCGGATTTTCGCGTCGAGGAGGCATTCTAAAAGGGGAAACATGAAGGAAAAACAAGTGAGAGGATTAGACGAAAAGAATGAGATGAGACAAAATTGATGAAAGCAAAGATGGTGGTGATTTGTTTGTTACCACAAAGCAACAAACTACACACGGCGATTAATCAAAGTAAATGGGTCAAAAATAATGTATCGCGAAGACATGCTTGCCTATAAGTGGACACTCACCCCAAGAGTTCCCAGTTAAGAGTGACTGGTCCGATATTGCGGATTTGTACGAACACTCTAGCCTTAGACAGAAAGCTCAGGGTACAGGCACCCACCCTTCCAGTTTGCACGTGTTCACATTATTTAGACCAAACTTTGACAGGATTTTGAAAACTAAGAGAGTTCAAAACCTTACAATAAATCACCCTAGAACTATGATTGGTTTTCAAAGCGGATTCGAAAATCGTGTTCTTATTGTGGTTGTCACCTAAAGATAGGCCATAGTATTGTTTTAAAACTAAACACAAGATAACTTGTGTTAGGGTCCTAGGAAGGTTATAGTCTAGGTCAAAGCATTACTAATAACCTAATTCCCTATAACCGTTGGCTCTGATACCAACTTTTCTGTCACACCCCGACCACGTAAAACAACAAAACGTGGCGGAAACGTCGGGGAGTGTTGTAACAGAATCATTGTTTCACAACCATGGAATAAATAATTTTGTTTTATTGAATTAATGAACTCATTGTTTTAATACAATCAAATAAGTACAATTATTATCTTTCAAATTTTAAAGTCGCAAAGGCACGAGTCCATCCTATGTATAGCATGCACCACAATCATCACATAACAGCACCTGAAACATGTGTAAAAATAGGTATGTCAGCATAAAAATGCCTGTGAGATACATAGGTTTATTTGTAATTAGGATTCATGACTTATAAGTTTAAAGAAAATGTTTTAATAAAAGTAGTCATGATCCTTGTAAAAGGTTTTCTTTTATAAATCATACTAAAATTTATAAGAAATCAGATGATATAAAATAATAATACATAGGAAATTAAATAATTAAGTAAAATGAGTTTGCATAAAATATATTGTTTGAAAAACAATATTTTGATAAAAAGGTTTATAGTATATATAAAAGTATACTTTGGTTTTAAGAAAGTCGAATAAGTAATATATTAAAATATATTTTAGTTCCAAAATCGTTAACCCAAGTGTATGAAATAACGCCACGGTATGTAATGTGATGAAAACACTTATATATAAGAAGTACCAGCGGCGTATCTACCATGTTTTCATCACATTACACCCGTCCCGTTATCTAAACACCAACCAAAACCCAATCGTTAAACACATAGTATATTAAATATACTTTAGTTGTAAAAAAAAATTCAGTAGTATATCAAAAGTATACTTTGGATTTATAAATAACATATTAAACTATGCTTTGGTTTTATAAATAACATATTAAACTATGTTTTGGATTTTAACAAAATATATGTTGGTTTTGTACAATATCACATATGAGAGCATATCAAACTATACTTTTGGGAGTATAACTAAATATACAAAAATAATGTGATTTAAGAATTCATTCAGACCTAGTGCATCAAACTACACCTTTGAGACTATAGGGATACCACAAAGGCAATCCCTATTTGGATGGAGAAATAAATTGGTTTCAGACCTTCCATGACAACAGGAATGGGGTGTCAAATCCTATAGCGCTATATCATACTACCAACCAGTCTGGTGAACAAAAATAAGTACTATTCCAACAATTAATTTTATAATCTTTGAAAAATCAGTGTTTAAACCATAAATAATCATTCAGTTTGTCAAAAGATAAGTATTAACATGTATAATCAATTATACTTTGAAATCATGAAAATAACAGATAGGTACACATGCTTCACCACAAAACTTTTGAAAACAGTAAAAGAGGGGTCTATGTACTCACTTGAGAGTGCTTAGAAGTCTTGAACAACTACCAAGCAAGCTAGAGGAAGCACGGAATCAAACGACACCTAATATAGGTAACTACATAAATAAACCGGACCTAAATCGGAAGATTGGATAGGATGAGGTCTCGTAAACCAAATGAGTGTGGGAACTCATATGATATGGTTTAACAAGGCCTAAATACTAAAAGGAAACCTAACCTAAGTGCTTACGACCCATTATGACCCGTTTAGGTAGCTTACGCTACTTTAACGCGTCGTTCGCGCAAAACGCGTTCGGACCGCCTAACTAGTCCTATGACAAGTTTTATATGCCTAAACATGTTTAATTATGTTGGAAAATCAGTTAAGTGACAAAAGTTTGGGTTACATATGCTTAAATATCAATTATGCCTAAAAAGGGCATTTTGGTTATTTTCCTAAGGCATATAAACTACCTATCATACAACTACTTAAACGAAGTGACCATAAGGTATAACCTCGGAAGGTTATTCCCTATACGCAATGGTCAATAAACATGTTTGGTCGGATCCTAATGATCGACCAAACTCGTTTAGTTCGAAAGACTAAGCGGTTGTTTAGACTGCTTGACTTACGACTCTACATAAGCACTAATCCTAAAGTGACGAGCTAAACATGTTAAAACACGTTTAACGAGGTTAGAAAATAGGTTTGGTATCAAAACAAACGGTTTTGATACCCAAATGTAGTTTGGTTACAAAATACGCAAGAATACGCATTTTGGCCGAAACTACGACTCGTCACTAAGCCTAGATAACGTGGTAATCAGTAGGTATAGTCACTAGGGACTATAACCATCGTGATTACGCTCACGTTATAAAGTTCAAACGAACTTCGCATTGACCATAAACTGGTCAATGTAGAAAGTCAAACGCAGTTTGACTTTTAAGCTAAAAACGCATAAAAAGAATGAAGGAATACTTACAGAGGGTACCCACAAGCAAATCTTGATCCAAGTAGCTCAGGTATGAAGCAAAGGCCTCAACTTAGAGCATCTTAGATCAGATTTGAGTGAGGATTGCAAGAAACTATGGTAGGTATTTATAGGAAATAGACCACCGTTAGGATCGTTCCTCGTGAATTGTGCCTCAATCTGGACCGTACACATGTGCCCATGGTTTTGTAAAACCATGGGAGCCACAAATATGGCCCATAGATTCTAAAATACCATTTGCAAGTGAGAAAAATGGCTGGAATGAGCTGGAAACAGCTGGAAATCAGTTTCTGCACATCTGGTGTCCTTACACAGGCGCGTAAGGTTTTAATGGGGGTTATGCAGGCTGCCTGAACCCCAGGTCTGCACAGCAAGTTTCCATAATTGCAGTTTTAGTCCCTGCAAGTGTTTAAGCCCCATTTTGACCTATTTAAGGCCCGTTAAGCCATTTTCAAGGCCCAAAAATGATGCCTAAACATGGGGGACATGAAACATGCTCAAAAATATGTCGGGTGTTGGTTCGTTTGGTCGTACGATCGCGATATTCGCTTAATTACGATGAAATGCGCATGAACGCGAAAAACGATCCAAATCACACGACGAATGGAATTTTATCATGCCAATCACTAAAACATAATACTTTAGTGATTACATAAATTTTTTGGATGTCCGGATATATTCAGAACGTAAGATATGCGCGAAAATGCAAACTTATGCACTTTTTGACGCTTTTAGTCCCTGAATGAGCATAAAGTCTATTTTAGCACCCCAAACCCCTCAAAGCCTATTTCTAAGCTATGTAAAGGATATTTAAGGTGTTTTTAACTTATGATCATGTTCCGGAATGTCCGTTACAGTACAAATCGGCATACTTTCGCTGTTTGTCGAATTTAGTCCCTGTAAGCGAATAAACTTGATTTCGACACACCAAACCATCCAAAACTTATTTCTAAGTTATGTAAAGGTTATTTAAGGTATGTTAAGCCTATTTCACTATTATGGAGTGTTTGTTGCATTAAACTGGTTATATTTACGCATCAGTGCGCGTATAACCTTCCAGAAGGCAATTTAAAGCTTGAAATCGAACAAGAATTGATATGTGCAAACGATACACATATTTATACAAATCCCAAGTATTAAATTCAATATTTAATTGGTTTGGTATTTGTTTGATGGTTGAAGTGACACAGGTGTCACAGTCTCCCCTACTTTAGGAAATTTCGTCCCGAAATTTAATTTTAGAGGAAACTTGTAAAGGCAGCTGTGATGGTTTCGCTTTCAAATAAATCCATTAAACCCTAATTAAAACTTCTGGGCCATGTTTGGATTCTTAGCGAAATTTTCAACTATCAAAGTGAAATCCTTGTATAACAAAACATGGGGTTTCGAACTATGGACAGAAGAACGTTTCTTATGAAGACTTATCATAGGCAACTTGGTGTGTGCTTGAAATCAGAATTGGAAAGTGTAAGATAAAATGACATCGGTCAAGGTCCAGGACTTCTCCCGTATCATTATTCTTGTCACTATAGGTCTTGACACATGACAAAACTTGCTGTGGTTTCTGTGCACTGAATTCCATAATTATGTATGCATCCATAATTACGTAATTCCTTGCACAGTCCGCACAGTTCATTTCATAATGTGTAGGGAAAAATCAATTGAATAAACATGAAGCGACTTGACTAGACCACCAAAGGATCTTTTTAACTAGATCAACGGACGATCTTTTTAACTAGATCAACACATGATCTGCTTAACTAGACTGTTGTATAATCTTCTTAAATAGACCACTTAAAGGGATCTTTTCAATTATATCATCACATGATATTCCTAACCAAATTCTCAAATCAATCTGTTTAACTAGACCACTCAAGGGGTCCAATTATAGAATAGTACTTTAAAACCCAAGGGACTTTACTACAACGTAGAAGTCCATTAAGGATTTAAGATAGTACCTTTGGATATCCTACTATGAATCCCTTATATGAGATATGGAAGATTCTACGAGGATTTGGATGGATCACATAAAAACACAAGGCATATAAGAAAACACATAAGCACATAATCACATAATTAGTTAACTTGATCTTTAATTTGTTATATTTGGACATGGATATTTAAAGCACACCAGGAATCCAATCCGTGGATTTCATTTGGCACATTAATCATTTTCATAGCCGGTGGTGCACCAGCGACAACAAGCGGTAATCCATTCATTCCTTCATTTTTTTTCTTCTTCTTTTTGCTGGTGACCGAGGATGACGGTGTCATTTGGTTTTCTTTCTGATTTTAGCGGTAATTTTGGTGTAGACATGACATGGTTCAACAAGCTTATTCATCTCAAGTGCGGCTCAATCTCGGGTCAGGTTCGAGTGTTCGGCTCAGCTACGGTTTGGGTTCGGTTAGTTTAGTGGTGATTCGGGATGACACGGTTCATCCGGGTCAGATTTGAGGTTCACAGATTTGGTCCGGTTCAGTCGTATGGTCAGTGACTTCAGAATCCGGTTCGGGCTATATTAGATGGAATTCAGTTTACGGTTCACACGGTTTGGGTTTCGGTCGACAGTCAAAGCCGGTCAAACGTGGTCAAACAGTCAATCGTTCAGATTCGGGTTCGGTTGACTGGTCAACACGGGTCAAACCCGGTCAACAGCAGTCAACCACGGTCAAAATCAGAACCGGTAACTTTTAAATGACGCGAAATTTAGTTAGATTAATATAGATTTTAGGTTCTTTGTTACGCGACCGAGCTCGACCCGATTAAATTTGAAATTAGTTTACATTTATTATACCCGACGAAAATTTATATAGATTTATCATATTATTGAATTGTTGTTGAAAATTGTTGAATGTTGAAATCATATGGACACTTTAGTTGCCGGGATCGTCCAAAAACAGAGGAAACTCTGTCCGTTTTCCTAAAAACCCGTAACACAAACGTAATTACATTCTAGAAACGACACTTATCAACAATTCAATTTTTTCTTATAAGATAAAATATAGAGATATATTTATTGGACGACGTTTTTTTCGAATTATGAAATGAAGTTGTAACACACCGACAAACATGAGTTACAAATCAACGAGTGCTTTTTTATAACAAATATAATTATTTGATTTCACACCACGACTTCATACATTTTCTATAAAATAAATATAACGATTTATATTTATTTCCTACATCGACTTTAAAAATATTTTATAAATAAATATAATGTTTATATTTATTTCAAACGTCGTCGATTTGTATATTTTTATAAAATGAATATAATTATTTATATTTATTTTTGTAGGTGAATATTTGTGACAACAACTTAGATTTGGTCTTTAGATATCTTGTAATTAGTAAAACGATAAACGGTTAGCGAGTTTAGCTTTGTAATAGTTGATTAAGAGTGATTGGGCCAAACCAAACCCACATATGGGGGGGGGGGGGGTTTGCGAAATGGGCCTTGCCCATGGACTAGCCCATATGCAAAGCTTTGTCCTATATAAACAAAGCTTAGCATTAGGGTTTAGAAAAATCATCTAATTAGCTTTTGGAGAGAATTCGTAAAAGAGAAAGGCTTGGACGAATTGGGATCTTGATTGATTGTAATCGTTTGAAGATAATCAATAAAGATCGGGTTTATAGTGATTTCTGTTTCTACACGTTTTCTGTGAAATCTGATCTAGGGGATTCCGCACTCTAGGTTAGATCGACGATTCTGTTGCGATCCATACGGATTACTGGACCTACGATTGGTATCACAGCTTTCGGCTCTTGATTGGCTTGGTTTAGAGTCGTTTTCTGTAGAAAATCGAAGTTTTGGACGGGTTTGACGGCTGTTTTAGGGTTTCTGCTGCTGATTTCGGATTAACAGCATCATTTCGGATAAAACAGCATCATTTCGGATAAGAATACTTGCTTTTCGGACCAGAAACAAGCAATTTCGGATAGAAAACAAGCAATTTCGGATGATCAGGCTTGTATTTCGGATCATCAGGTTGCACTTCGGACAAGTTCAACTTGCATTTTAGATCTGACTGATTCATTTCGTATCAGAAGGCCCATTTCGGATCAGAAGAATCCATTTCGGATCAGACTATCCCATTTCGGATCAGTGTAGTTCATTTCGGACTATTTAACAATTCCGGATAACCATTTCGAACTTAAAACCATTTCGGACAAGGGGTGGAATTTTTCTTGGCTTGCGTAAGAAAAATTTCACTGTTTTGCGTTTAGAAAATCATCCGTAACTAATCTCAGGAAACCGTTTGGACCGTTGAACTCCTTGGATTTTTAGGACAAAAAAAAAGGTTTTCGAAATTATATATCATTGGAATCGTAATCTCAAGACGAATCTAACGGTATAATTTGGTAAAAACAGGTTTCAGACAAAATTTGTACGGTTTTACCAGCCTGATTAAGTTAAAATGTCGAACATATCTAAATTGAACGAACTCTTAAGGATGGAACATGAGGTTGGCACAACCAACAAACCACCTAAGATGATGAAGGTGGAGAACTACTTGACATGGAAGGATAGGTTTCAATCCTTCATTGAATATCAAGACACACGTATGTGGATCTGTATTGAAGATGGGTACACAAACCCAACACATGACTTTGAGGGTAGACCACGTGTCACAGCCTATGTGAACATGCAAGAGAATGATAAAAAGATGTATGAGGCTGAAAAGAGAGCCTTGGCTGCTATCAAGATGTCCCTACCTGATAGCATCAAACATACCTTTAAGAAGTACACTACTTCAAAGGAAATGTGGGATGCGCTAGAGAAGAGATATGAGGGAAATCCTGATGTCAAGAAGAAAAAAGTTGATCTACTAAAGAAGCACTTTGCTGTTTTCAAGTTTATGAAAAATGAGTCACTTGAGGACATTATCACTAGATACTACCATCTGATGTCAGAATTGGACAATTATGACATAGATTGCTATTCTGACATAGAGAAAAATGACAAGCTGCTTGATGCTCTACCTGCTAAATGGGATATCTACACTCTAATGGTCAAGGGAGAAGCAGATTATGAGACAAAGGAACTGGAAGAAGTAGTTGGAAAGCTAAGAGCTTATGAGCTCAGTATGAAGAAGAAAGACACTGGATATGATCAGGTTCAAGATCCAGGGATTTACAATGGGCTTACATCTTCTTCATCTCACGATGCTTCTAGCGACTCTGCCATTGCTTTTCTCTCGTGAAAATGAGCAGGTCACAGTAAATGAGGATGGTGATGTGTGTTTTGTAGCTGCTTCAGGAGGTTTAACAGGAGCCAAAAGAACATCGGCTTCTAAGCAAAGTAGTAGTGCAAAGTCGATGCCTATGAGTGTTAAGTCAGCTGAAGAACATCTTGCTCTACTTGCTTCGTTTGTTGCTTCTTATGAAAACTACATCCAGGGGAAGATATCTGATCCTGCCATTTTAGATGAAGATTACGATCAGATTGACCCTGATGATCTTGAATATATGGATTTGCAATGGCAAATGGCCATGATTACTAGACGTGTGAAGAGGTTAATGAACAGAACTGAAAGGAAGTTTGTGGGGAAAACTGTTGGTTTTGACAAGACCAAAGTGAGGTGCTTTAACTGTCAAAGTTATGGACATTTTGCTAGAGAATGTCAAAAACAAAAGCAAGAGACGTCGAGTCAAAATTCAAACAACAGGAACGCTTCAAACAACTCTAACTCAAGGGCATTGATCTCTACTGCTCGAGAAGGTTCATATGACTGGAGTATTCACTTGGAAAATGATGAGAATATCACTCAAGCTTTCATGGCATAAATTATGCCAGTTGATGATGGTGAAGTTGCAGTAGATGATGCCGAGGTTAAGAAGGAAAATGAAGCTGAGGAAAAGAATGCTGATCAGAAAACAGAAGCTGAAAAAGAAAAGCCAAAGTTTGAGCATGAAAGGGAAACTGAAGAGAGAGATGCAAAATACAAAAGAATGGAAGCTCAACTTGCTGCTCTCATGGCCAACTCAGACAAATCAACAGGAGAGGTAAGTAACTCTGCTACTTCTGTTTGTTTAAAATGTCGTGAATTACAAGGTGAGGTTGACAGGTTGTCAACACAAAATCAAAGTCTGGTAAACGAGATGTCTAATATAAAAGAATCAAACTTTTTTGCAAAAAGAAACGAGTCGTTGTATTTGAAAAAAGATAAAAGGCTATGAAGTTGAAATTGAAGCTTTAACTTGCAAACTAAATGAAAAACTTCAAGTCATAGACTTAGCTCATGACATGATGGTTGAGAAAATAAAAGAGATTTCTGATAAGTGCAAATAGTTGTCAGATGATCAACTCAAAATTGTTGAACTTGAAAAGAAATTAGGTCAATTCAGGGATTCTACTTTTGTTATGAAACACATGATGGGTGGGTTAAAGAAAAGTAATGACAAGACCAGTGTGGGATTCCAGGGCTTTAATGAAGTCCCACCTCCTCTTAGTCATGACTATTCATTCCTACTTGATGAAGATGAGTTCACAGACTTTCTGTCAACATCACCAAGTAGTTTCACATCTAGTCAAGGTGATGTGTTTGAAAATAATGATGCTAAGAAGGAAAATAACAGCAAACCTGTTTTGAAAAAGAAAAATTCCAATCCTACGAATAAAAATCCAACTTTTGTTAAAAAGGTTAATTTTGTTCAAGGAAGTGACATGAAAAATGAAACAACTGTTATTGAAAATGAATCAAATGTAGAGTTTGCTAAAAACAAAAACATAGAAAATCATGAAACTAAGCAAACTGAACCAAATCCTTCTAAGGCATCATCATCCAAACCAGAATCTAGTTCAAAGGCTTCAGTTGAGAAGTCTTCGAAAAAGAGATCGTGCTTCAAGTGTCACACCAAGGGACATGTAGCTAGCTGTTATCCTAATAAAAAGATTGAAGCATAAGTTAGTGAGAAACAAAGAGGGAAATCACCAGAGAAGAAAGGTGATAATGAGGAGAAAGTCTCAAATTCTCCAAAGAAATCTGCTCCTAAGCAACCGGAGAATGTTGCTGGTGGTGTAGATAAGGCTGAAAAAGGAACTCCACAAGTTCCTCGTTTTAAAAGAAATCAACCAAGATTTCAGCCTGAATCTACATCAGGCTGATATGAAAGACCTAGAAGTAGTTCACCAAGAATGAACAATCATAATTCAAATAATTTCAGAAGCCAAGGTCAATATCAAAATCGATACCAAAATAATGGTGGTCGAACTTTTTATAACAATGGCTTTAGAAATTACAATAATCAAGGTTCTTGGAATCAAAATCAAAATTTTCAAAGGTCACATAGTCCAAACACAAATAGGTACCTTCAGGACCAGAGACCTTATGGAAATCGTGCCCCATTTCCATCAACAGGTCCAAGATCCAAGACTCCAGTTAGGAGTGATGGATATTGGATGGATGTTCCTGTAGTTGTTGGTGAATTTGGACGACCCAAGACCATTAAGGCTTGGGTACCCCAATCTAACTAATCTTTTGGTTGGTGTGTGCAGGAGCTGCTAAGGAGGATTATCAACTTATGGTATGTTGATAGTGGCTGCTCCAGGCACATGACGGGGGATGTGAGGTTTTTTCTGAATTTGAAGAATATGATGGTGGACATGTTAATTTTGCTGGTGCTAAAGGTGGTAGGATAACTGGACGAGGAAAAGTGACGAATGGGAAGATCACTTTGGACAAAGTGAACTATGTTGAGCAGCTGAAACACAATCTGATGAGCGTGTCACAAGTCTGCGACAAGGGTCACTCGGTCCATTTTAGAAAGTCTGAGGCATTGGTGTTGAAACCGGGTTTGGTAATTCCGGACGATTGGATAGTAATGCGTGCACCGAGGAAAAATGATACTTATGTCATGGACATGGGTGCCAAGGATCCGACTGCAGCGGTGGCGTGTTTGCTGTCAATAGCATCTGAAGCTGAATCTATGTTGTGGCACAGATGCATGGCTCATATTCACTACCGCAAAATGAATTACATTATTAAAAATGAGCTAGTGAAAGGGGTTCCAATGCAGAGGTTTCACGTGGAAGATAAATGTCTTCCATATCAAAAGGGAAAACAACACAAGAAACCTCACAAGTCTAAAACAGTAAATTCCATTAATGCCCCTTATGAATTACTTCACATGGATTTATTCGGTCCAGTGAACGTGAGGAGCATAGGTGGAAAGTACTACTGTCTTGTTGTCACTGATGATTACTCACGTTATTCATGGGTTTTCTTTTTAGGTACAAAAGATGAGACAGCAGAGATGTTGGTAGATCTTTTTACGAAATTGGAAAACGTCCATGATGCAAGGATTAAGAGAATAAGGAGTGATAATGGCACGGAGTTCGAGAATCAGATTCTGGATCTCTACTGTCTTCGAAAGGGAATTGAACATCAATATTCTGCTCCCTATACTCCTCAACAGAATGGAGTTGCTGAGAGGAAAAACAGGACGTTGATTGAAGCCGCTAGGACTGTGCTTTCAGATTCAAAGCTACCAGTTCTTTTCTGGGGAGAAGCTGTGAATACAACTTGCTACGTCCTAAACAAAGTTTTAACCGTTAAACATTTTAACAAAACATGTCATGAACTTATGTTTAACGAGAAACCAAACTTAACAGGCTTTGAACCATTTGGATTACCCTGCACCATTGTGCGAAACATAGATAAGCAAAAATTCGGTGAGGTGGCTGACGAAGGCTACTTTCTAGGTTACATGCCTGGCACACCAAATAAAAGGGTTTTTAATCTAAAAACTGGTAAAATTGAGGTTGTTTACAATGTGGAAATTACTACATACAAACCGCAACAATCAACGAGTGGTCCTGCTATATTATATGATTATGAAAGTGTTTTTAAATGATTTAATATTCCTGAGTTTTCTGATGTAGATGATTCTCAGCTGATTCAAACAGTGATAAGTGAAGATGATGAAGGCGAGTTCATGCCTAGATTGAATGTTTATATGACAGATGCTCCAGAAACTTCCCAAGGTGCTGCTGATCCTGATTCAAGCGATAGTGACTCTGAACCCAACCAGGGGGAGGAGTTTGTTAATCCGTTTGCAACTCAAAACATTCAGGGGGAGGTTGGATCAAACCTGGGTGATAATCTTGAAGTCGATGCCGTTGCTACTACACGAGCAAATAGAGATCATCCGGTTGATATGATACTTGGAGATCCTACAGCAGGTGTTCAGACGAGAAGAAGCATAGCAGCGAATTCTGGGTTATTTGTGTCGATAGAGAAGACTGGGATTGTGAATGAGTTCTTGTATAGTTGCTTTATTTCCCAAGAAGAGCCGAAGAACATTCATATGGCTCTTAAAGATAATTCATGGGTTGAAGCTATGCAAGAGGAATTAGCCCAGTTTACGAAGTTGAAGGTTTGGGAGTTAGTGGACCTTCCTAAAGGTGAAAGAGAGATTGGCACTAAATGGGTATTTAGGTGCAAGAAAGATGAAAGATGTATTGTCATGCGCAACAAGGCTCGGTTGGTGGTCAAAGGTTTCAATCAGCAAGAAGGGATAGATTACAATGAAGTGTTTGCACTAGTGGCAAGGTTGAAGGCAATTCGTTTGTTTCTAGCTTTCGCTTCTTTCAAGAGCTTTAAAGTTTACCAACTAGACGTGAAGAGTGCATTTCTTTACGGAAAAGTCCAAGAAGTGGTGTATGTCTCACAACCAGATGGGTTCGTTGATCCAGACTATCCAGATCGAGTTTACAAACTTGATAAGGCTTTGTATAGGTTACATCAAGCTCCTAGAGCGTGGTACGAGACACTGTCTACACATCTGATCAAGAATGGTTTTGAAAGAGGTCAGATTGATAGCACACTGTTCATCAAGAGGAAGAAGGAAGATTTTCTGCTGGTACAGGTATACGTGGATGACATCATCTTTGGGTCATCAGATGAGAACATGTGTAAGGAGTTTGAACAGGTGATGAAGAGCAAGTTTGAAATGAGCGCTATGGGTGAGCTGTCTTACTTTCTGGGATTACAAGTTGAACAGAAGGAGGATGGGATGTTTATTCATCAAACGAAGTATGTGTATGACATTTTGGATCGGTTCAAAATGAATGATTGCTCTACTTTCAACACACCTATTTGCGAAAATCACAATTTAGGCCCAGATCATGAAAGTACTGAAGACATTGATCCTACTCAATACAGGGTGATGATTGGTTCTCTAATGTACTTGACTGCTTCAAGACCTGACATCATGTTTGCCGTATGCTTGTGTGCCAGATATCAGGCAAATCCGAAAGAGTCACACATGAAAGCATTGAAGCGTATTCTTCGTTACTTGAAGGGGAAACCTAAACTTGGGTTGTGGTATCCAGCTGATTGTGATTTGAGGTTCGTTGCTTACACTGATTCAGACTTTGGAGGATGCAAATCAAACAGAAAGTCTACAATAGGTGGTTGTCACTTCTTAGGAGGCAGGATTGTGTCTTGGCAATGCAAAAAGCAATCTTGTGTGTCTACATCTACGTGTGAAGCTGAATATATTGCTGCGGGTAGCTGCTGCTCTCAGGTTCTCTGGATTCAACAGCAGATGCGCGATTACGGTTTGGATTTCACTCGTACTCCTATTATGATAGATAATAATGCCACTATTTCGATCACAAACAATCCCGTAAAGCACAGTAGAACTAAACATATTCACATACGACATCACTTTATACGGGATTGTGCTGAAAAGCGACTCATTGAATTACACCGAGTCGACATACTAGATAACCTTGCTGATCTTTACACTAAAGCTTTTGATAGAGCTCGCTTTGAACACTTAGTCGAACTAAACGGGATGAGGAATCCTGAATAACTGGTTTTTCATAAGAATTTTGTAAATAGTTTACTGCTTTCTTAAAAATAAAAAATACAAAAACACTGAAACATCAAAAACATAAAAAATAGAAAATCAAAAATGAGTTATCACTGTGTGAAAAAGAAGAAATGATAGTACATCAGCAAGTTAGATTGTCACACTCAAACTGAATTAAAATGCTTAAGTATGATAGCAGCTTCATCAAATGATGTACCAGTAGGCAAAAGCATAAAATAATCAACTTACCAATGTGATATAAACCTAAATGCACTGAGTATGAGTGGGGAACACATCAGTGGTGTATGGTTCAATGACCTTAAATCTTACGTTGATAGATTGCCAAAATCTGAAGTTTTGGGTCTTTATACTGTTATTTCATCAGGGGATATCAGGGTTGTCCTTCTGCTGCATCCAGATACATGCTGACCTAGGCACAACCAGGATATCTTAAAAGAGCAAATAATGCCAAATCCCATAAATGAAGAAGCTCTCCTAGAGAGTCATTCAACAAGTGCAAAATGCATAAATCGTATCAAAAAATGGTATTTGTCTTAGCCCTCGTTAGATATTTTGGTCTCTTTGCTGTACGAAAGTGCTGACCTGTTCACCAATTATCTAAACGTTGAAAAACAAAACGGATGAATTCTGTATACTCACCTACTACGATGAATCTTTGTGCATACCTTGATCGCGGGGGTATATCCTGAAGTGGGACACGCTAATATATCAGAATTAATATTACCTTAACGTATCATACGGTAATGGTACTTGAAATGTTCATGCATTTTGTTTAGGTGGACAAACATACTGGTAATCGTCTTGAACTGCTTTTCATGAAAAATTACATAAAGAATTAACTAATGGTGTGAAACAGTTTGATTGTGCTGATATGGTCTTCTTACCGGTGATTCTCATAAAAATAGAGTGTTTATTGCTTTTTATATTTTTTTGCTTTCAGAAAATACAAAAATACAAAAATAGTGTCTTTTTCTGTTAAAATTCTTAACGTACGGAAAACTGTTATTCTTGGAGGAGTTCTTACTGATAGGGGGAGACAGTGTTAGAAAGTGGGTTCAAAATTTTTAAATCATGCAGGTTATAAGGTGTTTGTTTAAAATTTGTGCGTGTTGGTGCTGAAAGGAAAGGTGCTTAATCTGTTATACAGTTTAACTAATCTCTTGAATAATGATAATTTGTTTAACGTTTGTTGAAAAATTCTTATGGTTTCTTGAGATGTTTGTTTTATAGTATACAAATTGAAGCAGCGTGTTGCTGAGAAGTTGCTGTGCAGATGAGAGTTTGATTGGATGCATGGTAGTCCCTCCTTTCTACATTGCAGACAAAGATGAAGAGTTACACATTGCTATACAAATGCTGAACTGGAGTTTACTCAAGTGCTAAAGTTTTGAAGATTTGGTGATTGGATGCATCAGCTTAGGGGGAGTCTGTTGCTGACAGAAGCTGTTAAAGCTGAAGCTATCCAAAGACCAAAAGACTGTGAGATTCTAAAGACTGAAGTTACCTTTGCGAGCTATTGTCAAGGGGGAGTTTGTTGGTGCATATTTGTGACAACAGCTTAGATTTGGTCTTTGGATATCTTGTAATTAGTAAAACGATAAACGGTTAGCAAGTTTAGCTTTGTAATAGTTGATTAAAAGCGATTGGGCCAAACCAAACCCACATATGGGGGAGGGTTTGCGAAATGGGCCTTGCCCATGGACTAGCCCATATGCAAAGCTTTGTCCTATATAAACAAACTTAGCATTAGGGTTTAGAAAAATCATCTAATTAGCTTTTGGAGAGAATTTGTAAAAGAGAAAGGCTTGGACGAATTGGGATCTTGATTGATTGTAAACGTTTGAAGATAATCAATAAAGATCGGGTTTATAGTGATTTCTGTTTCTACATGTTTTCTGTGAAATCTGATCTAGGGGATTCCGTACTCTAGGTTAGATCGACGATTCTGTTGCGATCCATACGGATTACGGGACCTACAATTTTAAGAATCTATGCGAAGTACGACACGTTGTTGTAAGATTATAACAAACGATACTATTAACCGACACGATTCGGTACCAACGAGCTTGTATATATATAAATATATATGTGTGTGAATATATATATGTATATATATACATATATATATATAAGGAGGAGATCATGCGAGAACCACCCTTATTGCGAGAACCGCGAGAACCAATGTGAACACAACCTAAAATAGCTAAAAAAACCTAACCCCCACCCCCCCCCCCACCCAAAAAAAAACCTAACCCCCCCCCCCCCCCAAGCTAAATGCTAAAAACTAAAACCCCCAAAAAACCTAAAAAAACCCTAACCCCCCTCCCCCACCCCCCAAAAACCTAACCCCCCCACCCCTCCCCCCAAGCTAAAATGCTAAAAACTAAACCCCCAAAAAACCTAAAAAAATAAAAAAAAAAACCTAAAATTTTTTTTAAATATTTTTTATGCTCAAATCGCTACTTTTAGTGGCAAAAAAAAAAATTTAAAAAAAAAAATTTTTTTTAATTTTTTTTTTGGCTTCGAAAAGTAGCGATTTTTATATAAAAAATATTAAAAATTTTTTTTTGTGTATTTTTAGCTATGTTTAGGCATTTTTGGTTGTGTTCACATTGGTTCTCGCGGTTATCGCAATAAGAGGTGGTTCTCAAATGATCTTCTCCCTATATATATATATATATGTTTAATTAATTATTTACGTTCTACGAACACTACGAAGGGTCGTGGGCTAGACTCACAGTTTTCATATGATATATCGAGAAAAATGATTCTATTATGTTTTCTCCACAACTTTTAAACCGGTTATCAAAAAGATTTATTTTAAATCTTTTCAAAGCAAAATATGAACTCGCTCAACTTTATGTTGACTTTTTCGCATGTTCTTTCTCAGGTTGCATTTTCAAAACTATGGAACGGTTGGAATAGGAGAACCCATGGGAATTCGAGTACTTAGCGGCGTTCATTTTCTAGAAGTCTTAGCTTATTTGCTTCCGCTGTGCAATGAAGATACCGGTCCAGTCATGCCAGCTCTGATATTTCGGGGTGTGACAGATTGGTATCAGAGCCATAGGTTTCAGCGAATTAGGTTTCTGTAGAGATACCTACGCTTTAACCACATTATCCTCTGGGGACTTAGTTATCAAGAATTGGACACGTACAGAACGCCTAAGACTCGAATATGGGTTCCAACCGTTGCCGAAAACAATGAGTCAACAATTTTGGTTTTAAACATACACAAGTGTTGTGTTGATACACGTTACACGAAACAATTACAGACAAAAATCAAAACTTTGAGAGTTTTGTATAACATGCATCTAGGACCTTTGGAGAATTTATGTCGAAATCCATTAAAGGTTATTACGTAGGAACTACGACTACTAACTCAGGAAAACGCCATTATATTATGTTGTCTATGCAATCTTAATTACCAGAGCAGGTAACCTACGCGGAACGAAATGCTAGTGCACAAGTATACATGAAACCGAAACTATACGTCAGTGGACGTCAAATTACATCACACACGACTTTCGATGCAAGGCCTTTGGAAAACATGATTGGGCATGACAACAGCGATGCTAATCCCATCAGCGGGAGAACTACGTATTGAAATGCAGCAATTCACCAAGTGATCCCGCAAGCAACACGAATCATGCTGAGGTACGTTGAAATAAGATTTCATAACGATTGGTATTTAGTCTAATGAGACTCACAACTATTGGCGCTGCAAAAGAAGCCACATGTCTCTGCATTCCCCCACTTCATTAATAGCGATTACGCTATGTTAGACATTCCATGGTAATGTCCCTTAACAACTGGTCATCACATGCAACCCCAGGTAAAGTCCTTTAACTTGTTGTGACAACCCGCATTCCCAAGGTTAGTTAGGAGTCTTGAATGGTCTCGTGTTATGTGATGATGTGTGCTTCGTGATGTAGTGTCAGAATATTTGTATATATATATTTCAATTGTATGGTCAGAATAGGTAGACTAAAGTGGCCGCATATACATATTGATTAAAAGGAGCTGCACTTAACTAGTGATTAATAGGTTTGACTTGGTATATGTGAATATATATGAATTCTGAAGCAGTGAAGTTGGCCGACATTTGATATATACGAGTATATCAAGTCTTTGAATTTAATTATGCACATGATACCCCACATGTTCACATTTGTTGAAAATTTCATATATATACAAATCAACGAGTGCTTTTATATAACAAATATAATTATTTGATTTCAAAAGTCGAGTAGTTGAAAAACATATAAGTTAAATATAATTATTTACGTCCTTTTCACGTGACGAGATTTCAAATATTTATATACAAAAGCTATAAGGGATGATACTCATTTCAAACATCGTGGATTCGAATAATTATTTCACACCACGACTTCATACATTTTCTATAAAATAAATATAACGATTTATATTTATTTCCTACATCGACTTTAAAAATAATTTATAAATAAATATAATGTTTATATTTATTTCAAACGTCGTCGATTTGTATATTTTTATAAAATGAATATAATTATTTATATTTATTTTAAGCATCTACTCGAAGTACGACACATTGTTGTAAGATTATAACAAACGATACTATTAACCGACACGATTCGGTAACAACGAGCTTGTATATATATAAATATATATGTGTGTGTGTATATATATATATATGTTTAATTAATTATTTACGTTCTACGAACACTACGAAGGGTCGTACAACTATCAATCTACTCCTATTCGCGACGACTAACACGCCTTCGTATGGACACCAATATATAAATATATATAATTATATACATAATGGTATATATTTTCTAAAACACTCGAAAACTAAGTTGTTTTCGAGAATTAGTTTCATCCCGATTAAACGGGACCAAATAACCATCGATTGGTTATTCTAAGTCAAAATAACACCTTTGGTAGAGTCGTTTCATTAACGACTCGGTAGAGCTCGGCCACGTAGTTTAGCTATGTTTTATTAGAAACTTATAATTATTCCTTGATTAGGAATGCTTTAGTTGCACGCTAGCGAATTCACATATTTGGAACGGCATTACGGAATCACGTTTAGCTAGCTTTGCACGGGAATATCCAGGTGAGTTCATAACCCCCACTTTTTACGGTTTTATATTTTTTTATAAATGTTTTCGGGGGTGGAAAGAGATGCAAGTTTTGCAAAAGTAAATAATTTTTTGATAAGCGAAAATTCATATTTCTAAACCATGTTACAAATGAATTTCAAGGAACTCAAATGGTTTACGAACGATTCATACTAAATATACCTGTTTTACAAAACAAATGCGTATTCTCGAAACGTTCATGATTTTCATGACTAGGGACGAGATTGTCCTAGTTATAACAACGGGACTGGGTTGGTCTGCTTTTGAAGAACGGGACACCCAGTGATTTCAAGTCCCCCTTCTCTCTTAAATGTTTTGGGATTTATAACTCTCGGGGGTAAAATACATGTCTCAATGGTATGGTTTAGCTAGGGAATGGACTGTTAGATCATGTGAGCGAATAGTAATCTCTCTTAAGTGCCATTAATCTTGTATAAGACCGAGGGTAAAAGTGGTAGATCTATCGGGTGTAGCGAGCCCTACTCTTGGGTCCTTTGTGTGGCCCATGTAGTGCTTTTGTTGTTCTAACCGGGTGGACCGGAGGAAATTCGCTAGGGTTGAGTGATTCCTATGTCGCCGCATATGTTAATATCCTTGCAAAACATTAATGATCTGTTCATAGACGCTTACATACCAGTTTTGATACTCGGATTTTTCAAATGTTTTTTTTAGATTCATTTGATAAAAACTCACAAATACATGATTTACGAACTTGGGTAACATTTTTTAACTTATGTATAAGTAAGAGGACGGGTTGGTCCTGCTTACAAAGACTCTTTTGGGCTCGGCCCATTCTCTCTCGTGCGATGCACAAAGATTTTCATGGGCTAGACTCACAGTTTTCATATGATATATCGAGAAAAATGATTCTATTATGTTTTCTCCATAACTTTTAAACCGGTTATCAAAAATATTTATTTTAAATCTTTTCAAAGCAAATTATGAACTCGCTCAACTTTATGTTAACTTTTTCGCATGTTCTTTCTCAGGTTGCATTTTCAAAACTATGGAACGGTTGGAATAGGAGAACCCATGGGAATTCGAGTACTTAGCGGCGTTCATTTTCTAGAAGTCTTAGCTTATTTGCTTCCGCTATGCAATGAAGATACCGGTCCAGTCACGCCAGCTCTGATATTTTCGGGGTGTGACAGATTGGTATCAGAGCCATAGGTTTCAGCGAATTAGGTTTCTGTAGAGATACCTACGCTTTAACCTCATTATCCTCTGGGGACTTAGTTATCAAGAATTGGACACGTACTGAACGCCTAAGACTCGAATATGGGTTCCAACCGTTACCGAAAACAATGAGTCAACAATTTTGGTTTTAAACATACACAAGTGTTGTGTTGATACACGTTACACGAAACAATTATACACAAAAATCAAAACTTTGAGAGTTTTGTATAACATGCATCTAGGACCTTTGGAGAATTTATGTCGAAATCCATTAAAGGTCATTACGTAGGAACTGCGACTATTAACTCGGGAAAACGCCATTATATATGTTGTCTATGCTATCTTAATTACCCGAGCAGGTAACCTACGCGGAACGAAATGCTAGTGCACAAGTATACATGAAACCTAAACTATACGTTAGTGGACGTCGAATTACATCACACACGACTTTCGATGCAAGGCCTTTGGAAAACGTGATTGGGCATGACAACAGCGATGCTAATCCCGTCAGCGGGAGAACTACGTATTGAAATGCAGCAATTCGCCAAGTGATCCTGCAAGCAACACGAATCATACTGAGGTATGTTGAAACAAGATTTCATAGCGATTGCTACTTAGTCTAATGAGACTCACAACTATTGGCGCTGCAAAAGAAGTCACATGCTTCTGCGTTCCCCCACTTCATTAATGGCGATTACGCTATGTTAGACATTCAATGGTAATGTCACTTAACAACTGGTCATCACATGCAACCCCAGGTAAAGTCCTTAAATTTGTTGTGACAACCCGCATTCCCAAGGTTAGCATTGCTTAAATTCCACAACCTTTGGCGAATGTCCTTACATTTAATTGCTTTTATATCACGATCATACAAGACTTAGTTGGTTACACATGTGTTTCATTAAATGTTATGTGTGTAAGTTATTATACGTGAAACCGTCAAATGTGCCTTATGTACTCAACTACTTAGGTCATGTATTTGTTGTGTGTTATAGAATAAGATATTGAAGTGGGCTTCACTAATCACAACTGGGCCGGATCATATACTTGAAACCCGCATGTGCACCCCCCTCATAACACAAGTCTGGCCCAGCTTCTTTTATAGATAAACAACCCAAGGAATGGGCCGGTAATGTTAGGGGTGTATATCTCGATTAAAAGGGTTCGGCCCACTTGTTCATTGAATTGGCATTATATGTTGTGATACGTAATCTCCTTACACTTATCACATCATCAAGTCATAACAAACCCTACCCACTTCTCTGATTACGACGGCAGGCCCCCCTCCCTTCATCGAAGTCTTCTGGTTGCACCTCCTCAATTCTGGTTAGTATGTTAACATGTTAGTTAGGAGTCTTGAATGGTCTCGTGTTATGTGATGATGTGTGCTTCGTGATGTAGTGTCAGAATATTTGTATATATATTTCAATTGTATGGTCATAATAGGTAGACTAAAGTGGCCGCATATACATATTGATTAATAGGAGCTGCACTTAACTAGTGATTAATAGGTTTGACTTGGTATATGTGAATATATATGAATTCTGAAGCAGTGAAGTTGGCCGACATTTGATATATAAGAGTATATCAAGTCTTTGAATTTAATTATGCACATGATACCCCACATGTTCACATTTGTTGAAAATTTCATATATATATACAAATCAACGAGTGCTTTTATATAACAAATATAATTATTTGATTTCAAAAGTCGAGTAGTCGAAAAACATATAAGTTAAATATAATTATTTACGTCCTTTTCACGTGACGAGATTTCATATATTTATATACAAAAGCTATAAGGGATGATACTCATTTCAAACATCGTGGATTCGAATAATTATTTCACACCACGACTTCATACATTTTCTATAAAATAAATATAACGATTTATATTTATTTCCTACATCGACTTTAAAAATATTTTATAAATAAATATACTGTTTATATTTATTTCAAACGTCGTCGATTTTTATATTTTTATAAAATGAATATAATTATTTATATTTATTTTAAGCATCTACTCGAAGTACGACACGTTGTTGTTGGTGCACGATGTCTATAGCCTATGTCTTTCAGTCTAGGTCATGTGTATAGCTTGTTTAGGGGTCTGAATGTAAAATTATGTATTTTGTGGTAATTTCGCTTGAAATGACACCATGTCATTTCAAACGAAATTAACTGGTTAATTCCGCTTGAAATGACACGATGTCATTTCAAACGAAATTAGGTGCCCTATAAATAGGGCTGTTCTCTTCTCATTTCATACGGAATTAGTGTGTGTGCAACGAAGTGCTGCTGAAATTCCACCGTGTAATCAAGTTCAATTTGAATGAGAAGCTAGTTTAAAGTACAACAATATGTTTTCTACTCAATTCTTACTGATTCTAAGTTGTTTGTTTGATTCTGCCTCTCAAACAGTTGTGTATTGCCTCTAATTGACTCATTTGGTCGGTAAAACGATCCTACAATTGGTATCAGAGCCAGTTATGAGCCAATACACTTGAATCAGTGCCTTTTCTACACTTTCTTGGACTTCTGGACAATTTAACAGATAAAATGGACTGATTTTCTGATATTGTGTGTAAAACACTGTTTTAACAAACCCTTGAAAGAATCAGATCAAAATTCAAGCTAAAAGTGACAAAAATGGACCAAAACCCTAATTCCGTTTGAACGAGCCAAGGTAATTTCGTTTGAAAAGTGTGGTTATTCCATTTGAAATAACCTATTCCACTTGAAAAGTTGTTGTAATTTCAAACGAAATAACTAATTCCGTTTGAAATAGGAATTCCGTTTGAAAAGCTTGGCTGATTCCGCTTGAAAATAGGATTTTGGTTAATTCTGTTTGAGATGGCACCTGATTTCGCTTAAAGGTGTTATCTCGTTTGAGAGTAATACCGTTTGAAAAACCTTATTTCGTTTGAAAGGTAATCTCGTTTGAGAGGGTCTGATTCCGTGTGAAAGTCCATTGGGTTCGTAATTCCGTTTGAAAGTCTGATTTCGTGTAAAACCTGTTTTCAAAACTTGAAGTTTTTTTCCGTAAAACTGTTTTCGTAAAATGGACAATCAAGAGTTTTATAACTTCTTTGCCAGTGGGGGAATGATGGCAGCACAAACATCAGGCAGTATTGTACAAAACGTGAATATGGAGAATGAACTTGGGACGATGCAGAAACCTCCTAAGTTGATGAATATCAATGAGTATTCTGGGTGGTCTAGAAGATTTCAAACATGGGTACAAGCCAACCATTTTGAGTGTTGGATGAAGATTGAATCGAAATATGTTCCTCCTAAGGATGGTTTGGGTCTTGAGAAAGCGATTGGAAGTTTGACACAAACTGAACAAGAAGATTTCAAAGCTGAGAAGAAGATGATGAGTATTCTTCAACAGGCGATTAAAGAGGATATCTTGACGTTGTTGCAACATGAGGATAATTCACAATCCATTTGGCAGTGCTAAAAGTAAAGTTTCAAGGGAGTGTGTCCATGATCAAAAGCAAAAAGGCTTTGATAAAGAAAGAGTTTGACATTTTCACTGGCATGAAAGGTGAAACTACAAAACAATTGATTGAAAGATACTGCCATCTAGTTGTGGAGATGAAGAGATTGGAAATAAACAAAACTAATGAGGAGTGGATTGATAAATTGGCAGATGCATTGCCATACGATGAATGGGGTACTTATTTGCTGGTATTGAAGAACAATTCAGATTATGTTGGTTTAAACCTTAGTTCGTTCATTGAGAAGATCGAAGCACATGAGTTAGAGTTAACAAATATTAGAAAGATGAATTCTTCCGATGTTCAACAAGATGTCTCTTTGTATTACAAAGGAAGTACTCCAGCAACATCAAACTTAAATCCAAAAATGCAGACAGCGTTTAGTGCAGATTCAACTTCCGGAGCATCATCTGTTACATCAAGCAACAATAAGTCTTCACCGTTTGCAAGTTATGAGCCAAATTCCAAAGCTCCCGAACAAGTTACTCCACAAAGCTCTTCAACCTCGAACAATCAGAGTCAAGGTCCGGGGATACTGTGCAACATTGCAGTAAATATTAAGAACGCTCAAGATTTTACAGAATCTTCTGCTAAACAGCATATAGCACTACTCGCATCAGTGCTGGAATCTTATGAGAGTTTGGTTGCTGGGAGAATAGGAAACCCCGATATGATGAAAGAAGACTATGATCAAATAGATCCGGAGGAGCTCAAATTGATAGACATCAAGTGGGGTATGGCTAGTTTGGTAAGAAGAGCCCAAAGGTTTATGGAAATTACGGGTCGGAACAGTTTGTCAGGACCAGATCGAAAGCTTGGTTTTGATAAGTCCAAAGTGACTTGTTTTAGATGTAAAGAGAAAGGACATTTTAAGCGGGAGTGTCCGAATAGAGAGGTCAACAACCACCAAAATCCATTTACCAATGATTACTATAGACAGGCGATCTATCACAAGACAAATCAACAACCTGTCATTCAAAGACCTCAGATCGAAAACAAGCCGGAAAAAGCTCTCATAGTCAATCAAGATGATGAAAAGGTAGCTGAGGGATTCAGTTGGGATAAGTATATCCCTGGCAGTGAGGGTAGAGCAATGATGGCTGAGATTGTGGAGGAACCTGAGAATGTGGTTGAAACAGAGGTTGTTAGTGAAGATGTGTCTGAAGAAAGTTTGGTTGATCTCGAAGAAGTTGCTGCAGAAGTCTACTATTATCAATCCCAACAGGAGGTTTTAGCTAGTTCTTTAAAATCAATTATGCCTCCTAATGTGTTTGATTCTTTTGCAGGTTTTTTCAGTGAGCCAACAACCGGATTTTGCCCACAGTATGATGTTGAGAAAGCTCCGGTTGAAGAGATAATTGATGTCTCAAAAAAATGACTGAAGAAACACTGAAAGAGATTACTGACAAAGCCTTAATGGGAAAACTGAAAGAGGTAGACACAGAATCTGTAAAACCAGAGTCTGTTGATACTGAGTCAGTTGAAAACGTGTCGGTCAAAACAGAGTCAGGTCAAAAGGAGTCTGACGGGAAATCGGAAAGTGAGGAGATCAAATCAAAAGGAGTGTCTGAGTCAGAATCTGATAATGTCGGTAAACAGGATGTTAAAATTGATCAAGAGGAAAAGATTGTTGAAAATATTGAGTCAATGTCTGAAACTTCATGCGAAAACTGTTCAAAACCTTGCATGGAGTGTCTTGAAAAGGACACAAAGTTTCAGGAATTGAAACAATATACTGATGAACTTAAATTTGATCAGGGTGAAGTAAAAGAAGCGTATGACAAGTTGGCTAAATCTATCAAAATGATCCAAAAAGAGAGTCTTGAAAACGATAAAGCCACAAGATTGTTAAAGTCAACAGTTTTTGATAAACAAATAGAAATCAACTTTCATTTGGATACGATTGCTTCTTTGAAAAAAGAATTAAAGTTAACAAAAATTGAGAATGAAAGAATTGATAAGAAGTTGATGAGTTATGTTGCATCTTCATATGTGATTGAACAAATTGTCCCGCAACAACCAGATGCAACACCTGTCTTCAACAGTGTTCCACCCCCAATGTGGAATCATTATACTCAAAAGTATCCAGATGGGGTGGAAGCTGCATTGAACCTCAAGTTGAGAACAATTGAGAATGAGTTACTTGAGAGCATTGATGTTACATTCTCTCCGTCCGACACTAACAATGAGTCACAGGTGATCAAGACCGTTGTTGACAAAGTGTTAGACGAAGAGAGTGATAACTCAGATTTTGAAACTGTGAAAACTCATTTGGAAAATTCCAGTTCTGAGTGTGAAGATGGTGGTAACTTTTTGGACAAGTTTATACCAAAATCAGAAAAGGTTGTGAATGATGATCCGATCATGGTGGCCTACACAATGATTGGAACTGACAAACTCTATTCTGATTTTAAGTATCCAATCCAGAATGCGAACATGAAAAATGTTGAGAAGGTGTTTAAATTGGTTGAGATTGACATTTCTGAGATAAACAACAACGAGTTCTTTTCAAAACCTAAAAAATCTTTTGTGAAACAAAACAACCCTGGGAAGAATGATAGGGTGGGTAACAATGGGTCTAACAAGAAAAATGGTAACAATTTCAAAAGAAAAGGTGTTGGTTTTGAAAAGAAGATGGCTAAACATGAGGTTACGGCAAAGGAAAAGATAAATGATGTTTTTGTCACGGGAATGAACTTTGTTGATGAAAAGGCATATATTTTCAGTCAAAAAGCCATTGATGATTTCAATGCAGCGAAAAAGTTGAAAGAAGAGACCTACAAATCTACTTTTGTTGAGTATGACAAAAGAGTTTGTTACCGCTGTAATGCGATTGGTCATATGGCAAAACAATGTACCAAAAGGATTGAAAAACCCGTTTTCAAGAAACCTGTTTTGCAAAAACCAAAACAAAAACTCCAACTGATAACAAGGGTAAAAAACCAATGGTTTCTTCTGTTCGAATTCTGAAAAGAGGTGAATTGTTGAAGTCCGAAGAAAAACCAATATCAACTTTTGAGATTGGTGAATCTTCGAAAACCCAAAAGACTTCAAAGATTTATCCGAAGACGAAAGTTTTTGAAACTCAATCATGGGTGGCTAAATCAAAACAATCAGTTGAGGTGAAGGAAATGGAAAATGAGTTAAAATCTGAATCAAAAGTGGGTGCTAGTGATGTTCAGAAATTTGAATTTGAACTAGACAAGTTCCTTGAGGAATTTCCTCCAATTAAAGAGAAAATTTTAAAATCAAAAGCTGAACCTGTTGTCCCAAATGTCATCTTTAGTATTCCAAAAGTTGATGTGAAATGTGATCTTGTGTTTGGTAGTGTTCCACAGGTTAAGAAGTCATGGGCTTCATTGTTTGAATGAATGTCTGTGATGTATGCAGGGGCTGCCGAAGTCTATAATCTCGAAATGGATAATGAACAGTGGAGCTTCAAGACAAATGACCGGAATGCTAGCATTGCTTTATGATGTAAAATCTATCAACGGAGGATATGTGGGATTTGCTGGGAATCAGGGTGGCAGGATAGTTGGTCAAGGGAATCTAACGAATGGAGTCATTACGTTTGATAAAGTGAACTATATAATCGAACTTGAAAACAATCTGTTGAGTATTTCACAGATCTGTGACAAGTCTTTACAGTACATTTCACTAAAAGTGAATGTTTAGTCTTAAAACCTGGTTTCAAAATTCCTGAGGAAATGGTGTTGTTGCGAGCTCCATGAGAAAATGATTTATATATTCTTGATATGAGTGTCGCAACACCAACAGATCATCAAAAACAATATTTTGTGTCAAAAACCAAAGCAACAGAAAAAGAGTCGATAATGTGGCATCGAAAGATGGGCCACATTCATGTCAGAAAAATGAACTTTCTTGTACACAATGATTTGGTTGAAGGTGTGAATCTTAAAATTTTTCATTTAAATGATGATTGTGTAGCGTGCAAGAAGGGAAAGCAGACAAAGAAGTCACACCCGCAGAAGCTGCTGAATTCAATAAGAGTACCGCTCGAGAGACTCCACATGGATCTTTTTGGGCCGGTTAATGTGCAAAGTATCAGTGGAGACTTATACTGTCTAGTAGTCACTGATGACTTCAGTAGATTTTCTTGGGTGGTGTGTATGGAGAGGAAAGATCAAACGTTTGAGTCATTGATGATCCTATTCAGGAAGATGGAAACGTTGTATAAGCTGCCGATTAGGAGAATACGAAGTGACAATGGAACGAAGTTTAAGAACAATCGAATGCTTGAGTTCTGTAACGAGAAAGGAATTCTTCATGAATTCAGTGCACCATAAACTCCACAGCAAAATGGTGTAGCTGAACGAAAGAATCGTACCTTAATCGAAACTGCTCGAACGATGCTCGCCGATTCCAAGTTACCAATATTTTTCTGGAGTGAAGCAGTGGCAGCAGCGTGCTATACTTTGAATCGCGTCCTAACTGTGAAGAAATACAAGAAAACGTGTTTTGAACTTCTTCATCGTTACAAGCCAAATTTGAAGTTTTTAGAACCATTTGGATCACCGTGTACCTTCATTGATCAAGATGGTAAGTTTGGCGCGAAGAGTAATGAGGGTTTCTTTGTTGGACATGCGAGTCCACTCAAGAGGGTGTTCGTACCATGCCTGGGAAAGGTAATTCAAGTTCAGCATGTAGACTGTCAGAAACATACGTCTCCACCGCAACTTCCAGGACAAAGATTGTTGTTCGATTACGACAAACTCTGGGAGTCTTTCCAACTGCCGACAAAGCCGAGTGAAGAGGAACTTGCTTACTTTTTCCAACAACAACAATCTATGGTTCAAAATCAGATACCAAGACCGTTGGTAGTTTCTCAGCCTGATGTGGGTTCAAACATTCCTACAACTGGTACAAACGATTACGAGGCTGGTCCCAGTGGAATAGCTCACGAACCACCAGAGGAACCAGCTCCATCATTTGATCAGTCCGATGACTCATAATCGGAAAACGGTTCGATTTTTTATGAGGATCCAAATGTTGTTACGACTGAAGCTGAGGATCACACCGGTGATCAAGACATCATGAATCTGCAATCGGAAGTTACCGTGCCTGACAGTGTCATGCCTAAACTCTTTCTTACCATCCTTCAGAGCATATAATTGGTGATCTTCAGAACGGAGTTAAAACGCGAGACCAGATCAACAGAGCTCTTACTTGTTTTTATACATCTGTTGCTCCTTTACAGGAAGAATTCTCACTTAAATGTTTTATCTTGCAGATTGAACCCATAACATATAAGGAAGCTTTGATTGAAGACAGCTGGGTGAACGCTATGCAGGAAGAGCTGCAGCAGTTTGAGAAGTTAGGTGTCTGGAAATTAGTAGACCTTCCTGAAAATCAGAAGCTGATAAAGACAAAGTGGGTCTTTAAGTGCAAAAGAGATGATAGAGGTGTGATTGTGAGGAATAAAGCACGACTGGTAGTATAGGGTTTCAGCCAGCAGGAGGGGATCGATCTTACTGAGGTGTATGCCCCTGTAGCTAGGCTCGAGGCGATTAGAATCTTCCTGGCATTCGCGTCATGGAAAGGATTCAAAGTCTATCAGCTAGA
Organism: Helianthus tuberosus; assembly: GCA_030545235.1. NCBI lineage: Eukaryota > Viridiplantae > Streptophyta > Magnoliopsida > Asterales > Asteraceae > Helianthus > Helianthus tuberosus. Next base: position 60,412,699 of record CM060414.1, on the reverse strand, counting down.
TGTCAAGTTTGCATTCCTATATGGCAAAATCAAAGAAGAAGTGTACGTTGGTCAACCGCCGGGGTTCACCAATCCAGTACACAAAAACAAAGTCTATCTTCTTGACAAAGCGCTCTACGGACTACACCAGGCCCCGAGAGCCTGGTATGAGATGCTATCCCAACATTTGCTGGCCAATGGGTTTAGCGGAGGGACAGTTGATAGCACTTTGTTTATCAAAGAGGTTGCAGGACATCTTTTGATCGTGCAGATTTATGTTGACGACATCATCTTTGGATCGACGAATGATGAGTTGTGTAAGGATTTTGAAAAGGTCATGAAAAAGAAGTTCGAGATGAGTTCGATGGGGGAGATGAAGTTCTTCCTAGGGTTACAAGTTGAGCAAATGCCTGAAGGAATCTTCATTCATCAAACTAAATACGTGAACGATGTTCTGGAAAAGTTCAACATGGCTCAATCCAGTCCAGCATCAACCCCTTTAGCTCAGAATCACGGGATTTGTCCAGACGAGAGTGGAGAGAAAGTGGAAGAGACACTGTATCGGTCAATGATTGGATCCTTGATGTATCTGACTACTTCCCGCCCGGATATCATGTATCCGACTTGCTTATGTAAATGATATCAGTCAAGCCCACGCCAATCTCATCTGATGATCGTGAAATGCATTTTACGGTAATTGAAAGACTGCCCAAGCACCGGCTTGTGGTATTTTAAGTCTGATGACTTTAATCTCACAGGTTTTGCTGATTCGGATTTTAGTAGTTGCAAACAAAATGCAAAGTCCACTACTGCTGGGTGTCAGTTCTTTGGAACTTGACTGGTCACCTGGTAGTGCAAGAAACAAACCTCAATAGCGCTCTCTACTTGCGAGGCTGAATACGTTTCGGCCTCGAGCTGTTGCTCTCAGATCCTTTGGATCCAACAGCAGACGCGAGACTTTGGTTTGCAGTTCTTGAACACTCCGATTTATGTGGACAATGAAGCGGCTATTAATACAACGAAAAACCAGGTTCACCACTCGAAAACTAAACATATTGAAATTCGGCATCACTTCATCCGTGATTGCTACGAGAAGAAGTTGATCCGAATAGAACATTTACACACCGATGAACAGAAGGCTGATTTCTACACTAAACCTTTTGATAGAAAAAGATTTAATTATCTTTTGAAATTGAACGGGATGAAAAATCTGTTTTCTGGGAGGGTAATGGAGTGTGAAGCCGAGGAGGACGGCGATCTGATGTGATCCACGTTATGTTGACAAGTTTTTGTACAGTTTATTTTCTGCATTTGATAAAAACCAAAAACACAAAATTATGTTTTTGTTTTTAGGGGGAGAAAGTTTGCAGAAAAATACAAAAACATGATAAAATTTCAAAATCCAAAAACATTTGAAAAAGTAAAAATGAGTTTGTGTAAAAAGGGGAAATGATAGTACATCAGCTAGACAGTGCAGTACGCTAAAGAAATGTAAAGTAAAAATGTGTTAAGCAGTCTTGCAGATGATATGCCGATAGGTTTTTACACATTTAGTAGGTTTGTTCGGGATATAAACATAAAATTTCTTGCTTTTATGTGGGGAACATCTCTCGGATATATGGGTAACCCCCGAAATCTTGTTTGAAAGGTCCCTCTTTCTGAGATACTAGGTCTTTATACTTAGTGATATCTGGGGTATTATCTCGGGACTTCTGATAATGCGGAAGCAATGGCCTAGTCCCCGGAGAATACTTTACACTGCTTGAAATAAAAGCCCCCCCCCTAGCATAAAAAATGATGAAACATTGAAAAATGCTAATCATGTGCTGTTGTAAAAATGATTCTCTAAAGGGAACCCACCAAAGTCGAAGCCGTCATCTCTCTGCTGAACGGAAGTTCTGACCTGAGCTCTCACGGCCTTCGCAATTTAACCCCTTACAGATATCATCTAGGTATACTCACATGTAAGACTGAATATTGGGATCGGGATACGGGAGTATATTCTGAGGTGGTACACGCATAAAAGTTAAGCCTTAAGACACTAATCCGTATCCTGAACAGATTAAACTTTGTGTGAAAATTTAAAGTGGACCAGTATATCGACAATCATTGCAAATTCTTTAATGCTTAAAATGTAATCTAAGCTTAACGGTACTTGTATCTAGTCGGCAGCTGATATGATCCCCTAACACACTCACAAAAATATTGTGTGTACAGTTTATTGCTTATCATCATATAAATCCAAAAAGATTTGCATTTCATCTTATTTTCTAAAACAGACGTTGGGGATCAGATGATCAAAGTCTTATGTGCTGAACAAGTCTGGATCTTGAGGGTTGGGTAAGCAGAAGATTGTGAAAAAGTGTTTGGTAATTGCTTGAAAGTTCAAAAGTTCATTAATTTGAACTTAAATCATTTTCAAAATATCAGCAACTTCATAATTTGGTCAGCCAGGGTCATTAACTTGGACTTGGCAGGCTAGACAGTTGACCAGGGTCATTAACTTGGACTTGGTTAACTGGGTGTGTCGGTAAAATCTCAAAAAGTTAAAAATTTGAAATTTAGAAAAGGTAATTTCGCTTGAAAACCAAAATTCCGCTTGAACATGTAATCTCGCTTGAGTGGTGATTCCGCTTGAACGTGCTTGTGACAATTTCAAACGGAATTAGTCCGTCTATAAATAGCAGAGGGATTCCGCTTGAACAGCTCATTTGTTCTTATTCCGTTTCAAAGTCAGCTCGAGGCGATTTCAAGCGAAATCTAAAAACCTTCGATTTACAGCCGTTACTCTGCCCGTTTATTGTTAGATCTTGTGTTTTTAGTTGGTTTGACAACTATAAACATGGTGAAGGTGAGTAATTTGATCAGATTGAACCAGATCATGTCTGATTGTATGTGTCGGCGATGAACAGGATAGAAAACGTAGATCTAGGGTTTTATATTGAACTAAAATGAACGATTTACATGTCTGTGTGTTCGGAATACATCGTAGATCAGATTTAGAGTTGTGATTGAAACAAATTTTATGTTTCCGTTTGAATGACGATGTACAGACTTTTTGAACTCAGATCTAGGGTTGATAAATGGTGCAAAAAGGATAAAAAAAACACACCCTCATGCTCGGAATTGTATTTAGAACAGACCCAGTTCATCAATTTTATCATCAGAACAGAAAAAATTTTGGGTTGTTTTTTGTCAGGTTCAAACGAAATAACAAGGTTTAATTCCGCTTGAACGGGTGTTGGTGATAATGTGAAATTCAAACGAAATTATGGATTCTGTTTGAATGTAATCCTGTTTGAAACCATACTATGATTCCGCTTCAAACTGTGATTCCGCATGAATGTGTAATTCCGCTTGTATGAGTGATTTTGTTTGAATGTGCTATCTTGTATGTGTGATTTCGTTTGGATGAGTATATCTGATTCCGTTTGAATGATGCTTAAAATTGAAAAATCTTCTAAATGTCTGATTTGTTTGTTTGATGTTGTTTTCAGCCGTCGAATGTGTTGTTTAACGCACTACACAACACTTGTTGTGATCTTGATGAGGAGAGGATTCCAAAGCTGTCAGAATTCAGGAGTATTTTGGAATTCATGAGGAGATTGCCAATTCAAAAAGCATTGACGAACCAACGCTTGGTTTTCAGATCTCACATTAAACGTTTTTGGGAGAATGCCACTTATGACGAAGCAAGCAAAGTGATCAATTCAGTTGTTGAGGTGAATGGTGAAGAAAAGCCGATTATTATTTCAGAGGCGCTTGTTCGTGAAGTGTTAGATTTTCCTGATGATGCAGATTCTCCGACAAAATTCCCAGAAAGGATGGTTAAAGGCTGTATGCTGCAGATGGGCTATAATGGTGCATTGAACAGTGCAAATTACTTGAAGTCAAAATTTTCAAAGCCATACAAGTTTCTTATTCACTCAGTATTGCAAGCTCTAACTCACCAAAAGGGAGGATATGATGCCATGAGAGATTATCAAATGAATATGGTGATAGCTCTTGTATTAAACAAGAAGTAAAACTTTTCACATATTGTGTTTCATTACTTGGTTGATGAAGTTACTTCAAAGAGGAAGACATGGTTGTATCCAAGATTTGTTCAGATGATGATAAATCATGCATATCCTGATCTGGAACGAGATGAAAACAATGATCTGTTGGTATTATCTCATATGGATAATGAATATGTGAAGCAATTGGCCAGATATCATCCTAATCATCCAGAGCCAACTAAGAAAGCTGAGTTCTTTGGTTTCATCAAAGATAACAATTATCAAGATCCAGATCCAGTAAATCATCAGAACTGGAGAAATGAGCAAGAGATGAAAGAAAAGAGTTATGCAGATGAATTGAAAGTTCTTAAAGATTTCAAGACAACTCGAAACGAGTGGTTCTTGAAGGAGAAAAAGAAGAGAAGCAGGAAAGCTACTCCAAAAGTTAAAGCAGAAGAGGGTTCGTCTTCTCAACCCAAAAAGCGTCAAAAGAAAGCTGCTAAGACTTTGCTTGTTGATGAATCTAATGAAGAAGTTGAAGCTGAAGTTGAAGCTGAAGATGAAACTGAAGTGAATATTGAAGGAGATGTTTGTTATTCTCCTGAATCTGAAAAGTTTTTAAAAGCTCTTAAAGAAAGTCTTAACACTGATGAACCATAAAAAGTAGCTGGTGATGTAGAAAGTGATGATGTTGATAAAAGCACAACAAGTTCGTCTGATGAAGAAATTGATGAAAATGAACGTGCTGAAAGAATTAAAGCTGAAATTGCAAAGGAAAATCAGTTGAGGAAAAGAAGGAGAGAAGACAAAGATAAAGATGAAGAGTATACTCCTTCACAGGAAGAAATTCAAACGCCACCGACTTCTGGAGGCAAAAAGAAAGCAACTGCAAGGAAACGTGTGGTTACTCCAAAGAAAGCAAAGACGTTGAAGATCTTACTGAACAAGAAGCCAATTCAAGAGCCCAGTAAACCATCATCACCACCACCTGAACCTACACTACATCAATCACCACATCAATCACCACCTCAATCACCACATCAATCACCACCACAACCATCATCACCACCACCACATCTTTCACCACAACATGAACAACCTATCATCACTTCCCAACATATACTCCAAACACCTCCATCCATACAACCACCAATACAAACTACTTCGGGTTCTTCTGGTTACAAACATTTCCCACGTGTTCCTAAAAATATTGCTCTAGAAGAGATTGGTGATTTCGGTTTTGTGAATGAAGAGCAAGTAAAGAAGTTAGAAAAGAAGTTTGAAGAAGTTTTGGTTGATAACAAGAGGTTGATTGATCGTTAGAAAAAGTTGGAAAAACGTGTGAAAACAGTTGAAGCTGAGAACTCTTCGTTGCTGAAAAAGATTGAAGCTGATGAAGCTAAAATTGATGTAATGAAAGTTCAGATTGCAGAATTGCTAGAAGAGAAAACACGCAGAGATGAGCAGAATAAATATTTCGAGCTAAAGAACAAAGAGTTAGAGGCTATCAAGGCACAGAAAGAGCACGAGATGTACATGATAAACAAAGTGTTAGAAAATATGCTCGGAAAGTCTGTTGAGCAGAAGTTTGATGAAATCAAGATTGAAGAATTAAGAGCTCAACGTCAAGCTGAAATTGATGCAGATTTGAAGAATAAAGGTAAAGGCCTTGAAGGTGTTTCTGAAGAGAGAGCAATTGTGCTATCAGCTGAGAAGCCTGTTCCTATTTCTGTTGTCTCTGCTATTTTTGAAGAGGATGTATTATTAGATGTTGTTAATGATGATGAGGAAGATGTAGATGAAGATGAAGAAGATGATGATCTTGAAAAGGATGATGCAGATGATGATGTATTCTATGCAAGCAGTCATAGTGATGATGACAACGATGATGGTGATCAGGGTGCTTCTGGTATTAAAGTGTCTGAAAAGTCGAATGAAGAGAAAGTTGATGATTATCTTCACGATGACGTAAATGAAGAACCAGAGAGTGCTACAGAAGAGGGGGAGAATGTTGAAGATCAAAGTGTTGATGAAGTTGTAAAGTTAATTTTGCGTCTTGAGCCTGACGTAAAGGAAGGAGAGTTCAGACACACTTACACAATGGATGACATTATAAATATGACACAGATTAATGATCCTAATTTCAAGTTAATTTTGAGGAAGAACTGAATCAATTCGACATCAATCAACAGCCGAGTACCAGTATAAGTATGTTGAAGATGCTGATCTGTATGATAGAGTCGAAGTTGAGGATTGCAGTGATGAAGAGGATGTGAATGTTGATACGTCTGATTTTCCTACGCTAGTTGAATTCTTTACTCAAGAGAATAGAGATGAGTTGAGGAGAAAAGTTGAAGAAATTTTGAAAGATAGAAACTTTGATGGTACTCTGAGGGATGAACAGAAAGAGGAAAGGAAGAAATGGTTCCGGAAAAGTAATGAAAGGAAGTTCAAACGTCCTCTGAAGTTTTACAAGAGAGATAGGAATGTTTCTATGGGAGATATTATCAGTTGGGGCTTTCTGCCACAAGTTAATGCTTACGCTATTCGGAGAGAGTACGGAGTACAGTATTTTGAATATATCCAAGATATCATGATGTTACCATGGTGGGATGTAGAAGAGCTCGCTCAGGTGAAAACATTGGATTATCCAATCAGAAAACGTGATGTTCCTACTTGGGGTTTAATAAAGTTCGAAGCATTCAGAGAATTTCAACACTGGAAGCCACATCGACCAAAGAAAGTAAGGAGAGTGAATCCTGAAACTGGGAATGAAGAAACTATCTTGCATATTAAGAAGCCTAGAGTGATCAAGAAAATTCCATTGCCACAGATGGAGCAGGAGTTCTATAAGGGATTCATGTATTGGGTGTACAGCTGTCTGACTACTGAAGCTGTGATTACTTACCAAGTTAAGAATGAAATCAGATACGTCACTGTATATGATCCTATGTGGTTGGTCAATTGCTCGGCTAAAGATATTGAATGCCTGTTCGTGAACAAGAACGGATTCAAAGCTGAAGATAAAGAGCAAGCCATGCAATTTCAGAAAGTTGTGTCAATATGCTTCCAGAAGGGTATTAATGCTGAAAGCAAATGGTCAACGAAATGGAGAGAGATTGAGAAAGAAGAAGTTCTTAAAGCTGAAAAAGAAAAGAAGGAACGTGAAGAACGAGAGCATATGTTGCGTGGAAAATTTATGCGAGAACAAGAAGAAGAAAGACAGAAAGCGATTAAAGCAAACGAGAGGCTGAAAGCTGTATTGAGGAGAAAGCCTAAGCCTAGAGAAGAGAAATTCAAGTCGCTGTGAAGACTTGAAGACCAGACTAAAGACTCCGGCAATATCCAAGGGGGAGTTTGTTGGTGCACGATGTCTATAGCCTACGTCTTTCAGTCTAGGTCATGTGTATAGCTTGTTTAGGGGTCTGAATGTAAAATTATGTATTTTTTTGGTAATTTCGCTTGAAATGACACCATGTCATTTCAAACGAAATTAACTGGTTAATTCCGCTTGAAATGACACGATGTCATTTCAAACGAAATTAGGTGCCCTATAAATAGGGATGTTGTCTTCTCATTTCATACGGAATTAGTGTGTGTGCAACGAAGTGCTGCTGAAATTCCACCGTGTAATCAAGTTCAATTTGAATGAGAAGCAAGTTTAAAGTACAACAATCTGTTTTCTACTCAATTCTTACTGATTCTAAGCTGTTTGTTTGATTCCGCCTCTCAAACAGTTGTGTATTGCCTCTGATTGACTCATTTGGTCGGTAAAACGATCCTACAGTTGTTGTAAGATTATAACAAATGATAGTATTAACCGACACGATTCGGTAACAACGAGCTTGTATATATATATAGAGAGAGAGAGGGAGGAGCTCATGCGAGAACCACCCTTATTGTGAGAACCGCGAGAACCAATGTGAACACAACCTAAAATAGCTAAAAAAACCTAAAAAAAAACCTAACCCCCCACCCCCCCCCCCCCCCCCCAAAAAAAAAACCTAACCCCCCCCAAGCTAAATGCTAAAAACTAAAACCCCCAAAAAACCTAAAAAAAACCTACCCCCCCCCCCCAAGCTAAAATGCTAAAAACTAAACCCCCAAAAAAACCTTAAAAAATCTAAAAAAATAAAAAAAAAAAATCTAAATTTTTTTTTTAATATTTTTTATGTTAAAATCGCTACTTTTAGAAGCCAAAAAAAAATTTTTTTTTTTTGGCTTCGAAAAGTAGCGATTTTTTTATAAAAAATATTTAAAAAAAAATTTTTTTTGTGTGATTTTTAGCTATTTTTAGGCATTTTTGGTTGTGTTCACATTGGTTCTCGCAATAAGAGGTGGTTCTCGCAATAAGAGGTGGTTCTCGCATGATCTTCTCCCTATATATATATATATATATATATATATGTGTGTGTGTTTAACTAATTATTAACGTTCTACGAAAACTACCAAGGGTCGTACAACTATCGATCTACGCCTTCTATACGCGACGACTAACACGCCATCGTATGCACTCCCATATATAAATATATATAATTATATACATAATTGTATATATTTTCTAAAACACTCCAAAACTAAGTTGTTTTCGAGAATTAGTTTCATCCCGATTAAATGGGATCAAATAACCATCGATTGGTTATTCTAAGTCAAAATAACACCTTTGGTAGAGTCGTTTCATTAACGACTCGGTAGAGCTCGGCCACGTAGTTTAGCTACGTTTAATTAGAAACTTATAATTATTCCTTGATTAGGAATGCTTTAGTTGCATGCTAGCGAATTCACATATTTGGAACGGCATTACGGAATCACGTTAGGCTAGCTTTGCACGGGAATATCCAGGTGAGTTCATAACCCCCACTTTTTACGGTTTTATATTTTTTTATAAATGTTTTCGGGGGTGGAAAGAGATGCAAGTTTTGCAAAAGTAAATAATTTTTCAATAAGCGAAAATACATATTTCTAAACCATGTTACGAATGAATTTCAAGGAACTCAAATGGTTTACGAACGATTCATACTAAATATACCGGTTTTACAAAACAAATGCGTATTCTCGAAACGTTCATGATTTTCATGACTAGGGACGGGATTGTCCTAGTTATAACAATGGGACTGGGTTGGTCTGCTTTTGAAGAACGGGACACCGAGTGATTTCAAGTCCCCCATCTCTCTTAAATGTTTCTGGATTTATAACTTTCGGGGGTAAAATACATGTCTCAATGGTATGGTTTAGCTAGGGAATGGACTGTTAGATCATGTGAGCGAATAGTAATCTCTCTTAAGTGCCATTAATCTTGTATAAGACCGAGGGCAAAAGTGGTAGATCTATCGGGTGTAGCGAGCCCCACTCTTGGGTCCTTTGTGTGACCCATGTAGTGCTTTTGTTGTTCTAACCGGGTGGATCGGAGGAAATTCGCTAGGGTTCAGTGCTTCCTATGTCGCCGCATATGTTAATGTCCTTGCAAAACATTAATGATCTGTTCATAGACGCTTACATACCAGTTTTGATACTCGGATTTTTCAAATGTTTTTTTTAGATTCATTTGATAAAAACTCACAAATACATGATTTACGAACTTGGGTAACATTTTTTACCTTATGTATAAGTAAGAGGACGGGTTGGTCCTGCTTACAAAGACTCTTTTGGGCTCGGCCCATTCTCTCTCGTGCAATGCACAAAGATTTTCGTGGGTTAGACTCACAGTTTTCATATGATATATCGAGAAAAATGATTCTATTATGTTTTCTCCACAACTTTTAAATCGGTTATCAAAATGATTTATTTTAAATCTTTTCAAAGCAAAATATGAACTCGCTTAACTTTATGTTGACTTTTTCGCATGTTCTTTCTCAGGTTGCATTTTCAAAACTATGGAACGGTTGGAATAGGAGAACCCATGGGAATTCGAGTACTTAGCGGCGTTCATTTTCTAGAAGTCTTAGCTTATTTGCTTCCGCTGTGCAATGAAGATACCGGTCCAGTCACGCCAGCTTTGATATTTTCGGCGTGTGACAGATTGGTATCAGAGCCATAGGTTTCAGCGAATTAGGTTTCTGTAGAGATACCTACGCTTTAACCTCACTATCCTCTGGGGACTTAGATATCAAGAATTGGATACGTACAGAACGCCTAAGACTCGAATATGGGTTCCAACCGTTGTCGAAAACAATGAGTCAACAATTTTGGTTTTAAACATACACAAGTGTTGTGTTGACACACGTTACACGAAACAATTACAGACAAAAATCAAAACTTTGAGAGTTTTGTATAACATGCATCTAGGACCTTTGGAGAATTTATGTCGAAATCCATTAAAGGTCATTACGTAGGAACTGCCACTATTAACTCGGGAAAACGCAATTATATTATGTTGTCTATGCAATCTTAATTACTCGAGCAGGTAACCTACGCGGAACGAAATGCTAGTGCACAAGTATACATGAAACCTAAAATATACGTCAGTGGACGTCGAATTACATCACACACGACTTTCGATGCAAGGCCTTTGGAAAACATGATTGGGCATGACAACAGCGATGCTAATTCCGTCGGCGGGAGAACTACATATTGAAATGCAGCAATTCGCCAAGTGATCCTGCAAGCAACACGAATCATGCTGAGGTACGTTGAAACAAGATTTCATAACGATTGGTACTTAGTCTAATGAGACTCACAACTATTGGCGCTGCAAAAGAAGTCACATGTCTCTGCATTCCCCCACTTCATTTTACGCTATGTTCGACATTCCATGGTAATGTCACTTAACAACTGGTCATCACATGCAACCCCAGGTAAAGTCCTTAAATTTGTTGTGACAACCCGCATTCCCAAGGTTAGCATTGCTTAAATTCCACAAACTTTGGCGCGTGTCCTTACATTTAATTGCTTTTATATCACGATCATACAAGACTTAGTAGGTTACACATGTGTTTCATTAAATGTTATGTGTGTAAGTTATTATACGTGAACCCGTCAAATGTGCCTTATGTACTCGACTACTTAGGTCATGTATTTGTTGTGTGTTGTAGAATAAGATATTGATGTGGGCTTCACTAATCGCAACTGGGCCAGATCATATACTTGAAACCCGCATGTGCACCCCCCTCATAACACAAGTCTGGCCTAGCTTCTTTTATAGATAAATAACCCAAGGAATGGGCCGGTAATGTTAGGGGTGTATATCTCGATTAAAAGGGTTCGGCCCACTTGTTCATAGAATTGGCATTATATGTTGTGATACGTCATCTCCTTACACTTATCACATCAATAAGTCACAACAAACCCTACCCTCTTCTCTGATTACGACGGCAGGCCCCCTCCCTTCATCGAAGTCTCCTGGTTGCACCTCCTCAATTCTGGTTAGTATGTTAACATGTTAGTTAGGAGTCTTGAATGGTCTCGTGTTATGTGATGATGTGTGCTTCGTGATGTAGTGTCAGAATATTTGTATATATATATTTCAATTGTATGGTCAGAATAGGTAGACTAAAGTGGCCGCATATACATATTGATTAAAAGGAGCTGCACTTAACTAGTGATTAATAGGTTTGACTTGGTATATGTGAATATATATGAATTCTGAAGCAGTGAAGTTGGCCGGCATTTGATATATACGAGTATATCAAGTCTTTGAATTTAATTATGCACATGATACCCCACATGTTCACATTTGTTGAAAATTTCATATATATACAAATCAACGAGTGCTTTTATATAACAAATATAATTATTTGATTTCAAAAGTCGAGTAGTCGAAAAACATATAAGTTAAATATAATTATTTACGTCCTTTTCACGTGACGAGATTTCAAATATTTATATACAAAAGCTATAAGGGATGATACTCATTTCAAACATCGTGGATTCGAATAATTATTTCACACCACGACTTCATACATTTTCTATAAAATAAATATAACGATTTATATTTATTTCCTACATCGACTTTAAAAATATTTTACAAATAAATATAATGTTTATATTTATTTCAAACGTCGTCGATTTGTATATTTTTATAAAACGAATATAATTATTTATATTTATTTTAAGCATCTACTCGAAGTACAACACGTTTGTTAGTCCCGAAAAACCCGTGACATCACTCAACGGTTCGATCGAACGCGGAAAGTAAGATCAAACCGACAAGAACAAAAAGAAATATTTTATTAAAGAACTTAGTGCCGCTGCTTAGATCGCACACAGTCTCGAAGACTGTCTGGTACGATCTTCGAGAACCTTGCACACAATCTCTAGGATTGTCTGGTACAAGGCTCTCTATTTGGGGCTTACATGATTACAAATGAGAGAGCTCTACTCTAATAATCTAGATAAGACTATATATAGGAGCATCTACCCCATTGGCCCACATGCCTAGCCCAAGCCCAAGACATAATTAAAACCAAATAAACATAAAATAAACGTAATAAAGATAAGCGTAAAACTCTGGACCTAACAATCTCCCCCTAGTTTTATGCTCTCTTTATTACGGTTTAGACGATCTCCAACCTTGGGTCTTCTCCTTTAGTGGCCCAGCAGTAAACGAGCCCATCCACGTATCGCGGATGAAAGGAAGTTTTATGATGTTACTCGGATGAACTTGTGATGATCTCGCATGACAATTGATGCATCTCGGATCAGGTCACGGATAATCACGGATGATTGAATGTGAACTCGAACGAAAATGCATGATCTCGGATGATATTTTAAATCGGAGTCACTAAGAACAGACGGATACAAGTGATCCGTCTGGTATTCAAGTCGCGCAAAAACACAAGTTTTGTACTGGAACCAATAGGAACTTCATAGAAATTTAACCCATACCTCTTCTACTGTGTCCTATTCTATCGGCCCATCTTCCATAAACCTTCCGGTCCAAGCAAAGAACTGATTCTAATATGCTCCAAAAATTTTCATCACTTTATTTGCAACATACGAGCTACCAGAAATTTTACCATACTTGACCAAGTCTATGCCCAATTTAAACCAACAGAGAAATCGGCCCAAGTTAATTCCAATGTGTGGCCCATATTGGAGATTTAAACATACCCTTCCAAAATGTTACAAACACTCAAAATACAAGTGTCACTTGCATTATCTATTCATGTGGGCCCAATCAATTTAGAAAAGAAAATATGCAAAACTTTAATCACCTGCTGTTTGTTGCTGACATTAGACGACCCCACCAAATGTTGTGCAACATTATTTTCATCTTTCACCGTTGATCTTTTCCCATCATCCATCCAACGGCTAACAATTGTTAGGGTTTTTTTAATTCTCTGATTTGATAACCTATGCATCCGCCACAGAATGTTCCATGACATCAGCATCACAAAATCCAACGTTCACTTGCATTCTCAGCTCCGATAACTTCTCCGTTACCGTTCATCAGGACCAGCATCGAACATCGGAAACCACAACTGTCGTTCAGTCTTCTCCGTCGTCACTGTTTTCTTACCTCGTCACCCACTGTTTAACCTCCATAATCCGTTAAACTTTTCCGGCGACCCACGAGTTCTTCACCATACATCACGTCGAAAATCTGCAACAACCGATTTCCGACCATCCTCCATTCACCGGTCACCTGCTCCACAGTTCCGTAAACCGTTCATTGGTTACCGTTAATCCTCCATCATCATCTTCAACAGTCCTGTCACTTACTGTCTCAATCAACAGACGTTCTCCGTATCCATCATTTCTAATCATACATCTCGAACATCATCTGCAAAAACCTCACCTTCGTCATCTTCTTTTTCATTAATCACCTTCGACCACCGTCACTGTTCACCGTTTTCATTTCCAACATCTTCGTATAAGCATCCATAGCCCCTCGTTACCTTCGTCTCCTTCATCGTCACCAACATCTGCGGTTACCGAGACTCTCCAACGCGAACTCCGATCATCCTCCGTTATAAGACAATCTCCTGCGTTCAGTTGTCGTCGAGTCGACACCATCTTCAGCAGCTACTGAACTTGTACCAGATCTTAAAGATTTTCAGATCTGTTGACGAATATCAGATTTCATAAACCGGAGATCTTACTTTTGACGAACAATCATCCCCCGACACTGTGTAAAACTTCTTCTTGTTCTTCGAGTGACATCAAAACCGAGCCTTTAAAAGACTTCAATGGCTCTGATACCACTTGTTAGTCCCGAAAAACCCGTGACATCACTCAACGGTTCGATCGAACGCGGAAAGTAAGATCAAACCGGCAAGAATAAAAAGAAATATTTTATTAAAGAACTCAGTGCCGCTGCTTAGATCGCACACAGTCTCGAAGACTGTCTGGTACGATCTTCGAGAACCTTGCACACAATCTCTAGGATTGTCTGGTACAAGGCTCTCTATTTGGGGCTTACATGATTACAAATGAGAGAGCTCTACTCTAATAATCTAGATAAGACTATATATAGGAGCCTCTACCCCATTGGCCCACATGGCCTAGCCCAAGCCCAAGACATAATTAAAACCAAATAAACATAAAATAAACGTAATAAAGATAAGCATAAAACTCTGGACCTAACAACGTTGTTGTAAGATTATAACAAAAGATACTATTAACCGACACGATTCGGTAACAACGAGCTTGTATATATATAAATATATATGTGTGTGAATATATATATATATATATATATGTTTAATTAATTATTTACGTTCTACAAACACTACGAAGGGTCGTACAACTATCGATCTACGCCTTCTATTCGAGATGACTAACACGCCTTCGTATGTACACCCATATATAAATATATATAATTATATACATAATTGTATATATTTTCTAAAACACTCGAAAACTAAGTTGTTTTCGAGAATTAGTTTCATCCCGATTAAACGGGATCAAATAACCATCGATTGGTTATTCTAAGTCAATATAACAACTTTGGTAGAGTCGTTTCATTAACGACTTGGTAGAGCTCGGCCACGTAGTTTAGCTACATTTAATTAGAAACTTATAATTATTCCTTGATTAGGACCACCCGATACAAGAGAAGAAATTGACCACTTTGTTGAAGAAGAGGTCGCCATAGAACAAAATGCTTTAGTTGCACGCTAGCGAATTCACATATTTGGAACGGCATTACGGAATCACATTAAGCTAGCTTTGCACGGGAATATCCAGGTGAGTCCATAAATCCCACTTTTTACGGTTTTATATTTTTTTTAGAGAAAAATGCCCGGATAGTCCCTGTGGTTTCACATTTTTTCACCTATAGTCCCCAACTTTCTAAAACTACCTGAATAGTCCCCAACTTTTCATTTTTTTGTTCCTGGATAGTCCCTGGGTCTAACTTCAGTTTGTTTTCTCTGTTAAGTGGGTGTGAAATGACAAAAATACCATTTCCTTTAAAAGGCCAAACCACAGGGACTATCCGGGCATCTTCTACATTTTTAGAGAAAAACCCCACCACCACACTTTCCGGCGAACTTTTCCGGCGAAATTAATTTCCGGTGACTTTAAATCTTGAACGCGAGTTATTCCGGCACCGCCGCCTTTTCGGTGAACTGACTTCGACCAAAACCACCACCCATCACTGTTCACGAACTCCAACCGTACACCACCACAGAAATCTCACATAGATTAGTGACGTTAAAGGTCCTAACATATTTCACCGTGCTAAGGAAGAGATTGAGGCCATTGTTGACACGATTCATTCTAAAAGAGAATCTGCATCACTAAAGAAACAAAGTTCACTTGCAGGTACATGTGAAACAGATTTTTATTTTATTTGGGGGTGCCCCACTATTACATGCATCACAAGGGGGGTAAAATCTTGAGCATATTTTACAAGAGGCCGCGTTGCTGTTTTCTTTGATTATATACGTTGAAGGTTCACACTCGATACGCCATACCCATCAAAGATCTTTTAACTGGCTTTTTCTTGATGTGTTGATGGCAGCAGAAAATAGGGGCAGTCCCCGTCACCGTAAAGAGACACATGGGAGGGGGGAGGATATTGACCCCGACACCCCGATCAGCGAGTTTAAAGGTCCCAACATCTTTCATCGCACTAAAGAAGAGATTGAGGCTATTCGCGACACAATACATTCAAAAAGAGAATCTGCCTCACCAAAGAAACAAAGCTCACTTTCAGGTACATCTGAAACAACATCAACCTGTTTTCTTTGATCATATGCATTGAAGGTTCTCACTCGATATGCTATACCTGGCTGCAGACAGTAAGGGCAGTCCAAGTCACCGAAGAGAGACTCATGGGAGGGGGGATGATGGGTGGTGTACGGTTGGAGTTCGTGAACAGTGATGGGTGGTGGTTTTGGTCGAAGTCAGTTCACCGAAAAGGCGGCGGTGCCGGAATAACTCGCGTTCAAGATTTAAGTCACCGGAAAGTGTGGTGGTGGGGTTTTTCTCTAAAAATGTAGAAGATGCCCGGATAGTCCCTGTGGTTTGGCCTTTTAAAGGAAAGGGTATTTTTGTCATTTCACACCCACTTAACAGAGAAAACAAACTGAAGTTAGACCCAGGGACTATTCGGGAACAAAAAATGAAAAGTTGGGGACCATTTAGGTAGTTTTAGAAAGTTGGGGACTATAGGTGAAAAAATGCGAAACCACAGGGACTATCCGGGCATTTTTCTCTTTTTTTATAAATGTTTTCGGGGGTGGAAAGAGATGCAAGTTTTGCAAAAGTAAATAATTTTTCGATAAGCAAAAATTCATATTTCTAAACCATGTTACGAATGAATTTCAAGGAACTCAAATGGTTTACGAACGATTCATACTAAATATATCGGTTTTACAAAACAAATGCGTATTCTCGAAACGTTCATGATTTTCATGTCTAGGGACGGGTTTATCCTAGTTATAACAATGGGACTGGGTTGGTCTGCTTTTGAAGAACGGGACACCCAGTGATTTCAAGTCCCCCTTCTCTTTTAAATGTTTTTGGATGTATAACTCTCGGGGGTAAAATACATGTCTCAATGGTATGGTTTAGCTAGGGAATGGACTGTTAGATCATGTGAGCGAATAGTAATCTCTCTTAAGTGCCATTAATCTTGTATAAGACTGAGGGCAAAAGTGGTAGATCTATCGGGTGTAGCGAGCCCCACTCTTGGGTCCTTTGTGTGGCCCATGTAGTGCTTTTGTTGTTCTAACCGGGTGGACCGAAGGAAATTTGCTAGGGTTGTGTGCTTCCTATGTCGCCGCATATATTAGTGTCCTTGCAAAACATTAATGATCTGTTCATAGACGCTTACATACCACTTTTGATACTCGGATTTTTCAAATGTTTTTTTTAGATTCATTTGATAAAAACTCACAAATACATGATTTACGAACTTGGGTAACATTTTTTAACTTATGTATAATTAAGAGGACGGGTTGGTCCTGCTTACAAAGACTCTTTTGGGCTCGGCCCATTCTCTCTCGTGCAATGTACAAAGATTTTTGGTGGTTTAGACTCACAGTTTTCATATGATATGTCGAGAAAAATGATTCTATTATGTTTTCTTAACAACTTTTAAACCGGTTATCAAAAAGATTTATTTTAAATCTTTTCAAAGCAAAATATGAACTCGCTCAACTTTATGTTGACTTTCGCATGTTCTTTCTCAGGTTGAATTTTCAAAACTATGGAACGGTTGGAATAGGAGAACCCATGGGAATTCGAGTACTTAGCGGCGTTCATTTTCTAGAAGTCTTAGCTTATTTGCTTCCGCTGTGCAATGAAGATACCGGTCCAGTCACGCCAGCTCTGATATTTTCGGGGTGTGACAGATTGGTATTAGAGCCATAGGTTTCTGCGAATTAGGTTTCTGTAGAGATACCTATGCTTTAACCTCACTATCCTCTGGGGACTTAGATATCAAGAATTGGACACGTACAGAACGCCTAAGACTCGAATATGGGTTCCAACCGTTGCCGAAAACAATGAGTCAACAATTTTGGTTTTAAACATACACAAGTGTTGTGTTGATACACGTTACACGAAACAATTACAGAAAAAAATCAAAACTTTGGGAGTTTTGTATAACATGCATCTAGGACCTTTGGAGAATTTATGTCGAAATCCATTAAAGGTCATTACATAGGAACTGTGACTATTAATTCGGGAAAACGCCATTATATTATGTTGTCTATGCTATCTTAATTACCCGAGCAGGTAACCTACGCGGAACGAAACGCTAGTGCCCAAGTATACATGAAACCTAAACTATACATCAGTGGACGTCGAATTACATCACGCACGACTTTCGATGCAAGGCCTTTGGAAAACATGATTGGGCATGACAACAGCAATGCTAATCCCGTCAGCGGGAGAACTACGTATTGAAATGCAGCAATTCGCCAAGTGATCCTGCAAGCAATAGGAATCATGCTGAGGTACGTTGAAACAAGATTTCATAACAATTGGTACTTAGTCTAATGAGACTCACAACTGTTGGCGCTGCAAAAGAAGTCACATGTCTCTGCATTCCCCCACTTCATTAATGGCGATTACGCTATGTTCGACATTCCATGGTAATGTCACTTAACAACTGGTTATCACATGCAACCCCAGGTAAAGTCCTTAAATTTGTTTTATTGAAATTCCGACTTTTGCATCTAGTGAGTAGATTTTCACATCTCTACTCCTCTTAATGGTCATTGTATCACGATCATTTCTTTCATTATAGCGAATACTCATTTGCTTCATTTCTCGAAAATTCATAGGTTACGCATGCATCGTTTGTTACACATGTGGTTTCGTTTCGAATAAGCGTTTCATAAAAGTCAAAATATTATCTCGCTAAATCTAATTATTGATTTGTGATTCGAATGACTTGCATTATTCTAATTGTTGGCTCATTTGTTATCAAGTCAACACACTTTCTTGAAGCTTCTTTTCTTTTCAAGTCACATACATGGTTTCTCATGTCACCATGTCGAAATTTTCTTGTCGATACATGTATTTATTGTCGGATTACGCCGAAACCAAGTTTGATTGTTTGAACTTGTCCATTACATATGTTCAATTCAAAACATCATATTATGTATTGAAAAAATCATATTCAAATTTGTTTTAACAAGCGTTTCATTTGTTCCGAGGCATAGCAGACTTGTTTGGTCTATGACTCCATCAAATCATTTGTTGATTTCGACACCTTGTGGTGGTGTATTCACTAAATTGAAGCTTGCGCTAATCTTGTTTACGCATCTCATGCACGGATTTAATTATTTATTTATTTATTTGTTTTAAATCCGAATTTATTTATCGTATTAAAGCAGTCTTAAAACAAACATGTGTTAAGACAATGGTACACAAATTCATTTTCGGTGTACCTACTAACGTCTCTTTCATTATCGATCGAATGTTCCGCGATATTTATTGCTTCTTCATCTTCGATCGAAAATAGTATTTCTTTGATGTTCCATCTTCAATTGAAAATCCTTCGATGTTTGTTTGGAACAAAGGTTCAGATTTACTTCATTGAACCTTCAGTTAAGTTCAAACACGGTGAAATTGTTTGATCACCGCTTTTATTGAATTATTTAAATCACTGCGACACCTTGTGGTGTCGGTATAAACTTGTAGTTTGGGCTAATCATGATCGAGCATTTCATTCAAAACACAGGTGATACTTGTTCGATCACCGCTATATTTGAATTATTTCATTCACTACGACACCTAGTGGCGTCGGTATAACTTGCAGCTTGTGCTGATCACGATCGAGTGTTTCATGCAAACTATTACATTTGAGCTTATCGATTCTAAGTTCATCCAGTGGATGTTATTGCTTCTAGAACTCATTTACATATTGTGAATGTTCATATGGAATTCGGTTAGTCGAAGTTCCTGTTCTTTGTTGGATCCCTGTTAACTTAGTCACACTAGTGACAGTATCAGTATGTCTAATTTTCCCTTGACATCAAATTCTGAAACACATTTCTTTTAACCGTTGGGTTCTTATCGTTGTAAAATGTCCTTACACTCACGTAATCTGAATAAGTCTTGACTTGATTACGCGGTCATTCACTTTGCTATTATTCAGACTTACCTGCGAACAACACAACTCTGAGGATATAACATACACTAAATTTCGAGGATGAAATTTCTGCAACAAGGGGAGAATGTGACAACCGGTAATTAACGCCTCTTAATTACAGGATTAGCAAACGTTTAAGACGATAAGAAACAATGTTTAAGGCACGAATTAACTAAATTAGGCTACTGGAATGCCTAGGGACACTTATCCGACGTTACAATGCGCGTACGGTGATTCTAGGGTATTCTGCTAAACGATAGACGAAACGAACTGACACCGTACAAAATACTGACAACGCCGAAAAATACGAAGTTTATACGTATAATTTAAACCTATGAATATGGTTTGCGGAAATAACACGCCTTCGAATGTCACAAAGCGCAGACGTAAACGAAAAACGCGATTGCAGGAACGCACCGACAACGAAACGGAAGCATCAGACATGCGTATTAACTTGAAAACTGAAATATTATGTTATATTTAGCTTCATTTTCAAAGTATAATGTTTGCAGTGGAAATTGGATCGATACACGGTTTAGAAACGACGACCGATGTGATTCACGTGTTTAACACAACCAACGAACGCACGCAATGAATGCCAATTATCAACATCATGTTATGAAATTTCGACGCTAAAATAACGTTATACAACATTTTACAACAATTATTAGAAAATTGGGTTTTCAAAACGGGCTCGTAGGAATTACTGGCCACTAGAACTCGGGAATTGGGCTTGTGGGCCTTGGGCCCAAGCCCAAAGCCCACTAACTAAAAACCCTAGTATATATTTGTAGCAACACACTTATCCCCTCATTTTGAAAACAGATCAAGCAACCGCGCACACACTGCTTTTTCCTTCTTCCTCATTATTTGTTCTTCCAAACCCTAATCAAACTTATCACAGACAAAGCACACACCTGGTTCCTCCTCTCACACCCGATCTCTCTCCCTCTCCTGTTGGTCCGGCTGCCGGTGACGAGATACCCGACAAACCCCTCACCCTCTCGTCCCTTTCTCAGTTCCGACGAAGATCACAACCGGCCAAAGTTGACAGACCCGGTGGTGCACCAGCGACGACAAGCGGCGCCGCCGCTCACGGCGGCGGCAGTGGCGGCGTGGTGGCGGTTCTGTTCCAACAAAATTCCGGTAATCCATTCATTCCTTCGTTTTTTTTTCTTCTTCTTTTTGCTGGTGACCGAGGATGACGATGTCATTTGGTTTTCTTTCCGATGTTAGCGGTAATTTTGGTGCAGAAATGACATGGTTCAACAAGCTTATTCATCTCAAGTGCGGCTCAGTCTTGGGTCAGGTTCGAGTGTTCGGCTCAGCTACGGTTTGGGTTCGGTTAGTTTAGTGGTGATTCGGGTCGACACGGTTCATCCGGGTCAGATTTGAGGTTCACAGATTTGGTCCGGTTCAGTCGTATGGTCAGTGACTTCAGAATCCGGTTCGGGCTATATTAGATGGAATTCAGTTTACGGTTCACACGGTTTGGGTTTCGGTCGACAGTCAAAGCCGGTCAAACGTGGTCAAACAGTAAATGGGTCAGATTCGGATTCGGTTGACTGGTCAACACGGGTCAAACCCGGTCAACAGCAGTCAACCACGGTCAAAATCAGAACCGGTAACTTTTAAATGACGTGAAATTTAGTTAGATTAATATAGATTTTAGGTTCTTAGTTACGCGACCGAGCTCGACCCGATTCAATTTGAAATTTGTTTACATTTATTATACCCGACGAAAATTTATATAGATTTATCGTATTATTGAATTGTTGTTGAAAATTGTTGAATGTTGAAATCATATCGACACTTTAGTTGCCGGGATCGTCCAAAAACAGAGGAAACTCTGTCCGTTTTCCTAAAAACCCGTAACACAAACGTAATTACATTCTAGAAACGACACTTATCAACAATTCGAGTTTTTCTTATAAGATAAAATATAGAGATATATTTATTGGACGACGTTTTTTTTCGAATTATGAAATGAAGTTGTAACACGACGACAAACATGAGTTACAAATCAACGAGTGCTTTTATATAACAAATTTAATTATTTGATTTCAAAAGTCGAGTAGTCGAAAAACATATAAGTTAAATATAATTATTTACGTCCTTTTCACGTGATGAGATTTCAAATATTTATATACAAAAGCTATAAGGGATGATACTCATTTCAAACATCGTGGATTCGAATAATTATTTCACACCACGACTTCATACATTTTCTATAAAATAAATATAACGATTTATATTTATTTCCTACATTGATTTTAAAAATATTTTACAAATAAATATAATGTTTATATTTATTTCAAACGTCCTCGATTTGTATATTTTTATAAAATGAATATAATTATTTATATTTATTTTAAGCATCTACTCGAAGTACGACACGTTGTAAGATTATAACAAACGATACTATTAACCGACACGATTCGGTAACAACGAGCTTGTATATATATAAATATATATGTGTGTGAATATATATATATATATGTTTAATTAATTATTTACGTTCTACGAAGACTACGAAGGGTCGTACAACTATCGATCTACGCCTTCTATTCGCGACGACTAACACGCCTTCGTATGCACACCCATATATAAATATATATAATTATATACATAACTGTGTATATTTTCTAAAACACTCGAAAACTAAGTTGTTTTCGAGAATTAGTTTCATTAACAACTCGGTAGAGCTCGGCCATCGATTGGTTATTCTAAGTCAAAATAACACCTTTGGTAGAGTCGTTTCATTAACAACTCGGTAGAGCTCGGCCACCTAGTTTAGCTACGTTTAATTAGAAGCTTATAATTATTCCTTGATTAGGAATGCTTTAGTTGCACGCTAGCGAATTCACATATTTGGAACGGCTTTACGGAATCACGTTAAGCTAGCTTTGCACGGGAATATCCAGGTGAGTTCATAACCCCCACTTTTTACGGTTTTATATTTTTTTATAAATGTTTTCGGGGGTTGAAAGAGATGCAAGTTTTGCAAAAGTAAATAATTTTTCGATAAGCGAAAATTCATATTTCTAAACCATGTTACGAATGAATTTCAAGTAACTCAAATGGTTTACGAACGATTCATACTAAATATACCGGTTTTACAAAACAAATGCGTATTCTCGAAATGTTCATGATTTTCATGACTAGGGACGGGATTGTCCTAGTTATAACAACGGGACTGGGTTGGTCTGCTTTTGAAGAACGGGACACCCAGTGATTTCAAGTCCCCCTTCTCTCTTAAATGTTTTTGGATTTATAACTCTCGGGGGTAAAATACATGTCTCAATGGTATGGTTTAGCTAGGGAATGGACTCTTAGATCATGTGAGCGAATAGTAATCTCTCTTAAGTGCCATTAATCTTGTATAAGACCAAGGGCAAAAGTGGTAGATCTATCGGGTGTAGCGAGCCCTACTCTTGGGTCCTTTGTGTGGCCCATGTAGTGCTTTTGTTGTTCTTACCGGGTGGACCGGAGGAAATTCGCTAGGGTTGATCTGTTCATAGACCCTTACATACCAGTTTTGATACTCGGATTTTTCAAATGTTTTTTTTAGATTCATTTGATAAAAACTCACAAATACATGATTTACGAACTTGGCTAACATTTTTTAACTTATGTATAAGTAAGAGGACGGGTTGGTCCTGCTTACAAAGACTCTTTTGGGCTCGGCCCATTCTCTCTCGTGCAATGCACAAAGATTTTCGTGGGTTAGACTCACAGTTTTCATATGATATATCGAGAAAAATGATTCTATTATGTTTTCTCCACAACTTTTAAATCGGTTATCAAAATGATTTATTTTAAATCTTTTCAAAGCAAAATATGAACTCGCTTAACTTTATGTTGACTTTTTCGCATGTTCTTTCTCAGGTTGCATTTTCAAAACTATGGAACGGTTGGAATAGGAGAACCCATGGGAATTTGAGTACTTAGCGGCGTTCATTTTCTAGAAGTCTTAGCTTATTTGCTTCCGCTGTGCAATGAAGATACCAGTCCAGTCACGCCAGCTCTGATATTTTCGGGGTGTGACATCATAGGACTAGTTAGGCGGTCCGAACGTGTTTTACGCGAACGACGCGTTAATGTAGCATAAGCTATCTAAACGGGTCGTAATGGGTCGTAAGCACTTAGGTTAGGTTTCGATTTAGTATGTAGGCTTTGTTAAACCATATCACATGAGTTCCAATACTCATTTGGTTTAAGAAACCTCATCCTATCCGATCTCCCGATTTAGGTCCGGTTATTAATGTAGTTACCTATATTAGGTGCCATTTGATTTCCGTGACCCCTCCAGGTTTGCTTGGTTGTTATTCAAGACTTCTAAGCACTCTCAAGTGAGTACATAGTCCCCTCTTTTACAGTTTTCAAATGTTTTGGGGTGAAACATGTGTACCTATTTGTTATTTTTCATGATTTCAAAGTATAATTTGATTATACATGCTAGTACTTATCTTTTGACAAACTGAATGATTATCTATGGTTTAAACATTAATTTTTCAAAGATTATAAAATTAATTGTTGGGTTGTACTTATTTTAAACATTCACCAAACCGATTGGTAGTATGATATAGCGCTATAGGATTAGACACCCCATTCCTGTTGTATGGAATGTCAGAAACCGATTTTTATCCAAATAGAGATTTCCTTTGTGGTATTTCTATAGTCTCCAATGGTGTAGTTTGATACACTAAGGTTTGAATGAATTCTAAATCACATTTTTTGTATATTTTGTTATACTTCCAATATATAGTTTGATATGCTCTCATATGTGATATTGTACAAAACAACATATATTTTGTTAATTACTAAAACATAGTTAATATGTTATTTACAAAACCAAAAGCATAGTTTGATATGTTAATTATAAAACCAAAGCATAGTTTAATATGTTAGTTATAAAACCAAAGTATACTTTTGATATACTACTGAAAACTATTATTTTGACAACTAAAGTATGTTTAATATACTATCTGTTTAACTATTTTGGAACTAAAATATATTTTAATATATTACTTATTCGACTTTCTTAAAACCAAGGTATATTTTTATATATACTGCAAACCTTTTTATCAAAACATTGTTTTACAAACAACATATTTTATGCAAACTCAATTTTACTTAGTTATTTATTTATGCATCTTTCTTTTATATCATCTGATTTCTTATTACTTGTTATATGATTTATAAAAGAAACATTTTTAAGTTCATGACTATTTTTGTTAAAACATTCTTTTAAACTTATAAGTCATGAATCCTGCATTAATAAAACCTATGTATCTCACAGGCATTTTTATGCTGACGTACCTATTTTTACACATGTTTCAGGTGCTACTATGTGATGATTGTTGATACATGCTATACATAGGATGGACTCGTGCCTTAGCGACTTTAAAACTTGAAAGACAATATTTGTATTTACTTGAATTATAATAAAACAATGAGTTCAATAATGCAATAAAACAAAACTATTTGATCCATGGTTGTGAAACAATGATTCTGTTACAACACTCCCCGAAGTTTTCGCCACGATTTGTTGTTTTACGTGGTCGGGGTGTGACAGAAAAGTTGGTATCAGAGCCAATGGTTATAGGGAATTAGGTTATTAGTAATGCTTTGACCTAGGCTATAACCTTCCTAGGACCCTAACACAAGTTATCTTGTGTTTAGTCATAAAACAATACCGTCGCCTATCTTTTGGTGACAACCAAAATAAGAACATAAATTTCGAATCCGGTTTGAAAACCAATCATCTGTTCTAGGTGTAACACCCCAATCACGTAATATAACAACACGCGGCGGAAATATCGGGGAGTTACGTTACAAATTGCTCACAACTACTGGTTCTAAATTGTTTCAATATTATTAACATCGTCTTACAAACAAAGAATACATGTAATTGTTCTTTTATTTTAGAAGTCTAAGGCCCGTATGCAGTCCTATGCGTTGCATGCTTGAACAGTCGAAACCTGAAACATATGCAAAAACAGTCATCATAAAAATGTCGGCGAATACATAGGTTTTATTAGCCAAGTAAATGGCAAAACATTTTGTATTATAATCTTAATTATGAAAACTCGTGACAAAATAGGTTTGTATATGGCAATATGATATTTACTAAGTCATTTTATGCCTTATATTGAAATCTCGATTAAACCGTCGTAAAAATTTGTTAATGTGTTATTAGGAATCCAACCAAGGATTAATAATAACTGTTTTGAAATAAATCAAAACTTATATAAGTATTATATAAATCAAATCAATGAGTTATGATAATACTTCAGATATCTTTCTAAGAATCTGACATATAAACATATGGGAGATTCTACAAAGATTTTGATAATCAAACATTGAAACAATTGTATACAAAATCCTAAAGTGATCCAGATAATGCTACAAGAATAATAAAATAAGAACACTTATATATAGGAAGTACCAGCGGCGTATCCACCATGTTCTTCTTTTATTATACCCGTTTCGTTATCTCAATCACAACTACCACATAAACACATAATCGTTAACTTGTACCAACTCGTAAACACGCATTAAAGCACACAATGAATCCAATCAAGGACCCCAATATCAGTACTTTAAACATCCTACAAGAATCAACCTATGAAGATAGATAGATGCTATAAGGATTCGGGTTCTGCCACATCTTCTAATCTAACATGCATTAAAGTACACAATGAATCCAAACAAGGGTTCCAATATTAGTACTCTAAACATCCTACAAGAATCAATCTATGAAGATAGATAGATGCTATAAGGATTCTGTTTCTGTTACATTGAATTATGAATCAACACAATCTTAAATCCTAATGGTGATTCGGGATAACGCCACGAAAGGTAATACAATAAGCACACTTATATATATAGGAAGTACCATCGGCTTATCCACCATGTGCTTATTGTATTTTCTAGTTTCGTTATCTAAATCACCAACAATCTACACAAAAAAACCAACCATCGAGTTGTAAAGTACTTCTTAAAATCTCACTATGAAGATAGGAAGATCTAAGACTGTACTTCAAATATCCTACATGAATCTAACTATGAAGATAGGTAGATCACTTAAGGATAAAACACTACATTTGCATAATCGGAATAATACACATAAAAGCACTTAGTGAACACACATATGCCATACATTTTGAAAACAGATCGATTACACATATGAATCACCCCAAAACATTTGAAAACGGTAAAAGAGGGGAACTAGGTACTCACCTGGGGTTGCGTATAGTCCCGGTTCAAAGGGTATAACAAAGCTCAAAAGACCAAGAGTTCAAGTGTTGAAGCGGTTCCTAGGGTAACAGATACTATGTTAGGGAATCGACACCTAAATCGGAAGATCGGGTAGAATGAGGTCTTGTAAACCAAATGAGTGTTGGAACTCATGTGATATGGTTTAACAAATCCTACATTCTAAATCGAAACCTATCCTAAGTGCTTACGACCCATTACGACCCGTTAAGGTAGCTTACGCCACTTTAAGGCATCGTTCGCGCAAAAGCGCGTTCGAGACGCCTAACTAGTCCTATGACAAGTATTATATGCCTTAACATATCTAATTATGTTATATAATCAGTTTAGATGTCAAAACATGTGTTACATATGCTTAAAATGAAATTATGTGCAAAAAAGGGTATTTTGGTCATTTTCCTAAGGCATATAAACTACCTATCATACAACTAACTAAACGAAGTGACCATAAGGTATAACCTTGGAAGGTTATTCCCTATACAACTATGGTCACATTACATGTTTGGTCGGATCCTAATGATCGACCAAACGGGTCGGGTTCGGAAGTCTAAGCGGTTGTCAAGACCGCTTGACTTACGACTCTACACAAGCACTATCCTAAAAGTGACGAGTTAAACATGTTAAAACATGTTTAACGAAGTTAGAAAACAAGTTTTGATATCAAAACAAACGGTTTTGATACCTTAAGAATACTTTGGTTACAAAATACGCATAGACGCGTATTTTGACCAAAACTATCACTCGTCACTACACCTAATCAACGTGGTAATCAATAGGTATAGTCACAAGGGACTATAACCATCGTGATTACGCTAACGTTACGAAGTTCAAATGAACTTCGTGTTGACCATTGACTGGGCAAAGCAGAAAGTCAAACACTGTTTGACTTTCACGCTTTAAAACGCATAAAAGAACGAAAGAGGACTTACAAAAGGTCCAAGAATGGAGGTTTTGATCCAAACAACTCAGGTATGGAGTATAAAACCCCAACTTAGAGCTGAATGAATCAAAAGGTGTGAAATGAAATGAAAATGGGTGGGGGAATTTATAGGAAAACAAGAACCGTCAGGATCATTTATCGAAAACCGAGCTTCAATCTTGAGCATACAAGTGGGCACAAGGTTTTGTGATACTAGGGGCATCCAAAACCAGTCCATAGAATGGTAGAAACCATGTGCAAAACAATGGGAGCAGCTGGGTTTTAAGAAAATGAAGTCTGCTGACCTAGTGAAGGCTTATGGACCGTAAGCACCACCATACGGTCCGTAAGGACCTAATTTGCTGGCAGTGACTTTCATTAATTGGTAGAACAGGCCCCTTCATCTCCAAACTTGACTTTCATAGTTTGACGCAAATAGTCCCTGAGTGTGAATAAACTTGTTTTTGACACCCCAAAGCTTTCAAAACTTATTTCTAAGTTATATAAAAGTTATTTAAGGTATCTTAAGCCTATGTCACTGTTCTGGAGTGTTTGCTGCGTTAAACTGATTACGTTTACGCATCAGTTCGCGTTTAAGTTTCCAGAAAGCGATTTAAAGCTTGAAAATGAACTAGAATCAAAATGTGAAATTGTAAAAACAAAATAAACAAAATTTTGAGACCAAAACACATTGTTTCTTTGATAAAAGATAGTGTCCTACATTGTGTGTGTTTACGGAGCAAAAGTGTCACACTAGGATGACTTATTATAAGGTTTTGAACCCTCCAAGTTTTCAAAATCTCGTCAAAGTTTGGGTCTTATAGTGTGAACACGTGCAATCTGGAAGGGTGGATGTCTGTATCCTGAGTTTTCTATCGAAGGCTAGAGTGTTCGTACAAATCCACATAATCAGACCAGTCACTCTTACCTGGGAACTCTTGGGGTGAGTGTCCACTTATAGGCTAAAGCATGTCTTTGCGATACATTATAAGGACCTATTTACTTTGATTCAGCTTTTGTGTGTCGTTGTTTACTTCGTGGTTCGAACAAATGACCATCACCCATGCTTTTTGGTCAGAAATTGTATCATCCTATTCTAACCCAATGCCATTTCACTTGTTTTCCCTCATGTTTCCTAGTTCTTTTTAGACAATGCCTCCTCGATGAGATGCATAACCCGTAACTAATGAAGAAGTCGCATCCCTTGTCGCTCAGTAAATGGCTGTAGTGCTTCCGGGCGTAGTAACCCAGATCCATCAGTTATACAACAACAATGCTCAGTGTAGTTTCAAGACCTTCAATTCTGCTAAACCTTTGAAGTTTTCTGGGTCTCAAGGAGCAACCGCGCTCCTGCAATGGTTCAAAAGTTTGGAGAGCACATTCAGGCATGTGCAATGTCCGAACGAGCGTAAGGTTGAGTTTGCATCCAGTGTGTTCGAAAAGTTTGCTCTTACCTGGTGGAACGGAGTGATGCGTGATAGGGGTGCTGATGTGGCACTAGCTCAAACTTGGGAAGAGCTTCGAGCTCTAATGATGAAGGAGTTCTGTCCTCGTCACGAGCTTAGGGCGCTAGAAAGGGAATTCGACGATCTAAATCAAGACAGCAGTGAACATCGAGCCTACACTGACCGCTATGAGGAACTGAGCCTGTTATGTCCTGCCATGGTTACGCCTGTGGAAAAGGCGATTGAAAAGTACATTGATGGTCTTCCTGATCTGGTCCAGGAAATTGTTACTGGCAGCAACCCTACTACCGTCAGTCAGGCTATTGAATTATCTGCTACCCTGACTGAGACTCAGATTAGGAAAGGAAAGCTTTTTCGGAAAGGCGACCCGAGACCATCTGACAAGACTGTACAAGATGAACCAAAGGAAAAACAGGCCGAGACACCCAAGAAGAAGAAGCGCAAGGCTTCTCAAAACTGTGCCATAACTGCTCAGAACAAACAGGTTGCACCGAACCAGCCAGCACAGCCTCGTGCAAGGAAAAATTATGTTGGCACCGCACCTTTGTGCAACAAATGCAACCGTCATCATCTGGAGCAAGAACAGTGTCACAAATGTACCCACTGCGGGTGATTGGGACATTTGATCAATACCTGCCATTATGCTAACCAAGCTGCTGCCAATCCTGCTGTTGTTCAAGCATGGTTTCCTCCAGGGTCGTGTTATAACTGTGGTGACCTTACTCAATACCGAAACAATTGCCCAAGACTTGTTAACACAAATCCAGCGCGTGGACGAGTGTTTAACATAAACGAGGCAAACACGAACAATGATACAGCAGTGAACAATTAGTCTTTTGTAATTCCTTGGTTGTTATCCTTTGACGTTTAAGACAATTAGGCTGTTATATAAATGAAATGTGTTGTTTCAATTTTTATTTTACGAAACTAATGCAATTGTGTGAATGTTTGATACAACCCTGCGATGACGACACCAAGACAAACTACTCGAGTGGTTCTGTCATTTTTATGATCACTTGCGATCTCCCCAAAAATCTTAAATACTCGTTTCTTTTAAGAAACAAAGCCAAATTCCTATTAAGATCTTCTTATCTTCATAGTAAGATTCTTGAAGATGTTTAAAGTGCCAAATGGAATTCACGGATTGGATTCCTGGTGTGCTTTAAATACTCATGTGCACAATTAACAAGAAAATTAACAAAATAATAACAAATTTTAAACCAAGATAAACAATTTTGTGATTATGTACTTATGTGTTTTCTTATATGTTTTGTGTTTTTATGTGATCCATCCAAATCCTCGTAGAATCTTCCATATCACCATATGAGGGATTCATAGTAGGATATCCAAAGGTACTACCTTAAATCCTTAATGGGCTTCTACGTAATAGTTAAGACCCTTGGATTATGAAGTACTATTCTATAATTGGACCCCTTGAGTGGTATAGTTAAACAGATTGATTCAAAAATCTGGTTAGGAATATCATGTGATGATATAATTGAAAAGATCCCTTAAGAGGTCTATTTAAGGAGATCGTACGACGGTCTAGTTAAAGAGATCATGTGTTGATCTAGTTAAAAAGCTCGTTCGTTGATCTAGTTAAAAAGATCCTTTGGTGGTCTAGTCAAGTCACTTCATGTTTATTCGATTGATTTTTCCCCTACGCATTATTAAATGAACTGTGCGGACTGTGCAAGGAATTACGTAATTATGGATGCATACATAATTATGGAATTCAGTGCACAGAAACCACAACAAATTTTGTCATGTGTTAAGACCTATAGTGATGAGAATAATGAAACGGGAACAATGTAGAAAGAGGCATGGTGGATACGCCGCTGGTACTTCCTATATATAAGTATTCCTTATTACATTGCGAACGAAGCATTATTTAAGTCACTAGAAGTCCTGGACCTTGACCAATGTTATTTTATCTTACACTCTCCAACTCTGATTTCGAGCACACACAAGTTTCCTATGATAGTCTTCATAAGAAACGTTCTTCTGTCCGTAGTTTGAAACTCCATGTTTTATTACTACAAGAACTTCACTTTGACAATTGACAATTTTGCTAAGAATCCAAACATGGCCCAGAGTTTTATTTAGGGTTCGAGGGATTCATTCGAAAGTGAAACCATCACAGTTGTCTTCACAAGTTTCCTCTAAAATTAAATTTCGGGATGAAATTTCCTAAAGTAGGGGAGACTGTGACACCTGTGCCTCTGCGACCATCAATAAATACCAAATCAATGAAAAAATGTGTTTCATACTTGGGATTTGTATAAATATGTGTATCGTTTGCACATATCAATTCTTGTTCGCTTTCGAGCTCTAAATCACTTTCTTGAAGGTTATACGCGAACTGATGCGTAAACGTAATCAGTTTAATGCGACAAACACTCCGGAATAGTGACATAGACTTAACATACCTTAAACAACCCTTACATAACTTAGAAATAAGTTTTGGGTGGTTTAGTGTGTCGAAATCAAGTTTATTCGCTTAGAAGGACTAATTTCGACAAACTGTGAAAGTATGCCGATTCGTACTTTAACAAACCTTCTGGAATATGATCATAAGTTAAACATACCCTAAATATCCTTTACATAGTTTAGAAATAGGCTTTGAGGTGTTTGGTGCGCAAAAATAAACTTTTTGGTCATTCAGGGACTAAAAGCGTCAAAAAGTGCATAAGTTTGCATTTTCGCGCATATCTTACGTTCTGAATATATCCGGACATCCAAAAATTTATGTAATCATTAAAATATGTTATTTTAGTGGTTGGCATGATAAAATTCCATTCGTCACGTAATTTGGATCATTTTTCGCGTCCGTTCGTGTTTCGTCGTAATTAACCGAATAACGCAACCATACGACCAAACAAACCGACATCCAAGATGTTTTTCAGCATAATTTAAGTTCCCTATACTTTAACTTCATTTTAGAGCCTTGAAATGGGGTTAACGGGGCTTAAACATGTCAAAAATGCATCAAAATTCAAGTTTTTCAATTGCAGGGACCAAATTGAACATTCTGCCATTTTTGTCTCTGGCGGGGCGCCAGAGACTGATCTGGGCAGAAAATGGTTTTTAGCATCTAGGTCGATTTTCAGGGGCTTTTATGTAAAATTCTCAATACCTTGGTCTGGTATTTGATGGTTTTAAGGGTCCCATGGTATTAGAAAACCTTGTGCCCAAATGGAGGGCCAAGATTGAAGCTCGGTTTACGAGGAACGATCCTAACGGTTTACCGAAATCTATATAATCCCAACTCATTTTCATTCTTCCTCACACTGATCTGAATTCATTCTCAAAGTTGGAGTTCTTATACTTCATACCTGAGAATTTTCAGATCAAACCTCCATTTCTTGGACCCGTTGTAAGTATTCTTTCGTTCTTTTATGCATTTTAAGCACGAAAGTCAAACTGTGTTTGACTTTCTACATTGACCAGTTTATGGTCAACACGAAGTTCGTTTGAACTTCGTAACGTGAGCGTAATCACGATGGTTATAGTCTCTTATGACTATACCTACTGATTACCACATTAATTAGGCGTAGTGGCGAGTCATAGTTTCGGTCAAAATATGCGTTTATGTGTATTTTGCAACCAAACTATTTTTGGGTATCAAGACCCTTTTTCTTGATATCAAACTTGTTTTCAAACTTCGTTAAACATGTTTAACTCATCACTTTTAGTTAGTGCTTGTATAGAGTCGTAAGTCAAGCGGTCTAAACAACCGCTTAGACTTCCGAACCCGATCCGTTTGGTCGATCATTAGGATCCGATCAAACATGTTTTGTGACCATAGTTGCATAGGGAATAACCTTCCGAGGTTATACCTTATGGTCACTTTGTTTAGTTAGTTGTATCATAGGTACTTCATATGCCTTAGGAAAATGACCAAAATGCCCTTTTTGTGCGTAAATTCATTTTAAGCATATGTGACCTAATTTTGACATCTAAACTGATTAGGAAACATTATTAGACTTGTTAAGGCATATAATACTTGTCATAGGACTAGTTAGGCGGTCCGAACGTGTTTTACGCGAACGACGCGTTAATGTAGCATAAGCTATCTATGCGGGTCGTAATGGGTCGTAAGCACTTAGGTTAGGTTTCGATTAAGTATGTAGGCTTTGTTAAACCATATCACATGAGTTCCAAAACTCATTTGGTTTACGAAACCTCATCCTATCCGATCTCCCGATTTAGGTCCGGTTATTAATGTAGTTCCTGCAACTCTCCTGGTGGAAGACGATAAGGGGCGCGGGCAATCGGGGCTGCCCCGGGTGTGAGGTCAATCTGAAACTCCACCTGACGGTGTGGAGGTAAACCAGGTAGTTCTTCAGGAAATACATCAAGAAATTCATGGACATCAGGCAGATCTTCGATTTTCCTTTCTTCAGACTGAGTGTTAGTAACAAGTGCTAAAATAGCAGGATAGCCCTTACGTAGACACTTCTGGGCTTTCATAGCTGAGATGATGCCAACCATTGCACCGCTACAGTGACCTTGAACCAACAAAGGCTCTCCACTAGGGAGAGGGATACGCACGATTTTCTCTTTACAGAGAATTTCCGCTTGATGCATAGATAGCCAATTCACACCTACCACCACGTCGAAACTACCAAGAGTAAGAGGAAGAAGGTCGATGTCGAACACTTGACCCACAAGATCGAGTTTACATGTAACACCTGTGTCATTTCGACCATCAAACAAATGCCCAACCAATGAAATATTGTATTTCATACTTGGGATTTGTAAAAATATGTGTATCGTTTACACATATCAATTCTTGTTCGATTTCAAACTCTATATCGCTTTCTGGAAGGTTATACGCGCACTGATGCGTAAATATAACCAGTTTAATGCAACAAACACTCCGAAACAGCAACATATACTCAACATACCTTAAATAACCTTTAAATAACTTAGAAATAAGTTTTGAAGGCATTGGTATGGCAAAAACAAGTTAATTCGTTTACAGGGACTAAATTTGACAAACTGCGAAAGTATGACGATTCGTACTGGAACAGACATTCCGGAACATAACCATAAGTTAAACACACCTTAAATATCCTTTACATAGCTTAGAAATAGGCTTTGAGGGGTTCGGTGTGCTAAAATAAACTTTTGGGTCATTCAGGGACTAAAAGTGTCAAAAAGTGCACAAGTTTGCATTTTCGCGCATAACTTACGTTCTGAATACATCCGGACATCCAAAAATTTATGTAAGCACTAAAATATTTTATTTTAGTGTTTGGCATAAGAAAAATCCATTCGTTGCGTCATTTGGATCGTTTTTCGCGCTTGTGCGCATTCCGTCGTAATTAAGCGAACATCGCGTTCGTACGACCAAACGAACCATCACCCGACATATTTTTGAGCATGTTTCATGTCCACAATGTTTAGGCATCATTTTAGGGCCTTAAAGTTGGCTTTACGGGCCTTGGAAGTGCCGGAAATGGGCTTAAATACATGCAGGGACTGAAACTGTCATTTCTGAAACATGTTTGCTGATCAGAAGCCTCAGGCGGCCCGCCTGAGTTTTCCCTGATCCTGAAGCGGGCAGCGTACGCATGTCAGATCAGATAATATCGAACAGTCAGCGTGTTCCAGCTGTTTTAACCACAACCACATCTTTCCCACTTGCATATTCAACTGATAAGGATGGTTTTTAGCCACCACAACCTTCCGACACTTGTACGGTTACGATTAAGGCACGATATTCGACAAACGATCTTAACGGTTACCCGAAAACTATAAATACCCCACCCCCATTACCTCAAAACCCACTAGAATCTGATCTATTTGACTCTAAGTTGAAACCATTGTTTCATACCTGAGTTATTGTGATCACGATTAGCATTCGGGGACCCTTCGTAAGTATTCTTTCGTTCTTTTCCTTATTTTTACTGCTTTTCGAGTCAGAAAGACAAACTTTGTTTGACTTTCAGCGTTGACCAGTAATGGTCAATGCGAAGTTCGTTTGAACTTCGCAACGTGAGTGTAATCACGTTGGTTATAGTCCCTTGGGACTATGCCTACTGATTACCACGTTGTCTAGGGTCGTAGGGTAAGCGATCTGATAAATTGCTTATACCTCGAACCCGACCCATTTGGTCGATCATTAGGATCCGACCAAATACATTAGGTGACCATAGTAGGTAGGGAATAACCTTCCGAGGTTATACCCTATGGTCACATCGTTTGAGTAGTTGTATGATAGGTAGTTTATATGCCTTAGGTAAATTACCAGAATACCCTTTTCATGTATAATTGGTAATTAAGCATATGTAACCTAAACTTTTGTCACATAACTGATTATGTAACATGTTTAGGCATATAACACTTGTCATAGGACTAGTTAGGCGGTCCGAACGCGTTTCACGCGAACGACGCGTTAAAGTAGCATAAGCTATCTAAACGGGTCGTAATGGGTCGAAAGCACTTAGGTTAAGTTTCATTTAGTATGTAGGCTTTGTTAAACCAAATGACACGAGTCTCTACACTCGTTTGGTTTACAAACCCTAATGCTACCCAATCTTCCGATCTAGGTCCGGTTTATTAACATAGTTACCTATACTAGGTGCCGTTTGATATCCGCGATCCCTAGCATTGTTTAGTTGATACTCAAGGACTACTGAGCAATCTCAAGTGAGTACATAGACCCCTCTTTTACTGTTTTCCAAACGTTTTGGGGTGGAACACATGTGCCTACTTGTTACTTTCATGCTTTCCTGTTTTCACATCATATACCTGCTATGTTCGTTAGTACATTATAGTACATGATTTCATTACCTTTCATGCTAGGTGTGCCCATTGTGTGCATTACTTAGTACATCGTTCTACATTACATTTCATACTACGTATGTTCATTGTGTGCATACTTAGTACATTGTTTTACATTGCTTTTCTGTTGCTTATGCTTATCCAGCATATGAACACATTATACTACATATTGATCCGTTGTAATCATTTGACTATGTGATCCGTTGATATCTGTGAACCGTTTGTATTTGTGAACCGTTTGTATCTGTGAACCGTTTGTATCTGTGAACCGTTTGTATCTGCGAACCGTTTGTATCTGGGAACCGTTTGTATCTATGAACCGTGTGAACCGTCTTTGACCATACATAAACATTTCTACAACTGTTAAGCATTACTTTGGTGTTTTGGTTTGATTAAGTGATTAAGTAACGATGCGTGTGTAATATGATACAAGCATGGTGGATACGCCGCTGGTACTTCCTATATATAAGTGTTTGTATGGTATTACATATCGTAGCGTTATTTGAATCATTTCAGTTTGAGACATATAACATTTTATATAAATAACATACTTTTCACAAGACATTGTTTTACAAACAACTTATCTTATACAAACTCAGTTACATGGTTATTCATTTAACCATACATTATTCTTTTATTTATACATATCACCTGATCTTATCGTTTTTCAAATGATTACAAAACAAAGCAAATTACAAGGTTCATGACTAAACATTTTCTCAAACATAAGTCATGAAACCTATTTTCAGAAAACCTATGTATCTCACAGGCATTTTTATGCTGACGTACCTATTTTCACATGTGTTTTTCAGGAGCTGTTACATAAGATGATCAAGATACACATAGGCAGACTTGGGCTTTAGTGACAATAAAAGATGCAAGACTAGTTAATTATGATGTATTTCTTTGTTTGTTAAGACATTGTAACACTTTTAATCAATAAAACGAAACTTCAATTGCCATGGATTTGAAACAATTAATTCTGTTACAACACTCCCCGACATTTCCGCCACGTTTTGTATGTTCTACGTGGTCGGGGTGTGACATTACATCCCATAATATTGTGTGAGGCTTCAATTGTCTTACCATAAGCTAATTCTACTACATGCTTAGCTTCTAGAGGTGTTGGAGTTAACCCTAATCACTGACTGAACTCTAAGGACACATAACTCCAATCGGCACCGGAATCAAATAACACAGCAGAAAAGAAGTTGTTCACAGAAAATGTACTAGTCACGACATTACCGTCGTTCCTAGCATCACCAGCACCAATCGTAAATACCCTTCCACGAGCACCATTGCCCCCATTGTTGTTGTTATTGTTGTTCCCAGCACTGTTATTCTGACGGTTGTTGTTATCATTGGCATTTTGATTCAACTGAGGGCAATCCCGTTTAATGTGACCCTCGGCCCCACACTGGAAACACCCCTTCCTATTGCCTTGGTTCTGATGGGGCTGATGCGTTTGTTGTTGCTGTTGCTGATGCTGCTGTGGTTGCTGCTGATTCTGTTGCTGCTGTTGCTGTTGCTTTGGGAACAGAGCTCTACAGTCCTTTGCCATATGGCCCACCTTATCACACCTATGGCATGCTCGGATACACGGTCCACGATGATGATAACCACACTTGTTGCACTTTGGCTGCCTTCCAGCGTAGGAGCCCTGATTCGGGTGACTGCTCTGACTTTGGTTAACAGAGGAGGACTGACTGAAACTGTGATTATTGCTGTTGTCTGGCCTTTTCTGCGGTTGATTCGAGTTGGACACCTTGTCCGTGTCATTCCACTTGTGCTTGTTATCACTAGCAGGAGTAGTAGTAGCAGTAGGAGCAGTAGTAACACGAGGTGGTAGAGAACCACGCTCGACCTCTTGGTCTGTAATCTTGTGTGCTAAACGAATAATCTGAGGCAGGTTGTTAAGATTTGCAGCAGTGACCAAACTCTTGACTTGTGGTGCTAAGCCTTTGATGTACAATTCGATTCTTCGAGGTGGTGGTCATGATAAGTTAGGGCACATGTTTGCTAGCTTATGAGATTGTTTCGTGTAAGCCTCGATCTTGGACCCCTCCATCTTCGGATTGTAGTATTCGTTCTCGAGTTTCTGAATCTCGTCACGAGGACAGTACTCCTCCCGTATCAACTCCTTGAAATCATCCCAAGTTGTTGCATTAGCCATTTCGATGCCCAACATCTGTACTTGGGTATTCCACCAAGTTAAGGCACCATCCTCCAATGTGCCTGTAGCATACTTCACCCGGTCCCCCACGGGACAGTTACACATAGAAAAGACTGACTCGGCTTTCTCAAACCAGCGAAGTAGCCCCACAGCTCCTTCAGTCCCACTGAACGTCTGTGGCTTACAATCCATGAACGTCTTAAATGTGCAAACAGGCGGATTGTTTTGATTTTGATTCACTTGTTGACCTAAGGACGAAAGAAAATACAGCACACGGGTAAGAGTTGAGTACGCGACACAAGAATAAAGAGTATTTGGCCCATATCATACCAGCCTGATGAGCCGCTAGAGCTTCAGCCACACGAGTGTTGATCAGGTCGGTTAATTCGGCCTGAGTCATAGCAATGTTGCCACGTCCACCGCCATGGCCACCACCACGTCCACCATTACGTCCACTCATGATTCTATAAGAGAAGGGAAAAGGTTAAGGGTAGGAATTGAGTTGGAGTCAAACATCACGATGACTTCTACAGACTACTAAGTTTACATCAGACAACAGAGCGGAACCCCTTTCACACTCGTTAAGCCTCACTGGGACTCACATGCACCTCACATTATTATTATGTGTGCACCCATAATAACAATCCAGTTTGCATGTTTATCTCAGCTCCTCCCAACTCGTGCTAAAAGGTTCCTCAAATTCGAGTAGCAAAACAAAGACACCACAAAACATGAAACATGAAAGTCTAGAGGAACGTCGCGTTGTGACTCTATCAAAGCGTTTTCAAAGCTGTTCGGTTATAGTCTGGTTTTATAAAAGCGTTTTAAAACCTAGTTCACTATAACCAGTGGCTCTGATACCAAACTGTCACACCCCCAAAATACCACATGCGGAAGCACCGCGGGACGTGTGACGTACCAGGATCCAGCCACTAATCACATTGAACTATAACAAGATATTAAATAAAAGTTTCCATTTATTTCATAAAGTAATTTCAAATCACAACATAAAACAAATACGTTCAGCGGAAGCATAATGTAAATCATTATTCAAGTGTTCAAAACAAATGGGCGTAAACAATGAACATGTATCCAAGAGCCACGACCCATGACCACTCCAGCACTCCCAGATAGCAAGTTCCATAACCATGAATCTAACAACCTGCAAGCATGCAGACAAGTGTGTCAGACGACGCTGATGAGTCCAAATTTTGTTATCACGTTTAATTACCAAGTATAAGTTAAAAGTTTTTCAGAAATACAATGTTGTTAATAACTCGAGTACCGCGAGATGGCTCCAGATTATTTGCCCTTCCCCAATGCTCTATCAAACATTGGTCGAGTGGTTAAGGTAATTAGTTCACGCCCGTCCTCCCCGGTACGGTGTGAGGGTGACAAACCTAATAGCGCTATCAACTAATAACCCCGTTGCCTCCCCGGCAACTAATTCGGTATATGATGGGACTTAAATGATAGATATGAGTGTATTAACCAACATCCCAAGTTTAACATTCCAGTGAAACCCATTTACCTGACATTCCTCCCTGGAATAATTACCAGATGTCCCTCTCCGGGACGCATGCTTGAAAAAGAACAGTGAACTCACCTTAGTTTTGCTCGGTTTGTTAAGTTAGCCGTTCCAAGTTAGTCAACCAACCCTACCGTGGTTATCAATGAGATCATTTTCATAATCAATTGTCACGTATATTCATAGTGTGTATTCATAGCAAAGATCATCGTATAACAGATAGCAATTATTCAATCTCATACATGTCATAACTATAGGGACCCTACTGTTTTAAAAGGTTCTGTTTCTTCACAGTGCAGCATCTCCACGAAGAACCAGTCCTTCGTGGTGTGCCTCCTTGGCGAAGAACCTTATGGCGAAGAACAATTCTTCGTCGATCATGGGTGTGACGAAGTACCCTCTGTTGAAGGACTATCCTTCGTCGAGAATGATTGTGACGAAAGACCCTGATGGTTCGTCAAAACTGCCCAACGAAGAACCAAGTTCTTCGTTGAGTCCTGTTCTTCGTCGCTGTCTTCACAGGCAGTTACACTTCCTTTATTTCAGCTGTAACACATGCTAACAAGTTCATCAGTTTCCAAACAGATCAAACAATACTATTAAACGATGATCATGCACTCTAGTTATGAACAATCGTCACTCATTCAAAACGTAACAATTCGCACCCATCATACAAATCATCACACAAAGTCAGATTATTGGTTATCATGGACTAATTTCATCAAGCAGACTTATCACTCTTATCATGAATATGAACGCATAGAGATCATCGAATCCTCATCATGCTAGTACTAGATTTACAACCTTATCAATGAACCCTAATCACACATATGATCATATCATCCGTATTTTAGAAATTAACAATGGTAGGCACTAACCGTGATACCGAAGTGATTAGGTTATTCGAGATAAAGGGTTTCGAGAACCCAAAGCTGTCGCCGCACAGGAAGGAGAGAACGAAAGAGAGTTTTAGGGTTTGCTGTTTTAGTTTTTCGCAGGTTATGAACGGTTAAGCAAATAAAACACCATTAACCCCATACTGGGCCACGAATGGACCTGGGCCAAGAGCCCTTTCGGCGAACAAATCCCTCGATGAAGTACCTTCTTCGTTATGGAGTGTTTGGGGCGAAGAACCATGTGCTCGGGGCGAAGAACCTTAGTTCTTCGTCGACTTGGGTCTCATGCAATTCATGTGTGTTGTGCAGCCCTAAGTTAAACATAAGCATGTTATTTCCAGACATTAAACAACTCCTACGTTCACATGTAAATCCCAAACGTAACAATACTTTAATCAATCAGATATCGTACACAAAATACAGCGTAAAATGAATTGTGAAACAAGTGATGCGTAGAAGAAAGACCTTGAAATCTCGTGTTGTCACACGAGCAGCACGGCGATCCATCTCATCTTCAATCATACCCCGAGCTTCATCCCAAGTTGGTTTTTTTTATTAATGATGGCCGCGATCATGTCATATTCCGGTGGTAAGCCTCGGACCATTTGGATTACTAAGCGGCTGTCATTAACAGGTTGATCTACGTCTTTGAGTTGTGTAGCAATATCTTTCAATGTTTGAAAATACTCACAGAAAGATGAGCAAGATGAAAGAGTAGTGTGGGTAAATTTTGTTTCGAGTGTTACCGCTCGGGCATGTTTGTTATTAAGAAAAATCTCTTGTAATTGCAGCCACGCCGCACGATCGGTGCTATCAGTATCAAGTACGCGAGCCAGGAGTTCATCTGAAATAGTGCTATAAATCCATTGAAGGATTAGAGCATCGAGTTCAGACCAAGCCGGGTACGAGGAATCGGTTTCGGCTGGTGGAGTTGTGCCATCAATATGACTGAGAACTTTGTAGGCGCCACTACTACAAAAATTATTTCTTTGAGCGTTCAAAACATTGATTTTGAGCAGTTTTCAGTAGATTTAGGAACGCCCAAACAATAGTGGCTGGAAAAAACAAAGGACTCATTCTGAGCTTTTTTTAACTCGCCCATATTGTACATAAAATGCCTAAAAAAGAGCCCTAAGAAGCCTGCTCAAAACTGCCCAAAATAACATGGAAACGCCCAAAAAAACCTTCCTTAAATCACTCAAAATAAATCCCAAAACGCCCAAAAAGACTTTCCTAAAAGTCTGAATTACTTGAACCATAAACGCTCAAAAAAACCCTTTAAAATGCCCAAAAAAAATCTTCTTACAATGCTCTATAAAACCCCTGTTGAATGCCAAGAATTTCTCAATAAATGCAGCCACCCAAAAATATGTAAAAAACAAAGACAAATGCATATAAATGAAACCAAAATTACATT
The DNA here is from genome assembly GCA_030545235.1 of Helianthus tuberosus. Taxonomy (NCBI): domain Eukaryota; kingdom Viridiplantae; phylum Streptophyta; class Magnoliopsida; order Asterales; family Asteraceae; genus Helianthus; species Helianthus tuberosus. The sequence continues at coordinate 60,370,259 of CM060414.1, read as the reverse complement.
AAACATCCAAACAAACATCACAAACGTGTTTTATCAACAAACCTAAACAAATATATCCCAAACATGTTTGATAGCGGACATATCTTACAAAAATTGTTCAAACACAATACTATTTCTTGGTGTTATCATTAAACACTTCTCTGAAAAAACGAGTCATGATGTTCTTAACCAACTCATCGATTTCCGCTTCAGTGACATCTCTTGTGTCGTTCCAAATCTGAAAAAACAAGTAAACAAAATGAGATTGATTCAAACATGTAGAATTGATTCAAAATATGTAAATTAAATACAACACTTACCTTTTTGGGAAAATCATATTGCTTTTTGAGAACAAAGTTGAACATGTTTCTTATTACCAATTATCCACACTCCCAAGAGCCATGTTGTTGCATACACTACATTGAATCAAACGAAAATGCATTAATAAAATAATCTTTTAATTTTATAAAATACAAAATATATATGGATAACATACCTTTGCCATCTTCCATGTAAATTGACTTCCAAAGGTAGTTTCAATTGCTTTTGTTAGAGGATAATGATTTTTATTCTTTTCGGCTATAATCGACACTGAATCCAAAATCCAACCTTTTCGGTCCGAAGAGGACACAATAAACAACACCCAATGACCACTTCAAAAAAGTAATTAAGCTATAGTCATTATAAAAGATCAATAATAAAATTAAAAAAATAAATATAACACGTTAAAATACAATAGTATACATTACCCGTAGAAAAATGGAGCGAGAAAATACTTTTTGTCCTTGTGAAGTTTGTAGACCTCGACTAAGTGTTCTTTAACACTTGCCAGATTTTTCTCACATTCTTTCCCAGTGATGTATTGGGTATTGAAGTAGGCAACACGAGTTTTTCCTTTTGCATTCTCTTTTTTTAACGCATGTGATTATATAAAAACCTAATCTCAAGAAAATAAACAGAATGTTAAAATACTTAACCATATTTAAAAATAAAATATAGATGTCAGAGATGATGATAATTATAATATAACTTACATTTGACACCAATGTATGAAGCTAGCATCAAGCAATCCGTTTGCTAAAAACTGCAACACCCCCTCATATTCGACGTAGTCATATGTGTGACTGGAATCGGTAGTGGGATACATCCCAGTAGGACACTTAAGTTGAATGCTCATCTCGCCGCCATAGTGTTTTCTTAATCGTTCGGCCAATGATTTTATACTTTTAGGGCGCAAATGTTCGATATTCCACAAGGCCTCTTGTATTCTTTGTTGTTCCTATGACATCGTTGAAGCTTGAGTTTGTTCAACAGGTTCTGAAAACTACATTATTTAACAAACAAATTTTCATAAAAATGGTAGTTACATATACGCACACAAACATATATAGCATATTTGAGTTTTCGATTACCATCATATCCAGTTCTTCTGATCCGTCAACGTCATGTTCAGTTGAAACATCATGCGGGCCAAATAGAAACTACATAATTATAAACATACTATTAGTTGATTGATTTTATTACCTCATCAATCTAAATGTTAGTACATGATTACCTCATCGCTAACATTTTCGACCATTGTCATATCAATATCAATTTGATGATTTTCATGAATTTGATATTGTTCAGTGACATCCTCAAACTATAAAAGCAAATGAAATTGTTATCATATAAAACAAAAATAATCTACATAACATACTACCCAAAAGCGAGTAACCCGACCCGAGACCCAAACAAGACTCCTAATCTCTGGTGAATAACATGTGTTTTCATGAGCTGGTTGTATCATGGTTGGAATATGATGAGTTGCCTCTATGTTTGAAAGCTACAGTTTAACAAACATATTAGAAGGTAAGAGTAAAAGAAAGTAATATATAATTCATACATTAAACAACCTTTATTGAAGAAAGTGGCCACTGAATGAAATGACCAATGGCATCACCATAATCTTCAAGTTCCTCGTAGCATGAAAGTTCAGGAAGGGACGTTTTCTTGTATTCAATTACTTCGATTTTCACATAACCATCAGCCATTGGCCCGTTATGTATAATCCTAGTCGAATTAGGATGAAGATATGTTGTACCAACTATTTTTTCTCTTTTGGAAGGATGCGTGTATAACAACTCACAAAAGGTGGGTTCCTACAAAACAATTTTACATTTTTAAAAAAAATATCATATATATAACAATTGGTACATTATTATCGTACAAATATAATTACCTCAATAGATGGGTATTCAATATTAGATCCACCCGACGCATCACTCGCTCAACCTGTAGGGACATTATTTTGACTAGTAGGCACGCTATTTTGACTATCTTGTCTCCCACCTTGAAACAAACCTCCCCGAACCTTCGTGTGTCCTATAATCAAGATATATTTAGAAAATTAATTATATTGTACATCAAATACCAAATTTAATAAACCATTCTTTTTTATATTGATGCGGAGGCTTAACGGTTTTACGCCATCCCGTGAGTCGGTATAAATTCAAGTTCACCTACGTTTTACGTCATGAGAGTTACTTGATACTTGATAGACACACATACTACTACAAGTGAATTCCTACACTTTATATGAAAGTGCCTATGATACTTGAAACCGTACGCGACCGACCTCCACGCTCACGTCGTAATAACTTGGTTAGTGGATCCTCTTTCCCAGAAAAATAACTTCCATCATCAATCATTTTTTTCTCGAAATTGGCCTATAAAATATATATAAACTGTTAAAACATTTTATTATAATATATATATTATTAGATAAATATACATAACTTACTAGTTTGATTTATTGAGCTCGTGTGCCTTCAGATAGTGAGTATATATTAGTCTTTCGGTTTCTTTTAGCTCTACTCACTATATACCTTTTCGAGCGTAAATCTTGGATACTTTTAAGGCAACTGTACACAGGTACCAGTTGAGACCAGATTTTCTCAAGGCGAGGGGTCAAAGCTGCAAACCCGGTGCGTCCTAAGGTCGTGAAGTTTTTGTTTCCTTCGCACTTTTTGTTGCCCTTTTACTTTTTGCCTTCACGTTAATAAACAATTTCTCATTAATTAATCTAAGTTACAAATATATAACAATACTTATTAATTATAATATTGATAATTAAATCAAATATACCTCAAATTCCTTGCTAGTCCTTTGGGTAACAAATTCTTTCCAATGATTTGAATCCAGATTCTTGTACTTACCGAAGGGAGTTAATCCTTTCCTTACATATTCTGTTGTAAGGTAACTCCGCCAATTTGTGTGGCGTTTCTTTGCATTCTTAAGCATCATAGTTTTAGGAGCATTGCTTTCAATACTCCATTCTCGCTAAATATTATAAAACAAATTGTTAACAAATTATAGTTCATATCAAGAATAAAATACAAATATATAATACCTTAATATCTTCCCATAGTTCGTCCCATCTTTGTTTTCCAAATTTAGGAGACGGAATATGGTAGGAAAATTCAGCCTTTAACTTCACTCCTAACCATGAAGTGAAATCATTGGCGTTTTTCCCAATTGGCTGCATCAACTGGTTTAGTTCGACTGTAAAGTCGCAGTCCTTCTTCGAAAAAGTTGCAGCCCCACGTTTCCCACAATTAGACATTTTAGAGAAACTAAAAAACAAAATAAACCCAAATTAACAAAACAATATATATATTTATATATATGCTTACACATAAACTTTCTAGACTATTATACTAAACACATGATCATTAGAGGTATGCAAAATTCCAACATATATGCAGGGGCGGACCTACACCAAAGGTTTCGGGTTCCCAGACATAAAAGACACACACTGACACACTGGTCTTCTTAACTTAACTTAACTTCTTTATGTATGAAATAAAAAATTCATAAAAGAACAACTTATAGCATTATATAAATAAGCCCTGTTGATACATGGAATCAAGCTAGGGACCACATATATACACTTTAACTATATCATGCACATAAATTCCAACATAAAGAGGCCAAACGTGAAATCATATTCAGCAACATCCAACATATAATATTCCAAATTAACTGCTTTAGGCGCTCAAAAATATGAACATAGATCCATAACATATATAAATAAGTGTTGGATAACATAATGTGCATAACTCATCAAACTTCACAACATATATAAAATTGCACTAAAAATTATATCTATATTAATTTTGAACATGACGGATGAATAGTAGATTCACGGTAAGCACCGTTAATATACTTGACATGCAATGAAGTTCACAGACCAAAATTAGGATTTAGTTAACATAGATTTGAATAATGTGCAAAACTGAGCCGCCACGGCTTATAGTCATAACACAAGTTATTTACTAGTTAGGATTAATTAAGAAATAAAACAAATTTCTTAAAAAAATATATAAGTTCTTACTGCAGATCGGAAGCGGTTCACGGTGGAGAAGGTGGGAGGAGACGGTGGGTGTTCTTGGGCTGCTAGGGAGTTATCGCTGAAGGGTTTGCTAGGGTTAATTTGGGGCTGATAGTTATTATTATCACACCCCCAAAATACCACCCATGGAAAACCCTGCTAGGCGTGTGACAAACCAATAACGAGCCACTAATCATGTTGAGCTCATAACAAGTTTTAAAATAAAATTGCCAATTATAAATGAATTGTATCAACAATGAGTTTAATGAAATCCAACAGTTTCAGCGGAAGCAATAAGTAAATAATAGTTTAACTGTTTCAAAGCAAATGTGTATAATCAATAACCCGCCATGTGTATCAAATCAGCACGACCCATGACCACTCCAGCTACTCCAGACAGCAAGTTCCAAATACAAGTAATCTAACGACCTGCAAGCATGCAGACAAGTGTGTCAGACGACGCTGGTGAGTTCAAAGTTTTGTTAACCAGTTTAGTTACCAAATATGTGTATAAAACAGTTCAACGATTTGACCTGATGTTGTTATTAACTCGATTACCGCAATGGCTACAAGATGTATTTGCCCAACCCCAATGTCTCTTTCAAAATATTGGTCATGCTTTAAGGAAATTAGTTCACGCCCGTCCTCCCCGGTACGGTGTGAGGGTGCCAAACCTAATAGCGCTATCAACTAATAACCTCGTTGCCTCCCCGGCAACTATTGGTAGATTTAAGGGGTCTTATATGATAGAAACTGAGTATTATAACAAACATCCCATTAACCTGACATTCCTCCCCGGAATGTTACCCGATATCCCTCCCCGGGATGCATGCTTGGACAAATAGCAGTGAACTCACCTTGGTTTGCTCGGTTTGATAATGTACTTCTAGTGTTAAACACGAGTTAGGTCCGTTACGCACGACCTAGTTTACATTTAAAGTTGATAAGTATACGAGTAGGGTTTCGCATTACCCTAATGTCCAAACAATTCCAGTGTTTAGCGAAATTTAGCTGTCGGGTTAATAACAAAACTTGGCACCTATTCACTACTTTCAAACTCATATCCGTATATAAATTATTCTATTCGGAGATCTAATATACCCATAGCATACATTGGTTACCCATTTATATTAGACTCTAATGGTTTACAACATATTAGAATCTAACATCTAATAATTTATATTAGATTTTGGTTATGAAGAAAGAAAAGGAAACTGAACATTATTACATACACACATATTAACCAATCGGCCCACCTTAGAAACCAAGGCTTCGGCCCACATAAAATATAATATTACTTTGAAAAATATATTAGATTTGATGAAGTCAGTGTTTGTTTATTCCAATAATACCGAACAATGTAATGTATCCCAATTAATAATAAAAGGGAAATCGAAGTGCATGTGCTAACATCTTACACCCCTCGACCCACTATCATATTCCATTAAATTCAATTCAAAGACTTACATACTCATGTATATCACATCTCGGCCAACTTCTGAATTCATATATATTCACATATACAAAGTCAGACCTATTAATTAATAGTTAAGTGCAGCTCCTTTTAATCAATATATATGGCCACTTTATTCTACATATTCTGACCATACAATTGCAATATACATTCAGATATTTGGACATTTCAAACATTTGAGGGACCAGATCATGAAATGGATATTATTTATGGACCCCTCACCATTCATGTGCAGACTCCACTTAACCTCATGTGCAGTTTATCTTTTCAAGTATTTGCAACATGTTGAATCCCTTTTATCAATTAATACACAAAGTCGGCCCATGCAGTTAGTAATGCATGTGCGGCCAATAACACTTTAGCATATTACTTTAACAAATTCTGGCCATCATTCTTAATTATATTCGGACCCTTTTTAACAAGTGCTGACTAAATATTATCATCATGTGCGGACGTGATTTTTAGTCACAATTATCATGCAATCATAAATTAATTGATTCAAACCCAAAAACATAACCAGCCAGCATGTTTCATCGGTTGTTTATCATTAAGCATGTTCTCAATCACGAACCTACTAGGATAGATTTAAACACGATATCTTAGTTAACAAGGGTCCTAATAGTCCTAAAACAAATTCTAATCATGCATAACTAATCACACACTCATGTATCAACAACATAATTCATGTAACCGATTCAAGAATGATGAGTAAACATACCAGTTCTAAGGCAACTAGGATGATCTAACGAGGCAAGGAAACCTTCAACAGGATGGGATCGCCGTCGACTAGAGAGGGAGAAGATTAGAGCTAGGGTTTGAACATGCTTGTGAGTTACGTAAACTTCATGGGTGTGTATATATGCTGATACTAATAACCGGCCCCAATTCCAAGACCCACTTGGGCTCTACTAGGCCCAAACATAATTCCGGTTGAACTGGGTATATATATATAAGTGCTCGGTTTGGCTTCGGGTGAGAGTGTGTATATGGACTCACAATAGCCGGCCCAAACCTTGATTGGGTTTGTGTAATTCAGCCTAGGATAACATGTGTGTGTACGGGCCAAAGGGATTTAGAAACAGTATTCTATAACTAAGAAGAGTACGTGGCCCAAACGTAAGCGCGGCCCAACGCAACAGCCATACACTTAGAATCTATCTACCCACTTAATCATACGCGACTACATTTAATCAACAAGTTTAACACGATCACGAATATAAACGACGAATAATGAAAGTCAGAATTATGAGACTAATCTTGGAAGTTCGGGTTGTCACATCATCCCCAACTTGGAAGAAATTTCGTCCCGAAATTTGATAAGTAAACCAAAAGTAGTGAGGTGATAGATCAGGATGACTGTGGATTTTCCGCGGGTACCACATCATCTCCAACTTGGAAGGGAATTTCGTCCCGAAATTCGCTAGTGACAGCAAAAGTTGATTCAACCGCCTGAATGATTGAGGATGCTAGAGCTTTATCAGATCTTTGCGTTCCCATGTGGACTCCGGTCCACATCTTGATTTCCAGGGAACTCTCACGATTGAAAGTCGACTGTGTTAACGATGGGTTCCTTAACCAGGGTACCGTAAGCGTTTCATCGAACAAACGATGGGCCATAAATGACATCGTGTATGTACCTAATTTGTCAGGTAACTCAAGTTTGTAAACCATGTTGCCGACTCTTTCAAGAATTCTGAATAACTCATCGTAACGAAAATTAAGCTTGCCACGCCTCCCAGGCGTACCACACCCTCCTAGGGTGAGATTCTCAACATGATACGATCGCCTACAGTGAACTCCCAGTGTTTCCTACGCTTATCAACTCTCCTGACGGTCACTCGTTGCCGCCCAATGATTTCCGATCCAAGCAATCTCCCCAAGAGTTTCGAGTACAAGTCCTTGACCTGTGATTAGATTTTTATCCACCTCAGTCCACAAGGAGATTGGCATTATCATCCATGCAATGCCTCAAACAGAGCGGCATGCATACCAATACAGTAACAGCTGCAGTAGAACTCACCCAAAGGTAAGTGTCCCTCCAAATGTTTACTAAAGTCAATCACGCCCATGCTCGCAGCATGTCTTTGTGTGCCAGGATGGTTCGTTACTCTGTCCGGTCGTCCTTCAGTGATAAGCAGCGCTCATGTCTAGACGTGGGCCAAGGGTGTTGTGTATTGTCGGTCATAAATCAGGTATAGCTCAAAATCAAAGGTAACAGGAGTTGGCACCTCGTGCCTAAAAGCCGCCTCTCTCAGAGGAACATTCACAGCTGTGAAGACTCGCCAGTTCCTTGATTGTAAGAAAGTGTGCTGGTAACGTAAGTCAATCAACGATCACCCAGGTGATATTGGTTCCGTTTCGAGTTGTAAGTAGACTAGTGACAGAATCCATGGCAGTATGTTCTCGTTCCCATATGGGTGTTCCTGGTTGCTGATACTCCACCTTGACTTTCCACATGTCAAACATCATTTGCACACATTGCTATGTGGGCCTTCGTGCCCGATCACCGGTACAAGATTTATAGATCCTGAAATCCAGACGACTAGAGTATCGAGGCCGGTGTGCTTTGTTCAACACAAGTTCTCTTGGATGGCTGTATAGTGAGACCCATATTCGTTCCATGAAGTAGTGAATATCGTCCGACCTGCCAACGGTTGCTTCTCCATGCCCCGCATGGGTTTAACTTGAAAATTCTCTTCCTTCCGTTCTCCAGTTTGAACAGAGCGAGTCCAATCAGGTAAGTTAGAATCGGTAGTGAGCTGTAAAGCTCGTGCACGTTCAGGTTTCACAGTCGAATCATTCAAAAGTTCCATCCAGCGATGCTATTACATGTTTAGCTCTTCCTAAACAAGGTACACGGGAGGCCCTTGTGATCGGTCTAAGTAGTGTGTTTGGTACCGTACAAGTAATGCCTCCAACTCAAATTCAAAGACCATGGTTTCCACCGCAGGTTGTGACTTGTGCAATTCTTCTTGTAAATCCATCACGTAAGCCATCACCTTCTCGTGTTGTGTCGGCGTGTAACTGGGACTCTGATTTAAACCATCATGGTATACCACTAGATCACCCGTACCTTCGGATACAGACAATACTCAGTGCATTGCAGAGTCGGGTTTTAAAAGCTGAAAAGACGTCCTCCTGTTTCGTTTCCCATGAGTACACAGCACCCCGCTGTGCTAAAGAGATTAAAGCTGCGCGATCTTCGAAAATTTCGCGATGAATCTGCGATAGTATCTTGCGAGGCCAAGAAATTGTTGTATCCTCGAAGGACTCTTTGGTGCTGATCAATTTCTAACATAATGGATCTTAGCGAGATCCACATGTATCCCTACTTCATTGACTACGCGACCAAGAAAGTGTACTTCTCGCATCCTGAAGTCACACTTAGGTAGACTTTGCATGGAGTTGCTCCTCCCCTGGGAACTCTAAGATGAGGTACAAGTGTCATTCATGGTGTTCCTTTCTCCTGGAAGTGATTCAAAACATCATAGATAAACACGGTTGACGTATTTGGCGAGATGAGGTTGGCACAGACTACTCATGTGATCCCTAAGGCTGTCGGTGTGTTGGATAACTTAAACAGCTTGAACAGAGAATCGTAGTGGCCGTATTGTGTCTGTAATGTCGTGTTAGGAATCATCCTATGCTGGTTCTTCCATTAGGTGACAGTCTGATCCTAAGTCGGTTCCTGAATAGAAACTTGATCATTGCAGTGGGTCAAGCAGTTATCGATGCGAGATAGGAGGTGACGGTCTATGATTGCCGCCTTGTGGTAGTTTGTACGCGTACGAAAGGACTCGTCCTTCATTTCCACACTAGAGCTCGGGCTCCACCAGACGAGGAGTTAGATCGGTAAAACTCCCATTCAGTAGTTCCTGAAGTTGATTAGACAGTTCTTGCAACCCTTCAGGCGCAATACGAATAGGGGTACCAAAAATCAGGGCTGCCTCTGGCGTGATACACATCTGATATTCCTCCTGACAACGTGGGGAAAACCTAGAAGTTCTTCGGGCAGCGCACCGGGAATCATTGGGCTCCCACCGCCAAAGTGATGCTGACAATCTGTGAATTTCCACCATGAAGGGATACATGCGATTTCCTCCTTCCAGAAAATTTCTGCTTGAGGCTTGGACATCCGGTCCATACTATCGACTACATCAAAGCTTCTAACAGTAGTAGGGGAAAAGGTCAATGTCGAACTCGTAACCTACAAGATTGAGTTGCACCTTAGGTGAACGTGTGAGACTCCAATTGGCTTGCCATCAGCCACTTCTACAACATGTCTGTCTTCAGGAGGTATCAGGGTTAAACAGAAAAAAGACGAAGTGATAGTTATCCAAATACATACAAGCTACCATGTTGCTATTAAGCCTGGCGTTGCCTATGCCAATCCTAAATGCCCTTCCACGAGCACCACTTCCAGTGTTGTTATTATTGTTACAAGGATTCCCAATACTGTCATTGTTCCCTGGGTTGTTGACGTCTTGACCTAACAACGACCAATCCTTGTCAAAGTCACCTCTATTTCCATGCTGAAAGTTATGATTTCCGGGTACCCTGTCGTCGCCGTGGCCATTGTCTCTAATGTAGTTGCTTTGAAAACAGATCCTTGTGATCTTTTTCCCTTAGGTTCCACCTTCCCGTTGTTCTTGTCACGTCCTAGGGTAGTGCCCATGGCGCTAGTAATTACACATCCCATATTCCAGTCGGTTTCCAGCGTTTTATGCCCCGATTGATTCGTAAGAGTTGGCTCCCAGACGTTGCTTACTAGGGTTAGGGACTCGATTGAAGTCGACCTACTGATGTTTGTTGTTAGAGAGCAGGGTCATACTAGGGTTGGTACCGTCCAAGTAATGCCTCCAACTCAAATTCAAAGACCATGGTTTCATGTAACCGATTCAAGAATGATGAGTAAACATACCACTTCAACAGGATGGGATCGCCGTCGACTAGAGAGGGAGAAGATTAGAGCTAGGGTTTGAATATGCTTGTGAGTTACGTAAACTTCATGGGTGTGTATATATGCTGATACTAATAACCGGCCCTAATTCCAAGACCAACTTGGGCTCTACTAGGCCCAAACATAATTCCGGTTGAACTGGGTATATATATATGTGTGCTCGGTTTGGCTTCGGGTGAGAGTGTGTATATGGACTCACAATAGCCGGCCCAAACCTTGATTGGGTTTGTGTAATTCAGCCTAGGATAACATGTGTGTGTACGGGCCGAAGGGATTTAGAAACAATATTCTATAACTAAGAAGAGTACGTGGCCCAAACGTAAGCGCGGCCCAACGCAACAGCCATACACTTAGAATCTATCTACCCACTTAATCATACGCGACTACATTTACGTAACAAGTTTAACATGATCACGAATATAAACGACGAATAATGAAAGTCAGAATTACGAGACTAACCTTGGAAGTTCGGGTTGTCACAATTATAAAATGGAGGACTTGGGGAAATAACTTGGAGGTAAATTTTGGGCGGTGGTTGGGATTTGGGGTAATTTTGATTATTTTGTTTGATTCCAAACTAGAGAAACCATCAATTATGGATGCATAAGCCATTAAAATATTCATGAGTCACACGCATGAAGTATATTATACTATACTAGTGGGGAACCCGCGCGTTGCGGCAGGGATCCAACATGTGAAAAACATGTGGCGACAACGAAAATTCAACGACCGTATGATAACTTCATTCAAGTTAAAGAGGTAGCAAACTATATTAGTAGGGGGATGTTACATGATGTTTTAGTGTAAAATAGTAGTATGGACACATTATTAGAGTTAAGCTTGTGTTACTTGAAATGCATCTATCTGATGCCCCTTGTCAAGCATTAGCGATCTCGGATCTGTGAATCTTCAAACTCTAACAACATATACATATGAACAACTAAAACAACATATGAACAACTAAAACAAAAATGTTAATGTTTCCGTTTATTACTTCCAACGCAAGAACCGACTCACTCTTCCTGTTTCTCGTTCTTCATCTTCGATCAGTTTTGAGATTGTTCTTGAGATTTTTGGTTCTCGTTGGTGTGTTCGTTGGAGTTACTGGTGTGAGATTTTGTGACGGTTTTTGGTTCGGTTGATTCTGTTTGTACTAACTGCATTGAGCTCTCGTGTGCAGATACTAAGCCTTTGAAATCTAGCCTTGATTGAATTAGCTCGTCATATTTTCCGGGTTGAACGACCATACCATCACGCATTACCTATGTAAATTTAAGTTAAGTCAGTGACAACAGTCGACCCGAATATCATTAGTTAGGACTCCTTACCTAAGATTTTCCCCATTTTAGCATTTTCGTATTTATTTTTTCGTTTTAGTGTAAAGTGTCTAACTCACTAATTGTCTTCACCATTTTTGTTATGCTTTGTTAACTTGAAAATTTTGTAATGCTTTGGAACTTTGCCAAATTTAGATATCCCTATAAAATGGTACCTTATGTAAAATTTGATATTTTGACTATTAAGTTTTATATTAATTTTGTCGTTTATTTTCTTGCTTCTGCTTTGTTGTCAGCTAGATTGAATGTTCGTCCCGAAACAGAAGGAGCTTACTTACAAGTATAAGATCAACATCATGAAGGAAATCGACTTGGTGAGTAACAAGTAAGATCGTCTTGTCTCTAAGGACTCCCCTGACACATTCCTGCAATTGAAAACAGAGAAATGAATGTTATAAAATGTGCTGGTGGAGTTTATTATCTATAACTATCATTTTGGTCCCTGAGGTTTGGTCACTTTTTGTCACTTTAGTCCAAAATTCAAATCTTTTGCATCTGGGTCCCTATGGTTTCAGTTTTATTGCCGTTTTGGTCCAAAAGTGAGGTCAGATCATATTTGTCGTATAAAATTTTGCTATTTTGTCATTTTTCTCAGGGGCAAAATGCAGAGGGGGTGACTGTTGATTTGGTTTTATATAAGTCAAAGATGGAATTTTATTTAAAATTATCATTTTGCCCCTGAGGAAAAGGACAAATTAGCAGGATTTTATAAGATAAATATGAACTGACTTCACTTTTGGACCAAAATGGCAATAAAACTGAAACCACATGGACCCAGATGCAAAATGTTTGAGTTTTGGACTAAAGTGGCAAAAGTGACCAAACCACAGAGACCAAAATGGCAGTTTACTGCTGCTGCTGCTGCTGCTGCTGCTGATGATGATGTTGTTGTTGTTGTTATTATTATTATTATTATTCTATCTAATATCTATTGTTTGAATAGTAAAATAGTTATCGACATTTTATCATAATAATTAAGTTACTTAGATGGTTTATCATCAGTGGGTTAATTTCATAGCTATTTAGACATCTGATTTCACATATTCAGTACATAGAAAATATTTTTCACCCATATTTCATATGTTTCTGATTGATTACCTTGAATATTTGTGAACCGGTATGAGCATCAACAGCACTAAACACATCATCAAGAAGATAGATGTCCGAATCTTGATAAACTGATCGTGCGAGCTGAATGCGCTGCTTTTGGCCGCCGCTAAGATTGATCCCACGCTCCCCGATTTCAGTATGGTCTCCGAATTCCATCATTTCTAGATCCTTCTCCAAACAACAAGTTCTTATGACATTCTTGTACTTGTGTCAATCCATGGGCGAACTAAACAATATGTTTTCTTGAATTGTCTTGTTTTGAATCCATGCGGTTTGCGCAACATACGCAGTGCTCCTAAAAGCTTTTACCTTGCTGGATGTTTTGTGCATCTCACCAATAACTGATGCAAGCAGAGATGATTTCCCTGAACCAACAGTCCCCCCAATGGCCTCGAGTTCGCCTTTTTTTAATTCAAAGTTTAAATTCTTGACCCATTTTGGACCTCGACAGCCATATTATTGTCACTATTTTCATGTCTTTCAACTGAACCAACTTCCAAGTCGTTACTCAGCATATACTTGTCTATTCGACGCAGTTATAGTTAATTTCACTATACCTTTCCATTAACTATTACAGTTGTATGAAATCAAAAAAGTAGTGAGCTTACAAATGAATTTGGGGTCTGTCTCTCCATGTACACACATACCATGTATGATCTTTATTCCGTTCACCTAAATACACCCATAACCTAGAATATCATAGAACACACCATATTAGTATAAACTAAGCGAGAGCAATCACCTTTTAAAACCAAGGTGAAACTTTGATTATCTTACAATCACTTTTGTCCCACATCGCAGAGAACACAAACACTGAAGGAACACCTCCCCTATAAAACCAAGGTGAAACCAACAAAAGAAAAATAAGCTATACTTACATATTTTATTCTTTGGCCAAAGAAAGTTACATATGTAAGTCTTTGGCTTAATTACGCTGCAATCAAATCATATATGAGTGCTTATATACTTTTCAACTTAACTGTTCTTGATTAGATCGAGCTAAATCGAGTTGAGCTGAGCTGGCTTGAATTTATATTTGAGTCGAGCATGAGCCCTAAACCTCAGCCGATCTCGAGCTAGGCCCGGCTCGGCTCGTTAACAGCCCTAAATACACACCGACACTAATCCACTATGCCATTCTCTCTATGCAGCAATAAATGATCTCTCTATGCGGCAATAAATGCTTTTTTTTTGCAAGTTGAAATAACAAAGACTACAACAAATGAACAACTAAGTAAAGACAATAATATTACTGAAAAACAATATTAGATGATGAAAAAAATAAATTTAGCATACTGCAATACAAAACCATGCTCAACGATCACTGAAGTTAAGAGAAGATACCATTTTAAAAGAAGTATTGTTAATAGAACATTGCATCTTTTCCATGATGCACCTACAAAGATACACATATATACAAAACAAGTCAATGCCAGATATGGGATCATAGTTCAATATTTGAGAAAACCCTACATGCATATATTCAGAATGGGCTTTTTATGAAGCAGTGAATGATTATGGGTTATGAACTGCTGACTCAACATTGCCAGGTAGCACTGAACCAGATGATCTTTGAGTTTCATTTTTGACCTGTTGCAAACGAGCCTTGGAAACTGAAATAGCCTTTTGGCAATATGGGATTGCTTCTTCACCCTTTGAGGCAATTTCTAGACATAAGCATATCCTGAAATTTCTATAATTATCATATTATCAGCAGATATAAAGAAACCACAAAGATTAAAGACCGATTTGGAATTATAAATAACATCCTCTCTGCAACAATGTAATAAGAATACGACAACATTTAAACGTTTAAAGATTTGATTTATGATGACATATATGTATAACAATTTCCATAACCTACCTTGCGACGACCAGCTCGAGCTCGGGCTTGGCTCGGCTCGTTTGCACCCCTAGTCACCAACAAACCGAATAAAACACAAGATTAGACCTATCACAAGTGTAGTCATGGGTCCAGTGAACAACATTTAGTCTACTTGACACCACCGGCCAGATACAACAAAAATAGAAGAAAGAGTTACGTATGAACGCCGACAACGGGGCCGACAAGCAGAAGAGCGTTGATCCAGTTCTCGGTGACCTTGTGGGTAACCTTGTGGGTGACCCATCTTGCCTCCTATGTAATTTGTAGATTTCACACAAAAAAAAATATAAAGTGGGCCCATTAGACTCAAACATGAGACCTTTAAATCACAAAGAATTTAAATTTATATATATATACCTCTCTGTACTTGCTGGTGGCATTCGGTATGCCTTTATATGATGAACATGAGCTCGAAGATTGTGCTGAGCTGTAGCTACCAACACTACCAATTATCGGCATATCATCAGGGCTTTTGCCAGGTGACTTCCTTGGTGTTGTTGATGTGCGTGAAGTGTGTTATGGTTATAATGTTTATTTTAAGCCCTTTTACACTTTCTTTAGCCAAGTTTTAAATTTATAAAACACGATATTTACTAACACTAAACACACATATGGGCAAGTGCACCCATCGTGAGCGTAGTATAGTGTTGGTAAGATACCGAGGTCGTCCAAGGACACAAGAGCTTTTAGTACCGGTTTATCCTCAACGTCTAATCAAATCAAAAGTTTAGGAAAAGGTTTTAAACTAAGAAAAATAAAAACTAACTAAAATGCTGAAAAATAAAAATAAAAATAAAAACAGTTAGACAAGATGAATCACTTGGCTCCGACTCGTGTTTAGTGTAACATTTGATTATTTCCGCACTTTTGCACTATTTAAGAGATTATCTTAGTTATTGTAGTAGGCCCCTCTTTCGGAGGTGACGTTACCCTCAACACAGTAGTTTGAGTCAGCAAGGACACAATCCTAAAGGGCCGGATTATTGAAAGATAATTAATTAAGTTATTAATGCATATTGTGGTAGGCCCCTCTTTTGAAGGTGACGTTACCCTCGGCTAAGTAGTCTGAGTCAGCAGGGATACAGTCCTAAGTAGCCGGGTTAAAGTATTAATAGTAGTTTAACTTATGAGGGGATCAAAGAGTTTGGACCCCCGCCATCCAATACCGTTAAGTATTGAAGGAGGTCCTACTAAATTTGACCCAGGTCCTTTACAGGATCTATACACTGAACAATGGCAAGACTCTTACCAAACCGTTCCCTTAACCCCCGACCAGGTAGCCAACATACCTCCATATAGACCGTGGAGATATGAATGGTGAAAATCTTTTATTTTATATAGACAGTAAAATAATGCCAAGACACCACGGACAAACGATAAGGAAGAATCACCTTCAACATAAGAAACTAGTTATTAAAGTCATTAATACATAACCAATTAAAAAGTGCGAAAAGATTAAAAATAAAAAGTATTACACTAGACACTTTGTCTTCACCAAGTGATGTACGAGACTTAGGCAAACATGGCCTTGATTGTCAAGAACTCTTACGATCAATCTTGGATCCCGAGACGATTCACACACTCTATGATGGACAATGGATGATGGTGGTGGATGATGGTGTTATGGTGGTGGTGGGTGGTGGGTGAAGTGTGAGAGAGGTGGTGTGCCAAGGGATGGCTTGAGCTTGAGCCAAACACTCCTATTTATAGGCGGAACAGAAGCTCGGGCACGGCCCCGTGTCCAGTGGGCACGGCCCCGTGTCCACATCCTTCTCTGTCTTCATTAATTGCTCTTGTCTTTATTAGTTGACCACGGCCCCGTGTCCGCTGGGCACGACCCCGTGTGCAGAAGCATATCTATACTATCAAGATTTGCCTGGATTCTGCGAATCTTATAGTTGACCATGGCCCCGTGTCCGCTGAGCACGGCCCCGTGGTGGGCAATGGAAGCTTCTACAACTTTGTCTTTTATGCTGACACTTGGGCACGCCCCCGTGCTCACTGAGCATGGGGCGTGTTCAGCCTTCTGTTCTCTTGTTTTGCTTGGGAAGATGCTTTCGGGGAGGTCGGGCATGCCAGGTTTATTCCTTTTCTTGTATTTATGTTAGATTTAGCTGCCTTTTTGCTTCTTTTGTTAATTTGAGCTTATTTAATCCTGAAAATACAAAAGGAAGACAAAAACACACTTTTTCCAACATTAGTACTAAAAAAGGGTTAGTTTTATGCCACAATTGATGTAATTTATATGTTGCATTTTGCACACATCAAATACCCCCACACTTGAATCTTTGCTTGTCCTCAAGCAAAACTCTTTATAATGTAGCTTTACACTCCCAAATGGAATTGGTAGAAAAGAAGGTTTTTGGGCTTGTCATAGAGTGTCGGGATTTCCAAGATTCTTTATTACGTTTTATTTTTATTTATTTACAATCCTACTCGTCATGACTTATTTAAAACATTTCATAAGATAAATTACTTATTAAAGCATAACATGCTTCCTTAAAATTCTATTTATATACAAGTTCACATACCTCACGGGGGATCACTCAACACTCGGCCGAAGATGTATTTTAGTGAATCACTCGAGAGCGGCATGGAACTTACTTCTACCATAGGCTTGCCAAGCAATCAATCCTCCTCATTTTTAACTATATACCTTTGTAAATATCAAGAGGACTTTTTTTTTTTGGTGAAGGGTTAGGCTTGGGTTAAAGGTAGGTGGTTGGGTTAGTGGTTAGTGGTTAGTGTATAGTAGAAAAGAGCGAAAAAGCGTAAAAGCGTCGGTTTTCGAAAGACTTTTTATTTTTGCAATTTTTATTTTGATGAAGCTATTATTCAAACAAAGTTTTTTTTGATGAACTTGTTTGTTTATTTCTTTTGCTTCATCAACCAAACGAATTTTTTTTTCAAAGTCAAACGAAAAACCGAGCTTGTTACTAAAATAAAGGGTTAAAAATAAAAAGGTTTTGGTGGGTGAAAGGGTGTTTGGTTTGGGTTAAGAAATGAAAAGGTTTAGGCTCAAAGGGGTTAACTAAGGGGGATTTTGGGTAGGTGGTAAAAAAAATAAAATAATGGTGTAGAAATAAAAAGGTTAGTCCTAATGCCTCCGTCATTTACTTACTCGGGTTTAAGTTGGTAAGGACCGGGAATGTATCGTCGTGGCAAGTTCTAGAATTGTAAGAACCAAGCGGCTATTCACACAAAAAACGAAAAATGAGCATTTAATTAAAAGATATGTATTTGTATGCTCAATAAAGGCTCAAAACTCACTTTTGTGGGAATGGGTTTTTATGTGATCAAGTATATATAATCAAATTTTAATTAAGCTTGTCATGCCTTTTCATAATTTTCTTATGTTGGTTCTTTTTATCACGACGCTATCGGTTGTAAATTTGTAAAAATATAACCTTTTTAGAATTTTGAAATTCCCAAATTAAACCTAGACAAGTAAGTAAAAAAAATGAAAATTTTTGAAAAAAAATTGGGGTGATTAGGGGTTCCAATAGAGTTTTGTGTAAGGCTTGTTATTAGGATTTGCAAGATTCAAGGTTTTAGCATCCCCCCCACACTTAAATTACACATTGTCCTCAATGTGTCCCAAAAATAAGTTTTTAGGTTGATTGAATGTGTAAAAGGTGTGAAAAAGCAAAAATTTTGTGTTACTAGGCGCTGGACACGGCCCCGTGTTCGTTGGACACGGCCCCGTGTGCAAGTGCCAGTAACGAAAACTTACAGAAGGTGGACACGTGGGCGGGTTGGCTGGACACGACCCCGTGTCTGGCAAAAGTCTGCATATTTAGACAAACAGCAGGTCTGGGGTAGTGGGCACGGGGGCGTGTCGGCTGGACACGACCCCGTGTAGACAGTCTGCAAGGTTGAGAAACAGGTTTCTGGTTCTGGTTCTGGTTTTCTGTCCCGGCTTTAGTAGCACTAAGGTTTAGTGCTCTAAGCCTCGTATGTACCTGTTTTATCAATAAACACTACTCCAAAACATAGCAAACATCCTAGATTACCAATGTTCAACATCCAATCCATCACAAAGTTAGAAAAGAAAAAAAAATGCAGAAAATAAAAGAGTTAAAGGAAAGTAAATTGTTCGACACACGGCACGCAGGCCGGAAATTGTTCAAGATAAAAGGTTAACCTGGGGAATCACCAATCAACCGCTTCTTCCTCTGTTCCTCCCGCCTAATCCATGTCCTCGTCCTCGTCCTCGTCATCATCATCTCCACCATGCCCAGCAATGTACTCCCGGATATTTCCAATATCATCTTGGATATCGGATATGTTTCTCTCGATCGCCCCAACCCGGTTATACGTGTTGCTTGCCATATTATAGGTGTTCCTGGTGCACATAAGGTTTTCCTGCAATAAATCATGTAAACTTTGGAAGTTAGGAAAACCGCCTCCTGAGGAGGACTGGCCTGGATCACCATGAGGCTGGTACTGGTACTGATGATGTTGTGGAGCATGGAGGACAAGTGCCTCTTGCGGGTTCCATGCATGCCCTTGCATCCTTTGGAAGCTAACCGTCCCGTCTTCAGCCTCATAAATTAGGTTCATTGAGCGGCAGATGTGTATATCTACCCTTCCCGACCATGGGCTCCTTCCGAATGACCTAGGTATGTTGGTGAAGTGCTTGAAGAGACGGTACACCCATCCCCCAAAGAAGATAGGGGTTGGTGCAGTAGCAAGGCGGTTCAGATGCATGTTTCGGAGCATGAGGAATGGAATCGAGGTGCCTGCGGTTATGGATGCAGTGGAGGACAACTAAATCTCTTAACCCAACAACGCCACCGCTATCATGCCTTTGACTAAGAGAGTAGGCGAGGAGCCTATGGATGTATCGGTAGAGCGGATCCCTCAACTTCGTGCTCTTAGTGCTGCTCGGATTGTAGTGCCCTTCACCAATCTGAGCCCATGCGGCTTGGCGATCGTTCTCATCTATCTCTCGCATCCCTCCAGTATTTTCCTCGTTACCCACATCTTCTTCCGCATACAACCCGACAATTGACCCAAATTGTGCCATAGAGATCGAATACCTAGTTCCACCACATCGGAATGCTACCCCATCATTGTCAAATGGGTCGCACCTTGAGTTGAACGTGAAGGTGCTATAGAATTCCAAAGTACATTCGTGGATGGAACGGAGTCGAGTTGTTAAAGCGACTCTTAGTGGGCCTGTGACAAGGTTGTTGAAGCGGTCGAGTTGGTTCACCAATGCTAACAAATCCGTGCATGCTTGCCTTGGGTATTCCTCCGGCCTTGTTTGAAGTACTTTGTATCTAGCTCTAGCATCGAGCTCATTTGCGTTAAACCTTGTGAACTTCCTTGCCATCTGAAAGAATACACCAAAAATTAGCACGAAACATTAGAATTTTCGGACAAAACTGCAAACAGTGTGCTGGACACGACCCCGTATTCAGCGGACACGACCCCGTGTCCAGGTGTCTGTTACTCAAAAACATCATTTTTCGACCCGGTTTCGAAAACTTGAAAATTTTTGGTCCAATAGGTGCGGTTTCCCCCGAAAATGAAACCCCAAGTGCCGTTTTTCCCAAAACAACCCGTTTACCCATTCGATTTTATCTTTTTTTTGGTTCAAAAACAAGGGTTTGGGGTTTTTGTGAGAAATCGGGCGAATCTTTGAACAATACAAGTGGGTTTACTTCCTATAACACTAATCTAACTAAATGCTAACAGATTAAAGCAAAAAATTTGAGGTTCGATCCGGGTGTAGTCCAAGAACCCTAGATTTTTCCCCAAATTTTTGAAGTTTTAACTACATGCAAATGCTAAATCTAACTAATGATAGTGATAGAATCATACCTTGATGTTGTTAGAATGATAGGAGACGTCGAAAATATGCGGAAAATCTCCTGGAACCAGAGCGTATTCGGGGAAACGGGGCGTGTGGAATGAAGTAATTGTTATGAAAAGGGGAATATATCCCGACAGTAGCGCGGACACGGCCCCGTGTCCAGCGGACACGGCCTCGTGCCGAGCAAAGTTTTTTTTTTTTTAGTGCTCGTGTGAGTGCCCTTTGTTTCCCAAAAACTTTAGTTAGAAAACTTACCGATTTAGATGTCGTCCCAATCGTTTGTAACTTACCAGGTATGATGTTGATGTTTTCATTCTTCGACCGTTTGAAGCGAGATCTCCTCCTCTTCATCCTCAATGAACCCTTGATAGAGTTTCAGCCGTTGGCCATTGACTTTGAATGGCGGTCCATTCCGAGATTTAATTTCTACTGAACCGTGTGGGAAAATATGGGTGATGGAAAAAGGTCTTGACCACCTAGACTTTAATTTACCAGGAAACAATCGAAGCCGTGAATTAAACAAAAGAACTAGATCTCCCACTCGAAATTCATTTGGTTTAATATGTTTGTCATGTAAGTTTTTCATTCTTTCCTTGTAAATTTCTGAGTTTGAGTATGCATAATTCCTAAGCTCGTCTAATTCATTTAATTGACAAAATCGATTTTTACCAGCAAATTCTAAATCTAAGTTTGCATTTTTAATTGCCCAGTAGGCTTTGTGTGCAATTTCTACTAGCAAGTGACAACTTTTTCCATAGACAAGCTTATATGGGGTTGTACCTATTGTTGTTTTCTAAGCAGTTCGAAAAGCCCATAAAGCATCATCTAATTTATCTGCCCATTCCTTTTTGTTTAACCCTACGGTTTTTTCGAGTATTCGTTTTAAACCTCCATTAGTCACTTCGGCTTGTCCGTTTGTTTGAGGGTGATATGCTGTTGAGACCCGGTGATAGACCCCATATCTTGTTAAAAAAAATTCAAGTTGATGGTTGCAAAAATGGGTACCTCTATCACTAATTAATACTTTAGGTGTGCCAAAACGAGAGAATAATTTCTTCAGAAATCTTACCACGACTCTTCCATCGTTTGTTGGAAGTGCCTCGGCCTCGGCCCATTTAGACAAGTAGTCTACTGCCACAAGTATATATTTGTTTCCTTTCGATGGTGGGAAAGGTCCCATAAAGTCGAGTCCCCACACATCAAAAATTTCACAAACAAGAATGCCATTTTGTGGCATTTCGTTTTTGGAAGAAATATTACCTGTTCTTTGGCAAGCATCACAAGTCTTGACAAGACTTTGGGCGTCTTTGTAAATGGTTGGCCAATAAAATCCTGAATCAAATACCTTTCGTGCGGTACTCGCGGCACCATGATGTCCTCCGTATGGACATTCGTGACAATGGCGGAGAATTCTTCGTGCTTTGCTACCATGTACGCATTGTCGGATGAGTTGGTCGGCACACATTTTGAAAAGATATGGATCTTCCAAAAAATAGTGTTTCACATTGGCAAGGAATCTTTTTCTTTGATGATGTGGCCAACCTTTTGCAACTATACCGCTAGCTAGGTAGTTAGCATAGTCGGCATACCATGGTTCTTCCTTGTATTCCACCATTTCTAGGGATTCTGTTGGAAATTTTTTGTTGATTTGCTCGTCCCTGGTTGCCTCCAAAGCTGGGTCTTCTAAGCGTGAAAGATGATCCGCTGCGGTGTTTTCTGCTCCTCTTTTATCTTTGATTTCAATATCAAATTCTTGGAGGAGTAGAATCCACCGAATCAAACGTGGTTTTGCGTCCTGCTTTTTGAAGAGATATCGAATGGCTGCATGATCTGCATAGACTATAGTTTTAGAAAGAACAAGATAAGAACGAAATTTATCAAAAGCAAATACCACAGCTAGTAATTCTTTTTCAGTTGTTGTGTAATTTTCTTGTGCATCGTTAAGTGTTTTACTAGCATAATAAATTGGATGAAAATACTTTTCTTTTCTTTGTCTCAAGACAGCTCCAACTGCAAAGTCACTAGCATCACACATGATTTCGAAAGGAAAGTTCTAATCAGGCGCTATCATGATAGGTGCATTGACTAGCATTTCCTTTAAGGTTAGAAATGCTTGATTGCAATCCTTGTCAAAGATGAAAGGGGCATCTTTTTCAAGTAATTTTGTTAGAGGCCTTGAAATTTTTGAAAAGTCTTTGATAAACCGTCTATAAAATCCGGCATGCCCTAGGAAACTTCTGATAGCTCTAACGGAGGATGTGGGTGGTAGTCGAGAAATTGTATCTATTTTGGCTCGATCCACCTCCATTCCTTCGCTTGAGATTTTGTGACCGAGTACTATTCCCTCCGTTACCATGAAATGGCATTTTTCCCAGTTAAGGGCGAGGTTAGTTTCCTCACATCGGGATAGCATTCGTTCAAGGTTATCGAGGCATTGGTCGTATGAATCCCCAAAGATAGAAAAGTCGTCCTTGAAGACTTCCATTGTCTTTTCTATCATGTCGTGGAAGATGGCTACCATGCAACATTGGAATGTTGCGGGGGCATTACATAGACCAAACGGCATGCGTCGATAAGCAAAAGTTCCATAGGGGCATGTAAATGTTATCTTTTCTTGGTCTTCGGGTGCTATCGGGATTTGAAAGTAACCTGAAAAACCATCCAAGAAACAATAAAATTTATGACCGGATAATCTTTCTAACATTTGATCAATGAAGGGTAAAGGAAAGTGATCTTTTCTTGTTGCTTCATTTAATCGTCTATAATCTATACATACTCTCCATCCTGTGACGGTTCTTGTTGGTATTAGTTCATTCTTTTCATTTGTTATTACCGTCATACCTCCTTTCTTTGGAACTACTTGGACGGGACTTACCCAAGGACTATCGGAGATAGGATAAATAAGTCCGGCGTCAAGTAATTTGATGACTTCGTTTTTAACCACTTCTTGAACATTTGGATTTACTCGACGTTGTGGTTGTATTACCGATTTGTAGTCATCATTCATTAAAATTTTGTGTGTACACATGGAAGGACTTATTCCTTTTATGTCTACAAGTTTCCAAGCGATCGCATTTTTATGTTTTTTCAAAAAACTAATTAATTTTTCTTTTTCTAAACTATCTAATTTAGATGAAATAATTACAGGTAATTTACCATCTTTGTCTAGAAAAGCATATTCCAAACCTTTTGGAAGTTCTTTGAGCTCAAGGGTTGGGTCTTTAGGAGACTCCTTATTTGGTTGCTCATTTTGATCAAGAACCTTAAAAGTTTGTTCTATAGCGACCTCTTCTTCGACAAAGTGGTCAAACTTTTCACTTGTATCGGGTGGCTCATCTTCATCTTCAATTAGGGGGTCATTATTGCCGAATGGATATTTCATTGACCGCTCAAGATCGACACTCTTTTTAAATGTCTCTAATTGAAGAGGTAGATTGTTGTACTTCCGGTTTTTCAAAGCTTCGTGAGTTTTTACAAATGGTCGTCCCAACACTAGAGGAGCGTCATCGAGGATGACAAAGTCGGTGGGGACTACCATTTGATTTGTTTGAACCAAGACATCCTCAACTACACCGATTGATTTTATTACCTTCCGATTGGATAGAAAAATGGGTATTCGAAGTGGAGAAAATCACTAATACTTAATTTTTCGAAAATGTAGTTAGGCATTATGTTAACACAAAGATCTTTATCGATTGTGACATTACTAATAAATGAATTTTGAAAGAAACATGGAACCGGTGTAATGTTAATTTCAATTGGGGCTTCTTTTATTAGCGAGGTTTGATCAATAGTTAACTTAACACTTACCGTTTCGTCAATTTTAGTGTTAGTGTTTAACTCTTTTAAAAACTTAGCATGAGTTGGAACTAAACAATGATTTTCAAAAGAAGGTGATAAGAGATTAATTTCTTCAAAATTAGACTCTTCTTGTATGTTAACGTTGTCGGACTCACCTTTTTCGTTGTTTAACTCATGTGTCGGTTTTTCACTTATTTGTTCTTCCATTTTCACACTTTCAGTTATCTCTTTTTTATTTAATTGTTCTCTTGCGCGGGATTCCTCTTCCCTTACGCGAGATTCTTTTATATAGCGATCGATAACTCTAAGGTGTTCTAATAACCTATCGGTCACTTCGGTTATAGAAAAAGGAACGGGATTTTCAAAGCCTGAATCCGGTTGTTCGATCCTTTGTTCCTCATAATACCCATATGAAGTAGATAGTTCACACCATTGTTCTTCATTGTAAGCATATGATAGATAAGGGTCATAATTTTGTTCTTCATAGTACTCATACGAGGTGGGTTGTTCACGCCATGGTTCCTCATAATAAGCATACGAAGGTGGTGGCTCATATCTTGGTTCCTCAAAGTATGAGTAAGGAGGCTCATAACTTGGTTCATCAAAATATGAGTATGAGGGAGGAGGTTCATACCTTTGGTCTTCATAGGATGTGTATGAAGTTGATGGCTCGTACCTGGGTTCCTCATAGTAAGTGTATGAATTGGATGGTTGATATGAGTGACAATATTGAACCGAGTGCGGGTCACCACAATTAGTGCAATAATTTCTCCTATAATCATCCGCCTCATAGGTGTAGTTGTAACCTCCTGAGTATTGATCCATAAGAATCACTCAGCAGACCACAACAAAGTCTCGAGATCAGAAAACAAAAATAAAAACGGAAACAGAGGCTGGAAACGGCCCCGTGTTCAGTGGACACGGCCCCGTGTACAGAATCTGCATCTGGGCGTTTTAATTAAAGTTACTGATTTCGTTGAGCACGGGGCGTGTTCAGTGAGCACGGCCCGTGTTCAAGCTACTGTATCTGGGTGTTTTATGAAAAATGTGCAGCACGGCCCCATGTTCAGTGAACACGGCCCGTGTTCAGGTTACTGTAAATGCAAAACTAAACTAAAATGCAGAAAAATGTGCGCGCGTTTTAAAAAGGTTTTGAAAAACTGATTAGGCCGTCGATTTTAAGCTTTCTTAAAATCCTTATGTCCCCGGCAACGGCGCCAAAAACTTGATGTGCGTGAAGTGTGTTATGGTTTTAATGTTTATTTTAAGCCATTTTACACTTTCTTTAGCCAAGTTTTAAATTTATAAAACACGATATTTACTAACACTAAACACACATATGGGCAAGTGCACCCATCGTGAGCGTAGTATAGTGTTGGTAAGATACCGAGGTCGTCCAAGGACACAAGAGCTTTTAGTACCGGTTTATCCTCAACGTCTAATCAAATCAAAAGTTTAGGAAAAGGTTTTAAACTAAGAAAAATAAAAACTAACTAAAATGCTGAAAAATAAAAATAAAAATAAAAACAGATAGACAAGATGAATCACTTGGCTCCGACTCGTGTTTAGTGTAAACTTTGATTATTTCCGTAAAGCACTATTTAAGATTTTATCTTAGTTATTGTAGTAGGCCCCTCTTTTGGAGGTGACGTTACCCTCAACCCAGTAGTTTGAGTAAGCAAGGATACAATCCTAAATGGTCGGATTATTGAAAGATAATTAATTAAGTTATTAATGCATATTGTGGTAGGCCCCTCTTTTGAATGTGATGTTACCCTCGGCTAAGTAGTCTGAGTCAGCAGGGATACAGTCCTAAGTAGCCGGGTTAAAGTATTAATAGGTGTTTAACTTATGAGGGGATCAAAGAGTTTGGACCCCCGCCATCCAATACCGTTAAGTATTGAAGGAGGTCCTACTAAATTTGACCCAGGTCCTTTGCAGGATCTATACACTGAACAAACGCAAGACTCTTACCAAACCGTTCCCTTAACCCCCGACCAGGTAGCCAACATACCTCCATATAGACCGTGGAGATATGAATGGTGAAAATCTTTTATTTTATATAGACAGTAAAATAATGCCAAGACACCACGGACAAAAGATAAGGAAGAATCACCTTCAACATAAGAAACTAGTTATTAAAGTCATTAATACATAACCAATTAAAAAGTGCGAAAAGATTAAAAATAAAAGTATTACACTAGACACTTTGTCTTCACCAAGTGATGTAAGAGACTTAGGCAAACATGGCCTTGATTGTCAAGAACTCTTACGATCAATCTTAGATCCCGAGACGACTCACACACTCTATGATGGACAACGGATGATGGTGGTGGATGATGGTGTTATGGTGGTGGTGGGTGGTGGGTAAAGTGTGAGAGAGGTGGTGTGCCAAGGGATGGTTTGAGCTTGAGCCAAGTACTCCTATTTATAGGCTGAACAGAAGCTCGGGCACGGCCCTGTGTCCAGTGGGCACGGCCCCGTGTCCACATCCTTCTATGTCTTCATTAATTGCTCTTATCTTTATTAGTTGACCACGGCCCCGTGTCCGCTGGGCACGACCCCGTGTGCAGAAGCATATCTGTACTATCAAGATTTGCCTGGATTCTGCGAATCTTATAGTTGACCACGGCCCCGTGTCCGCTGAGCACGGCCCCGTGGTGGGCAATGGAAGCTTCTACAACTTTGTCTTTTATGCTGACACTTGGGCAAGCCCCCGTGCTCACTGAGCACGGGGCGTGTTCAGCCTCCTGTTCTCTTGTTTTGCTTGGGAAGATGCTTTCGGGGAGGTCGGGTATGCCACGTTTATTCCTTTTCTTGTATTTATGTTAGATTTAGCTGCCTTTTTGCTTCTTTTGTTAATTTGAGCTCATTTAATCCTGAAAATACAAAAGGAAGACAAAAACACACTTTTTCCAACATTAGTACTAAAAAAGGGTTAGTTTTATGCCACAATTGATGTAATTTATATGTTTCATTTTGCACATATCAGTGTACAAGACAAACCCTGAAAAGTGTTTCAACTCATCTGATATATGGTCGTATACTGCTATTAAATTGCTGATGTAATTACAGAACTCTACATATAACTTGGTTTAAATTACAAAAACATGTAAAATTAAGCATAATATCGTAGTAAAGATTATTCGTTTGAAACACATTCAAATAATGAACACTGAATTCAATCTTGGTCGACCCAGCAATACCCATTTTACTCCCTAAAACATATGTGTGAAACAAATTACCTTCATGTAATCTCAGCTTCATGTTTGGGCCGGTTGCGAGTCCGCTGCTGAGTAGGAGGCTCTTCATAGGTTGGAGTCACATCTTCATCCTCTCCTAATATTGATTGATTAACTTCTAGTTGTTTCGGTCTAGAACAAGAACTGAAAAGCATACCAGTTCCTGATAGAAACAATAAGATAGACAAAAGATTGGGTGAAATTTGGTCTAATGTATCCAGAGAGTGTGTAATCAATCATGTCAGACACTTGTTTACTAACTAATTAAAACAAAACCCATTAAACCAATCATCAATTTCAAAAGAACAAAGAATGAAATCAATTTTGTGTCTGTAAATAGTCGTAGCTGTTAGCATCATATGATCAAGAATCACCCAAAAACAACAAAATGTTTTCATGACTATTCCCTATTCGTCTCTGGGATTTTTGTTGACAAAAGTACCATCATAGACAACTCAAACTACTTTTATATAAAAACAACTAAAGCATCATCTATACCTCACGAGTAATGTAGAAAACAAGATCAATATATTAACAAGTTCCAGAACAATATCTGAACAAGAACAAGAACTGAAACAAGATCGGGAACAAGAAACAAACCTGCAAATCGGTTCGGGTTCCTTCAAAATCGGTGGTCTCCTTCGATTTGATCGTCATTTGTTCTTCATCTCTGGTTCTTCGTCGTTCAATTGAAGAGCGATGGAGGAAGCTAGGGTTCTAGAGCGAGAGAGAAAAGTGATACTGAGAGAGCGTGAATTGATTTTTGGTAGGGTTGGAGGGGTGATGGGAAGGGAAGGGAAGGAAACAGTGGGCTAGGGAAAGATGAAGCGAGTCTCTCTGGTGTCGATTGAGAGTAAGACGGGGAAACATTGAACGAAACTGAAGCATTCAACAATCATCTGAAATCCCTCAAGTGTCTTAAAAGTTTGGGTGAAATACAGATTTAACCCCTCTAAAATGGCTTACACATCCTTGTATATGGTGTTTCATAACTTGTAAGCATGGTAAAATTACAACCTTGTCCATCACATTTGCTTTATATAGTATTATTATTATTATAGATGTGTGTGTGTGTTTGTGTGTGTACGTACGTATGTATGTATGTGTGTGTGTGTTGGAGGACCATCTAGGCAGGCACGATGAAGACGGGACGGGCCTGAAGGGGCGGTGTAGCCGGCCCTAGTCGAAGCTCGCCAGCCCAGGGACGAGCCCAACACCCCATGGCCTTAGACTAGTGGGTGTGGAGGAGCTCCATCCTCAAGGGATGAGCCTCCACGTCACCCGTCACGTCACCAAGCAAGGGGATGCCCCTCAAGGATAGACCAAGGGTATGGATGATGAGCCTCCCTTTATCTTTTTATTGTTTTGTTTTTTTTTTATAAAAATTCAACAATTTTTTAAACATAATTGAAAAAATAATTACATAATTTATAAATAAAACATTACACAAGTTAAAAAAAACATTACATAACTTAAAAAAAACACAACCTAACTTAAAAATAAAAGTAAAAACTTAACTTAAAAAAATGCTAGATTGCTAAAAATTAAAAAACCTAAGAATTCCATTTTTTTGAGATCTTCTCTTTCATTTTACGCAAAATGTGGCGGTTTTCTTCCGGATACGTGTTGATATCGGTTTTCATTATCTTCCATTCCTCTCTTTCTGCTGCCTCATGCTTCAACCTTAGCCGTCCTTCTACTTCACGTTGCTTCACTTTTACCTTTTTGGCTGTGACCTCGGTGTATTCTTTAAAATGGGCCATCAAATTGTCCATTTTTTAACTACCCTCTGATGTTGATTGGTTTTTTTTTTTTTTTTTTAGCCGCTACCTCTTTGACAACGTTTTTCGTCACTCCACCCACTTGGACGATGAGTATATAAATTGTTATAATACCCACAAAAACGGTTGACGACGGGATGCATATTCCGCCACTTGGAAGAGATGGAATGTCGGAATCGATATCTCGATACGGACCTTATTCCATAGTCGCAAGGAATTTTGCTAGTATTTCCTTCCAAAAACTATCTCCGGTTTGGTTGTTGCCTATATTTTAAAAACGTAACAAAATTTAGGGAAATTGGCCTGTAATAATCCCACCTAGACCTTATTGGCCATTAATAATCCCACCTCAGAATATTCCCCCCACCAGTCCCACCTTTCACATATTTTTCCTACAACGGTCCCCCGTTAAAAAAACTTAACGGAGTTAAGTTTTTTTCCAAATTACAAACAGATTTTTTAGGGCTTTTGATTAGAACGACGATACGAGTCCATCGATGTAAAACTTGTCTCAAAACGGTGCTCCAAACGATGAAAACGACGCTTCAATTCGGGTGTTTAAATTTCTAATTAACCAAAATCAAGTCACTTGGAGCACCATTTCGAAGTAAGTTTTACATCAATGGACTCGTATCATCGTTCTGATCAAAAGCCCTAAAAATCTGTTTGTAATTTGGAAAAAAACTTAACTCCGTTAAGTTTTTTTAACGGGGGACCATCGTAGGAAAAATAGATGAAAGGTGAGACTGGTGGGGGGAATATTTTGAGGTGGGATTATTAATGGCCAATAAGGTCTATGTGAGATTATTACATGCCAATTCCCCTAAAATTTATATATTAATTTTTAACAACATAATATTAAAAAGTTTAAAACAACAATATATATTTTTACTTACCAACAGTTGGGCATTTTGACGTAGTAATCCACGGCTTAGCTAATGCCTCCTTCTCGATTTTGACCAAGGTTGCGGCTTCAGTTTCGAAGTTTGATCAACGGCTACATGCACCGTTTGCTTCCTTTTTTTTGTTTGGAGGTTTGGGGTTGCGTTTCGGGCACAAATTCTTGAACCTCATCTTCTACAAGTTGAGACGATCCTACTGGTGGCGGTGATGATTGTGGTTGTGATTGAAATTGCGAGTTAAACGGGTTTTCGCATTAACATTTGTTGCATTTGGTTCATTTGAGTGAAAATATTGGGGCTTTGTTGGAAACCCGCAAAAGAAACTTGCGATGTCGACCAATTTCGGATCGATTGTTGGAGAGTAGGTGGGTAACGAGAAAATGTTTGGGTTCAGGTTGTTTTGACTGTAGGGATCTATGGCCAATATTTATAAAAATGAAGAGATGTATATAAAAGTGGAGATATTGAGTTGATAAAAATGAAGAGATGTATAAAAAGTGAGAGATATTGGGTTGAGATTGTTTGAAAAACTGGAATAAATAGTTAATATTTATAAAGGAAAAAAGTATTTTTTTTTTTAAATTGAAAAAGCGGTTCAACGGCTATATTATTTGAAAATAAGCTCGACGAGAGCGTCTAGGGCTAGCCGATTGCAATAGGACGAGGCAAGGGGCCGGTGTCGCCGTCCCTCGACGTGGCTGGACGTCCCGGGGATGAGCCCCACACCCTTAAGCCTTCGGCTAGGTGTTGTCGGGGAAAAGACGAGTGGTGTAGTTGGTTGCTCAACGACGGTGGCAGTAGATGTGGTGTTGGTATGTCAAATTGACTTATTACACTTCTATACGTTAAAACAATTTATAGCCATTTGGCAATCTGTTACACCACTTATTGCCACGTGACAATCTCTTAATCCATTGTTATTGTGTTTAGGAAGGAAAACACAAAGATTGGATCACAACATATGGTTTAAAGTTTGCTCATTAAATCTTAAATATATATATTTAAATCTTTCCTTAATTGTGAACTAAAATTTGATGTTAAATGTAATAGTCTCATTAACATTAAAATAAAATATATTAACTAATATTTTCCTTAATTATCATTTAGATTGAATTTAAAAATTTTGAAATAATAAATGGTTTCAACTCTAATTCAAATTCAAATTTGGTAATTAATCATTTTCTTATCACAAATTTTGAATTAAAATAAGTGTGTCATTAAGATTAAAAAAAAACATAATGTTATATTTTTCCTAACTTGTCAAATAATTTAATTATTTTTATCAAATTATATATAGCTGCAAATCATTTTCGAGTTTAATTTAAATTTAAATTCTGGAACTAATAATAAGTTTAAATCAAATTTGATTTAACTAATAATAAGTTTAAGCTAATTTTGATTTAATAAGCATAATCATCTCATTAACATTACAAGCATAATTAGTATTAGATTTAATGTTAATGAGATGATTATGCTTATTAAAAACCAATGTTCGATTTGAAATCTCAACCAGATGATCCATATAGCCGTTTAAAAAAAATCAAAATTGTTTTAAACTTATTTAGTTAAATCAAATTTGGTTTAAACTGATTATTAGTTACTGAATTTAAATTTAAATTAACCTCAAAAATGATTTCTACTATATACAATTTGATAAAAAAATATATATATATATATATAATTATTTGATAAGTTAGTAATGATATAAATATTATAATTTCCTTAAATCAAACTTTGTAATAAGGAAATGATTAATTACGGAATTTGAATTTGAATTAAAGTCGAAACCATTTACTATTTCAAAATTTTTAAATTCAATCCAACAATTGATAGTTAAGGAAAAAATTAGTTACTTTATTTGTTTTTAAATGAGACTATCACGTTTTTAATTAAGAAAAAATTGGCTTGTGAGTTTAGGATGAGTTGTTATGTTATTCAAGATTTAATTAGCAAACTTTAAACCTGTTGAATTAAGAAAACTTTAAACCTGTTGAATTGGCTTGTGAGTTTAGGATTTAATTAGCAAACTTTAAACCTGTTGAATTGGCTTGTGAGTTTAGGATGAGTTGTTATGTTATTGTTCACATGGTTGTGTTTCCAAGGATTCAAGGTGTGTTTAAAGATGTTTGTATGGGCATTAGTATTGTGATTATCTGATTGTAGTCGGTTTAATTATAGCGACAACAAAACTGGTTATGAATAAGGGTGTAGACGAGTCAAGCCGCTTTTGAGTTACTCGAGAACGACTCACTAGAAGCTTGAATCAAGTAAGCTCCTTTACTAAACGAGCTCGAGCTTGAGTGTCACTTATCGAGCTCGCTTGCCTAAACGAGTGAATTTTTTTATAATAATAGTTTTTTCCTTACTATTATTATTATTCTTTTTTATTTTTTATTTTTTTATTTTTTATTTATTTTTATTTGTACTTTGTTTTTTTTTTTATACTTTTTTGTTTTATTTTTTGTATTTTATTTATTTTTATTTGTACTTTGTTTTTTTTTTTTTATACTTTTTTGTTTTATTTTTTGTATTTTATTTATGTTTTTTTTTCCACCACCAGTGACCACCGTCACCGATCCACTTCGCCGCCATCGATCTCGGCACCAACTCCTTCAAACTCCGCATCGTACGCGCGAGCCCTACCACCGGCCGCTTCCTCACCATCCACCGCCTCAAAGACCCCGTCGTTCTCGCCTCCTCCACCACCTCCGCCATCTCCACCACCGCCCAAACACGCGCCATCGACTCCCTCCGCAAGTTCAACCACATCCTCGCCTCCCTCGCCGTCCCTCCGTCGCACCTCCGCCTCGTAGCCACCTCCGCCATCCGCGAATCCTCCAACCAATCCGAATTCATTCAGCTCGTTTACGAAACCCTAGGCTTCCAAATCGACGTCGTTTCGGGATACGAAGAGGCTCGGTTAACCTACCTTGGTGTTCTTCAGTTTCATCCGGTTTATAATCGTACGGTTTTAACCGTTGATATTGGTGGTGGTTCCACTGAATTTGTTGTTGGATTGAAAGGTGATGTTAAATTGGGGGTTTCGTTGAAGTTAGGGCATGTAACTTTAACTCAGAGATTCGTTACAAATAATAATAATAAGGGGATTGTGGCAATGAGAGAGTATATTAGAAATGTTGTTAAGGAGTCCGGGCTGGTTGAAAAGGTTAAGGAATATAAAATTGATGTTGTTGGTTCTTCGGGTTCGATAAGGATGATTGAGAAGGCGATATTTATGGGGTATAGTAGCGATTTGGTGAGTGAGATTGGGTTGATGGAAGGGTGTAGGGACGAATTGAGCGGGCTTGTTGAGAAACTGTGTGAGGAGGAGAGTGGAGGTCGGGAAGATAGGGGGCGGAAAAGGTTTTTTAAGACACGATCGGCGTTTATTGTGGCTGCGGTGGTTTTATTGGAGGAGATTTTTGGGTTGCTTGGTGTGGAGGAGATGGAGGTTTCGGGGTATGCCTTGGGTGAAGGTGTAATTGCAGAGAAGTTAGCGGAGGTTTTCGATGGGTTTGATTTGAATGCGAATGCGAGGTGGAGGTCGGTGTTGAGGGTTGCGTCTAGGTTTAATAATAAGAAGAGGATGAGTTCTGCTGCAGCTTGTGCTTCTGTCTCACAGGTATTATTATTATCTAAACAGGTATTATTATTGCGTCTAGGTTTAATAATAAGGAAGTAGGAGTAATTGGTTTTACAGGAAATTTTCACAGGTTTAAGGAAGTGGAACAAAATTGATGTCTTATTGGATGACAAAGATCTTGAATATCTTGAAGCTGCTTGCTTGCTTCATAATATTGGGTTGATCACCGGGAAGAAGGGATATCATAAGCGGTCATACCATATTATCATGGTATGCATCTCTTGGTATATACTATTTATATGAAATTGGTTTAGACGTTTAGTTAAGACGAGTTGGGTTGTAAATTTTACATCTTAACAGAATGGGGAACATCTTCATGGTTACAACGCTGAAGAGGTTAAGGTACATCACCTGCATTCTTAAATCTTAATCAGTTAATCCGTTGTTAATGGATAATAAACAATTCATTAAAACTGTGATTTTCATGTTCTTCAGTTAATTGCACTGCTCGTAAGGCATCACAGAAAGAAATTTCTCCAACTTGATCATAATTCTCTCAGGGATTTCACAGATGAGGTACTTTCTGTTTTTAGTTAAAAGAATAGTCGGTATAAGTATAACCACAAAATTATTAACTTTTATAACAAATTATATACAGATGAAGCGTAAGTTCAGAGTTCTTTGTATAATCATTCGCTTGTCTGCAATCCTAAAGCAATATCAGTCTCTGAGCACGCAAAGCATTCAGCTGTCTCATTCCGACGAAGGCTTCAAGCTGGTAAATAATGAATGAATCATTATAGTTTATAACTTCTATCCTTGGTAAACAATCGCGTAATTCTATAGGTTTTCAGGGATTCGTCAACAAATAATGTCGAGTCTATACCAACGGATGTTGATGTGGAACTGAGAAAAGAATTGCAACACTTTGAAAAGGTACTATCACAGTTTAATTCTACCAGCTCGGAAGAACGTGTGATTTTTTTTAATAAATTAGATATTTTTTAATCTCTCAGGTGGTTGAGCAGAAATTGTCGATTGTAGTTCTATCAAGGCCATCAGGATCTTGAAGCCCTAATGTCTGTGTATAGTTTGGGAAGCGGGCAATGAAACTGTCAACCACACGAATAATTATACTGTGAGGTTTCTATTTCCTTTTTAATGTCTAGCCATGTAGGTATGTTTTAGAAATATAGAGAATGTTGTTGTCCACAATTTTAGCGTCCATATATTGTAATGATTATAGATGAACAAAGTATACCGACATGCCTATATGATTTTGTTTAGAGGACGATGACATTACTTTTACTTTATACTTATTTGGTCGATTTTTTATAATAGTTTTCTTATCATCATAGAATGCTTGTTAGGCAAATAACACCTCACATTAAGCTAGTAGACTATTATAAATAGGCTACTATCATGGAAGCTAAGGTTGTGCGTCAGTTCACCACTACTGAAACTGAATTGGTTCCTTGATGCTAGAATCAATCCGCCAGCACCCAGAGGATGCTTGGCGGGATAGTTATGAAGGCCTAGACAACAATATGGGGTGTTGAATGGGGAGAACTTGAAAATCTTTTCATGCATACACGCATATACACATAGATCGACAGACACATCCTTCGTAACTAGAGGTGTAAAAATAAACCGGAAACGAAAAAAAACCCGGACCCTGGTATTAAAAAAACCGGAATTTTGTACCTGACCCTACCCACCAGGTTCCCATAGGGTATATATTTCTATGTAAAAAATCGTAACTCGAACCAGACTCGATTTATATTCGATTGTACCCGGGTTGTACCCGTAACCGGTTTTTTATTTTTTTATACTCCGAACAAATGTATACCTGGAACTAGAATGGAGTGAAATTAAAGCCCAATCTGTCACCCATTTAATAGCCCATTTTCTTTGTTAGTTTGGGCCGTGATTTTAAGTCCATTCAATTAAAACAAATTTTGGTGAACCATTAATATTCTAGCTTAGAAGTGCACAAACCAGATTTTTTAAATACGCGGTTCCGGGTATCGTTGGGTATTACTTATGCCGTGAAAGAACCGGGTCCGGTTCCTAACAAAAAAAACCATACCCGGTTCCGGTCGGGTATGGAACCGGATCTTCTAAACTGGGAATTGAAAAAAACCCGTCCTGGGTACTGGAAAACCCAGTTTCGGGGCTACTGTGTTTTTAACGATTTTAGCCCATCTTTTTTGCCAAAAACCATAAACATCAATATGTACACTAGATTAAAAACACCAAAACACAAACATAAATAAAAACATAGATTAAAATGTGGATACTTCCGGATTATAATACTTTTTTTTACACTAGAGTGTCTTCGTTTTTAGTAACTCGTCGTCTTCTCTTGGTAATTCATGGTCTTTGTTTGATAGTTCATCGTCTTCTAACTTTTAGTCTTCGTCTAGTGGGCTCAACATTCCCATTTCGATCTCGACCTTGTGCTTCCATTTCAAAGATATTTTCTTCAAGTGACGAAGCATGTTGTATCCATTCCGCCACATCCAAATCGTTCTTTAAGCAAATGCACATTTCCACCGATTCGGGAATAAGCCTTGTTCTCTTCAATTTCCACAAATCAAGTTCTAAACTCAATTTTAAGCTACTAATTCATCAATTTGGGTATATTCAACCTAATTTCAAAGATACAAGCTAAAATTTAAGGACAAAACCTATAAATTGTGTAATAGCAATGCTTAAAACAAGGATCATACCTTTATATACATGCACTTAGAAGTTCAATAAGAATGACATCAAGAAACCTCGAAGAACACCCACTTAAACCCGAAAATTGACGTTCCGATTTCTCTCAAACAGTTCAGAATTAACAAAAACTAACTTAGGGGTTTTGTTTGTCTTGAAAACCTAAACAAAATAGGCTCAAGTATCACTCGATTTGGTTGAGTTTTGAGAAAGTTATGAGTAGGGTAAGCACTAGGGTTTGGAGAGTTCTTAGGATGAAGAAGATGATGTTAAAGTGATGAAAGAAACTTGTGGATGTCAATGGTTTAGTGTGCAAGTCAGATTCAGCTTTAATTCGGTTCTAGTTATGTTCCAAATCGGGTTTTAAAACAAACGGGTCGGGTTTCGGAAGGTCTTTAACGAGCTCGGTCCGACTGGTCTTTAACGTCATGTCGCCGACGCTAAGAACTGGTCTTTAACGTCATGTCGTCGACGCCAAACGCATGTCTGATGCTCGAACTTTCTGTTTACGAGGACTACCCTTACGCGAACACCACGTCGGTGACACCCTTAACCCGCATCGTCGACGCCGAACTTCCTTTTTTTTTATTTTTTTAAAATAGTGAAAAAATTATGAACTTTTTATAAAAGCAGTACATACTAGAAAAAATCTTAAAAAATATTAAAAATCTTTTTGTTCGTTTTATAACTTTAACCAAAAAACTAAACATCCGTTTTAACGAATCCTACCACCCCCTGAATATCCGTGTATTGTTCGTGTACCTTCTCATTACTCTCAAGAAACGGTTTCAAACGATGACGGTTTACCGTTTGCCTTGACCCATCATTCAGGTCCTCGATAGTAACATCTCCAAGCTTACCGACCCGTGTAATCACGTACGGGCCCATCCACTTGCTCTTTAATTTTCCGGGGAAGAGCTTCAATCTGGAGTTGTAGAGCCACACCTTTTGGCCAACCACAAACTCCTTCTTCCTAAGTTTCGCATCATGCACTTGTTTCATCTTGTCCTTGTACTTTGATGCACATTCATAAGCTTCCTCATGAAGCTCCTCCAACTCACACAACTTGAGTTTCTTTTCTTTACCTAGATCATCGTATTAAACATAACTTCTTTAATAGCCCACAAGGCACGATGTACAAGTTCAACCGGCAAATGATAATTTTTACCATAAACTAAACGATAAGGTGTAGTGCCAATAGGTGTTTGTGTGCCGTTCAGTAGGCCCGCAAGCCATCGTTCAACTTAGTTGACCAATCCTTACGGTCCGACCTAACGGTCTTTTAAAAAATCTCTTTAATTTGCCTATTTGACACCTCCACTTGATCGCTTGATTGTCGATGGTAAGGAGTAACGATTCTATAGTCAACACCATACCGCTTTAGTAATTTGCCAAACCTAATGGGATACTCCATCACTAATGATGACCGATGTAGGATCGGTGAATCGATCAAACGAGACAATCAGAAGAGCTCTCGATCAATACGAAAGGCGGAATCAGACGTATTGATGTTGTAACAGCTTGATTTGCACCAAGAATCACTTTAAATGTCTAATATATTGATTTGACAGAGATACACAAGCTGGAGACACTTCGGCAGAGCTTCGCTACCGGAATCAGAAAGTTACAAATGAAGACCTAAGACCACCTATTTATAGGAATGCCAGTCCCTACGAACTTTCATGCTTTCTGGCCAGACCCCACGAACTTTCATGCTTTCTGGCAGTTCGTGCTTTCTGGCAGTTCGTGCTTTCTGGTCTATCTATTCTATTACATGACATGATACAAGACGAAGTCAACAGACATATGCACTAACAAACTCCCCCTTGGATGTTGACGAGTCTTCAGTGTATTGAGTCTTCAGTCTTGATCAGTCTTCACGCTCTTTCCAAAGTATCTTTCTCTGTAAGCATCCTTATCAATCTCTCTCTTCTTCAGTCTTTAGACTCCCCCTTTCGATAAGCTGGGATCGCAGTCTGGAATTCACAATCTGCAAGCTTTCACAGGTTCTAAGATCGTAACCTGGCTCAAACTCTGCTCAGGCTTAGACACTAGGATCTTGTTCTACAGCTTTCACAAGTTCAGGAACGTGTCCTGGCTCTCCGTAGCAATCAGAATCAGAAACCTGGCTCTAATCTGCATATGCTTATGTGGAAAGTCCTCAGGATTCGAAACCTAGCTCTTTCAAAGCTTTTTACCTGCATATACTCTACCCAAAAGTAAATTTCACAATTGTTTAAAATTTAACAAATTTCATTTATGATCTCTGCTTGATCACTTGTATTCGTAACACTCAAATTTGGTTTCAAATTAATGAACCATTTAATCATTTCAAAATCATTTCTCATTTCAAACAAACTCTCCCAAACCTGTTGTCCATCATGTTCATTACTTGGAATTTTGAAAATCAGCTTTCCAACATCAGTTATCGAAAATAAGATGAAATAAAATCTTTTTGAATTTTCAAAAAATTTATGCTAAAACACGTTCTTTTTGGATTTTGGGAAATAAACTATATACAGACCTCTTTTTTGTGAGTTTGTGTAAGAGGATCATATCAGTTTATGACAAATCACTAGTACCGTTGAGCTTTAAACACTTTAAGTTCTAAACGATTCACTTAGATTGTCAGTATACTGATCCACTTAAATTTTCACACAAAGTTCAATTGATTCGAGATATGAGATTAGTGTTTTAATGGACTTAACTTATTCGCGTGTCCCACCTCAGAATATACTCTCGTATCCAGACTCCTATATTCAGTCTTACAGGTGAATGTACACTAATGATATCTGTAAATGGGTAATGCGAGACCATGAGAGCTCAGGTTAGAACTTCCGTTCAATCAAAGAGATGATGGCTCGTCTTTAAGTGTGTCCCCCTTGGGGATCTTCTTTTCAACAGCACATGATTAGCATTTTTCAGTGTTTCATCATTTTTTATGCTGAGGGTGGGCTTTATGATTAAAGCAGTGCAGAGTATTATACGAGGACTAGGCTATTGCTCCCGCAAAATTAGAAGTCCTGGTATAATACCCCAGATATCATCACGCACAAAGACCTAGTATGTCAGAAATAGAAAGCCCTTCAAACAAGATTTCAGGGGTTACCCATATATCCGAGAGATGTTCCCCACGAGATAAGTAAGTATTTAATATTTAGGTTTATATCTCGAAAACAATCTACTAAGCGTGTAAAAACCTACTGGCATATCATCAGTGAGACCGTTTATCACATTTTAACTTTCCAATTCTTTAGCGTACTGTGATTGTCTACTGATGTACTATCATTTCCTCTTTTTCACAACAAAACTCATTTTGATTTTATCATGTTTTTGGATTTTTCAAATTTTCAAAATTTCTAAATTTTTTACTCCCCCTAAAATCAAAAATATGTTCCAATTTTTGATTTTCCGGGAAAATTTGAAAATAAAAGCAATAAACTGTACAAATAAAATGACAAACTGATGTGAATTGCTTCAATTCGCCATTCTCTTTGCATAAACAATCAGAACTTCCCCTGACAACAAACTATTTTCCCATTATGATTTCAAAACACTTAAGGTTGTTTTAATCAAGATGGTTTTTCCGAAAAATTAGTTTTGTTGATTTTACACATCATGGGGATTCATTCATCACTTTGTTCTTTCAACCACTTGTAAAAACACTTTTCCTTTTCTTTAACCACTTGTATGAAAGTTAAATCAAGTTTAACTTAATGACCTTGATTAACCACTTGTAGGTTCTTATCAACAATACCACTTGTAAAATGAAATATCACAGTTGTGAAATATCACTTGAGAAATTCACAAAAACATTTTTCAAGAAAGATGCCGATTCATGCTCCACGATTACCAACTTGGGAGCTCCGGCAAGTCAGGATTTCAATCAAAGAATGCTGACACCCAAGCCTGACCAGCCTTGGGTGCATCCGAGTTATTTTCACTCGGTGTGAAAGTTCTTCTCTTCGATTCATAAAACTCTTTTACCCCTTTGGCCTTACCATCGACCATTTTTCCAAAGATATGTTTTACTTTCCCATTGAAAGCCTTTTCGACATCAAATTCTTTTTTTTTCAGAATAGAATTGATTCGAAATCTCTACCTTTCCAACTTTTTGTTTAAAATTTTCAGACCGCAATGGTGGAAAGTTTGCGTCATCCATTGGCGGAACTGAATTTTCTCTTGTTAGCTCAACTTGTGGCTCCTCTGACTTTGACGAGGCAGATTCATCGCCAGAAAGTGGCTCCTTTGCTTCCAAAGAAATAAATTCATCGCCAGATTTAACATCTGTTTTCTTAACAACCCACGTTTGGTTGTTAAGATTCACTCTTCTTTTGTAAAACCTTTTAGAACATTCACCAACTTCATATGTTGAATTTTTAAACACTTTGAATTTTTCAGTTGGTGGTTCAGTTTTATCAACAACTTTTTCTTTTTGTTTGGAAGACACTTCCTGTTGTGTGTTGGTTGCCTTTGGACAGTTCCAGGCAATGTGACCAACTTCATTGCATCGTTAACAGGTTCTTGTCTCCTTTTTCTGATTAGCTTCATTCTTCTCATGTTTCTGTTTTTCTGCAAGAAATGCTTTGTTCGATTGCTTCCAGAATGAGCTATTTTTCTCTTCTTCAGAGCTTGCACCTGAAACAAATACAGTTTTTGATTTAAAATCTTTAATATTTTGATTATTTTCAACATCAAAACCCAACCCCTTCTTTTTTAAATTGCTTTTATGATTCGGTTTATTTTGATGATCTGGACCGAAACCTTTCTTCTTGTTTAAACGTTGTTGAACTCTAGAAGTATATTTAGGTTTTGAAAATCCCATTTTATTTTTTATTTCTGAAAACTTTATTTCTATCAATTTAAAAACTGTTTTAATATTTTCAATTTTCACATTTTTAATTGGAAATTCCTCATCAGAATATAATTTGTCTGAATCATTCAAAGTATATGCCACTTTGATTGGTTCATCATTCAAATTATTTTTTGATATCAGAAAATCTTTATTGTAAACCCTTTTGACCGATGATTTCGAACTGTTGACTGATGAACTCGAACTCTCAGATTCAGACTTTGACTCTGACTCCTCATGCTTATCCAACACCTGATCGACCACTTTCTTTATTAACTCAGACTCATGATCAGTGTCAGACGATGTGAATGTGACGTCAATGTTGTCTGGTAACTTATTAGTTGTTTCAGACTTTAACTTTATATTGACTGCCTTTTTGACTTGTTCTGAATTTGGTTTTCTGGGAGAATAACCTTCCCAGATCGGAGGCGGACACTTCTTATAATTTGCACTTTGTTTCTTACCAGTATCCGTATCTTCCGATTTCTTATCTTGAAAGGCTTCAAAACCTGCCACTGTCGGATAAATTCTATCAATCAAGTAATCAGAACTTGAATAACTCTGCAGCAATCGTCTGATTCTTTCATTCTCAATCTTTTCAGTCTCCAATTCCTGCTTTAACTTTGCACACTCATCAATATAGTGATTGATGGCCTTCTGCTTAGACATCATCACTGCATTCATCATTGTCAAAGCATCTTCCCTTTCTGAGTTTGTCTTTTCCAACTGGTTGACTGTTCTGTTCAACACATCATAAGATTCTTTCATGTACTTAACATCAAACAATAATTTTTCTTTCATCTTGTCTAGCTCACTAAACTTCTTATCTTTCTCTTCACAATGTTTGCATGGTTCCAAACATTTCAGACAAGGTTTTGTGACCTTTACAATCTTTTCAATAACTTTAACTTCTTCTCCTTGTTCATGCTTCTCTACCACCCGAACAACATTCTCACATTTTACCTTTTTCTTTTCTTTTGCTGCTCGTTTCTCCTTTAGCTTCTCCAATTTATCTGAAAAATAAAATTTGAAACTCTCATATGATTCTAACACGGTAACTAGTAATGCCATATGACCTTTAGCGACTTCTTCAGAGAAATTCTGACCGTTCTGAAGATGCAATGCGATGTTGCATTGTAGCACATGACCATTACCATTGTTTGAGCTTTGAGACTGATGATTTGAAGTTGAAACATTTGAATTAACACTCGGATATGAAGAAAATCCACTGTTGTTGATTGAACTTTGATTGAGTGATCCGGATGAGTTTTCTGCACTGAAAGCAGTTTGGATTTTTGGACTAGCTTCAACATTTTGAACATTTCCTTTGAAATACATCTTGATATCTTGTTGACCACTTGAATTGTTCATTCGAGCGATCTTTTGTTGTTCTAGATCTTGTCCTTCAAGTTTTTCAATGAATTGAGCGATTGACAATCTATCATACTCTCCGGTATTCTTCAAAATCATAAGATATGTACCCCACTCATTTTGAGGTAAAGCATCGGCTAATTTTTCAACCCATTCCTCACGATCCTTTTTGATATCCAACCGGGTCATTGAACGTACTAAATGACAATATCTTTCATTAAGAGTCTTTGTAGTTTCACCCTGCAAGCTTGAAAACAATTCAAATTCTTTCTTTAACAATGATTTTTTATTCTTGATCATCTCCGTACTTCCTTCGAATTTTGTGAGAAGTGCTT
Source organism: Helianthus tuberosus (assembly GCA_030545235.1). NCBI lineage: Eukaryota > Viridiplantae > Streptophyta > Magnoliopsida > Asterales > Asteraceae > Helianthus > Helianthus tuberosus. Next base: position 60,326,733 of record CM060414.1, on the reverse strand, counting down.
CCCAAATCGAACGTGCACTACCATCATGTTGAAGTAATATGAAAATGTCTTCTTTCACAGCTTGTTGTAGTAAACTGATCATCATTTTTTCTGCCTTGTACATGTCTCTCTCTTTATCCGAAAATTCAGAAATAATCTTTATAACTCCCATATCAGAACGAGGTCGAACGTACTTAGTTTCAATACACTCCCAAGACCTTAAATGGTTTGCTTGAACCCAATTCTCGAACCGTTCTTGCCAACTGTAATATTCTTCAATGCTCATCAGCTTTGGGGGTTTCTGTAACGTTCCCGTTTCATTTTCCATATTCACACTCTGAGCAACAGTAACAGGAGTACTCGGGGCAGTAGCAAAAGCGTTATAAAATTCGTTGTCCATGTTTCGGTATTGAAAGTTCAAAAAAAACTGATTGTTCAAACGGACTGGTAACTAACTCTAAGTCACTTCTTGCGACCTGATTCAAACGAACTGGATCAAATTGTAACCACGTACGAACTGGTTCAAACGACCGGAGAACTTCATGCGAGCTGAGTTGTTCAATATGTACGACCTTACTGATTTCAAACAAACTGGGTCAAATCGTGCGGTCTGGATCACCTCATGCTATCTGATCTAAAATTCCAAACGAACTGACACTTCGTACGACCTGGTTCTTCAAATCGTGCAAGCTGGGTATACTTTCAAACGACCTGAACCATTTTCACACGAACTGACTGAATTCCGAACGATCTGAACAGTTTTTCACGCGGCCTGGTCAATTTTATCAAGTTTTAGGTTGAATTAGGTTCTGATTTGTTCAAGGATTGATTAAAACTCAGTTTTACGTGTTATATCACAAACAGGTCATTTTATCCATGAAATCATTGAAATTTTGAGAAAAATGTGTAGAAAATGAGTAGAAATGAATAGAAATCAGTTGCTGATGAAGAAATCAAGCTGAAATGGTAAGAACTCTTCCTCCTGAGCTCTGATACCACTTGTAGGATCGGTGAATCGATCAAACGAGACAATCAGAAGAGCTCTCGATCAATACGAAAGGCGGAATCAGACGTATTGATGTTGTAGCAGCTTGATTTGCACTAAGAATCACTTTAAATGTCTAATATATTGATTTGACAGAGATACACAAGCTGGAGACACTTCGGCAGAGCTTCGCTACGGGAATCAGAAAGTTACAAATGAAGACCTAAGACCACCTATTTATAGGAATGCCAGTCCCTACGAACTTTCATGCTTTCTGGCCAGACCCCACGAACTTTCATGCTTTTTGGCAGTTCGTGCTTTCTGGCTGTTCGTGCTTTCTGGCAGTTCGTGCTTTCTGGTCTATCTATTCTATTACATGACACGATACAAGACGAAGTCAACATACATATGCACTAACACCCGAGGAACCCCAAACCTTACAATTATGTTGGTTTGGAAAAAATTACATACGACGGTATGGTCGTTCGTTTTGGTGGCTATTGCTTCGACCCATTTAGACATATAGTCCACGACCACCAAAATGTATAAGTTGCCAAAAGAATTTAGGAACGGGACTATGAAATCGATTCCCCAAACATCAAAGACATCCATTATGAGAATCTGTTGCATGGGCATCTCATCCCTTTTTGCAATACTTCCAAACTTTTGACATTCAACATAGTTTTTAGCAAACTCAAATACATCCTTTAACACAGTTGGCTGCTAAAAAGTCACCGCTAAAGGTTGTTGACTTTTAGTGGCGACATATTGATCTTTAGCGACGACATTTTTAGAAGTCGTCGCTAATACTGTCGCCACTGTTGCTCACATTTCTTGTAGTATATTCAGTTTTGATGCTAACTTTCGACGCACGGAGAGGAGGAGCGTCTGGCTTCTGTGTACGTGAACCAAGACAACAAAGTGGATGTGGGTAGAAGAAAAACACATAAATATGCAAGGCTAGTTCATTTTGAGATCACAACCAGATGCTGGGTTCAGAAATTGCAATAGAATAGAAAAAGTCCGCCATTTTTGTTTTAGAAAAATATTGAACTTCTTTGACTTGGTTAGTAGTTGTTTTGAACATGAATCTTAGTTAATTGTTGTAATGAAGAAATAATTTGTCTTTGTTGAATTTATTGATTGAGTTCTTCTGATTGTTTTGTATTGAAGATATAATTTGTCTTTGTTGAATTTATTGACAATTATAAGTTTGTGGTTATTAACAGTCAATTACTATTAATTGTTTTACGAGTCTTTATATTGTTCAAATTCATTTTCACAAAGACAACATCCTAGTACGTGTTCCAATTCAGTTACGGATCGTTAGGTCAACGTGGCTGGATTTCTTTGGCTTGTGATTATCCTTCGTTACAATTGTTTATCAAATTATGTCTATTTACTTCCATTTGGCAACCCACCTAAGTTATTCGTGTTTTGCACTGACCTGAAACTCGGTGTGATCATATTTCTTATAATTGTTTACAAATCAGTTAGTTTTAATTTTACTTATTGTCAATCAATCAAATCAATTTAGAAATCAGTTTTAAGTTTAAGTTTAGTATATATAATGAAACAACTCTTGTAACACTGATCACATGCTCCTCGTAGATACACTACCTGACTTACCCTAGCTACCTATTTAGATTTTTGCATGACCCCAATGACAGGTCATCATTAATCAAACACACAATCGCCCAGCATATTAACTCGTGTAGGATTAGAAATGTGGGTGTATGAATAGCAGGCTTCTTAACTTATAACTTATTTTGCATTTTAACCATCAGGTTATAAAAGATAAAGAAAACAATTAGCCCAAACATTGCTCATGTATTCTCATCCCCAAAATTTAGAATCAGTACAATACACAAAGCAACATAACGACTAAACAACATACTTATTTAATAGTTAAACAATTTCATATACCATGAAATCATTTATTTATTTAGAACCATCGGCAACCACTAAAAACGAGCAGTTGGAACAAGCATTAAAGGATCTTTTTTACGGACAACTAGTCCAACCAACTCAGCCATGTCGAGTTCTTCACCTCTCACGCCATTCGGCAATGCAAATTCATACTTGTACACTAAGTTGGCCAACACAAGTTCGTTAATCGAAACAGCAAACTGAATACCAGGACACCCTCTTCGTCCAGAACCAAATGGTAACAGTTCATAATGAAACCCTTTAAAATCAACACAACTGTTCAAGAACCTCTCTGGTTTAAACATGTCAGCATCTTCCCATATCGAAGGATCTCGTGCGATTGCCCAACAGTTTATCATCACTTGGGTACCTTTTTTGAGATCATACCCGAATACGCTCACATCATCCATTGATTCATGTGGAACGAGTAATGGTAGTGGGGTGTGTAATCGCAAAGTCTCTTTTAGGACAGCTTTCAAGTAAGGCATGTTGTCTATATCATCTTCAGTGATCATAGATCTTCCTTTGGCTACATCTGTCAATTCTTGCTGCAACCTTTTCATGGCGGGTGGGTTTTTTATTAGCTCGCTCAGTGCCCATTCGATGCTTGAAGATGTTGTATCGGTTCCACCAGAAAACACATCCTTCAAGATAACAAAACAAACAAATGTTTAGTATTTTACAATCCATAATTCGTATGTTTTATATGTTTTACTTTCCTATAAATGTTATGTATAAATGTATAGATTATATACACAAAAAGTATCAAGCTTATTCACTTTTAGTTTTTTTTATATAATGTACAATCCTACATGATAAACTGATAATATTTAAATAAACACATATGCATTAACTAAAATCCAGATGTATTTGCTTAAAAACAATGCTTTCTATTTATTAAGTTTTAAAGAGAAAGTAATAGAAAATTTGGCAATTGCCACCCGAAAAATGTTACAAAATTATCAACTAATTTGCGTCTCAAGGCACATCAGCGAGGGATACACATCTCCTCACAAATGGTCGAAAAATAGAATAAGAAAATAATATAACTAAGACTTAAATGCTGTTTCAAAACCGTCACAAAACATTAATTACTAAGAGTTAAAGTTTAATCTTTGATTCCAAAGGAGTCGCAATAATGAAAAATAATATATATTATATTACAATTAAATTTAATGTCCTGTCACAAAATAAAAAAATTAATTATAATTTTAATTTAAACTCGAGTCACAAATCGGTCAAAACAAATAAAGGATATTAAATTAAAAATAAAAGTTTCAATTGCAAACAAAAAGCAAAAATGTGTAAAAGAATTTAAAGTAAAACTAGAGAGAGAAATCGAGAGATTACAGATATGATGGCTTTAATGGTATCTCTCCCAAATGTAAAACCAGTGGTTGCACTGTCTTTTTGAACATCGAGTAAGATATCAACAAGATCATGCTCTTGATTATCTCCAGCACCCACCATTTTCCTCTTAACAACATGCTCTTCAATAATGGCATCATAAAAATCATTAAGCTCTTTAGCAAGTTTCTTGGTTTGCCTGTTTAAACCACGCAACGAATCCACCCATGATAGCCATGGGATATAAGTCCCTACACTTACAGCACCAAGGAGGGTCTGAAACTTCACAAGCATGTCCTTGAACTTAAAACCATCATTATAAGTCCTTCCTAAGGCCACCTCACAAATCACATTGTTAGTAAGCTTAACAAGCATATTGGTCACATTAACTACCGAACCACCACTTTGCCCAATCAAGTCGATGAGACGAGATGTTTCTCGTTCTCGTACTTGCCGAAATGATTGGACTTGTTTTTTACTTAGAAGGTGGATGATAGAAATGCTCTTGATCTGCCTCCAATACTCTCCATAGGGGGCAAATCCTATGTCCTTAGAGCCATAGTTAAGTTGGTCTGGGATTGCTAATTTGGGCCGATTTGAGAAAACTAAATCATGGGTTTTCAAGATTTCTTGAGCGGCTTTTGCCGATGTGACTACAAGCATTTGTACACTCCCTAGGTGAAGCATCATAACTGGTCCGTATTTTTCAGCTAAGGTTCGCAAAGAGAGATGGGGAATGGAGCCTAGTTGGTGAAGGTTTCCGATGATCGGAAGCTTTGGTGGTGATGGTGGTAGGTTTTTTGGGGTTTTAACAGCCGATGAAAGTAGCCATTTGAACGGAAGCAAGAGAAGCAACAGAAGGGGAAATGAGATGAGAGGGGACATTAGGAGCTCAAAGGAGAGTAACATTGTTGTTGTTGTTGTGGTTAGCAGAAAAGATCACTTGTTTTCTATTGTGGTTAAGGGTATATATAGACTTCAACAATTTATTTTAATGACTAAATATTAATATTTCACTATTATTATATAAATTTCTAGCTAGTTATTTTAATATATTTAAAATAATATACATGCTCATGCTTTCCTTGTTTATATACATGTTCATGCTTTCCTTGTTAATGTTCATGCTTTCCTTGGTTATATACATGTTCATGCTTTCCTTGGTTAAAAAATAATGCAATCAATACAACACAATGTAATACGATACAATCCAATACAATAGAATACAGTACAATACAATACAACATGAGGCGATACGATACGATATGATAAGATACGATATATTATGATATGCTATGATTTAATACCATACAGAATGATGTGATACGATATGATATTTTAATAACTCTAAGTATTAATATAGTACTATTTTACTGTTTTTATATTAATTTCTAGTTAGTTATAAATGGATGCTTGAAAGTTGTTTTATTGATTTAATTTATATACATTTTCATGTTTTTCTGGGTTAAAGAAAAATTGTAACCATAATGATACAATTCAATGTAATACAATGTAATGTAAGATGTTAGCAATACAATATGATGTAATACGATATGATGTAATATGATATGATGTAATACGATATGATGTAATACGATATGATGTAATACGATATGATATGATACGATATGATATGATACGATATGATATGATACGATACGATATGATATGATATGATATGATATGATATGATATGATATGATATGATATGATATGATGTGATATGATATGAGTCGAGAGGATTTGATAGGCTGCAATATGATAAAACTCAATGTGACACAGTTCCATACATTATGATACTATACGATTCTATATGATACAATACTATACAAAATACGATGCGATATGATATGATATGATTACATATAATACAATACAATACAATACAATATGGCATGATACTATAAGATACGATGCGATAGGATATGATGATGCAATGGAAAACAATACAATCACTTGTACAAAAAAACCTTAAATTACAACAATCAAAATTTTTAACTAACGTGGTTTCATACAAAACCGATATATAAAAAACAAAATAACACTATTATAAATAATATTTTCATAGGATGTTTGTTAGAAGTCAATTTATTGAAAAAACTTAAAACATGTTGGGTTATATAAAATCTGCTCATGATGAAAACCAAAATCCAAAGGATCCATCATCCTTGCTTGAATAAGTTAAAATACAGTCTACAAAGTCCAGCAGTTTCTCTCCCCTTGAAAGCTTCACAAAATAGCTGCCCCAACTACTGCTACATCAAACCATTGCCCTAAAAGTATCAAGTTCAGAAGAACAAGTGCTGATGGTCAAAGTGTTGGTCAACAAGTCAACTGTTAAGGTTAACCAAAGTTAAAGAGTGAAGACTAGAAGACCAAGTCAACAAGTGAAAGACAAAAGTTTAGGATTTTCGGAAGTGCTGGTTTCCAACCAGTAGTTCTGTGAAATCTAGTTGTTCTCCCTAAACTTACAAAAGAGCACCAATTCAATGTAACAGTGTAACAATCTAGAAATTTCACAACTGCTTGCAGTTACATCATTTAATGAGGCTATTGAAGGTCGCTTTCAAGATGACGTCCTCAACAATTCACACCTCCTATATATATTTTGTTTTTTCTTTGTAATGGTTAACACTAAGATCCTAGAGCATAAAAACTTAGTGAAAGTGTGTTCACCTAGTGAGGGGGAGTACTTAATGTAACTTGTGATTATATTACATCATTGAATTCAGTATATGAATCATTTGCAATCATTCCCTATTTCATCTGTGATAGTTTGATGTGTTTAGTTATTACTGTTTGATTGAATTATTGATTTGATTAACTATTTTACAAGAAAAACACACACTACACACACACTAAGATTGATAACTGTTTGAGTCATCAAAATATTGAATTATTGATTTGATTAACTGTTTAATTGAATCAGAGCAAGGTTAATTGAATTGACTTCATCGTTGATTCAGATGATAATCTAGCTCAAACTGATAACCAATGAGTTCAACTAGTCATTTTTGAAACTCTGCTCTTTGAATTAAAATTCAATAGAACTCAGAGAGATGTCAATCACTCATGATCCTCACAATACCAGATTGGCAAACAAGCCTCTAATTCTCGTTCATCATGAATTTAAAATATAGCAACGAAGGATGGGTCACCACCTGTCATAGCAGAACATTGGTTGCATCGGTGGTGTATAGACCTCATGTTCCCTCTGTTCCGAGTACTGAACAACCTAATGTTAATATTCCTAAGAAGCCCACATACTACTCTAAGCAGGATTTCTAAAAGTTGGAGCTCGATGCTAAGGCATTCAAGATACTGGCTATGGCCTTACCTAATGAAATCTATGCTGGGTTGCTCCATTGTTAGAATGCTAAAGAGTTGTGGGATGCAGTGAACAGACAATTTGTGAGTACAGATGACATTCAAGAGAACAACAAAGAAATTTTAAATCAACAATATGAAACGTTATCTCATATCAAGGGGGAATCTCTGACTCAACAGTTTGAAAGGTTTAACTGTCTTATCATCTAGCTTAGGCTTGCAGAAAAAGTTTTTACAAAGTTTGCTCTAAGTGACAAGTTCATGAGTTCTCTTCTTGATAAATGGGATGCAACTACTTATGTGTTGAGAAACTTTATTGGTTTTAAAGAGATGACTTTGACACAACTTCATGGTAAACTCTTCATTTATAAGAGAAAGACTGACAAAAAACAAAAGCTGATGTCATCAGGCAAAACTACTAATGATTACAAATTTGGCAACATAACCCTGATGAGTCATGATGAGTCATCATCATCTTACAGACTAAATGAACAGAGTTATGATCCCTTTGTTGATATAAGTACTGGTTTTAGTTCTCAAAATGACACATCACATGTGGGAAATCAGAATTATACTTTGAGGATGTATGATCATAAACCAGTAGACCCTTTTGACCAGGAAGAGTTTGACCTCCTTGACCAGCTCGTTTTATTGAGTATCAATTCTAATCAATCTTATAACAAAACTAGTTGGAAATTTCCTGGTGTAGAGGGTAGGGGTAAATTTGAGAAGGATAAATCCAGGGTTGAATGTTATAGATGTCATAGGTTAGGTCACTTTCCAAGAGAGTGTAGGGATGTTGCACAAACCTCTTTACCAATTGAAAGTTATCCTAATCAAAGTATTTCCCAAAATACCCCGGGTCACAACACACAATCTGCATCACATTTTGCACATTCACCCACTCAAAATTCATATCCTCATGTGAATATTCATTCTCAATATCACATACCACATGTTAACATCACAAGCACAAGTTGAAACACCCTCACAAGCACAAACTTAATCCCATGCTCAATTACTAGTAGTTTCTCAAACTATTGGTTCCACTGCACATGAAACTACTCAACAAAGTTTTTTCACTCAAAGCTTTATAGATTGAAGTAGTTTGCATGAGAATTTGAATGATGAACACTTTAGCATGCTTGTACTCAATCATAATCACCAAAATCTTGCACTAGTTTTTTTTGGAAGCATTAAGTGACACATTAGATTGTAGCATTAATGAAACTACTGGTTTGTGCATTATTCCACTTGCTACATCAACAACTGCTAGACCATCTCAGCATGTTGATATATCCCCATAAAACTATCAGAACTTTGAACTTTGGCCTGAAAAGTGCATACAAGCATTTGGGAATATCAAAGTAGTGAATATCAAGCTACTCGATAAATCTGAAAACTATGAGAAACTATTGGAATCAAGTGATATCTGATTTAAAACATCAGGTCTCAAACCATTCAGCACAACCAGAATCACCTCTTTCAAAATACCAATCATGTTAAAAACAACTTGAATTAACCGAAGTGAATTGTCACATGTGGGTTGAGTCATGCAAAGGATTTGGTCTAGGGTATAATCACACACAAGGACCAAGTGATTACACTCCAAAAATACAAGTCTATGACATTAAATCCAATCCCTCAATTGGAAAGGAGCCTGTAAACACTAAGTGTGGTTCTTCTCACAAATTCACTGATCACCACAACACCAAATGGTGTGATGAAACATGTGTTGACTTGAATTTCAAACTATTGACTTTTGTGACCACTGATGGGACAATGGCACCAATTGCTAACCCTCCAGTGTCCAAAATTGTTCGCCCTAACCAAAACATGAAAACCAAATCAAAATCAAGTTCAAAAAGCGGCAAAGGCACAAAAGGCAGATTATTCTGCACTATTTGTGAGTAAACCAATCATAATACTAAAGATTGCTACATGGTCTTGGCTTATGAAAAAGCAAGATTTCAAATCTAGAATTTTTTTATGAAAAACCAGTATTATACCCATGTTGTGATTCCAGCTATTGTGAATCCACCGGTTCTTTTGAGGTTTTCGATACTATTGAAACTCCTGTTATATTTGCTACGAATCACAAAAAAATTCACTAGACCAGTACAAGTTACTGATGCACCTCCTGCAAATATCATGCCCAAATAGAAGAATTCCCATTTTACCCCTAATCAGTACAAGCAAAGGAACTCTGATCAAAGTGCTGACATAAAAGCACCGGCAGAGAACCAAAAGGAGCTGATTAGGGTGGTAAAAAAGTTGGCAATGGGTCAAAATAGTGGTCAAAGTGACCAATCAAGCCGTGATGAAACCAGACATGCATGGGTTCTAAAATCTCTTTATTGAAGTGTTTTGCAATCATAAAAAACAAACAAACAATCAAAGTACTAGTTTTCTTTACTTTTGTACATATTGCACAAAACTATTGGCTTGAACCAACAATTTGCCAAAATCCAACAGATTCTTTTTGTCCGTTATCCATTCCCTATAAATAAGCTTCCAGATCAATCCAAGATTCTTTTAATCGCCTTCGATCAATCTTGTGATCAACTGCAAACCCTAAGTTCAATTTCACTCTCCATCATCAAATTTCAATCATCTTAATCATCGCAAATCCCCCCTTCCGCACCCACTCACAACTTTCTTCCTTATTTAACTTAGGAGAAGGGTCATTGATGCGTGTCGAGTGTGTTATAATTTTATTAATATTTTAAGCCCTTTTTAACACTTTAGTCAAGTTTTAAATTTATAAAACACGATATTTTACTAACACTAAACACACATATGGGCAAGTGCACTCATCGTGAGCATAGTATAGCGTTGGTAAGATACCGAGGTCGTCCAAGGACACAAGAGCTTTTAATACCGGTTTAACCTCAACGTCTAATCAAATCAAAAATTTAGAAAAGGTTTTAAATATGAAAATTAAAAACTAAAAATGCTGAAAAATAAAAATAAAAATAAAATAGATAGACAAGATGAATCACTTGGATCCGACTCGTCTTTAGTGTAACCTTTGATGATTTCCGCACTTTTGCACTTTTTAAGAGATTATCTTAGTTATAGTAGTAGGCCCCTCTTTTGAAAGTGACGTTACCCTCAACCGAGTAGTTTGAGTCAGCAAGGATACAATCCTAAAGGGTCGGAATATTGGAAGATAATCAACTCGGCATGGAACTTACTTCTACCATATGCTTGCCAAGCAATCAATCCTCCTCCTTTTTGACTATAAACCTTTGTAAATATCAAGAGGACTTGGGGAAGGGTTAGGCTCGGGTTAACGGTAGGTGGTTTTGGGTTAGTGGTTAGTAAAAGAGGCTAAAAGCGTAAAAAGCGTCAGTCGTCGTAAAACTTTTTTTTTTGTGACTTTTATTCAAACGAAACATTTTCAAACAAAGTTTCTTTGAGAACTTTGTTTGTTTATTGCTAGGCTTCATTTTTTTTTGATAAGCAATGTCACATGAAAACCGAGCTTTTTACTAAAATAAAGGGATTAAAAATAAAAAGGGTTTTGGTGGGTAAAGGGTGTTTGTTTTGTGGGTTTAGAAATAAAAAGGTTTAGGCTCAAAGGGGTTAACTAGGGGGATTTTGGGTAGGTGATAAAAAATGGTTAGTCCTAATGCCTCCATCATTTACTTACTTGGGTTTAAGTTGGTAAGGACCGGGAATGTATCGTCATCGCAAGTTCTAGAGTCGTAAGAAACCAAGCGGCTATTCACACAAGAAATGAAAAATTAGCATTTAATTTCAAGATGTATGCTTTTATGCTTAATAAAGGCTCAAAACTCACTTTTTGTGGGAATGTGTTTATAATGTGATCAAGTACATATAATCAAATTTTAACTAGATTTGTTATGCCGTTTCATAATTTTCTTATGTTGGTTGTTTTTATCACGACGCTATCGGTTGTAAATTTGTAAAAATATAACCTTTTTAGAACTTATTATTCCCAAATTAAACCAAGACAAGTAAAAAAAATGAAAAGTTTTTGAAAAAATTTGGGGTGATTAGCGGTTTCAATAGAGGTTTGTGTAAGGCTTGTTATTAGGACTTGCAAAATTCAAGGTTTTAGCATCCCCCCACACATAAGTTACTGGGCGTCTAGACACTGGCCAGTGTTGGTCCGGGCACGCCCTCGTATTCAGAATGCCAGTATCATAATTTACAGAAGGCTGGGCACGGGGGCGTGTCCAGTGAACATGGCCCCGTGTCCAGTTACCTGAACTGGGCGTTTTCTGCAGAACCTTGGGCACGGGGCGTGTTGGGCTGAGCACGGCCCCATGCTGAACTTGCTGTAATGAATAAAAATTGTCGGGAGGCTCTGTTTTTGGGCATGGGGTGTGGGTTCAAGTTTCCCTTAGTAACCTCCACCATTCCGAGTGTGTTTTATTCATTACAAGATCATCCAAACACCATTTAATACTTAGAAACCATCATTCATTAAAGTGTGAATTACATAAGATCCTAGAAACTTAAAAATAAAGCTAGAAATGCAAAACTAAAAGTTCCTAAGATAGATAGGTCAAGTAATGCAGAAAATCATTCCAAGGAGTTCTACCATTAATGTAGGAATATCAAAAACCCGGAAATAGCTTCCCGGTATTTAAAGGAGTTGTAGATTTCGTAACCGAGGGTTGCCCCTTAGATGTCGTTGAGCCATTCCTCTATCTCCCTTGGGAGGAAAAAGGCGGGCTCATTTTCCACAATGTCTTACGGAGGAGGTGCGACGGAAACCAGGACCCCATGTAATATGTCTTGAGGGGGTTCCGGGTGCATGACATACCATTCAGCCGGAATGATGACTTCCGGCAGTACATTCCATTCCCTTTGTGTAATGATTGGCACCAAAGGAGGAGAAGTGAGAATATTCAACCTTTGGTGTAAAAGGTTGACTTCTCGAAGACATCCCTCTAGTCCCACTGTCAAATGGTTTATACGGTCGACCAAGGCTTCCTCTACTCCTGTCATTTCATCGATGGCCTCTCTCAAGGCATACATGTAGTTGACGAGAGAGTCTTCTACTAATGACCTTCTTCCTCGTCGGTCGTTCCTGGAGTGTGATGAAGATGTTCCGCTATTTCTGCTTGACATTCTAAGAAAACAAACCGAAAGAAATTTCAAATTAATGAAACAGTACCTCGGACACGGCCCGTGCTCGCTGAGCACGGCCCCGTGGCCACCTCTCTGCAGGCTTTTGAAACAAGGAATCTTGGAGCTTTAAATAATTTTTCTGACTTTTGATGCATTTTTAAGCAGAAATAACTTAAAACAATGTTGTAAAACTTATTTTTGACAACATTCCTTGAATAAATACCTAACAAATATAACAATAAAGCTTGAAAACATGGAGATATAAAATTTTAATGGAGGTTTTGAGGAGAAAATGAAGAAGAAGGCAATGGAAAAAAGTAGAAAAGACAAGATGGTTGTTGAGAACCTTCTTTAGAATATACCTTGTATGGTATATGTGAAGATCCCACCAGATCATTGTCTTTGGAATGGGCCCAAGAGTGCAGGAATCTTGCTGCATTTATAGAAAACGACAGCACAGTGGACACGGCCCCGTGTCGGCTGAACACGACCCTGTGTGCAGACAGAATTCTGACACTTTTTTGTCCGTATTCTGACCAAAAGTCAGACTGGAATCTTTGGGTGGACACGGGGGTGTGCTGACTTGGACACGGCCTCGTGGCTAGAAGTTTTTATGAAGTTTTGTCTAATTTTAAGGAGTTTATCCGGATCGGGTGGTTCCTTACTGGACGGAACAACACCGAAGTGCCTGAGATACCTAAGTTGCCCTAGTTTTAGACAAGAACGCAAGAGGTTATCGGAAAGGGTGATTCCTAAGCTAAATACCGGTGGGCAAAACCAACCTTTATTTCCCTTATCCGGGCTCTCGTTAAAGAAGGTATATGTCGAATGGCTCAGGTCTACGTATGCATCGGCGGACACCACGTACCATAAGAGCAGCGAAAGTAAAAAAGATCCGTATCACTCATATTTGCGTCAGAAATTACCAACCGTCGGGATCTTACGGTTCTGTTTTCAGTATCTGAAACTTGGGCACGGGGGTGTGTTTAGGGAGCACGGCCCCGTGTTCAGCTACTGTCTGACTTAAAACAGGATTGCCAGTACCAAAGATTGGGCACGGGGTGTGTTCAGCGGGCACGGCCCCGTGCTGAGCTCTGCAGAAGCTGGAAAATTAAGAAAAATCCTAAAAAACAGAAAAATAAGAAGAACGATTAGGCCGTTGATTCCTAACTTTCTTAAAATCCTCGTGTCCCCGGCAGCGGCGCCAAAAACTTGATGCGTGTCGAGTGTGTTATATTTTTATTAATATTTTAAGCTCTTTTTAACACTTTAGTTAAGTTTTAAACACGATATTCTACTAACACTAAACACACATATGGGCAAGTGCACCCATCGTGAGCGTAGTATAGCGTTGGTAAGATACCGAGGTTGTCCAAGGACACAAGAGCTTTTAATACCGGTTTATCCTCAACGTCTAATCAAATCAAAAATTTAGAAAAGGTTTTAAATATGAAAATTAAAAACTAAAAATGCTGAAAAATGAAAATAAAAATAAAATAGATTTACAAGATGAATCACTTGGATCCGACTTGCCTTTAGTGTAACCTTTGATGATTTCCGCACTTTTGCACTTTTTAAGATATTATCTTAGTTATAGTAGTAGGCCCCTCTTTTGAAGGTGACGTTACCCTCAACACAGTAGTTTGATTCAGCAAGGATACAATCCTAAAGGGTCGGAATATTGAAAGATAATTAATTAAGTTATTAATGCGTAAAGTGGTAGGTCCTCTTTTGAAGGTGACGTTACCCTCGGCTAAGTGGTTTGAGTCAGCAGGGATACAATACCAAGTAGCCGGGTTAATGTATTAATAGTAGTTTACATATGAGGGGATCAAGCCATTCGCACCCCCGCCATCCAATACCAGTGGGTATTGAAGGAGGTCCTAGTAAGCTTGACCCAGGTCCTTGCAGGATCTATACACTGAACAAGGCAAGAACCTTACTAAACCATTCCCTTAACCCCTGGCCAGATAGCCAACATATTTCTATATAGACCGTAGAGATATGAATGGTGAAAATCCTTTATTTTATATAGACAGTAAAATAATGCCAAGATACCACGGACAAATGATAAGGAAGTTTCACCTTTAACATAAGAAACTAGTTATTAAAGTCATTAATACAAAACTAAATAAAAAGTGCGAAAAGATTAAAAATCAAAAGTATTACACTAAATGCTTGTCTTTACCAAGTGATGTAAGAGACTTAGGTAAACATGGCCTTTGATTGTCAAGAACTCTTACTATCAATCTTGGATCCTGAGACTACTACACACACTCTAAGATGGATGATGGTGGTGGGTGTGGGTTGTAGTGGTGGTGGAGTGTGGGAGACGTGGGAGAGAGGTGGTTTGCCAAGGGATTCCTTTGAAGTGAGCCAAGCACCCATATTTATAGCCTGCACAGAAGCCCAGACACGGCCCCGTGTCCATCCCTTTTCTCTTTCTTCATTAATTGCAATTGTCTGCATTAGCTCCACACGCCCCCGTGTTCGCTAGGCACGGCCCCGTGTGCATAAGCGTATCTGTACTATCAAGATTTGCTTGGATTCTGCGAATCTTAGCGTTGACCACGGCCCGTGTTGAGCTGGGTATGCCCCCGTGTCGGGAATAGAAGCTTCTATAGCTTTGTCCTTTCTATAGACTTCTGGCCACGACCCCATGTCCGCTGGGCACGAGGCCATGGTCAGCCTTCTTTTCTCTTGTTTTTGCTTGGGAAGGTGCTGTCGAGGGGTCGGGCATGCCACGTTTATTCCTTTTCTTGTATTTATGTTAGATTTGGCTGCATATTTGTTCCTTTTGTTCAATTAAGCTCATGTGGTCCTAAAAATACAAAAGGAAGACAAAAACACACTTTTTCCAACATTAGTACTAAAAAGTGTCAGTTTTATGCCTCAATTGACGTATTTTATATGTTGCATTTTGCATACATCAGTCATCCTCAATACCACCACATGATCGACCTCATTGAAAAGTTACATTTCCATCATGCACTAATAGTGAACCCCACCATTTACAAGACCACTTTGCATGATTTTTGGAATACAACAAAGCTAACTCAAAATGAAAAAGGTAAAGTATTGTCCCTCACTGCAAAGATTGGTAATATTACCATAACTATCACCCTCAAGATCCTATCACACCGACTTCAACTTAAGGATGCTAAAGGGGTTGATAAATTTTCAAAATCTGAGATGGACTTCGAGCTTATTGAACAAGGATATTATGGAAACTCCAAATATGCAACCTATGAGAAGAAATCATGTAGCCCTGCTCTTAAGTTTCTTTTTCCTGCAATTGGAGAACATGAAGCAATGGAGGTAGAAAAAGGATAATCAAGGAGAATCTAAGGATCCTCAATTGGATTCAGGATCATGGATCCTTCCGATCAAGAAATTCATTCAAAATGGGGAGATCCCTATGAGAGAAAATCCTAAAGCCTTCAGCGCCAAGGTGTCCCAATTTATTATATTTGTTAGTGCATATTATGTATGTCCTCCACCGTGCGAATAGGCTAGATAGAGCGTGTGTTGAATATTGTATAGTTGAGATACAAACACATGACTTTGTAGAAGAGGAGAGAGGTTCGTACGGATGTAACTACATACGTACGGATGTAACTTTATAAGGATGTAACACTTTCGTATGGATGTAACTACATTCGTGCGAATGTAACTACATCCGCACGGACAAGCACATCCACACAGAAGTACTCGTCCGTCCCAATGTCACATGTATATATAGTGTCGTGTGATCGTTAATTATGAAGTTTGGAGATCTTAGAGGGGAAATGCTAGAGAAATTTTGTTTCTCCAGCTTGTAAACGATGTAAACACTTTCGGTATGAATAGAATCATTTTGCTTCTACTCCATTCTTAATAATATTCTTCCGAATTAGCTTTATCCCGTTCAATAGGTATCAGAGCATCATTCAAGGGGGAGACTGCGGTGTTCACTTGAAGATGTTGATCAAGAGTGCATATCAGGACTGTGACAACAGCCAAGGGGGAGACTGTTGATCCATATGTCTGTCGCCTACATCTTGATGTAATAGGGCTAGAAGTGTCAAATATAAGTTTGTTATGTAAAACTAGCTCATCCGTACGAATGTAGCACATTCGCACGTATATAGCTCATCCGCACAGAATAGCAGTTAGTCCGCACGAAGGTGGTGTGTTGTTTAGTCCGTGCAAAGATAGATCTTGGTCTGTACGAACGTAAGTCTTAGTTCACACGGATGTAAAACGTCTATAAATAGACGTGCAGACTGAGTGTTTGGTAAGCGCGTGTGACGAATTGTGAGGCGAAGCCCTATCAAATTTGTACCAGGACTGTGAATTAATAGAAAACATAGAAAACTGTGAAATCTTGTGTTTCTACCAATTTCTGATGGATTCCGCACATCAAACTTAGGTTTAGATATCACGGTGAACGTAATCGAACAATCCAAAACCAGGACCTACAATATTACATGATACTTTATATAGAAAATCTCTTGCAGGTCCCTATCTAGGATGTATTGAGGATCCTGAAATCTAAGAAGCATTAAAAGATTTCCACAAAGGAGATTGTGGAAACTATACATCGGGCAGAGCATTGTTCTCTAGAATACTTAGGACAAGTTACTTATGGCCTATAGTGAAGTAGGATAATATCGACTACTCGAGGAAATGTGATGCTTGTCAAAGGCACAACAACATTCTACACCATCCAGCAGAGCCTCTATATCCTATTATCTCTCATTGGCCATTTATGAAATGGGGAATGAATATAGTTGGCAAGTTACCAAAGGAACCTAGTGGAAAGGTCTTCATGCATGCTATGACTGATTACTTCTCCAAGTGGATCGAGGCAGAAGTGTTCGTTCAAGTCAGGGAGAAGGAAGTGATATTCTTCATTAAAATAAATATTATTACTCGATTTCGTATTCCCTCCGAAATTGTATGTGATAATGGTTCCCAATTTATTGGGAAAAGAACAACTAACTTTTGTGACGGTTGGGGAATAAGAATGATCACTTCTACACCAGTTCATCCACAAGCTAATAAACTAATGGTCAAGAGGAATCAAGGAATAAGATTTTCATCAATAATTTGAAGAAGAAGCTAGGATCTAAGAAAGCGAAATGGGCTTAAGAATTACCATTGTTTCTTTGGGCTGATAGAACGACTCCGAAGAATGCCATAGGCTAGACACCATTTTCATTAGTCTTTGGAGCTGAAGATGTAATTCCTATGCAAATGGTGGTTCCTATAGCTAGAACAAGCATCCGTTATCATCAATTAAACAGTGAAAACATGATCCAGGACTTGGACACCATTGACAAACTTAGAGACTTACCAAGGATAAGAATGGCTACCTACCAATAAAGGTTGGTTGGGGGCATACAACAAGAATGTCAGACTCAGAAGGTTTCAAGTAGGAGATTTGGTCTTAAGGAAAGCATTCCAAAATACTAGTAACCTTGCTGATGGCAAGCTAGCACCTAAATGGGAAGGTCCATCGGAAGCTGGAAAAGGGGCATATCGTTTGTTAACTATGGAAGGTGATCTACTATCAAGAGCTTGGAATGCCATCCACCTTAAAAATTATTTTATGTAGTAAAGATCAAGGATCCTTAGAGGATCATGGATCAGAATATCGGTAACATTTAATTTTATTGTTTGTTCCATCTCACACTTTGCTTATTTACTGTCAAATAAGGATATTAATATGTTTAACATTTACTTTTACCATGTATATGAAAACCATTAGACTTGTCTCTTGATTCCATGTATCTCGACCCATGACCACTCCAGCTTCCCAGACAGCAAGTTCCACGTTCCACATATCTATAACCAGCGAGCATGCACACAAGTGTATCAGACAACGCTGGCGAGTTCACAGTTTTTATGAAAACGTTTGGTTACTAAGTGTTTAATCCAGTTTAATAACAATTCCGAAAGTAACGTTGATAATAACTCGAGTACCGTACAAGATGGCTCCAGATTATTTTTTCCCTTCCCCAATGCCCCTATCTAAGCATTGGTCATGACTGGGTCATTAGTTCACACCCATCCTCTCAGGTACGGGGTGAGGGTGCCAAACCTAAATAGCGCTATCAACTAATACCCCGTTACATCTCAGGTAACAAACAAGATGGAACTTAATGGTGAAAGGAATTGAGTGTATTATCCAACATTCCAGTTTTTACCCAAATGACTTATTCCTCTCAGGAATACCCAACTGATTTACCCAAAGACTTATTCCTCTCAGGAATACCCAACTGATTGTCCCACCCACCGGGACGCATGCTCAAGAGAAGTGAACTCACCTTAGATTTGCTCGGTATGTTACGTTACATTACCCGTTCCAAGTTGGTCAACCAAACCCTACCGTGGTTACCAAAGATGATCAGTTTCGTAAACACATACCCAAATCACGTATTCAACAAGTCACATAACAAATGTATGGGTTTCGTATGCAAAACATTCAATTAACAGTACATGTATTTTCACAGATTGCATTTGCTGTTAAGATCACAGTATATCACATAACAAGTATTCAGTTCTCCAACCAGTCTACATCCCATGTGCATGTCACGTAATAACATTCAATAGGCAAATTGGTTACCCACACAAGTTAAGTCAAGGCCTTCATTTCTAGTTGACATTATTATCATGCAATGAATACAATCTTACAAACACAAGTGTCCAACATCATACACATCATAACTGTTCACTATTCTGACCATCTATCTCCACGGCGAAGAACCCTTATGGCGAAGGTTCATTCTTCGCCGAGAATGGATGTGAGGAAGATTCCCATAGTTCGTCAAACCCCAGTCGACGAAGGACCTATCCTTCGTCGGAGTTGTGTACGGCGAAGAACCATGAAGGTTCGTAAAAAATCAGTCGACGAACAATCAATTCTTCGTCGGCCCAGGTTCTTCGTTGGGGGTCCTTCGTCGTCCCTCAACAGATCATCATGACTTCCTTCTTTGATTCCCCATTAATTTCGATCGATCAGTTACCAAGTTTTATCAGTTTTCTTTCGTAATTATTACAGACAATAATCTTCATCAAAACAACATTCCTTTTGGATCGAACCATATGATAATGTTCAGAATAGAATTATAGTTCATCAAATAACAATATACCATTAATATTAAATTTGATCATAGACATCATCACCAAGTTTGACAATTCAATCACATAAGAACTATTCCCCACACGGTTAACATGCAGAATTCCTATTAGTATTCTTACTAACATCATTCTTATTATGTGCCTTAATAGTACTAATCAATCAGTTAATTATCACATCAGGTTCATCAACACTATCACGCACCCCTAATCGTACTCATAATTGACGGGTGGTCCACGGGACAACCTTTAAGTGTGTTAAAAGATAAGTTAATCCCCCATTTTATCAAGTAATTGTCTTGAATTAGATGACTACGTTTGCTTGTGTTTCAGGTACATTTGGGGCTTAAAAGTGTGGAAATTAAGCTTCGAACAGGCACGACTCGATTGGAGAGTTGAAAGATGGAGAATAAATGAAAAAAATCAATTATTGGAGTTGAATAATTAAGAGGATAGCATTATAGAGGACGGACTTACGAGAACGTAGGCGAAAACGGTGAAGAAAACGGAGTTGAAACGAAAAAGTTATGAAGAAAACAAAATTGTGTGCTGAAGGCTACCGTAACTTACGGTAGCTACCGTAAATTACGGTAGCCCCCAACATTTTTCTTCCACCGTAAGGCAGTAGAGACCCACCGTAAGCCATTCCAAGCCACCGTAAGCTACGGTGGCCACCGTAGCTTACGGTGGAGGCCAGCGTGAAACTTGTAACTCCCTCATTTAAGGTTGTTTATGGTGCCTTTTCATCATCTAATCATTGTGGACGGTTTTGGAGGACTTCTTGGGCGATTTTGGCTTGTTTTTCTTGGTTCTAAAGAATTTCTAAAACATCTTGTTAGTGTTTTTAATCCTTATGAACATTGAAACTTATGTGAAGATGATTGTCCAAGTCATGAGTGGCTAAACTTATGGTGATCATCCTAGGTTGAAGGTTTGTCTAAGACATTTGTGTTTTGATTCTTATTTCTAGAATAATAGACTTGCAACTTTTGTTTGTTTATTATGGTGTGTTGTTTGCTTGTTCGTAAATTGTTAATTTGTATGTTAATCTTAGTCTAAACCATACGTTCTTGGTGCCGTTGGCAATCGAGATATCATGAGCGGGATTAGGATTGGGTATTGATTAATTGGTCATCGGGTAACAACCTCGCGTTCTAGGAATCCGAGTACTTAGTTCCCTTTCATCACGACAAGTAACAACACATGAACCATGTCTATGTGGTTCGTTCTAGTTGAATGTTAACATGAATGTCGAAGCAAACCAGAAACCTAGGATGGTCATTTGTTCCTAAACTGTTTACAAACCAAGCTTTCATTTTGCAAGTAGAATAGTAATTTTAGTTTTTTAAAACTCAAACAACCAATCCAACTCTTTGAATTTACTTTCATTGCAATTAGTTTAATTTAGTTCACTTAGATACATATTCAAATAACACATATTCCACAAACTCCCTGTGTTCGATACCCACTTACCGCTAGCTATCTAGTAGTATTTGGATTAAATTTGATTGTGACCAGGACATCACGTCAAATTTTGGCGCCGTTGTCGGGGAGTAGTGCGCAACGTGTGTTATTTTTGATATTTTTAAGTTTGTTATTTTTCTGGTTTACGCTGGGTGTGTTAGTGTGCAGGTATTTACAGGTGCATGCGTACTAGAAGCTCTCACAAGCTATCACCATTGGCATTTGATCCGGAAATTGAGCGAACTTTAAGAGAAAACAGAATCAGCGGATCACCAACAACACCAACTACACCATTTACACCACTTAGATACATGGATCCACCACCACCACCACCCACTACGGGTGAACTTACACCACCTTTTATACCATCTTCAACACAAGCATGACCAAATACTACCATTCCTACATCCACACCAGAAGTCAAACCAACTGACACTACCTTACCCGAAAACACTCAATCTGAATACTCTTTCAGTTACAACCCTACATCATCCGCTGTTCCAGCTTTTTCAACATTTTTCCCAACATCCGGTCAACCTTCATCAGCATACCAAATGCCACCATCCAATTTATTCCAAACCGGTCCATCTATCATCCATTCCGCTCCATTTCAGTCACAGTTTCATCATACTTCGGGATTAAGACAAGATGGGTTCGATGATGGGTATGAAGAAGATTTTGGGGGATATGATGAGGAAGGTTACATGTATGGGGGTGATGGAGATCAAGGGGAGTATACTTATGTGCAAGGTCAAAGTCAAAATAAAAGAATGTCAAGTGTTGGTAGGATTCCTCAACAACAAATCATACCTCAACAATTGCCACCACAAGGTCCACCAGTGCAAAGACGTGTTCAACAACCTCATGTAGGGCCAAGGTTTCAACCACCTCCACAACAATTTGGGCCTCCACGACCACAAGCTCAAAGACCAATGGGTCCCATACGCCCAAGAGTTCGGGTGGGTGTACCAAGAAGACATCTTCGAGAACATGCAAGAGGTATAGAAGCACATTTTAGACCGGTGATTACTCATAATCCTTCACCGGTAGTTATCCCTCATAATGACCAAGGGAGGACGTTTGAAGTGCGAACCAATTCATTACAAAGTTTGCCAAAGTATAAGGGTCTAGCAACGGAGGAGCCTTATTTTCATTTAGAGGCTTATGATTCAATTTGCAACACTCTTGGGAGTCAAGGATTTTCGGCCGACGATGTCAAATTGGTATTATTCCAATTTTCTCTAGAAGACAAGGCAAAGAAGTGGTTTTACACTCTACCTTCAGCATCTATCTATACATGGGCGGAGATTCAACAAATATTTTTAGATGAATTTTACACCGCTCAAAAGACCAATGATGCTAGGAAGGGGTTGAGGAGTTTTCAACAACAACAAGGTGAGATGTTTCATGAGGCCTTTGAGCGTTTCAACATGATGATCAAGAATTGCCCTCATCATGGGATAGAGCTATGGGAGTTGATGAATGCTTTTCATGAGGGGTTATGTGCCGAAGATGCTCGTGACTTAATGTCTATCACGAATGGCACTTTTGGCACGAATTATGAGCATGATGATTGGGAATTCTTAGAACAAATGGCGGTCACATCAAAAAGAAAAGCTCAAGCATCAAGGAGAGCACGACCGGCCATTACCCGAACTCAAGTGCACGCGGTAGACGATGGTAATGTTCAAACTTCTAATCAAATTTATAACGTTTGTGTGCTTTGTAATGAGATAGGGCATGCGGCTGAAAATTGCCAAGGAGTGGAAGGGCAATATGAGGAGGTGAATGCATTGCAAGGGCAAGGCGGGGGTGATAGAAATTACAACATGAATTCCAATACTTACCACCCAGGTTTACGAAATCAACCGAACTTTAGATACGGGAATTCGTCAAATCAAACCAACCCGAACTTCCAAGGAAACCAAGGATTTCAAAGGCAATATCAAACGGGTCAAAGCTTTTCGGGTGGAAACGAAGTAATGGAGATGTTGAAAGCGATGCAAATTGAGATGCAACGAAGGAATCAGCTTGATGATGCTCGCATTCAAAAAGACGAAATCCATGATAAAGCAATTCAGTCGTTGACTACTCAAATGAGTCAACTTGCGAGTGATGTAGCAATATTGAAGAAAGCAAAAGGCCAACTACAAAGTGACACGGTGACAAACCCCAAAAACATTAAAAGTGTTAATATCAATGTGGTAAGTACCGTTCCTAATAGTGAATCTAATGAAACATTGCTAACTTCTTCGTATCAAGTGAATGCAGGTTTGGAAAAAGATGCCGAAGTCGAGAATGATAAAGAGTATGGAGCGCCAATCGTGCCTATCCGAGTGGGGAAACTAAAAATTCCTCATGCATTATTGGATTATGGGGCGAGCATGAGTGTGTTACCAGGTGATCTATATGACATGTATGATTTTGGTCCGCTTGAAGATATAAACACCATGGTGAGCTTGGCGGATGAGAGTTGGAGGCGTCCACGGGGAATGGTTAAGAATGTCATGATTCGGGTGGGAGAATTCAACTATCCGGTGGATTTTCTGGTCTTAGATTATGTTTCTACCAAATTGGCATCACAACAAAGGGTAATTTTAGGTCGACCGTTTCTCTATACAGCAAATGCTCAAATCAACTGTAGAGACGGGGTTATTATTATGACCGAAAAGAACCGTAAGTTGTACTTTGATGTTCATACTAGGGAGATTAGTTATGAATCTATTGAAGAGAAGGGTAGAAAGTCTAGTGACCATATGAAAAGTGTGCATCAAAGAATAAAAACAAACAAACCACCGGGGTGTGAAAAGAAGTATGAGGGTTCGAGCAGGTATGTAGTTGACTATCCACCGAATGGACATTTGCTGGATGCATTTCAACCAATGACAAGCTATAGTGGGGGAGGTGATAGGAACCGATTCTTTGAGCCACCATAAATGGGGGTGGCACGGTCTGGCTGAAGACTCGAAACTTAGCGCTGCTCGGGAGGCAACCCGGGGTTTTATATTGATTTTGTTGTTTTTATTTTTCTATGTTTCAGGGCTATGGCGACATTCAAGTGTGGGGAAGATATGCGGATATTTGTGTGAAGGTGGTGATAGGAAGTCGAATTATCTACAACATCTGTTGTGTTAAACTTCACCAGGTCAATGTACTCTTTCCTTAATCTTGTTGTGTTCTTTAGTTTTGAAATATTAGTAGTTAGTTTGTTTGTTAAAAAAAATGAAAAAGAACAAAAAGAAATTTGTGGTTTGAGATTATGAGCTTTTGGTTGATGTTGAAGGGTTTAGCGTTCAAGTCTTCCCAAAGCCATACATTGGGGTCAATGTATCCCAAGTGTGGGGATGGGGGGAAATTTTGAGGTTTTTAAAAATTTTTAAATCAAGCAAAACATTGTGAGAATTTGAACACCTTGGACTAACCCCAAGTGATACACCGGCAACCCTTAATACCCTTTGTTCATGGTGAGAGTTGAAGCCACACTTGTATATAAATAATGCTTGTCTTTAATGAGAGTGGCAACGGGTGGGGGTGCATTAGAACTTGTGCTTGAATACGGTTCGAGGCCTTAGTTGAGCATGAATGTAGAAAGGATAAGGGCATTTAGGAAAGCCTCGTCATAGTGTGTGCGAGTGTGGGATTTGGGGGGTTGGACCTCATTAATTATATATATGAGCTTGGTAGTGAGAGGGGCGGGGGTTTGGACATTTAGTTGCCCATTTTGTGCCTAAAGCCGATCATTTGTTACCCCTTAGCTAGTTCCCCAAAAATTTACCCGATTTAACCCGGTCTTATAGTGTTAGTAGTTGTTATAGTGTGTTTAGATATGTTATGTCAATCGTTCTTTATGTTTTCTATGTTAAAAAAAAAGTGAAAAAGCAATGAAAAAGAAAAAAATAATATATAAAAAAAGAGAGAAAAAGAAGAAGAAAAAAAAGTAATGTTTGAGTTATCTTGTATATAGTAGTTTATGTCTTGTTTATTGTTTGTTTCATTGTGTAAGAAAAGACCGGGTTAAGTCCTTCGCTACTACATATATATTCCATTTCCTACCCGTACACCTAGCCACGTTACAACCTTAAAGCCCCTTTGATTTGCATTCATGTTTGGCACTTGTTAGGAGAAGGACCGATTTAGGTACAAGCATATTGTTGTGCAATCACCCATTTGCCTTGAGTGTGTTCTAGCTTATATGTGCTAGTTGTTGATTGTCACCGAGAGGAGAGATATAGTGAGGGGTGTGTTGTGCGGGTGTTAGGAAAAGGTTAGTAAAAGGACGACATGTATTTGCTTGGTTTACGTTGATCGCTTGTGAACTTGGAAATGGTTTTTGATGGGCTGCTTGGGGGCAAGCAACGGTTAAGTGTGGGGATGTGACGGGTGGTCCACGAGACAACCTTTAAGTGTGTTAAAAGATAAGTTAATCCCCCATTTTATCATGTAATTATCTTGAATTAGATGACTACGTTTGCTTGTGTTTCAGGTACATTTGGGGCTTAAAAGTGTGGAAATTAAGCTTCAAACAGGCACGACTCGATTGGAGAGTTGAAAGATGGAGAATAAATGAAAAAAAAAACAATTATTGGAATTGAAGAATTAAGAGGATAGCATTATAGAGGACGAACTTACGAGAACGTAGGCGAAAACGGTGAAGAAAACGGAGTTGAAACGAAAAAGTTATGAAGAAAACAAAATTGTGTGCTGAAGGCTACCGTAACTTACGGTAGCTACCGTAGGGGTAGCTACCGTAAGTTACGGTAGCCCCCAACATTTTTCTTCCACCGTAAGGCAGTAGAGACCCACCGTAAGCCATTCCAAGCCACCGTAAGCTACGGTGGCCAACGTAGCTTACGGTGGAGGCCAGCGTGAAACTTGTAACTCCCTCATTTAAGGTTGTTTATGGTGCCTTTTCATCATCTAATCATTGTGGACAGTTTTGGAGGACTTCTTGGGCGATTTTGGCTTGTTTTTCTTGGTTCTAAAGAATTTCTAAAACATCTTGTTAGTGTTTTTAATCCTTATGAACATTGAAACTTATCTAAAGATGATTGTCCAAGTCATGAGTGGCTAAACTTATGGTGATCATCCTAGGTTGAAGGTTTGTCTAAGACATTTGTGTTTTGATTCTTATTTCTAGAATAATAGACTTGCAACTTTTGTTTGTTTATTATGGTGTGTTGTTTGCTTGTTCGTAAATTGTTAATTTGTATGTTAATCTTAGTCTAAACCATACGTTCTTGGTGCCGTTGGCAATCGAGATATCATGAGCGGGATTAGGATTGGGTATTGATTAATTGGTCATCGGGTAACACCCTCGCGTTCTAGGAATCCAAGTACTTAGTTCCCTTTCATCACGACAAGTAACAACACATGAACCATGTCTATGTGGTTCGTTCTAGTTGAATGTTAACATGAATGTCGAAGCAAACCAGAAACCTAGGATGGTCATTTGTTCCTAAACTGTTTACAAACCAAGCTTTCATTTTGCAAGTAGAATAGTAATTTTAGTTTTTTAAAACTCAAACAACCAATCCAACTCTTTGAATTTACTTTCATTGCAATTAGTTTAATTTAGTTCACTTAGATACATATTCAAATAACACATATTCCACAAACTCCCTGTGTTCGATACCCACTTACCGCTAGCTATCTAGTAGTAATTGGATTAAATTTGATTGTGACCACGACATGACGTCAATAATTCATGGACACAACTTTAAATCACCGATTCATGCAATCCAATTAGGGTTTCTAACTTCTCTAAATCATAAAACCTCATATGATCATAATCACAACTCACACAGGTCCGCACACAGTCCAAAAACAATCAATCAGAATTGAAATAAGTGTGATTATACTAACCAAGGGATCGTGTGGGGGGAAGAGCCAAGTTGAGAAGGAAAGGAAGGCTTCGAGATCCTAAGATTGCCGTCACGCAGGAAGGAGAGGAGGAGAGAACCTTAGGGTTTTCGTGATTTGCAGTTAAGTTATACGCGTAATATACTGGGCCTCAAATAACCTGGGCTGGAGGCCCTTTTGGCGAAGTGTCTGCTGGCGAAGATCATTCTTCGCCAAGTTGTAAGTGTGACGAAGGATTAACCTTCGTCGAAGGTTGGTTGTGACGAGGGACCATTCTTCGTCGATGGGTGAGTGTGACAAAGACTACTCTTCATCGAGTGTTTCTAAATCATGATTATACATAATCATAAACATTCCACAATACCTAAGTTTTTCATGCAACACTCAAACGTAGCAATACTTTAATCATTCCAATGTCATGCACAAGATGAAACATAAAATAAATTGTGAGGCAAGTTATGTGACACCCGGCTTTTCAGGCCGTACCATACAATTATAGCACATGTTGTGAATAGGTAACATGACTATATTTGACTGATTATGGTGTTTATACGTGAAATTTAGTGTATTGATAAAATTAAACTTTGATAAAATTTAGTGTTTATACGGTAAGATAGACGCTTATCGCATAGCGGTTAAAATACGAAACGAACATCGGTGACCACCCTGACAGTGTTAAAATTCAAAAAATAGTCTGTTATGATTAAAATAATAATTTTAATCCTATTCATGAGGAAAAATAAATTAAAACGCTAAGAAAGCCTATTTTTCGAGTTTAAGCGCGTACCGCGCGATGCAGCACGTATACCGACAAAATACTGTCAACGCAGCCCGTCAAGACAACTGAAAATCATTTTAGCAATAGTTTGATAAGTTTATTCTAATAGAATGACAAAAATAAATAAAAACGCTTAAATTTCTATTTTTGCGACTTTTAACGTATACCGCGCAGCACAGCGCGCATACTGCCAAATACCGACAACGTCGCCAGTCCAGGCAAACAAAATATTGTACAGTAATATTTGGGGAGTTTATTTTTATAGAGCGCTAAAAATAATTTACAACGCACTAAAACGGGTTTAAAACGCTAGATAAAATACCCGGTATCCAGTAAAATACCTATTTTTAACACCAGTTTACATATGTATATGTATATATATATAATCTTGTGTGTATATAGCAGAGAGAGAGTATAGGTGGCGGCATAGGGAGGTGCCACCCACCTTGAAAATGCAAGCGTGGGACATGTGGATCTTGTGTCTTGAACTCAATCATTAAAACTTTACAAACACTTCACTTCATGAACTCCAAGATCAAAAATTTCATCTCTCTCTTCCGACCTCATCAAGCTCAGCCGAAACCCCCTCTAAACACCCACATTCAAAAATTTCAAACTATTTCATTAAGATTCAAGGTTCTTTCAAGATGATTTCAAGCTAAAAAGGGTGTTTGGAAGTGATTTCAAGCAAGAACAACCTCCATTTCATCATCTATTCTCAAAAACCCATCTAAAATCTTGAAGGTATAAAGTTCATTTCACAAATCTTGTTTTGATTCTTGATGATCTAAAATAATGATGAAAGTTTCTCTTGTTCTTGAGTTTAATCACAAAACTTGTATTCTACAAAGAATGAGATTTAAATCAAAGAAAAGTGGGTGTGTATATGTATGTACATATGGCCGAAAGTTTATGAGTGTGTGTGTTTTGTTGTGTTTTGATTTTGTTAAATGATTCTTACTTGATTTGATTTTGAAAAGATGATTACATGCATGTGTTGTAAAAGAGTTATAAAAGAAAGTTCTTGAAAAGGGTCCATGATTTAAAGTATATGTGTTAAAAAGTACGATTTTGGAAGTATATGCATGTGTATATGTGTGTATGTCGTGTATGTATTTATGTATATGTAAGTGTATACACTAAATTTTGTCATATGTAAATAAAGATGGAATGATGCATTTATGTGAAATGATGTAATGATTATAAGATGAACATGTTGTGATTTATAAGAACATGAAGTAAATGTATCCTTAGATGCCTTTAAGGTTATGTAAGATGATGATGATATGATATATATGCATTAAGTGCTTGTACATAGTCATGCATGTGGGTGTATGTACATAAAATGATTGATAAATGATGTTATGATAAAAATAGTTTTAGATCAGATTATAAACCTTAAAATAAAGTTATTTTGAAGTGTTTAATGATATGTAACATTGTCATAATGTGTGCTAGCATTGTAAGTTGTACTTGGTGCATTAAAAGTTGTAAAATATGTGAAATCGCATGAGTTATGTGACTTAAATAAAAACTGCACTAATCTGAATATAATAACCATTTAATCAGTAAATAACATGTATTATGTTAAAATATCAAGTCGTTTCGAGTTGGGATGGTTACGGTAACATTTAACGCAAAACTATGCGTTAAAACGGTCAAAAATCGACTTTTCGGATGATTTTTATAAAAAGGGTTTAATAATGTTTTTGAAATAAAACATACCTTTTGATATAAACTATATATTTTCATTGAAAATATATGGATTTTTGGGAAATCATATATATATATATATTTCGGGATGAAATGGTTTTGAAGAATAAATAAGCTTCGTGTGTAAAGGGGATTGGGCACGGTGTTTGGGGGAAAACGACCGTGTAGTTGGTACGAATATTTCTTGGTCTCAAGAGAGTAAGTATCAGCATAGGCTTACATTTCGTCGGGGATTTCAGGGGATTCGTTCAACATCGTGTATTAAATTGTCATATTAGTAGGATATATATATTGTACGTGAGGCAGACATCATATTGTTCTTCGAGAAAGAACCCTGCGCCCATGATGTCGTTTAATCATTTAAGTATTGCACGCGATGAATTGTTGGTAGATCTATCGGGTTGACAACCCCGTCGTGACCGGTCGCCCCGAGTCAATGTCAAACGACGAATTTAAATTCTGTTTATTGTCTAGCTTTGATTATCCCTGCATGGTTAATATATAGTTCGTATCGTCTAGCTAACATACGAGTCTGAAAGTTGACGCTATAATTTAATATACAAAACCTGGGCAGTATTACTATTGTCGGAGTAATGACCCGATGGAAGGCCCATGGATTTTATCAAAGGAGTAAAATAAACTTTCTAAAATTACATAGATGTTTTCAAATAAACGCCTAATCATAAAGTTTTCCTTGAAATAAAATCTGTTAGTAAACGAATAAGTGAACTCACCTTCCTTTGTGTTGACACTTGATTTTAACGTGTTCTACTGGTACTTGAAATCGGCTTCGGGAAATCATGGCGTATCTTGTGTTTGATGATGCATGTCGTTTCTTTTAAATATGTTGCACATCATTAAAACTATCTGGGACTTTTTGTAACAAGATCCGCGAGGATCGAAGACACTTTAACTATGTAGTTGTGTCGTGACTTAAAACGTAATGTATAATAACTTATGCTTAAAATAAACCAATATGTCCAACAATGAAGTGCATCGCTTGACAAGATATAAATGGGCACCAACTTCCGTCTCCACTATGTTTAAATATTCCGCTGCGACGTATTTTGGGGTGTAACAGAAGTTGGTATCAGAGCCAGTGGTTGTTAGCAAACTAGATGTTTTCGTGAAAAACACTAGACTTCAACCGAAGAATTTTGAGATATAAAGTCCAAAATTCTCGAAGCCAAGATTTCTAAATAAACATAGAAAATATTTTATCATGTGTGAAAACCATTATGTGTTTTATGTGCATACGTGATATTCTGCTTATTTGAGCCTTATGTGTTACTATTTACGTTGATCACACACTTACTTGTACGATTATATATGTGTCACAGATGTCGCACGGGCACGAGGTCATCGAGATCAACGACTCAAGTAGCGAGCCAGATTTCGAGACTTTACCCAGATCTATTTTACCAGAGGCACCTACCACGACCCCACAGATGGTTGGTATGGCTGAGTTTGCTTCATCATTCCATGTCGACCCTGCCTTCGCTAGTCAGGTAGACCCCGGATATGCTTTCACGAGCAACGGGTGGATTGATGACGATGATGACGCTCCTCTCTCGATCCATGAGAAAGGACAATCATTTGGCACAGTACCAGTTATCGATGACGTGATCAGAGCTGTCCCTGTGTTTGGAGGACCTTTCAGCATTGCACCAGCAGTGGATGCCACTATTGTTACTGCTCTACCATTAGAGTCGTCTGTTGCTCCACCTGCTACTGTGATCGAGTCTGTTCCTGAGGTCCCTCCACCTGTTTTATCAGAGACACCTTTACCTGTTATTGAGACACACGCATCTCCTACGCCTCTATTAGTGTATTATCGCCGCAGAAAGAGAGTTAAGCCTGCTGGAGAGGTAGCTTCTACGTCACAAGCTGAGACTGTATCTGCTTCTAAGAAGCAGAAAGGAGTTTGGGTGGATCGATGTTGCCACTGTGACCGACAGTTCGCTGCCATGCGTGAAGAGCTGGAAACGACCAAGGGAAAGCTGAAGGACCTCGAGGGAAAAGTCGACTAGTTTGATGAGTTGAAGGAGTTAGATGATAGCGCGATGAGTCAGATGCATTGGAGGATAGCAGATTTGGAGGAGTTGGTTAGGAAGATGCTAGATTTCCTAGGGATGAAGCGTTAGATGTTGATTATGTTTGTGGATGGTTGTTCTTTTTTGGTTGTTGTGTCTGGATACTCTCTTGATATTTTCTTTTCTTTTGGGGGCATGCGTGCCGATTATATTTTGTGTTATTAGGTAGAAATTTTGTGAAAAACTTGTTATGGATGTCGATGTAGACATACCGATGATTAGACATGATGTACTGGGAAACAAGTTGTTAAATTTCTATGATAATATCAGATAGTTAACTTTTGGTTTAGAAATTGTTCTCATTAATATGTGGATATTATACATGCGCTATGTTTGGACCACTAATATTTAATGATTGAATTATTTTTTTTTTGGTTATCGTCTCATGTGCTTATTATTGTTGTAAATAATAGAAACGACGAAAATGCCGCCAAAAGCAAAACCAGATACTGGACTACCTGCCACCCCAAAGGAGTTGGCACGACTCATAACTCAACACGTTAATACTAGCTTGGAACAACGTGATGCTAACCAAAATGATGGTCAGAAACGTGATTGTAATACTCCTGGGCAGGATCTTGGTGGGACACAGATTGGAAATCCTTCAGTGCACCAGAGCGTACACAAAACAATCCAGGGTTGTAGCCCAAGATCATTTACTGGTGTTCTATGCAATGACGTGACCTCGATATGCGTGATATTAGGCTGTCAAAATGAGTCAGTTATCTGAGTGTTTTAGCGATCCGAACCTAAAATTGAAAATTTGAAGAAGCGCAAACCCGAGAGCTCCAAGAAGACTCCCGAAGTTGGAAGTAGGAAGAAACGCAAGTTGGAGAAAATAAGTGCAGCTAACCCTCAAGAGTCAGGAAAGGGTAAGGACGGCGATGGACAAGAGAAGTGCACCAGATGTAGCCGAACCGGACATGTGACTTCCCAGTGTTACGCTAAGAGTACATTGGACGGAGCTGTACTTGAAGGATGCTTTACATGCGGAGGACAAGGACACTACAGAAGAGGATGCCAGAATTCAAAAGGACAGGATGTTAAGAGTAATTCCGTTGGGACAAGTGTCAGGAAGGCAAGCGAGAGCCCTGCTACTGTTACCAGTATATTTCGAATCAAAAGCCAATTTATGTTCATACTTATGATACTAAAGCTGACTGAGTTTCGTTCTAGAAATTATGAACCATTGTTGTGTTCACCTATAAGTAAGCTAAGTATAACGTGTCTGATAGAATTAATAATTGGTAAATTGATGGAAACTAACGAGGTCGTTCGTGGTTATAACATTTAGTAAGGTGAGTGTAGTCATAGAGATTGGATTCGTATCAGTGGAATTGAGAAACTTTGATGAAAATGCAAGGATGAATTCACTTTCAGAGGAAGAAATGAGGACTGTTGCTCGGAGAAGCTAGTTGGAATCCTACGTCCTGATGACGATGGAAAGGCGGAAGCTATTCGCGAGAATTGATAGAGTTGGATATTGAGTGTTGATAGTAGGGAGTGGTCAGTATTGTGAGGATGCAAAGTTGTTGAGAAAGGGGTTATCCAGCGTTTGTAGTGAACGTGATGGATACGACAACCAAATGAAGGAACGTCGAAGAAATTTCTATCAAACGCAACTATCAGGAAGTCTTCCTAAAAAGACTTACCTGGATCTTCCCAACGAAATGGATCGAACTTCGTATCGATCTAACTTACGGGTGCTATGCCTGATGGCACAATCTTCATACAGAGTAAACACTGCCTGAAGTGATGGAAATGACGAGATAGTTTTCAGAGTTTATGGACAAGGAATTCATTCGACCAAGTTTATCGCCACGAGATGCATCTGCCTTGATGAAACCTTGATTTGAATTTCCTTGATGTAAGGTTACGAATGTCGGACCCTGGAAAGGGTGGAGAGTGTTGAGATGAGAGTATAGAAGTCGAGAACGTGTGTAATATAGATCTACAAGGATTCTTTGGAAGAATCCAAGTTTCTCGCAGAAACTATGAGACTATATTCAATAGATTCGTTTTATTAATTTATTTAGTGCAAAAACAAAACCTGTGAAGTAAAAAATTTCGGGGACGAAATTTCCTAAACAGGGGGAGACTATGACACCCGGCTTTTCAGGCCGTACCATACAATTATAGCACATGTTGTGAATAGGTAACATGACTATATTTGACTGATTATGGTGTTTATACGTGAAATTTAGTGTATTGATAAAATTAAACTTTGATAAAAATTATGTTGGCAACGGTAAGATAGACGCTTATCGCGTAGCGGTTAAAATGCGAAACGAACATCGGTGACCACCCGGACAGTGTTAAAATCCTAAAATTAGTCTGTTATGATTAAAATAATAATTTTAATCCTATTCGTGAGGAAAAATAAATTAAAACGCTAAGAAACCCTATTTTTCGAGTTTAAGCGCGTACCGCGCGATGTAGCACGTATACCGACAAAATTCTGTCAACGCAGCCCGTCAAGACAACTGAAAAATCATTTTAGCAATAGTTTGATAATTTTATTCTTATAGAACGACAAAAATAAATAAAAACGCTTAAATTCCTATTTTTGTGATTTTTAACGTATACCGCACAACACAGCGCGCATACTGCCAAATACCGACAACGTCGCCAGTCCAGGCAAACAAAATATTGTACAGTAATATTTGGGGAGTTTATTTTTATAGAGCGCTAAAAATAATTTACAACGCACTAAAACGGGTTTAAAACGCTAGATAAAATACCCGGTATCCAGTAAAATACCTGTTTTTAACACCAATTTACATATGTATATGTATATATTTATAATATTGTGTGTATATTGGAGAGAGAGTATAGGTGGCGGCATACGGAGGTGCCACCCACCTTGAAAATGCAAGGGTGTGACATGTGGATCTTGTGTCTTGAACTCAATCATTAAAAGTTTACAAACACTTCACTTCATGAACTCCAAGATCAAAAATTTCATCTCTCTCTTCCTCCCTCATCAAGCTCGGCCGAAACCCCCTCTAAACACCCACATTCAAAAATTTCAAACTATTTTCATGAAGATTCAAGGTTCTTTCAAGACGATTTCAAGCTAAAAAGGGTGTTTGGAAGTGATTTCAAGCAAGAATAACCTCCATCTCATCATCTATTCTCAAACACCCATCTAAAATCTTGAAGGTATAAGGTTCATTTCACAAATCTTGTTTTGATTCTCGATGATCTAAAATAATGATGAAAGTTTCTCTTGTTCTTGAGTTTAATCACAAAACTTGTATTCTACAAAGAATGAGATTTAAATCAAAGAAAAGTGGGTGTGTATATGTATGTACATATGGCCGAAAGTTTATGAGTGTGTGTGTATTTTGTTGTGTTTTGATTTTGTTAAATGATTCTTACTTGATTTGATTTTGAAAAGATGATTACATGCATGTGTTGTAAAAGAGTTATAAAAGAAAGTTCTTGAAAAGTGTCCATGATTTAAAGTAGATGTGTTAAAAAGTAAGATTTTGGAAGTATATGCATGTGTATATATGTGTATGTCGTGTATGTATTTATGTATATGTAAGTGTATACACTAAATTTTGTTATATGTAAATAAAGATGGAATGATGCATTTATGTGAAATGATCTAATGATTATGAGATGAACATGTTGTGATTTATAAGAATATGAAGTAAATGTATCCTTAAATGCATTTAAGGTTATGTAAGATGATGATGATATGATATATATGCATTAAAAGTTGTAAAATATGTGAAATCGCATGAGTTATGTGACTTAAATAAAAACTGCACTAATCTGAATATAATCACAATTTTAATCAGTAAATAACATGTATTGTGTTAAAATATCAAGTCGTTTCGAGTTGGGATGGTTACAGTAACATTTAACGCAAAACTATGCGTTAAAACGGTCAAAAATCGACTTTTCGGATGATTTTTATAAAACTGATTTAGATCAGTAAATAAATAAATATTTTTAGTTTAAAAATAGTAGTTTAACTAATTTCAAGCTTACTTGGTGTTTGGTTGGTCATATGTGACTTCCGACGACCGAAAACGTTACCGAATCGCTAAAATACGCACTTTTCAGTGAACATTAGTATGGGTGAATTTTGAGTGAATCTTATGAGATAAAATGTATTAAGTGATTTGAACATGTAAATTTGATTATATTTTAAGTGCTAATTCGATAATTGGAAAATTTGACTATGCATGTATGCATATACGTTTTGTGCGGTAGAAATGGTAAATTTGCGTTAAATGTGTGTAACTTGTTTCTCGAGCATGAAATTTAGTATATATGAGATGTTTTATGTATATTTGCTTTAAAAATAACAAAATAGTTAAGTTAGTAATGTTTCGCGTGTTTCGGTGTTAGATTATATGAACATTTATGTATATATGTTACGACTCGCAAATCATAGATATATTACGTATAAACGGGAGAGTTAACGGATTTACACAATAATGGTCACCAATAAAACCGTTCAAAACGCAAAATCATATATATATATATATATATATATATATATATATATATATATATATATCAATACTACTTTATAAAGCATATAGGAAGGACGGAAATGGTCATTTGCCACTTTACAACCATTTGAAGCCCATTGTACAACCTTTAAAGCATGAAGGTGTTGAAAAATTCATTCAACACGCGGAGCAGCTTTATGGATCCTAACCGGATCTCTTTGACCCGTTTTTATCAAATGGATCCAATATAAACTATCTTTCACTCAATCTAAACCCTAGATTCATTTCATTCACATCCGCCCCCATTCTTCTTCTCTCTCTCTCACCTGACGCTCTGCATACGTCTCATGGCACGGATTTCACCGGCGATTTCACTAGATCGACGGATTTCACTTCTCAGGTACCGTCTTTTTAACCTTATCGGCATTTTTTTGCTTGTTATTTGACTTAGATCTATGAATTTCACTAGATCGATGGATTTCACCGGCGATTTCACCGGCGATTTCACTAGATCGATGGATTTCACCGACGATTTCACTTCTCAGGTACCGTCTTTTTAACCTTATCGGTATTTTTTGTGTGTTGTTTGACTTAGATCTGTGAAATATTAGGGTTTCTTTCTCCGGCGATTCCGACATGAGATCTACTGGGTTCAACTTCTCGGTATGTTGTTTCTACTGGATCTGTGAAATATATTCAGATCTGTTACTTTTTTCTAGCAGATCTATTATAATACTTGGTTTTGTTTGCAGATCTGTTATAATACTTGCCTACTAAAACATTAATACTTGCCTACTAAATCTGTTATACACTCAAAAACTTACCTGGTCAAATCTGTCTCGCAAGGCCCAGATCCATGAATAAATGTTTAACAGAATATAGGGTTTTTTTTTTCTTTAAAGAAGTTTGTATTTTTTATTTGAAGTTGATTATTGTGTTTATCTTGCAAGTATCATCTGGAATTTGAATCAGATCTGTGTAATATTTCAGATCTGCCCGTTGAGTTGTTCGTGTTAGGGTTCACCGGAATAACCAGATGTGGTATGTGTTCTGTAGTTTAGTTTTTTTTTTCTTTAAAAAAGTTTGTATTTTTAATTTGAAGTTGATTATTGATTATTGATTATTGTGTTTATCTTGCAAGGTATTGTTTGAGCCGTAGCTTTTTTATTCTGCGAAATGTTTGTTTGTTTACTACTGGATAACCAGATGTGGTATGTGTTCTTTACTTTAGGTTCTTTTGAAGCCCATTGTACAACCTTTAAAGCACAAAGGTGTTGAAAAATCCAACAACACGCGGACCAGCTCATATAAACTAACCGGATGCATTTGACCCGTTTTATTCAAATGGATGCAATATACTTTCTTTCACTAAATCTAAACCCTAATTTCATTTCATTCACATCCGCCCCCATGCTCATATAAACTAACTGGTATGTTTGTAGCTGATTATGTTTGTTACAAATTTGGTATGTTTGTAGCTGATTTACATACTTTTGTTACTGATTATGTTTGTTACAGATCTGGTATGTTTGTAGCTGATTATGTTTGTTATAGATCTAATGTTACTGATAAGTTCAGTTTTGCTTTTACAGTTGCCGGAGGGTGGTAAAGGAGTTGTGTACTCCGGATTTTGTGTTCTTAATCTGTCTGAACTGAAAGTGTTTGAGGCTGTGATGCACAAGCTGAGCTTGTTTCTTAATCTGTCTGAACTGAAAGTGTTTGAGGCTGTGATGCAAAAGCTGAGCTTGTGTTCTTAATCTGTCTTATCTGAACTGAAAGTGTTTGAGGCTGTGATGCAAAAGCTGAGCTTGTGTTCTTAATCTGTCTGAACTGAAAGTGTTTGAGGCTGTGATGCAAAAGCTGAGCTTGTGTTCTTAATCTGTGTGAACTGAAAGTAACAATTGTTTTAAAGTAATGAATCAGGTTAAAACTCTAAACAACTTTGCACTTGCATCAAATTATAACTCTTTTTAGTAAACTTTTTGAATTTAAAGTGTTTGAGGCTGTGATGCAAAAGCTGAGCTTGTATTCTTAATCTGTCTGAACTGAAAGTGTTTGAGGCTGTGATGCAAAAGCTGAGCTTGTGTTCTTAATCTGTCTGAACTGAAAGTGTTGAGTCTATGATGCAAAAGCTGAGCTTGTGTTCTTAATCTGTCTGAACTGAAAGTGTTTGAGGCTGTGATGTAAAAGCTGAGCTTGTATTCTTAATCTGTCTGAACTGAAAGTGTTTGAGGCTGTGATGCGAAAGCTGAGCTTGTTTTCTTAATCTGTCTGAACTGAAAGTGTTTGAGGCTGTGATGCAAAAGCTGAGCTTGTGTTCTTAATCTGTCTGAACTGAAAGTGTTTGAGGCTGTGATGCATAAGCTGAGCCTGTGAGGTTACATATGTGTTTAAAACACTTGTACATCATGCTTTAAAGGTTGTTTAAGTTTAGTGGCAAATTACTCTTGTACATCATGCTTTAAAGCGAGGTTACATAACCCAATAGACTGTGATGATGATTGTATTTTGAGGGTACATAGAAGATCCGAGTAGCATCTTGGTAGGGCAATATCCAGGTTGCATAGTTCTCACTCTGCAACCGTGTGTTGCAGCCATGGCTTTAACCGTAGTTGTGTTCATCTCTCAATTACACGTCTGAGTCTTCCAGATGTTTTGAAAGAAAGTATATATTGGATCCATTTTGGTAAAATGGGTCAAATGCATCCGGTTAGTTTGTATGAGCTGGTCCGCGCGTGTTGAATGGATTTTTCAACACCTTCATGCTTTAAAGGTTGTACAATGGGCTTCAAATGGTTGTAAAGTGGCAAATGACCATTTCTGTCCTTCCTATATGCTTTATAAAGTAGTGTAGACAGTATGCTTATTAATTAAAGTAGTAAAGATATAGAAGTATAGATATAGATAGAAGTATAGATATAGAGTATAGAGTTTAGATATAGATATACATAGATAGATAATGTGCTTAAAATGATTTTAGCCTTTATGTTTGTTACAGATCTGGTATGTTTGTAGCTGATTTACATGCTTATGTTACTGAAGGTTTAAGTTGAGTGCTTGTAGAGTTGTGATGAATTGTGATGAATGTAGTTGAATTTATAGACTTCCAAGCATGCTTCCTTTCTGACAAATTCGAACAGTGTTTGCTTTTACAGTTGTATTTGAACAGTCATCGTCAGTAAAAGAATTCAAAAAGGATGGCAGTAAAATATTTTGGATTCTGAAAGGTTGTCAACTGTTAAACTGTTCAACTGTAAAATCAGGAGTTAGGTTTCTGAAAAAGGTTTCGAAAGTCTTTCTGAAAGGTTACTGTTCAGTTTTTTGGTCATAAAAAATTACTAAATCAATTTTTACTTTAAATTAAAAAAGTTTATTAAAAAGAGTTATAAATTGATTCAAGTGCAAAGCTGTTTAGAGTTTTAACCTGATTCATTACTTTAAATCAATTGTTACTTTAAATTGCAAAAGCTGAGCTTGTGTTCTTAATCTGTCTGAACTGAAAGCATGATGTACTATGATGCAAAGGCTGAGCTTGTGTTCTTAATCTGTCTGAACTGAAAGTGTTGAGGCTATGATGCATAAGTTGAGCCTGTGAAGTTACATATGTGTTTAAAACACTTCTACATCATGCTTTAAAGGTTGTTTAAGTTTAGTGGCAAATTACTCTTGTACATCATGCTTTAAAGCGAGGTTACATAACACAATAGACTATGATGATGATTGTATTTTGAGGGTACATAGAAGATCTGAGTAGCATCTTAGCGGGGCAATATCCAGGTTGCATATTTCTCACTCTGCAACCGTGTGTTGCAGCCATGGCTTTAACCGTAGTTGTGTTCATCTCTCAACTACATGTCTGAGTCTTCCAGATGTTTTGATAAGCAAATGAGCAGGTTATGATGCATAATATGTCTGAACTGAAAGTGTTGAGGCTATGATGCATAAGCTGAGCCTGTGAGGTTATGATGCATAATATGTCTGAACTGAAAGTGTTGAGGCTATGATGCATAAGCTGAGCCTGTGAGGTTACATATGTGTTTCTTGTGCTTAAAACACCGTGTGTTTGCAGTCATGGCTTAACCCGGTTTGTTGCTGTGTTCATCTCTCAATTATATGCCTGAGTTAGGTTGTAATAGAAGACGTAGAGGCTATCTCGCAAATAACCTTCTAAGTGCATTGGGAAACTGAAACGTAGAGGCTTCTTCGAGACATTGTGATAGATATTCATCGTCTTCAATTAAGACAATGTGAATGCTGGAGTACTTTAGAAGTGTCCAAGGCTTGGAAGAAGGTGGGAGTTGTGGCTTTCGCTACGATATGGAGACTTTGGACGAGTAGAAACGAGAAAGAATTTAATGGCAACAACATTCCGATCGCTAAAGTGTACCAGTTTTGTTTTGATAGTCATTAGGTATGATTTCAGAAGCTTTGACCATGTTGATATGTGTATTTCAATTTGTTGTATTTATGAACACAGATTATATTAAGAAAAAAAGAAAGTTATTTTTGTATTGAGTAATCATCATCTTCTTAGAGTTTTGGCGTGGTTTGATTTCATTCTTTGATGCGCAATGGAAAGAATCTTACTTTCACTTATACTTGTAGCATTCATACACGAAAACTGAAAACTGACAGGTGTCGCCAAAATGTATATTTTCAAAGTAAAACAAACATGAAGAACTGATAGAAACAACAAAATTAAGCGGGCAACTTTATTGAATTAAACAAACTGGCCCGTTTCGAGAGGGGCTAAGTCTCCAGATACAAATGAAACCGATAACAAAAACAAGAACCAGAAAACTCAGCTTGTAAACTGCCTTGAACTGCTCCATAACTCCCATCCTGTGCTGACCTAGTGGCTCAACCCAGTAACCGAAAATGGTATATTTTCAAAGCAAAACAAACATTAAGAACCCAAATACCCAAATAACATGATGAAACCCTCTGTTTTTTCATCGAATCAAACCATAAATCAAAATGAGGAACACATCCAAACCATCTATTTTTTCATCCAATCAAACCAAAAATCAATGAGGAACACATCAATCCAAAACTGATCCGATCAGTTCTTTTTAAACAGTTCTCAAGCAACCAGGGGTAAGACCGTCTTTTGGCATGAGTGAAATATCAACCCGAGCCCCTAAATTCGTTTTTTGCTTTTTTCTTATGAAATCTAAATCAAAATGAGGAACACATCCAAACCATCTTTTTTCTTATGAAATCTAAACTGTATATTAAATGTAAACTTTTAATACATACAATACAGAGACAAAACGTCATACCAACTTCGTAGACTTGACGGAACTTACAGACTCGATAACAAAAGACCGTAACATACAATACAGAGACAAAACGTCAAAGATCCACAAGCAATTGTGGATCTTTACTGACGGGTGCACTTCGGAATGACGCAGATATGAATGAATATAACCTCAGTGTAGGTAATTACATATGTACCACTGGGGTTATATTCATTCATATGAATGAATATAACCCTAGTGGTAGATATGTAATTAGCGAGCTCTGGAATTTCAAGGAAAATCGAAGAGCTACACTGGGGTTATATTCATTCATATAATCACTTCCTTATGTGCACCGCGCCATCTTCTAGGAGGTTGTCAAGTGTTCTCGCCTTCGTAGTTGGTGTTTTGCGTATCTTTACATCCGCAGCCATTCTGTACAACAAAACACATTCAAATGAGGAACACATTCGAATCAAACCAAAAATCAATATGAGGAACACATCAATCCAAAACTGATCCGATTAGTTCTTAATATGAGGAACCCAAATCATGCAATCAAACCAAAAATCAATATGATGAACACACAAGAATTAAAACCAAAACACATTGAAAACCACTGATCCGATTAGTTCTTAATATGAGGAACCCAAATCATGCAATCAAACCAAAAATCAATATGATGAACACACAAGAATCAACACCAAAACACATTGAAAACCACTGATCCGATTAGTTCTTAATATGAGGAACCTAAATTATGCAAACAAACCAAAAATCAATATGATGAACACACAAGAATCAACACCAAAACACATTGAAAACCACTGATCCGATTAGTTCTTAATATGAGGAACCCAAATCATGCAATCAAACCAAAAATCAATATGATGAACACACAAGAATCAACACCAAAACACATTGAAAACCACTGATCCGATTAGTTCTTAATATGAGGAACCCAAATCATGCAATCAAACCAAAAATCAATATGATGAACACACAAGAATCAAAACCAAAACACATTGAAAACCACATATCCGATCAGTTCTTAATATGAGGAACCCAAATCATGGAATCAAACCAAAAATCAATATGATGAACACACAAGAATCAAAACCAAAACACATTGAAAACCTCTTTTTTGATACCCTAAACCCACAAGAATCAAAACCAAAACACATTGAAAACATCTGTTTTGATGCATTTTGAACAATATACTCAGTTGATACATCAACCCTCTGTTTTTTCAAAATCAACCCTCTGTTTTTGAAAAATCAACCCAAAATCATCGAATGGATACCAAAATCAACCCTCTGTTTTTTCAAAATCAACCCAAAATAATCGAATGGAACCCAAAATCAAACCAAAAATCATCGAATGGAACCCAAAATCATCGAATGGAACCCAAAATCAACCCTCTGTTTTATCAAAATCAACCCAAAATCATCTAATGGAACCCAAAATCAAACCCAAAATCATCGAATGGAACCCAAAATCAAACGAATGGAACCCAAAATCAACCCTCTGTTTTTCAAAATCAACCTAAAATCATCAAATGGAACCCAAAATCAAACCCAGAATCAACAATCTGTTTTTCCACAATATAAACACATTCAAATCATCGAATCAAACCAAAAATCAATATGAGGATGAAGATGAACCTGATCTGTTCGATGAAGAAGATGTTCGATGATGAAGATGTTCGATGAAGACGAAGAAGATGATCTATTGATCTGTTCGATGAAGATGATGATGATGATCTTGGGAGTTGGGAGAGATATTGGGAGTTGGGAGAGCTGTTGATGATGATAATGAAACTGGAGGTCGGCTATTAAGTGTAAATTGTCACCACACTGGGACCTGTTTGCACAAAACAAAACCGTAGCATACCAATTTTAATCCGAATTCAACCAATTCAACTAACATGCGTTACCTTTTCTAACACATAAAATTAATAAAGTTGAGCCATGATGCATGTGTGTTAGTATGTGTATTCATAATTCATAGTACCATGTATATGCATTTAAATTTATGCCTGAATCATACGTGTTTATGCTATTAAACGAGTTTACCGAGTTACATATTTGTTGCAACTTATGTTGACGTTCTTGAACACCCTCAAGTCGACGCTTTGAATGTCAAATATAGATCAGAAATTATAGGCGGATTGGTTTGAATAGTTTTGAGCTTATGGTTGTGCTTTTGTTGGCTTGGCGCAGTTCGATTTGTTTACATCCTTGTAAAACTCTTTAAATCCCCATCACCAGTTTTGAAGTATCTTAACTGAAAATTTAGATGTTAGTTATGACCCATCTGAACTGAACCTTCTCATGCACACACTTAGAATTACTAAGAAGTGATTTGTTTTCCTTTGCATCACGAATTTGGTTTTGGTTATGGCTCAAAACCGAACTGCCCTAAGATAGCCCTAAACTCACTAACCTAAGTGATATGTTTCCCGCCGCATCGCGCGGGTAAAAAACTAGTATATATATATATTCACCCGCCAACATAATGAAAAATAACAACTTTACGAGAAAATCTCAAAGTTATGTGATAATTCTAAGAAACTGAGAAACTTATGATTTTTATGATTAAATGTTATTTTGATTTGGAATTGTTCCCATATTAGGACATATATAATCAATTTCTGGGATTGTGATATTAAAATATGAACCCAAAGGTGAGTGTCACTAAACCCCTTTTTTTTATTGCTTTATATATATTTTGGGGGTAGAACACGCCAATAAAAGGGTTTAATAATGTTTTTGAAATAAAACATACCTTTTGATATAAATTATATATTTTCATATATATATATATATATATTTCGGGATGAAATGGTTTTGAAGAATAAATAAGTTTCGGGTGGAAACGGGATTGGGCACGGTGTTTGGTGGAAAACGACCGTGTAGTTGGTACGAATATTGCTTGGTCTCAAGAGAGTAAGTATCAACATAGGCTTACATTTCGTCGGGGATTTCAGGGGATTCGTTCAACATCGTGTATTAAATTGTCATATTAGTAGGATATATATATATATATTGTACGTGAGGCAGACATCATATTGTTCTTCGAGAAAGAACCCTACGC
Source organism: Helianthus tuberosus (assembly GCA_030545235.1). Taxonomy (NCBI): domain Eukaryota; kingdom Viridiplantae; phylum Streptophyta; class Magnoliopsida; order Asterales; family Asteraceae; genus Helianthus; species Helianthus tuberosus. The sequence goes on along the minus strand of CM060414.1, from coordinate 60,282,223 downwards.
CCGTGATGTCGTTTAATCATTTAAGTATTGCACGCGATTAATTGTTGGTAAATCTATCGGGTTGACAACCCCGTCGTGACCGGTCGCCCCGAGTCAATGTCAAACAACGAATTTAAATTCTGTTTATTGTCTAGCTTTAATTATCCCTGCATGGTTAATATATAGTTCGTATCGTCTAGCTAACATACGAGTCTAAAAGTTGACGCTATAAATTAATATACAAAACCTGGGCAGTATTACTATTGTCGGAGTAATGACCCGATGGAAGGCCCATGGATTTTATCAAAGGAGTAAAATGAACTTTCTAAAATTACATAGATGTTTTCAAATAAACGCCTAATCATAAAGTTTTCCTTGAAATAAAATCTGTTAGTAAACGAATAAGTGAACTCACCTTCCTTTGTGTTGACACTTGATTTTAACGTGTTCTACAGGTACTTGAAATCGGCTTCGGGAAATCATGGCGTATCTTGTGTTTGATGATGCATGTCGTTTCTTTTAAATATGTTGGACATCTTTAAAACTATCTGGGACTTTTTGTAATAAGATCCGCGAGGATCGAAGACATTTTAACTATGTAGTTGTGTCGTGACTTAAAATGTAATGTATAATAACTTATGTTTAAAATAAACCAATATGTCCAACAATGAAGTGCATCGCTTGACAAGATATAAATGGGCACCAACTTCCATCTCCACTACGTTTAAATATTCCGCTGCGACGTATTTTGGGGTGTGACAAGTTATGCGTAAAGGAAAGGCCTTGAAATCTCAAGTTGTCACATCATCCCCAACTTGAAAGAAATTTCCTCCCGAATTTTGATAAGTAATCTAAAGCCGCAAGGTGTTAGATCAGGATGACTGTGGGTTTTCCTCGGGTGCCACATCATCCCCAACTTGAAAGGGAATTTCATCCCGAAATTCACCAGTTGCATCAGATTTAGATTGGTCAGTTGGGAATAATTGAGGATACTTGAGCTTCATCTGATCCTCACGTTCGCACATGAACTCCGGTCCACGTCTTGAGTTCCAACGGACTCTCACGATTAGAATTCGACTGTGTTTACGCACCTTAACTTCCCGATCCATAATTTCGATTGGTTCTTCGATAAACTGCAATTTGTCATCGATCTTTTGTTCTTGGAGTGGTACTACAAGTGTTTTATCGGACAAACACTTCTTTAGTTGCGAAACATGGAAGACATCATGAAAGTTACCCAACTCAGCAGGTAACTCGAGCTTATAAGCCACTTTACCAATTCACTCCAGAATTTTGAATGGCCCAACATAACGTGGATTAAGCTTGCCGTGCTTCCCAAAGTGCACCACACCCTCCCAGGGTGAGACTTTCAACATGATACAATGGCCTATAGCGAACTCCCAGCGTTTCCGAAGCTTATCAGCTTTCCTGACGATTTCCGATCTAAACAATCTTCCTAAGAGTTTCGAGTACAAGTCGTGGATCTGTGATTAGGTTGTCACCCACCTTAGTCCAACAAGGAGATTGGCATTATCGTCCATGCAATTCCTTAAACAGAGCTGTCTGAATACTAGAATGGTATCTGCTGCAGTAGGACTCAACCAAAGGTAAATGTCCCTTCAATTTTTACCAAAGTCAATCACGCACATGCCGTAGCATGTCCTCGAGTGTCAGGATGGTTCATTTACTCTAACCTTTTGTCCTATAGTGGTAACCAATGCTCATGTCTAGACGTGAGCCAAGGGTGTTGTGTATTGCCTGTCATAAATCTGGTATAGATCAAAATCAGAGGTAACAAGAGTTGGCACCTCATGCCTAGAAACCGCCCTTCGTAGGTAATTACTCACATGATATGAAGACTTGTCAATTTTCCTTGATTGCACGAAGGTATACGGGTTACATGAGACAATCGACGATCACCCAGGTGATTTCATCTCCGTTTCGGGTTTCAAGTAGGCCAGTGACAAAATCCATGGCAGTCTGTTCTCATTTCCATATGGGTGTTTCCGGTTGCTGACCCAAACTAGAAGGTTTCTGATATTCCACCTTGACTTTCGCACAAGTTAAACATCGTTCACATACATTGCTATATGGACCTTCATGCCCGGTTGCCAGTACCAGATTTATAGATCCAAATATCTCCTATCCAAATCTAGAGGACTAGAATATCAAGGTTGGTGTGCTTCGCTCCACACAAGTTCCCTTGGATTGCTGTATAGTGAGACCCATATTCGCACCATGAGGTAGTGAGTATCGCACGATTTGCCAAAAGTAGCTTCTCCATGCCCTGCATGGCCTCAACTTGAAAATTCTCTTCCTTTAGTGCTTTGGTTCAAACAGGGCGAATCTGATCAGGTAGGTTAGAGTCAATGGTGTGCTGCGAGGCTCGTGCACGTCTAGGTTTCACAGTCGAAATCATTCAAATGTTCCATCCAGCGATGCCATCACATGTTTAGCTCTTTTTGAAACAAGGGTACACAGGAGGCTCTTGTGATCGGTCTAAGTAGTGCATTTGGTACCGTCCAAGTAATGCCTCCGACTTGAATCCAAAGACCATGGCTCCTGCCACAGGTTGTGACTCATGCAATTCTCCTTGTAAATCCACTATGTAAGCCATCACCTTCTCGCGTTGCATTGGCGTGTAACTGGGACTCTGATTCGAACCATCGTGGTATACCACTAGATCACCCATACCCTCGGGTAAGGACGATGCTCAGTGTATTGTAGAGTTGGGTTTCAAAAGCTGAAAAGACGTCCTCCTGAATACACAGCACCCAGCTGTGCTAAGGAGATTAAAGCTGCGTGATCTTCAAAAGTCCTGTGATGAATCTGCGATAGTATCTAGCGAGAACAAGAAATTGCTGTATCCCCGAAAGACTCCTTGGTGCCGACCAATTCTAATAAAATGGATCTTAGCGAGATCCACGTGTATCCCCACTTCGTTGACTACGTGACCAAGAAGGTGTACCTCTCGAATCCTGAAGTCACACTTAGGTAGACTTCGCATGGAGTTGCTCCTCCCCTAGGAGCTCTAAGATGAAATACAAGTGCCGTTCATGGTGTTCCTTTCTCCTGGAAGTGATTCAAGACGTCATAGATAAACACGGTTGACGAATCTAGCGAGATGAGGTTGACACATACTACTCATGTGATCCCTAAAGCCGCTGGTGTGTTTGATAACTTAAGCAACATGTACAGAAAATCGTAGTGGCCGTACTGTGTCTGTAACGCCGTGTTAGGAATCATCCTCCCCTGAGTCTTCCATCAGGTGACAGTCCGATCTTAAGTCGGTTTCCGAATAGAAGCTTGATCATTGCAGCGGGTCAAGCAGGTCGTAGATGCGAGATAGAGGGTGACGGTCTATGATTGCCACTCTGTGGTAGTATGTACACATACGAAAGGACTCGTCCTTCATTTCCACAATAGAGCTTGGGCTCCCCAAGACGAGGAGCTAAATCAATAAAACTTCCATCCAGTAGTTCCTAAAGTTGATTGGACAGTTCTTGCAACCCTCCAGGCACAAGACAATAAGAGGTGCCAGAAATTTGGACTGCTTCTGGCGTGATACACATCTGATATTCCTCCTGACAATGTGGGGAAAACCTGGAAGTTCTTCAGGCTTCACACCGGTAATCAATGATAGGGTAGCAGGGTAGGGGAAACACTTCTAGGCTCCCACCGCAAAAGTGATGTTGACAATCAGTGAATCTCCACCATGAAGAGATATGCATACGATTTTCTCCTTACAGAAGATTCCTGCTTGAGGCTCGGACATCCGGTCCACACTATCGACTACACCAAAGTTTCTAACAGTAGCAGGGGAAAGGTCAATGTCGAACTTGTGACCTACAAGATTGAGTTGTACCTTAGGTGAATGTGTGAGAGTTCAATTGGCTTGCCATCAGCTACTACTACAACGTGTCTGTCCTCAAGAGGCATCAGGGTTAAACAGAATAGGGACGAAGCGATTAGTTACCCAAAAACATACAAGCTACCATGTTGCTATTATGCCCGGCGTCGTCTATGCCAATCCTAATTTCCCTTCCACGAGCACCACTTTCAGTGTGTTGTTACTGTTACAAGGATTCCCAATACTGTCATTGTTCCGTGGGTTATTGACGTCTTGACTTAACAACGACCAACCCTTGTTAAAGTCACCTCCGTTTCCATACTGAAAATCATGATTTGCGAGTACCTTGTTGTCGCCGTGGCCATTGCCTCTAATGTTGTTGCTTTGAAAACAGATCCTCGCACTTTTCCCTTAGGGTCCACCTTCCCATTGTTCTTATCATGTCCTAGGGTACTGCCTATGGCGCTAGTAATTACACATCCCATAATCCAGTCGGTCTCCAGCGTTTTATGCCCTGATTGTTTCGTAAGAGTTGGCTCCCAGACGTTGCTTACTAGGGTTAGGGACTCGATTGAAATCAACCTACTGATGTTAGTTGTTAGAGAGCAGGGTCATCCTAACACTAGGATTGGTAATGCATCACGCTCATCTTCTTGTCCATCGGTCTTGCGAGTCGATTGAATAGCGCACGTAAAATCTTTAGAGAATCACAAAGGAGTCCATACTTCTGAATTTGAGGCGTCAATTTGTTGCATCAAAGTAAACGAGAAAAGTGAAAAAGTATAGACCAAACATTTAATGTTTCGACATGTGTCTCAAAGACGTTCGCACTATCACCTAAAATTTTTACATGGCTCGCTAGGAGTTCAGTTACGTGTCCAAGTATCACTCAATATCATCGAGACTCATAGGGGTTCAGAGGGAAGTGAAAAGGTCACACTCAGGTAGGAGGCAGTCATCGCTATGACCCCTATAGATTTATTATGTTTCTTAATAGATCGAATAATGGAACAGAACCCCTTTCACACTCGCTGAGTCTCACTGGGACTCACATGCACCCCACATTATTATTATGTGTGCACCCATAATAATAATACGATTTGCATGCTCGTCTCAGTTTCTCCCAACTCGTGTCAAATGGTTCCTCAAATTCGAGTAGCAAGACAAAGGATGTCACAAAACATGAAGCATAAAAGTCTAGAGGAATGTCGCACTGTGACACTATCAATAGCATATCATAAGCAAGTAACACACGAATTCATACTGTAGTGCTAAGTGTGCAATCACATGCAATATCGTAAGTAAGTGTTCACTAGTTACGCTGTGCAATAAGTAAACAAGAGACAAACCTTGTAATCTGGAGCTGAGTGTCATGGTCAAATTTGAAACTGTTCGGTTATAGTCTGGTTTTATAAGAAAACGTTTTAAAACCAAGTTCACAATAACTAGTGGCTCTGATACCAAACTGTCACACCCCCAAAATACCACATGCGGAAATTCCCACGAGGCGTGTGACGTACCAGGATCTAGCCACCAATCACATTGAACTCATGACAAGATTTCAAATAAAACTTTCATTCATTAAAATAAGTGTTACAAAACATTAAATGTAATTCAACGTGTTCAGCGGAAGCATAAATCATCAATTAAATATTTCATAAACCATGTATATGAAAACCGTTAGACTTGTCTCTTGATTTTATGTATCTCGACCCATGACCACTCCAGCTTCCCAGACAGCAAGTTCCACATTCCACATATCTATAACCTGCGAGCATGCACACAAGTGTATCAGACAACGCTGGTGAGTTCACAGTTTTTATGAAAACATTTGGTTACCAAGTGTTTAATCCAGTTTAATAACATTTTCGAAAGTAATGTTGATAATAACTCGAGTACCGTACAAGATGGCTCCAGATTATTTTTGCCCTTCCCCAATGCCCCTATCTAAGCAGTGGTCATGACTGGGTCATTAGTTTACACCCGTCCTCTCAGGTACGGGGTGAGGGTGCCAAACCTAAATAGCGCTATCAACTAATACCCCGTTACCTCTCAGGTAACAAACAAGATGGGACTTAATGGTGATAGGAATTGAGTGTATTATCCAACATTCCAGCTTTTACCCAAATGACTTATTCCTCTCAGGAATACCCAACTGATTTACCCAAAGACTTATTCCTTTCAGGAATACCCAACTGATTGTCCCACCCACCGGGACGCATGCTCAAGAGAAGTGAACTCACCTTAGATTTGCTCGGTATGTTACGTTACATTACCCGTTCCAAGTTGGTCAACCAAACCCTACCGTGGTTACCAAAGATGATCAGTTTCGTAAACACATACCCAAATCACATATTCAACAAGTCACATAACAAATGTATGGGTTTCGTATGCAAAACAATCACTTAACAGTACATGTATTTTCACAGATTGCATTTGCTGTTAAGATCACAGTATATCACATAACAAGTATTCAATTCTCCAACCAGTCTACATCCCATGTGCATGTCACGTAATAACATTCAACAGGAAAATTGGTTACCCACACAAGTTAAGTCAAGGCCCTCATTTCTAGTTGATATTATTATCATGCAACGAATACAATCTTACAAACACAAGTGTCCAACATCATACACATCATAACTGTTCACTGTTCTGACCATCTATCTCCACGGCGAAGAACCCTTATGGTGAAGGTTCATTCTTCGCCGAGAATGGATGCGACGAAGATTCCCATAGTTCGTCAAAACCCAGTCGACGAAGGACCTATCGTTCGTCGGAGTTGTGTAGGACGAAGAACCATGAAGGTTCGTTAAAAATCAGTCGATGAAGAATCAATTCTTCGTCGACCCAGGTTCTTCGTCGTCCCTCAACAGATCATCATGACTTCCTTCTTTGATTCCCCATTAATTTCGATCGATCAGTTACCAAGTTTTATCAGTTTTCTTCCGTAATTATTGCAGACAATAATCTTTATCAAAACAACATTCCTTTTGGATCGAACCGTATGATAATGTTTAGAATAGAATTATAGTTCATCAAATAACAATATACCATTAATATTAAATCTGATCATAGACATCATCACCAAGTTTGACAATTCAATCACATAAGAACTATTCCCCACACGGTTAACATGCAGAATTCCTATTAGTATTCTTACTAACATCATTCTTATTATGTGCCTTAATAGTACTAATCAATCAGTTAATTATCACATCAGGTTCATCAACACTATCACGCACCCCTAATCGTACTCATAATTCATGTACACAACTTTAAATCACCGAATCACACAATCCAATTAGGGTTTCTTACTTCTCTAAATCATTAAAACTCATATGATCATAATCACAACTCACACAGGTCCGCAGACAGTCCAAAAACAATCAATCAGTATCGAAATAAGTGTGATTATACTAACCAAGGGATCGTGTGGGGGGAAGAGCCAAGTCGAGAAGGAAAGGAAGGCTTTGAGATCCTAAGATTGCCGTCACACAGGAAGGAGAGGAGGAGAGAACCTTAGGGTTTTCGTGATTTGCAGTTAAGTTATACGCGTAATTTACTGGGGCTCAAATAACCTGGGCCGGAGGCCCTTTTGGCAAAGTATCTCTTGGCGAAGATCATTCTTCGCCAAGTTGTAAGTGTGATGAAGGATCAACCATCGTCTAAGGTTGGTTGTGACTAGGGACCATTCTTCGTCGATGGGTGAGTGTGACGAAGACTACTCTTCATCGAGTGTTTCTAAATTAAGATTAAACATAATCATAAACATTACACAATACCTAAGTGTTTCATGCAACACTCAAACGTAGCAATACTTTAATCATTCCAATATCATGCACAAGATGCGACATAAAATAAGTTGTGAGGCAAGTTATGCGTAAAGGAAAGGCCTTGAAATCTCGAGTTTTCACATCATCCCCAACTTGAAAGAAATTTTGTCCCGAAATTTGATAAGTAATCCAAAGCTGCAAGGTGTTAGATCAGGATGACTGTGGGTTTTCCTCGGGTGCCACAGTATTGAAGGAGGTCCTAGTAAGCTTGACCCAGGTCCTTGCAGGATCTATACACTGAACAAGGTAAGAACCTTACCAAACCATTCCCTTAACCCCCGACCAGGTAGCCAACATATCTCTATATAGACCGTAGAGATATGAATGGTGAAAATCTTTTATTTTATATAGACAGTAAAATAATGCCAAGACACCACGGACAAATGATAAGGAAGTTTCACCTTCAACATAAGAAACTAGTTATTAAAGTCATTAATACTAAACCAAATAAGAAGTGCGAAAAGATTAAAAATCAAAAGTATTAAACTAAATGCTTGTCTTCACCAAGTGATGTAAGAGACATACGCAAACATGGCCTTTGATTGTCATGAACTCTTACTATCAATCTTAGATCCCGAGACTACTACACAAACTCTAAGATGGATGATGGATGATGATGGTGGTGGAGTGTGGGTGAAGTGGGAGAGAGGTGGTTTGCCAAGGGATGCCTTTGAAGTGAGCCAAGCACCCCTATTTATAGCCTGCATAGAAGCCCGAACACGGCCCCGTGTTCATCCCTTTTCTCTTTCTTCATTAATTGCAATTGTCTACATTAGCTCCACTCCCGTGTGCAGAAGCGTATCTGTACTATTAAGATTTGCTTGGATTCTGCGAATTAGCGTTGACCACGACCCGTGTTGAGCTAGGCACGCCCCCGTGTCTGGAATAGAAGCTTTTATAGCTTTGTCCTTTTTGCAGACAACTGGCCACGTCCCCGTGTCCGCTGGGCTCGGGGCCGTGGTCAGCCTTCTTTTCTCTTGTTTTTGCTTCAGAAGATGTTGTCGAGGGGGCGGGAATGCCACGTTTATTCCTTTTCTTTGTATTTATGTTAGATTTGGCTGCATATTTGTTCCTTTTGTTCAATTAAGCTCATTTGGTCCTGAAAATACCAAAGGAAGACAAAAGCACACTTTTTCCAACATTAGTACTAAAAAAGGGTTAGTTTTATGCTTCAATTAATGTATTTTATATGTTGCATTTTGCATACATCAAATACCCCCACACTTGAATCTGTGCTTGTCCTCAAGCAAAACTCTTTATAATGTGGCTTACACTCCCAAATGGAATGGGTAGAAGAGAAGTTTTGGGCTTGTCTTGAGTGTCGGGAATCCAAGATCTTTATTAGGTTTTATTTTTATGCTATTTACAATCCTATTCGTTATGATTTATTTAGAACGTTTCATAAGAGAAATTACTTATTTGGGCATAACATGCCTTTTTAAAATTCCATTTATATACAAGTTCACATACCTCATGGGAGATCACTCAACACTCGGCCAAAGATGTATTTTTGTGAAACACTCGAGACAGGCATGGAACTTACTTCTACCATATACTTGCCAAGCAATCAATTCTCCTCCTTTTTGAGTATAAACCTTTGTAAATATCAAGAGGACTTGGGGAAGGGTTAGGGTTGGGTTAACGGTAGGTGGTTTTGGGTTAGTGGGTAGTAAAAAGGGCTAAAAGGGTAAAAAGTGTCGGTCATCGTAAAACTTTTTGTTATTGTGACTTTTATTCAAACGAAGCATTTTCATATAAAGTTCTTTGAGAACTTTGTTGGTTTATTGCTAGGCTTCATTTTTTTTGATAAGCAATGTCACATGAAAACCGAGCTTTTTACTAAAATAAAGGGTTTAAAAATAAAAAGGGTTTTGGTGGGTAAAGGGTGTTTGTTTTGTGGGTTTAGAAATGAAAAGGTTTAGGCTCAAAGGGTTAACTAGGGGGATTTTGGGTAGGTGATAAAAAAATGAAAAATAATGGTGTTGAAAAGGAAAAGGGTTAGTCCTAATGCCTCCATCATTTACTTACTTGGATTTAAGTTGGTAAGTACCGAGAATGTATCGTCATGGCAAGTTCTAGAGTCGTAAGAAACCAAGCAGCTATTGTTAGTGCATTATGTCTATTGACTTCGTCTTGTATTGAGTCATGTAATAGGATAAGATAGAATATACCAGTGCTCAGGGTGCTAGAAACTAAGTTTAGTGGGATTTATTCTGATTCCGCTTGAAACTGTCAAGAGCATGTTCAAGCGAAATCAACATTGTTAATTTCGCTTGAACTTGTCTTGTCCATTTCAAGCGAAATCAGAACTACTATATATAGGAGCACTTGCCGTTTCATTTGGAGCGGAATTAGGATCTTGTATTCGGTAACGAAGTGCTGCCAAATTGTCTCCAGGTGCTGTAATCACTATTATATCAATATACGAGACATTTAAATTGTATCGAGCGTCCGTGTCATTGATTCCGCCTTTGATTCGGATAAATAACTCTTCTGATCGACTCAGTCAGGTCGTACAACGATCCTACAAGTGGTATCAGAGCACAGGATGAAGAATTCAGCTTGATTGCATCTATTTTCTCACTTCTACACCTTATTTTCAAAATTGACCGTGAAATCTTGGTCAAAATGGATTGAATTTTTCACAGTACATGCGAAACAGTGTTTTAACAAACCCTTGAGAGTTTCAGATCAAAATTCGAAGTAAAAATGACAAAATTGGACCAAAAACGTAATTCCGCTTGAACGAACATTCTGATTTCGCTTGAAAAGTATAGCTGATTTCGCTTCAAATCTTAATTCCGCTTGAGATTTGCTTGAGATTTCGCTTGAATCTGCTATTTCGCTTGAAAGTTCATCTGATTTTGCTTGAAGTTCTAATTTCGCTTGAAGGGTCATCTAGGGATTTCGCTTGAAAGTTGCTATTCCGCTTGAACATGTGATTTCGCTTCAACTAGTGATTTCGCTTGAGATTATTATTCCATTTGAAAGTGGACTTTTTCGCGTCAAGATCATTTCAGTCAACCGTGTGTCAGTTTATTTCAAATTGTTTAATAGTGTTTAGACTGATTATGTTTGTTCGACTGTTTGTCTCCAGGTACATTGATTCAAGAATTTTCATCATGGCTGAAGAATTTTTCAATACTTTTCTACAACGCATTTACCTCGGATACGGTGGGAGCTTCAGATGCTACACCCAAAGCGATAACAAAAACAATCAAAGACAACATTAAACATGACAACTTTTATGGAACTTATTCGAAACCACCTAAGCTTGATAATATTGAGGACTATGTCTGGTGGAAAGAAAGGTTTATCAACTGGACTAAAGCGTATGCACATGAAAGTTGGTTTTGTTTGGAGTTTGGTCATGATAAACCTACTAATGACAAAGGTGAAGAAATTCCGATCAAAAGTTTTTCAGAGGAAGACAAAAAGCAATTTTCACATGAACAGAAGATGATTTGCTTTGATTCAACAATCAGTTCGAGATGATATTTTTTCATTGTTAATTCATGATGGGTCTTCAAAATCTGTGTGGAAAGCTTTGTAGGTGAAAGCTGAGGGGGGTAAACAAATTAAGAAAAACAAAATTGCATTATTGAAAAAGGAATTCGATTTGTTTGACAGTTTAAAAGGTGAATCTGTTAGGCAAATGATAGAACGCTTTTGTCACCTAAAAATTGAACTTGAAAGGTTTCAGATTGTGAAAACAAGAGAAGAAATAATTGACAAAGTAATTGAAGCGTTACCACGAGCTGATCAGTGGCAAACGTTTGTTTTTATTCTGAAAAATGATGCTTTGTATAATACAATTTCTCTTGATGTTTTGTTAGAAAAAATTGAGAGTCATGATCTGGAATTGCAAAAACAAAGCAAGATGAGCAGTTCATCACATCATCAGAATGTTGGTCTGTACTACAAAGGCAATTTACCTTCGGTGAAAGCTGATAGTTCACCAAAGACAGCATTCAGTGGTGAAAAGATGAAAGAACCACAAACAATATCATCGAGCTATAATTCTGGATATCATTCATCTTAAAAAACAAGTCCTGCAGAAGCAGAGGAGATATTGTGCAACATTGCTCTTAAGTTGAAAAATTCTCCTGCAATGAGCATCAATGCAGCAAAGCAGCAAATGAGTTTTCTTGCATCTGTTCTGGAATCGTATGAAGGTCTGGTAGCTGGAAAAATTGGAAACTCCGAATTAACCAAAGAAGACTACGACCAGATTGATCCGGAAGAGATGGAACTCATTGACATCCGTTGGTGTCTGGCAAGTTGCATTCGCAGAGCTCAAAGATACATGGAGATTACGGGGAAGCAATCATTAGGCGGTCCATCAACGAAGCTTGGATTTGACAAATCCAAAGTTACCTGCTTCAAATGTAAGCAAAAAGGTCATTTCAAAAGAGAGTGCAATAATTCTGCAGCTGGTGGGAATGAACATCCATTCAATGATGATTACTACCGAAAGGCAATCTACCACCGAAGCAAAGAAGAGCCGAAAATGATTGAAGATAAACCCAAATCAAAAGCTTGTGCAGTTTTTCATGATGATGAGGGATTTGACTGGAGTACAATTTGTCTAGAAGAAGATCGTATTGATTATCGATTCAAGATTAGAACAAAGGAAGATTCAGAAACTCCTTTAAAGAAACATGATCATTATGCCTTTGTTGCTGAAATAAAAAAGGAAAACCAAGAAGAAAAATGTCACACCCCCAAAATCCACACGCGGAGTATCACCGCTTGGAGGCGTGACATGACCAGGATCGAGCCACCAATCATATTGAACAACTCAATTAAGTAAATAAAACCAAACATAATACGATTGGTGACCAAAGCTAGTTAACCTTGTTTAGTTTAAACAGCGGAAGCATAAACGTGAGTTCAAAAGCATAAGTCCATAGTTCATAAGTTAAAGTTTCAAAACGTAAGTTTAGTAAGTTCATAAGGATTTAAATATTAAGCACGGAACATAACAGTCCGTACACCACAACGACTCCTTCCCCGTGCAAGCTCCAAGCATTTAGCGACCTGTAAGGCATGTAACAACGAGTCAACAACAAAGTTGAGTGAGTTCACGTTTGGTTGTTTTGTTTTAAGTTGTTTCTAAAAAACGTGGTTTGACTTTCGTTGGCTTATTTGCCGTGGGGGTTACCCCGTAGTTGAAAGTATGTTTAACCATTTACTTTTTCCTTACCCAATCCATAACCATGATCAGTGGGGGTTTTCCCCGTTTGAACTACTAGACGGAATGATATCGACTGCTACGCAAATAAGTTGTGCCCTATATCAGTGTCTATCATCACTGACAATCTGCCATAGTCCATTAGTACACGCCCGTCCGAACGGCACGGTGTGAGGTTTGTTAAACCTAATAGCGCTATTAACTAATGACCCGCTCGCCATTGGCCTCGGCGATTAAGTCGATATGTAGAGGGACTTATTGATAGAGTTTTGTCTAGCTAGTTTTAAGGTTGTTGTCCTGCACCAGGAGGACGAACGTACGTATTCTGCACCAGGAGAATTCGTAGGTTTAATAATGGCATCCACTCTCTGGAGGATGGCCGTACATATCCTACCCAAGGAGGATATGTAGATTCAGTTTTAATTCTTTAACCCATTCCCAAACCACCGGGAATCCCATGCCTTAGAAAGTGTGTGAACTCACCTCGGTTTGCTCGGTTAGATTCTCAATATAGCTAACAGTCAAGGTCGGTCAATCACGTCCTAGTATGATTTACCAGTTAGTCATTTAGTGGCTTTCAATAGAACACAAAGTTCCTACACGTATCTATCACACAACATGCACCACTGTAACGGTTTACGCCCATCTAAGTTTCCCGTCCATTCCCCACTCAAAATCAAACATACGATAATGCACATAACATATATAACATGTCAAATCATTCACAGATAGCATACTCGACATTTAGACGCGCAAATCACAACTTATGTTATTTCAGCATTAAGATTCAAAACCGGCTGTTTTCGGGCATTTAAATAAAATAGTTAGATTATTTCAAAAATTCCCAAATTTTTATAGAATGTCATAAACATTCCATATTTTATTATGTAAAAATATCGGGGTCCGGTTCATTACCCACATTTTATAAAAATTCATATTCGGGACCGAACTCAGATTTATGTATTTCTGACCACAGTCCACGAAACAATTTATTAAAAATTCATCGAGTGTCCGATTTACGAAATTCCAGTGGGGTAATTAGAAATACATCGGTTGTCATTTACTGTACAAATTTCACGGTTCGATTCATCACAAAACTCAGGTTATGACTAAAAATACGACACCCATTTATTGCTGTCAAAATTCAGCTTAAGTAGCTGTTACAAATTAACAATTTAAAAATAGTAAACGGAGTCCAAAAATTACGATTCCGGTGCCATTAGAACCGTATTTCATAATAACATATTTTAGATTCAAAATATCGATTTTTCGTTGAGGTTAAGACCTGTTTACAGCCAACAGAAGTGGGCTGTAAAAGTTAGACAGATTCTGATTCTTTTGTGTTTAACCTTCTAAATCGTGTTCGATCGATTCCTTTAACAAGTTTAGTGACCACAACAACATCATATACTAATATCATTCAGTAAAGCATCAGATAATCACCCAATCATCATAATCACACAAGATCTACATGATTTACACACCTATCTTCTCTTTATTCATCTTATTCATCTTTTATCCAAGACTAATGTAAGTTCTTTTAGAGTTTCATAAGTTTTTAACCATTAATCATCTATTAACCATAAAATACATGAACAAGATGAAGATTTAAGAAACTTACTACTAGCACAAGGCTAGGGGAGTTCGAGAGTAGAAAAGTGGTGGTTAATAGCAAACGAAGAAGGTCCTTCAAGTTCCGTGAGCACCGAGCTTCCTAACTTAGCTCCTTGCACCTCTAGATCACCTTGGTTTGTAAGAGAAGTAGTTGATAATGGAGGTGTTGTGGTGTGGTGCTTGGGCCGTAGGTTAGAGGAGGGAGGAGAGTGGTGTTTTGTGTTGAAGGTGATGATGAGAATGTTACTTATAATCTCCAAGTGTTATTACCCAAAGGTTCAAGTGTCCACCAAAGTACAAGCACAATCTCCCTAAGTCCAAGAAAGGTTTTCATGGGGATTTTAAGAAGATTACAAAAATCTTTGAAGTGGGGCCTATGTGAACCGATTTCTTGCAAGGGGGTGGGGTTAAGTGCAAATTTGGGGACAAGTAGGTGATTTAATGGAAGGTTAGGGTGTAGGACTTGTGTTTAGTGTGTTTCATGTATTGTGCATTGTGTTAGTGTGTTCGGGACCATAACTAGCTCAGGAAAAGTGAAACAATGTTTCTGATAATATTCTAGTGTTACGGGTAAAGTCCGGTTGTTCGGTTTGACACTGTTCCGTTAAAGTGCTTAATTAATTCGTAAAGCGTCCTATATATATATTTTTGTAACGTTTTTAATTTTCAACACTCAGGAAAATATAACGGACTATTTAGTGACCTTTCTATACACTATTAGTATATTAACAAGTACATGTAAGTATAACACAGATATCAGAAGCAGTTAAATGATTCAGCACAGTCATCATGCACTTTAATTTTCATTAATAAATTGTACGGAATACATGGGATTTTTAGGGTTGTCACAAAAAAGGCACAGTTGAGATAAAAGAGAAAACTCGAGAAGAGATTTTGAAAGAGAAAGATTCATTGTGGGGTGCAGAATGGAGAAAATGCAGGAAGAGTATGAAAATGCAGTGAGAAACAAAAGATGGGATAAGAAACAAGAATGTTTCGTCAACAAAGAAGGAGAACCAGTTGTTCCCAGAAGTGACATAGTTCACAATGATGTTCTTCTAGTAATTTCTCGATCTGGTGAATATTACTCAAATGTTGCAAAAGACAAGACATATGTAAAAAGGCTGGATAAAATCATCAGGAATGTTATGACATCAAATCTAAGGAAGAGGAATGAAGAAAGAATGAATAAGAATATTGAGAATCTAGTTGATGATTTAAAGAAAGTTGCTGAGAAGGTGAAGGTTGAAGAAGTGAAGGTTGAAAAAGAGAAAGTTGAAGATGTGAAGATGTCTGAGAAAGAGGAGGTGATAAAAGAAAGAGTAGTTGAGAAAGCTGTTACTGAAGAACAGCAGGTTGAAGAGGATGAGAAGAAAGTTGAAGGTTTGATTGAAGTGAAGGATGAGAATTCAAAGGTTAGCGGTGATGCTGGTGATGAAGTTGGTGTTGAAGGAAATCAGACAGATACAGCAGAAAATATCGAAGTGCCTATCACTGAGGTAAATTCTGATTCTGAAAATTTAATCAAAATCGTTGAACAGTGCAACAAATGCATGGAAATATGCAGTGCTTGTACTGAAAAAGATGAAAGGTTAAGAATAAGAGATCTTGATTTCACAAAAATCGAGGAAGTTTTCAAAAATAAATGCAAAGAAATGTTAGAAAATGAAAAGGTTTTAAAAGAAAATAATGAAACGTTTTCAGAAAAATGTAAAAAGTTAGAAAAAGAAAATGAAAGTTTAAAAGAAAAGGTTTCAAAAATGACAAAAGAATGTGATCAAAAGGAAAATGTTTGTCAAGAAATGAAGAAAGAGTATGATTCAATAAAATTGGCTTATCACATTACAAAAGAATCATTTGAAAAAGTAAAAAGTGAAATGAAACTTGTTCAATCAAGATTGAAATACTGTTCTGAAACAACTGATACGTATAAGCGAAATTATGAAATAAAGCAACAAGTTGTTAATTCTTACATTGAAGATGTTGCTAAACTTAAGCATCAGATTGTTGATTTAGAACAGGATAATAACAAGTTGAAAAGTTATCATGCGTCGTCATATGTGCTTGAACGTATTTTCAACATAAAACCGAATGGGAAAGATTCTGAGCAAAACAAGAAAGGTATTGGCTCAGAGTTTCATCAAGTTCCACCACCGGAAAAGTTTGCATTTTATGATGATGAAAAGGTTGAAAAAGCTTTCAACATGGTAGATCAATTGCCAGATAACATTGACGTAACCTATTCCAAATCTGATGATTCTAGTGATTCAGAGGTGGTAGGTACGGTCGTTGAAAGTGTGTTGAAAGAAGAGTCAGTTGATACAGGTAAATCTGAATCACAAGATGAAAATGAAGGTAATTTTCATGATGCATATCTGAAAAACACAAAATCCGAGAAAAATTTGAATGATGATTCAAGAGGATTGGTTTATACCATGATTGGATCGGACAAATTATTCTTAGATGTTGTATTCCCGATTCAGAATGTGATTTCAGAAAAGGTTGATAAAGTTTTCAAGATGATTGAGAATGAGAAGTCTGAGATTTCAAAGTTTGTTGGTAAAGGTCACAAAACTTTTTATAATAAACCTGGTTTCAAGAAGAAAAACATGAAGGCTGGGTTGGGTTATAAAAAGAAACAGAATTGGAAAAGAAATGAAACGCTGAATTATCAAGAAAAAATGAGTTTTGTTCAAGGAAAAAGTTTTGAAGAAGAAAAAAAAAACTTCAATTTGGACAACAGTCTAATGAAAAGTTCTTTGCTCAAAAGAAAAAGCAACAACCACAGGTCAAAGATGTTTAAAAAAGAACATGTTTTAAGTGTGATCAAATTGGACATCTCGCACGCAAGTGTCCAAATCTGAAACCTGTCGATGTTGACAAAAAGAAGTCTGAGAATGTTAAGAAACAAAAATCTGAGAATGTGAAACAAAGGTCGACCAGATTTGATTCAAAACAAACTTGGAGGTATAACACAAACAAGTTTGCTTCGAACCAAACTTGGAAATCAAACCTCAATAGGTTTGAGACTAGACAGACCTGGAATTCTCACACACCCAGATTAAGAACAACACAAAGTTGCAAAACAACTGTCGATGCAACGAAACCAAATGAGTTTTGGAAACCTAAATTTGTTGTTCAAAATCAAAATGTTCAAAAAGATTCACATTTTTACAAAAGAGGTACTCCGAAAGGTCAAACATGGAGTGCTAAGAAACAAATGATTTTGGTAAAAGATGAAAAAGTTGAAGTCAAAGTTGAGAACATTTTTGATGAAAAAGATTTTCCGAAACTGCATGATACATATTGTGTTGAAATGCCTAAGGTCCAACAGACCTGGGCTAAATTGTTCAAGTAATCAAGTAGTCTAAATGTGCAGGTGCTCAACAAAATCAAAGATTGTGAGAATGGAAGTTGGAGCAGCCTGGCACAACAAGAAGAGGAGAAGGCTGCTGGACCCTGTGTTGGTTGAAACAGGGAGTTTGTTTGTTTTCTGTACATAAATAAACAATATTTCAAAAACTCTAAAAATTGAAAAATTTGAAAAACCAAAAATATGTTTTTAGTTGTGTAAAAATTTTGAAAATACAAAAATATGTTACTTGAATATGCCGAAACCCTCACGGCGGAACAAACATGATTAATTTCACAAGATTGAAAAACGGTTTTCAAACTGTAAATATCAATGTGTTGTAAATCATGGGGGTTAATTGTTGTTTTATATGTTAGATTTTCTGCAAAACAGAGCACGAAAAACAGAAAATGGATGGCGAGACAAAGCTATCAGTATCGGTTTGTCAAATTTTCTTTAAATGGTTTTGCATTTTAGGGGGAGTATTGTTGTTAGAAAATACAAAAACATTAGACAATTTGAAAAAGTAAAAAACATGATAAAATTGAAATTGAGTTTTTGCGTAAAAAGAGGAAATGATAGTACATCAGTAGACAGTTACAGTATGCTAAAGAAATGTAATGATTATATAGTGTTAAACAGTCTCACTAATGATATGCCGATAGGTTTTTATACAGTTAGTAAACTTTTTCGGGATATAAACCTAAATTCAAACTTACTTATTTCGTGGGGAACACTACTTGGATATATAGGTAACCCCCGAAATCTCGTTTGAAGGATCCCTCTTTCTGAAATACTAGGTCTTTATACTCAGTGATATCTGGGGTATTATCCCGGTACTTCTGATTTTGTGGAAGTATTGGCCTAGTCCCCGTATAATACTTTCTGCTTGCTTGAAATATAGCATCGCCCTCAGTACAAAAAATGATGAAACATTGAAAAATGCTAATCATGTGCTGTTGAACAAAAGATCCTCTAAAGGGGACACACCTAAAGTCGAAGCCGTCATCTCTCTGCTGAACGGAAGTTCTGACCTGAGCTCTCACGGTTCTTCGCAATTTAACCACTTACAGATATCATCTAGGTATACTCACCTGTAAGACAGAATATTGGGATGTGGATACGGGAGTATATTCAAGAGGTGGGACACATGAATGAGTTTAAGTTCTTAATACACCTAATTCGTATCCTGAATCAGTTGAAATTTGTGTGAAAATTTAAGTGGATCAGTATATCGACAATCTAAGTGAATTGTTTAATTCTTAATGTGTAACTAAGCTCAACGGTACTTGTGACTTGTCAAAAAACTGATATGATCCTCTGATGCGAACTTAAACAAAAATATTGTGTAAATATGTTTGTACATATTTCCTTACTGCTTTATTTTCGACAACCGATGTCTGAGATGCTGAGTGTCAAAATCTAAGTATGCTGATTGTGTTTCTGAAAATAAAACAAGTTCATTAATTTGAAACTTGAAGTTTTAAAATCAAAATCAAAAACAGTTTGTGATATCTCCAAGGTCATTTGTTTGGACTTGGAAGATGAACTGTGAGGGATTTGGATTCTTATATTGTTAAGAAGGCCAGGTTTTTAATCTTGAAACTGCTAATATTCATAAGATGTGTTAGTTTAGAAAGATTGAGTGAGCCAGGTTACAATTCCTGGTTAGCTGAAATTTAAAATGCTGTTACTTATAAATGTTTGAGTGATTGCAGATGAGATTCCAGACCACAATCCCGATAGCTGAGTCTAAGGGGGAGTCTGAAGACAAGCTTATAGCAAGGGAGAGCTTGTAATCTGAAAGCAAGGTGTCGATTCCTAAAGCATGGAAGCTTGACAAAAGGGGGAGCCTGAAGACTTGAAGAACGATTTATGGATGCTTACAGTGTTAGACAATTTGGAAAGAGCATGAAGACTGATCAAGACTGAAGATGTGTCATGATAAAGACTCGACACTGAAGACTTCGTCAATATCCAAGGGGGAGTCTATTAGTGCACTATGTCTATTGACTTCGTCTTGTATTGAGTCATGTAATAGGATAAGATAGAATACACCAGTGCTCAGGGTGCTAGAAACTAAGTTTAGTGGGATTTATGCTGATTCCGCTTGAAACTGTTAAGAGCATGTTCAAGCGAAATCAACATTGTTAATTTCGCTTGAACTTGTCTTGTCCATTTCAAGCGAAATCAGAACTACTATATATAGGAGCACTTGCCGTTTCATTTGGAGCGGAATTAGGATCTTGTATTCGGTAACGAAGTGCTGCCGAATTGTCTCCAGGTGCTGTAATCACTATTATATCAATATACGTGACATTTAAATTGTATCGAGCGTCCGTGTCATTGATTCCGCCTTTGATTCGGATAAACAACTCTTCTGATCGACTCAGTCAGGTCGTACAACGATCCTACAGCTATTCACACAAGAAACGAAAAATGAGCATTTAATTTAAAGATGTATGCTTTTATGCTCAATAAAGGCTCAAAACTCACTTTTTGTGGGAATGGGTTTATAATGTGATCAAGTATATTTAATCAAATTTTAACTAGATTTGTCATGCCGTTTCATAATTTTCTTATGTTGGTTCTTTTTATCACGACGCTATCGGTTGTAAATTTGTAAAAATATAACATTTTTAGAACTTGTTATTCCCAAATTAAACCAAGACAAGTAAAAAAAATGAAAAGTTTTTGAAAAAAATTGTGGTGATTAGCGGTTCCAATAGAGTTTTGTGTAAGGCTTGTTATTAGGGCTTGCAAAATTCAAGGTTTTAGCACACCCCCCCCCCCACACTGAAATTACACATTGTCCTCAATGTGTCCAAAAAAATAAGTTTTTAGGTTGATTGAATGTGTAAAAAGGTGTTAAAAACAAAATTTTATGTTACTGGGCATCTGGACACGAGCCAGTGTTGGTCCGGGCACGGCCCCATGTTCAGATTGGTAGTATTATAATTTACAGAAGGCTGGGCACTGGGCGTGTCCAGTTACCTGAACTGGGCGTTTTCTGCAGAACCTTGGGCATGGGGCGTGTTGGGCTGAGCACGACCCCAAGCTGAACTTGCTGTAATGAAGAAAAATTGTTGGAAGGCTCTGTTTTTGTGCATGGGGTGTGGGTTCAAGTTTCCCTTAGTAACCTCCACCATTCCGAGTGTGTTTTATTCATTACAACATCATCCAAACACCATTTAATACTTAGAAACCACTATTCATTAAAGAGTAAATTATATAAGATCCTAGAAACTTAAAAATAAAGGTAGAAATGAAAAACTAAAAGTTCCTAAGATAGATTAGTCAAGTAATGCAGAAAATCATTTCAAGGAGTTCTACCATTATTGTTGGAATATCAAAAACCCAGAAATAGCTTCCCGGTATTTAAAGGCGTTGTAGAACTTGTAACCGAGGGTTGTCCCTTAGATGTCGTTGAGCCATTCCTCTATCTCCCTTAGGAAGAAAAAGGCGGGCTCATTTTCCACAATGTCTTGTGGAGGAGGTGCGATGGCAACCGGGACCCCATGTAATATGTCTTGAGGGGGTTCCGGGTGCATGACATACCATTCGGCCCGAATGATGACTTCCGGCAGTACATTTGTTGGATCGATGTGTGACCCTAACGAGTCAATCAGAAGAGTTTACGATCTATTTCAAAGGCGGAATCAGAGAAATAGACTTGAAACAACTTGATTCTCCTTAGTTAACCTTTTATTAATGATTTCAAAGCAATTCTGATCATTTGACAAACTGGCAGCACCTCGGCTCTGAAATCTTGAACGTTACAAATGAACTAGCAGGTTGGGTATTTATAGGGCAGGTAATTTCGCACGGAAATATACAAGCGAAATTACTTTCAAGCGAAATTACTAATTTCGTGTGAAATACCCCTGTGTTATTTCGTACGAAATAGCAATTGCTATTTCGTGCGAAATTACCCATTAACATCTAAAACCTATTTTTAATCCTGTTGTGCACTGTTCTATCCTATCTAGATACAAGACTCTATAAAGACGAAGTTAACAGACATCTATGCACCAACAACATTCCATTCCCTTTGTGTAATGATTGGCACCAAAGGAGGAGAAGCGAGAATATTCAATCTTTGGTGCAAAAGGTTGACTTCTCGAAGACATCCCTCTAGTCACACCATCAAATGATTTATACGGTCGACCAACGCTTCCTCTACTCCCGTCATTTCATCGATGGCCTCTCTTAAGGCATACACGTTGTTAACGAGAGAGTCTTCTACCGATGACCTTCTTCCTCGTCGGTCGTTCCTGGAGTGTGATGAAGATGTTCCGCTATTTCTACTTGACATTCTAAGAAAGCAACCTGAAAGAAATTTCAAATTAGTGAAACAGTACCTCGGACATGGCCCCGTGCTCGCTGAGCACGGCCCGTGGCCACCTCTCTGCAGGCTTTTGAAACAAGTAATCTTGGAGCTTTAAATTATTTTTCTGACTTTTGAAGCAATTTTAAGTAGAAATAACTTAAAACAGTGTTGTAAAACTTATTTTTGACAAGATTCCTTGAATAAATACCTAACAAATATCACAATAAAGCTTGAAAACATGGAGATTTCAAACTTTAATGGAGGTTTTGAGGATAAAATAAAGAAGAATGCAATGGACAAAAGTAGAAAAGACAAGATGGTTGTTGAGAACCTTCTTTAGAATATACCTTGTATGGTATATGTGAAGATCCCACCAGATCTTTGTCTTTGGAATGGGTCCAAGAGTGCAGGAATCTTGCTGCATTTATAGAAAACGACAGCACGCTGGACATGGCACCGTGTCGGCTGAACACGGCCCTGTGTGCGGACAGAATTATGACACTTTTTGTCCGTATTTTGACCAAAAGTCAGACTGGAATCTTTGGGTGGACACGGGGGCGTGCTGACCTGGACACGACCCCGTGGCTAGAAGTTTTTATGAAGTTTTGCCTAATTTTAAGGAGTTTATCTGGATCAGGTGGTTCTTTACTGGACGGAACAACATCGAAGTGCCTGAGATACCTAAGTTGCCTGAGTTTTAGACAAGAATGTAAGAGGTTATCGGAAAGGGTGATTCCTAAGCTAAATACCGGTGGGCAAAACCAACCTTTATTTCCCTTATCCGGGCTCTTGTTAAAGAAGGTATATGTCGAATCGCTCAGGTCTACGTATGCATCGGCGGACACCGATGGGGAGCCCTTCACGGCACAATCGACACAGGGATGACTATCGCTCAAGTCCTCGCAAGAGTTAGAGGTGATTCCGGGAGCAACGATGTTGTTATAATCCGAATGCGATCTCAATAATTCTCCTTGTTCGTCGTCTTGAGATGAATTAGTTATTTGCATCTCAAGTTCTTTAATCCATTGGAGAATTAGTTCTTCCATTTGAAATGAGAATCATTTCATTTAGAAGGGAGGATTGAGAGCATTCGAGGGAGTGATAGGGATTATTTTTACTTTTGCCCATCTTAAGGCTACAGGAAAACGATGGGTCTATATAGTGGGGATTTTAAATTTAAAAAATAACATTTTAAATCTTCATGAGTTCCGCCACATATTTGACACCACGTACCATAAGAGGAGCGAAAGTAAAAAAGATCAGTATCACTCATGTTTGCGTCAGAAATTACCAACCGTCGGGATCTTACGGTTCTGTTTTCAGTATCTGAAACTTGGGCACGGGGGCGTGTTTAGTGAGCACGGCCCCGTGTTCAGCTACTGTCCGACTTAAAACAGGATTGCCAGAACCAAAGATTGGGCACGGGGGCGTGTTCAGCGGGCACGGCCCCGTGCTGAGCTCTACAGAAGCTGGAAAATTAAGAAAAATCCTAAAAAAAAATAAGAAGAACGATTAGGCCGTTGATTCCTAACTTTCTTAAAATCCTCATGTCCCCGGCAGCGGCGCCAAAAACTTGATGCGTGTCGAGTGTGTTATATTTTTATTAATATTTTAAGCCCTTTTTAACACTTTAGTCAAGTTTTAAATTTATAAAACACGATATTCTACTAACAGTAAACACACATATGGGCAAGTGCACCCATCGAGAGTGTAGTATAGCGTTGGTAAGATATCGAGGTCGTCCAAGGACACAAGAGCTTTTAATACTGATTTATCCTCAACGTCTAATCAAATCAAAAATTTAGAAAAGGTTTTAAATATGAAAATTAAAAACTAAAAATGCTGAAAAATAAAAATAATAATAAAATAGATAGACAAGATGAATCACTTGGATCTGACTCGCCTTTAGTGTAACCTTTGATGATTTCCGCACTTTTGCACTTTTTAAGAGATTATATTAGTTATAGTAGTAGGCCCCTCTTTTGAAGGTGACGTTACCCTCAACACAGTAATTTGAGTCAGCAAGGATACAATCCTAAAGGATCGGAATATTGAAAGATATTTAATTAAGTTATTAATGCGTAATGTGGTAGGCCCCTCTTTTGAAGGTGACGTTACCCTCGGCTAAGTGGTTTGAGTCAGCAGGGATACAATCCCAAGTAGCCGGGTTAATGTATTCATAGTAGTTTACATATGAGGGGATCAAGTGATTTGCACCCCCGCCATCCAATACTAGTGGGTATTGAAGGAGGTCCTAGGATGCTTGACCCAGGTCCTTGCAGGATCTATACACTGAACAAGGCAAGAACCTTACTAAACCATTCCCTTAACGCCCGACCAGGTAGCCAACATATCTCTGTATAGACCGTAGAGATATGAATGGTGAAAATCTTTTATTTTATATAGACAGTAAAATAATGCCAAGACACCACAGACAAATGATAAGGAAGTTTCACCTTCAACATAAGAAACTAGTTATTAAAGTCATTAATACAAAACCAAATAAAAAGTGCGAAAAGATTAAAAATCAAAAGTATTACACTAAATGCTTGTCTTCACCAAGTGATGTTAGAGAATTAGGCAAACATGGCCTTTGATTGTCAAGAACTCTTACTATCAATCTTGGATCCTCAAACTACTGCACACACTCTAAGATGGATGATGGATGATGGTGGTGGATGTGGGTTGTAGTGGTGGTGGAGTGTGGGTGAAGTGGGAGAGAGGTGGTTTGCCAAGGGATGCCTTTGAAGTGAGCCAAGCACCCATATTTATAGCCTGCACAGAATCCCGGACACGGCCCCGTGTCCACTAGGCACGGCCCCGTGTCCATTGGGCACGGCCCCGTGTCCATCCCTTTTCTCTTTCTTCATTAATTTCAATTGTCTGCATTAGCTCCACGCGCCCCCTGTTCGGTGGGTACGGCCCCGTGTGCAGAAGCATATCTATACTAGCAAGATTTGCTTGGATTATGTGAATCTTAGCGTTGACCATGACCCGTGTTGAGCTGGGCACGCCCCCGTGTTGGGAATAGAAGCTTCTATAGCTTTGTCCTTTCTACAGACAACTGGACACGCCCCCGTGTCCGCTGGGCACGGGGCTGTGGTCAGCCTTCTGTTCTCTTGTTTTTGCTTGGAAGATGCTGTCGAGGGGTCGGGCATGCCACGTTTATTCGTTTTCTTTGTATTTATGTTAGATTTGGCTGCATATTTGTTCCTTTTGTTCAATTAAGCTCATTTGGTACTGAAAATACAAAAGGAAGACAAAATCACACTTTTTCCAACATTAGTACTAAAAAGGGTTAGTTTTATGCGTCAATTGATGTATTTTATATGTTGCATTTTGCATACATCAGTCATCCTCAATACCACCACACGATCGACCTCATTGAAAAGTCACATTTTGTCACACCCCGACCGCTTTAAAACAACAAACCACGACGGAAACGTTGGGAGTGTCGTAACAGAATCATTGTTTCACAACATATGGCTTAAAGTTTTGTTTTATTGAATTAAGTTTATTACATTGTATTGAAATTAGAAACAAAACATGAACAAATTGACTTTCATTGTTATTAAGTCACTAAGGCCTCATCCATTCCTATGTGAGCATGCACCAATATCATCATCAAATATCATCAACTAAGGTACCTGAAACATATGTGAAAATACGTCAGCATAAAAATGCCGGCGAATACATAGGTTTTATGGGAGTGTCAGATTCATGGCTTGTTTACATTTTGAAATAACTCGAACAACTTCGTTAATTGATATTAGAAAACCTAGTTTTGTAAAATGTTTGTATTGTAAAATGAAATAACCAAGTCAAAACAGATTAGTTATAGTTTATAAAACCTCGATGCCATGAATCTTAACTCAAAACATTTTTTATGTAAACCCAGATTTTTAAATTGTTTTTGTAATAAAACTCGAATGGTTTATATTGTTAGAAAAACCTTGTAATGTAACTTCGTTTTGAAAACACTTGCCCAAGTGATCTAGATAACGCAACGAAATATAATGTGTTAAAAGCACTTATATATAGGAAGTACCAGCGGCGTATCCACCATGCTTTTATCACATTACACCTGCCCCGTTACCTAATCAATTCCCTAACCCAATGGTTCAAAAGGTTCAAATAGTTCAAATAATTCACATAGATCATACAGTTCCAAATGGTTCAAATAATTCACATAGATCAAATAGTTCCAAATGGTTCAAACAGTTCAAATAGTTCAGATAGTTTAATATAAACCATAGTATTTGTTTAGAAAACTCGAAATCGTTTAGCACATATGAATCACCCAAAAACAGTTTAAAATAGTAAAAGAGGGGAACTATGTACTCACATGAGATTGCTTAAGAGTCTTGAATAACAACCAAGCAAAGCTAGAGGGATCACGGAATCAATCGGCACCTAATATAGGTAACTACATTAATAAACCGGACCTAAATCGGAAGATCAAATAGGATGAGGTTTCGTAAACCAAATGAGTGTTGGAACTCATATGATATGGTTTAACAAAGCATACATTTTAAAACGGAACCTATCCTAAGTGCTTACAACCCGTTATGACCCATTAAGGTAGCTTATGCTACTTTAACGCGTCGTTCGCGTAAAACGCATTTGGACCGCCTAACTAGTCCTATGACAAGTATTACATGCCTTAACATGTCTAATAATGTTACCTAACCAGTTTAGATACCCAAATTTTGGTTACATATGCTTAAAATGAAATTATGCGTAAAAAGGGCATTTTGGTCATTTTCCTAAAGCATATAAATTACCTATCATACAACTAACTAAACGAAGTAACCATAAGGTATAACCTCGGAAGGTTATTCCCTATACAACTATGGTCACTAAATATGTTTGGTCGGATCCTAATGATCGACCAAATGGGTCGGGTTCGAAAGTCTAAGCGGTTGTTTAGACCGCTTATCTTTACGACCCTATATAAGCACTAAACTAAAAGTGATGAGTTAAACATGTTGAAACATGTTTAACGAAGTTTGAAAACAAGTTTGATATCAAAACAAAGGGTTTTGATATCAAAACATGTTGAAACATTTTCACCGAAACTATGACTCGTCACTATGCCTAAATAACGTGGTAATCGGTAGGTATAGTCTCAAAGGACTATGACCATCGTGATTACGCTCACGTTGCGAAGTTTAAATGAACTTCGTGTTGACCATTGATAGGTCAATGTAGAAAGTCAAACACTATTTGACTTTCATGCTTGAAAACACATAAAAGAGCGAAAGAAACTTACAAGAGGTCCAAGCAATGGAGATTTGATTCAAGTTGCTCAGGTATGAAGTGTAGAAAATCCAACTTAGAGCAGAAATGAATCAAGGTGTGAGGAAACAAGTGAAATCAAAGTGGGTATTTATAGATTTCGGACAACCGTTAGGATCGTTCCTCAATTTACGAGCTTCAATGTTGGCCCTCCATGTGTGCCCACTGATTTGTAATACTATGGGTGTCCAAAACAAGCTCCAAGTATGAAGAAACCATGTGCAAATAACCCAGAAACCAGCTGTTGTTTGCAAAAAAAAATTGAATCTACCCAGATCAGTCTCTGGCGGCCCGCCAGAGGCCTGTTGCGCCCCGCCAGAGACCAAAATCTCAAAATTGTCAGAAATGGTCCCTGCATGCATAATACTTGGTTTTTGACGCGTTTAAGCCCTGTTAACCTCATTTCAAGGCTGTATAATGAAGTTAAAGGTTAGGGAACATGAAACATGCTCAAAAACATCTCAGATGTCGGTTCGTATGGCCGTACGGTTGCGTTGTTCGGTTAATTACGACGAAACACGAGCGGACGCGAAAAACGATCCAAATTACACGACGAATGGAATTTTATCATGCCAATCACTAAAATAAAATATTTTAATGTTTAGATAAATTTTCGTATGTCCGGATATATTCAGAACGTAAGATATGTGCGAAAATGCAAACTTATGCACTTTTTGACGCTTTTAGTCCCTATTGATCAAGAAAGTTTATTTTTTTGCGCACCAGACACCTCAAAGCCTATTTCTAAGCTATGTAAAGGATATTCAGGGCATATTTGACTTATGATCAAGTTCCGGAATGTTTGTTACCATATAAATCAGCATACTTTCGCAGTTTGACATAAATAGTCCCTACTATTGAATAAACTTGATTTCGACACACCAAATCCTCCAAAACTTATTTCTAAGTTATGTAAAGGTTATTTAAGGTATGTTAAGCCTATGTCACTATTCTGGAGTGTTTGTTGCATTAAACTGATTACGTTTACGCATCAGTTCGCGTATAACCATCCAGAAAGCGAATTTAAAGCTCGAAATCGAACAAGAATTGATATGTGTAAATGATACACATATTTATACAAATCCCAAGTATGAAACACAATATTTCATTGATTTGGTGTTTGTTTGATGGCCGCAGAGGCACAGATGTCACAGTCTCCCCTACTTTAGGAAATTCCATCCTGAAATTTATTCATAGGAGTCTGTCTGTGACGCTGTGTTAAATAATTGTCTTGCATGGAATCTAGGGTGTCATCTATTTGCGTAGAGTAACCCATCAAAGATATGCAAGGCATAATCTTCTCACTTCCCAGTGGATATACTTTAGAAACGAAGATGAATGGATGATTCATTTTTCTCCACGGGTTCTTCGTCAGAAGTGGGAATGAAGGATTATAGAATAAGATATTCATTTTACCTCGATGCATATTTTTCAGAAGCAAAAATGGATGGATGATTCATTTTCTTCAATGGGTTCTTCGTCAGAAATGGAAATGAAGGAATAATCAAAAGGATATTCATTTCCCTCAACGGATATTCTTCAGAAGTGAAAATGAATGGATGATTCATTTTCCTCAACAGGTTCTTCGTCAGAAATGGAAATGAAGGAATAATCAAAAGGATATTCATTTCCCTCAACGGATATTCTTCAGAAGTGAAAATGAATGGATGCTTCATTTTCCTCAACGGTTTCTTCGTCAGAATTGGAAATGAAGGAATAATCAAAAGGATATTCATTTCCCTCAACGGATATTTTTCACAAGCGAAAATGGATGGATGATTCATTTTCTTCAACGGGTTCTTCGTCAGAAATGGAAATGAAGGAATAATCAAAAGGATATTCATTTCCCTCAACGGATATTCTTCAGAAGCGAAAATGAATGGATGCTTCATTTTCCTCAACAGGTTCTTCGTCAGAAATGGAAATGAAGGAATAATCAAAAGGATATTCATTTCCCTCAACGGATATTCTTCAGAAGCGAAAATGAATAGATGCTTCATTTTCCTCAATGGGTTCTTTGTCAGAAATGGAAATGAAGGAATAATCAAAAGGATATTCATTTCCTTCAACGGATATTCTTCAAAAGCGAAAATGAATGGATGCTTCATTTTCCTCAACGGGTTCTTCGTCAGAAATGGAAATGAAGGAATAATCAAAAGGATATTCATTTCCCTCAACAGATATCCTTCAGAAGCGAAAATGAATGGATGCTTCATTTTCCTCAACGGGTTCTTCGTTTGAAATGGAAATGAAGGAATAATCAAAAGGATATTCATTTCCCACAACGGATATTCTTCAGAAGCGAAAATGATTGGATGCTTCATTTTCCAAAATGGGTTCTTCGTCAGAAATGGAAATGAAGGAATAATCAAAAGGATATTCATTTCCCTCAACGGATATTCTTCAGAAGCGAAAATGAATGGATGCTTCATTTTCCTCAACGGGTTCATCGTCAGAAATGGAAATGAAGGAATAATCAAAAGGGTATTCCTTTCCCTCAACGGATATTCTTCAGAAGTGAAAATGAATGGATGCTTCATTTTACTCAATGGGTTCTTCGTCAGAAATGGAAATGAAGGAATAATCCAAAGGATATTTATTTCCCTCAATGGATATTCTTCAGAAGAGAAAATGAATGGATGCTTCATTTTTCTCAACGAGTTCTTCGTCAGAAATGGAAATGAAGGAATAATCAAAAGGATATTCATTTCCCTCAACGGATATTCTTCAGAAGCGAAAATGAATGGATGCTTCATTATCCTCAACGGGTTCTTCGTCAGAAATGGAAATGAAGGAATAATCAAATGGATATTCATTTCCCTCAACGGATATTCTTCAGAAGCGAAAATGAATGGATGCTTCATTTTCCTCAACAGGTTCTTCATCAGAAATGGAAATGAAGGAATAATCAAAAGGATATTCATTTCCCTCAACGGATATTCTTCAGAAGGGAAAATGAATGGATGCTTCATTTTCCTCAACGGTTTCTTCGTCAGAATTGGAAATGAACGAATAATCAAAAGTATATTCATTTCCCTCAACGGATATTTTTCACAAGCGAAAATGGATGGATGATTCATTTTCTTCAACGGGTTCTTCGTCAGAAATGGAAATGAAGGAATAATCAAAAGGATATTCATTTCCCTCAACGGATATTCTTCAGAAGCGAAAATGAATGGATGCTTCATTTTCCTCAATGGGTTCTTCGTCAGAAATGGAAATGAAGGAATAATCAAAAGGATATTCATTTCCCTCAACGGATATTCTTCAAAAGCGAAAATGAATGGATGCTTCATTTTCCTCAACGGGTTCTTCGTCAGAAATGGAAATGAAGGAATAATCAAAAGGATATTCATTTCCCTCAACGGATATCCTTCAGAAGCGAAAATGAATGTATGCTTCATTTTCCTCAACGGGTTCTTCGTTTGAAATGGAAATGATGGAATAATCAAAAGGATATTCATTTCCCTCAACGGATATTCTTCAGAAGCGAAAATGAATGGATGCTTCATTTTCCAAAATGGGTTCTTCGTCAGAAATGGAAACGAAGGAATAATCAAAAGGATATTCATTTCCCTCAACGGATATTCTTCAGAAGCGAAAATGAATGGATGCTTCATTTTCCTCAACGGGTTCATCGTCAGAAATGGAAATGAAGGAATAATAAAAAGGATATTCCTTTCCCTCAACGGATATTCTTCAGAAGCGAAAATGAATGGATGCTTCATTTTACTCAATGGGTTCTTCGTCAGAAATGGAAATGAAGGAATAATCAAAAGGATATTCATTTCCCTCAATGGATATTCTTCAGAAGCGAAAATGAATGGATGCTTCATTTTCCTCAACAAGTTCTTCGTCAGAAATGGAAATGAAGGAATAATCAAAAGGATATTCATTTCCCTCAACGGATATTCTTCAGAAGCGAAAATGAATGGATGCTTCATTTTCCTCAACGGGTTCTTCGTCAGAAATGGAAAGGAAGGAATAATCAAAAGGATATTCATTTCCCTAAACGGATATTCTTCATAAGCGAAAATGAATGGATGCTTCATTTTCCTCAACGGGTTCTTCGTCAGAAATGGAAATGAAGGAATAATCAAAAGGATATTCATTTCCCTCATCGGATATTCTTCAGAAGCGAAAATGAATGGATGCTTCATTTTCCTCAACGGGTTCATCGTCAGAAATGGAAATGAAGGAATAATCAAAAGGATATTCCTTTCCCTCAACGGATATTCTTCAGAAGCGGAAATGAATGGATGCTTCATTTTACTCAATGGGTTCTTCGTCAGAAATGGAAATGAAGGAATAATCAAAAGGATATTCATTTCCCTCAATGGATATTCTTCAGAAGCGAAAATGAATGGATGCTTCATTTTCCTCAACAGGTTCTTCGTCAGAAATGGAAATGAAGGAATAATCAAAAGGATATACATTTCCCTCAACGGATATTCTTCAGAAGCGAAAATGAATAGATGCTTCATTTCCCTCAATGGGTTCTTCGTCAGAAATGGAAACGAAGGAATAATCAAAAGGATATTCATTTCCCTCAACGGATATTCTTCAGAAGCGAAAATGAATGGATGCTTCATTTTCCTCAACGGGTTCATCGTCAGAAATGGAAATGAAGGAATAATCAAAAGGATATTCCTTTCCCTCAACGGATATTCTTCAGAAGCGAAAATGAATGGATGCTTCATTTTACTCAATGGGTTCTTCGTCAGAAATGGAAATGAAGGAATAATCAAAAGGATATTCATTTCCCTCAACGGATATTCTTCAGAAGGGAAAATGAATGGATGCTTCATTTTCCTCAACGGTTTCTTCGTCAGAATTGGAAATGAACGAATAATCAAAAGTATATTCATTTCCCTCAACGGATATTTTTCACAAGCGAAAATGGATGGATGATTCATTTTCTTCAACGGGTTCTTCGTCAGAAATGGAAATGAAGGAATAATCAAAAGGATATTCATTTCCCTCAACGGATATTCTTCAGAAGCGAAAATGAATGGATGCTTCATTTTCCTCAACGGGTTCTTCGTCAGAAATGGAAATGAAGGAATAATCAAAAGGATATTCATTTCCCTCAACGGATATTCTTCAGAAGCGAAAATGAATGGATGCTTCATTTTCCTCAATGGGTTCTTCGTCAGAAATGGAAATGAAGGAATAATCAAAAGGATATTCATTTCCCTCAACGGATATTCTTCAAAAGCGAAAATGAATGGATGCTTCATTTTCCTCAACGGGTTCTTCGTCAGAAATGGAAATGAAGGAATAATCAAAAGGATATTCATTTCCCTCAACGGATATCCTTCAGAAGCGAAAATGAATGTATGCTTCATTTTCCTCAACGGGTTCTTCGTTTGAAATGGAAATGATGGAATAATCAAAAGGATATTCATTTCCCTCAACGGATATTCTTCAGAAGCGAAAATGAATGGATGCTTCATTTTCCAAAATGGGTTCTTCGTCAGAAATGGAAACGAAGGAATAATCAAAAGGATATTCATTTCCCTCAACGGATATTCTTCAGAAGCGAAAATGAATGGATGCTTCATTTTCCTCAACGGGTTCATCGTCAGAAATGGAAATGAAGGAATAATCAAAAGGATATTCCTTTCCCTCAACGGATATTCTTCAGAAGCGAAAATGAATGGATGCTTCATTTTACTCAATGGGTTCTTCGTCAGAAATGGAAATTAAGGAATAATCAAAAGGATATTCATTTCCCTCAATGGATATTCTTCAGAAGCGAAAATGAATGGATGCTTCATTTTCCTCAACAAGTTCTTCGTCAGAAATGGAAATGAAGGAATAATCAAAAGGATATTCATTTCCCTCAACGGATATTCTTCAGAAGCGAAAATGAATGGATGCTTCATTTTCCTCAACGGGTTCTTCGTCAGAAATGGAAAGGAAGGAATAATCAAAAGGATATTCATTTCCCTAAACGGATATTCTTCATAAGCGAAAATGAATGGATGCTTCATTTTCCTCAACGGGTTCTTCGTCAGAAATGGAAACGAAGGAATAATCAAAAGGATATTCATTTCCCTCAACGGATATTCTTCAGAAGCGAAAATGAATGGATGCTTCATTTTCCTCAACGGGTTCATCGTCAGAAATGGAAATGAAGGAATAATCAAAAGGATATTCCTTTCCCTCAACGGATATTCTTCAGAAGCGGAAATGAATGGATGCTTCATTTTACTCAATGGGTTCTTCGTCAGAAATGGAAATGAAGGAATAATCAAAAGGATATTCATTTCCCTCAATGGATATTCTTCAGAAGCGAAAATGAATGGATGCTTCATTTTCCTCAACAGGTTCTTCGTCAGAAATGGAAATGAAGGAATAATCAAAAGGATATTCATTTCCCTCAACGGATATTCTTCAGAAGCGAAAATGAATAGATGCTTCATTTTCCTCAATGGGTTCTTCGTCAGAAATGGAAACGAAGGAATAATCAAAAGGATATTCATTTCCCTCAACGGATATTCTTCAGAAGCGAAAATGAATGGATGCTTCATTTTCCTCAACGGGTTCATCGTCAGAAATGGAAATGAAGGAATAATCAAAAGGATATTCCTTTCCCTCAACGGATATTCTTCAGAAGCGAAAATGAATGGATGCTTCATTTTACTCAATGGGTTCTTCGTCAGAAATGGAAATGAAGGAATAATCAAAAGGATATTCATTTCCCTCAATGGATATTCTTCAGAAGCGAAAATGAATGGATGCTTCATTTTCCTCAACAGGTTCTTCATCAGAAATGGAAATGAAGGAATAATCAAAAGGATATTCATTTCCCTCAACGGATATTCTTCAGAAGCGAAAATGAATAGATGCTTCATTTTCCTCAATGGGTTCTTCGTCAGAAATGGAAATGAAGGAATAATCAAAAGGATATTCATTTCCCTCAACGGATATTCTTCAAAAGCGAAAATGAATGGATGCTTCATTTTCCTCAACGGGTTCTTCGTCAGAAATGGAAATGAAGGAATAATCAAAAGGATATTCATTTCCCTCAACGGATATTCTTCAAAAGCGAAAATGAATGGATGCTTCATTTTCCTCAACGGGTTCTTCGTCAGAAATGGAAATGAAGGAATAATCAAAAGGATATTCATTTCCCTCAACGGATATCCTTCAGAAGCGAAAATGAATGGATGCTTCATTTTCCTCAACGGGTTCTTCGTTTGAAATGGAAATGATGGAATAATCAAAAGGATATTCATTTCCCTCAACGGATATTCTTCAGAAGCGAAAATGAATGGATGCTTCATTTTCCAAAATGGGTTCTTCGTCAGAAATGGAAACGAAGGAATAATCAAAAGGATTTTCATTTCCCTCAACGGATATTCTTCAGAAGCGAAGATGAATGGATGCTTCATTTTCCTCAACGGGTTCATCGTCAGAAATGGAAATGAAGGAATAATCAAAAGGATATTCCTTTCCCTCAACGGATATTCTTCAGAAGCGAAAATGAATGGATGCTTCATTTTACTCAATGGGTTCTTCGTCAGAAATGGAAATGAAGGAATAATCAAAAGGATATTCATTTCCCTCAATGGATATTCTTCAGAAGCGAAAATGAATGGATGCTTCATTTTCCTCAACAAGTTCTTCGTCAGAAATGGAAATGAAGGAATAATCAAAAGGATATTCATTTCCCTCAACGGATATTCTTCAGAAGCGAAAATGAATGGATGCTTCATTTTCCTCAACGGGTTCTTCGTCAGAAATGGAAAGGAAGGAATAATCAAAAGGATATTCATTTCCCTAAACGGATATTCTTCATAAGCGAAAATGAATGGATGCTTCATTTTCCTCAACGGGTTCTTCGTCAGAAATGGAAACGAAGGAATAATCAAAAGGATATTCATTTCCCTCAACGGATATTCTTCAGAAGCGAAAATGAATGGATGCTTCATTTTCCTCAACGGGTTCATCGTCAGAAATGGAAATGAAGGAATAATCAAAAGGATATTCCTTTCCCTCAACAGATATTCTTCAGAAGCGGAAATGAATGGATGCTTCATTTTACTCAATGGGTTCTTCGTCAGAAATGGAAATGAAGGAATAATCAAAAGGATATTCATTTCCCTCAATGGATATTCTTCAGAAGCGAAAATGAATGCATGCTTCATTTTCCTCAACAGGTTCTTCGTCAGAAATGGAAATGAAGGAATAATCAAAAGGATATTCATTTCCCTCAACGGATATTCTTCAGAAGCGAAAATGAATAGATGCTTCATTTTCCTCAATGGGTTCTTCGTCAGAAATGGAAACGAAGGAATAATCAAAAGGATATTCATTTCCCTCAACGGATATTCTTCAGAAGCGAAAATGAATGGATGCTTCATTTTCCTCAACGGGTTCATCGTCAGAAATGGAAATGAAGGAATAATCAAAAGGATATTCCTTTCCCTCAACGGATATTCTTCAGAAGCGAAAATGAATGGATGCTTCATTTTACTCAATGGGTTCTTCGTCAGAAATGGAAATGAAGGAATAATCAAAAGGATATTCATTTCCCTCAATGGATATTCTTCAGAAGAGAAAATGAATGGATGCTTCATTTTCCTCAACAGGTTCCTCGCTAGAAATGGAAATGAAGGAATAATCAAAAGGATATTCATTTCCCTCAACGGATATTCTTCAGAAGCGAAAATGAATAGATGCTTCATTTTCCTCAATGGGTTCTTCGTCAGAAATGGAAATGAAGGAATAATCAAAAGGATATTCATTTCCCTCAACGGATATTCTTCAAAAGCGAAAATGAATGGATGCTTCATTTTCCTCAACGGGTTCTTCGTCAGAAATGGAAATGAAGGAATAATCAAAAGGATATTCATTTCCCTCAACGGATATCCTTCAGAAGCGAAAATGAATGGATGCTTCATTTTCCTCAACGGGTTCTTCGTTTGAAATGGAAATGAAGGAATAATCAAAAGGATATTCATTTCCCACAACGGATATTCTTCAGAAGCGAAAATGATTGGATGCTTCATTTTCCAAAATGGGTTCTTCGTCAGAAATGGAAATGAAGGAATAATCAAAAGGATATTCATTTCCCTCAACGGATATTCTTCAGAAGCGAAAATGAATGGATTCTTCATTTTCCTCAACGGGTTCATCGTCAGAAATGGAAATGAAGGAATTATCAAAAGGATATTCCTTTCCCTCAACGGATATTCTTCAGAAGTGAAAATGAATGGATGCTTCATTTTACTCATTGGGTTCTTCGTCAGATATGGAAATGAAGGAATAATCCAAAGGATATTTATTTCCCTCAATGGATATTCTTCAGAAGCGAAAATGAATGGATGCTTCATTTTTCTCAACGACTTCTTCGTCAGAAATGGAAATGAAGGAATAATCAAAAGGATATTCATTTCCCTCAACGGATATTCTTCAGAAGCGAAAATGAATGGATGCTTCATTTTCCTCAACGGGTTCTTCGTCAGAAATGGAAATGAAGGAATAATCAAATGGATATTCATTTCCCTCAACGGATATTCTTCAGAAGCGAAAATGAATGGATGCTTCATTTTCCTCAACAGGTTCTTCATCAGAAATGGAAATGAAGGAATAATCAAAAGGATATTCATTTCCCTCAACGGATATTCTTCAGAAGTGAAAATGAATGGATGCTTCATTTTCCTCAACGGTTTCTTCGTCAGAATTGGAAATGAACGAATAATCAAAAGTATATTCATTTCCCTCAACGGATATTTTTCACAAGCGAAAATGGATGGATGATTCATTTTCTTCAACGGGTTCTTCGTCAGAAATGGAAATGAAGGAATAATCAAAAGGATATTCATTTCCCTCAACGGATATTCTTCAGAAGCGAAAATGAATGGATGCTTCATTTTCCTCAACGGGTTCTTCGTCAGAAATGGAAATGAAGGAATAATCAAAAGGATATTCATTTCCCTCAACGGATATTCTTCAGAAGCGAAAATGAATGGATGCTTCATTTTCCTCAATGGGTTCTTCGTCAGAAATGGAAATGAAGGAATAATCAAAAGGATATTCATTTCCCTCAACGGATATTCTTCAAAAGCGAAAATGAATGGATGCTTCATTTTCCTCAACGGGTTCTTCGTCAGAAATGGAAATGAAGGAATAATCAAAAGGATATTCATTTCCCTCAACGGATATCCTTCAGAAGCGAAAATGAATGGATGCTTCAATTTCCTCAACGGGTTCTTCGTTTGAAATGGAAATGATGGAATAATCAAAAGGATATTCATTTCCCTCAACGGATATTCTTCAGAAGCGAAAATTAATGGATGCTTCATTTTCCAAAATGGGTTCTTCGTCAGAAATGGAAACGAAGGAATAATCAAAAGGATATTCATTTCCCTCAACGGATATTCTTCAGAAGCGAAAATGAATGGATGCTTCATTTGCCTCAACGGGTTCATCGTCAGAAATGGAAATGAAGGAATAATCAAAAGGATATTCCTTTCCCTCAACGGATATTCTTCAGAAGCGAAAATGAATGGATGCTTCATTTTACTCAATGGGTTCTTCGTCAGAAATGGAAATGAAGGAATAATCAAAAGGATATTCATTTCCCTCAATGGATATTCGTCAGAAGCGAAAATGAATGGATGCTTCATTTTCCTCAACAAGTTCTTCGTCAGAAATGGAAATGAAGGAATAATCAAAAGGATATTCATTTCCCTCAACGGATATTCTTCAGAAGCGAAAATGAATGGATGCTTCATTTTCCTCAACGGGTTCTTCGTCAGAAATGGAAATGAAGGAATAATCAAAAGGATATTCATTTCCCTAAACGGATATTCTTCATAAGCGAAAATGAATGGATGCTTCATTTTCCTCAACGGGTTCTTCGTCAGAAATGGAAATGAAGGAATTATCAAAAGGATATTCATTTCCCTCAGCGGATATTCTTCAGAAGCGAAAATGAATGGATGATTCATTTTCCTCAATGGGTTCTTCATCAGAAATGGAAATGAAGGAATAATCAAAAGGATATTCATTTCCCTCAACGGATATTCTTCAAAAGCGAAAATGAATGGATGCTTCATTTTCCTCAACGGGTTCTTCGTCAGAAATGGAAATGAAGGAATAATCAAAAGGAAATTCATTTCCCTCAACGGATATCCTTCAGAAGTGAAAATGAATGGATGCTTCATTTTCCTCAACGGGTTCTTCGTTTGAAATGGAAATGAAGGAATAATCAAAAGGATATTCATTTCCCTCAACGGAAATTCTTCAGAAGCGAAAATAAATGGATGCTTCATTTTCCTCAACGTGTTCTTTGTCAGAAATGGAAATGAAGGAATAATCAAAAGGATATTCATTTCCCTCAACGGATATTCTTCAGAAGCGAAAATGAATGGATGCTTCATTTTCCTTAACGGGTTCTTCGTCAGAAATGGAAACGAAGGAATAATTAAAAGGATATTTATTTCCCTTAACAGATATTCTTCAGAAGCGAAAATGAATGGATGCTTCATTTTCCTCAATGGGTTCTTCGTCAGAAATGGAAATGAAGGAATAATCAAAAGGATATTCATTTCCCTCAACGGATATTCTTCAGAAGCGAAAATGAATGGATGCTTCATTTTCCTCAACGGGTTCTTCGTCAGAAATGGAAATGAAGGAATAATCAAAAGGATATTCATTTCCCTCAACGGATATTCTTCAGAAGTGAAAATGAATGGATGCTTCATTTTCCTCAACGGGTTCTTCGTCAAAAATCGAAATGAAGGAATATTCAAAAGGATATTCATTTCCCTCAATGGATATTCTTCAGAAGCGAAAATGAATGGATGCTTCATTTTCCTCAAC
This sequence comes from Helianthus tuberosus, assembly GCA_030545235.1. Taxonomy (NCBI): domain Eukaryota; kingdom Viridiplantae; phylum Streptophyta; class Magnoliopsida; order Asterales; family Asteraceae; genus Helianthus; species Helianthus tuberosus. Next base: position 60,242,932 of record CM060414.1, on the reverse strand, counting down.
GGGTTCTTTGTCAGAAATTGAAATGAATAGGGTTAACTCTAGATACATGACAAAACTTGCTGTGATTTCTGTGCACGAAATTCCATAATTATGTATGCATCCATAATTACGTAATTCCTTGCACAGTTCGCACAGTTTTTTTTTATAATGTGAAGGGGATGGAATTTGAACAAGCTCGAGATAACTTTGATTAGGTCAACACATAAACACACAAGCACATAATTGTTTTCTTGGTTAGTAATTTGTTATCAGATTGTTATTAACTTGTTGTCGATTTGTACATGGGTATTTAAGGTACACCAGGAACCCAGTCGATGCACTTCAACGTCCTCAAGAATCTATCCGTAAAGATAGGATGATCTCATAAGAATCCTATTTCGATTACAAGGAATCGTAACATTCGAATTAAGGTATACAAGGAATCTAATTAAGGACTTACGGAAGTACCCTTAGGTACCCTATCAAGGATTTATAGTGGTACTTTGAGTATTTGTCCAGAGTTGTAACTTGCGCCTTGTACTTCGTTTCCTTGGAAGAAACGGGTACTTAGGATTTTCATGGTGATCGCAAGTGATCATAAAATGGAAGAATTTTGGGAGTAGTTTGTTCTACAAGGAACGTGGTTCCTTGATCATCGGCATTATAGGGGATATGTCGTACATACATGTAACCAAATTTGATCATTGCAATGTAAATAAAAGATTTATTTATAAATCAAGAACAACTGTTTCATAGATCTTGATAACAAAAGAAAATAATACATAATGCTCGATTGTTTCAAAACAACATTGTCTTCCAGTCGGTCAAATGCTCATCCCTGCGCTGGATTTGCATTAGCAAGCTTTGGGCAATTCTTTCAGAAATGGCCCATCTCGCCACAGTTGTAGCAAAACCCTGGTGGAAAACGACCTTGAGTAGGATTGTTGTCAGCTTGATTTGGTGCAGCTGCAGCTCGGTAAACCCTCGCTGTATGACCTATAAGTCCACAAATTAGGCATTTGCGACATTTCACACTAGCATTATGATGAGAGTTACATTGGTTGCACAGGGGTGCAGTTCCGTTGTATGGCTTCCTAGCAGGGGGTTGAGCTGGTTGGTTGGGGATAGCTTGATCATTGTGAGCAACCACAACGAAGTTCTGAGAAGCCTTTCGCTTCTTTGACTTCTTGGGGGATTCAGTCTGCTCATCCTTTGGTTTTGATTCACCGGTCAGTTTCTTATCTCCTTTTCGGAAAAGTTTACCCTTCCTGATCTGAGATTCAGTCAGGGTGGCGGATAGCTCAATGGCCTGTCTAACTGTAGTAGGGTTGCTACCAGTAACATTGTCTTGTACTGGGTCAGGGAGGCCATCGATATAATTTTCAATTGCCTTATCCAAAGGCGTAACCATGGTTGGGCATAATAGACTTAGCTCCTCATAACGGTCCGTGTAGGCTCGATACTCACCGCTATCTTGCTTAAGATCGTCGAATTCCCTTTCCAATACCCTGATTTCATGACGAGGACAGAATTCCTTCATCATCAGAGCTAGAAGCTCTTCCCAGGTTTGAGCCAGTGCTACATCGGCACCCCTATCTCTCATTACACCATTCCACCATGTTAAAGCTCGTTTCTCAAAGACGCTAGATGCGAATTCAACCTTTCGCTCGTTCGGACACTGAACATGTCTGAAGGTGCTCTCTAGACTCTTGAACCATTGAAGAAGTGCAGTTGCTCCTTGAGACCCAGAAAATTTTGATGGCTTAGCTGAGTTGAACGTTTTGAAGTTACATGGGGAATTATTGTTGTTATTGTAGACTTGGTTAACTTGAGCAATGAGGTTTGGGAGTACAGCAGCCATTTGCTGCGTAATGATAGCTGCCAGTTCATCATTAGGTATCTGATTGTCACATCGAGGAGGCAATCTAAAAGAGGAAACATGAGAGAAAATTGTCACACCCCGACCACGTAAAACATCAAATCGTGGCGGAAACGTCGGGGAGTGTTGTAACAGAATTATTGTTCCACAACCATGGTAATTAAAAGTTATGTTTTATTTAACAAACCAAGAGTTGCATTGTCTTAAAATAACTGAAACGAAGAGTTCATCACATAATTAAACTAGTTCCATCTTTATTTTAAGTCTCTAAGGCACAGGTCCGCCCTAGTGTGTCACGAACATCCTAAGCAACAGCTCCTGAAAACACATGTGAAAATAGGTACGTCAGCATAAAAATGCCTGTGAGATACATAGGTTTTATGAAAATAGGATTCATGACTTGAGTTTAAAGAAATGTTTAATAAAAAGTTAGTCATGAACCTTGTAAATTGTTTTGTTAACCAAAGTCTTGTGAAAAATATGTTGTTTGTGTAAAATGTATAAGTCCAAATTGAATGATCTAAATAACGCTACGACATGTAGTACAATACAAGCACTTAAATATAGGAAGTACCAACGGCGTATCCACCATACGTGTATCATACTACACACATCTCGTTACTTAAGTCACTTAAACAAACCACCAATGTATAAAGTCCCTGTTTAAACCAATTGTCAAAAAGTCCTTGTATAAACCATGTCAAATGTTAAAAGTCCAAATGTAGTTAAGTAATGTGTAACAAATGTTATGTATGGTAAGTAAAGTGTAGCCACATAAACCAAATGTAAAAATGTACAAAACAAGGAATTTTGAATATATATCAAAAAGTTATGTTTTGCAAAGTGAATGCATGTTTTACTGATACAAACACTTATGTGGTAAGTTAACGCATACATTCAAGCCTTGAGACTGACGGATAACCCTAAGTCAAGGTTATCAAAAGAAATGTTTTCGGATTCGGTCATTCCATCCATCCAAACAAACCTAGGATTTTAGGAACAGGATTTGTCAAGTCCTATGGTACCATTACTTACTACCGAGCGGCGTAGCTAATGTTAATGAATGTGTTTTAGTCCCGTTGTACAAACCAAATGTCATATCAAATGTAAACATGTTATGAGAAAGCAATGTACTAAGTATGCTAAGTTACCATACAAAGCAGAAAAGTCATGTAAATCAATGCGCTAGCATGTCAAGTAAACATACATAGCAAAAGAAGATGAAATTATGTATTAATAGTGTACTAATAAACATAGCAAGTATATATTATGAAAACATGGAAAGCACGAAAATAACAAGTAGGCACATGTGTTTCACCCCAAAATGCTTGAAAAACAGTAAAAGAGGGGTCTATGTACTCACCTTCGGGTGCGTTTTTATAAGTTAACAAAATCCCGCAAATTGTTTATTTGTCCTAAATTAAATAAGAATGATTAAATAATCAAAACTCACAAAAATACATGAGTTTCTTCGATACTTGGAATTTTCACATAACTTTGAGATTTCTCGAAAAGTTATTATTTTTGATTATTTTGGTGTATTTGTATATATGTACTCGAGCGTAACACACATAATCTTGTCAATACTAACACATGATCATACACATATTGTAAAACACATAGCACATTGTAACACATAAAATAACCCATGAACAACCCATTCTAGTGTATGTCGAAAAACACTTATTTTAGCGATTTGGTGACATTTTTGGGCGTCGGAAGTCACGTATGACTAACCAAACACCAAGTAAACTTAATATAAGCTAAAATACTTATTTTTATAGCAAATATATCAGTTTGGTTACTGATCTAAAACATTTTTATAAAAGTCCTCCGAAAAGGCGATTTTCGACCATTTTACCGCATAGTTTTGCATCAAACATTACCCGAACCATCCGAAATCGAAATGACTTGAAATTTTGACACAACCCATGTTATTTACTGAATAAAATAATGGTTATACTCATGATAGTGCAGGTATTAAATAAAGCACATAAATCATTCAAATTTCACATATTTTACCACTTTTTAAGCTATATGTACAACATGCAAAGCTATCAAACCTATGTCAAAGTTTCATGCCACTATAATCCATCAAATAATATTATTGTTAGTGTTTATAACCAGATCTAAAACAGTTTTTGTCATTTAACCATTTTTCATCATCTCTTGAGCTTTAAATCATCATATTTTCACATGTACAAGTGCCTAAAGCACACTAACATTTCATCATCTTTTTATATGGGTTTAGATGCATAAAATATGTGATATATTCAGATGTATTTGCTGATGTAATTTAAATTTAACATATCATACATAAATCACCAAATACTAGCATTTTTACCACCATTCTAGAACATGTAACAACATAAACAAGTACTTAACAAGATAACAAACTTCAAAACTCATATACACACATACATATGTATGGTTCTATACATATATATATACACCACCATTTTTGTTTGTTTCAAGACTCATTTCATGTTAGATTTCAAGTTTAGTGAAAATCCCAAGATTTCAAGAGAAACTTCAATCATCAAGAACAACCAAGAATCAAAAGTATGATTTAAACATAATGTTATACCTTCAAGATTCAAGTAGGTTGTAGGATGATATTTTGATGATAGGAAGCTTGTAATCACTTGACAACACCTTGGAATCACCTTAGATCTTCATACTAACTTGAAGGTTGCTTGAAATAGGACTTGAAGGTGATGAACAAAGCTTTGAAGGTTTGAAGGAGATGAAGTTAGAGAGAGAGAGAGAGATGGGGACGGTTATGGAGAGAGGAGAGAGAGAGGTGTGATGTTGAGTGTGAAAGATAATGTTTAGATCTTGTAAGAGAAATGTAGAGATTTGAAAGATACATGAAGCTAGCATGCACTAACACTTGGCACTCTACACTCATGCAAGATATTAGCAAAATTTGGTGGGTTCCACACCCTTCTAGAACCGTAAATAACAAGGGGGGAGGGGCCAAAGTGTAAATTTTTATATAAATATGCTATATGTAGGCTAAAACGGGTGTTTAACTGGATACCGGGTATTTTATCTAGCGTTTAAATCCCGGTTTATGGCGTTCTAAATTATTTTTAATATTCTATAAAAATAAACTTGCCAAGATATTGTTGAAATAAATTTCAGTTGTCAAGACTGGCTGTGTTGTCTGCGTTTTGCAGTAGAAGCATTGTGTTGCGCAGAAACACGCGGTACGCGCTTAAACATGAAAAATAACGTTTTTAGGCGTTTTAATTTATTTTTCAAAACGAACCTGATTAAAATAAAATTTTAACCATAACAGAATATTTTTGGGACTTAAATATTATCCCGGCGGTCACCAACGTTAGTTTCGCATTTTTGTCGTAAATAGTTCTTTAGTTCAAATAAACATGTTATTGCCATACCGAATCCTTCGAAACTTATTTCTAAGTTATGTAAAGGATATTTAGGGTATGTTTGGCTTATGTCACAGTTCCGGAGTGTACGTTGCGTTAAACTGATTGCGTTTATGCACCAGTTTTGCGTATAACCCTCCAGAAAGTGATTTAAAGTTTAAAATTAGAATCGAATCAAATTGTAAAGTCATCAAACATAATAACACATATAATAACACCAAAGCTCATTGTTTTATTGATAATCAACATTGTTTTACATTATACGATGCTTACAGAACACAGTTGTCTCAGTCTCCCCTACTTTAGGAAATTTCGTCCCGAAATTTTATTTAGAGGAAACTTGTGAGAAAAGATGCGGATATTTTGCCTTCATCTGGTCCTTACGTTCCCAAGTAAACTCGGGGCCACGTTTGGATTCCCAGCGAACCTTGACCAAATGAATCCGTTTGTTCTTCAATTGTCTGAATGTACGGTCCACTATCTCCACAGGTTTCTCGATAAAGTGCAGTGTTTTATCAACACGAATTTCATTAAGCGGTATGTGGAGGTTCTCGTCAGCTAAGCACTTTTTGAGATTGGACACGTGGAAGGTTGGATGAACATTCCCAAGTTCAGGAGGTAACTCGAGTCTGTAGGCTACCTTACCGATTCTTTCGACGATCTTGAATGGTCCAACGTATCTAGGTGCAAGTTTTCCTTTCTTTCCAAATCTGATCACACCTTTCCAAGGTGAGACCTTAAGTAATACACGATCACCGACTTGAAATTCCAAGGGCTTGCGTCCTTGGTCCGCGTAACTCTTTTGACGGCTTCGAGCTGTCTGAAGGTTATCACGAACTTTCTTGACCTTATCAGTTGTCTCTAGAATGAGGTCAGGTCCAGTAAGTTGAGCCTCACCTATCTCATTCCAGCAGACTGGTGAACGACATTTTCGACCATAGAGAGCCTCGAAAGGAGCCATGTTGATGCTGGAGTGATAACTGTTGTTGTAGGAGAATTCAATCAATGGAAGATGTGAATCCCAACTACCACCAAAGTCGATCACACAAGCTCTAAGCATATCCTCCAAAGTCTGGATTGTTCTTTCAGTTTGGCCATCTGTTTGTGGATGATAAGCTGTGCTTAGATTAAGTTGGGTCCCCATAGCAGATTGCATGGTTCTCCAAAAACGAGAAGAGAAGTGAGCATCTCTGTCAGAAATAATGTTCAAAGGAACACCATGTGGAGATACGATTTCATCCACATAGATTTTAGCCAGCCTTTCAGCAGAAAAATCCTCACGTATTGGTAAGAAATGCGCTGACTTAGTAAGACGATCAACAACTACCCAGATGGCATCATGACCTTTCTTAGTGCGCGAAAGTTTGGTAATGAGATCCATAGCGATGTTTTCCCATTTCCAAACTGGGATCTCTGGTTGCTCCAAAAGACCAGAAGGATGTTGGTGTTCAGCCTTAACCTTAAGACAAGTAAGGCATTTGGACACGTACAAGGCAATGTCTTTCTTCATACCAGGCCACCAATACTGAGTACGAAGATCCTTATACATCTTATCCGAGCCAGGATGAATAGAATAACGAGACTTATGAGCCTCATCCATAAGCAAAGTGTGGAGATCATCTAGGCTTGGGACCCACAAACGGTCCATGAAGTAATACGATCCATTGTCCTTAAGTTCAAGATCAGGCTTAATGTGATAGGGTAATTCCTTACCCATCAAGTCTTGTGAAACACAAGCATGTTGAGCCTGAGAGATGCGGGCTTGAATATCAGATTGTGCTTGAATATCAGATTGAACACGAACACAATGAAGCTTAACACGTTCTTTACGACTCAAAGCGTCAGCTACGACATTCGCCTTACCAGGATGGTAGCGAATTTCGCAGTCATAGTCGTTTAGAAGCTCAACCCAACCTCGTTGCCTCATGTTGAGTTCTTTCTGATTGAAGATGTGCTGAAGACTTTTGTGGTCAGTGAAAACCACACATTTAGTACCATACAAATAGTGTCTCCAGATCTTAAGAGCGAAGACAACTGCACCCAACTCAAGATCATGAGTGGTGTAGTTTTTCTCATGCACCTTCAATTGTCTTGATGCGTAGGCTATGACTTTGTTCCTTTGCATTAGAACACAGCCAAGACCCAATTTAGATGCATTGCAATAAATGACGAAATCATCATTGCCCTCAGGCAAAGTCAGAATAGGCGCGTCCCAAAGCTTCTACTTTAAGGTCTGAAACGCTTCCTCTTGCTTAAATCCCCATTCAAAGGATTTGTTCTTCTGAGTTAGAGCAGTTAAAGGAATTGCAATCTTTGAGAAATTCTCTATGAAGCGGCAGTAATAACCCGCGAGACCAAGAAAAGAACGAACCTCAGTAGGAGCAATAGGAGTATCCCAATCCTTAATCGCACTGATCTTGGAGGGATCTACATGAATACCTTGTTCGTTGACAATATGCCCTAAAAATTGAACTTCCTTAAGCCAAAATTCACACTTGGAGAACTTGGCGAAAAGTTGCTCTTTCTTTAGGAGTTCCAGAGTAAGACGAAGATGTTGCTCATGATCAGCTTGCATCTTAGAATATATCAAAATGTCATCAATAAAAACGATGATGAACTTATCTAAATAAGGCTTACAAACCCTATTCATCAAGTCCATGAAAATAGCAGGAGCATTAGTCAAACCGAACGGCATGACTGTGAACTCATAATGCCCATAACGAGTGCGGAAGGCAGTCTTGGGAATATCTTCTTCATGCACACGAAGTTGATGATACCCAGAACGAAGATCAATCTTCGAAAAATAAGATGCACCCTGTAACTGGTCAAAGAGATCATCGATGCGAGGTAGGGGATATCGATTCTTGATGGTAAGCTTGTTCAGCTCACGATAATCGATGCACATCCTGAAGGATCCATCCTTCTTATTGACAATAAAACCTTTGTCAGATAGCTCCTATAGCTGCTTAGACAACTCTTGCATTTCAGACGGTGCAAGACGATATGGAGCTCTGGCAATGGGATTTGCACCAGGTACGAGATCAATACGGAACTCGACTTGGCATGCTGGGGGTAGACCAGGTAACTCTTCAGGAAACAACTCCGGAAAATCCCGGACAACAGGAATATCTTGAATAGACTTACCTTTGCCTTTATCTGCTGTAACATGTGCCAAGAAGGCCATATAATTCTTTCGCAGATACTTCCGAGCTTGAGTACAAGACATGAGCTTGAGACTACTAGCAGGTTTCTCACCACGAACCTGTAGGATCTCACCTGACGAAAGCGGCTCCCGGACAATCTTCTCAAAACAAACTACCTCCGCGTGATGCTTGGCTAACCAATCCATACCTACAATAATGTGGAAGCTTCCAAGTTGCATGGGTGTGAGTTCAATAGGAAGAAGATGGTCGTTAAGGTTCAACTGGCAGTTGCGAAGAACAGAATCAAGAACAACGGGATCACCACTCATAACTTCTACTGTCAAAGGCTTACCTAGTTTCGTTCTAGACACGCGAAGCAATGGCTCAAAAGATAACGACACAAAACTCTTATCGGCACCAGAATCAAAAAGAACAGATGCGGGTTGATTATTAACAAAGAACGTACCGTTGACCACTTCATTGTCTGCTTGCGCCTCTTATGCATTCATGTTGAAGACTCGACCTCGAGCCTGAACCTGAGCTGGATTCGCATTCACCAATCTTGGACATTGATTACGGTAGTGGGTCAGATCCCCACAGTTATAACAAGAACCTGGTGGGTAGTGAGGTCGTGCAGCTTGACCTTGTTGTTGAGCAAGAGGCTGAGCAACTTGTTGAGCTGGGTTCTGAGTTGCCCGATTCTGATTAGCAGGAATGCGGCATGTAGCAGCAAGATGACCAGGTCTTCCACAGTTGATACATTGACGACAATGGAGGTGTGGCTGATGATGACCGTTACACCAGTTGCACAAAGGTGCATTGCCTAAATAAGGTTTCTTGGCAAGTGGTTGCGCAGGCTGATTTGGTGCAGCTTGAGCCTGTGCAGTAACGGCGTAGTTTTGGGAAGCCTTTTGCTTCCTAGAACCCTTCGAGGAACCAGAATCCTTACCCTTCTTTTTTTACCTTTCTTGCTATCCTCTTTGTCAGATGCCTGCTTCTTACCTTTCTCGCCCTTTCTGTGCAACTTACCCTTCCGAATCTGTGACTCAGTCAATGTCGCTGCTAACTTGATCGCCTGACGGACTGTGGTAGGGTTACTACCAGTAACGATGTCTTGCACTGAGTCAGGTAGACCATCGATGTACCTTTCGATAGCCTTATCGAGTGGGGTAACCATTGTTGGGCATAACAAGCTCAGCTCCTCATACCTATCAGTATACGCCCGGTGCTCACCACTATCCTGTTTCAAGTCATCAAACTCCCTTTCCAAAGCTCGCAGTTCATGACGAGGGCAAAACTCCCTCATCATAAGAGTTCTAAGTTCAGCCCAGGTTTGTGCTAGAGCAACTTCTGCACCACGGTCTCTCATAACTCCGTTCCACCATGTAAGTGCCCTTTTCTGAAACACGCTTGAAGCAAACTCGACTTTGCGATTATCAGGACACTGAACGTGACGGAAAGTATTCTCAATACTCTCGAACCATTGAAGAAGCCCAGTTGCTCCCTCAGAACCACTAAACTTGAGCGGTTTAGCCGAGTTAAAACTCTTGAAATTGCACAGAGCATTGTTGTTGTTGTTGGCTTGGTTCCATTGAGCAATAAGATTTGGGAATGCAGCAGCCATTTGTTGCACGATGATTTCTGTCAGTTCGGCATTTGTTAGCTGATTTTCGCGTCGAGGAGGCATTCTAAAAGAGGAAACATGAAAGGAACGAGTGAGATGATTAGATGAAAAGAATGAGATGAAACAGAAATCGACAAAAGCAAAGATGGTGGTCATTTGTCCGCATCACAAAGCAAACAAACGACACATAGTGACTAATCAAAGTAAATGGGTCAAAAATAATGCTTCGCGAAGACATGCTCGCCTATAAGTGAACACTCACCCCAAGAATTCCCAGGTAAGAGTGACTGGTCCGATTATGTGGATTTGTACGAACACTCTAGCCTTAGACAGAAAAGCCAGGGTACAGGCATTCACTCTTCCAGTTTGCACGTGTTCACACTATTTAGAACCCAAAACTTTGATGAGATTTTCAAAACTTGGAAGGTTTAAGAGATTGATGATTCATTTTGGCTTTGTGCCTTCCATTATGTTTTGTTTTTGGTAATCACCTAAGGATAGGTGAAGTGCATGTTTTTAAGATCTAAACATAAGATAACTTATGTTGGGATCCTAGAAATGTTATAGTCTAGGTCAAAGATTTACATATAACCTAATTCCCTATAACCATTGGCTCTGATACCAACTCTTCTGTCACACCCTACCACGTAAAACATCAAATCATGGCGGAAACGTCGGGGAGTGTTGTAACAGAATTATTGTTCCACAACCATGGTAATTAAAAGTTGTGTTTTATTCAACAAACCAAGAGTTACATTATCTTAAAATAACTGAAACGAAGAGTTCATCACATAATTAAACTAGTTCCATCTTTATTTTAAGTCTCTAAGGCACAGGTCCGCCCTAGTGTGTCACGAACATCCTAAGCAACAGCTCCTGAAAACACATGTGAAAATAGGTACGTCAGCATAAAAATGCCTGTGAGATACATAGGTTTTATGAAAATAGGATTCATGACTTGAGTTTAAAGAAATGTTTAACAAAAAGTTAGTCATGAACCTTGTAAATTGTTTTGTTAACCAAAGTCTTGTGAAAAATATGTTGTTTGTGTAAAATGTATAAGTCCAAATTGAATGATCTAAATAACGATACGACATGTAGTACAATACAAGCACTTAAATATAGGAAGTACCAACGGCGTATCCACCATACTTGTATCATACTACACACATCTCGTTACTTAAGTCACTTAAACAAACCACCAATGTATAAAGTCCCTGTTTAAACCAATTGTCAAAAAGTCCTTGTATAAACCATGTCAAATGTTAAAAGTCCAAATGTAGTTAAGTAATGTGTAACAAATGTTATGTATGGTAAGTAAAGTGTAGCCACATAAAGCAAATGTAAAAATGTACAAAACAAGGAATTTTGAATATATATCAAAAAGTTATGTTTTGCAAAGTAAATGCATGTTTTACTGATACAAACACTTATGTGGTAAGTTAACGCATACATTCAAGCCTTCAGACAGACGGATAACCCTAAGTCAAGGTTATCAAAAGAAATGTTTTCGGATTCGGTCATTCCATCCATCCAAACAAACCTAGGATTTTAGGAACGGGATTTGTCAAGTCCTATCGTACCATTACTTACTACCGAGGGGCGTAGCTAATGTTAATGAATGTGTTTTAGTCCCGTTGTACAAACCAAATGTCATATCAAATGTAAACATGTTATGAGAAAGCAATGTACTAAGTATGCTAAGTTAACAGACAAAGCAGAAAAGTCATGTAAATCAATGCGCTAGCATGTCAAGTAAACATACATAGCAAAAGAAGATGAAATTATGTATTAATAGTGTACTAATGAACATAGCAAGTATATATTATGAAAACATGGAAAGCACGAAAATAACAAGTAGGCACATGTGTTTCACCCCAAAATCCTTGAAAAACAGTAAAAGAGGGGTCTATGTACTCACCTTCGGGTGCGTTTTTATAAGTTAACGCAATCCCCCAAATTGTTTATTTGTGCTAAATTAAATAAGATTGATTAAATAATCAAAACTCACAAAAATACATTAGTTTCTCCGATACTTGGAATTTTCACATAACTTTGAGATTTCTCGAAAAGTTATTATTTTTGATTATTTTGGTGTATTTGTATATATGTACTCGAGCGTAACACACATAATCTGGTCAATACTAACACATGATCATACACATATTGTAAAACACATAGCACATTGTAACACATAAAATAACCCATGAACAACCCATTCTAGTGTATGTCGAAAAACATTTATTTTAGCGATTTGGTGACATTTTTGGGCGTCGGAAGTCACGTATGACTAACCAAACACCAAGTAAACTTAATATAAGCTAAAATACTTATTTTTATACCAAATATATCAGTTTGGTTTCTGATCTAAAACAGTTTTATAAAAGTCCTCCGAAAAAGCGATTTTCGACCATTTTACCGCATAGTTTTGCATCAAACATTACCCGAACCATCCGAAATCGAAACGACTTGAAATTTTGACACAACCCATGTTATTTACTGAATAAAATAATGTCATGATAGTGCAGGTCTTAAACAAAGCACATAAATCATACAAATTTCACATATTTTACCACTTTTTAAGCTATATGTACAACATGCAAAGCTATCAAACCTATGTCAAAGTTTCATGCCACTATAATACATCAAATAATATTATTTTTAGTGTTTATAATCAGATCTAAAACAGTTTTTGTCATTTAACCATTTTTCATCATCTCTTGAGCTTTAAATCATCATATTTTCACATGTACAAGTGCCTAAAGCACACTAACATTTCATCATCTTTTTATATGGGTTTAGATGCATAAAATATGTGATATATTCAGATGTATTTGCTGATGTAATTTAAATTTAACATATCATACATAAATCACCAAATACTTGTAACACCTTGAAAATTCACGTCCTATAATGTATTGACACGTGTTATAAGCTTGAACGTGTGAAAGTATACTCTAGAGGGACTAAAGTTGACAAACATTGAAAGTATGTGAATATAAGGGTTCAAAAATGTCAACAATGGATAAATAACTTTTAAGATAACCCTACATAATGTTTATACATTCAAACGAATAAATCATGGATCATACGAAGCTAAATATGAAAGAAAGTGAGAGATTACAAACTACAGGGGTTAAATGTGTCAACATGTTTAAGTTATACCTCTGAGTGACCTTTTGACAAACCCGAAGCTTTGTAACGGTTAATTATGCTCACTAGAATGCATGATATAAATTTCATAAAGTTTCGTTATCGTATGAGAAAGTTATGATCAAATTCGTATACAAGGGGTTAAAAGCGTCTACGTTGAAAGTTATGACTTTTCGGGTAATAACAAGGTAATCAAGGACTTAGAAAAGTGGGTACAAGTCTTAAAGCCCTTGTAGGTAAATAAGAAGGGGTCAAAGTGCAAAAATATAAGCTAGTTGACCTTTCGAAGAGCCAAGGGACAAATATGTGGAAACTTGAAAATGTGGAATCTGATCAGAAGGCTTGCGCACCGCAAGCATATCCTTACGGTGCGCAAGGAGTTGCCCAGCGACAGATTTTTGCCTGTTTACTGTTTAAACACAATACTCGACCTTTAAACGACTTTCCTCATATTTGGACAACCCCTAAATGACTCCTAGACACTAGGGACACTTGTGGATGAGTTGTGGTCAGTTGTAGACTTATTTGTCAACAATCTATGGAGTTTAAATCACTATATAAAGCTCCTAAATTGCAAACATTCTTCACACCTTCATTCTTGCATTCCTGACCATCTCTGGAGCTCAAGTGCAATTCCAAATCAGCTCTGGTCGTTCATAGGACTCTTGTAAGTTTGCTTAACCTTCCTTAGTTAAGTTTTTGCTTAGTTATAGCTTAAAAGTCAAACCGTCGTAATTAACGGTTGACTTGATGATTAATCACTAATGATCCGGTGATTAGTCGAATTAAAAGTACCTTTAAGTAGGTAATTATGTTGGTAATAAACCCTTAAAAGGGTTCCCCCTGATTCCCACTCTAACTATGTCTAATGTCGGGTCAAACTTGTTATTAAAAAGTCAACAGGATACTTAAATTCTAATTTATGCATGATTAGCAATGTAGAACACATACAACCTGTTTGATCATTAATATAACTTGGTAATTAGTGTAAGAACATGTCTAAACATGTTAAACCCGACAATTTACTGTTTAGACCCGGTTCGGAACCGAAAGTCGCAAAGCTTTGACTTTTGCTTTGACTTCAGTTCTGACCCGTTTTGGTATGTTTTAGAAATACCTTAGAGCCTTATTTGGACCAGATTACATGCTAGTATAACCCTCTGTGATTATACACCATGGTTCATTAGTTAACCAATTAATACGCATGATTCCGTTAATTGCTCATATGTTGACCATTATGCCCTTTTCACCTTAAAACATGATTTTTGGAAATGTAAAAGAGTAGAAACTTTAATTACTGATATATAAACTTGCACCCAAAATTTGACATCAGTTTGAGGTGTAGATTGAGAGATATGCTCGTTAGCGTAATTTAATAGCTTATTAGCGATTAAACGGCGTAATTAGCGTATAGCCTACTTCAACATACTTTTTGACATCAAACTTATTACCCACTGATGTAATATATTATTTTGGGATTTTTGAAGATTTTTAATTTATTTTAGGCTGAGCATAACTTATAGTCGTAGGCTTAATCCGGTAATTGTCGGTTTTGCCCTTACGGGCTATAAAATGAGTTTTACACATCTAATTACACATCTAATTGACTCCAAACCTTTTTCTAATGATTTTAAATGATAAATAAATTATTTTAAGCTATCTGGAATAATAAAAATATCAGCTTTAAGTATCGAACCCGGAAATGGCTTCTAATCGCCTTTTTTAAGCGTTTTTAACGCATAGTATGTACTAGAACTATTCTAGACATACAAGGGTTGATACCTACTGATATTTGAGGCAAATTATAATATTTTAACAGTAAGCAAAAGTTGTTTAACACAGACTTCAGTTTCGAGCTTTACGACTTATGTGAAATTACCAAAATGCCCCTACGGTGCATAGATTGGTTATAATTGATAAATTTCACATATATACTTTACCCTACTGTTATAACTTAGTAAATTAAGTATCCTTGCTGATTATATCAGACCTGTAACTCAGCTAAATACTTAAACTCTTTTATAACCTTGTAAATGACCAAACTACCCCTACGGGGCATAGTTTGTGTTTAAATTCGTTTCGGGCATAATAAAAGACAACTTATTGATGTCACAACATATTTGAAGCATATTAACTTAGGAAACCTGTATATGGCTCTCATGAATACCCGTTACGCTTATTACGCGTTCGGTTTGGTTTATGTAACTAGTTTACATAAATTAGCCTAAACGGGTCAAACCTTATCGGTTTTATCTCAAAATCCAGAATGTGTATGAAATACCCATATTAAGAAAGTCTCCGAACTTGTCAGGTCTAAATCACATTCTATCCGGTCTTCGCTTAATCGTGCGTACGAACCGTATCTTTGAAACTAACCGGTCTAAGCTTAAGCTTAATTAAAGACCTGTTAGAATTCTAATAGGTTATTATAAACCTTCGTTCTAGATTAGGAGCCCAGTAAAAGTACTTGCATTTGCTGTATTTGATTGATACTTTGTCAGGTAAATACTTTTAACTTATTTTCCCTATACGGGCTTTGGTTACGGTATATAAAATACCGCTTGATCGGGCATCAAATCTTCCATCGTTTGGTGGTTAATTGAATAATTTTATCGGCCCGTTTAAACAGTCTTGTTTACTTAAAAGCCTTTGGGGGTTAATGACCATGTCCCGGATATCCTTGGCATCATTTTACGAAATGGCCACGACCTAAACGCGGAATGTAGGCGTACACTCATCAGTGCATAAATAGTTGATGTGGTGTGTCTATTGATCTTTAACCCGGTACGTCCGGGCTACTGAACGCATAAGGAACATGTAATTCGTTCACAAGATTATATATTTAAATAATTCTCCTAAGTTATAAAATGTTTATGCCACGTGCATCCAAATCAATTTTCAATCATTTTCTAAAATGAGTCAGTTGATTGTATTTACCAGTGTAAACTGACGTATTTTCCCAAAAAGATTAAATGCAGGTACTAAGCGTAATTGGCTGGATATTTCTCCTTAGCATCAATAGAAGTCTCGCAAGCTTAAGATGCCTAACGTCTGTTGAACTACTGTTTCCATTTTATTTTTCGATCCGTCTGTGGATAAACAATCGACTGTTGTGATACATGATATTACAATATTAAATTCGGTTGAATTATATCTTTCATTTGCTTCCGCTGTGCATATTAAATATTGTGTTGTTTGACTATTATGTTGCCAACCACGTCCCGATACTCCCCCACCGGTCCCACCGGTGACACTTTGAAATCGGGGGTGTGACAGGTTGGTATCAGAGCCAACACTGAGTGAATTAAACACTAGCCTTTTGTGTTTAATCTCAGTTACACAAATGCACATTCTTGAGTCTAGACAAGAACATAGGACTAATCCTAATTCGTTTCATTGTCTTTTGATTGCTTCTTTTGTTATTTTCTGATTAGCCCTTGCATGGGCAAGTCATTTTCTTAAGAAGTCCTGTTTAGGGCAACTATATACTTGTTTAAATTTTAATGGAACGATTATATTAAAATATCATTCCTATATATAAGATCTACCATTATAATAAAAATGGCAAAATCTAAAAAGGGACAAAACCTAGCCACGTGTCATTTTAAGACCGGGCCAAGATGGTAGTTCCATAATTCGATTCAGATCCATATTTAACACCTCAATTTAGGATTGTTCAGCGTTAAATATTAGAAAGAATCTTAAAGGTAAAACCTAGCCTAAATGTCACTGCAGACAAGGCCAAGATGGTAGAACCTATTCAAGAGATTCAAACCCCTGGTAACATCTATAACATGTTAACATTCCTGGCAGACGTGATTCGTTGAAATCACACACGTCATTTTTATATAAGGATCTTTCCAAAGATTCCCAAACCCAACTTAATGATCTCTGAATCATGGGTTTAAATCATCAATTAGATGATTATATTTTGACCATACGTGGTAATATGGTGCCTACGGGCCTTGCTCATTTCCATATGAGGCAAAAGACAGTGGTAGCCTACAACTCCCTGTCAAGAAAAAGGTAATGAACCTTGATTCAAACCTTAATGCCTCGATTCTCTGAAATCATGGCTTATAAATTAAACTTGTCTATGCGACTAGGCCAATTGTGCTATTATTAAAACCTTAAGGCGTCGATTCTCTGAAATCATGGCTTATAAATTAAACTTGTCTACGCGACTAAGCCTTTTGTGCTATTACTAACTTATAATTTGGGATTAATAGTGAAAATCCTGAATAAAATAAATACCATTCCTTTCCTGCCAGTATAAATATTAAAATAGAATCTTAAAGGGTATAACCTAGCTCGAATGTCTTTAAAGACCTAGCTAAGATGGTATGACCTGTTTAAAAAGAGATTCAGATCTTTGTTAACATCTGCAAACATGTTAACACTTCTGACAAAGGTGATGCGATAAAATCACGCTTGTCATCTTTATATTAGGAACTTCCAAATCCCTTTTAGCATAAGCGATCGATGGGAATCATGGCTAATAAACATCGAACATGAAGTACGCATCAAAACATCCATTCGAGATGTATACCTACGGGCAAAGATGAATGCATGAAAAAGGTAGTTTTTATTTCATAACTTCTTGTCAAGACAATGAACTATGAAATTTTCCGATCCAAAGGAATCATTGATTATGTTTTAAAATTTCCCTAGTGACAAGGCCTCTGAGCCATCAAAAGTCCTTTGGGAACAAGCCCTTGGGATATATATATAAGAGATGTCAGTATGACATTGGCAGTCGTGACTTATGTCCCCTGTCTAATAAATATGAAGGATTATATTCCGTTTAAACGCCAAAGATGGTTTATTTAAAAACTTAGGCAAATCATAATCAAATAAATTAAATACTATCTAGTGGCCTATATGGTTTAATTGCACCATGGCTATTTATTCATCAAATTCGACAATTCGCTATATGATTAAACAAATTATTACTACTTGGTTTGTAGCCCCCAAAGCTTCACCATGGCTGACTCCTCTGAAGCTCACAATCATCCAACTGATCAGAATGATGAGGCAAGACTAAACTTAACAAGCACCGAGATGCAGGCTATGATAAATACAGCCGTAAACAACGCTGTGGACCGTGTGTTGAAGGATCATAAGCGAAAGTGCGATAAAACCCCAAATAGGGGTTACAAAAAGGGTAAGACCGGTTCAAGCTATAATCAGTCCAAACCAAAGGAGGCAAAACCCGAATGTAAAACCTGCAAAAGAAGACACTGGGGACAGTGTCGATCAAACCAAAAGATAAAGCAATGTGGCATCTGTAAAAGAGCTGGCCACCAATCCCACGAATGTAGGGACATAAAGAATGCAAACTGTTTCAGCTGCGGCGAAAAGGGCCACATCAGTACTAATTGCCCTAAGGCTGCCAAGGAAGGAGCAACTAAGTCTGGGAAGGATTTGAAGGACAAACAGCAGACCGGTGAAAAGACCAGATGCAAAACCTGTAGAAAATACCACCTCGGGAAATGCAGATATGAATCTCAGCCTCTACCCTGTGGAATCTACAAGTCCAAGGAGCATAAGACCTTGGATTGCAAGAGATTGGGAGACGCAACCTGCTATGGTTGCAATGAAAAAGGGCACATTAAGACCAACTGCCCTAAATACACTAAAAAGCTTGAGGAAGGTAAGAAGACCAAAGCTGGAGGCTCTCAAATGGATGCTCAAGAGGCTATTCAGGATGACAACGTCACAACAGGTACTTTCTTTATCAATAACGCTCATACTAGAATACGATTTGATTCAGGTTCAGATAAGTCTTTCATAGACAATAGATTTTACAAATCATTAAATCTGCCTGTTAAAATTCTAAGCGTTAAGTATAAAGTAAAATTGGTCGATAGTACCTCAGAGACTGCTTCAGCAACATTAGATGGATGTTTATATCCATTAAGAACCATTCTCTTTCCGCTACCCTTGCTTTCATTAATATAAGGACTCAATATAGTCATAGGAATGGATTTGGTCGTCGTGTGACCAAGCCCATATTGTGGGTGTAATAAGAAGCAAGTAGTTATCAAAACACCTTATGGTGAGCCTTTGACCGCTCAAGGAGATACGTTTGGGTTAAGATGCTGCTAAGTCTCTCATAAGATCTTAAGCTTAGCAAACTTTTAGAAATTTTCCCATAAAAACCCCAGATATTAAGTGTAAGGTAAAAGTTACAAACTAAATCGTAAGAATCATTTCTTTTGTTCCTATCAGAAACCTTCAGTCGTAGAGTTCTCGAAATGTCCTCTCTCTAAGAGGAAGTGCGTCAGCATATATAGTTGATATCTCTTTAATCTCTATCGATTCCGAATCCCAGATGGTATGATAAAAGCGCCATATGAGGATTGGTATATCTTAATAAGTTCCATAGATTGCTTCCATGCCTGATCAGTATGGAGGTTTAATGCATGGGACCACAAAGATATTCCGAGAGGTCATATGGTACTAAAGTCAACTAATGGTATTCAAAGGAGATATCCATAATGGAATTGTCCAAGTAAATGTTTCCGACTAAGGAATTCGTGGACTAGTAACATAAAGGTGTCACTTATTTGACACGAGCAATGATGGGTGAACGGGAGCCTGAGATATGGAAATCTCTGTAACCTCCTTGTACCTTGATTATCCTCTCCTAAGATTACCCTGTTACCCCTGAAAGGCAGGTAGAATTAAGATTTATATCCCATTTAAGGCTGTATTATTATGAAATCTCCAAGACGGCTAGTACCATCATTGGAAAAATCGAAACCCTGATTAACTAAGCTTTAAAATAGAGGGTTCATATAGCCTAACTCAATATTCTGAGAGTTTGATATTGTTAGATAAGAAAGACGGTTCATTTTGCTTATGCACTCATTACCGCAACCCTATTTTAACAACGATTAAGAATCGCCATCAACTACCCAGGATCGTTGAGTTATTCAACTAGCTATAAGGATTAGCTACTCCTTAAGATTAGTTTTAAGTAATGGTTGGGATAACCATCCCACCTTAAGATAAGCTTTTCTATAATAATTGATATGTAAGTATTAAGGCTACTCCTTAGGAGACCTTGTATAGATGGAATGTTAAACATCTATTGTTAGATAGAGAATTGGTAAGTCCAATTATCAAGATCTGAAAGTTGCTTAGGAAACAACAAATAAGATCATACAAATCCATAATCGATTGTAAGTTGCCAGTATACGGCAAGAAATCAAGGATTTATGAAAATAGCAACCCTCCTAAGTTCTGGTTAAAAGATAAGGTTCAACAAAAGATAACACCCTAGAAGGGTGTGCCGAGTAGTAAATTTTAGGTTAGTTAAGCTTGGAATATATAAAGTCATTCGAAGGATTCGAATGTATCAAGACTAAATAGCTTACGAGCTAAGACCTAATTTAGGAGCTTGGTGGAACGCGCAATGTGACCCACACTAATGATTTAGCGACGAGTCACCAATAAGTCGAAAAGCACTATCACATAATGATATGCAGATCTATGATAGTATGAGCAACCTATGTCGATTGAGAATCGACAGGTTAAGGAGCTCCAAAAGAAAGTATGCACCTCTTGTATAGGTCAACTGGGATACCCTTGGAGGCCCAAATATACTATGGAAATTAAATTCACGATACGACAGAAAAGTACTTCCTTTACTTTAAGCAAATCTCGAGGTCGAGATTTATTTTAAGGGGGTGAGGATGTAACACCTCAAAAATTCACGTCCTATAATGTATTGACACGTGTTATAGGCTTGAACGTGTGAAAGTATACTCTAGAGGGACTAAAGTTGACAAACATGGAAAGTATGTGAATATAAGGGTTCAAAAATGTCAACAATGGATAAATATCTTTTAAGATAACCCTACATAATGTTTATACATTCAAACGAATAAATCATGGATCATACGAAGCTAAATATGAAAGAAAGTGAGAGATTACAAACTACAGGGGTTAAATGTGTCAACATGTTTAAGTTATACCCCTGAGTGACCTTTTGACAAACCCGAAGCTTTGTAACGGTTAATTATGCTCACTAGAATGCATGATATAAATTTCATAAAGTTTCGTTATCGTATGAGAAAGTTATGATCAAATTCGTATACAAGGGGTTAAAAGCGTCTACGTTGAAAGTTATGACTTTTCGAGTAATAACAAGGTAATCAAGGACTTAGAAAAGTGGGTACAAGTCTTAAAGCCCTTGTAGGTAAATAAGAAGGGGTCAAAGTGCAAAAATATAAGCTAGTTGACCTTTCGAAGAGCCAAGGGACAAATATGCGGAAACTTGAAAATGTGGAATCTGATCAGAAGGCTTGCGCACCGCAAGCATATCCTTACGGTGCGCAAGGAGTTGCCCAGCGACAGATTTTTGCCTGTTTACTGTTTAAATGCAATACTCGACCTTTAAACGACTTTCCTCATATTTGGACGACCCCTAAATGACTCCTAGACACTAGGGACACTTGTGGATGAGTTCTGGTCAGTTGTAGACTTATTTGTCAATAATCTATGGAGTTTAAATCACTATATAAAACTCCTAAGTTGCAAACATTCTTCACACCTTCATTCTTGCATTCCTGGCCATCTCTGGAGCTCAAGTGCAATTCCAAATCATCTCTGGTCGTTCATAGGACTCTTGTAAGTTTGCTTAACCTTCCTTAGTTAAGTTTTTGCTTAGTTATAGCTTAAAAGTCAAACCGTCGTAATTAACGGTTGACTTAATGATTAATCACTAATGGTCCAGTGATTAGTCGAATTAAAAGTACCTTTAAGTAGGTAATTATGTGGGTAATAAACCCTTAAAAGGGTTCCCCCTGATTCCCACTCTAACTATGTCTAATGTCGGGTCAAACTTGTTATTAAAAAGTCAACAGGATACTTAAATTCTAATTTATGCATGATTAGCAATGTAGAACACATACAACCTATTTGATCATTAATATAACTTGGTAATTAGTGTAAGAACATGTCTAAACATGTTCAACCCGACAATTTACTGTTTAGACCCGGTTCGGAACCAAAAGTCGCAAAGCTTTGACTTTTGCTTTGACTTCAGTTCTGACCCGTTTTGGTTTGTTTTAGAAATACCTTAGAGCCTTATTTGGACCAGGTTACATGCTAGCATAACCCTCTGTGATTATACACCATGGTTCATTAGTTAACCAATTAATACACATGATTCCGTTAATTGCTCATATGTTGACCATTATGCCCTTTTCACCTTAAAACATGATTTTTGGAAAAGTAAAAGAGTAGAAACTTTAATTACTGATATATAAACTTGCACCCAAAATTTGACATCAGTTTGAGGTGTAGATTGAGAGTTATGCTCGTTAGCGTAATTTAAAAGCTTATTAGCGATTAAACGGCGTAATTAGCGTATAGCCTACTTAAACATACTTTTTGATATCAAAATTATTACCCACTGTTAGTGCACTACGTCTATTGATTTCGTCTTGTATCATGTAATAGGATAGAATAGGATATTCTGTGCACGAGGTTCGAGAAACTGAGAAATGTGGTTTTAGTGATGATTTCGCTTCAAGTGAACTTGTTACAAGTTCAAGCGAAATCACATACAACAGATTTCGCTTCAACCTGTTCAGGTTGTCTTCAAGCGAAATCTTCACCATTATATATAGTGCACATGTCATTTCATTTGGTACGCGACTTCCGAAAGTGTAACGAAGTGCTGCCGGTTTTCTGTCAGGTTGTAAACATTGTTATTATCAATACAAGCAACAGATTAAAGATTACAAGCTGTTTTTGTGTCCGGTTTACTGATTCCGCCTTTAAACTGGATGTAAAACTCTTCTGAACGACTCAGACGGGTCAAACAACGATCCAACAAGTGGTATCAGAGCTCAGGACGAGGAGTTCATACTACTACAGCTTGATTCTACCGATTTCTCTCATTTCTACTCATTTCTTTTCTTATTTTTCAGATCTGAACAAGTTTCAACGGTCGAAATGGTCTGATTTTCGAGTATATCGTGTAAAACGTAGTTTTAACAAAGCCTACAAAGATTTGGACTAAAATTCAGATTAAAACATGTTAAATTTGACCTAAAACTGGATTTCGCTTGAAAGTATTCGAAGATAATAGGTTGATTTCGCTTCAAATCAGACATATTGGACTATTTCGCTTGAAACTAGTTGAAGCGAAATAGAAGTTTTCGCTTGAAAAGTATTTGGATCGGATTTCGCTTGAAAAGTATTCTCTTGAAGATTTCGCTTGAAGTTGAAGCGATATAGATCTAACAGATTTCGCTTGAATTGAAATTAAGATCAGTTGAAGCGAAATAGTGAATTTCGCTTGAACAGTGTTATAGAGGGCTGATTTCGCTTGAAGCTGTATATACTTCAAGAATTTCTCTTGAAGTTGCTGAAGTTTCAAAACTTTGAAAATTTCTAAGTGTTTGACTGATTTTTTTGTCAGGTACGTTCACGATGGATGATAATTTCATAAACCCGTTTAGCGATATGTACGCGTTCACTTCCGAATCGTCAGATAGAAGATCTGAGATGAAAGAATATTCAAAAGAGATTTCGGAGAATTTGAAGTTTGAGAACATGTACGGGAGCCAACAGAAGCCACCAAAACTAATGAAAGTGGAAGATTATCACTGGTGGAAAAACAGATTTGAGGGTTGGGTAAAAGCTTTTGCTACTGAAAGCTGGTTAAAACTGACAGATGAATATGTTGCACCAATAAAAGAGGGAGGAGAGTTAATAGATGCAAAAGATTTTTCAGAAAAAGATATAAAAAATGTTGTGGCTGAACATAGAATGATAACATTGATCAAACAGTCAGTAAGAGAGGATATTATTTCATTGCTCGAACAAGAAAAGACTTCAAAGAGTTTGTGGGAAGCATTAGAGAGAAAATGTGTAGGAAGTAATGAAATTGTTAAAAACAAAAAGAAATTGTTGCGTAAAGAGTTTGATTTATTCAATTGTATGAAAAATGAATCTGTTTGTAAAATGATTGAGAGATTTGGACATCTGAAAATGGAGCTGATCAGACACCAAATCTTACCTTCTGAAGAGGAGCTAGTGGATAAATTGTTTGATTCATTGCCAAATGATCAAGAGTGGCAATACTTTGCTCTAATGTTGAAAAATACAATCAAGTCTGAAGATTTGAAAGTGGATTTGCTGATTGAAAAATTTGAAAGTCATGAGTTGGAGATAAAGAGATCTAAAGTCAACAATACAACTTATCAGCAAAATGTAGAGCTTTATTACAGAGGAAATACACCACAGGCTGGATCTCCAAGAACAGCATTTTCTGCAGAAAGTTCAAGTTCAGTAAACAATGAAAGTCTTCACAGTGGTTTTCACGGTGGATCTTCTTCAACAACTTCTGATCAATCTGCTTCAAAGAATTTGTTTCAGTGTAATATCGTAGTGGATTTGAAGAATGGGCAGAATTTCAGCAAAGAGTCGGCAAAACAACAGATGGTTTTCTTGGCATCTGTACTTGAATCGTATGAAAGTCTCGTTGCAGGGAAGATTGGCAATACCAATTTGACGAAAGAAGATTATGATCAATTAGATCCCGAGGAGATGGAACTAATGGACATCAGATGGTGCATGGCCAGTGCGGTTCGTCGAGCACAGCGGTTCATGGAGATAACGGGGAGAAAGTCAATTGGTGGACCGTCTACCAAATTGGGATTTGATAAATCCAAAGTGACATGCTTCAAATGCAAACAAAGAGGTCACTTTAAGCGCGAGTGTAGAAATGCGTATGCTGCTGATGATTCTGAAAATCCATTCAATGAAGATTACTACAGAAAGGCGATTTATCATCAGAACAAGTCTGAGCCACCAAGATTAAAGCAACCAGAAGAAAGATCAAGGGCTCTTGCAGTTATATACGAAGATGAAGGTTATGACTGGAGTCAAGAAGTTCTACCTGAAGAAGATGCAGTTGGTTATGCATTTGTTGCAAATGATGATCATGATAGATGGTGTAGAAGAGACAGTGCAAGATGGGAGATTGGCAAATTGAATGAACCATTTAAGGAAGCACAAAGAGCCAAGAGATGGAATGAAGAACTAGAGTGTTACATGGATCCACAGGGTAATCCAGTAGTTGATCCATCAAAAGTGGATTTTGATGCTGTAACCAATGTGTTTCCAAGTGAGGGCACTTTTAACACAAGAAGGCTTTCTGATAAAAGCTATTTGCCAAATTTGATGAACAAGTTAAAAGAAGTTTTTGAAGCAAGTTTACCGAAGGTGGTAGAGATGAAGAAGCGAAAAGAAGAAGAATTGAAGAAGATGATTGAAGAAGTGAAAACTGTTGCGAAGATTGCTGCTGAAGAGGAACAGAAAGATGAAGAAGAACAGAAGAATGAAGAAGCTCAGAAAGAAGAAAAGGAGAACGATCAGGAAGTTGAGTCAGAAGAATCGGTGCTGAATGCTACTGAGGTTAGAAAATCTTCTGATTTATCGAATGTTGAATTGGTTGATGAAAATGAAAACAAGTGCAGGAATTGCATAGAAATGTGCAAAGCCTGTACTTTAAAAGATGACATCATAAAAATTAAAGAAATTGAAGCAACCAAATTTGAAAATGTTTTCAAAATAAAATGTAAAGAAATGGTTGAAACAGAAGAAATGTTGAAATTAAAAGTCGAAAAGCTAACACAGAAATGTCAAGGTCTTGAAAAGGATAATGATGCTTATAGACAACTGTGTTCTACAAAATGTGTCGATTGTGTTGAAAAAGAATCTAAATTTCAAGATTTACAAAAACAATATGATTCTTTAAAGTGGTCGAGTCAGAGAGTACAAGAAGCTTATGATACTTTGAAGAGCCAAGTCAAAAGTTTTGATCAAAGATTGTCTGAAACTTTAACAACCAAAGAAATGTATGAGAGACAGTTTAAAGAAAAGCAAATTGAATTAAACAAATGTGTTGATGAAATTGCAAATCTTAAACAAGTCTTGGCTGAAAAAGAAAAGGTTGTTACAAAACTTCAAAGTTATCATAACTCTTCGTACATTCTCGAACGCATTTTCAACATCACACCAGATGACAAAGATACTGAGAATTGCAAAAAGGGTATTGGTTCAGAATTTCATCAGGTACCACCACCATTGAGAAACAATTATACTTTTTATGATGAGGAAAAGGTGGCAAAGGGTTTGAACATAGCTGACCAGTTACCTGAAAGTATCGATGTGATTTACTCCAAATCTGATGATGCAAATGATTCAGAGGTGGTAAGTAAGGTTGTTGAAAGTGTTTTGAAAGATGAGTCTACAAAAGGTAAGTCTGAATCACAGGATGAAGATGAAGGAAATTTTTATGATGGTTATTCGAAAAATACAAAATCTGAGAAAAATTTGAATGATGATTCAAAAGGATTGGTTTATACCATGATTGGATCGGACAAACTATTCTTAGATGTTGTTTTCCCGATTCAGAATGTGATTTCAGAAAAGGTCAATCAAGTTTTCAAAATGGTTGAGATTGAGAAGTCTGAGATTCCAAAGTTTGCTGGTAAAGGTCATAAATCTTTTTATAACAAACCTGGTTTTAAGAAGAAAAACATGAAGGCTGGTTTGGGTTATAAAAAGAAACGGAATTGGAATCAAAGTGAAAAACAGGATTTGCAACAAAAGATGAATTTTGTTCAAGGGAATAGCTTGAAAGAAGAGGAAAAACTCAAATTTAGTCAACAGTCTAATGATGAGTTTGATGCTATGAAAAAGAAACAACAACAGGCCAAGGATGTTTCAAAGAAAGTGTGTTTTAAATGTGATCAAATTGGACATGTTGCACGAAAGTGTCCAAATCCAAAGCCTGTTGATGTTGAAAAACAGAAATCTGAGGATGTGAAATCAAGGTCAACCAGATTTGATTCGAAACAAACTTGGAGGTACAATACAAACAAGTTTGCTTCAAATCAAAATTGGAAATCAAACCCGTACAGGTTCGATTCAAGACAGACCTGGAATTCTCACACACCCAGATTCAGAACAACACAGAGTTGGAGAACATCTGTTGATATGACAAAACCTCAAGAGTTTTGGAAACCTAAAAATGTTGTTCAAAATCAAAAGGTTCAAAAAGAGACAAATTTTTACAAAAGAGGTACTCCGGAAGGTCAAATGTGGAGTGCTAAGAAACAAGTGAAGTTGGAAAAAGATGAGAAAGTTGAAGTCAAAGTTGAACAAGTTTTAAATGACAAAGAGTTTCCAAAATTGAATGAACATTATTGTATTGAAATGCCTAAGGTCCAACAGACCTGGGCTAAATTGTTCAAATGATTGATAAAGTTTGAATGTGCAGGTGCTCAATGAAGCTGAAGATTGTGAGAATGGCAGTTGGAGCAACCTGGCACAGGAAGAGGTTGCAGGACCCTGGTTTGGTTAAACAGGGAGTTTAGTTTGAGTGTTTTCTGTATATAAATATACAATATTTTCAAAACCCTAAAAATTTGAAAAATTAAAAACCAAAAATATGTTTTTAGTTTGTTAAAATTTGAAAAACCAAAAATATGTTTGTTTTTAATTTTGTTTGAATGTATGTTGATTGAATACGCCGAAACCCTCACGGCTGAACAAACATGATTACTTTCATCAGATTGAAAAAACGGTTTTCAAACTGTTAAGATCAATGGGTTGTAAATCATGGGGGTACGTTATATTTTCTGCAAATCAGAGCACTTGAAGCAGAAAATGGATGGCGAGACAAAGCTATTAGTGTTGGTTGTCAAATTTTCTTTATATGTTTTTGAATTTTAGGGGGAGATATATTGTTGTTAGAAAATCCAAAAACATTTGAAAATTTGAAAAAGTAAAAAAACATGATAAAATTCAAAAATTGAGTTTTGCGTAAAAAGAGGAAATGATAGTACATCAGTAGACGGTTACAGTACGCTAAAGAAATGGAAAGTTTAAATGAGTTAAACAATCTTACTGATGATGTGTCGATAGGTTTTCGCACATTTAGTAGATTTATTCGGGATATAAACCTAAATTCAAACTTGTGAATTCGTGGGGAACACTACTTGGATATATAGGTAACCCCTGAAATCTCGTTTGAAAGGTCTCTTAATCTGATATACTAGGTCTTTATACTCTATGATATCTGGGGTATTATTCCGGGACTTCTGCTGAACGGTGGTTCTGACCTAGTCCCTGGCTAATACTTTCTGCAATGCTTGAAACACAGCATTAAACCCTCAGCATGCCGATGAAACAATAAAATTGATAGTCGCTGCTGTTGTAAGCAAAAAGATCCTCTAAAGGGGACATACCGAAAAGTCGAAGCTGATATCTCTCTGCGTATACGGAAGTATCGACCTGAGATCCCTCGGCCCTCGCATACCTAAATTATATACAGATATCATTGTAGTATTCTCACCTGTAAGACTGATTATTGAGATTCTGGATACGGGAGTATATTCAAGAGGTGGGACACATGAATGATCTAAGTTCTTAATTCATCTAAATCGTATCCTGAGTAAATTGAAATTTGTGTGGGAATTTAAGATGGATCAGTATATCGACAATCGAAGTAAATTGTTTAAGTCTGAGTGTGAAATTAAGCTCAACGGTACTTGTGATTTGTCATTAACTGATATGATCCTCTGACGCATACTCAAAACAAAAATATTATTTGTAAATATGTTTGTACATATTTCGTTACTGCTTTATATTTTCAGAAAATACAAAAAGATTTTGATTTCTGCTTTATTTTCGACAACTGATGTCTGAGTGCTGAGTTTCAAAATCTAAGTATGCTGATTGTGTTTCTGAAAATAAAACAAGTTCATTAATTTGAAACTTGAATTAAATTCAAAAATTTCAAAAATAGTTTGTGATATCTCCAAGGTCATTAGCTTGAACTTGGATGATAAACTATGAGGAAGTTGGATTCTTTAACACTGCCATATCAGTAAAGTTTGTTGATAGGGGGAGTAGATTAAAGAAGATTGATTGATATCATGAAAATGTTGTTACTTATAAATGGATGAGAAATTGCAGATGATAGTCCAGATTACGATCCCGAGAGCAAAGTCTAAGGGGGAGTCTGAAGACAAGCTTGAAACATGAAAGAGCTTGTTGATGGAAAGCTAGGTGTCGATCCCAAAGCACGGAAGCTTAATGAAAGGGGGAGCCTGAAGCTGATAAAAGAAGAGAAAGATTTTTAGATGCTTACAATGTTACAACTTAAATGAGAAGGCAGAATGATCAAGACTGAAGAAGGTGTCATAACAGAGATTAGTCACTGAAGACTGCGTCAATATCCGAGGGGGAGTCTGTTAGTGCACTACGTCTATTGACTTCGTCTTGTATCATGTAATAGGATAGAATAGGATATTCTGTGCACGAGGTTCGAGAAACTGAGAAATGTGGTTTTAGTGATGATTTCGCTTCAAGTGAACTTGTTACAAGTTCAAGCGAAATCACATACAACAGATTTCGTTTCAACCTGTTCAGGTTGTCTTCAAGCGAAATCTTCACCATTATATATAGTGCACATGTCATTTCATTTGGTACGCGACTTTCGAAAGTGTAACGAAGTGCTGCCGGTTTTCTGTCAGGTTGTAAACATTGTTATTATCAATACAAGCAACAGATTAAAGATTACAAGCTGTTTTTGTGTCCGGTTTACTGATTCCGCCTTTAAACTGGATGTAAAACTCTTCTGAACGACTCAGTCGGGTCAAACAACGATCCAACACCCACTGATGTAATATATTATTTTGGGATTTTTGAATATTTTTAATTTATTTTAGGCTGAACATAACTTATAGTCGTAGGCTTAATCCGGTAATTGTCGGTTTTGCCCTAACGGGCTATAAAATGAGTTTTACACATCTAATTGACTCCAAACCTTTTGCTACTGATTTTAAATGATAAATAAATTATTTTAAGCCTTCTGGAATAATAAAAATATCAGCTTTAAGTATCAAACCCGGAAATGGCTTCTAATCGCCTTTTTTAAGCGTTTTTAACGCATAGTATGTACTAGAACTATTCTAAACATACAAGGGTTGATACCTACTGATATTTGAGGCAAATTATAATATTTTAATAGTAAGCAAAAGTTGTTTAACTCAGACTTCAGTTTCGAGCTTTACGGCTTATGTGAAATTACCAAAATGCCCCTACGGTGCATAGATTGGTTATAATTGATAAATTTCACGTATATACTTTACCCTACTGTTATAACTTAGTAAATTAAGTATCCTTGCTGATTATATCAGACCTGTAACTCAGGTAAATACATAAACTCTTTTATAACCTTGTAAATGACCAAACTACCCCTACGGGGCATAGTTTGTGTTTAAATTCGTTTCGGGCATAATAAAAGACAACTTATTGATGTCACAACATATTTGAAGCATATTAACTTAGGAAACCTGTATATGGCTCTCATGAATACCCGTTACACTTATTACGCGTTCGATTCGGTTTATGTAACTAGTTTACATAAATTAGCCTAAATGGGTCAAACCTTATCGGTTTTATCTCAAAATCCAGAATGTGTATGAAATACCCATATTAAGCAAGTCTCCGAACTTGTCGGGTCTAAATCACATTCTATCCGGTCTTCGCTTAATCGTGCGTACGAACCGTATCTTTGAAACTAACTGGTCTAAGCTTAAGCTTAATTAAAGACCCGTTATAATTCTAATAGGTTATTATAAACCTTTGTTCCAGATTAGGAGCCCAGTAAAAGTACTTGCATTTGCTGTATTTGATTGATACTTTGCTCAGGTAAATACTTTTAACTTATTTTCCCTATACGGGCTTGGGTTATGGTATATAAAATACCGCTTGATCGGGCATCAAATCTTCCATCGTTTGGTGGTTAATTGAATAATTTAATCGGCCCGTTTAAACAGTCTTGTTTACTTAAAAGCCTTTGGGGGGGTTAATGACCATGTCCCGGATATCCTTGGTTTCATTTTACGAAATGGCCACGACCAAAGCGCGGAGTGTAGGCGTACACTCGTCAGTGCATAAATAGTTGATGTGGTGTGTCTATTGATCTTTAACCCGGTACGTCCGGGCTACTGAACGCATAAGGAACATGTAATTCGTTCACAAGATTATATATTTAAATAATTCTCCCAAGTTATAAAATGTTTATGCCACGTGCATCCAAATCAATTTTCAATCATTTTCTAAAATGAGTAAGTTGATTGTATTTACCAGTGTAAACTGACGTATTTTCCCAAAAAGATTAAATGCAGGTACTAAGCGTAATTGGCCGGATATTTCTCCTTAGCATCAATAGAAGTCTCGCAAGCTTAAGATGCCTAACGTCTGTTGAACTACTGTTTCCATTTTATTTTTCGATCCGTCTATGGATAAACAATCGACTGTTGTGATACATGATATTACAATATTAAATTCGGTTGAATTATATCTTTCATTTGCTTCCACTGTGCATATTAAATATTGTGTTGTTTGACTATTATGTTGCCAACCACGTCACGATACTCCCCAACCGGGCCCACCGGTGACACGTGGAAATCAGGGGTGTGACAATACTTGCATTTTTACCACCATTCTAGAACATGTAACAACATAAACAAGTACTTAACAAGATAACAAACTTCAAAACTCATATACACACATACATATGTACGGCTATATACATATATATATATACACCACCATTTTTGTTTGTTTCAAGACTCATTTCATGTTAGATTTCAAGTTTAGTGAAAATCCCAAGATTTCAAGAGAAACTTCAATCATCAAGAACAACCAAGAATCAAAAGTATGATTTAAACATAATGTTATACCTTCAAGATTCAAGTAGGTTGTAGGATGAGATTTTGATGACAGGAAGCTTGTAATCACTTGACAACACCTTGGAATCACCTAAGATCTTCATACTAACTTGAAGGTTGCTTGAAATAGGACTTGAAGGTGATGAACAAAGCTTTGAAGGTTTGAAGGAGATGAAGTTAGAGAGAGAGAGAGATGGGGACAGTTATGGAGAGAGGAGAGAGAGAGGTGTGATGTTGAGTGTGAAAGATAATGTTGAGATCTTGTAAGAGATATGTAGAGATTTGAAAGATACATGAAGCTAGCATGCACTAACACTTGGCATTCTACACTCATGCAAGATATTAGCAAAATTTGGTGGGTTCCACACCCTTCTAGAACCGTAAATAACAAGGGGGGAGGGGCCAAAGTGTAAATTTTTATATAAATATGCTATATGTAGGCTAAAACGGGTGTTTAACTGGATACCGGGTATTTTATATAGCGTTTAAATCCCGGTTTATGGCGTTCTAAATTATTTTTAATATTCTATAAAAATAAACTTGCCAAAATATTGCTGAAATAAATTTCAGTTGTCAAGACTGGCTGTGTTGTCTGCGTTTTGCAGTAGAAGCATTGTGTTGCGCAGAAACACGCGGTACGCGCTTAAACATGAAAAATAACGTTTTTAGGCTTTTTAATTTATTTTTCAACACGAACCTGATTAAAATAAAATTTTAACCATAACAGAATATTTTTGGGATTTAAATATTATCCGGGCGGTCACCAACGTTAGTTTCGCATTTTTGTCGTAAATAATTCTTTAGTTCAAATACACATGTTATTGCCATACCGAATCCTTCGAAACTTATTTCTAAGTTATTTAAAGGATATTTAGGGTATGTTTGGCTTATGTCACAGTTCCGGAGTGTACGTTGCGTTAAACTGATTGCGTTTATGCACCAGTTTTTCGTATAACCCTCCAGAAAGTGATTTAAAGTTTAAAATTAGAATCGAATCAAATTGTAAAGTCATCAAACACAATAACACATATAATAACACCAAAGCCCATTGTTTTATTGATAATCAACATTGTTTTACATTATACGATGCTTACAGAACACAGTTGTCACAAAAATGAGTGAAATGACATTGGGTAAGGATAGAATGTTACAATTACCGACCAAAAAGCATGGATGATGATCATTTGTTCATACCACGAGGCAAACAAACGACGCACAAAGGCTTAACAAAGTAAATAGGTCTTCATAATGTATCACGAAGAAATGCTTTAGCCTATAAGTGGACACTCACCCCAAGAGTTCCCTGGTAAGAGTGACTGGTCCGATTATGTGGATTTGTACGAACACTCTAGCCTTAGACAGAAAACTCAGGATGCAGGCACCCACCCTTCCATATTGCACGTGTTCACATTAATAAGACCCAAACTTTGACGAGATTTTGAAAACTTTGAAGGTTCAAAACCTTATAACAAATCATCCTAGAACAGATGATTAGTTTTCAAAGTGGATTTGAAATTTGTGTTCTTGTTGTGGTTGTTAACTAAAGATAGGCAATGGTATTGTTTTATGACTAAACGCAAGTAAACTCGCGTTAGGGTCCTAGGAAGGTTATAGACAAGGTCAAAGCATTACTAATAACCTAATTCCCTATAACCATGAGCTCTGATACCAACTTTTCTGTCACACCCCGACCGCGTTAAAACAACAAACCGCGGCGGAAACGTCGGGGAGTGTCGTAACAGAATCATTGTTTCACAACACATGGCTTAAAGTTTTGTTTTATTGAATTAAGTTTATTACATTGTATTGAAATTAGAAACAAAACATGAACAAATTGACTTTCATTGTTATTAAGTCACTAAGGCCTCGTCCATTCCTATGTGAGCATGCACCAATATCATCATCAAACATCTTCAACTAAGGTACCTGAAACATATGTGAAAATACGTCAGCGTAAAAATGCCGGCGAGTACATAGGTTTTGTGGGAGTGTCAGATTCATAGCTCGTTTACATTTTGAAATAACTCAAACAACTTCGTTAATTGATATTAGAAAACCTAGTTTTGTAAAATGTTTGTAATGTAATGAAATAACCAAGTCAAAACAGATTAGTTATAGTTTATAAAACCTCGATGCCATGAATCTAAACTCAAAACATTTGTTTATGTAAACCCAGATTTGTAAATTGTTTTTGTAATAAAACTCGAATGGTTTATATTGTTAGAAAAACCTTGTAATGTAACTTCGTTTTGAAAACACTTGCCCAAGTGATCTAGATAACGCAACGAAATATAATGTGTTAAAAGCACTTATATATAGGAAGTACCAGCGACATATCCACCATGCTTTTATCACATTACACCTGCCCCGTTACCTAACCACTTCCCTAATCCAATGGTTCAAAAGGTTCAAATAGTTCAAATAATTCACATAGATCATACAGTTCCAAATGGTTCAAATAGTTCAAATACTTCACATAGATCAAATAGTTCCAAATGGTTCAAACTGTTCAAATAGTTCAGATAGTTTAATATAAACCATATTATTTGTTTAGAAAACTCGAAATCGTTTAGCACATATGAATCACCCAAAAATAGTTTAAAACAGTAAAAGAGGGGAACTATGTACTCACATGAGATTTCTTAAGAGTCTTGAATAACAACCAAGCAAAGCTAGAGGGATCACGGAATCAATCGGCACCTAATATAGGTAACTACATTAATAAACCAGATCTAAATCGTAAGATCGGATATGATGAGGTTTCGTAAACCAAATGAGTGTTGGAACTCATATGGTATGGTTTAACAAAGCCTACATTCTAAAACAGAACCTATCCTAAGTGCTTACAACCAGTTATGACCCATTAAGGTAGCTTATGCTACTTTAACGCGTCGTTCACGTAAAACGCGTTTGGACCGCTTAACTAGTCCTATGACAAGTATTATATGCCTTAACATTTCTAATAATGTTGCCTAACCAGTTTAGATACCAAAATTTAGGTTACATATGCTTAAAATGAAATTATGCGTAAAAAGGGCATTTTGGTCATTTTCCTAAGGCGTATAAATTACCTATCATACAACTAACTAAACGAAATGACCATAAGGTATAACCTCGGAAGGTTATTCCCTATATAACTATGGTCACTAAATATGTTTGGTCGGATCCTAATGATCGACCAAACGGGTCAGGTTTGAAAGTCTAAGCGGTTGTTTAGACCGCTTATCTTTACGACCCTATATAAGTACTAAACTAAAAGTGACGAGTTAAACATGTTGAAACATGTTTAACGAAGTTTGAAAACAAGTTTGATATCAAAACAAAGGGTTTTGATACCCAAGAATAGTTTGGTTACAAAATACGCATAAACGCGCATTTTGACCGAAACTATGACTCGTCACTATGCCTAAATAACGTGGTAATCAGTAGGTATAGTCTCAAAGGACTATGACCATCGTGATTACGCTCACGTTGCGAAGTTCAAACGAACTTCGTGTTGACCATTGACTGGTCAATGCAGAAAGTCAAACACTGTTTGACTTTCATGCTTGAAAACGCATAAAAGAACGAAAGAAACTTACAAGAGGTCCAAGCAATGGAGATTTGATTCAAGTTGCTCAGGTATGAAGTGTAGAAACTCCAACTTAGAGCAGAAATGAATCAAGGTGTGAGGAAACAAGTGAAATCAAAGTGGGTATTTATAGATTTCGGACAACCGTTAGGATCGTTCCTCAATTTACGAGTTTCAATCTTGGCCCACCATGTGTGCCCACTGATTTGTAATACTATGGGTGTCCAAAACAAGCTCCAAGTATGAAGAAACCATGTGCAAAAACCCAAAAACCAGCTGTTGTTTGCAAAAACATTGAATCTGCCCAGATCAGTCTCTGGCGCCCCGCCAGAGACCAAAATCTCAGAATTGTCAGAAATGGTCCCTGCATGCATATTACTTTGTTTTTTACGCATTTAAGCCCCGTTAACCTCATTTTAAGGCTCTATAATGAAGTTAAAGTATAGGGAACATGAAACATGCTCAAAAACATCTCGGATGTTGGTTCGTATGGCCGTACGGTTGCGTTGTTCGGTTAGTTACGACGAAACACGAGCGGACGCGAAAAACGATTAAAATTACGCGACGAATGGAATTTTATCATGCCAATCACTAAAATAAAATATTTTAATGATTACATAAATTTTTGGATGTCCAGATATATTCAGAACGTAAGATATGCGCGAATATGCAAACTTATGCACTTTTTGACGCTTTTAGTCTCTATTGATGAAGAAAGTTTATTTTTTTGCGCACCAGACACCTCAAAGCCTATTTCTAAGCTATGTAAAGGATATTTAGGCCATATTTGACTTATGATCAAGTTCTGGAATGTTCGTTACCATATAAATCAGCATACTTTCATAGTTTGACATAAATAGTCCCTGCGATCGAATAAACTTGATTTCGACACACCAAACCCTCCAAAACTTATTTCTAAGTTATGTAAAGGTTATTTAAGGTATGTTAAGCCTATGTCACTATTCCGGAGTGTTTGTTGCATTAAATTGATTACGTTTACGCATCAGTTCGCGTATAACCTTCCAGAAAGCGAATTTAAAGCTCGAAATCAAACAAGAATTGATATGTGCAAATGATACACATATTTATACAAATACCAAGTATGAAACAAAATATTTCGTTGATTTGGTGTTTGTTTGATGGTCGCAGAGGCATAGATGTCACACATTTCCATCATGCACTAATAGTGAACCCCACCATTTACAAGACCACTTTGCATGATTTTTGGAATACAACAAAGCTAACTCAAAATGAAAAAGGTAAAGTATTGTCCCTCACTGCAAAGATTGGTAGTATTACCATAACTATCACCCTCAAGATCCTATCACACCGACTTCAACTTAAGGATGCTAAAGGGGTTGATAAATTTTCAAAATCTGAGATGGACTTCGAGTTTATTGAACAAGGATATTATGGAAACTCCAAATATGCAACCTATGAGAAGAAATCCTGTAGCCCTGCTCTTAAGTTTCTTTTTCCTGCAATTGGAGAACATGAAGCAATGGAGGTAGAAAAAGGATAATCCAGGAGAATCTAAGGATCCTCAATTGGATTCAGGATCATGGATCCTTCCGATCAAGAAATTCATTCAAAATGGGGAGATCCCTATGAGAGAAAATCCTAAACCCTTCAGTGCCAAGGTATCCCAATTTATTATATTTGTTAGTGCATATTATGTATGTCCTCCATCGTGCAAACAGGCTAGATAGAGCGTGTGTTGAATATTGTATAGTTGAGATACGAACACATGACTTTGTAGAAGAGGAGAGAGGTTCGTACGGATGTAACTACATACGTACGGATGTAACTTCATAAGGATGTAACACTTTCGTATGGATGTAACTACATTCGTGTGAATGTAACTACATCAGCACGGACAAGCACATCCGCACAGAAGTACTCGTCCGTCCCATTGTCACATGTATATATAGTGTCGTGTGTTCATTAATTGTGAAGTTTGGAGATCTTAGAGGGGAAATTCTAGAGAAATTTTGTTTCTACAGCTTGTAAACGAAACTGAATTAGCTTTATCCCATACAAACTTCTATCTAAACCTGCCGGATCCTGGACTTTCAATTGGTATCAGAGCATCATTCAAGGGGGAGACTGCGGTGTTTACTTGAAGATGTTCATCAAGAGTGCAGATCAAGACTGTGACAACAGCTAAGGGGGAGACTGTTGATCCATATGCCTGTCGCCTACGTCTTGATGTAATAGGGCTAGAAGTGTCAAATATAAGATTGTTATGTAAAACTAGCTCATCCGTACGAATGTAGCACATCCGCACGGATGTAGCTTATCCGCACGGAACAGAAGTTAGTCCACACGAAGGTGGTGTGTTGTTTAGTCCGTACGAAGGAAGATCTTGGTCTGTACAAACGTATGTCTTTGTTCACACGGATGTAAAACGTCTATAAATAGACGTGCGGACTGAGTAAGCGCGTGTGACGGACTGTGAGGCGAAGCCCTATCAAATTTGTACCAGGACTGTGAATTAATAGAAAACATAGAAAACTGTGAAATCTTGTGTTTCTACCAATTTCTGATGGATTCCGCACATCAAACTTAGGTTTAGATATCACGATGAACGTAATCGAACAATACAAAACCCGGACCTACAATATTACATGATACTTTATATAGAAAATCTATTGTAGGTCCCTATCTAGGATGTATTGAGGATCCTGAAATCCAAGAAGCATTAAAAGATTTCCACAAAGGAGATTGTGGAAACCATACATGGGGCATAGCATTGTTCTCTAGAATACTTAGGACAGGTTACTTATGGCCTATAGTGAAGTAGGATAATATCGACTACTCGAGGAAATGTGATGCTTGTCAAAGGCACAACAACATTCTACACCATCCAGCAGAGCCTCTATATCCTATTATCTCTCATTGGCCATTTATGAAATGGGGAACGAATATAGTTGGCAAGTTACCAAAGGAACCTAGTGGAAAGGTCTTCATGCATGCTATGACTGATTACTTCTCCAAGTGGATCGAGGCAGAAGTGTTCGTTCAAGTCAGGGAGAAGGAAGTGATATTATTCATTAAAAGAAATATTATTACTCGATTTCATATTCCCTCCGAAATTCTATGTGATAATGGTTCCCAATTTATTGGGAAAAGAACAACTAACTTTTGTGACGGTTGGGGAATAAGAATGATCACTTCTACACCAGTTCATCCACAAGCTAATAAACTAATGGTCAAGCGGAATCAAGGAATAAGATTATCATCAATAATTTGAAGAAGAAGCTAGGATCTAAGAAAGCGAAATGGGCTGAAGAATTCCCATAGTTTTTTTGGGCTGATAGAACGACTCCGAAGAATGCCATAGGCTAGACACCATTTTCATTAGTCTTTGGAGCTGAAGATGTAATTCCTACGCAAATTGTGGTTCCTATAGCTAGAACTAGCATCCGTGATCCTCAATTAAACAGTGAAAACATGATCCAGGACTTGGACACCATTGACGAACTTAGAGACTTACCAAGGATAAGAATGGCTACCAACCAACAAAGGTTGGTTGGGGCATACAACAAGAATGTCAGACTTAGAAGGTTTCAAGTAGGAGATTTGGTCTTAAGGAAAGCATTCCAAAATACTAGTAACCCTGCTGATGGCAAGCTAGCAGCTAAATGGGAAGGTCCATCAGAAGCTGGAAAAGGGGTATATCGTTTGTTAACTATGGAAGGTGATCTACTATCAAGAGCCTGGAATGCCATCCACCTTAAAAATTATTTTATGTAGTAAAGATCAAGGATCCTTAGAGGATCATGGATCCGAATATCGGTAACATTTAATTTTATTATTTGTTCCGTCTCACACTTTGCTTATTTACTGTCAAATAAGGATGTTAATATGTTTAACATCTACTTTTACCAAATTTTAAGTTCTTGTGGAAATTATTGACATCAAGTGGATTGACAAAACTTAAAGGGGTTGGCCACCTCTCTCCTACATTTAAAGTATCTAATACCTTCTAAGGTTTAAAGGTTTTCACCTTTCATAGGAATTGGGTTTTGAGACCCCACCAGTAGCGCACATTATCTAAGTATGGTTCGAGGCAATGGGACCGGTACACACTTTTTGGCTGACAATTTCATTGCTGTTGGCCATATGTAGGATCATAAGTATAATGGTAAATGTACCATACAATCATTATACTAAGGTTTCTAACATTTTCATGTTAGCTAAGGTTTTAGCACTTTAATGTCACTAAGTTTGGGCTTGTCTCCAGTTTGGGTTTGTCCCTAATATCTTTGGGCTTATCCCTAAATTTCATGGGCTTGTCCCCAGCTTCTTTGGCTTAGTCCTATGTTATTTTCAACAGATTAATAGGGACATTATACAGAAGGTTCACTGAAGGATCAGGGATCCTTGAAACTTATAATCTTATGCTTAATTTCTCTATTATGTAGCGACAACTTAAGATATTTAAATCTTACTTGGATTCTATGATATGTTATCTATTTACCTTGTTTCTTTTATTAGCTGATTTCATTCTAAGCCTTTATAGGTAAGAATCAGTGATTCTTACATGTTCACATGAAAATTTCGTTTTATCAAATGGTTTACTTATTTTAAAAAATAACACATATCAAATAAAATTTTGAAGAAATAAATAACACGAGGCATAATTGAAAGCTTAATTTTATTAAACACCGCCATATTTATCAAAATCATCATCCTGGATTTCACCAGCAAAACGTGGACTATCCACCCGGGCTGATATGGTGTTACTAGTTGTTAATGTTTGTGCATGAAGTTAAAAGGGAAGGGCAATAAAGGCTTCATCCCTAAAATAGAGGATCCCTCCAACATTATCACCCTTCACATTGTTCAAAGTATCAAGGATCCTTAACCTAAAAACTATTGTTTTAAGTTATTACAGACCAATTGTTCAGAAAAACACCAACAAAACCATAAAAAAGTGGGCTCAGGCCTAGGCATCAACATCGTTCATCGCCCACTATCGCAACAGCATCACTGGCTGCATCACCACCACCAACTGCACCTTCACCCTCCTTAACTCCACTCGTCCCGGCCTCGACTGCCTTCTCTGCTGAAGGATCTAGCTCCTTGTCTCCACCAAGCCAAATTGTTGGTGGACCTTTCAAAGCTCGGATCACTAGTCTCCTTAGCCATCTGGATCCTCACCTGTAGCACTGTCCTGGCACCGCAAACCTTAGCCTGCTCCGTATCCTCCATTAAAGCCTCATGAAGACCAGCTTCTGAGAAAAGCAGCGGCTCCTTAAGACCCTTCTTCTCTTTGGCAGCATCAATAGGCCTCATGCCAGCAAGGGTCACTTCAAGCTCGCCTATCCTCTTCTCGTGGTGGGCCTGCATGCGAGTAAAGCCCTATATGCAACAGAATTGAAATCAGGATACAGGATCCTTAAAGTAAAGTAATATAACAACAACAAGATTAAGGATCCTTACCTCAGTCAGGGAGTCACGGAGTTGCCTCCACATCGAAGAAATCTCCCTCAGGCTCAGAAGGATTCATCCTCTTGGACCCGGACTTAGCCCTGGTGGTCACTGCTCGAGGCTCTTGGAAGCTTAGGCTCTTGGACGATTCCTTCTTAGCGGTCCGAGGATAGAGGAGTTTGTCAATTTCATCAAGGCCAAACTTGGTGGTGGAATTGATTCTTATTTTTCTACTTGTTCAAACTACAAACTCTATAACAACTTACTTGATATGATGTAGGAGGATTTGGTTTGCGCTTCTTTTTCTTGAGAATCTTGGATTCTGATCTTCAAAGTTCGCTCAATCGGGTCTAGGGCCAGGAATGCCTCAGCTTTTTCAGGAGTGCCGGGAAGCTCAGCAAGCCATGCAAAGTTTATCACTACAAATAAAAAGAGAATACCAGTTAGAATAAGCATAGCGCATAAGCAAAGATATCTAAGGATCCTATATCCTACCATTCAGAACCTGTTTCAAGGGCACAGTATCCCCATCAGGGATTGAGTCCCTTCTAACGAAGAAAAAATGGTTTTCCAGGTGGAATCATTCCGGGTGGTTTTATGAATAGGAATCGGATGGTGACGCTTAGATTTAAACAAGAAACAATTGGAACCATGGGTTATAAGAGAGTACAAATAAGCAAGCTCTGAAAGCCCAAACTCAAGGTCCTCCTTCTCTAAAATCTCTTCAATGGTGATGTGACACTTGTGCTCCGTAAACACTGTACGATGTAGAACAATATCATTTATCAAAGAAACAATGTGTTTTGGTCTCAATGTTTGCTTTTTATGTTTGACAATTTCACGTTTTGCATTTTGATTTCAAGTTTTAAATCTCTTTCTGGAAAGTTATACGCAAATTGATGCGTAAACGTAATCAGTTTAACACGAAAAACACTCCGGAACAGTGACATAGGCTTAACATACCATAAATAACCTTTACATAACTTA
The DNA here is from genome assembly GCA_030545235.1 of Helianthus tuberosus. Taxonomy (NCBI): domain Eukaryota; kingdom Viridiplantae; phylum Streptophyta; class Magnoliopsida; order Asterales; family Asteraceae; genus Helianthus; species Helianthus tuberosus. The sequence goes on along the minus strand of CM060414.1, from coordinate 60,200,989 downwards.
GAAATAAGTTTTGAAGGGTTTGGTGTGTCAAAAACAAGTATTCGATCACAGGGACTATTTGGGTCAAACTGCAAAAGCCTGCCGAATCGTATAGCAACGAACACTCTGGAACATGATCATAAGTTAAACATACCATAAATATCCTTTACATAGCTTCGAAATAAGCTTTGAGGGGTTCGGTGTGAGAAAATAAACTTATTTGATCAACAGGGACTAAAAGCGTTAAAAAGTACATAAGTTTGCATTTACGCGCATATCTTACGTTCTGAACATATCCGGACATCCAAAAATTTTGCAATCGTTAAAATATTTTATTTTAGTGATTGGAATGCAAAAATACCATTCGTCGCACAATTTCATCAATTTCGCGTCCGTTCGAGTTTTCGTCGTAAGTAACCGAATAACGTGACCGTTCGACCAAACGAACCGACATCCTAGATGTTTTCAAGCATATTTCATGTTCCCTATTGTTTAACATCATTATAGAGCCTTGAAATGGGGTTAAGTTTATTGCATGCAGGGACCATTTTTGATGCTAGAGTGTTCGTATAAATCCACATTATCGGACCAGTCACTCTTACCTGGGAACTCTTAGGGTGAGTGTCCACTTATAGGCTAAAGCATGTCTTCGTGAAACATTATAAAAACCTATCCATCTTGACTATGCCGAATGATTTCTAAATGACCTTTGTGACACTACTCATTCATATTACCCGGTAATATCTTTGCTACTCACGACAATCGAAACAAATTTCCTTTCACAATACTATTTGATCATATTACCTTCGGTGATATGTTTGATTCAAGACAATTGAAATGAATTTCATTTCATTTAACGACACTATGAGATCCTATTTCATTTTCGAAACACTACCTTTGTCTTTCAAAATTTCAAATTTTTACCATTTGGATGAGAATTTTCAAAATTTCAAACACAAAGTTTCTTTATTTTAAAAATTAAATTTAAAACATTTTATCTTAAAAGCAATAAATTTTTAAAGAGTAAAGGAATTTATAACACCAACCATTAACTTGGTTTGTATTCTCTCATCCAAAAATATTACAAAAGTTTATTTTTCAAACAACTCTTGTCTCAAAACAAAATCCACAACACTGTATTTTCTAAGTACAAGAATGAGACCTATTAACGAGATTTTACTAGTCCAAAATTTTCAGTATACAATGATATTACAAACTTATAACAATTTGATAAATCTAACTTATTTGGTTTTCACTATAGCTATACTTTCAAGATGCCTCCTCGTCGCGACATCACTTGGAACGCTGAAATGGCAGCAAGGATTTCTCAGCATCTAGATACTTTACTCCCAAGTATTATGACCCACGTTAACCAAATTCAAAACAATAACAACAACAACGATTTTTTATCGCCATGTAACTATAAACAATTCAACTCGGCTAAACAACTCAGGTTTAATGGGTCTGAAGGAGCAACTGTGCTCCTACAATGGTTTGAGAGTATAGAAAGTACATTCCGCCATGTCCAGTGTCCCAAGGAGCGCAAGGTGGAGTTCGCCTTGAGTGTCTTTCAAAGGAGAGCACTCACTTGGTGGAACGGTATTATGAGAGACCGAGGTACAGATATAGCAATGGCACTGACGTGGGAAGAATTTAAAGATCTTATGAAGAAAGAATTCTGCCCACGAAGCGAAATAAGGGAACTTGAAAACGAATTCTATCATCTAAAACAAGATAGTGGGGAAAACCGTGCCTACACTGACCGATTTGAACAGCTAATCCTACTTTGCCCCACTATGGTCACACCTTTGGATCGGGCCATTGAGAAATACATTGATGGCCTACCTGATCTTGTCCAAGACATTGTCACTGGCAGCAAACCCGCAACGCTTAGGGAGGCTAAGGAATTAGCCGCTATCCTAACCGACTCCCAGGTTAGAAAAGGGAAACTATTTCGAAAGGGAGACAAGAAACAAAACACCGAAACTACTAATGAGAATTCAAAAGGAACAAAGGCCAAATCTTCTAAAAATTCTAGGAAGCGTAAGACTTCAAAGAATTTTGCAATTCCTGCACCAATTCCACTAAACTCAGTACCCTTTAAAGGATTTTATCATGGAAAGCAACCCCGGTGCAATCATTGCAACTATTATCAGGAAAAAAATTCTCCTTGTCGCCAGTGTACAATCTGTGGTCTATTTGGACATCTAGCTGTGATCTGCCGTATCCAAAACCGAGCAACCCCTACTCATACTCGCCCCCGAGCATGTTTCAATTGTGGTGATTTAAAACATTTCAAGCGAAACTGCCCCAAGCTTGCCAATGCTAATGGACGATTATTCATCGTCAATGAGGTTCAAGTTAATGATCAAGCACTTATGATCATTTGAACCTCTATATTTTATGTTTATTTTCGAAAACAATGTACATATTTCAACTATGTTTGTATGGACAAAATAAATTTCAAGAAGTTTATCTTTATCCTTGTTATTCATTCTCCAATTACAAACTCTAATGTGATTACACTATGTGTGATTACAACTACATGCTGATTTGAGGATTCCGTTCTTTAGGAACTAAATCTTGTAAATTAGCATACCATGATTGCACTCTAGTGCATTCATACGAACTTGGCAACACGATCGATACGAATACTATGAACAAGTTAATACTATTTTGTGATCATGGCATTACATACATGATTTGTTTATTTAATATGTATAGTACATGATTACAAATACAATTTGCTTCGTATGTTGACGTAACATACTTAGTACATTATTTTCAAATACATTTTGCTTAGTGTGTTAACTTAGCATACCTAGCGCATGATTTGAAAACATTTTCCAGATATGCTTACATTATGATGACAATGCTTGATTAGTATATGTTGCATTCTACCTGTTTGGTTAGTATGAAACATATATAAACATTTGTACTAGAATAAAATACCTACTACTAAATTTGTTGTATGCAAAACAAGTAGTGCTATCATTGCTAGTATGAAACACGATTCGATTTGACAGATGTTATGTTGTGACGATGTTTATTTGATTTAGACGATAGTTCGACCTTATTATTTGTTTACCCTCGCTTAACAAGAGGAGCTATGAGGACCATGCGACGAAACGAGTAATTATGGGTGCACACTTAATTATGATATTCGACGCATGAGAATCATAGTAAGCCTTGTTAAGTATGGTGGCATAAAATCTAGAGTGATTAAGGTAACGGGAGGAGTATGATGTGATAAGAACATGGTGGATACGCCGATGGTACTTCCCATATATAAGTGTTCTTATTGTGTTATTCTTCAGAACGTTACTAAGATCACTTGGTGATTTTATGTTATCTTGGACCATTATGTGATTATTTGCTATTTGTGTGATTATTTGCAATAGACGATGATGAGTACATTCATTAACTCAAATCGAGCCGACCGGGAGTATATTATGGTGTTAAAGGTGACGATCTTGATGCCGTAGGCATGTTGACCCGTCTCCTATGCTTGACATGCTCATGGTACATTGGATGTACCTCGTGGGACGTTAGAAACCGTGTACGTGTAGGGCTTGAATGTACATCCCCTTGTTTGCTAGGAATTACACTAAGAACTTAATATAACAAAGTGCCATACCCAAACAATTTTTGAACACTGGTTGACATTTTTAAAATTCACAAGTTTCAAAGGGTTGAATACCTTGAGATACTTTGAATATTCCAAACCACATTTTGAATCCATCAAAATTTCCAACACCGAACGATGCTCCGCATCTTTGGGATCTAGCAATTTGCTTATCCATCAGTTGTTTCAAATACAATTTACGGTCTCCTTCGAATAAATTTCGGGATGAAATTTCCTAAAGTAGGGGAGATTGTGACACTTGTGCTCCATAAACACTATACGATGTAGAAAAATATCATTTATCAAAGAAACCAAGTGTTTTGGTCTCAATGTTTTCTTTTTATGTTTGACAATTTCACGTTTTGATTCTAGTTCGATTTCAAGCTTTAAATCGCTTTCTAGAAAGTTATACGCAAACTGATGCGTAAACGTAATTAGTTTAATGCGACAAACACTCCGGAATAGTGACATAGGCTTAACATACCATAAATAACCTTTAAATAACTTAGAAATAAGTTTTGAAGGGTTTGGTGTGTCAAAAACAAGTTTATTCGATCACATGGACTATTTGCGTCAAACTACAAAAGTCTGCCGAAAATTAAAATAGCAACGAATACTCCGGAACATGATCGTAAGTTAAACATACCATAAATATCCTTTACATAGCTAAGAAATAAGCTTTAAGGGGTTCGGTGTGAGAAAATAAACTTATTTGATCAACAGGGACTAAAAGCGTTAAAAAGTGCATAGGTTTGCATTTACGTGCATATCTTACGTTCTGAACATATCCGGACATCCAAAAATTTTTGTAATCATTAAAATATTTTGTTTTAGTGATTGGAATGCAAAAATACCATTCGTCGCCTAATTTGGATCGATTTCGCGTCCGTTCGAGTTTTCATCGTAATTAACCGAATAACGTGGCCGTACGACCAAACGAACCGACATCCAAGATGTTTTCAAGCATATTTCATGTTCCCTATGCTTTAACATCATTATAGAGCCTTGAAATGGGGTTAACGGGGGTTAATACATCAAAAACTAAGTTTATTGCATGTAGGGACCACTTTTGACAAAACTAAAACTTTGGTCACCGGCCGCGTAAGCCAAGGGTGAGTCTTACGCGTGATGCGGCAGACTAACCTGTCAGAAACATTGAATCTGGTTCAGCAGCCTGTTTCCACTGATTTTAACCCTAGAATTAGCATACTATGGACTTTTTTTGTGCTCCCCTTGTATTTAAAATTATGGGCAACATGTGTATGGCCAAGATCAAGCTTTGATCTACTCAAAAACACATGTAATCATCCTAATGATTCAAGATTTCCCATAAATACCCATCACTTTTGCCATTTTCATTTGCTCATTCACCTCAAATCAGCTCTAAGTTGAAGCTCTCACTTGTTGAAGGCTTCATACCAGAGTTTTCTTGTTCTATCTTCAAGCTTAGACCCTTTGTGTAACACCTGTGCCTCCACAGCCATTAAACAAATACCAAACCAATGAAATATTGTATTTCATACTTGGGATTTGTTAAAAATATGTGTATCATTTGCACATATCAACTCTTGTTCAATTTCAATCTCTAAATCACTTTCTGGAAGGTTATACACGCACTGATGCGTAAATATAACCAGTTTAATGCAACGAACACTCCGGAATAGTGAAATAGGCTTAACATAACTTAAATAACCTTTACTTAACTTAGAAATAAGTTTTGAAGGCTTTGGTATGGAAAAATCAAGTTAAATTGCTTACAGGGACTAAAATTGACAAACTGCGAAAGTATGCCAATTTGAACTGTAAAAGACATTCCGGAACATTATCATAAGTTAAACATACCATAAATATCCTTTACATAGCTTAGAAATAGGCTTTGAGGTGTTCGGTATGCTAAAATAAACTTTTGTGTCATTCAGGGACTAAAAGCGTCAAAAAGTGCACAAGTTTGCATTTTCGCGCATAACTTACGTTCTGAATACATTCGGACATCCAAAAAATTTTATGTAAGCACTAAAATATTTTATTTTAGTGTTCGGCATAAGAAAAAATCCATTCGTCGCGTCATTTGGATCGTTTTTCGCGCTTGTGCGCATTCCGTCTTAATTAAGCGAACATCGCGTTCGTACGGCCAAACGAACCGACATCCGACATATTTTTGAGCATGTTTCATGTCCACAATGTTTAGGCAACATTTTAGGGCCTTAAAGTTGGCTTTACGGGCCTTAGAAGTGTCGGAAATGGCCTTAAACACGTTCAGGGACTGAAACTGTCAATTATCAAACTTGTTTCTGATCTGCAACTCTCAGGCGGCCCGCCTGAGTTTCTGCACATCCTGAAGCGGGCCGCGTCCGCCTTCTGGACCAGATTAACTGCATTTAATCACAGCTCACAGCTGTTTAATCCACAACCACACATTCTCAATTGCTTAGTCAGATGATAAGGATCAATTTTAGCTACCATAAGGTTCCGACACTTGTACGGATGCGATTAAAGCACGGTTTCCATGAAACGATCTTAACGATGGACCGAAAACTATAAATACCCCATGCCCCCCATTGCTTAAATCACTAGAATTTTGATTTGAGAAACTCTAAGTTGAAACCATTGTTTCATACCTGAGATTCTTGAATCGAGATTAGCATTCGGGGACCCTTCGTAAGTATTCTTTCGTTCTTTTATTGCTTTTCGAGTCTTTCGAGTCTGAAAGTCAAACTTTGTTTGACTTTCTGCGTTGACCAGTTTATGGTCAATGCGAAGTTTGTTTGAACTTCGCAACGTGAGTGTAATCACGTTGGTTATAGTCCCTTGAGACTATGCCTACTGATTACCACGTTGTCTAGGGTCGTAGGGTAAGCGATCTAATAAATCGTTTATACCTCGACCCCGACCCATTTGGTTGATCATTAGGATCCGACCAAATACATTAGGTGACCATAGTGTATAGGGAATAACCTTCCGAGGTTATACCTTATGGTCACATCGTTTAAATAGTTGTATGAGTAAATTACCATTTTCGCCCCTAAGGTTTGGGCACATTTGCCATTTTAGTCCAAAATGACACTTTGGTACCATTTTGCCCCTCACGTTTGTAACTTTTTGCCATTTTCGTCCAAATAATGACACTTTGGTACCATTTTGCCCCCCACGTTTGTAACTTTTTGCCATTTTCGTCCAAAAATAAAGTAAATTTTTGAGCCATTTGGACGAAAATGGCAAAAAGTTACAAACGTGGGGGGCAAAATGGTACCAAAGTGTCATTTTGGACTAAAATGACAAATGTGCCCAAACCTCAGGGGCGAAAATGGCAATTTACTCTAGTTGTATGATAGGTAGTTTATATGCCTTAGGTAAATTACCAGAATACCCTTTTCATGTATAATTGGTAATTAAGCATATGTAACCTAAACTTTTGTCACATAACTGATTATGTAACATGTTTAGGCATATAACACTTGTCATAGGACTAGTTAGACGGTCCGAACGCGTTTCACGCGCACGACGCGTTAAAGTAGCATAAGCTACCTTAATGGGTCGCGATGGGTCGAAAGCACTTAGGTTAGGTTTCATGTAGTATGTAGGCCTTGTTAAACCATATCATATGAGTTCCAATACTCATTTGGTTTACCAAGCCTCATCCTATCCGATCTCCCGATTTAAGTCCGGTTTATTTATATAGTTTTAGATTGCCGACTGATTCCGTGCTCCCTCTAGCTTTGTTTGGTTGTTGTTCAAGACTTCTAAGCATTCTCAGGCGAGTACATTATTCCCCTCTTTTACTGTTTTCAACTGTTTTGGGGTGACTCATATGTGCTAAATGTTTTAACAATGATTTCAAGAACGATTACAATAACAATTACAATGTGGTTTCAAGAACGATAACAATGGATTCAAAAACGATTACAATGGTTTCAAAAACAATTACAATGGTTTCAAGAACGATTTCAATAAAGTGAACAAACTTGTTGGTTGTAGTTACATAACCAATGACATTCATTAGCAATGATCAAGCCGACCAGTATTAGGTTATGGTACCATAGGATCTGACAAATCCCGTTATTTTCTATACCCATGGTTATGTGTGGGTATTTTGGGTAACGACTGAATCTGTAATTATTAATTTACCCTTTGGTAAGGGTTTGTTAAGAACGAGAACGAGAGCGAGTTGGAACGAGGAACGAGTCAAGAAGGTTTGAATGTTATTAGAGAATCGACCATAAAGTAGTTTCACAATTAAAACAAGAACGATTTGAACAATTAAAACAAGAACGACTTGAACGATTTTACAAAATGTTTTAACGATTGGGTAAACATTGGGACATGATTTACATTTGATCATGCATTTACACGAAACATAGTATTGATTTAAACCAAGTTTTACTTCAATACTTTGTTTTGTGCGTTTCACCTATGGTTTAGTTGATGCATTTCACTAGCCATACATATCATTTTTGGTTACACATTACATGGTTTACTTTTGACACAAACACTTTTGACATTGGTTATACATAACATGATTTACATCTTGACATGAACATTTTGACATATTATTTCAATACATCTGGCAGTTGGTTTACACATAGACATCTTACATTGTTGGTTTGGTTTGAGTAAGTGATTTAAGTAACGAGGCGTGTGTAATATGATATAAGCATGGTGGATACGCCGCTGGTATTTCCTATATATAAGTACTTATATGGTATTACATATCGTAGCGTTGTTTAAATCATTTCAATTTAAACATATAACATTTTATACAAATAACATACTTTTCACAATACATTGTTTTACAAACAACATATCTTGTACAAACTCCTTTTACATGGTTATTCATTTAATCATGCATTATTCTCTTATTTATACATATCATGTAAACTTATTATTTTTCAAATGATTTACAAAGACAAAGCAAATTACAAGGTTCATGACTAAACATTTTCTTAAACAGAAGTCATGAATCTTATTTTCAACAAAACCAATGTATTCGCCAGCATTTCTTTGCTGACCTCGTTTTCACATATGTTTCAGGTATTGTTGGATGATATCGTTTGATAGGATGCATGCTCACATAGGACTGGATAAGGCCTTAGTGACTCAATAACAATGATAGACTATGTTTAAATTGTGTATTTAGATTTCCAGATGATGTAATTATTCAATGTTTAATAAAACGTAACACTTTTTGGTATCCATGGTTATGAAACATTAATTCTGTTACAACACTCCCCGACGTTTCCGCCACGTTTTGTATGTTACACGTGGTCGGGGTGTGACAGAAAAGATGGTATCAGAGCCAATGGTTATAGGGAATTAGGTTATTAGTAATGCTTTGGCCTAGTCTATAACCTTCTTAGGACCCTAACGCGAGTTTACTTGCGTTTAGTCATAAAACAATACCGTCACCTATCCTTAGGCGACGACCACAACAAGAACATAAATTTCAAAACCGCTTTGAAAACTAATCATCTATTCTAGGATGATTGATTTCTAGGTTTTGAACCCTCTATTGTAAGGTTTTGAACCCTCTGTTATATGGTTTTGAACCCTTTTGAGTTTTCAAAATCTCCTCAAGGTTTTGGGTTTTAAATAATGTGAACACGTGCAAACTGGAAGGGTGAATGCCTGTATTCTGGGTTTTCTGTCTAGGCAAGCACTTCGTATATATCTCATCAGACGCGAGACCAGTTGTGCTTACCTGGGAATTCTTGGGATGAGTGTTCACTTATAGGCGAGCATGTCTTCGCGATACATTATTTTTGATCCATTTACTTTGGTTAGTCACTGTGTGTCGGTTGTTGCTTTGTAGTAACAAACAAATGACCACTATCCTTGCTTTCATCAGATTTGTTTCATCTCATTCTTTTCGTCTAATTCTCTCACTCGTTTCCTATCATGTTTCCTCTTTTAGAATGCCTCCTCGACGCGAAAGCCAGATAGCGACTGCCGAATTGGCAGAAATTATTACGCAGCAAATGGCTGCTCAATTCCCAAACCTCTTTGCTCAATGGATCCAAGCCAACAACAACAACAATGTTACATGCAAATACAAGGATTTTAACCAGGCTAAACCACTCAAGTTTAGTGGTTCAGAAGGGGCGACTGGGCTTCTTCAATGGTTCGAGAGCATTGAGAATACTTTCCGCCACGTGCAGTGTCCTGACAATCGCAAGGTCGAGTTTTCTTTGAGTGTGTTTCAGAAGAGGGCTCTCACATGGTGGAACGGGGTTATGAGTGATCGTGGTGCAGAAGTTGCTCTAGCACAGAGATGGGCTGAACTTAGGGCCCTTATGATGAGGGAATTCTGTCCTCGTCATGAGCAGCGAGCTTTGGAGAAGGAATTTGATGAGTTGAAGCAAGATAGTGGTGAGCACAGGGCGTATACTGATAGGTTTGAGGAGTTGAGTCTGCTTTGCCCGACAATGGTTACCCCACTCGACAAGGCTATCGAAAGGTACATCGACGGTCTACCTGACTCGGTACAGGACATCCTTACTGGTAGTAGCCCTACCACACTCCGTCAGGCGATCGAGTTAGCTGCGACATTGACTGAGTCGCATATTCGGAAGAATAAGCTACACAGAAAAGGTGACAAGGGTAAGAAGCAGGGGTCTGACAAGGAGGGTAGCAAGAAAGGTCAAAACAAGAAGGGTAAGGAAGGTGAGACGTCAAAGAAATTAAGAAAGCGAAAGGGTGTTCAGAACTTTGCTGTTACAGCACAGACTGCTCAGAACCCGCGGAACCAACCAGCTCAACCACCTGCAAAGAAAGCATATGCCGGTACCGCACCTTATTGTGCACGCTGCAACGGTCATCACGCAGTACAACAAGCTTGCTGGCAATGCACGACGTGTGGTAAACTTGGGCATTTGGCCAATATTTGTCGTTTGGGACAAAATCAGGCTGCTCAGGTTCAAGCTCCGGTTCAAGGGAATGCTGCGAGATTCCCACTGGGTTCATGTTTCAACTGCAGAGAGATTGGTCACTTCCGCCACAACTGTCCTAGACTGGTGAATGCAAATGCAAACGCAAACCCGAATGCGAACGTCAACGTCAATGTGAATCCGGCACGTGGTCGAGTGTTTAACATCAATAAGGCAATCGATGATGAAGGAGTGAACAATTAGTATTCTGAAATTCCTCTAGTTGTTATCTTGTAACATTTAAAGACAATGCAGTTGTTATATAAATAAAATTTGTGGTTTTATTTTTAACTAATGCAATTGTATGAATGTTTGATCCAACTGTATGATGTCAACACAAAGACAAAACTACTCGTGTGGTTCTGTCATTTTTATGATTCACTCGTGATCTCCCTAAGAACCTCAAACACTTGTTTCTTTTAAATCTAAAGTATCTTATCGTCTTGCATCGTTCGAGATGCAAGAATTATCAAACAGCTTCAAGAGTTGTCTGATAAAGGATTCATCCGTCCGAACTTTTCACCTTGGAAAAAAAACTCTTGCCCTCTTTGTGAAAAAGAAAGATGGATCTTCTCGAATTTATATCGATTAACGTAAGCCTATTAAGCTTACCATCAAGAATCGATATCCCCTACCTTAAATCAACGATTTCTCCGATCAACTGCATAGCGTTTCATGCTTTTCCAAGATTGATTTGCGTTTTGGGTATCATCAACTTTGTATTCTCGAAGAAGATATTCCCAAAACGGTTTTCTGCATGAAGTATGGCCATTACGAGTTTACAGTCATGCCTTTTGGGTTGACAAATGCTCCAGCCATCTTCAAGGACTTAATAAATAGAGTCTGCAAGCCTTATTTGGATCAGTTCGTCATTGTTGTTAATGACATCTTGATCTATTCATATCCCAAGCCGATCACGATCAACACCTTCGTTGACATTGGAACCCCTAAAGAAGGAACAAACTTTTCGCTAAATCCTCCAAGAGGAAATTTTGGCTTAAAGAAGTTCAGTTTTTGGGTCATGTAGTCAACAAGCAGGGTATTCTTGTGGATCCATCCAAATTGCTGCAATTAAGGATTTGATTCCTAGTATGCTTTAAATACCTGTGTCCAAAGATAACAAATTAAACGATTATGCGATTATGTGATATGTGTTCTCCTCTATGTTTTTGTGGGTACGATTTTCAAATCCTCATAGAATCTTTCATATTTTCATATGAGGGATTCATAGTAGGATATTCAAAAGGTACTACCTTAAATCCTTATGGGCTTCTACGTGGTAGTTAAGACCCTTGGGTTATATAGTACCACTCCATGATTCATAAGAGACCCTTTTAGTGGTCTAGTCTAAAAGATTGATTCACAATTTGGTTAAAGAACGACATCTAGTGATGTAGCTGAACAGACTCCTTGATAGTCTATTTAGATCATTTATTGATTTAATTAAAAGGACTCTACGGCGGTCTGGTCACACTTATCACAGGATTGTTCATTTGGTTTTATCCTACACATTATAAAATAGACTGTGTGAACTGTGCAAGGAATTGTCTAATTATGGACGCGTACATAATTATGAAATTTAGTGCACAGAAACCCAGTAGGATTTATTATGTGTAAGAACCGATAGTGACAACAATAACAAAATGAGAACGATGTAATGGAGATACGGTGGACGCACCAATGGCGCTTCATATACTTGTATATAAGTGCCCCTCTTACATTGGAAGCATGATGTTATTAAAGTTACTAAAAGTTCAGAACCCTAACCAATGTTGTTCGATCTTTTCAACTTCATGTTTTCAAGCTCTCACAAGTTTCCTCTAAATAAATTTCGGGACGAAATTTCCTAAAGTAGGGGAGACTGTAACACCTGTGCCTCCACAGCCATCAAACAAATACAAAACCAATGAAATATTGTATTTCATACTTGGGATTTTTTAAAAATATGTGTATCATTTGCACATATCAACTCTTGTTCAATTTCAATCTCTAAATCACTTTCTGGAAGGTTATACATGCACTGATGCGTAAATATAATCAGTTTAATGCAACGAACACTCCGGAATAGTGAAATAGGCTTAACATACCTTAAATAACCTTTACTTAACTTAGAAATAAGTTTTGAAGGCTTTGGTATGGCAAAATCAAGTTAAATTGCTTACAGGGACTAAAATTGACAAACTGCGAAAGTATGCCAATTTGAACTGTAACAGACATTCCGGAACATTATCATAAGTTAAACATACCATAAATATCCTTTACATAGCTTAGAAATAGGCTTTGAGGTGTTCGGTATGCTAAAATAAACTTTTGTGTCATTCAGGGACTAAAAGCGTCAAAAAGTGCACAAGTTTGCATTTTCGCGCATAACTTAAGTTCTGAATACATTCGGACATCCAAAAAATTTTATGTAAGCACTAAAATATTTTATTTTAGTGTTCGGCATAAGAAAAAATCCATTCGTCGCGTCATTTGGATCGTTTTTCGCGCTTGTGCGCATTCCGTCGTAATTAAGCGAACATCGCGTTCGTACGGCCAAACGAACCGACACCCGACATATTTTTGAGCATGTTTCATGTCCACAATGTTTAGGAAACATTTTAGGGCCTTAAAGTTGGCTTTACGGGCCTTAGAAGTGTCGGAAATGGCCTTAAACACGTTCAGGGACTGAAACTGTCAATTATCAAACTTGTTTCTGATCTGCAACTCTCAGGCGGCCCGCCTGAGTTTCTGCACATCCTGAAGCGGGCCGCGTTCGCCTTCTGGACCAGATTAACTGCATTTAATCACAGATCACAGCTGTTTAATCCACAACCACACATTCTCAATTGCTTAGTCAGATGATAAGGATCAATTTTAGCTACCATAAGGTTCCGACACTTGTACGGATGCGATTAAAGCACGGTTTTCGTGAAACGATCTTAATGGTGGACCGAAAACTATAAATACCCCATGCCCCCCATTGCTTAAATCACTAGAATTTTGATTTGAGAAACTCTAAGTTGAAACCATTGTTTCATACCTGAGATTCTTGAATCGAGATTAGCATTCGGGGACCCTTCGTAAGTATTCTTTCGTTCTTTTATTGCTTTTCGAGTCTTTCGAGTCTGAAAGTCAAACTTTGTTTGACTTTCTGCGTTGACCAGTTTATGGTCAATGCGAAGTTCGTTTGAACTTCGCAACGTGAGTGTAATCACGTTGGTTATAGTCCCTTGGGACTATGCCTACTGATCACCACGTTGTCTAGGGTCGTAGGGTAAGCGATCTAATAAATCGTTTATACCTCGAATCCGACCCATTTGGTCGATCATTAGGATCCGACCAAATACATTAGGTGACCATAGTGTATAGGGAATAACCTTCCGAGGTTATACCTTATGGTCACATCGTTTAAATAGTTGTATGATAGGTAGTTTATATGCCTTAGGTAAATTACCAGAATACCCTTTTCATGTATAATTGGTAATTAAGCAAATGTAACCTAAACTTTTGTCACATAACTGATTATGTAACATGTTTAGGCATATAACACTTGTCATAGGACTAGTTAGACGGTCCGAACGCGTTTCACGCGCACGACGCGTTAAAGTAGCATAAGCTACCTTAATGGGTCGCGATGGGTCGAAAGCACTTAGGTTAGGTTTCATGTAGTATGTAGGCCTTGTTAAACCATATCATATGAGTTCCAATACTCATTTGGTTTACCAAGCCTCATCCTATCCGATCTCCCGATTTAAGTCCGGTTTATTTATATAGTTTTAGACTGCCGACTGATTCCGTGCTCCCTCTAGCTTTGTTTGGTTGTTGTTCAAGACTTCTAAGCATTCTCAGGCGAGTACATTATTCCCCTCTTTTACTGTTTTCAACTATTTTGGGGTGACTCATATGTGCTAAATGTTTTAACAATGATTTCAAGAACGATTACAATAACAATTACAATGTGGTTTCAAGAACGATAACAATGGATTCAAAAACGATTACAATGGTTTCAAAAACAATTACAATGGTTTCAAGAACGATTTCAATAAAGTGAACAAACTTGTTGGTTGTAGTTACATAACCAATGACATTCATTAGCAATGATCAAGCCGACCAGTATTAGGTTATGGTACCATAGGATCTGACAAATCCCGTTATTTTCTATACCCATGGTTATGTGTGGGTATTTTGGGTAACGACTGAATCTGTAATTATTAATTTACCCTTTGGTAAGGGTTTGTTAAGAACGAGAACGAGAGCGAGTTGGAACGAGGAACGAGTCAAGAAGGTTTGAATGTTATTAGAGAATCGACCATAAAGTAGTTTCACAATTAAAACAAGAACGATTTGAACAATTAAAACAAGAACGACTTGAACGATTTTACAAAATGTTTTAACGATTGGGTAAACATTGGGATATGATTTACATTTGATCATGCATTTACACGAAACATAGTATTGATTTAAACCAAGTTTTACTTCAATACTTTGTTTTGTGCGTTTCACCTATGGTTTAGTTGATGCATTTCACTAGCCATACATATCATTTTTGGTTACACATTACATGGTTTACTTTTGACACAAACACTTTTGACATTGGTTATACATAACATGATTTACATCTTGACATGAACATTTTGACATATTATTTCAATACATCTGGCAGTTGGTTTACACATAGACATCTTACATTGTTGGTTTGGTTTGAGTAAGTGATTTAAGTAATGAGGCGTGTGTAATATGATATAAGCATGGTGGATACGCCGCTGGTACTTCCTATATATAAGTACTTATATGGTATTACATATCGTAGCGTTGTTTAAATCATTTCAATTTAAACATATAACATTTTATACAAATAACATACTTTTCACAATACATTGTTTTACAAACAACATATCTTGTACAAACTCCTTTTACATGGTTATTCATTTAATCATGCATTATTCTCTTATTTATACATATCATCTAAACTTATTATTTTTCAAATGATTTACAAAGACAAAGCAAATTACAAGGTTCATGACTAAACATTTTCTTAAACAGAAGTCATGAATCTTATTTTCAACAAAACCAATGTATTCGCCAGCATTTCTTTGCTGACCTCGTTTTCACATATGTTTCAGGTATTGTTGGATGATATCATTTGATAGGATGCATGCTCACATAGGACTGGACAAGGCCTTAGTGACTCAATAACAATGATAGACTATGTTTAAATTGTGTATTTAGATTTCCAGATGATGTAATTATTCAATGTTTAATAAAACGTAACACTTTTTGGTATCCATGGTTATGAAACATTAATTCTGTTACAACACTCCCCGACCTTTCCGCCACGTTTTGTATGTTACACGTGGTCGGGGTGTGACACTTTGTAAGCTTCTTTCATGCTTGTTTATGCTTTTCAAGCATGAAAGTCAAACAGTGTTTGACTTTCTCCTTTGACCATGAATTGGTTAAGAAAAAGTTCGTTTGAACTTTGCAACGTGAGCGTAATCTCGATGGTTATAGTCCCTTGTGACTATACCTATCGATTACCACGTCGATTAGTCGAAGTGACGAGTCAAAGTTTCAGTCAAAATGCCGATTATGCGCATTTTGCGATGAAACTATTTTCGGTGTTTTGTGTTTTGATATCAAACCTGTTTTCTAACTTAGTTAAACATGTTTTAACATGTTTAACTCGTCACTTTTAGTCTAGTGCTTGTGTAGGGTCGTAGGTCAAGCGGTCTTGCCAACCGCTTAGACTTTCGAACCCGACCCGTTTGGTCGATCATTAGGACCCGACCAAACATATTAGGTGACCATATTTGCACAGGGAATAACCTTCCGAGGTTATACCTTATGGTCACTTCGTTTAGGTAGTTGTATGATAGGTAGTCTATATGCCTTAGGAAAATGACCAAAATGCCCTTTTTGCGCATAATTTCATTTTAAACTTATGTAACACATGTTTCGACATCTAAACTGATTATGTAACGTAATTAAACGTGTTAAGGCATATAATACTTGTCATAGGACTAGTTAGACCATCCGAAAGCGCTTTTGCGCGAACGACGCGTTAAAGTAGCGTAGACTACCTTAACGGGTCGTAACAGATCGTAAACACTTAGGATAAGTTTCAATTTAGAATGTAGGCTTTATTAAACCATATCACATGAGTTCCAATACTCATTTGGTTTACGAGACCTCATTCTACCCGATCTTCCGGTTTAGGTGTCGATTCACTAACATAGTATTTGATACACTAGGAACCGCTTCAACACTTGAACTCTTGGTCTTTTGAGCTTTGTTATATCTTTTGAACAAGAACTATACACAATCCCAGGTGAGTACATAGTCCCCTCTTTTACCTTTTTCAAATGTTTTGGGGTGATTCATAAGTGTAATCGATTTGTTTTCCAAATGTATGGCATATATGTGTTTACTAAGTGCTTTTATGTGTACTATTCCGATTATGCAAATACGATGTTTATCCAAATCCTTAAAAGATCTACCTATCTTCTTAGTTAGATTCTTATAGGATATTTGAAGTACAGTCTTAGATCTTCCTATCTTCATAGTGAGATTTTTAAGAAGTACTTTACGACACGATGGTTATGGTTTATGTGTAGATTGTTGGTGATTTAGATAATGAAACTAGAGTAATACAATAAGCACATGGTGGATACGCCGCTAGTACTTCCTATATATAAGTATGCTTATTGTATTACCCTTCGTGGCGTTATCCTGAATTACCATTAGGATTTAGGATGTTGTGATGCAATGATTCAATATGATAGAAACCTAATCCTTTTAGCGTCAATTTATCTTCATAGATTGATACTTGTAGGATGTTTAAAGTGCTAATATTGGAGTCCTTGTTTGGATTCATTGTGTACTTTAATGCATATGCGACTAGACAATGTGACGAGAACCAGATCCCTGTAATATTTATCTATTTTCATAGCTAAACATACATGGGATGTTTAAAGTGCTATTATTGGAGTCCTTATTTGGATTCATTGTGTACTTTAATGCGTGTTTACAAGTTATTGACAAGTTGATGATTATGTGTTTATGTGGTAGTTGTGATTTAGATA
Organism: Helianthus tuberosus; assembly: GCA_030545235.1. Classification (NCBI taxonomy): domain Eukaryota; kingdom Viridiplantae; phylum Streptophyta; class Magnoliopsida; order Asterales; family Asteraceae; genus Helianthus; species Helianthus tuberosus. The sequence continues at coordinate 60,183,401 of CM060414.1, read as the reverse complement.
ACGATACGGGTGTAATAAAATAACAATATGGTGGATACGCCGCTGGTACTTCCTATATATAAGTGTCCTTATTTTATTACTCTTGCAACGTTATCTGTATCACTTTAAGATTTTGTGTACGATTGATCCAATGTTCGATTATCCAAATTCTTGTAGAATCTCCCATATCTTTATATGTTAGATTCTTAGAAGGATGTCTAAAGTACTAATATGAATCATTGACTTGATTTATATAATACTCACACAAGTTTTGATTTATTTCAAAACAGTTATTATTAATCCTTGATTGGATTTCTAATAACACAATAACGAATTTTACGATGATCTTAACAAGGTTACAATGTACGATTTCAAATGGCATAAAAACGACTTAGTAATAATCATATTGCCATATACAAAACTATTTGTCACAAGTTTTCATAATCAAGATTATGTAATGCAACACTAAACTTTTGCCATTCTTTGGCTTCAAGATTTATTTTCAATTGACAGCTCTAGTAGTTGTTAAAGTATTGCAATACCAAACTTCATTGCCATTTATTTGGCTAATAAAACCTATGTACTCGCCGGCATTTTTATTCTGACTGTTTTTCACATATGTTTCAGGTTTTCAACTACTCAAGCATGCGACGCATAGGACTGTATTCGGGCCTTAGACTTCCTTAATCAAAAGACAATTACATGTATTCTTTGTTTGTAAAACGATGTTAACATTATTGAAACAATTTTAGTACCAGTAGTTGTGAGCAATTTGTAACGTGACTCCCGATATTTCTGCCGCGTGTTGTTGTTTACGTGATTGGGGTGTTACAGGTGAACAACGTTCTCCACAACATGGGCATAGCTTGGCAATAGCTAATGTCGATTAAAGTAAAGAAGCGTTGGGTCAGATCAGGAAAAGGGTATGAAAACCCTCAAAGGAACGGGAGTGTAGGGAAGCAAAACCAAGTTTTTAAAACCGCATCGTTGCGAGTAGGAAAGGATCGAATGGTCTAAAGATGGCTCCCGGAGGAAAACAGGATGCAAGGCTTTGGATTTCAGGATCGGTGAACTTGCAGATATTCGATGAATGATTCATCGGCAGGTTTTGAGACTTGATAACGTCATCCTTATTAGGCTATCACACCGGGTGAGGATTGAGTGCCCATTTTGCCCATGGATTCGAGAAAGAAAAGAAAATGAAGAAGAGAGAAGAGGAAAAATACATGAATAGCGCCGAATGTGATGATATATTCCGGTTGTGTTGATGTTTAAAGAGCAAGGAGTTATATAGTCCCTTAAAAATCGCAATGATAGTTATATCCCGCCAAGTCTCATTGAATAGCTTATAACGGCTAGTTTGAATTTAAGATCAATATGACAGCTGTGATCACCATCACATCCGCCATTTTAGGGGCAATTCTTAGGACCTAGATTTTATTAGTTATGGATCTGATATCCTGATGCATATTCTGGATAAAGAATCCTTGATGGGTATTGTGGGACGTTAGAGGATCAAGGATCCTTAATGTTTGTTGTGGTTTCTAATAATTTTTCTCGGTATTTTATTGTGTTTGTATGTAGGTAAATTGAACGGTGGACTGAGTCTAAGCTGAAACCTCCCTGGAAATGGTTAAGAAGTTGCACGTGTTCATTCCACAACAGTCATGGAAAGAAGACGTGGGTTTAGCATGATTATCACATATTTTGTTATCTTTCCTATAGAAGGGATCGTTCAAGTTATAGCATAATATACACACAACACACATCACTCTTTGTTGAGCTCAGCTAATACTGTGTATCAAGCTTGATCGATTTCCGAAGATGTATTACACATTGTTGCTTAATATAAATCAGTGGTAGATAGTTTTCACCACCCGAGGTTTTTATGCAGGCGATCTACTAGTGATAAAAGGGCTTTTCCTCGTATAAATCTCTGTATTCAACATACATTTGCAACCTTGTGATTATTTTGTTTATACAAGCATTCTACCTCACAATACAAATTTGGTTATATTATTCTTAAACCATTTTTGACTAAAACTCGCACATAGGAGTCCTACGTGCGTAGAGGTATGTCACGCATGACTCTTGCGCTCCATCAGTCTTCCATATCTATATATATGAGACATGGGGCGCATGAGGACATAACTTGTTCATTTTGATTGTGGAGAGCATTTGTCAAATTCTGTAATATTAAATGTTATGATGCCCAAATCAACGGAGTTAAGATAGATTATGAAACCAAGCTTGTTCACTTATTTTTGTAGGTCCTGTTTTTCTCGGTGGATCCGATACGAAAACCTATCCTTGTTTATAACAAACACGGTAACGGGTGCGGAATCCCCGTGACGGTGCAAACCAAACACAGTGTAAAACACACGCGTAACCAAAGATTCAATATCTATTGATTAGGGATGAGTACAACCACAAACATATACAAACAATGTTTACAGACTCTCACTAAGTCTCACAGCTCTCTCATACTCATCAGTTTCACACAGAAACTATGAGGGGTATTTATAGGCATACAAGACACAGACCATGACGAAACACAAAGAGGCCCCGTCGAAACCCCACAAGTGACGAAACTATAGAGTTTCGTCACTCTCATTTTGAAATCACATTGATGTTTCGTCGTATGAAGATTTGGCCCAAATTCAAGTCAAAGCCCAAAACAGTTTCGGCCCAGATGAATGTTTCGTAAGAATAATTCAAAATTTCTATGGCTATGACATCACAATGATGATGTCATGGTGATGTGTCATCGGGACTTGATTTGCGGCGCTCCGTGCTTCGCGTGTCGAACTCTAGGGCGCACGATGGAGGAATGTCATGACGTCGGGCTTGGGCCGAACTTATCCGAGTTGAATCGAACCGAGTCGAGTAACGTCCACAAAAAGTGTTTCAACAAACTCCCCCTTGGACGCTAGTCGTGATGGTTCGTCTTTTATGTCTTTTGTGTCGGAGGATCTTCAAAGTCTTCACGTGTCGTAAGAAGAAAGTATATCAACAAACTCCCTTTTCATTTAGGAAGTGTGTTAACAAACTCCCCATTAACATAAGCTCTCCTTTGAGTTATGCTCGTGAATCTTTTGATTTGTCAATTCTTCAGATCCTTGTGGTGTTGATGAGTGATCAACTGCAACCCGATCATCTTGATCTTCTGATTGCATCAACGTCGTGTCTTCACTTTACGGCTTGTCATCTGACACGTTCTCTTCGCCTTTAGATGATTTGATGTCATACCTGCGCATACAAGAAACCTAAACACGTAATGAGAACAACCGCTTGGAATTTAGACAATTTAAACAAATGACACATATGAGCTCAAATCTCAATCAAACACCGACTGACAACAGTTTGAAAGTTTAAAAAATGATCAATTTTAATCTGTTAACTTTCAAAACTTGTTAATTTCGACTGTTTATGTAGATGCAGTTGTTTTCCGGCTTACAATCAGGATTTTTGGGAAGGATAGACTCGAGTTCCAACATCGGTCAATCAAAAATAAAATAGAAGCAAAATCTTTTTTGGCTTTTATAAAGTTTATATTAAAACACACCTAAAATCTTTTTGAATTTTTTTATTTTTCAAATGTAAAGACGGAAAGCAATAAATAAATATATACAAAGATGCAGAAACTGAAAGCAGTAAATAAATATTTACAGACATTCTTTTTGCGAGTTTCGAGGGTAAGAGAATCATATCAGTGTACGGTCACGCCAAAACGCTCTTTTTGTTCAATTAATTAACATTTTAGATAAGCATCCTATAACGATTATCGGTATTGTTGTCCACATAAGCTCAACTTATCAGATGTAATCATGGCGAGGGAATACGATTAGTGTATGATTTATACTTACCGACCGGTGTTCTTCCACACACGACACATTCCCGTATCAAGGTATGCACGAGAATTCATCTTACCGGTGAGTATACCGATTATCATCTGTTTGACCGTATAAAAGATGTGAGAAACTCACTTATTTTTTTTTGAAAACAAGCCCTGTGTGATAGAATCACTTATTGATGAGGAACTTGATTTTCGATGCATGAGGGCACAGGAGCAAGTCCGTGAACAGGTCAGTACTTTCGTACAGCAGAGAGACGAACTTGACTCCCGGATAAATGTGATATATTATCACTTATTTGTTTGGACATGTGATTGTTGATCACTTATTGAGGTCGTATGCAATATGTACACGTATGTATAGTATCATGGAAGATCTAGACTTTGTCTCTGTTAATTTTTTTTTTCGGTAAAATATACAACCATAATACCCAAAGGATAAGCTGCATAAAGACCGAATATCTCAGAACCTCGGCAATCTCTCAAACGAAATTTCGGTAATAAGACCATATGCCAATGTGCGGTTCCCACCTGGTCTTCAGTCGATTTAAGGATTTATATCACCCTGCACACTTTAATATGATTGTGAGCCTACCGATACTTCTTATATAGAGCTGCTTAACATTTTCATTTTAGGTTTAAAGAGATTTCGACAGACCACTGATGTACTATCATTTTCTCTTTTTCTCGCCAGGAAACTCATTTTTGTTTTTCCAATGTTTTTGAGTTTTGAAATTTTTGATGTTTTTGAATTTTCAAATTTTGGATTTACTCCCACTAACATGCAACAAACTATGATAAATTTAAAAACACAAAGGTATTTACAAAAAGGATTTCCCGATGTCGGTTAACTCATGTTTTACCTCAATGCCGTTTACCAAAATTAATTTAATCAGAAATGATTTTATCGAATTTTGGAAAAATGATTTGGCACATTGGTAAGCGGTGCGGACCATGACAACATTGATGAGTTTCATAGTGAAACAATCACGTGTGAGGTGATATTCGAGATCAACGTGTCAGGTCAAAGAGTGCTGTACGAGATGATAATAATTCATAAAGCAACTTAAATATCGACGAGTATAGGAGAGATTAGAAATTTAAAACCGTATCCTGCAACTGTTTCATGCATTGCAAGGAATCTGAGTGCTCTCCCAAACTGGATATCCACTCGGTGTGGATTTCAAAGTCTATTTTTGCAGCTACTTCGATTAATCAGAGAAATCTCTTCACAGCAACAAGATCATAAACCTTTGGGTCCAACTGGTCTTCCATATTGCACCAGCGAAGGTCTTTATCTTTCTCTTTCAGAAGTAGTGTGCGGTTGTTCAATCCACGCCAAGGCATCCGCACACCCGATTGGTTTGTTCAACAAACACATTTTCTTCAATTACACCACCAAGAAATGTACACTGCACGTTCATCTTGTTGATTTTGAACATCAGACGTGCTGCAGGTGCGTACATGTTGATTGAATCTATCCTGGGGACCCGATTAAAGCCTTTTAACAATCACACTTTTGGAATGATTTTCATTTTGTCGAAGCTTTCAATTTCTTTCATCAGACATTCTTTCCCTTCTTTTCTTTTTCTTCTCTCCAGTAAAGGCAACAACTCCTAGATCTAACAATATCTTGGAGCTTTGAGTCGCCTATCTTGTGCATGGACACTCCACTATCAATAATCCTATGACTATCGAAAGTTCCTCCTGGAACATCCCGCACACTCACTCAGAGATTAGATGGAGAGGGGGACCCAAGCCTTCATAGACTTGGGTTGCCCCTGAGAATCAACAAATGTAATTTCAATTTCCTGATGATTTTCAAACACAGCACCTCCCCCTGAACTTTCACCCGATTTAGGTTTCCAAGTTTGTTTTTGTTTACCATATTGAGTCTTACAAAAAGATTTTGAAATTTCTGGTTTTGAAGATTGTGATGAACTTGGTTCCCTATTAACAGATTTGACTTCAGATTTTAAAGCCTTTTCAACTGCTTTGATGTTTTGACGTCGTTGTTTTGTTTCTTGTTCTTTAACAGTTCTTTTATCATGTTTTGGTGAAACAGGACGACGTTGTGGGTGAACCTTTTCAGGTGGTGCTATTTCAACAAATTTCTCTTTGGGAGTATTTGTACAATTTTTAATGATATGTCCAAACTCCCCACACTTAAAACACGTTCTCCTTTCAACAAACTTAGGAGAATCTGATCGACTAACAGATGTCGAACCAGTAGAACCTGAGGTACTTGCTCTTTCATCACACCCATTTGTATGTTGAGTGTAATTGTTTTGACTGTTACGTTTTAAAATCTTGACTTGTTGGATAAAATCGGTGTTTGATTTGTTTTCAAAAGTCTCAATTTTATCAGTACCATTTGATGATATAAATTTAACATCATTGCTTTTCTTATGATAACGAGCTCCTTTTGTTTCATATTTTGATTTAGAAACGTTAGGCCTTTGAGCACGTTGAACTGGTTGTTTGCCCTTAGGAGCAAAAGGTTGTTGCTTTGTTGGTGATTTTTGACTTCCAAATTGTTTTCTGACTTCGGATTTTGGAATGGGATCACATTGAGTTACAACAACTCCAGGGATCGTCTTTCCCAAAAATTTGCTTGTATTATCTTCAAAAATTTTGTCAATTAAAGATGGATTGACGTTTTTAATTGGAAAGTCCTTGTCTGAATAAATTTTGTATCACCAACCAAAGTATACAACACATTGTTACTCTTAACGGTAGACACAGATTCTTTTACTTCCTTGACAGGATTAATCACTTGTTTGGCAACTTGTTGCACAACAGGAATAGGAGGATCACAAAGAATATGATTCTCAATTGGAATTTCTATTCCCTTCTTCTTATCACATGATTCATCCTGGTCATTCATATCTGATTCTGATTCATCATCAGATGACTCATAGTCCTCAATTATTGGAGGACTTTGTTTCGTAGATGTTGAAGTTTCTGTTTGCTCAGATGATGTACTTGAAGAACTGTCCGATTTGAACCCTAGGCCAGTAGAAACTTCCTCATAATCAAGAGGCACACTAGGTTCAAAACGAGGCATATCCTCTTCATCGAGCATTCTGGTATAGTTGTGTCTCAAAGGGGGCGGACACGACTTATACCCAATGCCTTTCACATTCCCTTTCAGCTTTTGAACATCTATGATACGATCAAGCACATATCGGGAGTTAGAATAACTATCCAATTTGAGCTTGATCGCATCATGCTCGCATTTGGAAACGGCTAGCTCTTTCTTTGTTTCCTCAATGATATTAATGTAGTTATTAATACCAATTTGTTTGTTGAAAACAATTTTTGTTAATTCGGAAACACTTTTCTTTAACGTTTCAATGACATCTTTAAAATCCTTTTCGTGTCGAGCTAAAGCCATGTTTGCCTCTTTGCACTTTGACAACTCAATCACTAAACTTTGATTATGACTGTGAACCTTTTCAGATTCCTCTTTCAATTCTGCACACATTTTACAAACACTAAGTGTAGGAGGATCAGAATTTACCTGACTTGTCGAGGCCGAGACATTCGCCATAAAGGCAGTTTGATAAGAAAAAGATCCATCTTCAGAATTATAATCTCCCTCATTCGAGCTTTCTTCATCTGAACTCCCGCTATAACCCGAGCTATCATCACTTTCAGAAAATTCTTCCTTGTGAACATGCTTGATGTGATTGATGATCTTTGCATAACAAGTTGTTCTACCTCCTTGATCATTATCTCCGAATTGTACTGTGACAACTGTGTTCTGTAATCGATGTACGATGTAAAACAATGATGATTATTAATAAAACAATGTTCTTTGGTGTTATTATATGTGTTTTGGTGTTTCTATGTGTGTATTTGTGTTTGGTGATTTTTCAATTCGATTCGATTCCGATTGCAAGCTTTAAATCGCGTTCTGGAAGGTTATACGCAAACTGGTGCATAAACGCAGTCAGTATAACACGAAAAACACTCTAGAATAGTGACATAGGCTTAACATACCTTAAATAACCTCCACATAACTTAGAAATAAGTTTTGAATGGTTTGGTGTGTCGAAATCCACTTTGTTCGATCGCAGGGACTATATGTGTTAAACTGCGAAACTATGCCGATTTGTATAGTAACGAACATTCCAGAACATGACCATAAGTTAAACATACCCTAAATATCCTTTACATAGCTTAGAAATAGGCTTTGAGGGGTTCGGTGTGCTAAAATAAACTTTATGCTCATTCAGGGACTAAAAGCATCAAAAAGTGCATAAGTTTGCATTTTCGCGCATAACTTACGTTCTGAATACATCCGGACATCCAAAAATTTATGTAAGCATTAAAATATTTTATTTTAGTGTTTGGCATGATAAAATTCTATTCGTCGCTTAATTTTGATCGTTTTTGCGTTCGTTACGACTTCCGTCGTAATTAAGCGAATAATGCAACCGTACGACCAAACGAACCGACATCCGAGATGTTTTTAAGCATATTTTAAGTTCCCTATACTTTAAATTTATTTTAGAGCCTTGAAATGGGGTTAACGGGGCTTAAAAGTGCCAAAAATCAAGTTTTACAAGTGCAGGGACCATTTTTTGAAATTTCTAGCAGATTCAATGAACCTAGTCCATTTTGAAGTATTGGTGGTTTTAACCTATGGTTTTGCAAAACCATGGGCTGGTATTCAATGAACATAGTCCATATTAGGGGCTCCCATGGTTTTAGAAAACCATGGGCATACATGTAAGGTCCAAATCAAAGCTCAGTTTTCGAGGAACGATCCTAACGGTTCAAGGAAATCTATAAATACCCCATGATCTCAACCCCAAAAACCCACACCTTTGAAATCTGAATTTGTTCTCTAAGTTGATGTGTTCAACACTTCATACCTGAGAATATTCGGATTCAAAACTTCCATTCTTGGACCCGTTGTAAGTGTTCTTTCGTTATTTTCATTCGTTTTAGCGTTAAAGTCAAACTGCGTTTGACTTTCTGCATTGACCAGTTTATGGTCAATGTGAAGTTCATTTGAACTTAATAACGTGAGCGTAATCATGATGGTTATAGTCCCTTGTGACTATACCTATTGATTACCACGTTATCTAGGCTCAGTGACGAGTCGTAGTTTCGGCCAAAACTGTTTGTTTTGATACCAAACCTGTTTTCAAACCTTGTTAAACATGTTCTAACATGTTTTGCTAGTCACTTTTAGTTTTGTGCTTGTCTGGGGTCGTAAAGGTAAGCGATCTAAACAATCTCTTATACTTTCGAACCCGACCCGTTTGGTCGATCATTAGGATCTGACCAAACACATTAGGTGACCATAGTGCATAGGGAATAACCATCCAAGGTTATACCTTATGGTCGCTTCATTTAAGTAGTTTTATGATAGGTAGTTTATATGCCTTAGGTAAATTACCAAAAATGCCCTTTTAAGCCAAAATTCATTTTAAGCATATGTAACATAACCTTTGGTATCTACACTGATTAGACAACAACATTAAATATGTTGAGGCATATTTTACTTATCATAGGACTAGTTAGGCGTTCCGAAGGCGCTTTGCGCGCACGACGCGTTAAAGTAGCTAAGCTACCTTAATGGGTCGCGATGGGTCGAAAGCACTTAGGTTAGGTTTCATTTAGGATGTAGGCTTTGTTAAACCATATCACATGAGTTCCAACACTCATTTGGTTTACAAGACCTCATTCTGTCCGATCTTCCGATTTAGGCGTCTATTGTTTGACTAGTGATTCGATTACTAGGTGCTACGTGATTTCTCTGGTTTACTCGAGTTTGTTGAAGTACTATTGATTGAAGATACCTTGCACTACATGTGAGTACATAGTTCCCCTATTTTACTGTTTTCAATTGTTTTGGGGTGATTCATATGTAAAAAATGTTTTCAAGGTTTAAACGATGATTTCCAAAACGAATAGAACGATTTATACTAAACTATTAACGATTTCGATAATGTGAACGAACTTATTGGTTGTAGTTACATAACGAACGACATTCATTAGCATTGATCAAGCCGACCAGTATTAGGTTATGGTACCATAGGATATGACAAATCCCGTTATTGCACTATACCCATGGTTATGTGTGGGTGTTGTGGGTAATGACTGAATCTGATGATTGTTAACTTACCCTTTGGAGGTTTGTTAATGCAAGAACGAGTTGAACGATGAACGAGTCACAAAGGTTTGAATGTTATTAACGAGATAACCATATATAAGTTTTCACAATTAAAACGAGGACGATTTAAACGATTTAAACGAGTAAACGATTTGGGAACGATTTGGAAACGATGTTAAACGATTTGTGTAAATGATTGGTTTATGGCTAGTGTTTAGATAACGGGACGGGTGTAATTTTGGTGAAAACATGGTAGATACGCCGCTGGTACTTCTTATATATAAGTGTTTTCAACATATTACATACCGTGGCGTTATTTAGTTCACTTGGGTAAACGATACTGAAACGATGTCACTCAACGATGTTTTCGAAATAATGTACGAGTTTTATTGACGAGTTTATACGAGATGTTTTACAAGAAGGTTTTCTAAAAACAAAAAGCTTTTGGGTAAAGAATCATGGCTACGAAATTTTATAAATTTTAATCATCTTGATTTGAGTTGGTTAATCATGTTGCAATATTATACACATTTTAAAAACAAGGTTTTCGAGGTATTGCAATATAAGAATACAAGCCATGATTCCGATACTCTTATAAAACCTATGTACTCGCCAGCATTTCTTTGCTGACTTTGTTTTTACATATGTTTCAGGTGTTGTTGCTTGATTGACGTTCTAGGATGCATGCGTCACATAGGATCTGGACGAGGCCTTAGTGACATAATATCTATGATAGACGATATAAAACTTGTTTATTATGTGTTAAAACAATGTTAATGTTTAATATTATCAATAAAACGAAACACTTTTGTATCCATGGTTATGAAACGATAATTCTGTTACAACACCCCCCGACGTTTCCGCCACGCTTTGTTGTTTTACGTGGTCGGGGTGTGACAGAAGAGTTGGTATCAGAGCCAATGGTTATAGGGAATTAGGTTATTAGTAATGCTTTGACCTAGACTATAACTTCTAGGACCCCAACGCAAGTTTATTTGCGTTTAGATTTTTAAAAACAAAATCGCCACCTATCCTTTGGTGATAGCCACAACGAGAACACAATTTTCGAACCCGCTTCGAAAACTAATCATCTGTTATAGGATGGTTGATTACTAGGTTTTGAACCCTCTATTATATGGTTTTGAACCCTTTAAGTTTTCAAAATATCATCAAAGTTTGGGTCTAAATAATGTGAACACGTGCAAACTGGAAGAATGAGTGCCAGTACTCCGAGTTTTCTTTCTAAGGCCAGAGTGTTCGTACAAATCCACATAATCGGACCAGTCACTCTTACCTGGGAACTCTTGGGGTGAGTGTTAACTTATAGGCGGGCATGTCTTCGCGATACATTATTTTTGACCTATTTACTTTGATTAGTCTCTGCGTGTCATTTGTTTGTTCGAGGTAACGAACAAATGATCGCCTCTCTTGTTGATACCTCTTTTGTTTTTCCAATTGTCGATCCCGCTCGTGGACGAGCATTCAATTTGAATGCAAACGCGAATGCTAACGCGAACCCGAATGCAAACGTCAACGTTAATGTGAATCCCGCTCATGGGCGAGCATACAATTTAAATGCAATCAAAGCGAGTGCTGACAACGAGGTTGTCAATGGTACGTTTCTTGTTAACAATCAACCTGCATCTATTCTTTTTGATTCTGGTTCCGATAGAAGTTTTGTTTCGTTATCTTTTGAGCCTTTGCTTGCGATACCTAGAACCAAACTGAGGAAACCCTTATCTGTCGAAGTTGCTACTGGTAAACCTCTTGTCCTCGATTCTGTTATTCGTGATTATCAGTTAAACCTTGATAACCATCTTTTTCCTATTGACCTCCCACTGATGCAACTTGGGAGTTTCGATATTATCATTGGAATGGATTGGTTAACCAAACACCATGCTGAGGTGGTTTGTTTTGATAAGATTGTTCGTATTCCTCTTCCGTCTGGCGATGTTTTGGAAGTTCGTGGCGAAAAACCACCAGATGGTTTGAAGCTTATGTCGTGTATGGAAGCCCAAAGGTATTTACGAAAAGGATATGTTGCTTTTCTGGCACATGTCACCGAGGAGAAAAGCAAGAGCACCTTATCGTCTTGCATCGTTGGAGATGCAAGAGTTATCGAAACAGCTTCAAGAGTTATCTGATAAAGGATTCATCCGACCGAGGTTTTCACCTTGGGGAGCTCCTGTCCTCTTCATGAAAAAGAAAGACGGATCCTTTCGAATGTGTATCGATTATCGTGAGCTTAATAAGCTCACCATCAAGAATCGATATCCCCTACCTCGAATTGATGATCTCTTCGACCAGCTGCAGGGTGCTTCATGTTTTTCCAAGATTGATCTGCGTTCTGGGTATCATCAACTTCGTGTTCTCGAAGAAGATATTCCCAAAACTGCTTTCTGCACAAGATATGGGCATTTCGAGTTCACTGTCATGCCTTTTGGTTTGACGAATGCTCCAGCTATCTTTATGGACTTAATGAATAGGGTCTACAAACCTTATTTGGACAAGTTCATTATTGTGTTCATCGACGATATTCTCATTTATTCAAAATCTCGAGCCGAGCATGAGCAACACCTTCGCTTAACATTGGAACTCCTAAAGGAGGAACAACTTTTTGCTAAATTCTCCAAGTGTGAATTCTGGCTTAAAGAAGTTCAATTCTTGGGTCATATAGTCAATGAGCAGGGTATTCATGTGGATCCATCCAAGATTGCTGCTATTAAGGACTAGAATACACCGACGACGCCTACAGAGATTCGATCTTTTCTTGGTCTTGCTGGTTATTATCATCGATTCATTTCAAATTTCTCAAAGATTGCGGTTCCACTCACTGCTTTAACTCAGAAGAATAAGCCTTTCGAGTGGGGACCCAAGCAAGAAGAAGCGTTCCAATCGCTGAAGCAGAAGTTATGTAATGCTCCTGTTCTATCTCTACCCGAGGGAAGCGATGATTTCGTTGTCTATTGCGATGCGTCCAACTTAGGTCTTGGTTGCGTCCTTATGCAACGAGGTAAAGTTATAGCATATGCATCTAGACAATTGAAAGTTCACGACGAGAACTATACAACTCATGATCTTGAGTTAGGAGCTGTGGTTTTCGTGCTTAAAATCTGGAGATACTACCTCTGTGAAACGTAGTGTATGGTTTTCACAGACCACAAAAGTCTCCAACATATTCTTAATCCGAAAGAGCTGAATATGAGGCAACGACGTTGGGTTGAACTCTTGAACGACTATGATTGCGAGATTCGCTACCATCCTGGTAAGGCGAATGTCGTAGCTGATGCGCTTAGTCGAAAAGAACGAGTCAAGCTTCATTCTGTTCGAACTCTATCTGATCTTCAATCTCGTGTTCTTCAAGCTCAGCAATTTTATGTTTCACAAAATTTGATGGGTATGGAATTACCACGTCAACTTGAGCTTAAGCTCGAAGCAAAAGACGATGGTTTGCTCTATTTTAAGGATCGATTGTGGATTCCGAAACAAGACGATCTTCGCACCTTGGTAATGGATGAATCTCATAAGTCTCGATATTCTATCCATCCTGGTGCTGATAAAATGTACAAGGATCTTCGTACTCAGTGCTGGTGGCCTGGTATGAAGAAGGATGTTGCCTTGTATGTATCGAAATGCCTAACTTGTCTCAAAGTCAAGGCCGAACATCAACGACCTTCTGGCTTGCTTGTACAACCAGAGATACCGGTTTGGAAGTGGGAGAACATTGCGATGGATCTCATCACTAAATTACCGCGTAAATCTAAGGGTCATGATGCTATTTGGGTTGTTATCGATCGATTAACGAAAACAGCTCATTTCATTCCGATTCGCGAGGATCTATCTGCTGATAAACTTGCAAAGATTTATGTTGATGAGATTGTGACACGACATGGTGTGCCCTTGGATATCATCTCTGATCGTGACGCTCGATTTTTATCTCATTTCTGGAAGGCCATGCAATCTGCTTTGGGAACCCAACTGAATCTAAGCACTGCTTATCATCCCCAAACAGATGGCCAATCTGAGAGAACGATTCAAACTTTGGAGGATATGCTTAGAGCATGCGTGATCGACTTTGGTGGTAATTGGGATTCTCATCTGCCACTGATCGAGTTCTCTTACAACAATAGTTATCACAATAGCATTAAAATGGCACCATTCGAAGCTCTCTACGGTCGAAAATGTTGTTCACCTGTCTGTTGGAACGAGACCGGTGAAGCTCAGCTTACTGGACCTGAGCTCGTTCTGGAAACAACTGACAAAATCAAGAAAATCCGTGATAATCTTGTGACAGCTCGAAACCGTCAAAAGAGATATGCGGATTTGGGACGCAAGCCCTTAGAATTTCAAGTCGGAGATCGTGTCCTACTCAAGGTTTCACCTTGGAAAGGAGTCGTGAGATTTGGAAAGAAAGGAAAACTTGCACCTCGATATGTGGGACCATTTAAGATTGTTGAAAGAATTGGAAAGGTTGCCTATCGACAAGAGCTACCTCCAGAGCTTAGAAATATTCACCCGACTTTTCACGTGTTCAATCTGCGAAAATGTTTAGTTGACGCTGATCTTCACATTCCTCTCGACGAGATCCGAATCGATGAAACGATGCACTTTGTCGAGAAACCCGTGGAAATCGTGGGCCGTACTTTCAAATAGTTGAAGAACAAACGAATTCATTTGGTCAAGATTCGCTGGGAATCTAAACGTGGCCCAGAGTTTGCTTGGGAGCGTGAGGACCAGATGAAGACGAAATATCCGCATTTGTTCTCACAAGCTTCCTCTAGTTAAAATTTCGGGACGAAATTTCCTGAACTAGGGAAGACTGTGACAACTGTGTTCTGTAATCGATGTACGATGTAAAACAATGATGATTATTAATAAAACAATGTTCTTTGGTGTTATTATATGTGTTTTGGTGTTTCTATGTGTGTATTTGTGTTTGGTGATTTTTCAATTCGATTCGATTCCAATTGCAAGCTTTAAATCGCGTTCTGGAAGGTTATACGCAAACTGGTGCGTAAACGCAGTCAGTATAACACGAAAAACACTCTGGAATAGTGACATAGGCTTAACATACCTTAAATAACCTCCACATAACTTAGAAATAAGTTTTGAATGGTTTGGTGTGTCGAAATCCACTTTGTTCGATCGCAGGGACTATATGTGTCAAACTGCGAAACTATGCCGATTTGTATAGTAACGAACATTCCGGACCATGAACATAAGTTAAAAATACCCTAAATATCCTTTACATAGCTTAGAAATAGGCTTTGAGGGGTTCGGTGTGCTAAAATAAACTTTATGCTCATTCAGGGACTAAAAGCGTCAAAAAGTGCATAAGTTTGCAGTTTCGCGCATAACTTACGTTCTGAATACATCCGGACATCCAAAAATTTATGTAAGCATTAAAATATTTTATTTTAGTGTTTGGCATGATAAAATTCCATTCGTCGCTTAATTTGGATCGTTTGTGCGTTCGTTACGACTTCCGTCGTAATTAAGCGAATAACGCAACCGTACGACCAAACGAACCGACATCCGAGATGTTTTTTAGCATATTTTAAGTTCCCTATACTTTAACTTTATTTTAGAGCCTTGAAATGGGTTAACGGGGCTTAAAAGTACCAAAAATCAAGTTTTACAAGTGCAGGGACCATTTTTTAAAATTTCTGGCAGATTCAACGAACCTAGTCCATTTTGAAGTATTGGTGGTTTTAACCCATGGTTTTGCAAAACCCTGGGTTAGTATTCAATGAACATAGTCCATATTAGGGGCTCCCATGGTTTTAGAAAACCATGGGCACACATGTAAGGTCCAGATCAAAGCTCAGTTTTCGAGGAACGATCCTAACGGTTCAAGGAAATCTATAAATACCCCATGATCTCAACCCCAAAAACCCACACCTTTGAAATCTGAATTTTTTCTCTAAGTTGATGTGTTCAACACTTAATACCTGAGAATATTCGGATTCAAAACTTCCATTCTTGGACCCGTTGTAAGTGTTCTTTCGTTCTTTTCATTCGTTTGACTTTCTGCATTGACCAGTTTATGGTCAATGTGAAGTTCGTTTGAACTTCATAACGTGAGCGTAATCACGATGGTTATAGTCCCTTGTGACTATACCTACTGATTACCACGTTATCTAGGCTCAGTGACGGGTCGTAGTTTCGGCCAAAATACGTATTCTTGCGTATTTTGTAACCAAACTATTTGTGGGTATCAAAACCATTTGTTTTGATACCAAACCTGTTTTCAAACCTTGTTAAACATGTTCTAACATGTTTAGCTCGTCACTTTTAGTTTTGTGCTTGTCTAGGGTCGTAAAGGTAAGCGATCTAAACAATCGCTTATACTTTCGAACCCGACCCGTTTGGTCGATCATTAGGATCCGACCAAACACATTAGGTGACCATAGTGTATAGGGAATAACCTTCAAAGGTTATACCTTATGGTCGCTTCATTTAAGTAGTTTTATGATAGGTAGTTTATATGCCTTAGGTAAATTACCAAAAATGCCCTTTTAAGCCAAAATTCAATTTAAGCATATGTAACATAACCTTTGGTATCTAAACTGATTAGACAACAATATTAAATATGTTGAGGCATTTTTACTTATCATAGGACTAGTTAGGCGTTCCGAACGCGCTTTGCGCGCACGACGCGTTAAAGTAGCTAAGCTACCTTAGTGGGTCGCGATGGGTCGAAAGCACTTAGGTTAGGTTTCATTTAGGATGTAGGCTTTGTTAAACCATATCACATGAGTTCCAACACTCATTTGGTTTACAAGACCTCATTCTGTCCGATCTTCCGATTTAGGCGTCTATTGTTTGACTAGTGATTCGATTACTAGGTGCTACTTGATTTCTCTGGTTTACTCGAGTTTGTTGAAGTACTATTGATTGAAGATACCTTGCACTACATGTGAGTACATAGTTCCCCTATTTTACTGTTTTCAATTGTTTTGGGGTGATTCATATGTACAAAATGTTTTCAAGGTTTAAACGATGATTTCCAAAACGAATAGAACGATTTATACCAAACTATTAACGATTTCGATAATGTGAACGAACTTGTTGGTTGTAGTTACATAACGAACGACATTCATTAGCATTGATCAAGCCGACCAGTATTAGGTTATGGTACCATAGGATATGACAAATCCCGT
Organism: Helianthus tuberosus; assembly: GCA_030545235.1. Lineage (NCBI taxonomy): Eukaryota > Viridiplantae > Streptophyta > Magnoliopsida > Asterales > Asteraceae > Helianthus > Helianthus tuberosus. The sequence continues at coordinate 60,166,276 of CM060414.1, read as the reverse complement.
TATTGCACTATACCCATGGTTATGTGTGGGTGTTGTGGGTAACGACTGAATCTGATGATTGTTAACTTACCCTTTGGAGGATTGTTAATGCAAGAACGAGTTAAACGATGAACGAGTCACAAAGGTTTAATGGTATTAACGAGACGACCATATATAAGTTTTCACAATTAAAACGAGGACGATTTAAATGATTTAAACGAGTAAACGATTTGGGAACGATTTGGAAACGATTTGGAAACGATGTTAAACGATTTGGGTAAACGATTGGTTTATGGCTAGTGTTTAGATAACGGGACGGGTGTAATGTGGTGAAAACATGGTAGATACACCGCTGGTACTTCTTATATATAAGTGTTTTCAACATATTACATACCGTGGCGTTATTTAGTTCACTTGGGTAAACGATACTGAAACGATGTCACTCAACGATGTTTTCGAAATAATGTACGAGTTTTATTGATGAGTTTATACGAGATGTTTTACAAGATGGTTTTCTAAAAACAAAAAGCTTTTGGGTTAAGAATCATGGCTACGAAATTTTATAAATTTTAATCATCTCGATTTGAGTTGGTTAATCATGTTGCAATATTATACACATTTTAAAAACAAGGTTTTCAAGGTATTGCAATATAAGAATACAAGCCATGATTCCGATACTCTTATAAAACCTATGTACTCACCAGCATTTCTTTGCTGACTTTGTTTTTACATATGTTTCAGGTGTTGTTGCTTGATTGACGTTCTAGGATGCATGTGTCACATAGGATCTAGACGAGGCCTTAGTGACATAATATCTATGATAGACGATATAAAACTTGTTTATTATGTGTTAAAACAATGTTAATGTTTAATATTATCAATAAAACGAAACACTTTTGTATCCATGATTATGAAACGATAATTCTGTTACAACACCCCCCGACGTTTCCGCCATGCTTTGTTGTTTTATGTGGTCGGGGTGTGACATGTACAGACCAATTACACCCTTCATCAGCTTGAACGATCAATGCTTGATTGATGTTAGACTGGTTCTGATTGTTGTTCACTGCAACCATCCTTCTTTCACGATTGTCTTGATTGACATTGACATTGGAAGTACTCGTCTGATTTCTGAATGGGTTCTAATTGCCTTGTTTGCTTGGTCGGGTGCACTCACGTTTGAAGTGCCCCTTTTCGCCACAATTGAAACATATAACCGCATCTTTATTAAACCCGTACTTCGTATCATTTTTGCCTTCCAAGCTTGTTCTTCCAGTTCAAGTCATGAAATCCTTTGCCCTTCTAACAGCACTTGCAAACGCCCACTTGATATCCATTAACTCCATTTCATCACGGTCTATCTGCTGATAATCTTCATTGGTCATATTGATGTTTCCAATTTGACCTGCTACCAATCCACAGTAGGAACTGAATATTGTATTGAGAAGTTCCAAATGTTCCTTTGCAACTTCTACACTGACTTTTGAAAGATTTGAAGTATCAACTCTGACAGTGTTGGTGTTTTGGGGTAAAGGATTGTTGGTATAATGTGCTTGTTGTTGTTGTGGTTGGGCTTGAGGTTGGGGTATAGATTGTGAAAGATAAGCACTTTGATTCCACTGTTGTTGAGTAGTGGTAACTTGAGGTGGAGGTTGGGATTGTGAAAGATAATCACTTTGATTCCACTGTGGAAACAGTGATGAGCTTGTATTGGTCACAAACGCCATTTGAAGCTTCGGTTGCCGAATGGAACTAGAACTAGCTGAAGGACCAAAACCAGGCAAATACATTTCTGTGTTTTGAGGAGGTGCAATCCTTTTAGCTTTCCGAATTTCCTCTTCGTTCTTGTGCTCCAACTTCTGAATGAATTCATAGAGAGTGCCATTAGCTGTATCCATAGCGCCCGTATGCTTTAGAAGTTCAATGAATGGACTCCACTTAGGAGGTAGAGCATCAGCATACCGTGCAATCATTTCCTGATGAGTTGCAGCAACATTATAAGAACACATTTCAGTAATCAAATGATAAAAGCGAGAAGTCATATCATTTAGAGTTTCATTATCCAAGAATCGAAATGATTCAAGCTCTTTCTTCAATAAATCATGGCGTGTCTTTCTAGAAGCTGGATTTCCTTCTCCTCTCGCTACCAATGCATCCCATAAACCTTTCGTGTTCTTACAATAAGAGAATTGATGAAAGATATCTTTGTGAAGTGATTGAGTGAGAATAGCATACGCCTTCTTCTCCAGATCATATGCCTTTTTGTCAGCTTCTTGCATATTATTGAAAGTTGTCGCATTTGATCCTGCTTCTTCAAGAGCTTGATTATATTCAGAGGTGAAACACGTCCATAATATTCTGTGTTTTTCACTTGAACATAATTATGGAAACGACCCTTCCATGATGGATAGTCGTTCATGTGATTTAACTTTGGCGGGCGATTGTTGCTACCCGTCTCACTCTCACTAAGCAATAGATTTTGAATGCTTTGATTTTGATTCGACACCAATGCCCATTGACTTGCACATATTGACTGTTGTTGTTGAGGTATGGAATTCATTAAATATGCAGCCATCGAAGTCTGATTTTGATTTTGACCTGGTTGTGGGTCCGTACTCCAATCCCATGGGCTCGTACAACTCATGATTGATGTATGTATGTGAAAAACTGATCACACACTTGAACTCAAACTGTTAAGTCTCTTTTACAAGTCCTCTGTAAAAAAATTAACAAGTTTCTCGACGAAACTCTGTGTATGATCCTTAATCGACGAAACTGTTGGATGAATGTTGCGACGAAACTCTAGTTATGAACTTTGATTGACGAAACTAAAAGGTGAAACATGTGTGACGACGAAACTCTATGGATTAACATGATACGACGAAACTCATCAGATAAACGACGAAACTCTGATTTATTTTTAAACGACGAAACCCTGGTGAAGAGAAGGTCGACGAAACTGGATGATGTATGATGAACGACGAAACTCAAAAAGACTGGACGGCGAAACTTGATTTATTTGTATTGCGACGAAACTCAATTCCTTTAATAATGCGACGAAACTCAATTTCTGTTTGGGCTTCTGATCGACGAAAAGGAATGGATAAGGTTACAAGAGTTGGTGAGATATTTTCAAAGCAAGGCTTATCCTATTCTGACAAAGTTGGTGACAATTTTCAACCTACACGTTACTTTCTCTGATTTTCAAAACTCCTTTTTCAACAAAACATCATCACATGTACTCAATTTGTCAACTTAACATATCATATTCCACAAACACTTTAATTCAAACAACAATCCAGATCAAACATAGATTTTATATGAAGAATATTATGAACACTTTGAAGACCACCAAGAACAGTGATGAACTCAGGGTTTTTCGGTCACCGGAAAAATTATCGAATACGATTTTGCTTAAAACTTTCAACAAAAACCAAATGCTAACATGTAGATATGCAAAATAATAAGGTTTTCACTAAAACTTATAGCAAAACAACACTACAAACACTGATTTTCAGCAAATATTTCCAGAAAATATGAGTTTTTTTTTTTTAAGAACACTTTTCAGAAAATCATAAAGTTTTAACACTTGAAGAAATCCAACTATGTTTGGTTTTAAACAAGGAAAAGAGCCAATGCTCTGATACCATTTGTAGGTCCCGTTTTTCTTGGTGGATCCGATACGAAAACCTATCCTTGTTTATAACAAACACGGTAACGGGTGCGGAATCCCCGTGACGGTGCAAACCAAACACAGTGTAAAACACACGCGTAACCAAAGATTCAATATCTATTGATTACCGTTGAGTACAACCACAAACATATACAAACAATGTTTACAGACTCTCACTAATTCTCACAGCTCTCTCATACTCATCAGTTTCACACAGAAACTATGAGGGTTATTTATAGGCATACAAGACACAGACCATGACGAAACTCAAAGAGGCCCCGGCGAAACCCCACAAGTGACGAAACTATAGAGTTTCGTCACTCTCATTTTGAAATCACATTGATGTTTCGTCGTATGAAGATTTGGCCCAAATTCAAGTCAAAGCCCAAAACAGTTTCGGCCCAGATGAATGTTTCGTAAGAATAATTCAAAATTTCAATGGCTATGACATCATCATGACATCACAATGATGATGTCATGGGGATGTGTCATCGGGACTTGATTTGCGGCGCTCCGTGCTTCTCGTGTCGAACTCTGGGGCACACGACGGAGGAATGTCGTGATGTCGGGCTTGAGCCGAACTTAACCGAGTCGAACCGAACCGAATCGAATCGAACCGAGTCGAGTCGCGTCCACAAAAAGTGTATCAACAATTTTTAAATAGATTCCGCACATTTATAACTGGTTTAGCTATCACATTTGTGTTTCTACACATCAAACACGATCCTACAAGTGGTATTAGAGCAAGGCTAATATCTACTAAAAGATTGCATGGATTTCAAGATTGGAAGCTTAATTGTTCTTTTTCTACTCATTTTTCTTCTTTTGTCATCATTTCACGGTTTAAATTTAACCAATTTCTCAGAAAATGTTCTAAAACCATCCATGAACATCATGTCATAATTTTAGACCTATTTGAAGCCAAATTCATCACCAAAATCCAAATTTTCTCCCAAAATGGTTTGGAGCGCAGGGGGGTCTTCTAAACGCAAGAGTTGTTATTCCAGCTCAAGAGTCATCTGTTAGAGTTCATCTGCACGAAAGTATCACTCATTCGCTTGATTAGGTCATTCTTAGTTTGGTCATTCGTACGCAAGAGGTGGTCATAGGCTTGAATTTGTCTTTCGTTGGTTGGTCATTCGTACGCAGGAGTATTCATTTGTTTGAATTGGTCATATGCTGGATTAGTCCTATGTGGGAAAGTGTTCGTCCGTTTGATAAGTTGAATCGTTCGTACGCATGAAGTAACACATCCGTTGATTTTCTCATCCGCTCTTGGACTCATCCATTCTAAGAGGATTCATGCGCTGGTTTACTCATTCGTTAAGTGCACTCATACGATTGTTTTGTTAAAGTGTTTGAAATTTTTGCTAAATACCGTGGATTTTAATTTCGATATGAAGAACGCGTTCGTAGCAACACCAACCACAATAATGAGATGGGGACATTGAAGAAACCTCCAAAGTTTTTTCGGATGGAGGATTATTCAAGCTAGGCTGGGAGATTTGAAAATTATGTAAAGGCTACCAACTTCGACGCTTGGATGGCTATTGAAGAAGAATACGTTATCCAAAAGAATGAAAATGGTGATAACATCATAGTATCACAGATTCCTGAGGGTGAAAGAGATAAGTACATCCGTGAGAAGAAAATGATGACACTGTTGGAGCAAGCTATTGAACAAGATATTCTAGTATTGCTACAGCAGCACACTGGTTCTTGTCATTCACTCTGGTTAGCGTTGCAAAAAAAAAAAATTGTGGTAACAACAAGATGAGATTGAGCAAAAAATCACTTTGGTTAGCATTACTCAAGAAGGAGTTTGACATCTTTTCAGCAATTAAAAGTGAAAACTTGCAACAAGTAGTTGAGAGATTTCTATATCAAGTAGCAGAAATGAAAAGAATGGAGATTAGGAAAGATGAATTAGAATTGATGGATAAATTAGCCGAAGCTTTGCTAGAAAATGAATGGGGTACCTAAACAGTGGCGGATCCAGCCGGAGAAATCACTGGGTTCCTTTTTCCAAATCATACAAGGTTTACACTACAAAAAAACGTTTTTTTCCAAATCATACAAGATTTACACTACAAAAAAACGTTTTTTTCCGAAAAGACTGGGTTCCTGGGAACCCGGTCTTTCTATACTAGATCCGCCCCTGTACCTAAATGATGATACAATGGTCTAATCTGATCGAGTATGCTAGACTGAATTTCCCTAGATTGATTGAGAAGTTAGATGCTCAAGAAATAGAATTGAGGAAAAAAGGCCAAGATGAAGTCTGTCAATATTCCACAGGGTATCAGATTGTGTTACAATGGATCAAATTAGGTAATTGCAGCTCAGAAGAGTCAAACAGTATTCAGTGCAGATTCATGCTTTTGTTAGCAACAGTTCCGGGTATACACAATCGCCATAAAAAATTTATAGCAGTTCTGGATTTCCCACCAAGCTCCATATTTATTCCTACAATTTAAAATTTCTAGAGAAAAACATAATATTTGAGTTTTTGGGGGCTTTTTGCTTTTAAGGGTCCAAATTATCCGTAATGGTTTTGAAAAATTGCATGCTTACGAAGTGCCCCTTATTTTTATATTTTTTATTTTCTTGGGGTTTTTTCTTAGAATTTTTTTTTTTTTGGAAAATGAATTTGGGATTTGGTAAGAAAATCCCTATTTCTAGGTTTTGTTTATAGACGCAAACTCCATTCTTTTCATTTTCTTTAAAATATATATTTTTCTGGCTTTTATTCATCCATGGAATGCCGACATGGCGCGTCACGTTTTAGTTCTTTGGCTGGAACAAACATGGTTTATTATTGTAACCCCCGTGAAAATTTCGAGGCTTTAATTTTCATACTAAATATTCATTTATACAACATTATAATTTAAACTTACCGTTAATAACTTAATACCTCTAAGTATCAGATACCTTGAAACCTTCCTAAATTTAATTATGGGATTAAAATTGTAAAAACACCAAAACTCAAAGTCTAGGGACTAAAAATACCAAAAGCCTTTGTTACCATCTTATGCCACATAGCAAGACACTAATCATTTCACTCATGGACACTTGTCAAGCTTTAAACACATCATATGACACTAATCATCTCCACACACACCCATGAACACTTGTTTTGCCCATATTTTGCCACCTATCTTCTCATTTGCCACACTTCTTCTAGTGTTGACACCTTAATGGACACTAATCACATCCTTACGCCTCCATGGACACTTGTCTTAATCTCCTTAACCTCCCTTCACTATAAGTAGCACCCTTTGATCATCATTTTCTTCACACCAACTCAAAATACAAACACTTCAAAGAGTTTCTTCATCCTTACTTTGAGATTTCTCTTCTAGTCTTTTGGAGAAGTCCCCTAAAGTTAGTAAGTTCCTTTCCTTTAGATCTTTCAATAAAAAATAGTTTCGTAGCTTATTTCCGTCCAAACCCGTATTTTTACGCATAGTAAAAATACAAACATAACACATAAGTATTTTTTCCTACTGTGAAGAACCCCCACCCCCCCCACGAAAAACCCCTACTGTGAAGAACCCCCTGCGAAAAACCCCTACTGTGAAGAACCCCCTTCACGAAAAACCCCTACTGCCAAGAACTACCTGCGAAAAACCCCTACTACGAAGAACTACCTGTGAAAAACCCCTACTGCGAAGAACTGAGACATTTTGTCATAATGTTTATCACCAAAGACCTATAGTCTTTCGTGGATTATTATTTTTTGTGTTATAGCTTTCAAGACTCAGTACATCTTTCGTGGGCTCATATTCAGGCCCAGTTAGTTGTCCGTTGGTTCTGTGGATAAGGTTTTTCATAGGCATTGGAACAAATGTTGTAGATGAGACATGGAGTCGTGGACCCGTCTCTATTCGTGAGTTGCAAAGTGGGGTCGGGTGTTCGTGAAGCTTATTTGAATTAAGCTTTAACGTCAAATTCATTCGGGTTCGAGAGCGCGTGGGGTGATGAGGCATGATGAAAATAAATGACTTTTTTTAATGTGGGGTAGTCACAGTTACCGGTGCAAACGTCAAATTTGGTGACTTGACTATTATGGGCCAAAAACGGTATATTTATTTCCGCACGTGAAAAATTTGTTTTGTTATCGGTGTTCGTAAATGCTCGAAAGAATTTTGTTTATTGTCATATTCTCGCATTTGGTAATGATTGAAGGAACCTAGAGAGCCAAGACCGGTCCTAACGAGTTCACAAAGTCGAAGAGTTATGCCTATGATGGAAGTTTTCAGATTAGGTGTTAGCAGAACTTTGGGGGGATACAAGTCGGATCCTCAGGGCTAGGGGACTTTCTTTGTCAACTATAATATGCAAAGAAGAAAGTGTAGGTCCACCCGGAGGATCGAGTAACCTCTATTCCCTGTTTTCCGACAAACCCGAGAGTGCGGAATCCAAACGGGTAAGTTAAACCAAGTTAAGAACACGCAAGACACAAGATTCAATGATTAACACTCAAGGTATTAATACTCTGAAACGGTTACAATGCAATGTTTACAAGATAAACCTATAAACTCTCTGTTGTGTGTGTGTTCTCTCTGAAATCTATTCAGACTTCTTAGTGTTTCTGTTCTGTGTCTGTGTTTATATAGTACACATGTCGACGAAATCAGGTGTCCCACGAAAACACATGCCAAAATCAAAGGATCCGGACGAAATCACTTGATTTCGTCCCATTTGGTTTTCGTCCCTTTTGGTTTTCACCAAAAGGGTGTTTTCACCTAAACAGTGTTTTCACCTAAAAGGGATTTCACCAAACACTTTGTGTTTTCGTCACTTGTGTTTGGGCTTGGGCCTTGACTTTGATGTTGGGCTTCAGGGACTTCAAATGGACCAAACAAACAGACAACATAAACAATACTAACATGTATACTGCACACACGCAGTTACATGTACATGAACATTACGAAATAACTAGCATACCGAGTCAAGACAGGAGGTTGTCTTGACTACGGCCTTCACTTCGTAGCCGAGTCAAACCGAGCCGAGCCGTATCCACAAAATATGTATCAACAAACTCCCCCTTGGATGCTGCTCGTGAGGTTCGTAATCTCGTTCTCCATCTCTTGATGGTTCATTCATCCTCGGAAAGGATCTTCAAAGTCTTCACGTGAAACAATCAGGGAGTGTATCAACAAACTCCCCCTTGAACGATACTCGTGAATCTTTTGAACTTCAAAACTTTAGATCCTTGAGGTGTTGATGAGTATCAACTGCAACCCGATCATCTTGATCTTCTGATTGCATCAACGTCGTGTCTTCACTTTACGGCTTGTCATCTGACACGTTCTCTTCGCCTTTAGCTGATTCCGATGTCGCATCTGCACATACAAGAAAGCTAAACACGTAATGAGAACAACCGCTTGGAATTTAGACAAATTAAACAAACGACACATATGAGATCAAATCTCAATCAAACACCGACCGACAACAGTTTGAAAGTTTAGAAAATGATCAATTTTAATCCCTTACTTTCAAAAACTTGTTAACTTCGACTGTTTATGAAGGTGCAATTGTTTTCCGGCTTAAAAACCAGGATTTTGGGTAGGATAGACTCGAGTTCCAACATCGGTCAATAAAAAATAAACTAGAAGCAAAATCTTTTTGGATTTTATAAAGTTTATATTAAAACACACCTAAAATCTTTTTGAAATTTTTCATTTTTCAAAAGTAAAGACGGAAAGCAATAAATAAATATATACAAAGATACAGAAACTAAAAGCAGTAAACAAATATTTACAGACATTCTTTTTGCGAGTTTCGAGGGTAAGAGAATCATATCAGTGTACGGTCATGTCAAAACGCTCTTTTTGTTCAATTAGTTAACATTTAGATAAACATCCTATAACAATTATCGGTATTGTTATCCACATAAACTCAACTTATCAGATGTAATCATGGCGAGGGGATACGTTAAGGTATGATTTATACTTACCGACCGGTGTTCATCCACACATGACACATTCCCGTATCAAGGTATGCACGAGAGTTCATCTTACTGGTGAGTATACCATTTATCATCTGTTTGACCGTATAAAAGAATGTGAGAAACTCACTTATTTTGATTGAAAACAAGCCCTATGTGATAGAATCACTTATTGATGAGGAACTTGATTTTCAGATGCATGAGGGCACAAGAGCAAGTCCGTGAACAGGTCAGTACTTTTGTACAGCAAAGAGACGAACTTGACTCCCGGATAAATGTGATATATTATCACGTGTTTTGTTTGGACATGTGATTGTTGATCACTTATTGAGGTCGAATGCAATATGTACACGTATGTATGGTATCATGGAAGATCTAGACTTCGTCTCTGTTATTTTTACAGTTTGATACAACCATGATACCCAGATAATAAGACAGCATAAAGACCGAATATCTCAGAACCTCGGCAATCTCTCAAACGAAATTTCGGTGCTAAGACCATATGCCAATATGCGGTTCCCACCTGGTCTTCAGTCGATTAAGGTTTATATCGCCCTGCACACTTTAAAATGATTGTGAGCCTACCGATACATCTTATATAGAGCTGCTTATCGCATTTCATTTTAAGTTCAATTCGAAGAGGTTTCGACAGACCACTGATTTACTATCATTTTCTCATTTTCTCGCCAGGAAACTCATTTTTTTTCTATTGTTTTTGGGCTTTTGAAATTTTTCACTGTTTTTGAATTTTTCAAAATTGGATTTACTCCCCCTAAAACCAACAAACTTCCAATAATTTTAAAAACACAAAGACATTTACAAAAACCATTTTCCGATGTTGATTAACTCATGTTTTACCTCAATGCCGTTTACCAAAATTAATTTTTGTCAGAAATGATTTATCGAATTTTGGAAAAATCAGTTGGCATGTCGGTAAGCGGTGCGGACCATGAAAACATTGACAAGTTTCATAGTGAAACAATCACGTGTGAGGTGATATTCGAGATCAACGTGTCAGGTCAAAGAGTGCTGTACTAGAGGATAATAATTCATAAAGCAGCTTAAATATCGACAAGTATAGGAGAGATATGAAATTTAAAACTGTATCCTGCAACTGCTTCGTGCATTGCAAGGAATCTGAGCGCTCTCCCAAACTGGATATCCACCCAGTGTGGACTTCAAAGTCGATTTTGTAGCTACTGAGAAATCTCTTCACAGCAACAAGATCATAAACCTTTTGGGTCCGGCTGGTCTTCCACATTGCACCAGCGAAGGTTTTTGTCTTTCTCTTGAGAAGTAGTGTGCGGTTGTTCAATCCACACCAAGGCATCCGCACACCCGGTTGGTTTGTTCAACAAACACATTTTCTTCAATCACACCGCGAAGAAATGTACACTGCACGTTCATCTTGTTGATTTTGAACATTAGACGTGCTACAGGGCGTACATTTTGATCGAATCTATCCTGGGGACCCGATCAAAGCCTTTAACAATCAAACTTTGGTATAATTTTCATTTTGTCGAAGCTTTCAATTTCTTTCGACAGACAATTCTGTCTTCTTTTCTTTTTCTCTTCTCTCCATCAAAGGCAACCACTCCTAGAAATAACAATATCTTGGAGCTTTGAGTCGCCTATCTTGTGCATGGACACTCCACTATTAACAATCCGATGACTATCGATAGTTCCTCCTGGAACATCCTGCACACTCACTCAGAGATTAGTTGGAGAGGGGGACCCAAGCCTTCATAGACTTAGGTTGCCCCTGAGAATCAAGAAATGTAATTTCAATCTCTTGATGATTTGGAAATTTCACGCCTCCCCCTGAACCTTCACCTGTTTTAGGTCTCCAAGCTTGTTTCCATTTACCAGATTGTGTATTAATTGCAATTTCTGGTTTTAACGGTTGTTGTGAACTTGGTTTCCTTTTAACATTTTCCGGTTTTAAAGCCTTTTCGATCACCTTCACATTCTTATGTCGTTGTTTTGTTTCCTGTTCTTTAATAGTGCGTTTATCATGTTTTGGAGAAACAGGACGACTTTGTGAGTGACCTTGTTCAGAAGGGGCTCTTTCTACAAAATTTGGTTTTGGAGAGTTTGTGCAATTTCTGATAATGTGGCCAAACTCCTCGCATTTGAAACACGATATCCTCTCAACAAACTTGGGAGATCCGGTTCGACTTTCACGTGTTGAACCTGTAGACCCAGAGGTACTTGTTCCTTCATCACACCCGTTTGTGTGTTGGGTGTAATTGTTTTGAGCGTTACGCTTTAAAATTCTGACTTTTTGAGCAAAATCGGTGTTTGATTTATTTTCAAAAGTCTCCACCTTGTCAGTACCTTTGGATGCTACAAATTTAACATCATTGTTTTTTTCTTGAAACGAGCTCCTTTGGTCTCAACCTTCGGTTGTGAACCTTTAGAATTTTGAGCTCGCTGCTGTTGCTGTTTACCCTTAAAAGCGATAGGTTGTTGCTTCGTTGGTGATTTTTGATTTCCAAATTTTCTTCTAACTTCAGCTTTTAGAATCGGATCACACTGAGTTAATGAAACTCTCAGGATCCCCTTTTCCAAAAACTTACTGGTAGTATCTTCAAACACTTTATCAATCAAATATTGATTGACATTTTTAATTGGAAAAGTTGTGTTTGAATAAATTTTATCATCACCAACTAAAGTGTACAACACGTTATTACTCTTAACGGTAGACACAGATTTCTTGTCATTCTTGACAGGATCTATCACTTGTTTGACAACTGGTTGAACAGCAGGAGTAGGAGGATCACAAAGAATATGATTCTCAATTGGAATTTCTACTCCTTTCATCTTGTCAAATGATTTATCCTGATCACGCATATCTGATTCTGGTTCATCATCAGACGACTCATAGTCCTCAATGATTGAAGGACTTTGTTTCGTAGATGTTGAAGTTTCTGTTTGCTCAGATGATGTACTTGAAGAATTGTCCGATTTGAACCCTAGGCCAGTAGTAACTTCTTCATAATCAAGAGGCACACTGGGTTCAAAACGAGGCATATACTCTTCATCAGGCATTCGAGTATAATTTTGTCTCAAAGGGGGCGGACATTTCTTATACACAACACCACTCACATTTCCCTTCAGTTGTTGAACGTCAATAATGTGATCGAGCACAAATCGGGAGTTAGAATAACTCCCCAACTTTTGCTTGATTGCATCATGCTCGCATTTGACAATGGCTAATTCCTTTTTGGTTTCCTCAACAATGTTAATGTAATTGTTAATACTAACTTGTTTATGGTAAACAGTTTTGGTCACTTCGGAAACACTTTTCTTTAATGTTTCAATTACAGATTTAAAATCCTTTTCGTTTCTAGTCAGAGCCATATTCGCCTCTATGCACTTAGACATTTCAACAACCAAACTTTGATTATGACTATGAAGCTTTTCAGATTCAAGCTTCAAATCAGCACAATCATTACAAACACTAGGAGCAGGAGTTTCAGAATTTACCTGACTCGTAGAGGCTGAGACATTTGCCATTAAGGCAGTCTGATAAGAAAAAGATCCGTCTTCAGAAAAGAACTTCTCCATTTCATCAGATGCTACAGCAGCCTTCTTAATTAGAATTGATTTCTGACACTTCAACTCCTCTGCTTCATTCAACAAGTCATCAAGATCAGAACTTGTTTCTTCCTTCACATCAGATTCAGACTGATAATCGCCTGAAGTAGAACTTTCTTCATCAGAACTCCCGGTGTAACCCGAACTGTCCTCACTTTCAGAAAATTCTTCCTTGTGAACGTGCTTGATATGATTGATGATCTTTGCATAGCACGCTTTTCCTCCTGTATCTTGATCACCCTCCCCAAGTTGTAAAGACCAATTAAACCCTTCATCAGCTTGAACAGTCAATGCGCGATTTGTGATTGATGGTCCAGACTGGTTCTGGTTCTGATTGTTGTTCACCGCTATCATCCTTCTTTCACAATTGTCTTGATTGTCATTGACATTTGAAGTACTCGTCTGATTTCTGAATGGGTTTTGGTTGCCTTGTTTGCTTGGTCGGGTGCACTCACGTTTGAAGTGACCCTTTTCGCCACAATTGAAACATGTAACCGCTTCTTTATCAAATCCGTACTTCATATCTTGTTTACTTTCCAAAGAACTTCTTCCTGTTCGAACCATAAAGTCTTTCGCCCTTCTAACAGCACTTGCGAAAGCCCACTTTATATCCATCAACTCCATTTCATCACGGTTGATTTGTAAGTAATCTTCGTTGGTCAAACTAATGTTTCCAATTTAACCTGCGACCAAACCGCAGTAAGCACTGACCATAGTATTAATGAGTTCCATATGTTCCTTTGCTACTTCAATGCTAACATTTGAGAGGTTTGATGTATCAACTTTGACTGTGTTAGGGTTTAGGGATGGAGGATTGTTGGTATAATGAGCTTGCTGTTGTTGTGGTAGGGCTTCTTGTTGTTGTGGTAGGGCTTGAGGTTGTTGTGGTTGGGCTTGAGGTTGGGGTATAGATTGTGACATGTAAGCCTTTTGATTCCACTGTTGTTGAGTAGTGGTAACTTGAGGTGGAGGTTGAGATTGTGACATGTAAGCACTTTGATTCCACTGTGGAAACGGTGATGAGCTTGTATTGGACACAAACGCCGTTTGAAGCTTCGGTTGCTGAATGTAACTAGAACTAGTTGAAGGACCAAAACCAGGCAAATACATTTCCGTGTTTTGAGGAGGTGCAATCATTTTAGCTTTTCGAATTTCCTCTTCGTTCTTGTACTCCAACTTCTGAATGAATTCATAGAGAGTGCCATTGGCTGTATCCATAGCGCCCATATGCTTTAGAAGTTCAATGAATGAACTCCACTTAGGAGGTAGAGCATCAGCAAACCGTGCAATCATTTCCGGATGAGTTGCAGCAACATTATAAGAACACATTTCACTCGTCAAATGATAAAAGCGAGAAGTCATATCATTTAGAGTTTCATTATCCAAGAATCGAAATGATTCAAACTCTTTCTTCAATAAATCATGACGTATCTTTCTAGAAGCTGCATTTTCTTCTCATCTCGCTACCAATGCATCCCATAACCCTTTCGTGTCGTCACAGTAAGCGAATTGATGATAGATTTCTTTGTGAAGCGATTGTGTAAGAATAGAAAACGCCTTTTTCTCTAAGTCATAGGCTTTCTTGTCATCTTCAAGCATATTAGTAAAACCTGCTGCAGTTGATGCTGCTTCTTCGAGAGCATTGTTGCGTGGAGTAATGAAACACCTCCAAAGATCGGTGCTTTGCCCTTGAACGTATGTGGTGAAACGACCTTTCCATGTCGGAAATTCATTCATGTGATTCAATTTTGGCGGGCGATTGTTGCTACCCGTCTCACTCTCACTAAGCAAAAGATTTTGAATGCTCTGATTTTGATTCGACACCATTGCCCATTGACTGGCACTAATAGATTGTTGTTGTGGAGGTATGGTACTCCTCATATATTCGGCCATCGACATCTGTTTTTGAGCTGGTTGTTGATCCGTACTCCAATCCCAAGGACTTGTGCAGCTCATATTTGATGTATGTGAGTGAAAACCTGATCAAATACTTGAAAACACAAAGTTAGATACCTTTTGCAAGTCCTCTGTTTAAAATCACAGGTATAAGAATGTTTGACGAAATCCAAAGGTGATTTCGTCAATGTTATATGTGACGAAAACAGTTGATTTTATTCAAAGGGTTTTCGTCCAGGATGGTGACAAACACAAGTGATTTCGTTGACAAGTGATTTGGTTCAGAACAAGACAAACACTGAAGATGATTTTGTCCAGAAGAAATGTTCACAAGGGATTTCGTGGGGAATGGGTTTTCGTGGATGAGATAGGTGATTTCAATGGTGATTTCGTAGAGCAAAGAGGATTAACCAGGGGATTTCGTCCACAATAATGACCAGTGATTTCGCCAGTTGTGATACCAGAAGTGATTTCGGCTGGATAAGAGCTTTGAAGTGATTTCGGCTGGAGAGAGCTGGTTTCGGCTGGAGTGAAGACTTGAAGTGATTTCGTCCAAGAACAAAATGAAAATAATAAGTGATTTCGGCTGGAGTGAGGTCTTGAAGTGATTTCGTCCAAGAACAAAATGAAAACAATAAGTGATTTCGGCCCAGAACTGATGAAAGGCCCAGAACTGATTTCGGCCCAGAAGAGATTTCGGCTCAGAAGTGAGTTGTTTGATTTCGTGCAGCTTGATGTTTTTGACCAGAGTGTTTTTGTTGACTGGATGTTTGCCAAAAGGGATTTCGGCTACAAGTGCACAAGGTGTTTTCGGCAAAGACAAGATCTGCAAACTAATTTCGTTGATAGGTGATGTGTTTTCGTTGACAATTTAGAAACAACTTGCAAGATATACTATGATTTCGTTGACAAAATGACCAGACAACAAGATATTTTCCAAACCTTATCCAATCTACTTCCTGACAACAAAACCTTCTTTTTCAAACTTCACTTTACTTATCAAATTTCGAAGCTTGTTATTTCAACCTTTCATCATTGCACTTGTACACATTTGTCAACTAAATATATAATAATCAAAACAACAAACACAAACACAATTATTCAAAAACAAATAAAGATCAAACTCAATATTTATTCAAGAACAATTTGAAGATTTGATGAACTGGATGAATATTCCGGTCACCTGTAAAATTTCCGAACACACATTTTGCAACAATGTTTTAAAAATAACCTTATCCTAACATGTATAACAAAGATTTAACAAGGTTTTTAATAAAACAAATAACAAAAACACAAGATTTTCAAGGTTTTGTGGAAAGTTTTTCCAGAAATATGATTTTCAAACAAGAAAGCAAACTGAAAAACACTTTTAAAAACTATCAAAACACAAGAAAATCGACTTGGTTTAAACAAGGAATCGAGCCAATGCTCTGATACCAATTGTAGGTCCACCCGGAGGATCGAGTAACCTCTGTTCCCTATTTTCCGACAAACCCGAAAGTGCGGAATCCAAACGGGTAAGTTAAACCAAGTTACGAACACGTGAGACACAATATTCAACGATTAACACTCAATGTATTAATGCTAGAAAACGGTTACAATACGGTGTTTACAAATGATCTCTGTAAACTCTCAGTGTGTGTGTTACAATGTGTTCGCTCTCAAATCTATTCAGACTTGTCTAACTGTGTTCTGTCTGAAGTCTGGGCTTATATAGTAACACAGTGACGAAAACCAGTGGCCCACGAAATCTGATCGACGAAATCAGACATCACGATGAAATCACATGTGATTTCGTCACCTTTGTGTTTTCGTCATATAGTGTCTTCGTCCAATGTGTGATTTCGTCACACATAAGCTTGGGCTCAGATCAGTCTTCGTCACAAGCAGATGAAGCAGGCTCAATGTAAACAAAAGGCCCAAGTAAAGTGGCTCAACATGCAATCCTTACGTAAATGAATTAGCATACCGAGTCAAGACAGGAGGTTGTCTTGACTACGGCCTTCACTTCGTAGCCGAGTCAAACCGAGCCGAGCCGTATCCACAAAATATGTATCAACAGAAAGTCGCTTTCGTGATTTTTCAAAAAACCGAGAACATTTGAAAGATTCTGCTCAATGGAGAGAATTTGTTCAGTGTCGTTGACGACAGTTCCGCTCAGAGGTGGGAATCTGTTAAGGTTTAGAGATTTCACCAAAGAAATGGGGGGATAAAAATTTTCATATGCTTTGGAATTTCTTCGGTAAAATTCTAAACGCAATCACAGGTGGCAGAGTTTGTGATTTTCTGGTGATAGAAAAGGTTCCGCGTGGAATGTTTTGCACAGACACATATTTGAGGATTTTAATTAATTTTCCAGCCAACGTGAAGAGTTTTGCACAGAAACATACAGGTACCTAAAGTAACAGCAGTTTCAAAATGCTGTTCACTGAAGACCTGGGGAATCTTTATGAGAGCTGATAGTTCAAGGCTAACAAGCGTGGATTCCAACTCTATTAGTTGAGGGGGAATTTGCAGGATTTAGTTTTGGGTTTGATGTCTCTTTGGGATTTTACTGGGATCTGGGTGTAACTTAATTCGTTGAGTTTGCAAACGATGTACTTGGTCAAGCTGACATCCTGAGTACTGATGCTGAAGATCCGTAGTAACGATGTGCATGGTCAACTTCACAAGGGCGACACAATGAGATCTGGATGTAGTTCAACTAAACGTGCTCATTGAGCTTGCAAGTGATATACTCGGTCTAGCTGACTTCCTAAGTGTTAATGCTGATGATCAAAGTGCATTACTTAGTCAATTCCACAAAGATGGTTTACAGAAGACAGTTCACCAGAAAACTCTACCAATGTAGTATGCTTGAATAAGATAGAGTTCTTATGACAAGATCAAGACTTGATGTCGTTTTTAAAGAATGGAACCCTTATCAAATGCCGGTTGGAGTATTGGAAGATCAGCAGAAGATCAGTCAATTTAGCCTTGTGAGGACATTGCACAACACCTAACACGGATACGCATACTTTGAGGGGGAAATATTATACGAGAAGCTTTAAGGGTTTGGTATTTCTATGAAGACTCAAGTCAATATGCTACTTAACTGGATCATCGGTCAAGGGGGAATTTGTTAACACAGAGAAGATGACATCAACAAATACTTGATTGAAGATCGAATGCAGATGCCATTTCAGCATTCGACTGCAATGGACATGGGGGAATTTGTTGGTGCAGTTTTTGTGTCCGATGCTGTTCGAATAGATTAGATTTATTTTATGTTGTTTATGTAATAGTTAGTGAAACGGTCAAACGAACGTGTATAGACCCGCTCGTTTGAAGTGGTCAAACGAGAGGGTTATTCGTTTGACCATGTGTGTTTGCAAGTGAATGTGGTGTGGCTATAAATACCACCACTTGGTCATTTGCAACACTTGAAGGTTTTAGACTTTGGGGGAGAGATCACCACTTGGTCTCTCCCCGGATGTATACTCCTTTGGTATGGTTCGGCTAGCTTGTAATCGGGCCGGTTTGTAATGTTATGCTACCGAATTTATAAAAGAAAGTTGTTTTATCCGTCTCTAATCTTTCCGTCTTTGAACATAATCACACACTAATCACGGGTCACGGTCCGAATCATGAACTTACAACCATGTGTTGTGAACAATTTGTAATGTGACTCCCTGGTCGTGGTGTTACAATTATGTGATACCACTTGAGGATGCTGAATATCCCATGAGCTTGCTCCTTTTGATGATGTATTCCAAACTTGTGTCTATGGCTTCCCCGCTCTGCAACGGGTCTTCCTCCATTCTCTGCCCTACTCCAAATTTTATCTCTTCTTCTCCGAATCTTAGCCTGAGCTTTTTCGTCACTTATATCGACCATTGATCTTGATGTGGCAAGGAAGGGCCTCCCCAGAATGAGTGGCACTTCCGTGTCTTCTTCCATGTCTAAAATTGCAAAATCAGTTGGAAAAACAAAGTCACCCTTGACTAGTAAGTTTTCTACTATCCCCTCTGGATATTTGACTGATCGGTCGGCAAGTTGGATTTTCATCTTTGTTGGACTGGATGTCCAATTTCCACTCTTGTGAACATGGATGTTGGCATAAGTTTAACACTCGCCCCCAAGTCAACTAACACATTTTCCACTACAAACTCTCCTACGGAAAAAGGAATAGTGAAACTACCTTGGTCGTGCTTCTTCTTCAGCAATTTATATAGCAGGACCATTGAGCATTCCTCACCCAAGTTTACATGTTGTATGTGTTCTAATTGTTTCTTGTTAGATAAGAAATCCTTCTTATATTTTGAATACTTTGCCATTTGGTTTAGAACATCTACAAAAGGTATGTTGACATGGAGTTCTTTTAGTAGTTTATAAATTTCCTGAATTGTTCTTCGGTCTGTTGTTTGACTATGGGCCCAGGGTATGGAACTCGTTGTCTTATAACTTATTCTTTTGGCTGAGTGTGGCTACTAGGAGGTTTGTCTAGTTCTGGGTTAGGAAGGGGTTGTTGGTTCTTTTCGGTGAGAGGTGAAAGGTTAG
Source organism: Helianthus tuberosus (assembly GCA_030545235.1). Classification (NCBI taxonomy): domain Eukaryota; kingdom Viridiplantae; phylum Streptophyta; class Magnoliopsida; order Asterales; family Asteraceae; genus Helianthus; species Helianthus tuberosus. The sequence continues at coordinate 60,146,636 of CM060414.1, read as the reverse complement.
GTGTGGTTTGAGTAATGAATGAAGTGGGTGGTTTTTGGGTGGTGGTGGTATTTGAGTTGGGTGGTATCAGTATGTTTTTGGTTGTTGTTGCTTGAGTAATAGGTGCTGAAGGGTATAATTATTCAAGTACAACCTTTTGGCTTTGAAGTATGATTGCGTGCACTTGAGCCTTTGGGTTGGTCTCTGGGTTGCTTGGAAGTGCACCTTGAGGTCGCTTATGAACCAACTTCTCCAATTGACTCAGCTGTTATTCAATATTCTGGAGGGATGCTCGTTGATGGCGTATTTCTGCTTTGTTCTGAGCAAAATGTTCACCAATTTTCTTGTAATTCTTAGAGAACATGCAGGTAATCATATCTTCTAACCTGAATATATCATTACACGAACAATTATTTTTATATTAAGGACGAAGAACAAATTGTTGCTCGTTTCTTTGAAAGTTGTTCCTTTGTGTAGGTCCACCCGGAGGATCGAGTAACCTCTATTCCCTGTTTTTCGACAAACCCGAGAGTGCGGAATCCAAACGGGTAAGTTATGTGTTACAATGTGTTCACTCTCAAATCTATTCAGACTTGTCTAACTGTGTTCTGTCTGAAGTCTGGGCTTATATAGTAACACAGTGACGAAAACCAGTGGCCCACGAAATCTGATCGACGAAATCAGACATCACGACGAAATCACATGTGATTTCGTCACCTCTGTGTTTTCGTCATATAGTGTCTTCATCCAATGTGTGATTTCGTCACACATAAGCTTGGGCTCAGATCAGTCTTCATCACAAGTAGATGAAGCAGGCTCAATGTAAACAAAAGGCCCAAGTAAAGTGGCCCAACATGCAATCCTTACGTAAATGAATTCTAAGAATTCATATTGCATAGATTAGTCAACATGTGACATCATCATGACATCATCATGATGATGTCATGATGATATGTCGGCGGGATTGGTTCGCGGCTCTCCGTGCTTCGCGTGTCGATATCTGGGGTGCACGACGGAGGAATGTCGTGACGTCGGGCTTGAGCCGAACCTAACCGTGTCGAACCAAACCGTATCGAACCGAGTCGAGTTGTGTCCACATAAAGCGTACCAAAAAACTCCCCCTTAGACGCTACTCGTGATGGTTCGTCTTCCATTTCTTATGTGTCGGAGGATCTTCAAAGGTCTTCACATGTCACTGTCAGGGAGTGTATCAACAAACTCCCCCTTGAATGATGCTCATGAATCTTTTGAACTTCAAAACTTTAGATCCTTGTGGTGTTGAAAAGTGGTCAACTGCAACCCGATCATCTTGATCTGCTGATTGCATCAACGTCGTGTCTTCACTTTACGGCTTGTCATCTGACATGTTCTGTTCGCCTTTAGCTGATTCTGATGTCATATCTGCACATACAGGAAAACTAAACACGTAATGAGAACAACCGCTTGGAATTTAGACAAATTAAACAAATGACACATATGAGATCAAATCTCATTCAAACACCGACCGACAACAGTTTGAAAGTTTAGAAAATGATCAATTTTAATCCCTTACTTTCAAAACTTGTTAACTTCGACAGTTTATGAAGGTGCAATTGTTTTCCGTCTTACGATCAGGATTTTGGGTAGGATAGACTCGAGTTCCAATATCGGTCAATCAACAATAAACTAGAAGCAAAATCTATTTGGCTTTTATAAAGTTTATATTAAAACACACCTAAAATCTTTTTGAAATTTTTCAATTTTTCAAATGTAAAGACGGAAAGAAATAAATAAATATATACAAAGATGCAGAAACTGAAAGCAGTAAATAAATATTTACAAACATTCTTTTTGCGAGTTTCGAGGGTAAGAGAATCATATCCGTGTACGGTCATGCCAAAACGCTCTTTTTGTTCAATTAGTTAACATTAAGATAAGCATCCTATAACAATTATCGGTATTGTTGTCCACATAAGCTCAACTTATCAGATGTAATAATGGTGAGGGGATACGTTAAGGTATGATTTACACTTATCGACCGGTGTTCATCCACACACGACACATTCGCGTATCAAGGTATGTGCGAGAGTTCATCTTACCGGTGAGTATACCGTTTATCATCTGTTTGACCGTATAAAAGATGTGAGAAACTCACTTATTTTGATTTGAAAAACAAGCCCCATGTGATATAATCACTTATTGATGAGGAACTTGATTTTCAGATGCATGAGGGCACAGGAGCAAGTCCGTGAACAGGTCAGTACTTTCGTACAGCAAAGAGACGAACTTGACTCCCGCAAAGAATCTGTGATATATTATCACTTATTTTGTTGGACATGTGATTGTTGATCACTTATTGAGGTCGAATGCAATATGTACACGTATGTATGTTGACATGGAGTTCTTTTAGTAGTTTATAAATTTCCTGAATTGTTCTTCGGTCTGTTGTTTGACTATGGGCCCAGGGTATGGAACTCGTTGTCTTATAACTTATTCTTTTGGCTGAGTGTGGTTACTAGGAGGTTTGTCTAGTTCTGGGTTAGGAAGGGGTTGTTGGTTCTTTTCGGTGAGAGGTGAAAGGTTAGGTGTGGTTTGAGTAATGAATGAAGTGGGTGGTTTTTGGGTGGTGGTGGTATTTGAGTTGGGTGGTATCAGTATGTTTTTGGTTGTTGTTGCTTGAGTAATAGGTGCTGAAGGGTATAATTATTCAAGTACAACCTTTTGGCTTTGAAGTATGATTGCGTGCACTTGAGCCTTTGGGTTGGTCTCTGGGTTGCTTGGAAGTGCACCTTGAGGTCGCTTATGAACCAACTTCTCCAATTGACTCAGCTGTTATTCAATATTCTGGAGGGATGCTCGTTGATGGCATATTTCTGCTTTGTTCTGAGCAAAATGTTCACCAATTTTCTTGTAATTCTTAGAGAACATGCAGGTAATCATATCTTCTAACCTGAATATATCATTACACGAACAATTATTTTTATATTAAGGACGAAGAACAAATTGTTGCTCGTTTCTTTATAAGTTGTTCCTTTGTGTAGGTCCACCCGGAGGATCGAGTAACCTCTATTCCCTGTTTTCCGACAAACCCGAGAGTGCGGAATCCAAACGGGTAAGTTATGTGTTACAATGTGTTCACTCTCAAATCTATTCAGACTTGTCTAACTGTGTTCTGTCTGAAGTCTGGGCTTATATAGTAACACAGTGACGAAAACCAGTGGCCCACGAAATCTGATCGACGAAATCAGACATCACGACGAAATCACATGTGATTTCGTCACCTCTGTGTTTTCGTCATATAGTGTCTTCATCCAATGTGTGATTTCGTCACACATAAGCTTGGGCTCAGATCAGTCTTCATCACAAGTAGATGAAGCAGGCTCAATGTAAACAAAAGGCCCAAGTAAAGTGGCCCAACATGCAATCCTTACGTAAATGAATTCTAAGAATTCATATTGCATAGATTAGTCAACATGTGACATCATCATGACATCATCATGATGATGTCATGATGATATGTCGGCGGGATTGGTTCGCGGCTCTCCGTGCTTCGCGTGTCGATATCTGGGGTGCACGACGGAGGAATGTCGTGACGTCGGGCTTGAGCCGAACCTAACCGTGTCGAACCAAACCGTATCGAACCGAGTCGAGTTGTGTCCACATAAAGCGTACCAAAAAACTCCCCCTTAGACGCTACTCGTGATGGTTCGTCTTCCATTTCTTATGTGTCGGAGGATCTTCAAAGGTCTTCACATGTCACTGTCAGGGAGTGTATCAACAAACTCCCCCTTGAATGATGCTCATGAATCTTTTGAACTTCAAAACTTTAGATCCTTGTGGTGTTGAAAAGTGGTCAACTGCAACCCGATCATCTTGATCTGCTGATTGCATCAACGTCGTGTCTTCACTTTACGGCTTGTCATCTGACATGTTCTGTTCGCCTTTAGCTGATTCTGATGTCATATCTGCACATACAGGAAAACTAAACACGTAATGAGAACAACCGCTTGGAATTTAGACAAATTAAACAAATGACACATATGAGATCAAATCTCATTCAAACACCGACCGACAACAGTTTGAAAGTTTAGAAAATGATCAATTTTAATCCCTTACTTTCAAAACTTGTTAACTTCGACAGTTTATGAAGGTGCAATTGTTTTCCGTCTTACGATCAGGATTTTGGGTAGGATAGACTCGAGTTCCAATATCGGTCAATCAACAATAAACTAGAAGCAAAATCTATTTGGCTTTTATAAGGTTTATATTAAAACACACCTAAAATCTTTTTGAAATTTTTCAATTTTTCAAATGTAAAGACGGAAAGAAATAAATAAATATATACAAAGATGCAGAAACTGAAAGCAGTAAATAAATATTTACAAACATTCTTTTTGCGAGTTTCGAGGGTAAGAGAATCATATCCGTGTACGGTCATGCCAAAACGCTCTTTTTGTTCAATTAGTTAACATTAAGATAAGCATCCTATAACAATTATCGGTATTGTTGTCCACATAAGCTCAACTTATCAGATGTAATAATGGTGAGGGGATACGTTAAGGTATGATTTACACTTATCGACCGGTGTTCATCCACACACGACACATTCGCGTATCAAGGTATGTGCGAGAGTTCATCTTACCGGTGAGTATACCGTTTATCATCTGTTTGACCGTATAAAAGATGTGAGAAACTCACTTATTTTGATTTGAAAAACAAGCCCCATGTGATATAATCACTTATTGATGAGGAACTTGATTTTCAGATGCATGAGGGCACAGGAGCAAGTCCGTGAACAGGTCAGTACTTTCGTACAGCAAAGAGACGAACTTGACTCCCGCAAAGAATCTGTGATATATTATCACTTATTTTGTTGGACATGTGATTGTTGATCACTTATTGAGGTCGAATGCAATATGTACACGTATGTATAGTATCATGGAAGATCTAGACTTCGTCTCCGTTATTTTTACGGTTTGATACAACCATGATACCCAGATGATAAGCAGCATAAAGACCGAATATCTCAGAACCTCGGCAATCTCTCAAACGAAATTTCGGTACTAAGACCATATGCCAATGTGCGGTTCCCACCTGGTCTTCAGTCGATTTAGGATTTATATCGCCCTGCACACTTTAAAATGATTGTGAGCCTACCGATACATCTTATATAGAGCTGCTTAACATTTTTCATTTTGCATTTCAGTTTGAAGAGGTTTCAACAGACCACTGATTTACTATCATATTCTCTTTTTCTCGCCAGGAAACTCATTTTTGTTTTTCTATTGTTTTTGAGTTTTGAAATTTTTCACTGTTTTTGAATTTTCAAAATTTGGATTTACTCCCCCTAAAATCAACAAACTAAGATAAATTTAAAAGTCACATAAATATTTACAAAAACGATTTTCTGATGCTGGTTAACTCACGTTTTACCTCAATGTCGTTTACCAAAATTAATTTTAATCAGAATCGAATTTATGGAATTTTGGAAAAATCAGTTGGCATGTCGGTAAGCGGTTTGGACCATGACAACATTGACGAGTTTCATAGTGTAACAATCACGTGTGAGGTGATATTTGAGTTCAACGTGTCAGGCCAAAGAGTGCTACGAGAGGATAACAATTTATAAAGCAGCTTAAATATCGACAAGTATAGGAGAGATTAGAAATTTAAAACAGTATCCTGCAACTGCTTCGTGCATTACAAGGAATCTGAGCGCTCTCCCAAACTAGATATCCACCCGGTGTGGATTTCAACGCCGGTTTTTTTTTTGTAGCTAGTGAGAAATCTCTTGACAGCAACTAGATCATAAACCTCTGGGTCCGGCTGGTCTTCCACATTGAACCAGCGAAGGTCTTTGTCTTTCTCCTGAGAAGTAGTGTGCGGTTGTTCAATCCATGCCAAGGCTTCCGCACACCCGGTTGGTTTGTTCAACAAACACATTTTCTTCAATCACACCACGAAGAAATGTACACTGCACGTTCATCTTTTTGATTTTGAACCTCAGACGTGCTGCAGGTGTGTACATTTTGATTGAATCTATCCTTGGGACCCGATTAAAGACTTGAACAATCAAACTTTGGTATGATTTTCATTTTGTCGAAGGTTTTCAATTTCTTTGGACAGACAATTCTGTCTTCTTTTCTTTTTCTCTCCATCAAAGGCAACAAATTCTTTGTCGCTGATCTTGTGCATGAACATTCCACTATAAATAATCCTATGACTATCGAAAGTTCCTCCTGGAACATCCTGCACACTCACTCAGAGATTAGTTGGAGAGGGGGACCCAAGCCTTAATAGACTTGGGTCGTCCTTCATCATCGAGGATTGTGACTTCGATTTCCTGATGATTCGGAATGGATTGAGCTTCCCTTGAAACAGTTACCGATTTTGGTTTCCAAATCTGTTTTTGTTTTTCATTTTTAATCTCTAATTTAGCAGACTTTGTTTGGACAACCTCCGGTTTTAACGCCTTTTCAACTTCTTTGAAGTTTTGACGTCGTTGTTTTGTTTCTTGTTCTTTAATAGTGCGTTTATCATGTTTTGGAGAAACAGGACGACGTTGTGAGTGACCTTGTTCAGAGGGGGCTCTTTCAACAAAATTTGGTTTGGGCGAGTTTGGGTAGTCTTTATTGATGTGCCCAAACTTCCCACATTTGAAACCAGTTCTCCTTTCAACAAACTTAGGAGAACCAGTTCGACTTTCACGTGTTGAACCTGTAGACCCAGAGGTACTAGTTCCTTTATCACACCCGTTTGTGTGTTGGGTGTAATTGTTTTGAGCGTTACGTTTTAAAATCTTGACTTGTTGGACAAAATCGGTGTTTGATTTGTTTTCAAAAGTCTCAATTTTATCAGTACCCTTGGATGCTACAAATTTAACATCATTGTTTTTCTTCTTGAAACGAGCTCCTTTGGTCTCAACCTTCGGTTGTGAACCTTTAGAATTTTGAGCTCGCTGCTGTTGCTGTTTACCCTTAAAAGCGAGAGGTTGTTGCTTCGTTGGTGATTTTTGATTTCCAAATTTTCTTCTAATTTCATCTTTTGGAATCGGATCACATTGAGTTACAGTAATTCCTGGAATTATCTTTCCCAAAAATTTGTTTGTATTAATTTCAAAAACTTGATCAATCGAAGATGGATTAACATCCTTAATTGGGAAATCGTGATCTGAATAGATTTTAGAATCACCAACCAAAGTGTACAACACATTATTACTCTTAATGGTAGACACAGATTTCTTGTCATTCTTGACAGGATCTATCACTTGTTGAACAACTGGTTGAACAGCAGGAGTAGTAGGATCACACAGAATATGATTCTCAATTGGAATTTCTACTCCTTTCATTTTGTCAAGTGATTTATCCTGATTACTCACATCTAATTCTGGTTCATCATCAGACGACTCATAGTCCTCAATGATTGGAGGACTTTGTTTCGTAGATGTTGAAGTTTCTGTTTGCTCAGATGATGTACTTGAAGAATTGTCCAATTTGAACCCTAGGCCAGTAGTAAATTTTTCATAATCAAGAGGCACACTGGGTTCAAAACGAGGCATATACTCTTCATCAGGCATTCGAGTATAATTTTGTCTCAAAGGGGCCGGACATTTCTTATACCCAACACCAATCACATTTCCCTTCAGTTGTTGAACGTCAATAATGTGATCGAGCATAAATCGGGAGTTAGAATAACTCTCCAACTTTTGCTTGACTGCATCATGCTCGCATTTGGCAATGGCTAATTCCTTTTTGGTTTCCTCAACAATGTTAATGTAATTGTTAATACTAACTTGTTTATGGTAAACAGTTTTTGTCACTTCGGAAACACTTTTCTCTAAGGTTTCAATTACAGATTTAAAATCCTTTTCGTTTCTAGCCAGAGCCATATTCGCCTCTTTGCACTTAGACATTTCAACAACCAGATTATGACTATGAAGCTTTTCAGATTCAAGCTTCAAATCAGCACAATCATTACATATGCTAGGAGTTTCAGATTTTACCTGACTTGTAGAAGCTGTGACATTAGCCATAAAGGCAGTCTGAGAAGAGAAAGATCCATCTTCAGTAAGAATCTTCTCCATTTCTTTTGAAGCAGTAGCAGCTTTCTTGATTAAGTCATATTTTTGACATTCATCTCCTTGGCACCATTCGACAAACTATCAGCTTCAGAATCCATTCCCTCCTTCACGTCCGATTCTGAACTGTAATCACTCACACCTGAGTTATCTTCATCAGTGCCACTATATCCTGAACTGTCATCTTTTCCTGAAGATTCACCATCATTGACATTCTTGACAATTTCAGCATAAAACGCAATTCTTGTTTGATCACCGTTTCCCAACTGTATGGCCGGACCACAATTGACACTTGGATCGAATTGAGGTTGTGTTGTTGAAACTTGAGGTTGAGGTTGGGCTTGAGGAATGGAATTCATAAACATGCGGCCATTGAAGTCTGATGTGGAGGGGGTCGAGGTATGGAATTCGACATATATTCGGCCATCGACATCTGTTTTAGAGACATCTGTTTTAGAGCTGGTTGTGGATCCGTACTCCAATCCCAAGGGCTCGTACAACTCATGATTGGTATATGTAAGTGAAAACCTGATCAAATACTTGAAAACACAGTGTTAACCCTCTTTTGCAAACCTTCTGTTTAAAATTGACAACAATCTCGACGAAACGCTATCGACAGGTCTTGTGAGCTTGGCGACGAAACAGATTGATGTTGACCACTCGACGAAACAGAATCCCTTGTTTGTGATTCTGGATGACGAAACCCGTTTGAACTTTGAAGTGCGACGAAACAGACACTTAAGCCCAAATGGTTTTGAATAAATGTGAAGCCCAATGGTTTTGAAGCCCAAATCTATGTATTTAATCAATTCGATGAAAGAGGTTGTTGAATTAAATAATGTAGCCGAAACTTTTGACTGGTGACCAACGACGTTGACTGAATGATTTTAATAAAACTTTGCTGATGACGAAACAGAATATAATATTAAAAAGGTGCAACGAAATGCAATTCAGTTTGAATAATATCCGACGAAATGGTGAAGCCCAATACAGATTTGAATAATAATTGAGTTCGACGAAACTGGATTGTTTGTTTGTGAATGACGAAACAAAAAAAAAGAAAAAAAAAAGATGACTGTGTGAGTCGAAACTGAACGGATAAGATTACAGAAGTTGGTGAGTTTGGTGAGTAATTTCAACGTGAGCTTATCTGTCAGACACAACTTTTCAACTACACACCATGCTTCTTACCAAACAACAAGGTGTTATAATATTTTGAGTTAATTGCCAAAATCGTCCATGAGGTTTGGGCACATTTGCCATTTTCGTCTAAAACGACACTTTTGTACCATTTTGCCCCCCACGTTTGTAACTTTTTGCCATTTTCGTCCAAACCACTAACTTAGTTTATTTTTTCTGTTAAGTTGAAAGATATTTGGATGAAAATGGCAAATATAAACCACAGGGACGATTTTGACAATTTACTAAAACTCTTGTTAATTTCTTTTATTTAGTTAATAAAATCATAATTCACTGAATAACAAATAAATAATATCATGTATTATATAATTCATTGAATAAATAATATTAAAAATAAAAACTTAAAGGATTATTAAAATAAATAACAAATAATTCATTCATTAGTAGATAAAATTACGTATTGAATAAATTCATTGAACAAATATAATTAAAAATAAAAACTTAAAGTGTACCAACACTTTGGTTAAAAGATTGTTGTTGGCTATTATTACTATAATTGCTCATCTTATTATTGTTATTATTTTTGTTATTATTATTATTATTATTATTATTATTATTATTATTATTATTATTATTATTATTATTATTATTATTATTATTATTATTATTATTATTATTATTATTACTGTTTTTGTTGTCCTTTCAGCCATAGTTCGGGTGATTTCTCCATTCCGGGGTATAGGTGTTACTAAGAGGACCTTGGGCTGGGATGTGTTACTTACAAAGTTGACTTCTTCAGGCTATTGTTTTGGTTGGATGCAACTCCAATGTTCATGGGGTTCGCCACACCCTTCGTAGGCTATGGCAGTAGAATTGGTCTTACTTGCTTCAAGTTTTTTAATTTTATTTGTTACAATTGAAGGAAAGTGGTCTCATCAACTTTGTATGCACTAGGGGCTTTTGCTTTGGCACTTCGGGTTGTGTGCAATTGAAAGCTTGTTTGGGCTATTTCTTTAATTTGCGAAAATACTTCAGCACGTCACCTATTTCCTAAGATTCCTCCAGAGTTGGAATACAATATTTGACGAGTTTGGAGTAATAGTCCATTATAGAAGATGGAAACCTGTTACAATACTTCTACTCCATGGTTCGGATATTTTCTTAAAAGTTCCTTAAAACGTTCCCATGTTTCATATAAAGAATCCTTATCCTCTTGTTGAAAAGAATTAATTTCAGTCATTAGTTTAGCAGTTTTAATAGGTGGGAAAGATTTATAAAGAAAGTTTCTAACAAGGTTGTCCCAAGTGGTTATGGAACCATTGGGGAGTCTTTTTAGCCATGCATTTGCTCTATCTTTTAATGAAAATGAGGACATTCTAAATCTAATGGCATCGTCTGACATGCCATTAATTTTAAAAGTCTTGCATATTTCCAATAAATTGGAAATATGGAGATATGGGTCTTCGTCAGGTAGTCCATAGAATGTGGATGAGTTTTGAAGCATTTGAAGGGGTGGCCGAAGCTTGAAGTTGTTCGCGTTCACCCTATGATCGCTACCTCGAAGTTATCCAGACTTATCCTTAGAATGTCCATAAGGGTTCTTTCCTCTGCCATTGGTTTGTCCTCTATTTCATCCATGAGTCTAGTCGATTGACCAAGTCTTCTACGAAAGTACCGTTCTGGTTCGTTGATGAAGGGGTAGAGTGTTGGTTCACCTGAGCGGGTAGAGGTCGTGCACCACCTGCACAAGTAAACAAGAACGAACACATAAACTGTTCCGAAAATGAAATAAAATAGAAAAAATATTATACTGGAAGTCAAGGGAAGACCTGGGTGAGACACGTCCGTGGCAAGTATTCTGACAGAGTTTCCTGCTGGGCTCGAAGCATGGCTCGTGTTGTCACGGCACGACCCATGTCTAAATTCTAGACGGTGTCGAAAAATGTTTCTAGGTTGATCTGCAACTGGGTTGAGGCATGACCCGTGTTGTCATGGGGTCTATCTAGCTCAGTTCCAAGCAGACTTCTGAAAATCGAATTTTAGGCTAGGCCATCAGCTTGGACTTTTCCCAAAATCTTTGTATCTCCGGCAACGCCGCCAAAAATTTTACGTGGTATGGTGTGCTTATAAAAGATGGTTAATTTTAGGACGGTTTATGCACTAGTACAATTTTTAATATTTATAAAAACATTATAAACTATCATCACATTACAACTCATGTTGGGCAAGTGCACCCATCGCTGGCTAGCGTCTAACCAAGCCCAACAAGTGGGATTTGTTAAAAAAGATAAATAAGATATAAAAAGAAAAGAAAATAAAGGGCTCCAGAAGAAAATAAAAAGGTAGGAATCAATGATAGGAGAAGTGGTGTTTAAGATTAACTTACCTCTTGATATCTTGCTAGCTAGATCGGGTCATGGGGTCACAAGGGCTCGATTGTCAAAAGGGTAGGAATCAATGGTAAGAAACATGGTGTTTAAGATCAACACGTATTGTGAAGTATCTGGGTCGGAATCATAACACACTCGAACCTTCCTCTTTGAATCAGCAGGGAAATGCCATTGGAGGCCGGGATATAATATTAATTAATTACTTTGTCCAAGGGATATATATTAGTTTCTATTAGTCCGTTGGTGAGTAATCAATTCCCCTATGGTAGCTACTTATGTATATATCAAGTCCTTTACGCTTTGGTCTTATCTCCATACAAAGGCATGAGCTTACCCAACCCGAAGTCCCATCGAAAATCTTTACCCTCCGCTAAGAGCATCAACATGCTTTGACTCTACATAGACATGGGCCTGTAGAACAAGGCATGGGGCGTGTCGGATAGTCCCTGTACTTTGGTTTAATTTCAATTATAGTCCCGAACTATATAAAATTACACCTATAGTCCCCAAATTTTGCACACTTGTTTCTCGGATAGTCCATAACGTGGATGGGGATTACTTTATGGTGTTAAGTAGGTGTGAAATGACAAAAATACCCCTACTATTAAAAATAAAAATTAAATGGACGACCCATCTCCCATCTTAAAAGAAATATAAGTGGATCCCACTTTTTTATTTAAAAAAAATCAAATGCACCCACCGTCCTCACCTTCATAACCCCAACCCACCCTACCCTCACCCGTTCTTTGTTTGTACCTGCAAATCTGCAATACCTATAATGCCACCTAAAAACCCCTAAATTCCTATGAGAAACTAGCCCCTAATATAAAGTTGCAATATATTAATCAACCAAATTACATTTTTTTTTTTCAAATAACAAACCAAACACAAAACAACTTGTGTCAAAACATCACATAATAATTGTTTTTTATTAAATGTAAGTCTAATGCAAAACGTCCAAATCCTATATGGAGGAAACTTAGATAATATCAATTGTCAGCACCTGAAAAATATGTGATAATACAAGGGTCAATACAAGAGTTGGTGAGAAACATATGTTTTAATAGTAAAAATATGTAGCAAAAGTTGTAGTTCAATTTTTATGGCAAAATGTATAAAACTAAGCAATTTGAATCAACAAGATATGGTCACAAAAGGGTGTACATTCAAACCTTAGTTCACAAGTAGGAAACTAAGAGGGTATGCCAAAACGTTTCCTAGAACACATAGCTCGATTTCTATGATTACCCAAAGGATACCTCCACAAAATTACAAAACACATCAGAAGCGGGAATGGGTCGTCACACCTATAACGCTATAACATACTACTGGTTGGCTTGATCATAGTTAATGAATGCACTAATTCTACGTGTGTGTTTGCAATGAACAGAAGGTAAAAGAAATGAACAAAATATGCAGAGAAATAAATATGATCCAGATGTATATTTGCAAAAGAAATATAGTTCTTTATTCAACAAACGTAAAAGCTATAAATAGCCTACAATTACGACCACTTCAACCTAAAAAATAGACCCACTACTCCTATTCTAATGCCACTCTTCCAACGTTATGTTCTTCCACACAATTCGGTCAAAGATTTACCAATTCTAATTGACTAAACTTTTAAAATAATAAAACCACAACCATTTTATTCAAGCCTTGCAATACCCAGGTGAAAGACTTGAAGTTGTGCTTATTTCATGCACCAAAATAACTAAATTCATAACCATCTAATATACCAATAAACTTGCTAAATAATAAAACTAAGTCAATATTAAAAATCCAACATTCACCGCCTAAATCTTGACCCGTTTTAATTAAGCAATGTCGGTTCTTCCTCTTGGATCAAGTTTGCTTGGTTGTCTTTGTCTTTCCATTTGTGCACTAATAGCTAAAGTGCCCAAAATTTCCACAATCATAACACCGAATTCCACTTTTGTAGGTCCACTTGGAGGATCAAGATTAAACCTACTTCCTTGTTTTATAACACACTAACGAGTGCGGAATCCACGTAAGTATGCAAACCAAAGCAAAAAGGAACAAACACAAAGTAACCAAAGATTCACAGGCTTTGATTAATTGAAGAGAATCAGTACTGTAGGTCCACCCGGAGGATCCAGTAACCTCTATTCCCTGTTTTCTGACAAACCCGAGAGTGCGGAATCCAAACAGGTAAGTTAAACCAAGTTACGAACACGTAAACCACAAAGTTTCAACGATTAACACTCCATTGTATTAATGCGTATGAAACCGTTACAAAGCAATGTTTACGGGATATCCTTATAAACTCTCAGTGTGTGTGTGTTTACAGTGTTCGCTCTCAAATCTATTCAGACTTGTCTAGGTGTTTCTGTCTGTTGTCTGGGTATAAATACCAACATGTTGACAAAAACAAGAGGCCCACGAAAACACATGGACGAAATCAAGGATCTGGACGAAATCAGGTGATTTCGTCCCATTTGGTTTTCACCTCAAAGGGATTTCGCCACTTATTGTCTTCTGCACATGGGGACTTCTACGAAATCAAGGGATTTCGTCCCATATGGACTTGGGCTTGGGCTTTAACATGTTGGGCCAAACAACTAACAGAGAACATAAGCCTAAACACATAAATGTAATCTAGTATGCAAACTGCACACACGCAGTTGCAATCACATTGAACGTTACGAAGTAGATAACATACCGAGTCAAGACAGGAGGATGTCTTGACTACGGCCTTCACTTCGTAGCCGAGTCGAACCGAGTCGAGCCGTATCCACACGATATGTATCAACAAACTCCCCCTTGGATGCTGCTCGTGAGGTTCGTAATCTCGTTCTCCATCTCTTGATGGTTCATTTTCTCGGAAAGGATCTTCAAAGTCTTCACGTGTTGCACATAGAAAGTGTATCAATAAACTCCCGTTTTCATTTAGGAAGTGTATCAATAAACTCCCCCTTTGATTATGCTTGTGAATCTTTTGATCTTTAATGCTTTAGATCCTTGTGGTGTTGGTGATTGATCAGTGGCAACTCGATCATCTTTATCATTTGAGTGCCTTCACGTCGTGTCTTCATTCCGAAGCTTATCATCGAACACGTTCTCTTCGCCTTTAGCATCTGCACATGCAAGAAATCTAAACGCGTAATGAGAACAAACGCTTGGAATATAGGTAACATAAACAAATGACACATATGAGACCAATTCTCATTCAACTACCGTCCAACAATTTAGTTTGAAAAGTTAACAGATTTTTCAATTTTGATTATTAACTTTCAAAACTTGCGAACTCTGACCGTTTATGAAGATTCAGTCGTTTTGGTTTTCAATCAAATTTCAGGCAACGAAGACTTGAGTTCCAACATCGGTTAATCAAAACTAAAGCAGAAATAAAATCTTTTTGACTTTTATAAAGTTTATATTAAAACACACTTAAAATCTTTTTGGCATTTTGAATATTTCAAACTTAAAGACTGAAAGCAGTAAATAAATATATACAGAGTTGCAGAAACTAAGAAAAGTAAATATATACAAACATTCTTTTTGCGAGTTTCGAGGGTAAGAGAATCATATCAGTGTACGGTCATGCCAAAACGCCCTTGTTGTTCTTTTTGTTAACATTTAGATAAGCATCCTATAACGATTATCGGTATTGTTATCCACATAAGCTCAACTTATCATATGTAATCATGGCGAGGGATACGTTAAGGTATGATTTATACTTACCGACCGGTGTTCATCCACATCACGACACATTCCCGTATCAAGGTATGCACGAGAGTTCATCTTACTGGTGAGTATACCATTTATCATCTGTTTTGACGTATATGAACAATGTGAGAAACTCACTTATTCTGATTGAAAACAAGCCCTATGTGATAGAATCACTTATTGATGAGGAACTTGATTTTCAGATGCATGAGGGCACAGGAGCAAGTCCGTGAACAGGTCAGTACTTTCGTACAGCAAAGAGACGAACTTGACTCCCGGATAAATGTGATATTTTATCACTTATTTTGTGGACATGTGATTGTTGATCACTTATTCAGGTCGTATGCAATATGTACACGTATGTATAATATCATGGAAGATCTAGACTTCGTCTCCGTTTGTTTCAGTAAAAGAAACAACCATGATACCCAGATGATAAACAGCATAAAGACCACATATCTCAGAACCTCGGCAATCTCTCAAACGAAATTTCGGTACTAAGACCATATGCCAATGAGTGGTTCCCACCTGGTCTTGAGTTGATTTAAGTTTATATCACCCTGCACACTTTAAGATGATTGTGAGCCTACCGATACATCTTATATAGAGCTGCTTAACATTTTTCATTTTGCATTTCAGTTTAAAGATGTTTGGACAGACCACTGATGTACTATCATTTTCTCTTTTGCTTGCCAGGAAACTCATTTTTGTTTTTCTATTGTTTTTGGGTTTTTGAAATTTTTGATGTTTTTGAATTTTTCAAATTTGGATTTACTCCCCCTAAAATCAACAAACTTACAATAATTTTAAAAACACAAAGATATTTACAAAAACGATTTTCCGATGCGGATTACTCTTGCTTGACCTAAATGCCGTTTACCAATAATAAAAAGTCAAATCTTGATTTATCAAATGCTTTGGTAAAAAGGTTGGCACGTTGGTCATCAGTATGGACTTTAACAACATCGATTAGCCTTTTATGAAAGCAATCACGTATGAAGTGATACTTAATTTCGATGTGTTTGGTCTTTGAATGCTGCACAGGATTTCTAGTGATAGATAAGGCAGCAGAATTATCAACTAAAATAGGAGTAGTTAGGAATTCAAAACCGTAATCGCGCATTTGCTGTTGTATCCACAGGACTTGGGAGCAACAACTGGAGGCAGCAATGTATTCAGCTTCACAAGTTGATGTAGCGACACAAGTCTGCTTCTTGCACTGCCATGTTACGAGGCGAGTTCCTATAAACTGGCATCCAGCCTCCAGCCGTTGTGGATTTGCCGTCGATTTTGCATCCGCCAAAATCTGAATCACTGAAAGCGACTAAATCAAAGTTATCATCCTTAGGGTACCATAGACTGGTGTCTGGGCAACCCTTCAAATAACGAAAAATCCTCTTTACAGCTGGAAGATGTGAGGCCTTCGGGTTCACTTGATATCTGGCTAGCAGGCATGTTGGATACATTATATCTGGTCTTGATGCTGTGAGGTACATAAGGGATCCAATCATCGCGCGGTAGTATGAAGAGCTAACAACTTCACCCTTCATGTCTGGATTGATTCTGTGATTTTGCTGCAGTGGGGTACCAATGGGCGATGTGTCGGACATCTGGAATCGGCTCAAGATGTCTTGAACATACTTAGTCTGATGGATGAAAATCCCAGACTTTGTTTGTTGCACTTGCAAGCCCAAATTTATCCTGCATTACACGCTCGAAGTCCCTACACATAACATTGTTAGTAGAACCAAATATGATATCATCCACATATACCTGAACCAGTAGAAGATCTCCATCTTGTTCTTTTATGAAGAGAGTACAATCAATAAGACCTCTGCGAAATCCATTCTCCAGCAGATAATTAGATAAGGTTGCGTACCAAGCTCGCGGTGCTTGATGTAGACCATAGAGAGCTTTGTTCAGCAACCAAACCCGATCGGGATGAATAGGATCTTCAAAACCTGGAGGCTGTTCGACATACACCTCTTCTTCCACTAGACCATGTAAGAATGCACTTTTGACGTCCATCTGGTAAACCTTGAATCCTTTGAATGAGGCATAAGCCAGAAAGATCCGAATTGCTTCCAGACGTGCAACAGGTGCATATACTTCGTTGTAGTCTATACCTTCAATCTGACGAAAACCTTGAACGACCAATCTTGCTTTGTTGCGAATAACGATTCCACGGTCGTCCTTTTTGCATTTATACACCCAACAGGTACCAATCTTCTTATAACCAGCAGGTTTCTCTACGAGCTTCCAGACACCAAGTTTTTGGAATTGTTGCAGTTCTTCCTGCATAGCTTCAACCCAAGAATTATCTTTCAAAGCTTCTTTCCAAGTTCTTGGCTCTTCCTCTGAGACATAATGTAACACCCCAACCCGGAAGGGCTGACGTGTCACAATAACAGTGGTATCATAAACAAAAGTCATAATTCCATTTATTTATTTGATAAGGATACAACCACACGACAACTAAACTTAAGGTTAATATACAAACGGAGACATTCGACTTGATTAACTAACATCTTCAGATTTATTCCTAGGCTTTATTCTTCTCTCTTTCCCCCGCCCGAAGTAACCTGTGAAACTGTATATAAAAAAATTTACGGAATGAGCCAAATGCCCAGTACGGAATAATAGGCTCAAATAACAAATAATGCTTTATATGAAATGTTATTCGGATGAAACTTTAAAATGATATGATGCAAGTAACGTAATTTCATAATCATATCATACGGATATACCCATGAGTCAAACTTAAAATGTGACAATACACAGGTAGCTACTCCTGCATAATTATCACACGAGATGGCGAGTTGGCATACCCGCTATCCACCTCCTTAACTTAAATCCTAGGATCGATCCATACGCCTCCTAGTAGCTTTGTACCTCACTTGTACCTAGGGACGCCGTGAACTGATCTCTCCGTCACGGATGGAGCACATGATGTCGATGCCGCAACAACATGCTCGTGGGACACTCCACGAGAAGCGATACTCAGGGTATCAGAGTACAAATTGTCTTATTCACATAACGTAACATATATTGGAACATGCGATAATGAGTACAACTAACATAATACTATCGCATGATATGAAAGCTAAATCCAAAGTTATGATTTAGAATAGGAATCCAACGGACTGTCAAATGAATCGATAATCAAGGACGTGAGGAGTTTTAAAAGATATATGAATTTAATGGGTTTATAACAATTTGAATATGAAGCAATAAGGAGTGGGGTAAGGATCCGTACCTTAAAAATTCCAAAGTGATGCTACCTTGTGATAATATTTCAGATTTAAACGGGCAGAGTTTAGACTACTGATTAGTCTTTTAACCTAATTTAAATAACATGCACACAACTAGGTTAGTAACTTAATACAGCATTTACGATAACTCACGAGATTCAAATCCTCACAACGAATGACAAAGTGCGATACTTAAACATCCATCGGATTCACAACTAATGACAAAGTGAAATCACTTAAACATCCATCGGATTCACAACGAATGACAAAGTGTAACCACTTAAACATCCATCGGAATCACAATTAATGACAAAGTGAAATTACTTAAACATCCATCGGAATCACGACTAATGACAAAGCATAACCCACAGTTGAGCAGCACTTAAACATCCATTGGATTGATTTCAATCAATCGGACATTGAATCGTATCAACGATCGAGTTATTACGCTGATTGCAGCACCTCGCTATACTAATTAGTGATTTCGTGTGTGTTTTGAGAGTATTTGTACGATAACTCAGCGTATATTTTGAGTTTCTTCGTCGTTTTTGTGCCCAGAATCAAGTCCCAATCGCTGCTATTTATAGGTGAATTTTGACCTTGTCGCGGCCCGCGTAACATTAAGCCTATTCTTACGCGGCCCGCGTAGCAACTTATTTTATGCATAGGGTTGCCACGTGTGGGACTAGCCTAGCTGAGTCGACAGAATTTAAAATTTCAACTTCGACAGCAAGTTATTAGGATAATCGTTAAGTAGGGGATACCCCCACTGAGTTTTAGGGGCCCTGATCCTGATTCTGAAAATTCTGAATATTCTAGGGTTTGTACAGAATTACTTGGGTGTCTTAATTAGGGTTTCCTATTGGATAATTTATAAATAAAAATAATAGTTTTGGTTGATATAAGATAAATGTTTATTATAAATTATTATTATTCTTTTAAATAATTATTTTAAATTTATGGTTATTACAACTATTACCCCCTTAAAAGAAATTTCGTCCTCGAGATTTTTCAAATAAGAATATAACATAGCACATAAGTAACGGAAACCGAACTTTCATAGCAGAGTTACTAACTTATATCACAAGAATCTCCTAAACACACATGTGTATCTGAAATTCATAATTATGTTCATGACCATAATTGTCAATTACCTTACTACCATGTCCTAATGGTTTTTTTCACTACTTATCTTAATAACATATTTAATCATGCAGAAAATCAACATAGACTTACAGATAACAAGAGTGACTATTGATACTGATATCTCCTACATAAACATACTTAATCATAACTAAGATATATTCACATAAGATAAAACATGAATGACCGTAAACAGAAATAATTGAACTTATATCAAAGAGCAAGATTTACCGTTACCTCGACTAAAATTCTATTACTAAAATAGATTAGGGTATAGAGAGCGAATTGATTCTTCCAATTCCCATGTTGCTTCGTGTTCAGAGTGATTTTTCCAGAGGATTTTAACAAACGGAATTACTTTCCTACGCATAACCCTTTCTTGTCGATCTAAGATGGCTTCTGGTTCCTCTTCGTAGGACAAATCTTCGTGAATTGTAAGTAACGGATAACTAATGACATGGAGTGGATGATAATTATATCCTCTTAACGAGGAGACATGAAAAACATTATGAACTGAGAGAGTTGAGGCGGTAAAGCCAGTCGATATGAAACTTCTCCAATCCTTTCAAGGATTTCAAACGGACCGATGAAACGGGGACTAAGCTTCCCTTTAATTCCAAATCTACGAACGCCACGCCAAGGTGATACCTTTAAAAATACGTGATCACCAATTTTAAATTCGAGTGGTCGTCTATCTTGATCTGCATAGCTCTTTTGTCTACTCTGAGCTTCTTTCAGTTTTTCTCGTGCCATAGTGACTTTTTCATTTGTAATCTGAACTAGTTCTGGCCCTTCAATAATCTTTTCTCCAACTTCATCCCAGCATATCGGTGCTCGACATTTCCGACCGTATAAAAGCTCAAAAGGTGCCATGCCAATACTTGCTTGCCAACTATTGTTGTAAGCGAACTCAACAACGCATAGATATTCATCCCAGTTTCCAGACCATTCAAGTGCACATGCTCGGAGCATGTCTTCCAAGGTTTGAATCGTGCGTTCTGACTGCCCATCTGTTTGTGGATGGAAAGCCGTACTAAACTTCAGTCGTGTACCCCAAGCTGCCTGAAAACATTTCCAAAATCGTGAGGTGAAACGTGGGTCTCTATCGGAAACAATGGAAGATGGTGTGCCATGGAGTCGAATAATTTCTTGAAGAAATATTTCGGATAACTTACTAACCGAAAATCCTTGCTGAATCGGTAGAAAATGTGCTGACTTTGACAATCTATCGACAACAACCCATACAACATCATTTTTCTTGAAAGTCTTAGGCAAACCGGTAACAAAATCCATTGTGATCTCATCCCACTTCCATATGGGAATATCCAATGGCTGCAATAGACCGCTTGCTCGTTTGTGTTCAATTTTCACTTGTTGACAAGTGAGGCATTTACTTACGTATCGAGCAACGTCTTCCTTCATGCCATTCCACCAGAAGTTCTGTCTTAAGTCTCGATACATCTTGGTAGATCCTGGGTGAATTGAAAATGGTGAGCTGTGAGCTTCGGCTAACAATGACTCACCAAGGGTGGAGTCATCGGGTACACAAAGTCTTTTACTGCACCAAATCACCCCATGATGGTCTATACAAAATTCAGATTGTTTACCCACCTCAATATTTTGCATAATTGCCCAAAGTTCTCCATCTTGCTTCTGTGCATCTTTGATACGTGATATGAGGTCAGGTTCAATCTGCATTTTAGCTAGATATCCATCAGATTTACTAACCTGAAGCCAAATGTTCATTCTTTCGAGATCCCTCCTAATATGAGGCTGAATTTGTAAGCAAGATATAGTCCCGAAATTCTTTCGGCTCAACGCGCCAGCTACAACATTGGCTTTGCCTGGATGGTATTGAATATTTGCGTCGTAATCTTTTAAAAGTTCTAACCACCTTCTTTGCCTCATATTTAGCTATTTCTGGGTAAATATGTATTTGAGGCTCTTATGGTCGGTAAAAATGTCACAACTTTCACCATACAGATAGTGTCGCCAAATCTTAAGTGCAAAGACGACTGCGGCTAGTTCTAAATCATGTGTAGGGTAGTTAACTTCATAAGGCTTTAACTGACGGGAGGCATAAGCGATAACCTTCCCATGTTGCATTAGCACACAACCTAATCCTTTCTTTGAGGCATCACTATAGACTTGGTAACCTCCTGATCCAGAAGGGAGAGCGAGTATTGGGGAAGATACGAGTCGTTTCTTCAATTCTTCAAAGCTTTTCTCTTGTTCTTCATTCCATGAGTACTTCACCCCTTTCCTTAGGAGTTTTGTGAGTGGTAAAGCAATTACCGAGAATCTTTCAACAAATCTTCGGTAATAGCCAGCAAGACCCAAGAAACTTCGTATTTCGGTAACAGAAGTGGGTCTTGACCATTTTGTAATAGCTTCAACCTTTGTTGGGTCTACCATAATTCCCTCTGCTGATATGACATGACCTAGAAATGCCACTTGGCTAAGCCAAAAGTCACATTTGGAAAACTTAGCGTACAACTTCTCATGCCGCAAGGTTCCAAGTACTGCATGTAGATGTGCTTCATGCTCTTCACGACTCTTAGAATACACCAGAATGTCATCGATAAAAACAATAAAGAATTTATCTAGGAATTTGTGAAATACACGATTCATCAAATCCATGAAGACTGCGGGTGTGTTAGTTAGCCCAAAGGGCATAACCAAGAATTCGTAATGACCATAACGAGTACGAAAGGCGGTCTTGGGAACATCATCATTTTTGATCTTTAGCTGATGGTACCTGGACCTCAGGTCGATTTTTGAGAAGAACTGAGCCCCCTGAAGTTGATCAAAGAGATCATCAATGCGAGGCAGAGGATACTGATTACGAATAGTAATCTTGTTCAGCTCTCGGTAGTCAATACATAAACGCATACTACCGTCTTTCTTCTTCACAAATAAGACCGGAGCACCCCAAGGTGAAACACTGGGTCTTATGAATCCTAAATCTAACAATTCTTGCAATTGTTCCTTCAACTCCTTCAGTTCCATTGGAGCCATACGGTATGGAGCTTTAGAAATAGGTTCGGCACCAGGGATCAAGTCGATGGTGAATTCTACCTGACGGTCGGGTGGTAATCCCGGTAGTTCATCTGGAAATATATCAGGATATTCACGGACAACGGAATAGCTATCGATACTATTAACACTAGCAGAAGTATCCTTAACCGATGCTAGGAATCCAGCACAGCCGTTTGATATGAATTTTCGAGCTTTGAGTGCGGAGATAATTTTAAGGGATTTATGAGCTTGAGTTCCCTGATATATAATATCAGGATGATGAAGATCACCGAAAATAACACGGCGGGAATGACAATCTATAGTTACGCGATGTCGAGACAACCAATCTATTCCTAGAATAACATCAAAGTCACACATATGTATTGGAAATAGGTCTGCCTTACACACAATAGATTCAATATGGATCGGACAATCTTTATATACGTAAGTGATTACGGATGAATTTTCCATGGGAGTGGAAATGCTTAAAGTATGATTTAAGAGAGTTGGTCTTATCGGAAGGTACTTAGTAAATGAATGGGATACTAAAGAATGGGTCGCTCCTGTATCGAATAACACATAGATGCTACGTTCACCAAGCTGAAGGGTTCCAGATACAGTACCTGGGGCATTAGCAGCATCAGTAGCAGAAAGTGCGAAAACTCTTCCTCCAACATTGGGTGGTGCAACGTTTGGTCGGTTATTCTTCCTAGTGTCTTTCTTTGTACACTCCTTGATCATGTGTCCAGTTTGGCCACATCTAAAGCATGCTCCTGTACTTCGGTGACATACGCCCTGATGTCGCTTACCACAAGTATTACATAGAGGATATGTAATCTGATTCGGGTTTATATGTTGATTCAGTGGTTGAGCTCTAATAGGTTCTGCATACAACTGAATCTGGTTTTTAGCAGGCCTTAGGTTTTGCAGTCTAGGTTGCCATGGACGTGCCTGATTTCCAGAGTTTTGATTTCCTTGCACTTTGCGGTCTTGATGCTGTGGCGTAGTGGATGATTGGCTGATTTCCTGCTTAAATTGTCCTTCCCTATTTCTCTTCTTATTATCCCCAGTTCGAGATAAAAATTCTTTCCTTTCGAACTCAAAAGTTTTGATTGCATCAGCAACTTCGGTGATATCCTTAAATTTCATATACATGATCGACTTCCGAATTCGATCATTGACTGCCCACTTGCATTTTTCCGCTTGAACTTCTGCTGATCCTGCAACTTCTCCTACAATACTAGCCAACCTTGAAAATCGAGTAATGAACTCAGAGGCTGGTTCATCACTCCCCTGTCGAATCACTGCATACTCCCTGATATAAGCTTCTTTATCAGCGATAGAAAAATACTTGTCGTAAAAGATGGTGCGAAAGTCGACCCATGAAAGATTAGCGTCAAAATCATCCCCTCCTTTGACTTGCTTATATCCTTCCCACCAAGTTTGTGCGTCATCTTCAAGTTTGTAGGTAGCCAATCTAACTTTGTATTGCTCCGGAACTCCAAGAACTCCGAAGATCTTTTCAACATGAGCTATCCAGTTTCTTGCTTCGACTGGATTAGTAGCGTGACTAAAGGATTTCGGCTTTTGTTTTTGGAATTTAGCAATCCATATGTCTATACTATAGGTAGTATGGTTCGTGGTATTCTCACGAATTTCTTCACCAGAGATTGGATTCGTGTTATTACGTTCTGGAGGACGAGTTTGTTGAATAACGGCCTCAGCTGTTTGAGCAACAAGGTTTGGAAGCAACCTGGCAACAGCCTGGTTGATAGCATTAATTACGTTTGGATCAACTGGAGTCTCATTCGAAGAAGTGTTGTTACGTACATGGTTAGTACGAGTACTCCTACGTAGCGGACGACGAGGAGGCATCTATAAGAATAGACATAGGAGTTAAACAAAATAAGAGACCAAGTTGAATCCTATCATAGATATCTACCCATTCCTCACAGGTTTTAATTACTATCTTCAAGTTTTCTACAGGAAAGAGCCTTTGCTCTGATACCATAGCTGTAACACCCCAACCCGGAAGGGCTGACGTGTCACAATAACAGTGGTATCATAAACAAAAGTCATAATTCCATTTATTTATTTGATAAGGATACAACCACACGACAACTAAACTTAAGGTTAATATACAAACGGAGACATTCGACTTGATTAACTAACATCTTCAGATTTATTCCTAGGCTTTATTCTTCTCTCTTTCCCCCGCCCGAAGTAACCTGTGAACCTGTATATACAAAAATTTACGGAATGAGCCAAATGCCCAGTACGGAATAATAGGCTCAAATAACAAATAATGCTTTATATGAAATGTTATTCGGATGAAACTTTAAAATGATATGATGCAAGTAACGTAATTTCATAATCATATCATACGGATATACCCATGAGTCAAACTTAAAATGTGACAATACACAGGTAGCTACTCCTGCATAATTATCACACGAGATGGCGAGTTGGCATACCCGCTATCCACTTCCTTACCTTAAATCCTAGGATCGATCCATACGCCTCCTAGTAGCTTTGTACCTCACTTATACCTAGGGACGCCGTGAACTGATCTCTCCGTCACGGATGGAGCACATGATGTCGATGCCGCAGCAACATGCTCGTGGGACACTCCACGATAAGCGATACTCAGGGTATCAGAGTACAAATTGTCTTATTCACATAACGTAACATATATTGGAACATGCGATAATGAGTACAACTAACATAATACTATCGCATGATATGAAAGCTAAATACAAAGTTATGATTTAGAATAGGAATCCAACGGACTGTCAAATGAATCGATAATCAAGGACGTGAGGAGTTTTTAAAGATATATGAATTTAATGGGTTTATAACAATTTGAATATGAAGCAATAAGGAGTGGGGTAAGGATCCGTACCTTAAAAATTCCAAAGTGATGCTACCTTGGGATAAT
Organism: Helianthus tuberosus; assembly: GCA_030545235.1. NCBI lineage: Eukaryota > Viridiplantae > Streptophyta > Magnoliopsida > Asterales > Asteraceae > Helianthus > Helianthus tuberosus. The sequence continues at coordinate 60,121,031 of CM060414.1, read as the reverse complement.
ATTTCAGATTTAAACGGGCAGAGTTTAGACTACTGATTAGTCTTTTAACCTAATTTAAATAACATGCACACAACTAGGTTAGTAACTTAATACAGCATTTACGATAACTCACGAGATTCAAATCCTCACAACGAATGACAAAGTGCGATACTTAAACATCCATCGGATTCACAACTAATGACAAAGTGAAATCACTTAAACATCCATCGGATTCACAACGAATGACAAAGTGTAACCAGTTAAACATCCATCGGAATCACAATTAATGACAAAGTGAAATTACTTAAACATCCATCGGAATCACGACTAACGACAAAGCATAACCCAAAGTTGAGCAGCACTTAAACATCCATTGGATTGATTTCAATCAATCGGACATTGAATCGTATCAACGATCGAGTTATTACCCTGATTGCAGCACCTCGCTATACTAATTAGTGATTTCGTGTGTGTTTTGAGAGTATTTGGACGATAACTCAGCGTATATTTTAAGTTTCTTCGTCGTTTTTGTGCCCAGAATCAAGTCCCAATCGCTGCTATTTATAGGTGAATTTTGACCTTGTCGCGGCCCGCGTAACATTAAGCCTATTCTTACGCGGCCTGCGTAGCAACTTATTTTATGCATAGGGTTGCCACGTGTGGGACTAGCCTAGCTGAGTCGACAGAATTTAAAATTTCAACTTCGACAGCAAGTTATTAGGATAATCGTTAAGTAGGGGATACCCCCACTGAGTTTTAGGGGCCCTGATCCTGATTCTGAAAATTCTAAAAATTCTAGGGTTTGTACAGAATTACTTGGGTGTCTTAATTAGGGTTTCCTATTGGATAATTTATAAATAATAATAATAGTTTTGGTTGATATAAGATAAATGTTTATTATAAATTATTATTATTCTTTTAAATAATTATTTTAAATTTATGGTTATTACACATAACACGCGAAAGACCAATCATTCTGTTGACCATATTCTGGAATCGCCGCATACAGGCCTGTATTGTTGTTGTTTCGCAACATGTTTCCTGTTTGTATGCCACTTTGTACATTGCCTATGATGTTTTGTTGAGGATGGATATTATGTATTCTAGTTTCTGGATTATATGGGATAGGAACATTAATACCCAGATTGTTGTGATTGAGATCAACAACCAATTAAATACCCGGAACTGCCGAAGAGGATGATGCAGTAGCTTCAGCTGTTTTAGGGGCGTCCACTGGAGGTGTAGCCTCTGAAGTACCATGAACAGCTGATGTAGAAGCTTCTTGATCTGCATCTAGAAATTCTTCATCCTCTGAAGATTCGTTCAGTTCGGTTGCATCATGAAAATCCTTATTGTCGAGAGCATTATTGTTCACTGAAGATGGTTCTTGATTGACAATAATTGGACGAACCAACGGTGATTCTGTTGCGTTGTCACTCTCAAAACACATCCTTGCCACAGCAGTTTCTTCAACTGCTTCAACATTGATCGAATTAAAAAAGTCATCGTACTCAAACATCCATGGTTGACCAGGACATCTGACTGGCAATGTGTGCCTTTGTACTCTGACCTCAGACCATTCTTCAACCCTTTTAGTCTCTAGATTCCAGACTCTTAAGTTCGGGGTGGCATAACCAAGAAAGTGACCTTCAATAGCTTTTGCCCCAAACTTTCCATTAGGATCGATCATTGTGCAAGGAGCTCCAAACGGTTCAAGATATGACAAATCTGGTTTCCGTTTGTGAAGAAGCTCAAAGCAGGTCTTGTTGTGACTTTTGACTGTAAGGACTCGATTCATCGTGTAACAAGCGGAGGCCACAGCTTCACTCCAGAATGGAATGGGCAACTGCGACTCTACCAACATAGTCCTAGCAGTCTCGATTACTGTTCGGTTTTTACGTTTAGCGACGTCGTTCTGTTGAGGAGTATAAGCCGCAATAAATTCGTGAAGAATACCTTTTGATGTGCAAAACTCCGCCATGGCATGATTTTTAAATTCAGTACCATTGTCGTTGCGTATCCGTCTAACCTTCAACTTATACAAATTCTCAATCTGAATGATCAAGTTTTTGATAATACCGAAAGTTTCACTCTTGTGAGCCATAAACGCTACCCAAGAAAATCTTGAATAATCATCAGTTAATACGAGGCAGTATTGATCATTCCTGATGCTTTTGTGCTTGACAGGACCGAACAAATCCATGTGCAAACGTTCAAGAGGAACTGCCACCGTGTTGATCTTATTTGTCGGATGTCGTTTCTTAGTTTGCTTTCCTTTTTGGCATGAAACACAGACGTCTTGAAGATGGAAATTTTTAAGAAGAACACCATTCACTAATTCATTCGACACCAAATGATTCATTTTTCGTAAGTCAATGTGACCCATACGTATGTGCCAAGAGATTGAGTCTTTTTCCGTGGCTTTAAAAATGAAACAAGTTGCTTGTGCAGTCGTCGTAATAGCTTGGCTCATATCAAGGATATAAAGATCATTTATCCTTGGAGCTGATAAGAGAATCCATTCTTTCGGAATCTTGAAGCCGGGTTTCAGCATGTAACATCCATTTGCATCAAAGTGTACTGAAAACTGTTTATCACAGATTTGTGAAACGCTGAGAAGATTGTGATCAAACTGTTGTACAAAGTTGATCTTGTCAAAACTTACAACCCCGTTAGATACCATTCCTTCTCCTATTATATATCCGCCTTTATCTCCAGCAAAAGCAACATAACCTCCTCTAATAGATTTAACGTCGTAGAGAAGCTTCATGTCACCTGTCATGTGCCTGGATGCCCCACTATCAACAATCCAATGACTGCTGAAAGTTCTTCCTGGAACACCCTGCACATGTACTCACATGATTAGTTGGAGATGGGGACCCAAGCCTTTGTGGTCTTGGGTCTTCCATTTTCATTAACGTAAGTTACTTGAACTTCTCGATGTTGTGGAAATTGTGATGTTCCCCCTGATTCATTAACCGTTTTTGGTTTCCAGGTCTGTTTTGTTTTACAAGTGTTATTCTTTAAAATCTTAACTTCATGATTGTCTGAAGTTTTTGAATTGTCTGATTTGACAGAAACAGATGTTTTGTTAACCACGTCGTTTTAATTGCCTTTTCAATTTTCTTAACCTGTTGACGTTTCTGTTTCTTTTCCCTTTCTTTTACAAATAAAGTTCAACAAAACCCCAATACTAACATGTATACAAGAGTTTTAACAAGGTTTTATATGAACTAGAAGCAAAACAATCAAGATTTTCAAGGTTTTAACAACGTTTTTCTAGAAAATGTATGATTTTAAACTCCAAAATACAAGAAAAACACTTTAAAATCTTTCAAATCACAATAAAAATACTTGGTTTAAACAAGGAATCGAGCCAATGTTCTGATACCAATTGTAGGTCCACCCGGAGAATCCAAACGGGTAAGTTAAACCAAGTTACGAACACGTAAAACAAAAGATTCAACGATTAACACTCCATTGTATTAATGCGTATGAAACCGTTACAAAGCAATGTTTACATCCTTATAAACTCTCAGTGTGTGTGTGTGTTTACAGTGTTCGCTCTCAAATCTATTCAGACTTGTCTAGGTGTTTCTGTTTGTGTCTGGGTATATATACCAACATGTTGACGAAAACAAGAGGCCCACGAAAACACATGGACGAAATCAAGGATCTGGACGAAATCAGGTGATTTCGTCCCATTTGGTTTTCACCTCAAAGGGATTTCGCCACTTATTGTCTTCTGCACATGGGGACTTCTACGAAATCAAGGGATTTCGTCCCATATGGACTTGGGCTTGGGCTATAACATGTTGGGCCAAACTACTAACAGACAACATAAGCCTAAACACATAAATGTAATCTAGTATGCAAACTGCACACACGCAGTTGCAATCACATTGAACGTTACGAAGTAGATAACATACCGAGTCAAGACAGGAGGATGTCTTGACTACGGCCTTCACTTTGTAGCCGAGTCGAACCGAGTCGAGCCGTATCCACACGATATGTATCAACAAGTACACACATACACACAGTGTTTACAACTTTCACAGGGACTCTCCTATCTGAAATGTGAAACAAGTATCTGTATATATAGGCCCAATACCCAGTAACACTACCAAGAGTGTTACTGGGCCACGAACAATTAACAGGTCCACGAAGACTAGGAGTCTTCATGGACAACATCAACGAACATTCAAAGTACCACGAACAATCAATGGTTCGTGATGAACAATCTAAGTCAATGGTTCGTGGTGAACAATCTAACTCAAGGTTCATGGTGAACAATCTAAGCCATTGTTCGTGATGAACCATCCAAGCCATTGTTCATGGGGAACATTTAATCCCACGAAGACTATGGATTCTTCGTGGGTAGCCCATATGCAGACAACACTTACATAATTCATAACAGCAAGAGCCAAACACAACTAACAGTTGCACACAGCAAACTATTTTACATCACTAACAAAAGAAACGTCGCGCCAAGTGAAGATAGGAGGATATCTTGACTTGGCCGACCCGACCAAAAACTATACAGACCAAAAACAAAGACCGTACAAGTTACAACGTAACAAGAACAAGCTACAGACACAAAAGTGCACCAACAATCTCGCCGGAGACGCCTGAATCTCGCCGGAGACGCTTCAGCTTCTGTAAGGCCTTAAAGACGCTTCAAAGACGCATTCCTTGCATGATGCGTCGCTCCAAGGACGCGTCAGGTGGCCAAATCTTCAAAGACGAGTCCCGGTGCATGATGCGTCGCTCCAAGAACGCATATGGTGGCCAAATTTGAAAGTAGTTTTGGTTAATGGCCATTTTTGTAATTTTCCCATAATAAAATCACAACCACTTTATTCAAACCTTGTAATACCCACGTGAAAGACTTGACGTTGTGCTTATTTCATGCATCAAAATAACTAAATTCATAACCATCTAAAATACCAATAAACTTGCTAAATAATAAAAACATGTCAAGATTAAAATCCAATAAAAGTTTCACTGGCAGATGATACAAACTACTACCGTCATCGTTGACCGAATTTGGAAAAAGAAAGATAATCACCAAGTTGTTGGTCAGATGATCTGACCCCGTGCCGAAGAGAATTCAAATAAAAAACGAATGGTGATTTCAAGTATTAACATCTGTTTAACATTGTAAAAAACTAGCCAATACCCTGGCAATCAAAGAGGACAAAAATGTCTAGTTCCGGCCAGTATACCAGCTTAGCTACCACTTCGGACGCGAACACATTTCCGTCGATGAAACATATGTGGTTGACCTCAATGCTAATGGGAATCCAAAGTTGATAGCGGATCTCGGGATTAATTTGTCGACTGACCCAATATGAAGAACTACCTCGTCTAAGGAGCCTGAAGAAAGAAAAGGCAGTGGTGGCCTGGGCATGGAGGGTAAAGGAAAGACCATAATCAAATTAAGTCGACAACATAATCAGAACTGGATGACCTCATGGAACTGCTGAAAACCTTTATATTAAAATGAGAGGAAACTATAGACTCGTTCAAAACTCAAATGGTCCAATTCTTATACACGAGAGATATGAACATAAAATTAAATTAATGTAAAAGTAAACAGGTATATAATAACTTATGATTGTAAAAATAGGTGATGATGTGGAGGATGGTTGGAGGTTGTAGATGTTTGTACCTTGTGAGCAAAGTGGGGGTTTTTTAGGAGGTTTGTAAAAATGATTTGATGTTGAGTTGGCAGTTTGTTTGGAATTTTTAGTTTTGTACGTGTGTTAAGCAACACTATATAGAAGATCATGTGGCGAGCTCCTGTCACATATTGATTCGAGTCCAAGTGTGGAGGAGCGGGCTATCTTGTATTTGGAGGCCCAAGATCATGTGACAAAAGGGACTTCACTAAAATGGCTCTAACTTGGGCTACGGGGGTTCGTTTTGGGCGTGCGACCAGGCGAAACGATCGTGAGAACGAGCTCCATCTTGTTGCAAACGGCCTACAGAACCGAATTCCTGGCTCAAAATGCCTCGGAGGAGAAACAGGCCACTCGATGAAGTGTATGAACGGGAGTTGGAGCAGCGACTTATGGCGAGAATGGATCAACGTTTGGAGGAAGTGGTCGACCAGTTGATTGACCGGATGGTCGACTTGATCAATCGTAGGAGGTAGGGACCCAATGACGGGTATGATTCTGATGTTAGTAACCCATTTGGTGATGGTTCGAATTCTGAGGACGAATAGGAAGGGCGACCAAGGAGAGAACGTGGAGGGGGAAATAGGCGTTGGGATTCTGGGATAAGAGTTGATATTCCAGAATTTGACGGGACTAGCTTGAATCCGGAGGGGTTCATCAATTGGTTGGCTACCGTGGAGGAGGTGTTTGAGTATAAGGAGGTTCCTGAAAATAAGCGGGTGGCTTTGATCGGTACCAGGTTACGTGGTAGGGCCTCTGCATGGTGGCAACAATTGAAGTTAACATGAAATAGGCTCGGGAAGTCAAGAATCGTGACATGGACCAAGATGAGAAAGTGCTTGCGGTCCAACTTTTTGCCTCATAACTTTCAAAGGTTGATGTAGCAACGTCTGTAAAATTTAAAACAGGGGGCTAAATCGGTTGATGATTATACCACAGAGTTTTACCAGTTGATTGCTAGGAACGATATTCAAGAACCAGAAGAACAACTTGTTTCTCGATATATTGGGGGTCTAAGGGTTCAAATCATAGAGTCTGTTAATCTTTTTGACATGTTAACCATTCCAGAGGCGCACCAACGAGCGTTGGCCTTTGAGAAACAAAACCGTCGGGTGAGCAGTTCATTTACCCCTGCTGGAGGGAATGTTGGGTCGGACAGTGGGGCACCTCGTGGTGGGGCTAGTCAGCAAAGGCCGGGGGTTAGCAATACCCGGCCTACTTCTAAGAGGGGCTAGTAGTAGTGGTCCGAGATGTTTCAATTGTGGTGAAACGGGCCATCGTCAAGCTGAGTGTAAAAGGGCTGGTACAAGACACTTGTTTGCTGAGTTTGAGGATGATTAGTATGAAGAGTACGAAAATAACCCAGTGTACGATGAAGAAACTGAATACGAAGAAGAGGTTGTGACCGGTGATGTTGGAGTGAACGTGGTAGTCAGACGCTCTTGCTATACACCAAAGGCAGATGGGGATGACTGGCTTAAGCATAACATCTTCCACTCAACATCCACCATTTTGGGAATGGTTTGCACGTTTGTTATTGATTCGGGAATTTGTGATAATTTAATATCTGAAGAGGCAGTCCAGAAGTTGGCTTTGAAGACAGAGAGTCACCCCAAGCCTTATAAGCTTCAATGGCTTAAAAAAGGAGGTGAAGTAACGGTATATGAAAGAGCCCTTGTTTCTATTTCTATTGGGTCCACATATAAAGATGATGTTATGTGTGATGCGGTCCCTATGGACGCGTGTCACTTATTGTTGGGTAGACCTTGGGAGTATGAGCGTAATATAGAGCACAATGGGCGGTCCAATACTTATAGCTTTCTGTTTGGTGGTGTGAAGATAACTCTTGTTCCTAGCAAGCCTAAACAATTAGCACAAAACATTTGGTTACTTTGTTGACCATTAGTCATGAGCTGGAGGAAGCAGACAATGTTTTTATTTTGATAGGGAAGCCAGTGCCCGAGGAAGTCGAAATTCCTCAATGTATGGTTCGGTTATTTGAGGAGTTTGTTGATGTTTTCCTTGATGATTTACCTACCGGATTGCGACCCTTACGAGACATCCAACACCACATTGATTTGGAACCGGGGGCCAACTACCCAATAAGCCCCATTATAGAATGAGCCTAAAAGAGCATGAGGAATTTCGTCGGCAGGTTGAAGACTTAATTTCTATAGGGTACGTTCCGGAAAGCATGAGTCCTTGTGCTGTTCCTGCTCTGTTGACTCCAAAGAAGGATGGAACATGGTGTATGTGTGTTGACAGTGGTGCAGTCAACAAGATCGCTGTGAGGTACATATTTCTAATTCCCCGACTTGATGATTTACTTGACCAAATTAGCGGTGCCACTATTTTCACAAAACTAGACTTGAAGTGTGGGTACTATCAGATTCGACTCAGGCCTGGTGATGAGTGGAAAACCGCCTTCAAAACTCGTGAAGGGTTGTATGAATGGTTAGTGATGCCTTTTGATTTATCCAATGCCCCTAGTACGTTTATGCGGGTCATGAACCAGTTGTTTAGGCCCTTTATTGGTAAATTTCTGGTGGTCTATTTTGATGATGTTCATATTTATAGCCCTAATTTTAATGAGCATGTGAAGCATGTATGGCTGGTTTTGACCTTGCTCCGTAGGGATAACTTGTATGCAGCCAAAAAGAATTGTGTCTTCATGGTCCCTAAGGTCCTGTTTTTGGGGTATGTTGTTTCTGGTGACGGCATACAGGTGGATGAATCAAAGGTAGCGGCTGTTAAGCAATGGCCAACTCCAACTACGATAACTGAAGTACGTAGTTTCCATGGTCTTGCTTCATTTTATATACGGTTCATTCGAAATTTCAGTTCCCTTATGGCACTAGTGACTGACTGTATAAAGGGGAAGACTTTTATATGGACTGAGGAGGTAGAATTGGCTTTTCAGTTAATCAAGGAAAAGCTTACAACAGCGCCAATTCTAGTATTGCCGGATTTCTCTCTGGCTTTTGAGTTGCACATAGATGCCTCGCAGGGTGGTATTGGGGCACTCCTAAGTCAAGGGGGGGTCAAGTTTCCTATTTCAGTGAGAAGTTGACTGGGCCAAAGTTGTGTTATAGCACTTACGATGATAAATTTTATACAATGGTCCAGGCTGTGAAACATTGGCGTCATTATTTGTTTCACAAAAAGTTTGTTTTACTTACGGACCATGATTCGTTGAGGCATATCCGCAATCAAGATAAAGTATCACATAAGCATGCACGGTAGATGGCTTTCTTGGAAAAGTTTACTTTTGTTGTGAAGCATAAGTCTGGAATTTCGAATCGGGTGGTGGATACCTTGAGTAGAAGGAGTAACCTGCATGTTTCTATGAGAGTTGTTGTACCCGGGCTAGGCAGTCTCATGGAACAACTCACAACAGATCCATATTTTTGTGTTATTTTGCAGGACGTGCAATTTGGGAAGAGGAAAGATTTTCTTGTGCATGACGGTTTTCTTTTTAAGGAAAATCAATTATGTATTCCTAATTCGAGCCTCTGCCTTCAAATAATTAAAGAACTGCATGGCGAAGGGCATGTTGGGAGAGACCATACTTTACGATTGGTGCAGTTTTCTTATTTTTCGCCTGCTATGCGCAGGGATGTTGATCGGTTTGTTAGACGTTGCATGATCTGTCAAGTTTCAAAAGGCACAACTACTAATGCGGGGCTTTATATGCCTCTACCCATTCCTCTGCAGCCTTGGGTTGATATTAGCATGGATTTTGTGTTGGGATTACCCCGTACTAAGCATGGTAATGATTCGATCTTTGTAGTAGTGGACCGATTTTTGAAAATGGTGCACTTTATTCCTTGCAAGAAGACAACAGATGCAGTTAATGTGGCTCAGTTTTTCTTTCAGGATATCTATCATTTGCATGGTCTGCCATCCAATATTGTTTCTGATCGGGACGCTCGTTTCTTGAGTCATTTTTGGTGCAGTCTATGGAATATGGTGAACACTCAGCTTAATTTCAGTAGTGCCTACCACCCACAAACTGATGGGCAGACGGAGGTTGTTAATCGGTCACTTGGTAATCTTTTGCGGTGTCTTATGGGTGATCATGTGAAGTCTTGGGATCAAAAGCTGCGTCCGGCTGAGTTTGCTCATAATCATGCTGTTAATCGGAGTACTGGGTTTAGCCCGTTTGAGGTGGTCTATTCTGCTAAGCCTCAGGGTCCTCTTGATTTGATGTCACTTGCTACCCAAGGTTCTGTCCCTAAAACGGTCCAAGATTTTGTGGTGGGGTTACATGAAGTTCATAAAGCTGTGCAGGACAACTTGGCCCATGCTAATTCAAAGTACAAGCAAGCTGCAGACCAAAAGTGTAGGCAAGTTGATTTTGTAGAGGGTGACTTTGTTTGGGCCATTTTGACTAAGGATCATTTTTCAGTTGGAGAGTATAATAAGTTGTTAGCCAAGAAGATTGGGCCAGTGGAGATTGTGCAAAAGATAAATTCTAATGCCTATCGTCTGAAGTTACCAAGCCACATTCGTTGTTCTGATGTTTTCAATGTCAAACATTTGCTGCCTTTTCATGGGGATTCGTCTGATGATGAGTTTTCTACGGATTCGAGGTTGAATTTTGTGTACCCAGGAGGGAATGATGCGGGTCCAAGTGTGGAGGAGCGGACCATCTTGTATTTGGAGGCCCAAGATCGCGCTCTAACTTGGGCTACAGGGGTCCGTTTTGGGCGTGGGACCGGGCGAAACGATCGTGAGAACGAGCTCCATCTTGCTGCGAAAGGCCTACAGCAGTTTGGGTCATCGTTCGGGCCTAAAAACACTTATTTCTATCAGTTATTTATCTTTTTATGTTTTTTTCGGTGTTTTACGCATTTTGTTTTTGGGCTTGTGTTTGGCCCATGGCATTTTTGTGGCTCATTTCAAATTTCTGTCTTTATTTATATGTTTCTCTTGTAAGTTGGATGGTTAGAAATCAATTTCGAATTTACTCATTTTTCACTTCAAATTCTCTGCCCTTTGGGTTGAATTTTGGGGGTTTGGGGAAGATCATCACGGGTATTCGCATAATCAACATGACTTGTTCTTCGTTATCATAACACACGCTACATCACATATTCTACGCGTAAAGCAGAATTATTATATTTTACTTGCATTTGTTTTGCATTTCAAGCCCAAAAGCGGTCCAATACATAAAGCCAGATAACAGATAACGACTAAACAACATACTTATTTAATATTTAAATAGTTTCATATCGCATGAAATCATTATTTAGCAGTTATCACCATCGGCAATCACTAGAAACGAGCAGTTGGAACAAGCAGTAAAGGATCCCTTTTACGGACAAGAAGTCCAACCACCTCAGTCATGTCGAGTTCTTCAGATCTTACGCCATTCGGCAATGCGAACTCATACTTGTACACTAAGTTGGCTAGCACAAGTTCGGTAATCGAAATAGCAAACTGCATGCCAGGACACCCTCTTCTTCCGGATCCAAATGGTAAAAGTTCATAGTGAAACCCTTTGAAATCAACACAACTGTTCAAGAACCTCTCTGGCTTAAACATGTCGGCATCATACCATATCGAAGGATCTCTTGCAATCGCCCAACCGTTTATCATCACCTGCGTACCTTTTTTGATATCATACCCCATTACTTTCACATCATCCGTTGATTCATGTGGAAGCATAAGGGGCAGTATAGTGTGTAATCGCAAAGTCTCTTTTAGGACAGCTTTTAAGTAAGGCATGTTGTGGATATCATCCTCGGTGATCATAGATCTTCCTTTGGATACTTGTGTCACCTCTTGCTGCAACCTTTTCATGGCTTGTGGGTGTTTTATTAGCTCGCTTAGTGCCCATTCGATACTTGCCAATGTTGTATCAGTTCCACCAGAAAACATATCCTAGAAGATAAATCTTTATTCATCAAATATATAAATATGTATCTATGAATGAACTAGAAACCACTGTATCTGCTTATAAAAGCATTGCTATCTATTTATTAATTTCTAGAGAACTGGTGCTAGAAAAATAGGTAATTCCACGCTAGAAAGTCGCAAAACTAACAAAGGATATGTGACCGAAATCATAATGGTCACAATATTAGCGAGCAGCCAAAGTCTGGTCACAAAACAATCGCAAATTTAGATTATGAATACCTATTGCAAAGGTTGTCCGCTTGAGGGTGGTTGCAAACGGCCAAAAATATACACAAATATAAATAATAAATATTTAAGACTTAAATGCTTTATAAATACACAGATATAAATAATAAAAATTTAAGACTTAAATGCGTTATAAAACAGTCGTAACAAATAAAAATAAAAATTTAAACACTGATCACATGTCAGTCAGAAAAATTAAATAAGAAAAAGAAAAATGTAACTAAATTAAAAAAAAATAATGTATAGTCCTTTCACAAATCGGACGAAGAAAATGAAAAGCTTATAGTAAAATAAATATAAAATGTCCCCAGTCACAAATCGGTCAAAAACATATAAAGATATTAATTTGAAACTAAAAATTAATGTTTCAGTTAAAAATAGAAAGCAAAATTGTGAAAAACAAATTCCAAGTTAAAACTAGTGACTTACAGATATGATAGCTTTAATGGTATCCCTCCCGAATGTAAAATCAGATGTACTATCTCTTTGAACATCAAGTAAGATATCAACAAGATCATGCTCATGATCATCTCCACCATCCACCATTTCCCTCTTAACCAAATGCTCTTCAATAATCCCATCATAAAAATCATTAAATTCTTTAGCAAGTTCCTTGGTTTGCATGTCCAACCCACGCAACCTGTCAACCCATGATAGCCATGGGATATAATTCCCTACACATAAAACACCAAGCAGAATCTGAAACCTCAAAAGCAAGTCCTTGAACTTCAAACTATCATTATAAGTCCTTCCTAAGGCCACCTGACAAATCACATTGTTAGTAACCTTAACAAGCATATTGCTTATATTAACCACGGAACCACCACTTTGTCCAATCAACTCCATGAGACGAGTTGTTTCTCGTTCTCGTACTTGTCGAAATGATTGGACTCGTGTTTTACTTAGAAGGTGGATGATGGAAATGCTCTTGATCTGCCTCCAATACTCTCCATATGGTGCAAACCCTATGTCCTTCGAGCCATAGGTAAGTTGGTTGGGAATTATCAACTTGGGCCGGTTTGAGAAAACTAAATCATGGGTTTTCAAGATTTCTTGAGCCGCTTTAGCGGAAGTGACTACAAGCACAGGTACACTCCCTAGGTGAAGCATCATAACCGGTCCGTATTTTTGGGCTAAGGATCGCAAAGAGAGATGGGGGGAGGAGCCTAGTTGGTGAAGGTTACCGATGATTGGAAGCTTTGGTGGTGATGGTGGTAGGTCTTTTCGGGTTTTGAAAGCGGATGATATTAGCCATTTAAACCGAATCAAGACCAGCAACAGAAAGGGAAATGAGATGAGAGGCGACATTAGAAATTGAATGGGGAGTAACATTGATGTTGTTATGCTAAGCAGGTAAGATCACTTGTTATCAATTGTGGTCAAGGGTGCACACATATATATAGAATTCAATAATATTTTTTAAGTCTATAATTTGAAATTTATGCAGCAGCATTTGTTAAAATTTAACGTAATACCATACAACAAAATGTAATACAATACAATATAACATAATACAATATAACATAGTACAATGTAATACAATACAACACAACATGTAACAACGTAAAATATAATGTCATATAATACAATGTGATGCAATGCAATACAGGTGTGTGCGAAATGGTATGTTTTAGAAACAAGAAATTAACATAGGCAGGTATTAAATTTTTTAAAAAAGATTAATACCAAAACACTATGCACATGTAGCAAATGTGAAACGGTAAAAACCATGGTTCTCAGGACACAATGTGCACACTATGAACAACATCTAACTCGATAAATATACATCAATTTTAAGCATATTTACCCCATATTTGAAGACCTTGAAATGCATTTTTGTATGTTTTGGTCATTAGTATCACTCTTTGTGAAATTGTAGATGCATTTGCTAATTTGGTTGTGACGAGTAAAAAAACTGAACAAATATAAAGTTCGGTTTGGTTAAATATCGATCTTCAGGTTTCAAGCATCATTGGGAGTTTAGTAATTGATTATCGCCAGTTAGAGGAAAGCAAACTAAGAAGGAAATGCTGGAAGCTATTATTATTTCGTCTTGGTGGATAATATAGAGATTCAGAAATGACTAGGTGTTCAAGCCTTAAAGTATATCTAATTAGATGATTTTTAAATCTATTGTTAATTAGTCTTATTCTTGGTTTACAAGTAGGAATAAAAAGTTCAATGTTGTTGACACATTTTTGTGGATACAGCTAGTGTCCGTTCGGTTGCGATAAAAGTCAAACGGCATTCCTCCGTCGTGTTACTAGAAGAACAAATTCAAGTGATAACAACACCAAATGATGAAGTTATATTAAATGATATGGATGTAATGCAATTACTTGGCACTTTCATTTAGCATATATCCAAACGATAGCATGGTTTGAAAGCTCAATCAACAAAGTACCATCGTTTGGGTTATAGAAACATTCGCCATCATTTGGACTTGAGACACCATTTTTTGGATATGCAGTAAGGTATAGTCATCGTTTGGAATCAATCCCTTGTGCCATCGTTTGAGTAACATTGAGCTATCGTTTGACATAAGGGACGGTCGCTTGGAAATAGTCCAAACGACAACACTGTCATTTGGACATGGTGTATGTGGTTTGAGTTTGCACTGTAGTCGTGTATAAATAGTGTCTGTCACTTAGAATTGTTAAGCATGCAAGTGCAGAAAAAAGAAAGCGTGTGAGATAGTGTATTAGAGAGCATTTCTTGTATAACTTGTAACCAAACTCTGTCCGGATCAACATACGAGCGTTAATCGTTGAATACTTGTGTTTATTGATCATTCGAAACTTGTTACACCATTCGAAACAAGAAATCCTTGTATTCAAGATTCGATTCTGGACCTACAAGTGGTATCGGATCTTTTGGCTCGATTTCTTGTTGAAAACCGAGTGATTTGTGAGGATTCTGGGTGGTTTTGGTGAGTTTTATGATCTTTTCTAGAATAAATACCTAGACCCAGTTTATTTGCTGAAAAAGATGGATTTAACTTTACAAAATGGTGTTAGTTGATAATTATAGTGATTAAAACTTGTTAAAACCAGTGGAGGTAATTGAAAATATTATTTTTGATAAGTTTTAAGATTGAAAATTGTAGGTCCGTTTTATCTTGGAGGATCGATACGAAACCTAGTCCCTGTTTATCACAAACAAAATCACGAGTGCGGAATCCCCGTGACGGTGAAACCAAAACAGAGTATAGCAAATAACACAATAGATAACCAAAGATTCGCTTCAGATTAAAAGGACGAGAACAACATCAAACATATACACACAATGCTTGAACGATAAACTCTTAGTTTCTCTCTATGCTCTCATGCTTTAACTGTTAAACACAACCAGCTATATATACTGTCCCTCGACGAACCTCTGTGTGACGAAGGATATGTCTGACGAAGATTGATTCTTCGTCACACACACCCATCGATGAACATTCGAAGGTTTGCCAAGCATAGTGTTCAACGAAGATTGATTCTTCGTCAAACAATAATCAAGGACAGTAGATATTGCTAAGTGTTTAAACAGAAGACATGAGACAAAACGTACTATATTTAAACACTATGCATACTAGCATATGCTTAACATACATTACAATTACAGAGACAAAATGTCATACCAAGTAAGATAGGAGGATATCCGACTAGGTAGACTTGACGGAACTTACAGACTCGATAACAAAAGACCTATAACATATAACCTAAACAGGACAAAGTTACAGACACATAAATGTACCAACAAACTCTCCCTTGTCTGTTGCTTGGTCTTCGCTCTTTGAGTCTTCAGTGCTTTGCGGACCAGGTGCTTCCAGCATGAATACCACGTTAATAACAGAAACAAGCGACGCGTTGAAATCGTAACGCTTGGTGTGTGTCCTTGTCTTCATAAAAGATATCATGTCGGAATAACTTGTTGATGTCGGCCGCAGACATATTCACTATCCACATCGGATCGATCATGCAGAAATTCTCTTGATCATCTTTGAACACAATAACGACTTCGTGCGTATCAGAGTCATAACACCATAACGACATGTTTTCCAATAAGTTCTGCTTCATCGGCATCAGTGGGATCTTGTCCATAACCTTCGCCGGCTGATAAACAAGCTTGTATCTTGCCATGTTGGTTGACGGATCCAAAGTGTACTTAATCTACTGATACATCGGAAACTGTGGTTTGTATAACTCGTCTTTCCAGCCTATCCTCCGATTCATCTTCAACTTTCGAGCAAACAACGTTGCTCCTTCAAACTTTGAGCGATTAATCAGTTCCATCTTTGTTAATGCTGCAACATCATAGAACGGTAAGGACAGAATGCTCAGCAATGATTTGAAATACTGAAGGTCGTGTTCACGTTTGACGGCCATGCAAAGGATTTCTTTGACAAACATCCAGCAAAGTATCTTCCCGTGCAACTTTTCTTTCTCGTATTTCAAGTAATCGACTTGAGCTTCAGCTGGTGTAGACTTTGTAACCTTGGACAGGAACTGTTTTCTCCATTCTGTGAACGCATCAGGTGAGTTATCTGCTGAATCACGATTTTTCAACTGTTCGTCAATGTCGTCCACATTTTCTTTCAATCAATCTTCATTGAAAGGAGTGAACTCTGTTCCGTCATCTCGCACATAAGTAGACTTGTTATTATCACCTTCAAAGACAATCTCTTCAAGATTTTCTAAGTCTGATGTTTTGGTTTCACTGGGGATCTGATCAATAGTAGCATCTTCTACTGCTTTCATTTCATTAAGCGCTAAAATCTGTTCATCCGTGAGGTCAGCAACTAATTCCCCTTCTTCCAGAACTTCTCCAGATACAGGATGTACAACCTGTAAAGCAATGTCAGCAGAGCTAAGAACAGAGGATGTACCAGCCAAGGAGCCTTCAACATAAGAACTGCTCTCTTGCAGTTGTATTTCTTCTACAGCGCCACCAGAGGTTCCTTGTGTAGATTTAATCCGTGGAGGCTCGAAAGCAACAATTTAGGTAGATGCAGTGGCTGGTGGTTGTTCAAATGTTGCAGAAGGGTCAGGGTTACCCGGATCTTTAGAATCATGATCGCGTTTCTTCAGGGTTTCCTGTTGTTTGCATCGGTCAGCCCACATAATGTTAACTTGCTTTCTGACGATCTCAAAATCATCATTGATTTTCTTGACCCCATCTGTTATCTTGGTATTTCGACTGTTGTACCATTCTTTCATATTATCATGCTTTGCTTTAAGAGCTTCGGCCAACCTTTGAACAGCAGTGCTTCTTTCTTTCAAATTATTCATATAAATACCACGAGCATTATCAGCAGCTCTCATTTGCTGTAATTGGCGTACCCTTTCTTCATCAGCAGCCTTTAAACGTGCATTCTCAGCCTTAAGTTGATCAATTTCTGCTTGTTGACGTGTAATCTCAGCTTGCTGTCTTTGAACAGTGGACTTCAACGTATTCATCTCCAACTGTTGCTTGATAACGTCGATCTTTGTAATGTTCATGAATGCCGATTGCCTATCAATTTCTTTCGCAGCAGCCTGTAATTGGGAGAATAAGAAATCTACCTTCTCATTTTGTTCCATTTCTGAGAACATTCTGCTTCGGCGTTCAGATCCATGCTGAGATGTTGTATCTCTGATGACAGATGCCATCGTTCATTGAGGAGCGACTTAAGGAGTGACAGTTTGTGTTTCAGCAGCAGAAGAAACCACAGGTGGTCGTTCTGTTGTTGTTGCTTCATGTACTGGTTCTGAGGAAGTTGGTTGAGTAGATGAATAACCAACTGTCTTTCGGCTCTTCTTTTTGCATCGAACAGCAGTTTCCTTTCTTTTTAACTGGTCAGCTTCAGTATCTGATGGTACATAATCAGCATCCTCCTCCTGTCTAATCTGACGTGTCTTCCTAACCCCACGCTCGTCACGATAGAACTCATATCCTGGTTCTGGTCGATTATCATCTGACTCAGAATCCTTTGCATCACCTCCAGCGGAACTAGCACCAGTTGTACCAGCAGCAGATGCACTAGTAGCACCAGGTGCACTAGCTACTGTAGCACCAACATCTCCACCATCACCACCATCTCCATCACTATCACCGTCGCTATCAGATGAATCACTTTTATGCCCAAAGTGGTCTTCCATCATCTTTTTCAACGTTGGCTCTTCGTCATCCGATTGGCTATCGTCGTGACGCCATCTATGGTTTGCAAGAGCGACGTACTCTGTGTTGTCTAAGGCTCCAAACATCTTCCTTGGAGGATCAGATTTTCTTCGTATCTCTTTGCGGAAAAACCCTTGAATATTAGTAAAGGCTGTTCGTGCATAGCATCAATGTTGAGTATGTCGTTATCTGTCGTTGGAAGATTCGGATGTTGAACATTTATAATCATCTGTAGGAACCTCGGATACATCCAGAATTTATTGCCGGAAGTATGAGATCCTGTTCTTCTGAGATTTTCTTTCATGTTGGCGAATATGAACTTTGAAATGTTGAAGGGCTTGTTTAATACTAATGCGACCATCAACCCAACGAGATCGTTTCCAGCCATATCATATCTAGCATGGCTTTTGCTTATACATTGAATCAGTACGTGAAGTAAGAATTTGTATTGTAGCGGCAATTTAGCTTTGTTGATTTGTCTGGCGAAGATATCATTGGTACACTTCATTCTAAGTAAACAGCCTGGTGTGCACATGATCGGAATAGAATCTGGAGCATTGGCATCATCTTGAAGTTCTAAAACAGAGTTCAGAATATCCGGAGATACATTCACGTTTAACTGGTTAACCTGCCCCTGAATCAGCTCCATTCCGTCGACTTCAGTCACCTTCGCTGAATTCCAGAATTCTTTAATAAGAGACTTGTAAACCGGCGTTGAGAATGTGACAGCTTTGTTTATCCGTGATTCCCTTAACCATTGCGTGATCTTCTTGTAATCATCAAGCTTTCCTTCAGGATCTAAGAATGCTACCATATTGTGTCGAGGTTCGGACATGAGTTCTTCTTCCTTTTTGTTAGTTTTCTTGGTGGCAGGTTTGCGTTTTCGTTATTTCGGAGCCATTCTGTATTCAACAAATACTCGCAATAAGACAACACTTACATAACCTTATAGAATACATACATGTATACACATTTAATGTACACTGTGAACATTAATCATGTATAAATATATATACTGTATAACAGTTGCATATTTGACAAACATGAAATTTTTCTAAGTGTTGAACTGACGAAGAATGGTCCTTGTGACGAAGATTGATTCTTTGATGTCGAAGATTGAATCTTCGTCGCCTTAGCTTGACGAAGAATGATTGTTCAGTAAAGTTCGTCGCAGTTAAAGTTCGTTTAATCTTCGTTGCCTTAGCGGACAAAAATTCACTGGTCAATTATAGTCAACTGTTATGATGAAGAATGAATCTTCGTCATTTTAAAGTTCGTCATTTTAAAGTTCGTCAATTTAGGGTTCGTCTTTCCAAAATCAGAATTTGGGGGTTTTCGTCATAAGGATTGTTCGCCGAAACATGTTGAATCCCAGTTGATTCAACATCAATCAACATCCAAATAGCCAATATAAGGAACCCAGAACCCAGAATTTTAACCAAATATTTTTCATCAAGTTTAAAGCAATGTCCAACATCCCCAAATTACAAACAAAACAACAACAATCCCAAACACCCCTATTTTAAACCATTTAAACATTTCAAAGGAAACCACAGGTGTACTCAAACTATTATCGATCAACATCAAAGAAACCAACATATCAACATAAAAATAAACAACCAAACCTCAATACCCAATCACCCTGTTAAATCAGTTCCCAAACAAGACCTATGAAACAACACCCTACTTATAATATCAGTTACATTCAATCATTCTATGATAAACAATCAAAATAAACAGATTTACATCAGGTATTATCAACAATCACAGACATGAAAGGAGTCCCAGATGTTAATCGGACATGAACAGAGGTCTTAAAAAGATTTCGCTCATGTTTAATATCCATTATGATACCTTGATTTGGTATAACAAGCAGAGAAATCAAAGGTATTTTTGATGTCGGTTAAAGGGGGTTTTTGCGAAGAAGAAAGATGAACACTACTGGGTTTTTGAAGAGTGAAATATTGAGAGTGATGACAATAATTCACTTTGGGACCCTTTATATACCCTGACCCCACGGCGAACATTTAACAACGACGAAGATTGGTTTGGGCCGACGAAGATTCTTGTTGGGCCAGAATGAATTAGTCCATTCTGATCTCGATGAAGAATTAATCTTCGTCGAACAATAAGGTTCCTCGAAGACTAAAAGGAGTCTTCGTTGACCAGTCAACACAGAAACACCAAGTCTTTGATTTTGAAACATTTTGAACAGTTTTGAACATGATTTTGCCTTGTGTTAGATTTACCACATGCAAAAGGACATTTTATGAAGAAGTGAAATCACAAGCAAGTCGGTTTCGGGCTTTTCGGCCGAAAACTTCGAGTTTCAACTTCGTCTATAACAAAAACGAACTTTACAAATTACACTAAAACAAAATTTAAAAAGCGGTAAACTAACGAGAAGCAATAATAAGCATTAAGACACTGTATAAAAGCAAACTTTTTGCGAGTTTCAAGGTAAGAGAATCATTACCAGCTTACGGTCTTTGTCAAAACGGTTTATGATTTCTGTTTAAAGCTTTAGATAAGTATCCTACCACAATTATCGGTATTGATATCCATATAAGCTCAACTTATCAGATGTAATTATAATTAGGAGATACGATTTACGGTATCCACATAAGCTCAACTTACTTGTCGGTGTTCATCCACTCACGACACATTCCCGTATCAAGGTATGCACGAGAGTTTATCTTACCGGTGAGTATACTGCTTATCATCCGTTTGACCGTATAAAAGATATGAGAAACACACTTACTTTTGATTGAAAATAAGCCCTATGTAATAGAATCACTTATTCATGAGGAACTTGATTTTCATATGCATGAGGGCACAGGAGCAAGTCCGTGAACAGGTTAGTACCAACGTACAGACAAAGAGACGAACTTGATTACCGCATAAAAGCTGTGATAAAATATCACTTATTTTGTTTGGACATGTGATTGTTGATCACTTATTGAGGTCGTATGCAATATGTACACGTATGTATAGTATCATGGAAGATCTAGACTTCGTCTTTCTCTGTAAAAGATACAACCATGATACCCTGATGATAAGGCAGCATAAAGACCGAATATCTCTGAACCTGGGCAATCTCTCAAACGAAATTTCGGTACCAAGACCATATGCCAATGAGTGGTTCCCACCTGACTTGAAGTCTGTTAGGTTTATATCATCCTGCACATTTTAGTCTGATTGTGAGCCTACCGATACATCGTTAGTAGAGCTACTTATCATATTTCAATTTTTCTTTTTGTTTTTGACCATATTGACAGACCACACCCGTGTATATCATCACTTTCCCTTCTTTTATCCAAGAAACTCATTTTTGATTTTCTAATGTTTTTGAACTTTTTCAAAAAAAATTTAAAATCTTAAAGACAGAAAGTGAAAGACATATTTTGGATTTTTGAATTTTTCACATGTTTTTGTATTTTCTTGAAATTTCTCCCCCTAAATGCGAAAAGATAAATAAAATGAAAATCTTTTTGTATTTTTGAGATTAAAGAAAATATTTACGAAAACGATCTACCGAAAGAAGTTTTACTCTTGTTTCACCTTAATGCCATTGACCAACAAAAGATAGTCAAAACGAGATTTGTCAAAAGCTTTTGTGAAAAGGTCTGCACGTTGTTCATCAGTGTGGACCTTAACAACATCGATTAGTCTTTTATTAAAACAATCACGTATGAAGTGATACTTAATTTCGATGTGTTTGGTCTTGGAGTGTTGCAATGGATTTCTAGTAATCTGTAAAGCAACATTATTATCAACAAAAATAGAAGTAGATAAGAATTCAAAACCGTAGTCGCGCATTTGTTGCTGAACAGAACTTGAGAGCAACAGCTTGAGGCAGCAATGTATTCAGCCTCACAAGTTGATGTAGTGACACAAGTCTACATCTTGCACTGCCAGGTGACCAAGCGATTTCCTAAGAACTGACATCCAGCCATTGTGGATTTTCCGTTTATTTTGCAGCCACCAAAATCAGAATCACTGAAAGCGATCAAATCGAAACTATCATCCTTAGGGTACCAGAGACCGGTGTTCGGGCAACCCTTCAAATAGCGAAAAATCCTTTTTACATCAGCCAGATGAGATGCCTTCGGGTTGGCTTGATATCTTGCGAGCAGGCATGTTGGATACATTATGTCAGGCCTCGAGGCAATGAGATACATTAAAGATCCGATCATAGCGCGATAATAAGAAGATTTGACACTTTCACCCTTTAAGTCCGGAGTAATCCCGTGATTAGTCAGAAGTGGGTCCCAATGGGCGTCGCTTCTGACATCTGGAACCGGCTCAAGATGTCACCAACATATTTAGTCTGATGGATGAATATCCCAAAGTCAGTTTGTTCAACTTGTAGGACCAAAAAGAAATTCATCTCCCCCATTGTGCTCATTTCGAATTTTTCTGCATAATGCGTTCAAATTGCCTGCACAAAGCATCGTTAGTTGAACCAAAAATGACATCATCAACGTTTACATGTACCAGCAGAAGATCTCTATCTGTTTCCTTGATGAAAAGAGTACAGTCGATAAGACCTCATCGAAAACCATTCTCCAGCAGATAAGTAGATAAAGTTGCGTACCAAGCCCTTGGTGCTTGATGTAAACCAAAGAGAGCTTTGTTGAGCAACCAAACCCGATCGGGATGGATAGGATCTTCAAAACCAGGGGGCTGTTCGACATACACCTCTTCTTCAACAATACCATGAAGGAATGCGCTTTTGACGTCCATATGATAGACTTTGAATCATTTGAAAGAAGCATAAGCTAGAAAGATCCGAATAGCCTCCAGACGTGCAACAGGTGCATAAACCTCGTTGTAGTCAATTCCCTCGATTTTCCGAAAGCCTTGAATGACTAATCTCTCCTTGTTGCGAATGATCACTCCACGATCATCCTTTTTGCATTTGTATACCCAACGAGTACCAATTTTCTTGTAATCGTCGGGTTTTTCAACAAGTCTCCAGACACCCAGTTTCTGGAATTGTTGAAGTTCTTCCTGCATCGCTTCCACCCAAGAATTGTCCTTTAGAGCTTCTTTCCAAGATTTTGGTTCTTCTTGTGAAACATAATACCCGAAGGACCAATCATTTTGTAAACCTGATTCTCTGATAGCTGAATACAAACCAAGATTCTGGTTGTTTCTCAGCTGATTACGCGTCTACACTCCAGTGTGGACATCTCCAATAACATTCTGCTGCGAATGAGTATCATGAATTCTCGTTTCAGGAACATCAGGAACACGAGTATTAATACCCAAATTGTGAAAATTAAGATCAACAATCAAATCCACACCGTGCGTAGACGTAGATGTGGATGCATTTCCTTCAGCAGTGTCTACATTCTCCACATGAGTAGTTGCTTCAGAAACACCTTGAACAGGAGCAACTGGAGCCGAAGAGCCTTTAGTTTCATCATGTAACACATCATCTTCCAACGACACATTGTAATCAGCGACACCTTAAAATTCCTCATTTTGAGCAATATTCTTAACCGAAGTAGAAGCTTGAGGGTTAATAACAATTGGTCGTACCAAAGACGAGTCAATTGCATTATCACTTTCCAATAACATTTGAGCAGCTGCAGATTCTTCATCAAAGGTTGGCAGATTATAGGAGTCGAATAGCCCATCGTAATCGAACATCCAAGAATCACCCGGAGCTCTTACAGAATTAGTATACTTTTGAACCTTTACTTCACCCCATAACTAAATACTTTTGGTTGTCAAATTCCACACACGAAAATTTGGAGTAGCATATGCAAGGAAGAATCCCTCCATAGCCTTGGCACCAAACTTTTCGTGCGGTTCAATCATAGTGCATGGACCGCCAAAAGGTTCTAAGTAAGAAACGTCCGGTTTCCTTTTGTGTAACAGTTTGAAACAAGTTTTGTCATGCCTTTTAACTGTGAGAACTCTGTTTAGGGTATAGGAAGCAGTAGCAACAGCTTCCCCCTAGAACTGAACAGGAAGTTCCGACTCTACTAACATCGTTCTTGCAGTTTCTATTATCGTCCTATTTTTCCTCTCGGCGACACCGTTTTGTTGTGGAGTGTAGGGAGAACTGTACACATGAAGAATGCCCTTTGTAGTACAGAACTCATCCACTATGCGGTTTTTGAACTCAGTTCCATTGTCGCTTCGGATCCTCTTTACTTTCAACGTGTACAAATTTTCTAGTAAAGTTAGAAGATTCTTGAGGATTTCAGGAGTTTCACTTTTGTGTGCCATAAACGATACCCAAGAAAATCTAGAATAGTCATAAGTAACCACCAGACAATAAGCATCCCCAAAGGTTGTCTTGTGCTTGACAGGTCCAAAGAGGTCTATATGAAGACGTTCAAGAGGTATGCTGATAGTGTTGACTTTCTTAATCGGGTGAGACTTCTTCGCTTGCTTTCCCTTCTGGCACGAAACACAGACATCTTGTAGATGAAAATTCTTCACAGGCACACCATTCACAAGATTGTTTTTTTCCAAATGGTTCATTTTTCTCAAGTGAATGTGCCCCATTCGTCTGTGCCAAGATATAGACTCTTTTTCTGTGGCTTTCGAGACAAAACAAGTGACTTGTGCAGATGTTGTAATCGCTTGGCTCATGTCAAGAATATAATGATCATTAATCCTTGGAGCCGATAAGAGAATCCATTCCTTTGGAATTTTAAACCCAGGCTTCAGCACGTAGCAACCGGCATCATCAAAATGCACGGTGAACTTCTTATCGCAGATTTGCGAAACACTCAGAAGATTGTTATCAATTTTTCGTACATAACTGATCTTATCGAAACTCACAACACCATTGGAGATCATTCCTTCTCTAGTGATGTATCCGCCCTTGTCTCCAACAAATGCAACAAAACCTCCTCTAATGTTTTTTACATCATAAAGAAGCCGTAAGTCGCCAGTCATGTGCCTAGATGCTCCATTGTCAACAATCCAATGACTATTAACAGTTCCTCCTGGAACACCCTACACATATCATTCAACAATCAGTTGGAATTGGGGACCCAAGCATTAGTGGTCTTGGGTCGTCCCTGATCATCAAGAAATGCGATTTCGATCTCTTGATGATTTGGAAATTTCATGTCTCCCCCTGAGACTTCACCGGTTTTAGGTTTCCAAGATTCCTTTCGTTTATCAGACCGTGCATTATTAACAGATTTTACTTCCAGTTTTAAAGCCCTTTTAATCGCCTTGATGTTTTGACGTCGTTGTTGTGTTTCTATTTCTTTAACAGTGTGTTTATCTTGTTGTGGTGAAACAGAACGGTGTTGTTGGTGACCCTTTTCAGGAGGGGCTCTTTCAACGAACTTTTCTTTGGGAGAGTTTGTACAATTTTTTATGATGTGTCCAAACTCTCAACATTTAAAACACGATCTCCTTTCAACAAACTTAGGAGATTCTGATTGACAACCTGATGTTGAACTTGTAGACCCAAAGGTACTTGTTCCTTCATCACACCCATTTGTGCGTTGAGTGTAATTGTTTTGACTATTTCGTTTTAAAATTTTGACTTCTTGAATAAATTTAGTATTTGATTTATTTTCAAAAGTCTCCACTTTATCAGTACCCTTTGATGCTACAAATTTAACATCATTGCTTTTCTTCTTGTAAGGAGCTCCCTTTGTTTCAAACTTTGGTTTCGAAACCTTAGGCTTTTGAGCTCGTTGATCTTGCTGTCTACCCTTAGAAGTGATAGATTGATACTTTGTCAGTAATCTTTGATTTCCGTACTGTTTTCTAACTTCAGATTTTAGAAAAGGATCACACTGAGTTACAATAACTCCCGGAACCTCCTTACCCAAAAACTTACTGGTACTATCTTCAAACACTTTATCAATCAAAGATTGATTAACGGTTTTAATTGGAAAATCTTTGTTTGAATATATTTTACAATCACCGACTAAAGTATACAACACGTTCTCACTTTTAACGGTAGACATAGATTCCTTGATAGGATCTATCTCTTGTTTAGCAATAGAGTGCACAGCAAGAATAGGAGGATCCCACAGAATATGATTCTCAATGGGAATTTCTACTCCTTTCATCTTAACAAGAGATTTATCCTGATCATTCACATCTGATTCATCATCTGACGAATCATAGTCCTCAACAGGTGGAGCACTTTGTTCCGTAGATGTTGAATTTTCTGTTCCTTTAGATGAGGTAGCTGAGGAACTATCCGATTTGAATCCTAATCATGTAGTGACCTCCTCATAATTAAGAGGCACAATTGGTTCAAAACGAGGCATTTCCTCCTCATCGGGCATTTTGGTATAGTTGTGTCTCAACGGCGGCGGACACGACTTATACCCAACTCCTTTCATATTCCCTTTCAGTTTTTGAACGTCAATGATGTGATCAATCACATATCCGGAGTTAGAATAACTCTCTAATTTGAGCTTGATCGCTTCATACTAACATTTAGCCACAGCTAGCTCTTTCTTTGTTGCCTCAATGATATTAATGTAGTTATTAATACGAGTTTGTTTGTTAAAAACAATTTTTGATAACTCGGAAACACTTTTCTTTTGGGTTTCAATAACTGATTTAAACTCCTTTTCCTTGCGAGCTAAGGCCATGTTTGCCTCTTTGCATTTTGAAAGTTCAATAACTAGTCTCTGGTTGTGACTATGAACTGTTTCAGATTCATGTTTCAATTTAACACATTCATGTTTTAGATCTACACAATTACTAGATATGCTAGGAGTAGGAATATCAGAATTTACCTAACTAGAAGAGGCTGCGACATTTACCATAAAGGCAAGGCAGTCTGGTAAGAAAAAGATCCGTCTTCAGAAAAAAAACTTCTCCATCTCTTTCGATGCAATATCAGCCTTCTTGATCAGAACAGATTTCTGACACTTTAACTTCTCAGCTTCCATCAACAAACTATCAACATCAGAGTCATTTCCCTCCTTTACATCCGATTCTGAACAATAATCTCCAATGCTCGAGCTTTCCTCATCTGAACTACCAGTATAACCCGAGCTATCATCGCCTTCGGAGAATTCTTCCTTACACACATGCTTGATGTGATTAATGATCTTAGCATAGCATGCGGTTCCTCCTTGAACGCCACCTCCAAACTGTACGAACCAATCGAAAACTTCATCAGTTTGAACAACTAATACACGGGTGGTGTAAGAAGGACTCGATTGGTTAGTGTTGGCGGTGTTGGTCTGGTTGTTGACAGCTGCTATCCCTCTTTCCTGATTTGTTTGATTCTGGTTGGAAGTGTTTGTTTGATTCCTGAAGGGATTTTGATTTGTTTGTCTGCTCGGGTGAGTGCACTCACGCTTGAAGTGACCCTTTTCACCGCATTTAAAGCACCTGACAACATCTTTGTTGAACCCGTACTTTGTATCCTTCTTGCTTTCCAAATTAGTCTTCCCAGTTCTGCTCATGTAGTCTTTAGCTCGTCTAAATGCGCTTGCAAAAGCCCACTTGATATCCATTAACTCCATTTCATCCCTATCAATCTGTTGATAATCTTCATTGGTCAGATTTATGTTTCCAATCTGACGTGCAACCAACCCACAATAAGCATTGACCATTGTGCTAAGAAGTTCCATGTGTTCTTTGGCAACTTCTACATTAACCTTGGGAAGGTTTCAAGTATCAAGTCTGGCGGTATTGGGGTTTTGCTGTTGAGTAAAATTGTTACCATAGAATGCTTGTTGAGGTTGAGGTGGAGGGGTAACAACTTACGGTTGTGATTGCGGGAACCAGGCACTAGTATCAAAATGAGGTTTAGGTTGAGGTTGTTCGGGCACAAATCCAAAAGGATTAAAATTTGTCACCAGAGGAAACGGGCTTGAATTGGATATGAATGCTGTTTGATGTTTTGGTTGCTGATTGGAGCTTGCAACAGGA
Source organism: Helianthus tuberosus (assembly GCA_030545235.1). Classification (NCBI taxonomy): domain Eukaryota; kingdom Viridiplantae; phylum Streptophyta; class Magnoliopsida; order Asterales; family Asteraceae; genus Helianthus; species Helianthus tuberosus. The sequence goes on along the minus strand of CM060414.1, from coordinate 60,093,192 downwards.
TTAATCCCTCCAAAGTACATTCCTGGATTCTGAGGGGTTGAGATTCGTTTCGCCTTCCAGATTTCTTCTTCAATTTTATTTTCCAGCTTTTGAACGAATTCATAGATATTGACAGTATCTAAGACACTTGTATGCTTTAATAGTTCAACAAAAGGGCTCCACTTCGGTGGTAGAGCATCAGCAAACTTTGTCACCATTTCTTGTGGAGTTGCAGTAAGCTGGTAAGAAAACATTTCACTTATCAAATGATAATAACGAGTTGCCATTTCATTTAAAGTTTCATTTTCCAAACAAAAAGGCGTCAAACTCCTTTTTCAACAAGTCTTGGCGAGTCTTCCTTGTCGCCGCATTCCCTTCTCCTCTTGTAACTAGGATGTCCCACAAGGCTTTTGTTGTATTACAATAAGAGATTGGTGATATATATCTTTGTGGAGAGCTTGCGTCCAAAAAGCGAATGCCTTCTTCTCAAGATCGTACGCTTTCTTATCTGTTTCAGTCATATTTGCCAATGTTGTTGGATTAGAACCTGCTTCTTCAAGAGCTGTGTTTTATGGTGTAGTGAAACATATCCATTGCTTGGTGTTTTGCCCTAGAACATAAGTATGAAATCGGCCTTTCCAAGATGGATAGTCATTCATATGATTTAGCTTTGGCAGACGATTGTTGCTACCCGTTTCACTTTCGCTCATTAGCAAATTCTGAATACTTTGATTTTGATTTGCTACGAATGCCCATTGACCTGCAGAGATTGTTTGTTGTGGCATCATATTCTTGATCCATGCCGCTGCGGAGGTCGGATCTAGAGCCGTGCTTGAGCTACTGCTCCAATCCCAAGGGCTAGTACTCATGATTGATATATATATGAGTGTACCTGATCAAACACTTGAAAAGAAATGGTTAAGACAGTTTTGCAAAGCTTCTGTTAACAAATGACAATTCAGATGATGAAATGTGTGTGACGAAGTATTAGACGACGAAGATAAGGAACGACGAAGATAACGAACGACGAAGTCTAAGGCGATGAAGTATAAGGTGACGAAGGTTTGAATCTTCGTCAAACACAACTTTGATGAAGAATGGTAATCTTTGCCAGAAACAATTTTGACGAAGAATAGAACTTCGTTTAACACAACTTGACGAACAATTAGATATTTTCCAAAACAGAAAGAATATTTTATGACACAAGTTGGTGACACGTTTTTCAAGCTAACAACTTGCTGTGACAGATCCAACAGACCCAATCCATCATCATTTTTCCAATTTCTCAAACAAATATATTTTAATGAAGGACCAATAACGCAAACAAATAATGCAAACAAATAATTGAAACTCAGATATAGATCAAATAACAGATATTATCAAGAACACTTTGAAGATAGTCAAGAACATTTTGAATGCAACTATGAACTTGATGAATATTCCTGCCAAATTTTCACCCGAGAAAATTTTCCGAAACACTATTTTGCTTAAACTTTCAACAAAAACCAAATGCTAACATGTAGGCATGCAATATAAAAAGATTTTCTATAAAGCTTACAGCAAAATAAAACGATAAACACTGATTTTCCCAGATTTCATAAACTTTTTCTTAAAATCATAAACTTTTCAAACAGATCAGTTTCATGAAAATCATAAACAAACTTGATAAAACTCAACAATGTTTGGTTTTAAACAAGGAAAAGAGCCAAGGCCTCTGATACCACTTGTAGGTCCGTTTTATCTCGGAGGATCGATACGAAACCTAGTCCCTGTTTATCACAAACACAATCACGAGTGCGGAATCCCCGTGATGGTGCAAACCAAAACAGAGTATAGCAAATAACACAACAGATAACCAAAGATTCACTTTTCATTAAAAGGACCAGAACAACATCAAACATATACACACAATGCTTGAACGATAAACTCTTAGTTTCTCTCTATGCACTCATACTTTAACTGTTAAACATAACCAGCTATATATACTGTTCCTCGACGAACCTCTATGTGATGAAGGATATGTGTGACGAAGATTGATTCTTCGTCACACACATCCATCGATGAACATTCGAAGATTCGCCAAGCATAGTGTTCGACGAAGATTGATTCTTCGTCAAACAACAATCAAGGACAGAAGATATTGCTAAGTGTTTAAATAGAAGACATGAGACAAAACGTACTATATGTAAACACTATGCACACTAGCATATGCTTAACATACATTACAATTAAAGAGACAAAATGTCATACCAAGTAAGATAGGAGGATATCCAACTAGGTAGACTTGACGGAACTTATAGACTTGATAACAAAAGACCTATAACATATAACGTAAACAAGACAAAGTTACAGACACATAAATGTACCAACAAAAATCACATCAGCAATTTTTCAGGTGACCATGCTTGCCGGAATAGTACATTTCATTTTGGAATTTAATTGGTTGACCTGGAGTGAAGCAGAAACTATACGTTTGGTCTCTCCGTCATTTGAAGACATATGTCGCCTGGTTTCCTTCCCAAATGACAGACCGCGATCTGTAACGACGGTGATCATCAAGCCCACTTTCAAACCACATACTATACCTCTCAAACGACACTAAAAATCATTATCAAACGATAGCGTGGTGTTAATGTTCAAACGATAGCCTTTATAATATATCAAACGACACACATGTCAGATCTTTAAACGATAGCCATGTTTTCTTTTAAACAAAAGCCCATTTAGCGATAGCCCATATATCATATTAAACCAAACGACAGGAAACCATATCGCTTGGTTTCCTATACACCACCCTAGATCATTTGATTACACAATCTCACCTTATATCATTTGGACTATCCATATCGTTTAAATCACTTGGGCCTTGATCCTAGTTTGGGCCGTAACTTTTGTTTGGGCCTAGATTGTATACAGCACCCTAGATCATTTGATTACACATACTACATCATTTGAACATTTGGGCCTAGTATTCATAAGCACAAACTTTGGGTAAATCCCTCCTCATTTGGGCCCAACACTATGGTTTAACACAAAGCCCATGATGGTTTTCAAACTGTTATTGTTTGAATTTGAGTGTTGTTTGATCAGAAAATATACTACTTAACTTAGTGGTTTATTTTCACAACTTTAACGGATAATACAATGGCTACAAATCCATGCGAATGGGTAAACAACATTAAATCAAATGCCCCTTCACCACAAAATAACCCTAACTTATCATGGGTTTAATCTCTCGTACCTTCGCAAACCATAAATAATCCCCTATCACAAAATAACCCTAACATGACATGGGTTCAATCGCTTATACCAAGACAATCCGCAATGATTTTTGAAAGTCAGTGGGCGTTTGTCGCTAATCAAAGCCAAAGTATTCTAAGTCTGTTGATTAGTGATAATGAGACAAGAAGCGACAATCATCCACCTAAGCTCTTTCATTTGAGCGATTATCCAACTTGGAAGGGTAGATTTAAAATCAATGTTGCCAAAGTGAATATTGGATTATGGCCTTGCTTCTTTACTCCATTTACAGAAGCACTAGAAGAAGCCAAATCCTATCCCGTGACACTTGCAAGTCTTTTCGAACCTGATAAAAAGGCTTTTGATCTTGAGAAGAAAGCATTTTGGATTCTAACACAAGTACTTATGAAATACATCATGCACCAATTCATTTTTTGTACAACCACAAAAAAATTAGTCGGATGCCTTAGTGGCAAGAGGTAAAGGAAATGTACAATCTCGAAAGATTAGACATGATTTACTTAAAAAGGAATTTGAGTCATTTATATGCATGGAGAATGAATACATTAATAGGACTAGTTAGAAACTGCAAACCGTAGTCTCTCGTATCTTTTTAGATCCACAAAACTTGTGAACATTAATGCTCATCGTGGTATCATGCTTGACAATGAACGGAAAGTCGGTATGTTAATGGGTATTATGTCTAATCAAACGAGGCAGTTGAACGCATACAAGCATTGATGTTTAAGAATTTATACATCTTTAAACGTCAAACTTATCCCCGTTTAAGCAAAAAATATTTTTATTTTCATTGATTTTGTTGCTTATTTGTGAAAATACAGGTCCGGGCTTTGGCCTAGTGATATAAAACAAAGGCTTTTGGAGCAAATGGAGCAAAACCAGAGATTTCTAGCAAACTGCCAGATGTGGCACGACCATGCCATCACATGGCACGATCGTTCCAGCTCAGCCAACATCAGCACCATCATCAACACTATCGCCCAGACGCATATGCACAAGCTTAGTTGAAAAATCACCGATCGGCACATGTTGGTGGAAGTCCGTTATATGCATACCTCACATTCCAATGGTACCTGGTGTCGAAAATTTAAGCTTGATGCGAAAGCCTTCAGCATTGTGGCTATCACATTGCCAAATGATATCTATGCCAGCCTATTACATTGTAATAGTGCTAAAGAGTTGTGTGATGCATTGAAAGAGCAGTTTGGTGGTACAGAGGAGGTTCTCGAAAACACTCAAGAAATCCTTAACCAACAATACGATACTTTCACCCATGTCAAAGGGGAGACCCTCACACAACAATTTGAGAGGTTTTCTTGTCTTATCAGTAAGCTTAAGTTGGTGAACATAGAGTTCACAAAATCAACTTTTTAAAACCAGAAGAAAAAGACTCAAACTTGTTTGTTTGAGTCCTTTGTGAAATTCAAAACTTTTCTAACAAACTGGCCATTCTTCACATCATCTGATCTGGAATTTTCAATTTCACCGGTAGGGAACTAGGGAACTGGATAATTTACTACTGGTTCATCAACTAGTGCAACAGGTTTAAGTACTTTGGGTATGAGAGGTGTTGGATATTTATGTCATGTTCGATAAGTCAACGTTATCAACCGAGTCTTGACCCGTAAGAGTTACACAGTGGGCAACGATCTAAAATCCACTTAACTAATTTATCTGGTAATTACGAACAATACGCTGGTATTAACTGAGAGACGGGTACATGGACCGGGTGAGACAAGAACACTCCTCTCGCCACTTGTCATGCATGCATCCGTGCTATGCCACTTGTCGCGCATGCACTCTTGCATCGCCACTTGTCGCACATGCAAAGAACCTTGGCCACTTGTAACACATGCATTATGCATGTCATTCACTTGGCAAACATGCATGAGTCTCCGTCTACTATTTAAATGAGTTCTTGGGTCTTGCATAAGGTTGTTGTTGCAAGAACAAAAAAAAACCACTCTCAGAAAGGAATACCCACAACCGGCCGCCGGCCACCGCCACGCCGCTGCTCGCTGCCGGCCACTGGCCACCGCCATGCTGCTACTCGCCACTGGCCACCGCCGCCGCTACACGGGTTCATACTCGTGTTTCGTTCGTTTGTATCACTATCACTTGTTCGTTGAACCTTGGTGTCTCAACCGGTTATTTACTAACCGAAGGTGTAGGTCCACCCGGAGGATCGAGTAACCTCTATTCCCTGTTTTCCGACAAACCTGAAAGTTCGGAATCCAAACGGGTAAGTTAAACCAAGTGACAAACACGTAAAACACAAGATTCACCGATTAACACTCCATTGTATTAATCTAGAAAACGGTTACAATACAATGTTTACAAGATGCTCTCATAAACTCTCAGTGTGTGTGTGTTTACAGTGTTCGCTCTCAAATCTATTCAGACTTGTCTCTCTAGTTCTGTCTGTTATCTGTGTATATATACTGAGACATAACAACGAAACACATCATAGTCGACGAAACAAGTGTTTAGTCGATGAAACACAATAACATTCGATGAAACACTTCTTGTGTCGACCCATAAGTTGGTTAGTGGGGTTCGGCCCAGTTGATGTTTCCGGCCCATGTGAGTTTAATCAATTAAATTGATTGGCCCAAACATATATGGGTTTAAATTGATTGGCCCAGAATAATGAAGCACATGCACGGTTTCAATATTTGCATGCATATTCTTCTACATGACATCATCATGATGATGTCATGGTGATGTGGCGCCTCGGGAAGGCTCGCGGCTCTCTGTGCTTCGCGTGTCGAACTCTGGGGCGCACGACGGAGGAATGTCGTGACGCCGGGCTTGAGCCGAACCTAACCGGGTCGAACCGAACCGAGTCAAACTGAACCGAGTCGCGTCCACATAATATGTATCAACAAACTCCCCCTTGGACGCTACTCGTGAGGTTCATATTCCATGTCTACCATGTCGAAGGATCTTCAAAGTCTTCACGCGTCGTAAGTAGAAAGTGTATCAACAAACTCCATTTTCATTTAGGAAGTGTGTTAACAAGCTCCCCCTTAAGATAAGCTCTCCCTTGAGTTATGCTCGTGAATCGTTTGACTTCAATGCTTGAGATCCATGTGGTGTTGGCGATTGATCAGCCGCAACTCGATCATCTTTACCATTTGAGTGCCTTCACGTCGTGAATTCATTCCGAAGCTTGTCAACGAACATGTTCTCTTCGCCTTTAGCATCTGCACATGCAAGAAATCTAAACGCGTAATGAGAACAACTGCTTGGAATATAGTTAACATTAAACAAATGACACACATGACCATGTTTTCAACTACCGTCCGACAGTTTAGTTTAAAAAGTTAACAGATTTTTCAATTTAGATTATTAACTTTCAAAAACCTGCAAACTCTGACCGTTTATGAAGATTCAGTCGTTTTGGTTTTCATCAGATTTCAGGTAACGAAGACTTGAGTTCCAACATCGGTTAATCAAAACTAAAGCAGAAATAAAATCTTTTTGGCTTTTATAAAGTTTATATTAAAACACACCTAAAATCTTTTTGGCATTTTGAATATTTCAAACTTAAGACTGAAAGCAGTAAATAAATATATACAGAGTTGCAGAAACTAAGAAAAGTAAATATATACAAACATTCTTTTTGCGTGTTTTGAGGGTAAGAGAATCATATCAGTGTATGGTCATGTCAAAACGCTCTTGTTGTTCTTTTGTTAACATATAGATAAGCATCCTATAACAATTATCGGTATTGTTATCCACATAAGCTCAACTTATCAGATGTAATCATGGCAAGGGGATACGTTAAGGTATGATTTATACTTACCGACCGGTGTTCATCCACATCACGACACATTCCCGTATCAAGGTATGCACGAGAGTTCATCTTACTGGTGAGTATCCCATTTATCATCTGTTTTGCCGTATATGAAAATGTGAGAAACTCACTTATTTTGATTGAAAACAAGCCCTATGTGATAGAATCACTTATTGATGAGGAACTTGATTTTCAGATGCATGAAGGGCACAGGAGCAAGTCCATGAACAGGTCAGTACTTTCATACAGCAAAGAGACGAACTTGACTCCCGCAAAGAATTTGTGATATATTATCACTTGTTTGTTTGGACATGTGATTGTTGATCACTTATTGAGGTCGTATGCAGTATGTACACGTATGTATGATATCATGGAAGATCTAGACTTCGTCTCCGTTTGTTTTCGGTAAAAGAAACAACCATGATACCCTCGGCAATGTCTCAAACGAAATTTCGGTACTAAGACCATATGCCAATGAGTGGTTCCCACCTGGTCTTCAGTCGATTTAGGTTTATATCACCCTGCACACTTTAAGATGATTGTGAGCCTACCGATACATCTTATATAAAGCTGCTTAATCATTTTTCATTTTTCTTTTCAGTATAAAGAGGTTTCAACAGACCACTGATGTACTATCATTTTCTCTTTTGCTCGCCAGGAAACTCATTTTTGTTTTTCTATGTTTTTGGGTTTTGAAATTTTTTGATGTTTTGAATTTTTCAAATTTGGATTTACTCCCCCTAAAATCAACAAACTTACAATAATTTTAAAAACACAAAGATATTTACAAAAATGATTTTCGGATGCGGATTACTCTTGCTTGACCTTAATGCCGTTTACCAATAATAAAAAGTCAAATCTTGATTTATCAAATGCTTTGGTAAATAAGTCGGCACGTTGGTCATCAGTGTGGACCTTAACAACATCGATTAGCCTTTTATCAAAGCAATCATGTATGAAGTGATACTTAATTTCGATGTGTTTGGTCTTTGAATGCTGCACAGTGTTTTGGTCAAAAATTACCTAAGCAATTAAGTGATCAAATTAGTAAAGTGAGGAAGTGTGCTAAAGTTATGTGTAAAAAATATGTTAAACAATTTAGATATGAAAACAGTTTCAGGATACGGCTCAGGATATAGAGTTGTATCTATGATCAAACAATGAGCAAAAATGTAAAGGTTGACACGCGATGTACGAGGAAAGCCCTTGATCAATCTAGATCGCCGGCATAAAACCTCGGGAGCTGACAATCGTAGCTGCCTTGTTCTTCTATTGCTTCAAATATCAGGATACAGTGCAGGATATGATGCGGATCAACTAGGTGTTACAACGTGATTGGAGTACAAGTGTTGGTGTGTAGTGATTGCTAGAAGTTAAAGAGCAAAGTGTGCGAAAGAGAGTGTGTGGAAAAAGTTGTGTTTGCCTATGATCCGATCGCTCCCATTTATAGTAACAAAAACTAACAAACTATCCTATTATTCCGGGATACTTTGGAATATTCCATTCTGAACGTTGGGGGACTGCTTTTACTTGTTTTCCACGTGCTTATTGACTATAAAACCGGGTCTTCAGCTCATATGACCGTTACAATGTCAATAGCATTGACCAGCTTCCGATATTCTCGCGGAATATGCCTTTCTTCTATTCTGACCGTTACAAGACCCATTCTTCCACCATCAACGTCCATTTTTCAACCACCTTGAGCGAATCTTCAGGTAGATCAAGTCCTTTAACGTTGGTACCTTGCAACCAAAGAAAATCGTTAATAGCAAGCAGGATACCCCCAGAGGATGTTACCAATATCCTGGTTCAGTATCCTGGCCGCAGCATCAAGCATATAATATCAGGATATACTTCAGGATATAAGCTCGAAATTGCACCCATAACAATTGTCCCCAAAAATATATCTGTTAGGATCTTGAAATCCAAACGGGTATATTTTTCGTTGTGTTGTTCGATGCACTTAATAGGATGTAGATGTTGATGTGACTTCACGCAACTTCCAAGGTTATACTTTCTCATAACTAGGTAGTCTTCTGGCACGTCTGGTAAGGATATCTATTTTGAACATTCCTGCATATGTTTGGTTAATTAGCATATAATATGATAAGACTGAAACTACTCCCTTTTCTGTAGACTCTGCTAAGGTCCCTGTTGTCTTCGATCTTGAGGAGCTTGACAGTTACTCCAAGCCTGTCCTGGTAAAAAATCATCTGTTGCCACCTGCTCTAAGCCCTCCGCTTTTGCTGCTGAAAGTTTCTGTTATGATGACCTTGGCTTCATGGAATCCATCGAGCCCATGAACTCCTTCCTTAATAAGGTAAATATCCAAATCCTGTATCCCGTACACATATACTGAACCTGTATCCTGGTTAGTTTGTCTTTAATGATACCTGTATTTTGCTTTGTAGGGTTTGAATCATCTGGTCGTCCTGTACTTAGAACAATTTATATTTCCTGCACTTAAGACAATACGATGGCCAAAGGTGGATGGGCCCTGAGTTTCAGGATGAAGCCTTTGGTCATCAATCAGTATGGTTTATTTTGAACAATATAACAGTTGAAGGCAAATGGGTTCTCGTGTTTTCAGGACGAAGCCTTCAACTGTTTATGTAAATATACTTTAAAAACTTAATTGTGTTCTTGGTGGATGGGTCTCTTTTTGAGATGAAACCAAGAATACAATTAATAATAAACTAACCTTTTAACCTCACATGTTGTTATTTGTTATGCATTGCTTAGTCTGAATTCCAATGTTCCAAACTTAGTGCAATTATTAGTTGTTATGAAAATATCTTGATAAGTATACTCGCAAATATCCTATTAAGACTTCCGTCAAATAGGGTTTTTATAACTCAAGCAATTCAGATAAAGTTTTCAGAGAAAGAGGACAGTTCATTTTTATTTTACAAAGTTGGTTTTAAGAACACTTGTTTGACTAGAACACAGTTTCAGTTTTTAATCCAAGTATCCTGACGTATATCCTGAGAATACATCTTGAGAATATATCCTGAGAACATATCCCGATCAGGTTACTCATAAGTGTTATAATATAGTTTCAGAAATTTAGACAATCTAGATAAGGTTTTTTTAAAGAACAAAAATAGGAAAGATCATACCGACACAGAAGACATCTCAATCCTTTCATTCCAGTCCTTTCGCAACCATTCCAACGAAGGTGTCCCCAGTCCAGGATACTTGGCGAATTATGCCCAAACTTGATCCTTTGAGTTCCTCACAATGTCTTAGTGGGATATAGTGTTGGCATAGGTTTCCTTCTTGCTCCAGCATAAATGTCCCTAGTAGGATATAGTATCAGCATACGTCATGTTCCATCACGGATGTCCCCTGTCTGTGCAGGACCAGTATGTTGTACCAGGATATGATCCTTTAGCAATTCTTCAACCAGTCGTTTAAACTTAGCAATCTTTTTTCAAAAATTTACGTAGACTTGTAAATGATTATGTTTTTTGAAAATATACTTTGGGATTATCCAAAAGCTTTGTATTTTCTTGGGACTAAACCCATTTTCCAGGCATTTAAGCCGGAGTATAAGAACCTCAAGACTTGAAAAGGTGAAAACCTTTAAGTCTTTGAGTTTTGCTGGGGATTTTACCCACGTTTCGTGCGCTACAGGCGAGGGTGTGGAAACCCCAAAACTTAGAAAGGTGAAAACCTTTAATCCTGGGGAAAATCCCAGATTTTCATGCGCTACAGGCGGGAGTGTATAAACTCCAAGACTTAGAAAGGTGAAAACCTTTAAACCTTAGAGAGTATGAAAATACCCTTTCGTGAGAGAGGGTGATCAATCCTCATATACCTTTAGGATTCAGGAGATAGCCAACAGTGACGAAATTGTCAGCCACTTTTACATGGACTGGTCCCACCACCTTGAACTATTCCCAAATAACTTGCGCTCCAGGCGGGGTGTTTAAACCCAATTCGGAAGAAAGGTGAATACCTTTAAACCTGTGAAGGGATCAGGATCCCTTATACGTGAGAGAGGGGGCCAATCCTCTAATCTTTCGAAGTATCTTGAGTGAGCATCCTGGAGCTATATCCCGGATCATATACTGCAAAACATCCTTAAACTAAGGTGGGTGTTAGCCAGGCTAACACCCCTCCGATGCTTAAGTCAGTAATAGGTTCAAAACAGCAAATAATATTAAAATTTAACAAAAGAGACAGAATCCATACCATCCTGAGTTAGAATTTAAATTCCATACTCACTTGAAATAGAGCTTTAGGTGTACAACATTCCAAGATCTTGCTAGCATATCCCCTTCCATATTCTTGAGTCGATATGCTCCTTTCCCTGCTTCTGACTCAACTTCATATGGTCCTTCCCACTTTGGAGCTAGCTTGCCATTGGCAGGATTAGTGGTATTTTGAAAAGCCTTTCTTAGCACCCAATCACCAACTCGAAATCTCCTAGTCCTTATATTCTTGTTATATGCTCTGGATATTCTTTGTTGATATGCTGCCATCCTTAGCCTTGCTGCATCTCTTTTTTCATCTATAGTATCCGAATCTCGACATAAGGTTTCAGGATTCTGTTCAGGATCCTGTAGGATAGATCTTGCAGTAGGTATCGCCATTTCCGTTGGAATCACTGCTTCTGCTCCAAATACCAAGGAAAATGGGGTTTGGCCGGTTGCATTCTTTATCGTTGTCCTATCAGCCCACAAAACAAAGGGTAATGCTTCTGCCCATCTTCCTTTTTTGGCTCCAAGTCTCTTCTTTAGGTTATTGACAATTATCTTGTTCGAGGATTCAGCTTGTCCATTCGCTTGAGGATGTACCGGAGTCGACGTAATCATTTTGATCCCCCAACTCTTGCAAAAGTCAGTAGTCCGCTTGCTTATAAACTGGGACCCATTATCACAAATTATCTCGGCTGGTACTCCGAATCTGGTCAGGATATTCCTTTTTATGAAGGATACTACTTCTTGGTCTCTAACTTGAACAAATGCTTCAGCTTCAACCCACTTAGAGAAATAATCCGTCATTGCTAGCATAAAGACTTTTCCTCCCGGAGCTTTTGGTAGTTTTCCCACTATATCCATACCCCACTTCATAAATGGCCAAGGGGAAACAATAGGATATAATGGTTCAGCAGGTTGATGCAGTATGTTACTATGTCTTTGACATGCGTCACATCTTCGAGCATATTCTGCGGCATCTTTTCTCATTGTTGGCCAATAATATCCTGTCCTTAATACTTTTGAGAATAACGACCTGCCCCCAGTATGGTTACCACAATCCCCTTCATGTATATCCTGAAGTACTTCTTTGGCTTCAGGATCCTCCAAGCACCTCAAATACGGTCCTGCAAGAGATTTCTTGTATAAAATATTATTTATAATAGTGAATCGTGATACCTTCATCCTAAATGCCTTAGGATTTTCATTTCCAGGGATGTGTCCTTCTTTAAGATATCTGACAATTGGAGCCCTCCAGGATTTAGGATCCTGTTCAGGATATTCCGCTCCAGGATCCCGAATACCTGCTACTTCTTTATCCTGAGGATTCGTTGCAGGATATAAGACATGTAATATTGGTATTTGGGTCCCTTCAGGTATCCTGATTGATGATCCCAAATTTGCTAAGGCATCCGCTTCAGCATTATCCTCCCTTGGTACCTGTTCAAGTATAAAAACATCGAAATATCCTGCTAATTTTTTGAGAATATCGAGATATTCGATTAATTTCTCACCCTTAACTGCATAGGATCCATTAAAATGGTTAGTAATTAACAAAGAGTCAACATATACTTGCAAATTTTTGATACTCATGCTCTTAGCCAACTCTAATCCTGCAATTAAAGCCTCATACTCTGCTTCATTATTAGTAGTAGGAAATTCACACCTAATAGCCTGGGGTAATATGTCCCCCTGTGGCGATTTTAGTAGTATTCCCAATCCTACTCCTCTTATATTAGATGCACCATCAGTATATAATGTCTAGGATCCAGAGGATTCTCCTAACTGTTGAACTTCTAGGTCTACCTCATCCTGAATGTCACTACTAAAATCAGCCACAAAGTCAGCTAAAGCCTGAGACTTTATGGCATTTCTAGGTTCGTATACTAAATCATAAGCACTCAACTTTACTGACCACTTGGCCATCCTGCCTGACATCTCTGGTTTCCTAAGCACATCTTTGACAGGATAATTCGTTTTAACATGGATTCTATGTGTCTCAAAGTAATGTCTAAGTTTCGTTGATGCCATGACTAATGCTAGTATCAATTTTTCTAAATGAGAATATCTAGTTTCAGCATTTAGCAAGCTTTTACTAACATAATAAACATGATATTGCTGACCTTCATGGTCCTTTACAAGGACGGCACTTACAGCATTCCCTGATACTGCGAGGTATAGGGATAGTGGTTCACCATTTTCAGGCTTCATCAATAGAGGTGCAGTTGAGAGATATCGTTTCAAATCCTGCAGGGCTGCTTCATGCTTCTCCCCCCATTCGAATCTTTTGTTCTTCTTCAGGATATCATAAAAGTCTTTGCATTTCTCTGAGGATCTCGAGATAAACCTGTTTAAAGCTGCTACTCGGCCTGTCAATCTTTGTACGTCCTTCATATTCGAGGGTGATTTTATATCCAGGATAGCTTTGATCTGCTCTGGGCTTGCTTCTATCCCCCTTTTTGTCACCATATATCCAAGAAACTTTCCTGCCCCCACTCCGAAATGGCATTTAGCAGGATTCAACTTCATGTTGTATCGATCCAGGATATCAAATGCTCCCTTGATATCCTGGAGGTGATCCTCAGCCTTTTTAGATTTCACCACCATATCATCGATATATACCTCCATGGTGTCCCCCAGTTTGTCTTTGAACATCATGTTTACCAATCTTTGGTATGTTGCACCTGCATTTTTCAAACCAAAAGGCATAGTTGTATAACAATAAATACCTGTTGGTGTCATGAAGGCAGTATCCTCCTGGTCAGAAGGCTCCATTTGGATCTGTTGAAATCCTGAGGATGCGTCCATGAAGGTCAGCATTTCATGCCCGGCAGTGGCATCTACCATTGCATCAATGTGGGGAAGAGGAAATGGGTCTTTAGGACAAGCTTTGTTCAAGTCTGTGTAGTCCACACAAACTCTCCATTTCCCATTTTTCTTCTGTACTACAACCACGTTTGCTAGCCACCTTGGGAACTTAACCTCTCTGATCATCCTGGACTTTAATAATCTCTCAACTTCCTCCTGGATAATCGTGTTTCGCTCAGGAGCAAACTTCCTTCTCTTTTGTTGGATAGGCTTGAAAGACCTGTCAATTCCAAGCTTGTGAGTTATAATATCCTTAGAAATACCTGTCATATCCTCATGCTTCCATGCGAATGTTGACATCCTGCATTTCAAAAAGTTAGTTAACTGATTTTCAATATCCTGAGGGATATTGGCTCCTACGAGCACCGAGATATCTGGATTATCCTGATCCAGGATAATTTTCTTTACATCCTACTCTGAAGCCTCCATGATATCCTGGGCCCGCATCTTTAATTGCTATCCTGCTTTGGATTTTCTTGAGGCCTTCATTGAAGAGGAGTAGCACTCCTTCGCCTATTGTTGGTCACTTTCAACTTTGACTACCCCCCAAGGAGTAGGGATCTTGACACACTGATGATTGGTGGAAGATACAACTTTCATATCGTGAATCCATGGCCTGCCTAATATAATATTATAGCCGGATAATGAGTCGATGACACAAAACCGTTGCATCGAGTTTACTCCTTCGACATATACAGGCAGTTTTATCTCCCCAACAATATTCCTTGCTTCTCCACTAAACCCAGAGCATCATGATGAGGATCCTGGACATTATCCTTGTCATCACTATCGGACGTGATCATTTTATCAGTCGTGAGGGTCAATATCTTGGTTGGCTTATTCCCCCTTTCGGCCTTAGCCTCCTTTGCATGTCTTTTGGCTGCAGAATAAGAAGTTTCGCAGATATCGGACCCTCCTGAGATAAAGTTAATTATCTTGGCGTCAGCGGGAGGTGATGCTGCTCGTTCAGGATCCTTCACATAATCCCTTAGGGATTCTTGAGGCCCCTGTGTTATCCTGTAGAGGTCACTTGTTAGTTTTTCAAAGCTTCTACTACAAGAAAACTAACTATTAAACAAATTAACTAAATGAGCAAATGATGTAATTGAATAAGGTGGAACGTTTAGAAGCCATTTCAAGGCTGATCCTGTTAGAGTAGAGCCGAAGCCCTTGCACAAGCATGCTTCCTTAAGTTCTGGCGGGATAGGGTTAATCTCCATCCTCTCCCTATACTGGGCAATATGCTCCTCAGGATCCGTCGTCCCATCATACAGCTTCATGTTAGGAGTCTAGAATCTCTTTGGGATTTCTGCATCACAAATGGGGTAAGCAAAGTGGGATATGTTGTGACTATCCCGGGATACTTCCGGTATAGGCTGCACTATCCCAGGCACACTTGATATCATATCCTTCAACTTTTGAAGCTCTCTGGTTATCACTGATGTCACACTTGCATCCTGCAATGATCCAAGATTATTAGTAACAGGGATACTGGTGTTAACAGACAAGTTACCAGGTTGGTGATTCTGGCTATATCCTGGGGCATATCCTGGAGCATATCCTGGATCCCTCACAGTCGACATCCTGGTCGAAGAGGGTATCTCAGGAATATGACTCCGAGAATGGCTAGGCACAATATTCCCCCTGTTATCCTCAGCATAAACTGCAGAATTGAAGTTTAAAGCTCTTGGTTGCAAGGGAGTGACAGTATCCTCAGCGGGCCTGCTTGAGTTGGATTTCAAGAGTTGTATCTCTCTTATCAGCATTCGGTTGGTCTCCTGCTGCTGCCTCATTTGTTCCTGTACACTACCAAATAAAGTTAGAATTTCTTCATTAGAGGCCAAAATAGGACCAAATCCCTGAATATTCTGAGCGGGAATAACATCCCGAGCCACATGAATTTCGGTTCCTTGTGAAGAGGCTTGCGCTCTCGGAGGAGGTGGTGGAAGCATCGAACCAATTGTTGTAGAGGTTGTAGCAGACACGGTGGAAGAGCTCATGTTTGATCTTAAGGCCATTGAAAACAACGTAGCAAAAAGTTTTGATAATAGAAAACCGAGTAATGATTTTACTAAAGTTTTTAGTAAAAATAGCACCACTTGCCCCACGGTGGGCGCCAAATTGTTTTGGTCAAAAATTACCTAAGCAATTAAGTGATCAAATTAGTAAAGTGAGGTAGTGTGCTAAAGTTATGTGTAAAAAATATGTTAAACAATTTAGATATGAAAACAGTTTCAGGATACGGCTCAGGATATAGAGCTGTATCTATGATCAAACAATGAGCAAAAATGTAAAGGTTGACACGTGATGTACGAGGAAAGCCCTTGATCAATCTAGATCGCCGGCATAAAACCTCGGGAGCTGACAATCACAGCTGCCTTGTTCTTCTATTGCTTCAAATATCAGGATACAGTGCAGGATATGATGCGGATCAACTAGGTGTTACAACGTGATTGGAGTACAAGTGTTGGTGTGTAGTGATTGCTAGAAGTTAGAGAGCAAAGTGTGCGAAAGAGAGTGTGTGGAAAAAGTTGTGTTTGCCTATGATCCGATCGCTCCCATTTATAGTAACTAAAACTAACAAACTATCCTATTATTCCGGGATACTTTGGAATATTCCATTCTGAACGTTGGGGGACTGCTTTTACTTGTTTTCCACGTGCTTATTGACTATAAAACCGGGTCTTCAGCTGATATGACCGTTACAATGTCAATAGCATTGACCAGCTTTCGATATTCTCGCGGAATATGCCTTTCTTCTATTCTGACCGTTACAAGACCCATTCTTCCACCATCAACGTCCATTTTTCAACCACCTTGAGCGAATCTTCAGGTAGATCAAGTCCTTTAACGTTGGTACCTTGCAACCAAAGAAAATCGTTAATAGCAAGCAGGATACCCCCAGAGGATGTTACCAATATCCTGGTTCAGTATCCTGGCCGCAGCATCAAGCATATAATATCAGGATATGCTTCAGGATATAAGCTCGAAATTCCACCCATAACACACAGGATTTCTAGTGATAGATAAAGCAGCAGAATTATCGACTAAAATAGGAGTAGTTAGGAATTCAAAACGGTAATCGTGCATTTGCTGTTGTATCCACATGACTTGGGAGCAACAACTTGAGGCAGCAATGTATTCAGCTTCACAAGTTGATGTAGCGACACAAGTCTGCTTCTTGCACTGCCACGTTATGAGACGAGTTCCTAAAAATGGCATCCAGCCGTTGTGGATTTGCCGTCGATTTTGCATCCGCCAAAATCAGAATCACTGAAAGCGACTAAATCAAAGTTATCATCCTTAGGGTACCATAGACCGGTTTCTGGGCAGCCCTTCAAATAACGAAAAATCCTCTTTACAGCTGCAAGATGTGAGGCCTTCGGGTTCACTTGATATCTGGCTAGCAGGCACGTTGGATACATTATATCTGGTCTTGATGCTGTGAGGTACATTAGGGATCCAATCATCGCGCGGTAGTATGAAGAGCTAACAACTTCACCCTTCAAGTCTGGATTGATTCCGTGATTTTGCTGCAGTGGGGTACTAATGGACGATGTGTCGCACATCTGAAATCGGTTCAGAATGTCTTGAACATACTTAGTCTGATGGATGAAAATCCCAGACTTTGTTTGTTGCACTTGCAAGCCCCAAAAGAAAGACATCTCCCCCATAGCGTTCATCTCAAATTTATCCTGCATTACACGCTCGAAGTCCCTACACATAACATTGTTAGTAGAACCAAATATAATATCATCCACATATACCTGAACCAGTAGAAGATCTCCATCTTGTTCTTTTATGAATAGAGTACAATCAATAAGACCTCTGCGAAATCCATTCTCCAGCAGATATTTAGATAAGGTTGCGTACCAAGCTCGCGGTGCTTGATGTAGACCATAGAGACCCTTGTTCAGCAACCAAACCCGATCGGGATGAATAGGATCTTCAAAACCTGGAGGCTGTTCGACATACACCTCTTCTTCCACTAGACCATGTAAGAATGCACTTTTGACGTCCATCTGGTAAACCTTGAATTCTTTGAATAAGGCATAAGCCAGAAAGATCCGAATTGCTTCCAGACATGCAACAGGTGCATACACTTCGTTGTAGTATATACCTTCAATCTGACGAAAACCTTGAATGACCAATCTTGCTTTGTTGCGAATAACGATTCCACGGTCGTCCTTTTTGCATTTATACACCCAACGGGTACCAATCTTCTTATAACCAGCAGGTTTCACTACGAGCTTCCAGACACCAAGTTTCTGGAATTGTTGCAGTTCTTCCTGCATTGCTTCAACCCAAGAGTTATCTTTCAAAGCATCTTTCCAGGTTCTTGGCTCTTCCGATGAGACATAACACGCGAAAGGCCAATCGTTCTGTTGACCAGATTCTCGAATTGCCGCATACAAGCATGCGTTGTTGTTGTTTCGCAACATGTTTCTTGTTTGTATGCCACTTTGTACATTACCGATGATGTTTTGTTGAGGATGGGTATTGTGAATCCTTGTTTCTGGATTATCCTGAACTGGAATATTTGTACCCAGATTGTTGAGATTGAGATCAACAACCAATTCAATACCCGGAACTGAAGAAGAGGATGATGCAGAAGCTTCAACTGTTATAGGGGCGTCCACTGGAGGTGTAGCCTCTGATGTACCACGAACAGCTGATGTAGGAGCTTCTTGATCTGCATCTAGAAATTCTTCATCCTCTGAAGATTCGTTCAGTTCGGCTGCATCATGAAAATCCTCATTGTCGAGAGCATTATTGTTCACTGAAGATGGCTCTTGATTGACAACAATTGGACGAACCAATGGTGAATCTGTTGCGTTGTCACTCTCGAAAAACATCCTTGTCGCAGCATTTTCTTCAACTGCTTCAACATTGATCGAATTGAAAAAGTCATCGTACTTAAACATCCATGGTTGACCTAGATTTTTTACTGGTAAAGTGTACCTTTGTACTCTGACTTCAGACCATTCCTCAACCCTTTTAGTCTGTAGATTCCAGACTCTTAAGTTAGGGGTGGCATAACCAAGAAAGTGACCTTCAATAGCTTTTGCCCCAAACTTTCCATTAGGATCGATCATTGTGCAAGGAGCTCCAAACGGTTCAAGATATGACAAATCTGGTTTCCGTTTGTGAAGAAGCTCAAAGCAGGTCTTGTTGTGCCTTTTGACTGTAAGGACTCGATTCATCGTGTAACATGCGGAGGCCACAGCTTCAGTCCAGAAGGGAATCGGCAATTGCGACTCTACCAACATAGTCCTAGCAGTCTCGATCAATGTACGGTTCTTACGTTCAGCGATGCCGTTCTGTTGAGGAGTATAAGCCGCAATAAATTCATGAAGAATACCTTTTGATGTGCAAAAATCCGCCATGGCATGATTTTTAAATTCTGTACCATTGTTGCTGCGTATCCGTCTAACCTTCAATTTATACAAATTCTCAATCTGAACGATCAAGTTTTTGGTAATACCGAAAGTTGCACTCTTGTGAGCCATAAACGCCACCCAAGAAAATATTGAATAATCATCAGTTATTACGAGGCAGTATTGATCATTCCTGATGCTTTTGTGCTTGACAGGACCGAACAAATCCATGTGCAAACGTTCAAGAGGAACTGCCACCGTGTTTATCTTCTTTGTCAGATGTCGTTTCTTCGTTTGCTTTCCTTTTTGGCATGAAACACAGAGGTCTTGAAGATGGAAATTTTTAAGAAGAACACCATTCACTAATTCATTTGTCACCAAATGATTCATTTTGCGTAAGTGAATGTTGTTATGGGTCATTTTCTGAGTATACGTATCCTGACTAATATCCCGCTTTTTATTGTTTATTTGTGACCAGGATACTGGACGAGGATATTGCTAACATCTTGGGCGATATCCTGAGTTTGAGTGAATTAAACACGGGCAGGTTAATGGCTGTAAGTTACTAACGGTCATCAAGACTTCTTCTCCTCAAGACTCGGACGAATTTGTTATAAAGAAGCCGTTGAACCCGAAAGACTTGGTCCTCAACGTTCAAGTGGGAATATTCGCTGGATCCCGGAAGTTTAGGATAGTTTGTTACATTATCTTTACTATAAATAGATGGGGGCGGATCAGTTTAAGGCACACAATTTACACTTACACTCTCGAACACTTTCACTCTCTAGCTCATTGCAAACACTACACTTGTATTCAAATTTCATTGTAACACATAGTCGATCCGCACCACATCCTGCACTGTATCCTGAAGTTTGAAGTAATAAGAAGAACAAGGCAGCTGCGATTGTCAGCTCCCGAGGTTTTATGCCGGCGATCTAAATTGATCAAGGGCTTTCCTCGTACATCTCGTGTCGTTTACTTTACTTTTGCTCATAGTTTGATCGTAGATATATCTCAATATCCTGAGCCGTATCCTGAATACTGATTTTCTAAATAACTTAACAAGCATATTTTTCACACATATTTCTAGCACACTACCTCACTTAACTAATTTGATCACTTAATTGCTTAGGTAATTTTTGACCAAAACAATTTGGCGCCCACCGTGGGGCAAGTGGTGCTACTTTTACTAAAAATCTTTGAAAAATCATTAATCGGTTTTCTATTTTCTAAACTTTTTGCCACATTGTTTACAATGGCCTCAAGATCAAACATGAGCTCTTCCACTATGTCTGCTACAACCTCTGCTACCACTGGTTCGGTGCTTCCACCACCTCCTCCAAGGATGCCGTTTTCTTCACAACCTCAAGATGTTATCCCTGCTCGGAGTGTCCAGGGATCTGCTCCTGTTTTAGCCTCTAATGATGAAATTTTGACTTTATTTGGAGGTGTGCAGGAACAAATGAGGCAGCAACAGGAAACTAACCAAATGTTGTTAAGAGAAATACAACTCTTAAAAGCTAGCTCGAGTAGACCCGTTGAAGAAACTGTCACTCCTATACAGCCCAGGGCTTTGAACTTCAGTTCCGCAGTTTACACTGAAGATAATAGGGGGAATATCGTCCCAAGCCATTCCCAGAATCATACCCCTGAGATACCCTCTTCAGTCAGAATATCGACTGTGAGAAGTTCAGGATATGCTTCAGGATATGGCCAAAATCCTCAGAACGGTAATGTGTCAAATAATAATATTCTTGCTACTAACAACAATGGCTCTTTGCAGGATGCAGGTATGACGTCAACATTTACCAGGGAGCTCCAGAAATTGAAGGACATGATATCCAGTGTACCTGGAATAGTCCAGCCAATTCCGGAAGTATCCCAAGACAGCCACAGGATATCCCGCTTTGCATATCCTATCTGTGATGCTAAAATCCCAAAAAGATTTCAGACTCCCAACATGAAGCTGTATGATGGGACTACGGATCCCGAAGAGCATATTGCCCAGTATAGGGAAAGAATGGAGATTAACCCTATCCCTCCAGAGCTCAAGGAAGCATGCTTATGCAAGGGATTTGGTTCTACTCTGACAGGATCAGCCTTGAAATGGTTGTTGAACATTCCTCCTCACTCAATTACTTCGTTTGCTCATTTGGTTAATTTATTTAACAGTCAATTTTCTTGTAGTCGGAGTTTTGAGAAACTAACCAGTGATCTTTACAGGATAACTCAAGGGCCTCAGGAATCCTTGAGGGATTATGTGAACAAATTCAGTCGAGAATCCTTGGATATCCCACATCTTGATGTTGCAACAGCTGTGCAAGCTTTTAAGATGGGGTTACAAAAGGATTCTCCATTTTATCAGGATCTTGTAATGAATCCCTGTAGGAATCTCGACGAAGCTCGTAACAGGGCTTTGAGATATATCCATCTGGAGGATGACAAGAAGATGCAGGAGAGGATGAACTTTCCCTCAGCCTATGAATCAACCAACAGGAAGTCAGAGACCTCGTATAAGCCATATCGCTCCAGGCCATATGGCAGAAATGATAATAAGAAAGTGAATGCTGTTGAAGACGAGGATCCTGAAGAATATCCTGACTTATCTGAATACTGCTTTTCTGTTAATATACCTGAATTAATGTATACTATGCAGGGCTTAGGAGACAAAGCTAGGTGGCCTCGGAAGAACCAGCAGAAAGCTGATTGGAAGGATAAGTCCAAATGGTGCGCCTTCCACGAGGACTTCAGACATATGACCGAGGATTGCATTGCTTTAAGGAAAGAAATAAGCTACCTGTTAAGCAAAGGGTATTTGAAGGACTTGCTGGGAAAAAAGAAGAATAAAGGTCAGGATCCCGAGAAGGATCCTGAACGAGCAGCATCACCCCCAGCAGATGCCAAGATAATTAACTTTATTTCAGGGGGGATCCGATATTTGTGGAACTTCATATTCGGCGGCCAAAAGACATGCAAAGGAAGCTAAGAGTGAGAGAGGGGACAGACCAGTCAGGATGACTACCCTCACAACTGATAAAGTGATCACTTTCGACAGTGATGACAGGGATACTGTTCAGGATCCTCACCATGATGCTTTAGTAATAACATTATATGTGGCTAACCATTTTGTACGCAGGATACTGGTAGACAACGGTAGTTCTGTCAATATAATTCAGCTGGAAACGTTGAAGAGGATGAATGTATCTCCGATGGACATTACTTCGAAGTCCACTGTGCTTGTTGGTTTCAGTGGAGAAGCAAGAAATACCGTAGGGGAGATAAAGTTACCAGTATATGTTGAAGGGGTCAACTCAATACAACGCTTCTGTGTGATGGGCTCCTTATCCTGCTATAACATCATACTGGGAAGACCGTGGATTCACGATATGAAGGCTGTGCCATCAACATATCACCAATGCATCAAGATCCCTACTCCTTGGGGGGTTGTCAAGGTGGAGAGTGATCAACAGGAAGCGAAAGAATGCTACTCATACTCAATGAAATCCTCAACTAAGCCTACTACAGCATAGCAATTAAAGATGCGGGCCCAGGATATTGTGGAGGATTCAGAGCATGATGTGAAGAAAGTCATCCTGGATCAGGATAATCCTGATATCTCGGTGCTCGTAGGAACCAGTATCCCTCAGGATATTAAAGAACAATTAACTAACTTTTTGAAATGCAAGATGTCAATGTTTGCATGGAAGCATGAGGATATGACAGGCATATCCAAAGACATTATCACTCACAAGCTTGGAATTGACAAATCGTTCAAGCCTGTTCAACAAAAAAGAAGAAAATTTGCTCCTGAGCGGAATGAGATTATCCAAGAGGAAGTTGAAAGGTTGTTGAAGTCCAGGATGATCAGAGAAGTCAAGTTTCCAAGATGGCTAGCAAACGTAGTTGTGGTACAGAAGAAAAACGGGAAATGGAGAGTCTGTGTAGATTACACGGATTTGAACAAGGCTTGTCCTAAAGATCCATTTCCTCTCCCTCATATCGATGCAATGGTAGATGCTACTGCTAGACATGCAATGTTAACATTCATGGACGCATCCTCAGGATTTCAGCAGATTCAAATGGAACCTTCGGATCAGGAGGATACTGCTTTCATGACACCAACAGGTATATATTGCTATACTGCTATGCCTTTCGGTTTGAAAAATGCAGGTGCAACATACCAGAGATTGGTAAACATGATGTTCAAAGATAAGCTGGGGGACACCATGGAGGTGTATATCGATGATATGGTGGTGAAATCTAAAAAGGCTGAGGATCACCTCCAGGATATCATGGGAGCATTTGATATCCTGGATCAATATAACATGAAGTTGAATCCTGCTAAATGCCATTTCGGAGTGGGGGCATGAAAGTTTCTTGGATATATGGTGACAAAAAGGGGGATAGAAGCAAGCCCAGAGCAGATAAAAGCTATCCTGGATATAAAATCACCCTCAAATATGAAGGACGTACAAAGGTTGACAGGCCGAGTAGCAGCTTTGAATAGATTTATTTCAAGATCCTCAGAAAAATGCAAGGGATTCTATGATATCCTCAAGAAGAATAAGAAATTTGAATGGGGAGCAAAGCATGAAGCAGCCTTGCAGGATTTGAAGCGATATCTCTCAACCGCACCTCTATTGATGAAGCCTAAATGTTAGGATCGGAGGCTCTTGTGATTGTGTTTGTTTGTATGATTTGAACATTATCTAAATATGAAACCGTGTAAAGTGCAGCGGAAACAAAACAAACTTTGTAAACACAATCAAAGGAGAAAATAGTTTGATAAACAATTGCTTCACATAGTCAAAAGATTTACAAATCAAAGCAAAAGATTACAGATATGCTTACAAACTAAACTCCCCCTCAGCCTGATGCCCCAAGGTTGGTTGCACACAAGATGAAAGGATTAGACATGAGGAGAAGAATCCGCTCAGTCAATCAAATGTAACAGTACAGGGTACTGTTACATTTATAGGCAATCCAAACCATTGAGGTATCTCAGCTGACGTCACCATGAAAGCGACATCTAACAGCCTAACAACCTGTATCTACTGTCCTTACACAAACACTGCTAACCTAACCACTGACTATACATAAAACAGATATTTCACTAAACAGCTGCTTTCTCTTTATGTCAGTGCTTTCCTCAAGGTTGATCAGTCCTTGACTGGGCAGTGCTTTATCATCAGTAGATAGGACCAGCAGTGTTAGAAACTTCAGGGTTTTCATCAGCAGTTGAAAGGGCAGCAGCAGTTGAATATGAACAGTGGATAGAGACCATCAGTTGTTGTAAATCACTTTCAAGGGGAAAGCTTAATGTGAACTGCTGCTTATTATGAATCCTCTGTTGTGACCTGGTTTTGGCTTTTCATTATCTGTTCCTCTGGTAGGGTTCAATCCCAACAATCTCCCCCTGGAACAGATAATGCCAAAACCTGTCATTATTCTGGATCTTTATTACTCATCAAGAGTGCCTTAGCTTGTTCTTTAAATTCAGCTTCAAATTCCTTTGCACTCTGGTCATCCTCATCCCTACACAGTGAAAGTTCAAGGAGATCCTGCAAATCTTGAACACTAAGGCCTAGTGCTTCTTTCCTTGATATGTACTTCACATTTCCATTGGATCTGACAATAGTCAATACATGGGTCTTTTGGTCAGACATCCACTTTAGTACTTTCGAACCCAATGGATTTCTTGGGAGAGATTTATTTGAAGATGAGTTGAGGGATGATGGCCTTGAAAACACCTGCAGACTTTCAGACATTCTTTTGAAAGCTTCTTCAATGACTTTGTCTGCTGCAGCTATATCTTCTGCAGTTTCTTGTTCAATAAGTTCTTGTCTTTCAGCTTCTGTCTTGTCTTTAGCAGTGTTTGGAGACGCAGGTTTGTTTAATGCCTTAAAAAGGCTTTGAAGCTTTGTTGAAGTTTCTTCTTTTAGACCCATTTTCATGATGGTATCTTTGAAGTACTCTGCTTCCTTTTCTATTACCTCTTCTTCAGTCAGCTGTTCTCCCTCTTCTTGATTTGTTACAAAAGTAGACCGGAACAGTGTGTCGAGGTTTCCCATCTTCTGTTCAAGCTTCATCATTTGTTCTTGCTTCTTAGAAGTGCCTGAAACAGTTATCTTTCTTTTCTTCAGCCTTTCGTAGGCTTCATCAGTCTGCTGTTTTGACCATTTTGATATGGCTTCAGCAGTATCCATTTTTGCATCCACCAGCTCCTTTTTCTTTCTTTTATACTCAGCAGTGAAGTCAGCAATGAGCTTTTTGAATTTGTTCCAGTTTGGAGCATTTTTCTTCTTTGTAGGATCATTCTTAACTCTGTCAATCCACTCAGCCTCATGCTTTAGAGCGATTATTGGCCATTCTTCAAACTGTTTTTCTTCAGCAGGATAGAATTTTTCTTTCATAATGTAGGCAAGATAATTCTTTCTTAGCTCTTTGCGTTGTTCAGCCTTTTCTTTGATTAGTTCCTGTGCAAATTCTTCCATCTGCTTTACCTTTTCAAGGAAGAAATCCAGTCTTTTAGCAATGCCTTCTTCGCTTAGACTTTCACGTTCACTTTCAAATTTAGCTCTTGCTTTAGCCTGCCTTGCCTTGAGTTTGAGGTAGTCATCCATATCATCTGGTGGCATGTAGCCTATGAGTGAGGAGAATCTTCTTTTTGAAGGATCTTCTTCTGTATAGAATTGTCTCATCTCATTTTTTATAGCTTCAAGCTCCAGTGGATACTTAGCAGCATTAGGAT
Source organism: Helianthus tuberosus (assembly GCA_030545235.1). NCBI lineage: Eukaryota > Viridiplantae > Streptophyta > Magnoliopsida > Asterales > Asteraceae > Helianthus > Helianthus tuberosus. Next base: position 60,066,954 of record CM060414.1, on the reverse strand, counting down.
CATATGTACCCTCATCGGCAGGTATTGGCTTTCTTTTTCTGTTGAAGAGCTTTGGCTGTGAAGTAGGAGAGGTGAGAGCAGTGGTGGATGACAGACTAACAGCTGTTGAAACAACTGGTGTCTCAACATCTGTTGTCATTACAACTGCTGATATGTCAGCAGTTGTCTTCTGCTTCTGAGCAGGGGATGGAAGTGGTGATGTAGTTTTTGATGGTGGTGATGGTGGTGGTGAATCATCATCTGATATGAGATTCCTTCTCCTTTTTAATGAAGAAGGAGCAGATGATGTTTTGGGTGGATCAGTGGTGGTAGATTGGATAGCAGTGGTTTGTGGCAGTGATTGACTGACAGTGGTTGAAACAACTTGTGTTTCGATCACTGTTGTCATTACAACAGATGTTGTAACATCTGTTGTCTTCTGTTTTATGACAGGAGGCAGTGGTGATGGTATGATTTTAGATGATGATGGTGGAGCAGTAGTTGTAGTGGCGTGTGGTAAAGTGGTGTGTGTTGATGACATGGTAGCTGTTTGGCTACTGACAGCAGTTTTTGTAACTACTGTTGTATCAGCTGTTTGGCTAACAGGTTTTGAGACCTGTGTTTCTTTTACTTTTTCTTTTTCAGACTCAACATGAAGGCCATGTTCTATTCCCATCCTATTCATTTTTCCCAACAGCTTGTTATTCTCCCCCTTTTTGGCATTATCTGAAGGGGGGTTTACAAGAAATGGTATGGAAGAAGGAACTTTGCTAGAGGCACTTTGAATGCTAGCCTTTATAGCCTTGATATCTGCTTGAGTGTCTTTAAATCTTGATTCAACCATGTTGGTCAGCATTTGTACTTGAATAGCATGCTTTTTGTCAGCCATAAGTTGCTGTGCTTCAAGCATGGGTTGAAAAGTATTCCAAAGCTCATTTTCAGCAAATGCATGTTGTGCAGGTGCTTGAGCAGGAACAGCAGTGGCTTGTGCTTTCTGAGCTTTTAAAATCTCTTGCACCAACTCCTTTATTTCAGCAACTGATTCTTCAAGTTTGTCAACTCTGCCCGTCAATTCCTGATATTTTGAATCATCACCTACTTTAGTAGGATCATCTGAATCCCCACTAGCAGTGGTTATATCAATGTTTGACTTAGGAACAGAGTCCCAAAAATCACCCATTGATGCCCCTTGTTCTTGGTACTGGGGACTTCTTTCTTCAGCACTTGATAAATCTTTGATGTTACCAGTGGACAAAATAGCCTCACTAGTGATTTCCAGAGGTGCTATGGAAGAAATTACCTTCAAGAGAGTCTGATTTATGAAACAACTGGCCAACTGGAGACCTGTTGATCCACCAGTTGTAGTTGCTGCTCCACTTGAACTACCACCGAGAGTTACTTGTAACTCAGGGGGTGTAACCTCCTCAATTGTTGCTGGGATAGCAGGAGTAGTAGCATCAGACCCAGTCACCTGTGGGGGTATACTCTCAGTGACAGGTGATAGAGAGGAACTGGTATGTGTCTGAGCTATAGCAGCTGCATGCAACAAAGGTAACATAGATTGTGGCATTATTATTGGTGAGGGGATGGGGGTTGAAAGAGACATGTCCTTGGGATCAGGACTGAGGAAGATGGATCCGAGTGGATTCAGAGTTTCATATTGTGGTGTCCCTCTGCTTACAACCTGATCCTTTTGTGAGGATGCAGGAGGAGTTTTAGGCATGGGTTGAGATCTTTCTTCCAACTGCTGTGAGGAAGTAGCAGCAGTGGTTTGTGGTGACTTTTGTGTTGTCACAGGCATTTCCTCTGGGATCTCATCTTCCAGAGTTGCCTTTGTTTTGGGTTTGGTGGGTTTTCTGGATGTTTTTCTTTTGGTCTTTTTGGTTATGTCAGGTGTGGGTTTCAAAGCAGTGGTTGTGCTGCTATGATCACCTGGAGCAGTGGGCTCAGCAGCTGATACCTGAGGAGCAGTTGTAACCACTAAAATCTGCTCAGGTACCCCTGCTTTTGTTTTTATTGGTGCCATCATCCTTGAAAATGTTTCTTTTGTTAAGCTTTTTATTTGACAATGAACACCTTGTTTTAGCAAATTTAAATTTTCCTTTTCAAATTTTTGTTCAAAATAGTAACTCAAAAATCTTGGAAAAAGTAAAAATGCTTTACTTTCAACGTTTTTCACCATGTCATTGAAAATCTCCTGGGAGTAGTTGTAGTCCTTATTATTCAAAATAGCGTAACCCAGGCATTGAATTTTCAATGGTATTTCGTTAAAAGATGTTGTTTTATTCGAAGCACACATCAGAAGTGTGTGAAATAAAAATCTTGGAGCAGAAGGAAAATAACCTTTTTGTAAGGTATCAACCTTTGATTGTTCTGCATACCCCCTGTTTACGAAATCAGTTTTCATCTCGGCTTTCTCAAAAGAGAGTTTACCTTCCTGATCGTTGAGATTAAAGACTTCGGAGATCGACTGTGGGGTTATTTGAACTGCTTTACCCTGTATTGAGGAGTTAATGGCTATGACTTTTCCGTCTTGTTTTTCAAGCGACACCTTTTTCCAAAACTCTCTCTGGGTTTGCAGATAGATGGGAGCATTTGCTGTCAACAAAGTTTTGTACTTTGAAGCAGATAATGTATCAATGATGGTGTCAAAGGTGTGATTATCAGTAGGTTTTGTGAGTAAACCCAGATAGTTGTGAGATTGTTTGAATGGTATTTCGATGGGTTCTTCGGCCGTTTGAGCGACCTCTTTGGAAGGTGATGATGATTTAGGTTTTGATTTTGATTTTGTCATTTTTGCGGGGAAGAACGAAAGATGATTTTGGAGATTTTGAGAAGAAGGGTTGGAAACTGCTATGAGAAGAGAATTTTGGAATTCAATTCGACAGTGTAAAACCCTGTTTGGGGTTTAGGGCAGGGTTTTATTTTAAAAAAATGATCGCTGATGTGGCAGCGGTTATTAAGATCTGAGGGCTAAAAACTGACCATGTGTCAAACACTGATGAAGTGGATGAAGTATGGATAACAGTTGTTTTAAGGGCCACTGACGTATCAAGCATCAGTGGTTACAACGGTAAAAATTATGGGCAGTGGATGACTTTTACTATCAGTGGATAGAATATCAGTGGATAAGACACTGATTTTGAGCATCAGTGCTTTTCAAGAAAATAAAGGATCAGTGGTTAACTTTCAGCAGTGGACAGTGTTTAGAGATCAGACGTTGGAACAAAACAGTGGTTAGGGTAAATAGTACAACTCTGAAGGACAGGTGTTTCAGCAACAGTTTTGAAGATTTTCATTCAAGGTTTTGCCACATGTCAATTTTGAAAGACAGTGGTTTAGTACCCCAGATGATGAAAACTTTTTACTAAGGCTACTCATTTTCGTTTAATATACAATTAAAACATGAGTACCCTAGTAATTCAAGCACAGTTTGCAATCAACCTTTGATAAAAATTTAGGAACAAACCTGAGAATGACATGATTTTGACATAAGTACCATTTCCTGTTGACCCATTTATGAGGACAATAATACCAATCAAAAATAAGGTATTACATCCTGTCAGGAGCTGAAACTATTGCCAACAAAAACAAGCAAAAGTTTCAGAAACATTCTTAAAAAAATGAATGATATATCCTGGTTATTCGAGAAAATCCTTTGAACACAACAAAAAAAATGGTTAAAGGATTTTCTAAGAACAGTATCAAAAAGATCTGGTATAATTTCAATAGAGAATATAATCACATCACTCACAAGTTTTTGAAAAATGGTCAGTAGTTTGACAACAGTGGTACGAAACTTTTGGAATACATTTTGACCACTGTTTGGTACCATTTTCTTTGTCAGTTGATTGCAAACATGAGGACACATGGACACATGAGTTTTGAAGATCCTGTTGTAGATCTAATTTCTATGTGATGATTTTGAAAATTCGTCTAGTCCTTTTGTAAGTTCATTCACTGGAATCAAAACCTTTTTCTGAACAGATGAATGCACATAGTTGCTTAATAACCATTATTACCCTAAACTTTGACTCATAGGTGTTTTATGTTTATACTCTTTTCTTTTGACTTCAAAAGTTTTGAGATAGACACACTTTTGAGTTTTTGTGAATTTTCTTAATGTATTTTAACATAGTTGATTTTGTCCTTTTGAGGAACTCAACCTGTTTTCAACACATAAGATTTGAATGACTAAAGTTTTAATTCCCCTCTTTTTAAGTTAACAAAAACACTAATGTTTTATGAACATAGGTTTTTGTTAATCTGAGGTTCATACTTTAGCATTTTAATAAGGTGACATCACAATTTTCATAACAACAATTGAAATCAATTTTGAAAACATGAAATAATCCCATAGTTTAACAGATATGTTTTCAGATCTGAAAACTATGAGTGATTTGTGCATGAATTCACTTGTTGTGTGAAATTTGTGTGTCATATGACATCTTGGTTGATTTACAGAGTTTTTTGAATAACCATTTTGAACATCATTTGCTCGATACTCTGTTTTTCAACAAAATACAACCAACCTTAGTATCAATGAATTTTGAGCTGAACTGTTATGTCAAATTGATTGTTAGATCGAATTTGACTGTCCGACTGATACCAATTGTTAGGATTGGAGGCTCTTATGATTGTGTTTGTTTGTATGATTTGAACATTATCTAAATATGAAACCGTGTAAAGTGCAGCGGAAACAAAACAAACTTTGTAAACACAATCAAAGGAGAAAATAGTTTGATAAACAATTGCTTCACATAGTCAAAGATTTACAAATCAAAGCAAAAGATTACAGATATGCTTACAAACTAAACTCCCCCTCAGCCTGATGCCCCAAGGTTGGTTGCACACAAGATGAAAGGATTAGACATGAGGAGAAGAATCCGCTCAGTCAATCAAATGTAACAGTACAGGGTACTGTTACATTTATAGGCAATCCAAACCATTGAGGTATCTCAGCTGACGTCACCATGAAAGCGACGTCTAACAGCCTAACAACCTGTATCTACTGTCCTTACACAAACACTGCTAACCTAACCACTGACTATACATAAAACAGATATTTCACTAAACAGCTGCTTTCTCTTTATGTCAGTGCTTTCCTCAAGGTTGATCAGTCCTTGACTGGGCAGTGCTTTATCATCAGTAGATAGGACCAGCAGTGTTGGAAACTTTAGGGTTTTCATCAGCAGTTGAAAGGGCCGCAGCAGTTGAATATGAACAGTGGATAGAGACCATCAGTTGTTGTAAATCACTTTCAAGGGGAATGCTTAATGTAAACTGCTGCTTATTATGAATCCTCTTTTGTGACCTGGTTTTGGCTTTTCATTATCTGTTCCTCTGGTAGGGTTCAATCCCAACACTAAAAATGGTGAACCACTATCCCTATACCTCGCTGTATCAGGGAATGCTGTAAGTGCAGTTCTTGTAAAAGACCATGCAGGTCAGCAATATCCTGTTTATTATGTTAGTAAAAGTTTGTTAGATGCTGAAACTAGGTATTCTCATTTAGAAAAATTAATATTAGCTCTAGTCATGGAATCGACGAAGCTTAGACATTATTTCGAGACACATAGGATACATGTTAAAACAAATTATCCTGTCAAAAATGTGCTTAGGAAACCAGAGATGTCAGGCAGGATGGCCAAGTGGTCAGTAAAGTTAAGTGCTTATGATTTAGTATATGAACCTAGAAATGCCATAAAGTCTCAGGCTTTAGCTGATTTTATGGCTGATTTCAGTAGTGATATTCAGGATGAGGTAGACCTAGAAGTTCAACAGTTAGGAGAATCCTCAGGATCTTGGACATTATATACTGATGGTGCATCTAATGTAAGAGGAGTAGGATTAGGAATACTACTAAAATCGCCACAGGGGGACATATTACCCCAGGCTATTAGGTGTGAATTTCCTGCTACTAATAATGAGGCAGAATATGAAGCTTTAATTGCAGGATTAGAATTGGCTAAGAGTATGAGTATCAAAAATTTGCAAGTATATGTTGACTCTTTGTTAATTACTAACCATTTTAATGGATCCTATGCAGTTAAGGGTGAGAAATTAATCGAGTATCTCGATATTCTCAAAAAATTAGCAGGATATTTCGATGTTTTTATACTTGAACAGGTACCAAGGGAGGATAATGCTGAAGCGGATGCCTTAGCAAATTTGGGATCATCAATCAGGATACCTGAAGGGACCCAAATACCAATATTACATGTCTTATATCCTGCAACGAATCCTCAGGATAAAGAAGTAGCGGGTATTCAGGATCCTGGAGCAGAGCATCCTGAACAGGATCCTAAGTCCTGGACGGCTCCAATCGTGAGATATCTCAAAAAAGGACACATCCCTGGAAATGAAAATCCTAAGGCATTTAGGATGAAGGTATCACGATTCACTATTATAAATAATATTTTATACAAGAAATCTCTTGCAGGACCGTATTTGAGGTGCCTGGAGGATCCTGAAGCCAAAGAAGTACTTCAGGATATACATGAAGGGGATTGTGGTAACCATGCTGGGGGCAGGTCGCTATTCTCAAAAGTGTTAAGGACAGGATATTATTGGCCAACAATGAGAAAAGATGCCGCAGAATATGCTCGAAGATGTGACGCATGTCAAAGACATAGTAACATACTGCATCAACATGCCGAACCATTATATCCTATTGTTTCCCCTTGGCCATTTATGAAGTGGGGTATGGATATAGTGGGAAAACTACCAAAAGCTCCGGGAGGAAAAGTCTTTATGCTAGCAATGACGGATTATTTCTCTAAGTGGGTCGAAGCTGAAGCATTTGTTCAAGTTAGAGATCAAGAAGTAGTATCCTTCATAAAGAGGAATATCCTGACCAGGTTTGGAGTACCAGCCGAGATAATCTGTTACAATGGTTCTCAGTTTATATGCAAGAGAACTACTGACTTTTGCAAGAGTTGGGGGATCAAAATGATCACATCTACTCCGGTACATCCTCAAGCAAATGGACAAGCAGAATCCTCAAACAAGATAATTGTCAATAACTTAAAGAAAAGGCTTGGAGCCAAAAAAGGAAGATGGGCAGAAGAATTACCCTTTGTTTTGTGGGCTGATAGGACAACGGTAAAGACAATACCTACTGCAAGATCTACCCTAAGTGATCCTGAGCAGAATCCTGAAGCCTTGAGTCAGGATTTAGACACTATAGATGAGAAGAGAGATGCAGCAAGGCTAAGGATGGCAGCATACCAACAGAGAATATCCAGGGTATATAACAAGAATATTAGGACCAGAAGATTTAAGGTTGGAGATTGGGTGTTAAGAAAGGCTTTTCAGAATACTACTAATCCTGCTGATGGCAAGTTAGCTCCGAAATGGGAAGGACCATATGAAGTTGAATCAGAAGCAGGGAAAGGAGCATACAGACTCAAGAATATGGAAGGGGATATGCTACCGAGGTCTTGGAATGCTATACACCTTAAGCTCTATTTCAAATGAGTTTAGAATTTAATTTCTAACTCAGGATGGTATGAGTTCTACCTTTTTTAAATATGTTTGGTTTAATTTGTTCTTTGTAACCCAATACTAACTTAAGCATCGGAGGGGTGTTAGCCAAGCTAACACCCACCTTAGTTTAAGGATGTTTTGCAGTATATGCTTCGGGATATAGCTCCGGGATGCTCACTCAGGATATTTCGGAAGATTAGAGGATTGGCCCCCTCTCTCACGTACAAGGGATCATGATCCCTTCACAGGTTTAAAGGTATTCACCTTTCTTCCGAATTGGGTTTAAACACCCCGCCTGGAGCGCAAGTTATTCAGGGATAGTTCAAGGTGGCGGGACCAGTCCATGTAAAAGTGGCTAACAATTTCGTTACTGTTGGCTATATCCTGAATCCTAAAGGTATATGAGGATTGATCACCCTCTCTCACGAAAGGGTATTTTCATACTCTCTAAGGTTTAAAGGTTTTCACCTTTCTAAGTCTTGGAGTTTATACACTCCCGCCTGTAGCGCATGAAAATTTGGGATTTTCCCCAGGATACAAGGGATTTATCTCCAGTACATCCTTGGGTTTTACCCTTGGGATCTAAAAAATTGCCTATACGATGGAAATTGACATTCAGAAGATTTCTAGGTATTTGAAGACATTGTACACAGGGGACATTCCTACCAAGGCAGTGATGTAAAGCTCAAAGGCTAAAGCTCGGAACTAGTATGTTAAATATCTCACACAGGGGACATCTTCATTGGAAAAGTTGCAAAGACATTGAGGCTTGGTAATAGGGTTATATACTACTCCGGGTATGATCTTTCCTTTGTAAACATCATCTAAGTTTTTGGTAACACTATGTTTTATAAAAGGTCAAGTATCCAGATATATTCTCAAAGTCCTTTTCAGGATATTTGATTAAGGTGTTTAAAACTAGTATTAGTTTGGAACTTTGATCATTTAAGTATTATCATAAACTGGTTTTGGAAAAATAGATTGTTTTTCAAAAACTTTCTACAAAGTTGAAGGAATGTTTGGAAGTTCTATCTAATAAAAAGTTTTTACAATATATCGCTGAGCATATTGATCAGGATATTTTCATAAGATAATAATACAAATTTTTTTAAAGTTAAGAGTTATATTAAATAATGCAAGGCAATAACAAACAAATAAAAAGATGAAATTATTCTTGAAGCAATCAATACTAGTTGATAACCGAAGGTTTCATCCTGAAACCCAGGACCCATCCACCTTCGGCTATCAAATTGTTTCGACACAGAAATAAAAATTGTTCATAAAAACATAAATTGTTTGAATAATTTAAAGGAAATAAGCTCTAGGGGGTAGTGCCTTCGTCGTCCATGGTGGTTTCAGCAACATCCGCCTTGGGATCCGCCTCAGCATCCTTCTCAGCATCGGTTGCTTTTTCAACTGCTTTGGAAGATTCTTCGACAGCTGATTTGGAAGAGGTACCCCCGAGGTTCTTTAGCTTGGTCTCCCAAGTACCAACATCCCAAGAAGGGCATTCAAAACCTAATGTTTTGGCTTCATGGGCCATCTTCAACCTGGCTTGGAGGAGAGAAATGACGACGGAACTTTTGAGGCTTTCCCGGTAGCTGACCATATCCCGTTCGTACTGCACGTGGGCAGCTTCAAGATCGGTCTGGGCTTGAAGAGTAACTTTGTTGAGAGCGGTTTGATGTTCTTGAGTCATGGCTTTAAATTTCTGCTCGTAATGACGAGATTTGGCGGCTGCAATCATGCCTTGATCGGAGATTGTGATTTCAGCTTCCTTTAGCTTGGTTTCAAGCGTCTTGTTGAGCTTGCAGGATTCTTGATATAAGTTAACCAAACGCTCAAGACCCTACGAAAGTAAGAGGACAGGTATTAATATTGATAAATCTTTGATAATAATGTAAATCGCAGGATATGATATGAGAATACTAACCTGGTTAAGAAAAGAAGTCATAAACCCGCTAGCTTCAATGAACCCGTGCTTCTCATAAGGAAATGTGTCAGAAATGACAGGGGAATCAGGTTCTTTCCTTTTTCGGGAACTTGAACTCCGGGGCTTGGTAGCCGGTGAAGGTTTGGGAATAATGATGGCTTTGGAACTGCTGGGTTTGGATGTGGCTGTGGTCTTGGGGCTAGGCTCTTTCTTGACCTGGATCTGATCAGAATAACTATCCAATTCGTCGAGGTCAAAGACTTCAGGGATCTTGGCCGGTGCTGCATAAAGGGAAAAGTTTTACTCCTCATTTTACTATTATACTGTCTTGACAAATTATTTTGAAAGTAATCCTTACCAGACATTTCGGAGGATGAGTATTGACTGGAACTAGGGACGTGTGTGGTGAAGGTCCTGTCTATTGCTGGTAACTGGTAAACAGTATTGATTCTTTCTTCTGACTCGGCGGTAGGAGGAGCGACTTCCTTGAAGTTCACTGCATAAAGATCGAAAAGAAGGATATTAATAGAAGATAAGAATTAAACGGTCTATGAGAATATTTATAACCCTACCGGTGGTTAACCACTCCACCGGAAGGTTGGTACCCTCAGCAATGGAGTCTCATTTGACAAAGAAAAATTTGCGTTGCCATCCGTCTTCGTTTTTGGTGGCTTTGAGAATCAGGGGTTTGCTAGAGGTCGAGAAGAGCAAGAACCGGCTAGAGCCATGGGATCGGAGGCGATAAGCAATAGGCAAATCCTCGATGCGGAGGTCGGAACAATGGAGGTTTTTGATTTGGTTAAGTACAATTAGTACTCTCCAAACCATGGGCATAGTTTGAGCAAAAGAGATGCCGGTGGTTCGAAAGAATTGCATCATGAATTCAGGAAAAGGGTATCGAAGACCTAGCGAAAAAGGATATGCTGGAAAACAAACCCATTCAGTGGAAGAAACGTCCAATCGGATTGACCGATCGAATGGTCTAAAGACCGTGTTATCAGGGAAAGCGTCGGAGGCTCTTAAAGCTGCAATATCTGCGTTGTCAAAAGCACAGATCTCTTTTTCGGGATTTTTAAGGAGATTCTGCTGGGTGAAGGTCTCGGCATCCATTGCAAGTAAGGCGATGTAAATTGACAGAAAGTAAATCAGAAATGGAGAATTACCTGAAGGTTCTGTTGAAGATATCTGCTTTTCAAACAAGAAAAGAGAAGATATAGGGGCATTGTGGATCTCCATTGAGTAAAAAACGCGTTGGAAGTTACGATGTGATCTTGACCGTCATTTCGTTTTAAATGTCTTGAGTTATGGGATAAGATTTTTGAAATATATCCGTTGGATTGGTATACCAACCGATATATTTGGGGACAATTGTTATGGGTCATTTTCTGAGTATATGTATCCTGACTAATTTCCCGCTTTTTATTGTTTATTTGTGACCAGGATACTGGACGAGGATATTGCTAACATCTTGGGCGATATCCTGAGTTTGAGTGAATTAAACACATGCAGGTTAATGGCTGTAAGTTACTAACGGTCATCAAGACTTCTTCTCCTCAAGACTAGGACGAATTTGTTATAAAGAAGCCATTGAACCCGAAAGACTTGGTCCTCAACGTTCAAGTGGGAATATTCGCTGGATCCCAGAAGTTTAGGATAATTTGTTACATTATCTTTACTATAAATAGATGGGGGCGGATCAGTTTAAGGCACACAATTTACACTTACACTCTCGAACACTTTCACTCTCTAGCTCATTGCAAACACTACACTTGTATTCAAATTTCATTGTAACACATAGTCGATCCGCACCACATCCTGCACTGTATCCTGATGTTTGAAGTAATAAGAAGAACAAGGCAGCTGCGATTATAAGCTCCCGAGGTTTTATGCCGGCGATCTAGATTGATCAAGGGCTTTCCTCGTACATCTCGTGTCGTTTACTTTACTTTTGCTCATAGTTTGATCGTAGATATAGCTCAATATCCTGAGCCGTATCCTGAATACTGATTTTCTAAATAACTTAACAAGCATATTTTTCACACATATTTCTAGCACACTACCTCACTTAACTAATTTGATCACTTAATTGCTTAGGTAATTTTTGACCAAACAAATGTGACCCATACGTCTGTGCCAAGAGATTGAGTCTTTTTCCTTGGCTTTTGTAATGAAACAAGTTGCTTGTGCAGTCGTTGTTATAGCTTGGCTCATATCAAGGATATATAAATCGTTTATCCTTGGAACAGATAAGAGAATCCATTCTTTTGGAATCTTGAAGCCGGGTTTCAGTACATAACATCCATTTGCATCAAAGTGTACTGAAAACTGCTTATCACAGATTTGTGAAACGCTGCGAAGATTGTGATCAAGTTGTTGTACAAAGTTGATCTTGTCGAAACTTACAACCCTGTTGGATACCATTCCTTCTCCTGTTATATATCCGCCTTTATCTCTAGCAAAAGCAACATACCCTCCTCTAATAGATTTAACGTCGTAGAGAAGCTTCATGTCGCCTGTCATGTGCCTGGATGCCCCACTATCAACAATCCAATGACTGCTGAAAGTTCCTCCTGTAACACCCTGCACATGTACTCACATGATTTGTTGGAGATGGGGACCCAAGCCTTTGTGGTCGTGGGTCTTCCATTTTCATCAACGTAAGTTACTTGAACTTCTCGATGTTGTGGAAATTGTGATGTTCCCCCTGATTCATTAACCGTTTTTGGTTTCAAGGTCTGTTTTGTTTTACCAGTGTTATTCTTTAAAATTTTAACTTCATGATTGTCTGAAGTTTTTGAATTGTCTGGTTTGACAGAAACAGATGTTTTGTTAACCACGTCGGTTTTAATCTCCTTTTCAATTTTCTTGACCTGTTGGCGTTTCTGTTTCTTTTCCCTTTCTTTTACAAGACAGGGATCTGGTTTTGATGAAACAGATCGCTTGCGGTCAATTTGGTCACGGGGATCATCAACTTTGGATTTTTGTTTATGAAGATATGGACAATTTCAAATAATATGTCCAAATATTCCATATGAAAAACATGATCTACGTTCTACAAACCCCATAGTATCATGTGATTGTCTTGTCGATGATGAACTTTGTGATCCCGAGGTACTAGGTTTTGAACTGTTTGGTTCGTTTCTTTTCAAAGAATTAACTTGAATGACATGATCTAAGTTAGATTTATTTGAAAATGTTTCAAGTTTATCTGTTCCCTTCGATTTCACAAAGTTCACTTTCTTGTCCTTTTCTTGGTCTGTTTCTTTTGCCATTGAGTCGGTGAGTTACTTTTAGGTTTGGTGTGATTTTGCTGCTTTTTCACTGTTGGTAATTTCTGATTGCCACATTGTTTTCTAACTTCAGCCTTTGGGATAGGAGGACACTATGTTACCACAACGTGTGATCCTGTCTTTCCCAAAAACTTACTTGTTGAATCCTCAAACATTTTACTTATTAAAGATTGATTAACATTCTTAATAGGAAAATCTTTGTCAGAGTAGATTTTATCATCACCAACAAGAGTGTACAGCAAATTCACACTCTCAGACTCTTGTGAGGAAGTAGACGTGGACTCGGTCAGAACAGTCGTAGCAGGTTTTGCGGGAGGATCACATAGAATATGATTCTCAAGAGGTATGTCCTCTTCTTTGATTACCGCATCTGACTGTGCTGAGTCAGTATCATTAGATTCATCATCTGAAGAATCAGTATCCTCAACAATGATTGAAGGATCCTGATTTTGTTCAGCAGTTACAAAAGTATCTGCTGACACATCCGAATCTGATGATACTTCCTGTTGGTATCCAAGTCCCGTTGCAAATTCCTCAATGTCTAAAGAAACAGATTCTTCATAATGAGTTCTATACTCCTCATCAGGCAGTGCATCATAATTTTGTCTAACAGGTGGTGGACATTTCTTATATCCAATGCACGTGACATCCTTTTTCTCTTTTTGTGTGCCAATGATGTGATCCAGCACATATCTAGAGTTAGAATAACTGTCTAGTTTAAGCCGGATCGCCTCACTTTCACACATTGTGCAGGCTAACTCTTTTTGCATGATCTCAAGACGATTGATATAATAGTTTATGTCAGTTTGTTTTCTTGAAACCATTTTTGTCAATTCGGTTTTATCTTTTCTTAAATTTGCAACCATCGTTTTAAATTCCTTTTCATGGTTTTCATAAAACATGTTAGCCTATTTGCATTTCGAGAGATCCACTATCAACTTTTGATTGTGGATATTTGTCACTTCATATTTGTTTTGCAAAGCCTCATGTTTGCTTTGCAAATCACACCACTTAGCATCTAAAGAAACATGTTTGTTTTGCAAGTCAAACAATTCAGCATTTAAAGCAACATTTTTGCTTTGCAATTCAGACATATTACCATCCAAATCAGCACATTTAACACTTAAGCTAGCACAATTATCACAATTAACAACAGTTGGTTCATCGACACATACCTGGCTTGATGAACTGTCGACATTAGCCATAAAGGCTGAATGGAGAGAAGAAGAAGAATAAGCAGCTTGATCCACCAGAATAGATCTTCTATCATTCCTTGCTGCAGCTTCTCCTAACAATTCATCGATATCTGCATCGATTCTCCCACTAGATACATTGTCATCGCCTGAAGTTGAGGTTTCCTCATCTGAACTCCTTGAATAACCAGAGCTCTCTTCATCTGAAGATTCACCACCACTGGCGGAAGATTCTCCACCACTGGCGTGCTTCAAATCCTTAGCAGCTTCAGTAAAACAAGCTGCTCCCCCCTGATCACCAATGCCTAATTGCATTGACCAGTCGCAATCTTCATCTATTTGCACCACAAGAGCTTGATTGGTGTTCGATGGTCCTGCTTGATTGTTTGTAGGGACCAAAGCTCGATCATCATTCCTGGTTTGATTCTGATTCTGTTGGTTGCCTCCTTGACCTCTGAATGGATTCTGGTTCACATGCTGAGCTGGCTTTGTGCATTCCCTCTTGAAGTGACCACGTTCGCCACAGTTAAAGCACTTAACAGACTGCTTATAGAACCCATACTTGGTGTCTTTCTTGCTTTCCAAGCTGGTTCGACCCGTCCGTTCCATGAAGTCTTTAGCTCGCCTTACAGCACTGGCGAAAGCCCATTTGATGTCCATTATATCCATCTCTTCTTTATCGATCTGCTGATAATCTTCTTGAGTTAGATTGATGTTTCCGATCTGCCCTGTAATCAACCCACAATACGAGCTCACCAATGTGTTTAGTATCTCCATATGATCTTTAGCTACTTCAACGCTAACTTTGGAGAAGTTTGATGTGTCAAGCCGTACTGTATTTGACTTTGATGGCTGACCAGCAGATGATGTGCTTCCATAACAAGCTTGTTGTTGAACAGGAAGTGGATTCCCATACAAATCAGTGGTTGGAGCTGGCTTTACAGGAACTTGTATCGGATTGCCATATAAATCTGTGCTAGTGACAAACGCCGTCTGAAGTGGAGCATGTGAAACAGGTCTTGCAGAAGTACTAGAAGTTCCATAATACATATCAGGATTTTGTCACACTGGTATTGTAGAAGTGCTAGAAGTTCCATAATACATATCAGGATTTTATCGCACTGGAACCCTTTTTGCCTTTAGGATTTCTTCCTGATCTTTATTCTCCAAGAGCTGACCGAAGTCATTGATGTTTGTCATAGCCAATGTGCCATTGTATTTCAGGATTTCTAAGAAACTATTCCATTGAGGTGGCAGTGCATCGGTAAACTTTGTGACAACCTGTGTTGGAGTTGTTTCTACCTCATAATTACTCAATTCAGTCAGCAAGTGATGAAATCGACTTGTCATATCTCCCAAAGATTCATTTTCCATACAAGTGAAACCATCAAACTCCTTTTTGAGTAAATCATGTCACAATTGACGTGACTTTTCATTTCCTAGACCTCTTGTCTTCAATGCATCCCACAATCGCTTTGATGTCTTGAAGCTGATGAACTGATGATATATTTCCTTGCTCATCGCCTGAGTCAGAATAGCATATGCTTTCTTTTCTAAATCATATGCCTTTTTTCTGGTCTTCCGAAAGATCTGCAAATGTAGCGGCAGTTGAAGTGGCAACCTCAAGAGTTTGATCGAAATCTGTAGTAAAACGTAACCACAGTTCCGTGTTTTGCCCATTGACATACGTCTGAAATCTATCAACCCAACCAGGATATTTGTTTAGGTGCATCAGTTTCGGTGGACGATTCAGACTTCCGGTCTCGCTTTCGCTTAGGAGTATACTTTGAATACTCGAAGTTTGATTTGAAACAAACGCCCATTGACCTGTCGACATTTGATTCGCTTGCGAAGATGCAGGTGCGGGAGATTCAGCCCATGATGGCGACAAACGCGTGTTTGTATACTTGCTTTCTGTATTAGATGTGGGAACAGGTGATTCAGCCCATGATGGAGTTAAACGTGTGTTGGTATACTTGCTCTCTGCATTTGACGGATTACCCCACCAATTCGGATTCATTTCGAGTAGATAATAACGAATACCTGAACAAATCACTCAAATCAAACCTTTAAATATGATTTGCAAAGCTACTGTTAAAATTTTAAACAGTTCGACGAAACTATATTACTCGACGAAACAAATATGACGAAACAAGTTTATAGTTGTTCGACGAAACAGAAGCGACAAAACAGGATTCTGATTTAATCAGCGACCAAACAGAAAGTATTCTTTTGGCGACGAAACTGAAACCTTTATTAAACAATCGACGAAACACTTTTGTTTTGTTTAATCGACGAAACACTTTTGTTTTGTTTAATCGACGAAATAGATTTAAGAGTTAAGCGACGAAACAGTTAGGTAATATCTCAGCGACGAAACAGAATGTGATATCTTATCTAGAATCTTATCTCTGACACAGTACACAATAGTCAAACCAAACCTTACTTTCGGCAATACTATTTTCAAACAAACATCATCATTTCTATGTAACAATAGTCAAACAAATGTTTAATAATCAAACAACAAACACAAACTCAATCATTCAGTAACAAATAAAGATCAAACATGAATATTATTCAAGAACAACTTGAAGATGTGATGAACTATATGAAGATTCAAGTTACTGGAAATTTTTTAAACACATTTTTGCAAAAACAGTTCAATAAAAACCCAAAACTAACATGTATACAAGAGTTATAACAAGGTTTTATATGAACTATAAGCAAAACAATCAAGATTTTCAAGGTTTTAACAAGGTTTTTCCAGAAAATGTATGATTTTTCAAAGCTCAAAAACAAGAAAAACACAAGAAAATCAACTTGGTTTTAACAAGGAATCGAGCCAAATGCTCTGATACCAATTGTAGGTCCACCCGGAGGATCGAGTAACCTCTATTCCCTGTTTTCCGACAAACCCGAAAGTGTGGAATCCAAACGGGTAAGTTAAACCAAGTGACGAACACGTAAAACACAAGATTCACCGATTAACACTCCATTGTCTTAATCTAGAAAACGGTTACAATACAATGTTTACAAGATGCTCTCATAAACTCTCAGTGTGTGTGTATTTACAGTGTTCGCTCTCAAATCTATTCAGACTTGTCTCTCTAGTTCTGTCTGTTATCTGTGTATATATACTAAGACATAACGACGAAACACATCATAGTCGACGAAACAAGTGTTTAGTCGACCAAACACAATAACATTCGACGAAACACTTCTTGTTTCGTCGACCCATAAGTTGGTTAGTGGGGTTCGGCCCAGTTGATGTTTCCGGCCCATGTGAGTTTAATCAATTAAATTGATTGGCCCAAACATATATGGGTTTAAATTGATTGGCCCAGAATAATGAAGCACATGCACGGTTTCAATATTTGCATGCATATTCTTCTACATGACATCATCATGATGATGTCATGGTGATGTGGCGCCTCGGGATGGCTCTCCGTGCTTCGCGTGTCGAACTCTGGGGCGCACGACGGAGGAATGTCGTGACGCCGGGCTTGAGCCGAACCTAACCGGGTCGAACCGAACCGAGTCGAACTGAACCGAGTCGCGTCCACATAATATGTATCAACAGAAGGTATATCTAAACCCCCTATGGTTGGTGTTTTTATTTCGTGTTTACATGTTGGTGATCTTGTTCATTGCGGATACTCTTGCTATAAAAATGTATTCATACTATGTATATATTGTGTTACCTATACTCCCGTTGCTTTAAAAATGTATATATATTTTTTCAATAGTTAAAGTTTATTTAACTAACAGGTATGTATGTATGTATGTATACATATTCGTCAAAAGTGTTTTGACTAATCTTTGTAAGAAATAAATATATACATATATGAACCGGGTTCAAAAAAAATATTATTATACCACAGACATCCTACAGTGGTATCAGAGCCGATGCTCACCACATGCAAATCGAAACCGGTCTTTTTCACCGGAATAATAAGGCACAAACTATAAAAGTCTAAAGTTTTTGATTTATTTTGTTTTTGGGCAATATATATATTTTGGTCATATTTTAATTGTTAATATTTGGTTGACCAAAATTGCCCAAACATACTTTTGGTTATGTCGAATATGTAAATCGGGCCCGACCTTGTGGTTGTGTTTATATTTGGTTTTGTTCATGGTTTTGGCCTATTTTGCGGCTCAAAGTTGTAATAGACTAGTTTATGGTTTTGGCCCATTTTGTCGTTCAAAGTTGTAATAGATAGGGTTTTTGTCTTTGTTATATTTACTTGTTAAATATTGTTGATACGAAGACCCAAAGCATACCCAAAGCAAAACCGAATGCCAAGAGGAGTCTTCGAGGAGTTTTGGTCAAAACCTTAAGTCAAACAGAAAGTCAAACTATTTGACTTTTGTTAAAATAGCCAAAATATTGAAAGAACTAAGGAAAGTACTTACTTGTGTTGAAGAATACTTTCAGAACTTCAGATAGGAAGCTTCCAATCAGCTGGAAACAAGCTACAAGAGAGTGGGAGAAAGAATTATGGAAATGAGCAAGTTGGAATGGCAAAGTTCTTGGCTATTTAAAGAAAATAAAACAATCAAATACAGATCAATTAATTAAGTGACATGGCAACCTTCTCATCATTCATTTATTTGGATAATTTAGTCTACAAATATAGTTACTACTCAAGTCTTCACCATCTGTCATTCCCATTTTATAGAACACCCATTCAAGAAATAATAACACCATTGAAGAAGTTAATAAAGCAATGTTAATCATTTTATATTTGAAGGAAACTAAGTAATTACAATCGGAAAGTTAACGGCGAGCACGACAATCTGAAAGCTGCGGATATATCCACAACAATTATATCATAAGTAGTTGTTGACTTTGACATGGAAATTATGGCATTCCAACCATGGAAAGTTACAGTAAACTTCCATAATTAAGACTTCTTTCTTTATATCCTTTCACATGGCGTCTTTCACAGCTTGTCCACTCATCTCTTCACTCAAGCCTTCCAATAGTTGATATTCACAATGGTTGTTCTCACCGAACACGAACAGGATCCTCATCTTCATCTTCATCATCAACTCATGATCATAATCAAAGATATGATGCATTTTTAAGTTTTAGAGGTGCCGACACTCGTAACGGTTTCACCGATCACCTATACACAGGGGCAAACCCACATATGATGGGCCGGGGTCCCCAAAGCCCAATGTTTTTTAAAAACATAGTAGAACTGGTATGTTAAATATTTTAGGGTAAATTACACTTTTCATCCTTTATTTTTGTAGCGGGTTGCAATGGATGACCTTTAACTTCAATAATTACACTCTACGTCCTTTGGTCCTAACCTGGTTAAAATTTTCAGTAAAATATGACATGTGATTAACATGTAAGGGCATTTATGTCTTTTTACCTCCTGATTCATACAACCTTATAAATATACTAAAAACCCTCATAAATTATTTTCTCATATTTGTTTTCTTTTCTTGGTCAGTTGAACCATTCTATCTGCAAACACAGAACCATTCTATTTGCAAACACACACTGTTATACATCATAATCCCCTTGAAACAGCCCGATTCCAACCTCTAAAACCTTTCAATCGACTCATTGTTTGTAGATTTTGGTCTAATTTACTAGAATTGGGTTGAATCTACACTCATGGTTCAAACCCACCTGCGGTGGCTAGGGTTCCAATCGGGTCTGAACACGGTTAGGCTAGGGTTTCGATGACCCTTAGACGACGGGTCTGAACAAGATGAACAATCAAAACAAAATGAATTGAGCTCAAACCCACCTCCCATTTTGTCCAATCGAGTCTAAACAAGATGAAAAAGATCTGATGTTCTCCTGTGCTAACTAGGGTTCTGGCGACCCTCAGACGACGGCGACCCTCAGCCGATTGTTGTTCAAACGGATTTTGAATGTAGTGGCGGTGGTGTCATAGTGGTGGTAGGATTCAGTGGTGGTGGTGGCGGTGGCGGTGGAGGGGTGGGTTGGCGAATGATGCGTAACACTACCACCATGCAACGAGGCCGTCGTGGCTCCGCCACCAAGGGTAGTTGCAGACTGTTTTCTAGAGAGAGAGAGATGAGAGAGAAAGGGATAGAGTTTTAGGTTGTTTAGCAGAGAAAATGAAAGGAAAAAGAGTATATATTTTAAATACACTGGTAAAATTACTAACCTATCCTCATGTGCAAGGCACATGCCATATTTAACCGGAAATTTTAACCACGATAGCACCAAAGGACGTAGAATGTAATGGGTTTTCCAAATAAAGGACAAGGAATGTAATTATTGAAGTTAAAGGTCATCCATTGTAGCCCACTATAAAATAAAGGACAAGGAATGTAATTATTGAAGTTAAAGGTCATCCATTGTATCCCACTATAAACATTAAGGACGAAAAGTGTAATACCCAATATTTTAAGGACCTCATAAAAAGTATTAGTTGGACCTTGTAATATTTGAAGTAAAGCTAGTGTAATGGTAAATCACTTGTTTACCAACAACAGTCCCAAGGTTCGACCCTTTCATTTGTTGTCTTTATGCTTTTTAACAACTCTTCGTGGTTTGGTATTTTTGAATAACCGTAGGGGGTTTAATGTTGCCATCATTGTTTATTGTCGCAACCCCCGACCCCTACCCGGGAGTAGGCGGCCACGAGCCTTAGAGCGGGTGGTATCGGTGTTTATTAATTTGGCAGCGGAATACATCAGGACCGTAGTTAGGAAATATTTTTATGAGAGTAAAACACCAAACTTTTATAAGAATAATTCATCGGAATAAAACCCAAGTTCATTTGACAATACATTGATAGGGATAAACCCTAATTTTTGAAAACAAAATGTCTTGTTTATTTTAGGTAACTTTTATAGCCACTATTCCAAGCTTTCAGTGCTCTCCAGCTGGCTTCTATTGGGCTTTCACATTATGTTACCTGAAACGCGTTTTAAAAACATTTTGTCTGCAAGAAATACTGGTGAGTGAATCCCAGTTTAATCAAAACAGGTTTTATCATTTTACAGCATTGAGGGCGATCTCGCAATTACATTTGTTTAATTTCTACTTTAATTACCACCCACGGTACTGTCAATCCATGAATGGCGGTCATGTTACTAGTCACAGTGTAGTAACAAATTTTGTATACAAAACCCCAACATACCGACGATAATTGTAGAATACAAATACTCAATCACTGTTGAATATAATTTAAAATAATTGAGGTTTTGTAAAAATAGTTTACAACAAGTTTTCACAAAAAGAGGATTACTTAAATTGCAAGTTTAGATAATACTAAGGCTTCCTGAGAATCTCCTGGTTATTATCTAGTAAATCAAATAATGCACACGTGTTAGTAAAATAACCCAATTCAAATTAACCGTACAACTCGAGACAAAATTCCAATGACTGAGTCGGGCGGAGCCGACATGCATTACGAAAATTCTAAATCAATCGGGTGTACACACGAGACAGAATTCCAATGACTGAGTCGGGCAGAGCCGACATGCATTACGAAATCCTAAATCGATCGTGTAGGGTAATAGCAGGGTTATAGTACTTACAACGAGGCAGAGCATCGCTATATAGTGGGTATTATGCTCGGGAAGAAATTCTACTATCAGAGAATTTGAGAGAGAAAAGAAAACTAAACTATTGATAAATGAACCCTGACCCCCCTTTTATAGGCTGCTCGAGGGGTCTCTCGCGCCCCGCGACAGCCATAGCCTTGGCCTTCGCGGCCGGCGAGGATCGAAAAGGCGGCAGTAGCTTTGCTGAGTCATCGAGTAGGTATGCTGAGTCATGTGCCACGTGGCACTATGACTTGTCCAGAAAACAAGAGCAATCGCGGCCCGCGACAGACCACGATGGTCTCCGTCGCGCCCCTCGAGCGATTGCCGGATCTTGTTTTTGTTTATTTTTACAAGTATAGTGGTATAACGGGTCCGGTTTTCTCGTACAGGGTATATTTATGGACATTTAGGAGTGTCCTAGATATTTTTAGGAGGGTTGTTATATCATCCCCACCTTGTATTGGATCTCGTCCTCGATATCTACTGGAACAGGTGTGGGTATTTCCTTCGCATCTCTGATTTGAGTTCCCATATGTATTCCGGTCCTCTTTTGGAATCCCATTTCACTTTAACCAGAACTAATCTCTTGTGTTTGAGATTCTTGATCTTTCTATCTTCAATCTGAATAGGTTTCTCGATAAACTTAAGTTTCTCATTTACCTGTATGTCCTTCAGAGTATTACTAGAGATTCGTCTGCTAAACATTTTTTGAGATTACATACATGAAATACATCATGTATTCCTGCCATTTCCTCTGGTAGTTGTAGCTGATAAGCTACAGGTCCTATTCTTCTATTAATCTCAAAAGGTCCAACATACCTAGGGCTTAGCTTCCCTCTCTTAACGAATTTGACTACTCCTTTCCATGGAGAAACTTTTAACAATACTTTATCTCCTACTTGAAATTCCAATGGTTTTCGTCTGTTATCAGCATAACTCTTTTGGCGATCTCGTGCTGCTTTTAGTCTTTCCTTGACTTGAATTATCTTATCTGTTGTTTCTTGCACTATTTCGGGTCCAGATAATTGTTTTTCTCCAATCTCTACCCAGCAGACTTGATTTATCTTATAACTTGTTTTTCATTCCTATCCACCAGAAATTCTTTCTTAGATCTTGATACATCTTATAACTTCCAGGATGCATCGTATGCTTAGATTTATGAGCTTCTTCTAGAATTCTATGACGTAGGTTTCCTTGTTTAGGTATCCATATTCTTTTCTTATGGAACTTCCAAATTCCATCTATTCCTTGTTCTAATTCCTTAATCATTCCTTTCAATTTTTCAGCATCGTCCTTGATTGCTGATTTCTGTACTTCTCTGATTTGTTCATTCAGATCTACATGTAGATTTAACCTAAGAGAACGTACTCGCTTTGGTTTTTCATGATACTTCCGACTTAAAGCATCAGCTACTACATTGGCTTTTCCAGCATGATACTGGATATCACAATCATAATCACTAAGAACTTCCATCCAACGTCTCTGTCTCATATTTAATTCTTTTTTCCCGAAAATATACCTTAAACTCTTATGATCGGTGAAAACAACAAATTTATTTCCATATAAATAGGTAATGCAAGTATCGGTGCGTTGGTTAACCTCTGCTTAAGAATCTTAAAAGCTTCTTCCTATTTTGGTCCCCATTCAAACTTAACTGATTTGCATGTCAGTTTAGTTAATGGAATAGCTATTCTAGAGAAGTCACATATAAACCGTCTATAATATCCTGCCAATCCAAGAAAACTTCGTACTTCTGTTGGTGATTCAGGGACTTTCCATTTAGTAATCGCCTCGATTTTTGGGGGATCCACATGAATTCCTTCATGATTAACCAGATGTCCAAGGAATTGTACCTCTTGTAAGCAAAATTCACATTTTGAGAATTTAGCATTAAGCTTCTCTTTTCTCAATAGTGTGAGGAGCATATGCAGATGGGCTGCATGGTCCTCTTTACTCTTAGAGTAAATAAGAATACCATCTATAAAGACAATTATGAATTTATCCAGGTATGGTTTATATATCCGGTTCATCATGTCCATAAATTTGGCTGGGGCATTGGTTAAACCAAATGGCATGACGGTAAATTCATAATGACCGTATCTCGTTCTGAAAGCAGTTTTAGGAACATCCTCTTCTTGTACTTTCAGTTGATGATATCCGGAGCGTAAATCGATCTTAGAAAAGAATCGAGCTGCTTGAAGTTGATCGAACAGATCATCGATTCTCTGTAGTGGGTACCGATTTTTAATCGTGACTTTGTTCAATTCTCGATAGTCAATGCACATACGCATCGATCCATCTTTCTTCTTAACGAACAACACAGGCGCTCCCCACGGGGATGAGCTTGGTTGTATAAAACCTTTGTTAAGAAGTTCGTCCAATTGTTTCTTCAGTTCTTGCATTTCCGTTGGTGCTAATCGATATGGTGCTTTGGCAATCGGCGCCGTTCCTGGTATTAGGTGAATTCTAAATTCAACCTCTCTATCAGGTGGTAATCCAGGTAACTCTTCTGGAAAAACATCTGCGAATTTAAATATTACAGGAATATCTTTTAATTCTTTTCCTTTAGTATTAATGATTACAGAAATCATATATACTATTCCTCCTTTCGTTTCATAACTTGCAGCTTTCATCACAGAGATGAATTTCGTCGATCTAGTTAGCTTATCTCCTTTAATTGTGATCTTTTCACCACTTGGTGTACTTACTTGTATTAACTTGTGATCACATAAAATATTGGCATTATTGGCTACCAACCAATCCATTCCTAATACAATATCGAAACCAGCCAAGCTCATTGGGTAAAGGTTAGCAAAGAAATGATGGTTTAGGATTTCTATTCTTGCTCCCTGCAAGATTTCACTTATCTTAACAGATTCTCTGTTGGCCGTTTCTACCAGACAGTCTTGTTGAAGTTTGACTAAGGGTTGTTCAAGAAATTGGTAGAAAGAAGTATTGATAAAACTTTGGTTTGCACCAAAGTCAAACAATACTTTGGCAAATATGTCATTAACTAAAAATGTACCAACGATCACATCCAGAATCATATTGGCTTCCTCAGCTGTCAGAACAAAGGCTCTGGCATTCTTCTTGGGTGCTTCTGCCGTTTTAGTATTGTTGGGTATGGTTAGAGCTAGTTTCTGACAGTTTGGTCTAATGTGTCCTTTTTCTCCACAATTAAAGCATATTCCATTGCTGGGTTTCCTCCTACAGTCTTCTTCCTTGTGTCCAGAGATTTTGCAAAAGTTGCAATAAGTAGAGCATTTTCCAAAATGCTTTCTTTTGCAATTCTTATAGTAGGGTGCAGAAGAACATGTTCCCTTCCCACGGTAGGAATTACTAGAACAAAATTCCTACGTAAGCTTTTGAGCTAGGTTCTTCCTCTGGTTTTTTTCTTGTGTGCGTACCAGTTTGTCAGTCAAGGTATTGGCTAATTCTACTGCTTCTTCTATGGTTTGCGGTCTAGCTGCCTTGACTACATGTCTAATCTCACTAATTAATCCCCAAATGCCGGAGATTAATACTGGTTCGGGTGAGGCTAAGGATGGTACTATCCTAGCATATTCGAAGAATATGGTAGTGTAACCTTTGAAGTCTATTCAAGTCATTCTGAGATTTAGGAACTTATTGGCTACTTGTTCCTTCTCATTAGGAGGACATAATTTTCTTTCAACCATTTCCTTAAAGTTGATCCATTCCATATTATAAATTCTGTCACTTCCTCTAGACTGGAGAATAGTATTCCACCATTCTAAGGCTACATTTTTGAAAAGATTAGAAGCAAACATAATCTAATCTTCATCTGCGCATTTACTTATTTTTATGACTGCTTCCGTCTTTTCTATCCAAGTAAGGTTCAATGGCTCCTTCATTGCGTAAGAGTTCTATAGGTTTGCAGTCCAAGAATTCTTTAAAAAACAACCGTATGGAGCGATTCTTCTTCTTTTAGGGATTAGAGCTTGGATAATAGATCCATTGTCATTATTCACACTGTGACTGGGTTCAGTGTGTTGACGTTTACTGTCATTTGCAGATTTATCTCCTTCTTTAACATTTTTGATAATATAAAGCATGGCATCTATAATTCCTTGTGCCACTATATGTTGAATGGCACTGGTATCTATTTGGTTTCCGTTATTTTCATTATTCTAGTTTTTTTGATTTACTTCGTTGTCCATCTGAATTGTAAACATTTGGCAGATATTAATTATCATAGAATAGAATTGAATACAATTATTTATACACCATCACACGAACAAGTTGGTCAAAAACGTTGATCATTGCAACTTTTACTCTTTTTCATATATATATATATATACACACACACACATATATATATATATATATATATATGCATCTATTACAAATTACAACTGGAAATGAAAAATACTATGCATCCCTACTTATATTATATTATATTATATATATATATAATAATAATAATAATACAAAATTACACGTATATCAAGTTATGTGCTAAGTGCCGTTCATCCAGTATTGTACTTCCAGCTCATCATATTTCCAAACTAGTCGTTCCCTTATCTGTCTGATCCTATTCCCTTCATTTACTAAATCTTCTCCATACTGATGGAGTTCCTGCACCTGTTGTCTATTCATTTCAAAAAATGTCCTATCTATTTCCTTCCACGGATCAGGTTCTAAAGGTTTTAGTTCTTCAGGTGGGTATAAGGCCGAATATGACCTATTGTCGTCAAACCATGGATCATATCCTAGAGGACGTGAAGTTAGGATTCTAGGTGATGCGTCTGGGTTAAATGTAGGTATCGGGAGTTGGTTTTCGGAGTTGGATTCTAGCATTGGTTGGTCTGGTGATAGTGGAGGTTCGGCTTCTTGGTTTTGGTTGTTATCAACGACTGTAGTGGCTAACATGTGAAAATTAGCCAATTGTCTATCTAATTCTTCCTCTCAAGGTGGTCTACTAGTTACTTCCTGGATCTGTACATCCGCCTCCCTATTGGCCCTGGTTATTGCTCTCTGTTGCTGTAACTTTTTCATTCTTTTTCTCCTTTCATGAACTCCTCTATTAAACCAACCTCTTTTCTTAGTAGTAAAAGGTTCCTCCGATTGTGCCATAAAAATAAATATTCCCTCTTCGGTATCGGCTGAATATCCTGAGGGATCAGGCTTAGATGATGTTCCCTCATTTTTCTATGAACTATCTAAATGACGATAAGCGTTCGCTGTTCCTTGATCACCCATACTGTAAGCTAACAAATAGTCAACTAAGACATAACACATAATTTATTTCCTAACACATGATTTGGAATCTCAGTGTCAGCAGAACACTTCTTTGGCTTAAATTAGTGGATGTAGCTATGATACCACCTTCTGTCGCAACCCCCAACCCCTTCCCGGGTGCGAGCGACTGCTAGCCTTAGAGCGGGTCGTATCGGTGTTTATTAATTTGGCAGCGGAAAACATCAGGACCGTAGTTAGGAAATATTTTTATCAGAGTAAAACACCAAACTTTTATAAGAATAATTAATGGGAATAAAACCCAAGTTCATTTGACATTACATTGATAGGGATAAACCCTAATTATTGAAAACAAAATGTCTTGTTTATTTTAGGTAATTTTTATAGCCACTATTCCAAGCTTTCAGTGCTCTCCAGCTGTCTTCTATTGGGCTTTCACATTATGTTACCTGAAACGCGATTTAAAAATATTTTGTCAGCAAGAAATACTGGTGAGTGAATCTCAGTTTAATCAAAACAGGTTTTATCATTTTACAGCATTGAGGGCGATCTCGCAATTACATTTGTTTAATTTCTACTTTAATTACCACCCACGGTACTGTCAATTCATGACTGGTGGTCATGTTACTACTCACAATGTAGTAACAAATTTTGTATACAAAACCCCAACATACTGACGATAATTGTAGAATACAAATATTCAATCACTGTTGAATATAATTTAAAATAATTGAGGTTTGTAAAAATAGTTTACAACAAGGTTTCACAAAAAGAAGATTACTCACATTGCAAGTTTAGATAATACTAAGGCTTCTTGAGAATCTCCTGGTTATTATCTAGTAAATCAAATAATGTACACGTGTGAGTAAAATAACCCAATTCAAATTAACCGTACAACTCGAAACAGAATTCCAATGACTGAGTCAGGCGGAGCCGACATGCATTACGGGAATTCTAAATCAATCGGGTGTACACACGAGACAGAATTCCAATGACTGAGTCGGGCAGAGCCGACATGCATTACGGAATCCTAAATCGATCGTGTAGGGTAATAGCAAGGTTATAGTACCTACAACGAGGCAGAGCTTCGCTATATATTGGGTATTACGCTCGGGCAGAAATTCTACTATCAGAGAATTTGAGAGAGAAAAGAAAACTGAACGATTGACAAATGAACCCTGACCCCCCTTTTATAGGCTGATCGAGGGGTCTGTCGCACCCCGAGACAGCCATAGCCTTGGCCTTCGCGGCCCACGAGGATCGAAAAGGTGGTTGTAGCTTCGCTAAGTCATCGAGTAGGTATGCTGAGTCATGTGCCACGTGGCACTATGACTTGTTCGGCAAACAAGAGCAGTCGCGGCCCGCGACAGACCAGGGTGGTCTCCGTCGCGCCCCCTGAACGACTGCTGGATCTTGTTTTTGTTGATTTTTACAAGTATACAGGTATAAGGTATAACGGGTCCGGTTTTCACGTACGGGGTATATTTAGGGACATTTAGGAGTGTACTAGATATTTTTAGGTAGGTTGTTATATTGATTGTTGTTGGAAACCCACTTATGTTTTTCTTTAAACACCCACAAGTAACAGTAATATTATTTAGTTCTTGTTTAGTTGATCCTTTCTCATTTGTTAGAAAAATTCGTAAAAGCATTTTTTATTTTTAACCCCAACATTTTTCCACTTTTAACTTTGTTCTCTTTTAGTTTTCATCTTTTACATTTTTTTCGGTTATCATTTTGGTCTATATTTTAGGAGTTAAGATGCTGCAATGTGCGTATGTGGTTCAACATTTTTACGTATATTTTATCCGGTTTAATATTCCCATCGCAACATACGGGTCCTAAGTCAACTCAGTAATTCTTTTATATGTTTTACTTTTCGGTTTAAATTTTACACGTTAGCACGCGGTAGACGAGCGTGGTTCAACGTTTTTACGTATACTTTCGTTCATTCTAATTCTAAATACTAAAGCATGAAACTTACCATTACACTAGCTTTTTTTCAAGCTTTCATGTACCCACACAACGCAGGGCCTTAACACTAGTTAAACAATAACTATTAAAACAATTATAATTATAATAAAAATATTTTAAACTATTAATTTTTAATTTTAAAGACGTGAAAACTATAAACTATATTAAAACATTTATAATTATGATAAAACATTTTCTGGACATTCAACGTTGAAAGTTAAAGGCAATTTCCACAGCAATTGGACCAAAAGCAATTGTACTAAAAATAAATGAAGGAGATATGGATTTGAATGATGGAGATTTGTTTGGTGGATGACGAGCAACTTCTGGATGATGTTTGGGTGGTGATGCGTACAACAGCAGCTATCCTTTCATAACTAAACTCTCTTATATAACTATTATTTCAGTTTATTTAAATTTTAGTTTATTTTCGAAGTTCAAAAACAAACAGTGTTTTTCTTACAGACTGCAGATGTTTGGTCCACCTCTTCTGCTACAGATGTTTGCAGATGTGGTCCGCAGACTACAGACATTTTACCCCTAAAAAAACAAACAACACCTAAAAGTTAAAACCTTTCACGTGGCTTGTTTCACACCTCATCTTCTTTACTCAAATCACTCAAACCTTCCTCTAATAATTCATAGTTATACACAATGGTTGTTCTCACTGAACATGAATCTTTACCTGGATCCTCATCTTCATCATCAGCTCATGATCATAATCAGAGATATGATGTATTTTTAAGTTTCAGAGGTGCCGACACTCGTAATGGTTTCACTGATCACCTCTACAACACCCTTTTGGATGCCGGTATTAACACGTTTTTGGATGATGTAGAGATTGAAACTGGAGAGCCACTGAAACCAGAACTGGAGAGTGCGATTAAGTCATCCAGAGCTTCTATTATTGTGCTGTCCAAGAATTATGCTTCCTCCACATGGTGCCTAGATGAATTGGTATTAATCCTTGAGCAACAGAGGAGCTTTAACCAAATAGTTATCCCCATCTTCTATGATGTGGAGCCCACGGATGTAAGGAAGCAACAAAGCAGCTTCGGGGAAGCAATGTCGAAGCATAAAGAGAGGATGGAGGCGGAAACCAATGCAGAGAAAAGAAGTGAATGGGGTCGAAAGATGGAGTTATGGGAGACGGCACTCACACAAGTTGCTGATTTAAAAGGACAAGTTGCAAATGGCAGGTAAATCACTTAGAGGTTGTTTGTTTACCTCTTAATGAGTCTCTTAATGGTTCAGACATCTTACTGGTTCAACACTTAATGGTTTAGACTATTTGTTTCATGAGCAGATGTCTTAATGGTTCAGACATTTGCCTCTGAATGGTTAAAATTTATACAGAGTCTGAATGGTTAAGACCTCTAATCTGAATTGGTCAGACATTT
Organism: Helianthus tuberosus; assembly: GCA_030545235.1. Lineage (NCBI taxonomy): Eukaryota > Viridiplantae > Streptophyta > Magnoliopsida > Asterales > Asteraceae > Helianthus > Helianthus tuberosus. Next base: position 60,036,932 of record CM060414.1, on the reverse strand, counting down.
GCCTCTAAATAGTTAACTATTATACAGGCTCTTAATGGTTCTAATCTTTTACTGGTTAAGCACTTAATGGTTCATACCTCTTACTGGAATAGCACTTAACCATTCGAATTTTGCCACACAGCCCCTAAGTGTAACTTCCCAGAATCTTTTCATTACACAACAAAATTCTGTACTCGGTACACGTATGACACGTTTTTATAACAATAGATTTAACTTGGACCCATATTTAAAACAACAAAAGAAAATGAACTAGCAAAACGTAAAGAAATAAAAACAAAAAGAATTGTGAAAAAGCCACAAAAACTAGTAAATATGTAATTGTTTAATGTTTCGGTAAAAAAAAATATGGGTAAAAAAGTCATTATATAACTTGTTTTTAATGAAATAAATCAAAATGGGTAAATTTGCAATTTTATTAGTTAAGGAAGGGGATATATGCAGTTTTAATTTTAAGTTGGGTAAATACGCAATTAAGAAGTTTTCTAAGGGGAAATATGTAATTATCCCTTAAATTAATGTTTTTTTTTTCTAATTTTAAAAGAGGTGGGATTTCTGGGGTCTTATTTATTATGCATTTAATAATTAGGGTATTTTGATTCTTTCATGAAAACTAATAGAAAAATGTAACATAAAAGGAGTAAAAACTAAAATCAGTTAGTGAAAACAGAGGGACTGACATATAAAGTTGATTTAAAAGAGCGACCCAAAGGATAGGCTAAGTTGATTCAGGTTGTCTAGTTTTCACATTGCTATTTCATATTTCTCATTTATTGATCAATTCTCAGGAAGGAGACAAAGCTGATTGAAGAAGTTGTTACGAGCATCCATCGTAGATTAGGTGGACCCTTAAGTAATACTCTACCATCCCTTACGGGGAGGAACCATGACATTGAATTCATTAATTCGTGGTTGACAGATGGATCCTGTCATACTGTTGACATTCTTACAATTGTAGGCATCAGTGGGATTGGAAAAACATCTTTGGCTAAGTATGTTTTCATGTTACACTTTGGTAAATTCCAGAAAAGCAGCTTTGTCGAAGGTATCAATACAAGATGTGAAGAACGCCATAATAGATTGCTTGATTTACAAAAGAAACTTCACGGAGACATTTCAAAAAAACTCGACTTACATGTTAATGATGTCAATGAGTACACCTCTAAAATTGAGGATGTGTTATCTCGTAAAAAGGTGTTTATAGTGTTTGATGACATTGGTAGTCTTGACCAGCTGAACGCTTTACATGGAAAAAAAGGTTTACATCCAGGAAGCAAAATCATTATTACAACCAAGGATTCATCTTTAACAGAAAGGTGTGACTTATTCAAGACACAAGTTCATCCCAAGCATACTGAGGTCTTACTTGATGGGTTAGATGAGTATGAATCACTAAAGTTATTATGCATTCATGCATTCCAGAGCGATACGCCCAAAGAAGGTTATAAAGATGTCTCAATAGAGCTTGCGAAATATTGTGATGGACATCCATTGGCTCTAGAAGTTCTGGGTGGGTCTCTACATAAGCGAGATGTAGCATATTGGGAAGAGCGCATAAAGGGGCTAAAGAAAGAACCTCTTTCTGGTATAGAAAAGGCAAAGAAGGCATTACAATTAAGCTTTGACACTTTGTCATCCGAAAATGATAAGGAGCTGTTTAAGCATATTGCTTGTTTCTTTGTGGGAGAAGATAGGGATCTGACTGAAACAATATTAAAAACATGTGCTATAAACACAACATCTGGGATTACAAATCTCATGGAAAAATGCTTTCTTCATATTAGATGGAATAATAAATTGTCGATGCATTCATTGATTCAAGAGATGGGAAGAGATTTAGTACGTCAAGAATCACTTAGCAAGCCATGGGAGAGGAGTCGATTATGGTGTCACGAGGAGTCATTCGATGTGTTGAAACGAAAAAAAGTAAGAGGCCATTTATATTAAAGTAGTAATGCATGTTCTGAGTATTATTATTGTCTATATACATGTATATAACCTTTATATATTATTTTGTTTGTATTTCTTTTCTTCGTAGGGAACCCAAAATATTCTAGGCCTTGCCCTTGACATGAGGATGCTTGAGAAAAAGAAGTTGCGTGTATCATTTGAGCTGAAAACAGAGTCATTTAGTCAGATGGATAATCTAAAGCTACTACAACTCCATTATGTGCAATTAAATGAGTGTTTCCGCAATTTTCCAGAGGAGTTAAGATGGTTGTCTATGCATGGGTTCCCTTCAAAGTCTATTCATTTAGACCTACCAATGGAGAATTTGGTTGTTCTTGACATGTCTTGCAGCAATATTGAATCTTTTGACATGTCATACAGCGATCCACAACCACCTGTGAAGAAGCAAAAGGTAAGATTTTAGATATTTGTATATGAGATTCCGAATAATCAATAATCCGCTTGGATAAACTTTGAATGGTGATGATAAAGCTATTACAATGTAGTATTTGAACCCAAGAATTTCCTAGGCTTACATGTAATCACAATCATATGATTCAGATTCACACTCAGGTATTAGGTATAAAACCAAACACCGACACTAGGATCCTATGGTCTCACGTAAATTTCAATAATTTAACTTGACTGATGACACTAGAATCGCCACACAAGATAACGCATATTATTCTTTCATATTGAGTAAATGCGTGTTTTACTTATTTTAACTTATCTCTGTTTCACCAGTTGGTTGGATCATGCTCAAAAGACGAACCATTGCTTGGATCATTGAAGATTCTAAATCTGAGTTTCTGTGAACAGCTTCATAGTGTTGGTGGTTTTTTTGAACTACCTGCACTTGAGAAGTTAATAGTTAGAAACTGCATAAGTTTGATAGAGGTGTGTGAATCAGTCGAGCAATGTGTTGAACTTGTCCACATTGATCTGAGTTACTGCTACAAGCTTAAAAAGCTTCCAATATCCGTAGGCAAGTTACAAAAGGTTCAAACACTATTGCTAAATGGTTGTAATTTATCTGAATATGCCATTATGGATTCATCAGATCTTAGCATAAGCTCACAAACCACTTCATCAGCCATTAAAAGGGAGGCTATACCAAGTGATTTCAAGTTCTTTATGACTTTTTTACCAAGCTCGTTGAGAATTTTGTCACTTGTAGATAATAATTTGTCAAACGAATCCTTTCCCATGGACTTGAGTTGTCTAGCCATGTTAAAAGAATTATATCTAGATGGAAATCCAATTGTTTCACTTCCCAATTGTGTGGGAACCCTTCCAAGGATTGAGATACTTAGCATTAACCGTTGTAATGATGTGATATTAGTTGAGCATCTTCCACGTACCCTAAGAGTATTCTCCATGTACACAGATATTCTTCGATCTGCGACTAGGAAAATTAAATTTGATCCAGAACTTCCTCCACTCAAATTAGGAGGAATTCCTTGGTTGGCATCACATTTGCCGGTTGAAATTGAAGGCATAATCAAAATTCAACCAATGGCAGATATTGAGGAAAAGTTATTACATAGTTTGGGCTGGAAAAAGTCAGACTTTTTTAAAGAAGGACACTCGAGAAAGGTCAGGGTTGACCCTTATCCTTTGTTCCGGGTATTTATGGTTTAAGACCAATCTTTGCCTGTCCTCTTCGCTGTTTGAACTTTCCCCTTCAACCATGTAGGCTTCCTGAGAGGGTTGAAGGGTTGCTATGCCCCTTTCGGTGGGGAATTTGACTATGCCATGACCAACAGACACGGCCATGTAAAATGCACACTGTCCTGGTCTTCCAATTATCACATCATAGCTTGAGGGGATGTTGATAACCACAAAGGTGAGTGGCTGGGTTCGTTCTTTTGAACCTTCACTAAAACGAACATTAAGTGTTAGTTGCCCTAAAGGCTTGAGGGGTATGTCAGCGATACCTTTTATAGAGGTTCCAGAAGGTTGAAGCCTTGAACGTTCTTCATTGCTCAATTGGTTGAAGAACTTTTCGAACATGATTTCAGTGGCGGCACCCGTGTCTATGTATGCCTTGCATGTTTACAACGTTCCTACGGTAGCCCCTACCACGAGTGGGCTAGGGAGAGGGTCATTCTCCGTAGGGGGGAAACAGACACATTGAAGCTCCCAAGCTTCCAACCTTTGCCTTTTATGAGGAACCTTTCCGTCGAAATCTACCATATTGACTTCCTTACCCTTTCCTTCAGCCATTTTGTCCCGGACTCCCTTTACCAAATGAGCGAGTTCTCCGGATTTAACAGCCTCTTCTATTCTTTTCTTGAGTTGGAAGCAATCATTGGTGTGGTGACCCTTTTCTTCATGAAACTCGCAGTACTGGGTGGAGTTCTCATTTTTCCTGCTTTTGGGGAGAGGTCTAGGAGGTCGAAAGTTTTGTTTAACTTCCTCTGTTGCAAGGATTTCTTGAGGGGTTTTTGTGAGGGGCGTGAAGCTTATGCCTTTTTCCCTGCTTGAAAGGTTCCGACCTTCAGACCTTCGAGGATCTGAACCTTTTGGCCGCCTGTCATAGGGGTTGAAGCTCCCTCTTTTTCTGGCTGGACTGTTGCTCCTCCAGCCGGACCCTCTTTTTCTTTGTTCCTTAATGTCTACTGCCTCCTCCCCCCGGATGTGTGCTTCGGCCCTTTCGAGAGCTTCTTCTAAGGTCTTGGGTAGAGATTTGTTGAAATCCCTTGTAAGGTACTTAGAGGTGATGGCATTCATGAACCCAGCCACCCTCATTTTCTCGTCGGCCCCTACATAGGTCAGACCTTCCTTCTTGTATCGCTCAATGAAAGCACGGAGACTTTCATCATCACGTTGCTTTATCTGAAAGATTACTGTTGCGTCTTTGACATATCGTCTTTGTTGAGAGAAATTGGCCAGGAAACCTTTGCTGAGATCGTCAAAGCTTCGAACACTTTGAGCAGGTAAATCGTTAAACCAGATCCTGGCGGACCCAACAAGAGTTTGCATGAACATTAGGCAACACTCCGCGTTGGACCACTTCTCTATCCGAGCTGCACCGGTGAAGATCTGAAGATGGTCCTCAGGATCTTCAGTTCCATCATACGTCCTGATGTGGGCCGGCATTTTGATCTTTGACTGGAAGTCATAATCGGCTATTTGTCTTGAGAAACATGAAAGGTTACTTGGCTTGTACGGTTTAGCCAAGTCTTCTTCAGTCCTTGCATCCACATTGCTGCCATTGCCATTGTTTCCTTGAGTGGCGAGCACTTGATTGATGAAGTGCTGCCACGGGAAGTTGGCCATCATCTGGGTCATTATGTTGGGCATAGGGTTGAAGCCTTGAAGGCTTCCTGGGCCAGTGGAGCAATTCATCCCAAGGGGGGTGCTCATAACAGCACTCCGTGCTAAAGGGAGCACGGACAGAGCTTGCTCCCATGTAGTTGTAGTGGACGCTGGATAGCTGGTCACCGGGGATTGTAGGAGCTGGTCAAGAGTCAGCTCATGCCCCAAAGGAGCACCACTAGCAATTGGTTGGGAAGAGAAGATAGGATGCACCGTAGGATCCGTCACAGAGGACAGATAAGGGTGAGGGTTTGAAGGGTTACTGGGACCAGCCTCACTTCTTGTTGCAAAAAGAGGAGGAGGTGGTCCAGGAGACAATGTTGGCTCAGGTTCGTCATAGTCTAAACGAATCCTCACTCCCTTTTCTCTTTCCTTACTCACGTGCTGGTTGAGAAGAGACCTTAGCACAAGGAAATTGTTAGCAACCCCTTCAGGGGTGAGTTCAACACGTGATGGAGCATCAGAGACACCGATATTAGGAGATGGAACTCCGGATCGGGAAGGGGTTGGTGTGTTGAAGTTAAGGAACTCGGGTGTACTCCCCGGAGTTGAGAAAGAAGTTGGTATAGTCACGTGAGCTTGGCTACTACCCGGAGTGGAAGTGTTTGGAATCTGATTCACTTCTTCCGGGGATCCACTTTCGGACATGGTGATTTTGAGTGAATGGAGCTACACTACTAGGTCTTTTGAGAAGAAATAGTGGCGGAGCCCCACGGTGGGCGCCAACTTGTTGATGCAACAAATACAAGACCAACGATGGTAGCTTGGCTGGTTAGGCAGAAGGGTTGAAGGGTTCAACCTTGCCTAACGCAGGTCGTGGGGTCCCCCCACGTTTGCGAGACGTGGAAGGAGGTTTGCTAGTTTGTTATTCTTTACTATAGATCCTCCTCTGATTTGTGCTCAGATTCGGAAGTGAAAGCAAAGGGAATGTGTGTGTTGGATGTGAAAGAGAGTGACTTGTGCGAGACAAGCATTCGACGTGAATGACCAGAGATAGAAGAATCAGAGCTGGTCCAGATGTCTCCCTGAAGTGAATGAAGTGTCATTTTATAGGGAAAGGCATCTCCCGAAGTGGAATGGCTTTGACTAGCAACCTCGCTTGCAGTGGAGGGTTTCCCCTTTTGGGGGTTGAAGGCTTTAGTCCCCCGGATAATAGTGTGCACCGTGCAGACCTGCAATGCCTTTGCGGCTGTGGGTTGGTGAAGCAATCTTCAGATGTGACCTGGCTACTGTTACCGTGCTGCTTTTTCCTTCCCCAGCTTTTTAAGCCTTGAACCATTTAACCATTTAAGCGTTTACATAATTAGTCATTTTATTTAGTCTTGGGCTACCCCCGTCATCACATGACATCCAGGTATCCTCTATTCAATTGTCTCTTTTGTTGGTATCATCGTCATCGGAAACCCAGGACCAATCGGAACGGATGGTATTGTGACCACAAACACAATCAGTTTTGAACAAACCACAACATTCACAAGTGTTCATGATGAATTGAAACGAAACTGATTTGCAAAACAAACTAACCGAATTGAACTTGAATGATACTAGAACTTGAATAAATAACTTGCAAACACACGTTCTTGATTACAAACTAACTGACCTTCCGAACAAGGATGATGGCAGCGGTTTTATAGGAATGAAAGGGTATGTCTCCAAAAGTCACGTTGTTTCAAATTGAAAAGAGATGTCGTTTCATGAATAACCGCCCATTCGGTTATTTCTTGGAGACACACCGGTTCGCTAACCTTGGCCCAACTTCCTTGTTCATAACCGCTAACTAATGGACTGGACATAAGACTTCTGTTCGACCCATACATGTGGCCTACGGCCCAAATAATAAACATAACATAAACATTGTTTGACCCATAACTAAGTAAACTAAAACAAATAAACATAAACCGGCCGAGAGGCCCATTGGTAGTAACTCGGATGATCTTGGTTAACATGACGTTCTTCATTCTCCCCCTTAAGCAAGAACATCCGAGCCCTTCGATCACGATCACTCCTTGCGATTGTTGGTGACCTCGATCTTGACCACCACGTCATCGTCGCTTGAATCGTCGATCCATCCGCAATTGCTTGAGCTTTCGGCCATGCCAACTTTCTCTCTTGCACGCTCCTTCTTGATGTAGTCGAAATACCATTCGACCAACTCTAGATAATAAATGTAGGCGACCTTCATCTCGTAAGCGTCATCCGCTTCGTAGCCATACTTCACCGATATATCGCCCCACATGTCTTTTTCCATTATCTCATCGAACCCACCGTTGTGCTTCACGATGCGGTGTAGTAGTATGAGACTGAGATCACGTCCATCAATTAACTCTGGCGGCATTGCTTTCTCACAAACAATCCCTAGAAAATCCGTGATGAACCAAACCAAAATTTCTTCGAACGGTGCGTCGAAGAACCTTGGGTGTTTCTTGATTTCTTCGTGTAGTGTGATAAGATCCCCTGGCTCAATGCAACTTTCCATGATCAACCCTCTTTCAACAACGTCCTCCTCGAGTTGAGAGAGAGTTATTGCCCGTTCCCGAAGCATTTGCCTTGATTGGCGTGGATTATCCTTCTCGCCTTCAATGTAAATCAACAGTGCCTTTTTCGCTTTCTTGGAGTACACAACCTTCCTAGCGTTTGGACGTTCACCGTACACTTTCTTTTTATTTTTCGACTTCTCGAATTCCCGTCCATAATAATCCCCCAGACACTCTTGAAATTCTTCTTTCTCTTTCTTGTAGCCATTATCAACCCCAAGATTATCGTAGAAAGCATTAAGATAATCTTGTTCCAAGTCGGTTTCCGACTTGTCTTCGTATATGTCGAACCCCTTTGATCGACAACCAAACATTTTCTTCAAAACACACTTCTCACCCATAGTGACCGTCTCAATCCCTTGAAACAAGAGTTGTTCTAGACTTAGAACATTCCTGTCAAGTTTTGGTGCGTAACTTACGCACGGGATTGTCTTATCCTTGCCGTCCACCGGCACTCTCACTTCACCAATTCCATGTACAAACGAAACGTCTTTCTTACTTTCGTTCGTTACAACCCCGAAGTGTCTCTTGAAACACTTAAACAAATTACAGTTTCCCGTCATATGCGTTTTAAACGTGGGATCCACAACCCAGATTGAATCCCATTTACCCCCGCAAGTATCCTTCACAATATAATCACACTCGACTGGCAATGGTGATAATATAATGTACTTACTAGGGCAAATTGACGCGATGTGGCCAAACTTCTTGCACTTGAAACACCGAACCCCCGGTTTTCTTGGCCTACCCACTGGTGCATTAGGTTTCTTCCCGGACTTCTTCACGAAACCCCTTTGAAACGCTTTCTTTGGAAACTTTTTCATTGGTGATACCCCGGTCCGCATGGTTGGCTTCCCCTGCGCGTACTCATCCGCTTCCGCCGCCCGGCCGCACTCTCCACTACGAACAAAAACATCATCACCATAATCGGTAACCACCGATTTCCCTTTGTTTCCACGAACCCGGTTTTCTTCTTGATCACAATCCCTTCCGCTTCCTGTTAAACCTTTGGCTCTGATACCAATGTTGGTATCATCGTCATCGGAAACCCAGGACCAATCGGAACGGATGGTATTGTGACCACAAACACAATCGGTTTTGAACAATCTACAACATTCACAAGTGTTCATGATGAATTGAAACGAAACTGATTTGCAAAACAAACTAACCGAATTGAACTTGAATGATACTAGAACTTGAATAAATAACTTGCAAACACACGTTCTTGATTACAAACTAACTGACCTTCCGAACAAGGATGATGGCAGCGGTTTTATAGGAATGAAAGGGTATGTCTCCAAAAGTCACGTTGTTTCAAATTGAAAAGAGATGTCGTTTCATGAATAACCGCCCATTCGGTTATTTCTTGGAGACACACCGGTTCGCTAACCTTGGCCCAACTTCCTTGTTCATAACCGCTAACTAATGGACTGGACATAAGACTTCTGTTCGACCCATACATGTGGCCTACGGCCCAAATAATAAACATAACATAAACATTGTTTGACCCATAACTAATTAAACTAAAACAAATAAACATAAACCGGCCGAGAGGCCCATTGGTAGTAACTCGGATGATCTTGGTTAACATGACGTTCTTCATCTTTTGTGTGTACAGGTGTATTTTTTGAAAGGTGATTAATGTTGTTTTTATTTGGCAGATGCATTATGAATTTGGAATATTCAACACCATTTATTGGTGCAAAGGGATTCCAGAGTGGATTAGGTGTAGAAGTTGGGGCTCATCAATATCATTTATCATCCCATCATCTCCTAAGAAGCTCCGAGGATTGAATTTCTGTTGTGTGAATTGGCCTCCATTTACAAGTGATTCTTTTTCCATGCCAACGATCAAAATTAGTAATGTTACAAAAAAGCAAACCTGGATTTATAATCATTATAGTGGACACGCCTGGGTACGTGGAAAGGAGTGCTTTAGTTGGTTAAGCCATTGGATGTTTGGGCCAAATGAGATGAAAGCTGGTGATAACATTATAATAGAGTGTGACCGTAAAATGGAGTGTGGGGTTGGTGTTGTGTATGATGATGGTAGTATGGAAGAAGAAGAAGAAGAAGAAGAAGATGTGTTGAGTTATTACAAGTCTTGGAATCACATCATTGGTGGAGACCTCTCTGCTTTTCAACTTACAACAGGAGAATATTACCTAGGTAACTGGCAATTTACACAGGATTCCCATGAAGAAATTTATGCTCCTTTCATTGGTGAAGAAGGCAGCTATAAGGGTAAATGTCTCTTTATATAAAATTTAGCCAAGTCTTGTGTATTACTATGTTTTGTAAGATCATAGCTAAAATAAATAATGTAAAAACATTTTATCTTTTTTTTTTCTTTCAGAAAAGGAAGTGATGTTTAAAGCTTTTTCCACAAAGAAGTCTGAAATAGTTGGGTCTCAGGTGCATTTCAACACCTAAACCCCTCTCTCATTACATGATTTCAAACCACACAATGCGAAAAAGATTGAATTTTTATATTTTATCCATGTAGGCACAGTGCTCACAAACGAGTCCAACTGAAATGGCACCTGTTGAAGCTCCTTGCATGCCTATGTTCCCACAATGTTTAGGTCAACAAACGTTTGATGGTCAGGCTCTTATTCCAGGTATGAGCTCAGATGGAGGTCCAGTGGCGAACTTTTACATGCCAATGGTTCCGACATGTCAGCAGGAACCGCACCGAGGTGGAAGCCGTGCCGGTGTTCCTGGGCCGCAAAATCACCAACAACCTCTTCCTCTTATGCAACAACAGGTTTGTTGTACTCTTATATGTCTCTGTTTTAATGAAGGTTAAAATTAATAACTAATTTTTGAGAATAACAGATGGTGCCATATGGACTAATGTATCCTCACCCACCTGGTAGTAGTGACACTGGTAATGTGTCAATGGGTTCTGTTCCATATGATGTTTTGAATGCTGGTGGAATCTTTGCACTTACAAATGCTTCTCCAACAGAGCAAAGGACTGTAAGCCCTTTTGATCTTAGTTTCTTAAAAATTAATGACACAATTTATTACTCCGTCCCATTAAAAGTGTCCTATTTTGAATTTTCAAAGTCTTTATTTATAAACTTTGACTTTAATTATATATTTTTTGTGTTATATAAAACTTGATGAAATTAACCTCATAAAAACACTTATAAAACACACTCAAATCATATAACTTTCATATAGTATTATCTAACACAAACAAAATTATTTAAGGTCAAAGTTTATAAATGAAGACTTTGAAAATTCAAAATATTACTATTTCTAGATATATGTGTGACGTGTAAATATTGTAATTGTCGGTCAGAACAAAGGTAACTGCCATGCTATTGGGGATGGTTCTCTCACTTGATTGAAAACCACCAAGTGCAAAAAAGTGTTGGTTCAGGGCCCACTCCACACACACAACACACACTCACATATGTATGTAAATGTAACTTACAAAAAGAAGAATAATTACAACTCACTCTCATTAATACATTCAAACAAAGGACTTAAATAAACAAGCAACAAATGATATTCAATAAACCCCGTCAACCTAGTTCTGTTCTTCTACTGAACCCTTAATTACCTGCTGTCTTGGGTGCCCCGTTTAACCCGCTGACCCGTGAACAACTCGATTAACCCAACCAAAAGATTGATTTCAATATTTTATCTATGTAGGCACAATGTTCACAAATGGGTCCAACTCGAGCGGCACCTGCTGGAGCTAGTTTCATGCCAATGTTCCCTCCTGGTTTAGGTCAACATTTTCTTTATGGTCAAGCTCAACCTAACTTCATTCCTCCCCAAGTAATCTCAATTCTATCATTATATATAACACTTTCAAAAAAGACTGAAAAATTACTTTGGAGTTATTTATATTTTTTTGTTAATACTTGGATAGCCTGGAAGTCCAATGTCAAACTTTTACATGCCAATGGTTCACCATGGACCGCGTCCAGGTGGAAGCCATGTTGGTGTTCATGAGCAGCAGCAGATTCAGCAACAGCCTGTTCTTTATATGCAGCAACAGGTTTGTTGTATTTTGTTCTTGCTATGTATTATTGAATTTTAAAACTAATAACTAATTTTTCGGAATAATAGACAGTGCCATATGGACCAATGTCTCATCAGGCACCAATGTCTTATCCATATGATGTTGGGAATGTGATGCAATTAAGTGATGCTGGTGGAAGCTCTGAACTTGCAAATGCTTTCCCAACGGAGCAAAGGACTGTAAGTCCTTTTCATCTTAGCTTCTTTGAAAATTAAATATTGTTGACATTGTTATGTTTTTGATACATGTGTGACTTGTGGATATTGTAGGTGTTGGCTGAGAATCTATACCCACTCGCAGAACAGAGTTTCTTCACTGGCTGGAATTACCATAAGCACTAAAGGTCCTGGAGAGTGTCTATTAGCAGCAGGCTAGCCCTGTTGATTAACATGGTGCATTGTTTTATTATATTTAATTATATTTTTTAAAATGAAAAATGGCTGCAGCAAAAATTCAATCACATGATGATGCGTTCGCAAATAAATCTGAAGTTAAATGCTTGGTGTTAAGTTCAGTATGCGCGTATCTGACAACTTCTACCATTATAAATATATGCATTTGCATTTGACAATTTCGACCATTGTAATGAACGCTTTTAGCAAAACATCTTAAGTTAAATGTTTAATGTTCACTTCATCTACTATTGATCCATAAACATGTTGTTAAAGTGTTCATTACAAACTAAATTGATTGAGTGGTGCAAAGTTGAACTTGATACACTTGTTATGTGTATGATTATTGTACAAAAATAAAAGTCAAAATAAGACTTGTTTAAATGAAACATTCTGAAAAGGGAAATATAAAATGCAAGTCTCGTGGTTGTTATCATGATGCAATCCCACACATAAGACACAAAAGTCAATTAGTCAAACACTCCCCAACTCCTCTGTTAACTCGAAAGTGGTCCAACCTATGCCTGTAACCTTTAACTACAAGCACTTTGCCTCCTGCAACCCTACGCCTTTCACTGGCAAGGATGGGGTGACCGCTATGCTTGAATGTTCGATAGCATAGAGGTTACTTTCATCAACAGAGAGTGTCTTGATGAACTCAAAACACGTAGTGCTACTGGAGTTTTCCAAGCTAGGGCTTTGGAATGGTGGACCAACGAGAGAAACATTCGCTCTAATGAAGTGGCTTATGCACTACCATGGGAGGAAGTGAAGCAACTCATGATGGATGAGTTTTGTCCTCCTCATGAACAACAAAAGCTCGATATCACAGTAGGCATGGATTGGTTGCGTAAGAACCATGCTGAAATCGCTTGTCATGAGAAATATGTTCATTTGCCTCTTCCATCTGGTGATACTTTGCATGTTTATGGAGACCGACCTTCTAGAGGACTAAAATTGATGTCATGCACCCAAGCGAATAGATACTTACGCAAACAGTACTTTGCCTTTTTAGCCCACGTAGTGGAAGAAAAGGGCAAGGGAAAGAGCATAAGCGATGATCCTGTGGTGTGTGATTTCCCTGACGTCTTTCTTGGGGATTTACCTGGTCCTCCTCCATCTCGATCAGTTGATTTTCCCATTGATCTCGTACCTGGTGCGACTCCTGTTGCTAGAGCTCCCTATGGTCTTTCACCATTTGAGATGCAAGAATTGTCTAGCCAACTTCAAGAACTCCTCAACACAGGTTTCATACGTCCTAGTACCTCACCTTGGGGTGCTCCTATGCTCTTTGTCAAAAAGAAGGATGGCTCGTTTCGCATATGCATAGACTATCGTGAGCTTAACAAACTCACTGTTAAAAATTATTTTCCTCTTCCTCGCATCGACGATCTCTTTCATCAACTTCAAGGCGCAACTTGTTTCTCTAAGATCGATCTTCGATTTGGTTATCATCAGCTTCGTGTTATCGAAGAGGACATTCCTAAAACCCCTTTTCGCACTCGCTATGGACACTACGAGTTCGTGGTTATGCCTTTTCTTTGACCAACGCACCAGCTGTGTTCATGGATCTAATGAATCGCATTTGCAAACCCTACTTGGATCGTTTTGTAATCGTTTTCATCGACGATATTCTTATTTATTCGAAAACGCAAGTTGATCATGAACGTCATTTACACCTCATACTCGAACTTTTGCTTGGTGAACGCTTATAAGCAAAGTTTTCCAAGTGCGAATTCTGGATCAAAGAAGTCCAATTCCTTGGTCACATCTTTAGCGAGAAAGGAATTCATGTCGACCATGCCAGAATCGAAGATGTGAAGAATTGGATCGTGCCTAAATCTCCATCTGAGATTCGCTCTTTCCTAGGATTGGCGGGTTACTATCGCCGATTCATCTCGAACTTTTCGAAAATCGATGTTCCTCTCACTATGTTGACACAAAAAGAGAAACCTTTTGCTTGGGGTCCTGAGCAAGAGGAATCTTTTCAAACACTCAAGGACTTGCTTTGCAATGCTCCTATTCTAGCTCTCCCTGATGGGAATGATGACTCTGTGGTATATTGTGATGCTTTAAACCATGGTCTTGGTTGCGTTCTCATGCAACGAGACAAGGTCATCGCTTATGCCTCTTGACAACTCAAAATACATCAGAAAAACTACACTACCCACGATCTCGAGCATGACGCAGTTGTTTTTGCTTTAAAGATTTGGCGATACTACCTATATGGTACAAAGTGTGTGGTTTTCACTGACCACAAGAGCCTACATGTCGCAACCCCCGTCCCCTTATTACCCGGGAACGGGCGGCCGCGGCCATTTTCGGTGGTATCGGTGTTTATCAATTTGGCAGCGGATTAGAAATATTTTATCTGAGTTAAATACCACACTTTTATAATATTAAACACATGGGAAGATCCCAAGTTTCTAGTATACACATTTTCATAGGGATAAACTCTATTTTATTTAATAAAACATTTCTTTAATTAGGTAACTTTTATAGCCACTTTTCCAAGCCTTCAGTGCTGTCCAGCTGGCTTCTATTTAACTTTCACATTTTGTTACCTAAAACGCGTTTAAAAACATTTTGTCAGTGGTAAATACTGGTGAGTGAATCCCAGTTTAATAAAGAAGAGCTTTATTAATTCACAGTATTGAGAGCGATTATAATGTTTACATCTACACAATTACTCATTCAGTAATGTCAATCCTGACTGGTGGGTCATATTACACATTGGCTAACTGTTTGTTCAATGGTAACGTGTTCCACATTTTGAATACAAAACCCCAACATACTGGCAGTAATTGAAGAATTACAAAGACTCAATCACTGCTATTTATAATTTAAAATAATTAAGGTTTTGTAAAAACAATTGCAAAAAGGAGATTACTCACATCGATGTCTTAGGGTTTTCTTTTAGGATTTCCTGGTGATTATCTATAATTTACACAAATGCACACGCGTTAGTATAATAACCCAATATTTACATTAGTAATACCCTACCTGAGACGGCATTCCAACGACTACGTCGGGCAGAACCTCGACAGCCATTACGGAACCCTTGATCAATCGGGCAGTGTATCTAATACGTAACCGGGGTTATGATACATACAACGATGCAGAACTTCGTTATTTAGGGGGGTATTATGCTCGAGAATAGCTTATACTATTTAATTTCGAGAGAGAAAGAAATTGTGGTGCGAGTTGGGACTGAAGGCCTGAGCTCCCATTATATAGGGCTGGTCGACCAGGCCTTCGCGGCCCACGAAAGAGAAAGGAAGGGCCTACGCGTCCCACGACATAGGGTCCGTATGGCCTAGCCTTGATTTGTCACCTATCTAGCTTCGCCACGTGTCGACACGTGGCGGCTTCTGGGTTAGTCCGCATGTCAAGGCGCTCGCGGCTCACGTAAAACAAGGCAAGGTCTTCGCGGTCCGCCACAGCCTTTAAAAATTTGATTTTTAATTTAATTTAATAAAATAAAGGTATTCGGGGCCCGTTTGCGTGTACGGGGTGTATTTTAGGACATATTGGGGCACTCTAAATATTTTTAGGATGTTGGATTATTTAGGAGGGTTGTTATATCCTCCCCACCTTGTTTTACAACTCGTCCTCGAGATCTACTGGAACAGGTGTGGATATTTCCTTTGCATTTCTGATTCAAGCTCCCATGTGTATTCTGGTCCTCTTTTGGAGTTCCCTTTTACTTTGACCAGCACTAATCTCTTGTGCTTGAGGTTCTTGACTTTCCTATCTTCGATCTGTAGAGGTCTTTCCACAAATTTTAATTGTTCATTTACCTCTATATCCTTAAGAGGTACTACTAGTGATTCATCAGCTAAGCATTTCTGGAGATTACATACATGAAATACATCATGTATCCCTGCCATTTCCTCTGGCAGTTGTAGCTGATAGGCTACAGGTCCTATTTTTCTAATAATTTCAAAAGGTGCAACATACCTGGGGCTTAGCTTTCCCCTTTTGATTAATCTTACCACTCTTTTCGAAGGAGAGACTTTCAATGACACTTTGTCTCCTACCTGAAATTCCAATGGCTTTCGTCTGTTATCATCATAACTCTTTTGTCGGTCACGTGCTACTCTCAGTCGTTCCTTAACTTGAATGATTTTGTCGGTTGTTTCTTGCACTATCTCAGGTCCGGATAGTTGCTTTTCTCCAATCTCTGCCCAACAGACTAGAGTTCGGCACTTTCGTCCATAAAGTGCTTCGAATGGTGCAGCATTGATACTTGTGTGATAATTGTTATTGTAAGAAAATTTTATTAATGGTAAGTGATCATCCCAATTACCTCCGAAATCAATTACACAAGCTCGAAGCATGTCCTCCATTGTCTGGATTGTCCTTTCACTTTGTCCATCCATTTGAGGATGATAAGCTGTGCTTAGATTCAATTTGGTTCCCATTGCTTTTTGGAATCTTGTACAAAAATGAGAGGTAAAATGACTATCTCTGTCAGAAACAATTGATAAAGGAATTCCATGTAATGAAACGATCCCATTTACATTCAATTTAGCTAATTGTTCCATACTAAAAGTTTCCTTCATTGGTAGGAAATGAGCTAACTTAGTTAGCCTGTCTACAATCACCCAGGTTGTATCATTACCTTTCCTTGTTTTGGGTAATTTGGTAACAAAATCCATTGTTATCAATTCCCATTTCCACACTGGCATTTCTAACTGCTGCAATAAACTTGAGGGTTTCTGATGTTCGGCTTTGACTTGGGTACAGGTTAAACACTTAGAAACATATGCTGCTATATCCTTTTTCATTCCTATCCATCAGAAATTTTTCCTTAAATCCTGATACATTTTATCATTTCTAGGATGCATCGTATATTTAGACTTATGGGCTTCCTCTAATATATGGTGGCGTAGGTTTCCTAGTTTAGGTATCCACATTCTTTTCTTATGGAATCTACAAATTCCATCTGTTCCTTGATCTAACTCCTTAATCATGCCTTTAATTTTTCAGTATCATCCTTGATTACTGATTCTTGTGCTTTCCTAATTTGTTCATTTAAATCTACCTGTAGATTTAATTTAAGAGAACGTACTCTTTTTGTCTTTTCATGATACTTTCGACTTAAAGCATCAGCCACTACATTTGCCTTTCCTGCATGATACTAGATATTACAATCATAATCACTAAGTATCTCCATCCAACGTCTTTGCCTCATATTCAACTCCTTTTGCCCAAAAACATACCTTAAAATTTTATGATCCGTGAAAATGGTAAACTTACTGCCGTAAATGTAATGTCTCCAAATTTTAATGGCAAAAATTATAGCTCCTACTTCCAAATCATGGGTTGAATAATTTTCTTCATGATTCTTAAGTTGTCTAGATGCATAAGCTATAACCTTTTGTCGTTGCATTAACACGCATCCATAACCTAACTTAGAAGCGTCACAATAGACTACAAAATCTTCAGTTCCTTCTGGTAACGCTAGTATGGATGCGTTAGTTAACCTTTGCTTAAGAATTCTAAAGGCTTCTTCTTGTTTTGGTCCCCATTCAAACTTAATAGATTTACAGGTTAGCTTAGTTATGGGAATGGGTATTCTAGAAAAATCTCGAATAAATCTCCTATAATAACCGGCCAGTCCTAAGAAACTTCTAACCTCGGTTGGTGACTCAGGGGTTTTCCATTTGGTAATTTCCTTGATATTGGTGGGATCTACATGAATTCTTTCATGGTTGACTAAATGCCCAAGAAACTGTACCTGTTCTAACCAAGACTCGCACTTTGAAAACTTTGCATAAAGCTTTTCTTTTCTCAATAAACTTAGAAGCGCGTGCAAATGTTTTGCATGTTCCTCTTTACCCTTAGAGTAAATGAGAATATCATCTATAACGACAATTATGAATTTATCCAAATATGGCTTACATATTCGGTTCATCATGTCCATAAATGCAGTTGTGGTATTGGTTAAACCAAATGGCATGACAGTAAATTCATAATGGCCATACCTTGTTCTAAATGCGGTCTTAGGAATGTCCTCTTCCTGTACCTTTAATTGATGATATCCTGATCGTAAATGGATTTTGGAGAAAAATCGAGCTCCTTGCAATTGATCGAATAGATCATCGATTCTTGGTAATTGATACCGATTCTTAATCGTGACTTTGTTCAATTCGCGGTAGTCAATGCACATACGCATTGATCCGTCTTTCTTTTTAACGAATAAGATCGGTGCTTCCCATGGCGATGAACTTGGCTGTATGAATCCCTTCTCCAGTAGTTCGTCGAACTGTTTCTTCAATTCTTGCATTTCTGTAGGTGCCAAACGGTAAGGTGCTTTGGCAATTGGTGCTGTTCCTGGTAGCAGGTGGATTCTGAATTCAACTTTCCTGTCTGGCGGTTGTCCTGGAAATTCTTCTGGAAACTGAGATACTACGGGAATATCTTTTAATTCTTTTCCTTTAGTGTTAGTGATTATGGAAATCAAATACACTAACGATCCTTTTCTTATATAACTTACTGTTTTCATTACAGAAATGAATTTCGTGGATCTAGACGGTTTTTCTCCTTTAATTGTGATCTTTTCACCCCTTGGTGAATTTACTTGGATTGACTTTTGATTACATAAAATACTGGCTTTATTTACTATTAACCAATCCATTCCTAATACAACATCAAATCCTGCTAGATTCATTGGATAAAGGTTTGTAATAAACTTTTGATTTAAAAATTCTATTCTTGCTCCCTGCTAGATTTTAGAAATCTTAATGGTTTCTCCATTTGCTGTTTCTACTAGACATTCTTGTGGGAGTTTAGTTAATGGTTGATTGAGAAGTTTGCAAAATGAAGTATTAATAAAACTTTGGTTCGCACCAGTGTCAAATAATACTTTAGCTAAAACATCATTAACTAAAAACGTACCGGCTATCACGTCCAGAATCATCTTAGCTTCTTCTGCGGTCCGAACAAATGCCCTAGCATTTTTAGTAGTCTTGTTGTTCATGGCTTGAACTAGTTTCGGACAGTTTGGCTTGATGTGGCCTTGTTCTCCACAGTTGTAGCATATCCTGTTGTTGGGTTTCTTCCTGCAGTCTTCTTCCTTGTGTCCAGATATTTTGCAGAAGTTACAGTAGATGGAGCATCTTTCAGAATGTTTCCTTTTGCAATACTTACAGTAGGGTGCAGAAGTAGAACCTACATTTTCTCATGGTTGGAATTTCCATAACGAAATTCTTAGGCAAGTTTCTGAGCTAGGTTCCTCCTCTGGTTTTCTTCTTGTGTGCGTACTAGCTCATCAGTCAAGGTGTTTGCTAGTTCTACAGTTTCTTCTATAGTTTGAGGTCTAGCGGCCTTGACTACATGTCTAATCTCACTGATTAATCCCCAGATGTAACAGATGTAACAGGAGATTAATACTGGTTCTGGTGATGCAAGGGTTGGTATTATTCTAGCATATTCAAAGAATAACGTAGTATAACCCTTACTATCCACTCCAGTCATTCTAAGGTTTAAGAACTTATTTGCTATCTGTTCTTTTTCATTGGGAGGGCAGAATTTCCTTTCCACCATGTTCTTAAATTCCTCCCATTCCATATTGTAAACCCTGTCACTTCCCCTAGACTGGAGGATAGTGTTCCACCATTCTAAGGCTGAGTTCTTAAACAGATTGGAAGCAAACATTATCTTATCCTCTTCCGCACACTTGCTTATTTTTAAGACTGCCTCAGTCTTTTCTATCCAGCGTAAAGCTGCAACGGCCCCTTCATTGCCCGATAATTCCATTGGTTTACAAGACCAGAATTCTTTATAAGAACAACCATAAGACATGGTTCTTCTTCTTTTGGGAATGGGCACTTGAAGTATGGGTCCATTGTTTACGCAGTGTTTAGGTTCAGTGGGTCGTTTACTCCTATGATTACTTTTATTATCCGCTTCCTTACCCGTTTTGATAATATATGGCATTGCATCTATTTTCCCTTGTGCCACTATGTGTTGAGTAGCACTTTTATCCACTGGGTTTCCATTATTATCATTGTTCGGATTATCGTTATTTGGGTTATTGTCATTCTGGTTTTCCTGGTTCACTTCGTTGTCCATCTGAATTTTAAACATTTACCAATTATTAATATCACAAGATAACATTTAATACAAACAATTACAAAACACACATATTTATCAAAATCGTCGAACATTGCGACTTATTCTTTCTTATATATTAGGCATCTAATACAAACTGAAACTGGAATTTAAAATTACAATACTATTATTGTTAGTGCATTTTTGTGTCTGTAACTTGTCTTGTTTCTTTGTATGTTAAACGGTCTTTTGTTATCGAGTATGTACGTTCCGTCATGTCTACCTAGTCCGATATTCTCTTATCCTACTTTGTATGACGTCTTGTCTTTGTATTTGTATCTTAACCTAATGCTAGTGTGCATTATGTTTAGAGGTTGTGTAATCATGCTTAACTGTCCATGCCTTAGTAGTTTCTGTCCATGTTTGGTTTTGACAAAATCACTGATTTCGTCAAGAATCATCTCGGCGAAATCCATTTCTGTTTTCGTCATATATGTGTGGCGAACTCCCTGATTTCGTAACACATGTTTTCGTCCAAAGGGTTTTCGCCAAAGGTCAGTATATATACTTGGTATGGTTCACAGTTTAGTTTATGAGAGCATAGAGAGAAACTGAGAGTTTATCGTCAAGCATTGTGTGTATGTGTTTGCAGTTTGTTCTCATCCTGTTAATCTAAGTGAATCTTTGATTATCTGTTCGTGTTATCTGCTTTACATTTGTTTGGTTTGCACCTTTACGGTGTTTCTACACCCGTGATAGTGTTTGTGATGAACAAGGGTAGGTTACGTATTGGATCCTCCGAGAAAAACGGACCTACAATTGGTATCAGAGCATGGGCTCTTTTCCTTGTTTAAAACCAAACATTGTGATTGTTTGAAACAAGTATTGTTAATTGTTATCAGTTTGGTGTTTCTGAAAAATCATATTTTCTGAAAATATTGCTGAAAATATGTGTTTACAAGTGTTATTTTGCTATAGTTTTATTAAAAACCTGTTACATTGCATCTATACATGTTGACATTTGGGTTTTTGTTGAATATATAAGCAAAATCTTTTTCGGAAACTTCATATCTTCAAAGTGTTCTTGAATATGTTCTTGAAAATCTTCAAACTGATTATTTGCATATATATGTGTTTGAGCTTTGTTGATTCTCACTTATTTTGTTTATCAATATTAAATTGCAAGTGTTTGAAATTTGTGTACTGAGATGATTTGTTTGTTGAAAAAGAAGGTTTGAAAAGCAGAAAGCATGGTTTGTTGAAAATTTGGTCACCAACGTGTCAGAGGATATGGTTTAAAAAAAAATATATCTAACAGCTGGTAATCATTGTCAACGAAATCACATCTAGACGAAATCACCTTCCTCATACTGGACGAAAACCCTATGATTTCGTCATACATCCCAGTCATCGAAAACCCTGTGATTTCGTCACACATCCCAATCAACAAAAACCCTCAATTTCGTCACACATTCAGCGACGAAAACACACCAATTTCGTCGCATATTTGTAATATTTTCTAACAGAAGGTTTCCATTTCATTCTTAACTGTTTGATTTGTGTGATTTAATCTATTACAGTTGTTCTAATATCAATCATGAGTACGAGTCCATGGGATTGGAGTACGGACCCACGACCAGGTCAAGATCAGACTTCGGCAGCTGCATGGTTAAGGAATGTCATGCCTCAACAGTCAATTAGTGTAAATCAATGGGCGTTGGTGTCGAATCAAAATCAAAGCATTCAAAATCTATTGCTTAGTGAGAGTGAGACGGGTAGCAACAATCGCCCGCCAAAGTGGAATCACATGAACGACTATCCATCATGGAAGGGTCGTTTCCATACATACGTTCTAGGGCAAAACACAGAATTATGTACGTGTTTCACCTCTCCATACAATACAAACCTCGAAGAAGCAGGTTCAAGTGCGGCGACATTGGCGAATATGCTTGAAGACGACAAGAAAGCATATAATCTTGAGAAGAAAGCATTTGCTATTCTCACACAAGCACTCCACAAAGATATCTATCATCAATTCGTCTATTGTACCAGCACGAAAGCTTTATGGGATGCTTTGGTAGCGAGAGGAGAAGGAAATGCAGCTACTAGAAAGACACGCCATGATCTATTGAAGAAAGAGTTTGAATCATTTCAATTCTTGGAGAATGAAACCCTAAATGATATGACTTCTCGTTTTTATCATTTGATTAGTGAAATGTATACTTATACTGTTATTGCTACTCAATAGGAAATGGTTGCACGGTTTGCTGATGCTCTACCTCCAAAATGGAGCGCATTCATTGAGCTTCTAAAGCATACGGGCACTTTAGCTACTGTCAATATCTATGAATTTATTCAGAAGTTGGAGCACAAGAATGATGAAGAAATCCGGAAAGCTAAACGAATTCCTGTTCCTCAAAATACTGAAATGTACCTTGCAGGTTTTAACTCGTTAGCTAGTTCCATTTCAAGTTCAATTCAGCAACCGAAGCTACAGATGCCGTTTATGTCGAATACAAGCTCTTTTCCGTTTCCACAGTCAGCTCCTCCACCGGTTTTTGATCCGAGTGCTTATCATCCGCCATCGCATATGATTGCTCAATCTCATGCTTTCTCAAAACCTCAATTTGATGCAAGTGCATGGCTACCAACACCCCAACCTCCACCTCAAGTTACCACTACTCAACCACAGTTCGATCCAAGTGCTTATCTTCCACAATCTCAACCCCAACCCCAACCCCAACCTCAAGCCCAACCACAATAACAACAACAACAAGCACATTATACCAACAATCCTCCACCCCTAAACAACAACACTGTCAGAGTTGATACTTCGAACCTCTCAAAAGTTAGCATTGAAGTAGCAAAGGAGCATATGGAACTCATTAATACAATGGTCAGTGCATACTGCGGATTGGTCGCAGGTCAAATTCGAAACATCAATATGACCAATGAAGATTATCAACAAATCAACCGTGATGAAATGGAGTTGATGGATATAAAGTGGGCGTTTGCAAGTGCAGTTAGAAAGGTTAAGGATTTCATGAGTCGAACGGGAAGAACTTCGTTGGAAAGTAAGAAGGATACGAAGTACGGGTTTGATAAAGATGCGGTTACATGTTTCAATTGTGGCGAAAAGGGATACTTCAAACGTGAGTGCACCCGACCAAGCAAACAGTGCAATAAGAATCCATTCAGAAATCAGACGAGTACTTCTAATGCCAATCAAGACAATCGTGAACGAAGGATAGTAGCGGTGAACAACAATCAGAACCAGAACCAGTCTGGACCTTCAAACACCAACAGAGCATTAGTTGTTCAAGCTGATGAAGGGTGTAATTGGTCTGTACAATTTGGGGAAGGTGATCAAGAAGGAGGAGGAACAGCTTGTTATGCAAAGATCATCAATCACATCAAGCACGTTCACAAGGAAGAATTTTCTGAAAGTGAAGACAGTTCGGGTTATACCGGGAGTTCTAACGAAGAAAGTTCTAATTCGGGTGGTTATAATTCGGAATCTGATGTGAAGGAAGAAGCGAGTTCTGATATTGATGATTTATTGACTGAAGTAGAGGAGTTGAAGAGTCAGAAATCTGTTCTGATCAAGAAGGCTGCTGTAGCATCTAAAGAAATGGAGAAATTCTTCTCTGAAGACGGATCTTTTTCTTATCAGACTGCCTTTATGGCAAATGTCTCAGGCTCTACGAGTCAGGTAAAATCCGAAACTCCTACTCCTAGTGTTTGTAATGCTTGTGCACATTTGAAGCTTAAATCTGAAAAGGTTCATAGTCATAACAAAAGTTTGGTTATTGAGTTGTCTAAGTGTAAAGAGGAAAATATGGCTTTAGCTAGAAACGGAAAGGATTTTAAATCTGTGATTGAAACCCTAAAGAAAATGTTTCCGAGCTAACAAAAACTGTTTTCAATAAGCAAGTTGGTATTAACAATTACATTAATATCATCGAGGAAACCAAAAAGGAACTAGCCATTGCCAAATGGGAACATGATGCAATCAAGCTCAAATTGGAGAGTTATTCTAACTCCCGATATGTGCTCGATCATATCATTGATGCTCAACAACTCAAAGGTAACAACAAAGGTGTAGGGTATAAGAAGTGTCCGCCCCCTTTAAGGTAAATGCCACGGTTTGAGCCCAGTGTGCCTCTTGATTGTGAGGAAGTTACTACTGGCCTAGGGTTCAAATCGGACAGTTCTTCAAGTACATCTTCTGAGCAAACAGAAACTTCAACATCTACGAAACAAAGTCCTCCAATCATTGAGGACTATGAGTCTTCTAATGATGAATCAGAATCAGATATGAGTGATCAGGATAAATCACTTGACAAGATGAAGAGAGTAGAAATTCCAATTGAGAATCATATTCTTTGTGATCCTCCTACTCCTGTTGTTCAACCAGTTGTCAAACAAGTGATAGATCCTGTCAAGAATAACAAGAAATCTGTCTCTGCCGTTAAGAGTAATAACGTGTTGTACACTTTGGTTGGTGATTCTAAAATCTATTCAGATCACGATTTTCCAATTAAAAATGTCAATCCATCTTTGATTGATAAAGTTTTTGAAGATAACACAAACAAGTTTTTGGGAAAGAAAATTCCAGGAGTCATTGTAACTCAATGTGACCCAATTCCAAAAGCTGAAATCAGGAAACAATTTGGAAATCAAAAATCACCAACAAAGCAACAACCTATTGCTACTAAGGGTAAACAACCAGAAAAATGAGCTCAAAAGCCTAACGTTTCTCAATCTAAATTTGAAACAAAAGGAGCTCGTTATCAGAAGAAAAACAGTAATGCAGATTTGTAGCATCGAAGGGTACGGATAAAATTGATGCTTTTGTGTTGGACCGTGTCGTGACCCTAAACGATCAGTCAGAGTAGCTCATCTTCACATGTAAAGGCGGAATCAATGCATGTAAAGTAACAACAGCTATTCCTTTCTAATTTCTATCTCTTTATTGCATTCTGATATTGTTTTGACAGAGTTTTGTTCCAGCAACAATGATCTAGGTTTGCTCCAAACGTTACAAATGAAAACACAATCAGCCTATATATAGTGTGTGTGGTTCGCTTATATGGACTGCCACAAAAGCGAACCAGCCCACTTGACATAAAAGCGAACCAGCCTATGTACCTATGAGCGAACCAGACCTAACATGGTCACATAAGCGAACCTGTCAACATTTTTCATGATTTCGACATTCTAAACCCTATGTTGACCCATATTGACCTAAGACTTGATGTAGACGAAGTCAACAGACATTCTGTGCACTAACAGACTCCCCCTTGGATGTTGACGTAGTCTTTTAGCAATCTTCAGCATCTGAGTCTTCGGTCTTGGTCGTTTCTCTAACTCTCTGTCTTCACAAACATTCTTCACAGGTTTCAGCATCACCTTGCTCTAACTTCAACTTCCCAATAACTGTTGATCCAGACTCCCCCTTACACAGACTCCCCCTCTCAGTATGCTGGGATCTTGAGATATCTGGTTCAAGCTTTGACAATTAGCTTCCATGGGAATAATGAAATTCAAAACCTGTTACCCTGCACATCCTCTACCTCAACATAAGTTTCACAAATTTATAACAATTGAATTTAATAAACTTACTGGTAGAAATCATTAATTCAACAAACATACTAGTTACATCAAGTTCAAATGAATGACCTTGATTAACTAAAACACACAATCTTTCAAAAACATTTGTATATGACATTCAAA
The DNA here is from genome assembly GCA_030545235.1 of Helianthus tuberosus. NCBI lineage: Eukaryota > Viridiplantae > Streptophyta > Magnoliopsida > Asterales > Asteraceae > Helianthus > Helianthus tuberosus. The sequence goes on along the minus strand of CM060414.1, from coordinate 60,010,902 downwards.
GTTTTCAAAATATTCTCCCAATCCAATTCATCATGTTTAGCACTTGGAATTTTGAATATCTGTCCTTCAACATCAGTTGTCGAAAATCTTTTTGAATTTTCAAAATTTTATGCTAAAACACTCCGAAAATCTTTTTGGATTTTTGATCTTGACTGAAATGCAGTAAACAAATATATACAAACAATATTTTTGTGAGTTTGTGTAAGAGGATCATATCAGTTCACGAGACCAATCACTAGCACCGTTAAGCTTTAAACATTTACAGTTCTAAACGATTCACGTTGATTGACGATATTGTTGTCCACATAAACTCAATCTAAAAACTTTCGAAATGCTTACCGATACGATAAGGTATATTAATTTTGCACTAAGTACTTATGGACCCCACGATCTCAGCATATCCCCTCATCATGCAATACACTAACTCAAGTAATGCCTTTAAACTTTTTCAACTGTGAATTGTGCAAAAACAAAGCAGAATGTTTAAACATTAACAATCAGGTCGATACTTCCGTATACGCAGAGAAAGTCCAATGTTTAAACAAAATAAGAAAAATAAAACAAGTTGAAGTTGTTTAGGCTTTAACCACCAGGTCGATACTCCCGTATACGCAGAGGTGATCCAAAGCTTAAACGAAACACCAAAGAAAATAAAGCAGAACATTTAGGCAACAACATCCAGGTCGATACTCACGTATACGCAGAGGATGTCCGATGCTTAAACAAAATAAAGAAATAAAACAAGTTTAAATCTTTGCAAAATAAAATGCACAATCACAGCGACTTTTCAGCAAAGTTGTGAAAGTTCACAAACTTAACCAGTTTTATGTCTTTCGACAATCAGCGATTACTGAGTAGGTACACAGTCAAGAAGGACAAAACCAAGTACTATGCTTTTGACCATGTTTCCCACTAGAACTAGGCTTTTTCATTTATGTTTGTATCGTTATCGCAAATCTACTAGTCTAGCTGAGCCTATCGTCACATCTTTAGCAAGACCGTTTATCACTTTTAGACTTTCCATTTCTTTAGCATGTTGTGATAGTTCACTGATTTTCTATCATTTCCTCTTGTCTCAACAAAACTCATTTTTGCTTTTTCAATGTTTTTGAAATTTTCAAATTTTCTAATTTTTTTAAAATTTTTCTCCCCCTAAAATCAAAATATGTTTCAATTTTGATTTTCTGGAAAATTTGAAAACAAACTATACAAGAAACGTGACAAACTGATATCAAATCACTTCAATTCGCCATCCAAATGGCTTAACAATCAGAACTCCCCCTGACAACAAACTATTTTCCCATTTAGATTTCAAAACACTTAAGTTTGTTTTAATCAAATGGTTTTTCCGGAAAATTAGTTTTATGTGTCATTTCACAAATTCGGGGTTTCATCACCTTGTTCTCTTTCTACCATTTTAAAGATTTAACAATTAAGACCCTTGTCAACAACAAACACTAGTAGAAAATCAAGTACAACTTAATGTCCCTGATTTACCACTTGTAAATCGAAATATCACAGTTACCAACCTGTGAATTTCTCAAGAATGATGCCGATACCTGCTTCACAATTACCAACCTGGAAGCTCCGGCAAGTCAGATTTTTCTATTTGAAAAGTTTCACCCAAGCCTGACTATCTTTGGGTGATTTAGAATTCTTGTTCAACAATGGTGGAAAATTTGCATCATCCATTGTTAAACCTGAATTCTCAGATTTTACCTCAACACTAGGCTCCTCTGGCTTTGATGAACCAGAATCATGGCCTGAATGTGGCTTGTCTGACTTTGATGAGCCAGATTCATCGCCTGAAGGTGGCTTGTCTGACTTTGACACATCAGATTCATCGCCGACCATTTTCTTCTTCTTCTTTTCTTCTTTTGTCCTCAGATTTGCATCTGAAGAATTCAATTTACTTGGCTTTGCAGTCGAGTAAGTTGATTCATCAGAACTTTTATTCAATCTGTCCGGTGAACCCGAAGACAAAATTTTCTCGAGATACTCTCTCGCCTTCTTCCTTTTCTTTCGCAGTCTGTCTTTCTGCCCCTGTGAAAGTTTAACTTTCTTTTCTTGAATTGTCTGATCCTGAACTTTAGGTTTTAGAACCTTCTGTTCATGGGGCTTGACGTTGACTGGTTTCTTTGCCATTCTTTGAGATTCAACCCTCAATCTTCCCACCGATTTCCTCGAGCAATCTCTGGCAATATGTCCTCTGATATGACAATTATAGCATCTTCTTATTTCATAACTCCAATTCTGGCAGTTAACAGCAATGTGTCCTCTCACACCACAGGTGTAGCACACTCTGTTATCGTACCATCCACTTCTATCAGTCCAAACCTTCAAATCATAACATTGTTTGGCTTGGTTATAGTCATTTCTCCTCTTCAATGCTGGATTTGGCTTTTGAGCACTATGGTCAAACCTGCACCACTTATTACCAACATTTTGTAAGTTTTCATTTTTAGATTTTTGTGATTTTTCAAAATAATTGGATGACTTATCTGATGAGCTTTTATTTTCATTTTTAAGATTTTTCAAATTTTTATCTTTTTGTTTCTATTCTACACTCTTCTTAACAGGTTTTTGTTTAGAACATTCACCTGTTTCAGTAGACTGCAAAACAGTATTTTTAAATTTTTCTTGTAAATCTAAAAATATTTTTCTTTTCTTTTCTTTTTCATCATCAGATATTTCATCACAATCTTCAATTTTGACTTTGACTTTGTCAAAATTTGTGACATTATCACTTATTGGAACTGAATTGATCGGTTTTGGACACTCATATGGTGCCGAAGTCACAAAACCTTTCAATTTATTCTCAAGCTCTTTGATTTTAATCCGAGCTTTTTCAGCTTCTTTTTCAAACTGAATGATTTTAGCAAGATGAGAATTGATTTCAATTTGTTTTTCAAGATTATCTTTACCAAAAATATCTCTCTCATCTTCTAAAATCTTTATTTGATTTTGAAAATCTTTTTCTAATTTTAATTTTTCATTTTCAACAACATTTTCTTTTTCTTTAAAATTTTTGATTTCTAATGACAAACTCTCAACATTATCCAAAAGTTTGTCATTTTCAGATTTTAGTTTTTCGCAGTTCAAGCGCAAATCCAAAATCTGTTCATCATCAGATTTCTTCTCGTCTTTCAAAACTTTGTTTTCCAATGTCAAATTCTCCACATCTTTCAAGAGATTGACATTTTCTGCTTCGGATTTTTCGCATTTCAAGCATTTTCCATTCATCTCTCCATTATCAGCTTCTTTCTTTGTTTCCTTCATGTATGTTCCTGCACAGAAAATTTTAACAAAATCAAGAGGATTCATATTTTCATCAATATAACAACCCCTCTTAATATCATATCTCATAACATTTTTTGCTGCAAGACACACAGTGATTCGTTTTCTCATTTCAATGATCACATCCAAATCTATCTTTCTTGATTCTTCTTTTATTTCATCCAATAATTTCCTTTTTCTTGAATCTTCATCACTCCTATGATTTGTTATTGTATTGATGAAACTTCTTAAATCAAAGCGTGATAAACTAGAATCCCTTCTCAGTCCATTCACGAATTTCTCCCATTCCAAAGGTAAAGCATCAACAAATTTTGAAATTCTTTCATCATTTGAATGATATATCTTATGTCTTTCTAACTTGATGATTAGATCATAAAACCTTTCTTTCAACTCCTCCACTGATTCATTCTTCTTACATACAAAATTTTCCCATCTTTTAATATAAACATCCTTATCACCTAATCTCTCACGCCAAGATTCACAATGCCAATCATTTAAATTTTCAAGACTCTTGTTTTCCTTTTCGTCAAACATTTTGAATTCTTGGAATTTGTGCCTTGTAAATCACCTCGAATCACCTGCAATACAAACAAACAATTAGTTCAAACGAACTGAATACGTAACAGTGAATTACCGATCTGTGCACGTGACAGATAAGTGAATCAAACAGGTTCAGATAAGCGAATCAGACACTGTATGTTCGAGCGGACCAGACTTGTTCGTTCGAGCGGACCAGACTTGTTCGTTCGAGCGGACCAGACTTGTTCGTTCGAGCGGACCAGACTTGTTCGTTCGAGTGGACCAGATTTGTTCGTTCGAGCGGACCAGATTTGTTCGTTCGAGCGAACCAGCAGATGTCCGGATGAGCGGACCAGTCAAATGTCAGATAAGCGAACCAAAAACTAGCGATGTCCGAAAAAGCGGACCACAGTTTTTAACCAATTTTTAGTCCGAATTACAATCTGATACTTTCAAGGAATATACTACACTTAATTCCGATCACAATGATATGATTATCGTTCAATTCCGACCGCTAATTCGTTCCAGATCTGAGTTTGAAAATTCTGTCCAAGAACCGATCACGTTTTTGATAAAATTGAATGATTTTTACGATGTTTTAAAGTCTGATATTGTTACTGATTGTTTAACAACAAGTTTCGCTCAATATACTTGAACTTCAAACCATTTTGTCCGACAAAACTTGTATAATCCGAAAAATAAAAGAGAAAATAGAGTAGAAATGAGATAATAGAATCGAATCAGCTGATGTAGTATGAACTTCTCGTCCTGAAGCTCCGATACCACTTGTTGGACCGTGTCGTGACCCTAAACGATCAGTCAGAGTAGCTCATCTTCACATGTAAAGGCGGAATCAATGCATGTAAAGTAACAACAGCTATTCCTTTCTAATTTCTATCTCTTTATTGCATTCTGATATTGTTTTGACAGAGTTTTGTTCCAGCAACAATGATCTAGGTTCGCTCCAAACGTTACAAATGAAAACACAATCAGCCTATATATAGTGTGTGTGGTTCGCTTATATGGACTGCCACAAAAGCGAACCAGCCCACTTGACATAAAAGCGAACCAGCCTATGTACCTATGAGCGAACCAGACCTAACATGGTCACATAAGCGAACCTGTCAACATTTTTCATGATTTTGACATTCTAAACCCTATGTTGACCCATATTGACCTAAGACTTGATGTAGACGAAGTCAACAGACATTCTGTGCACTAACATTTTGAAAACAAATCAAACACCGATTTTGTACAACAAGTCAAGATTTTAAAAGGTAATAGCCAAAACAATTACACTCAACAAACAAACGGGTGTGATGAAAAAGCAAGTACCTCGGGTTCTACGGGTTCGACATCTGTTTGTCGATCAGATTCTCTTAAGTTTGTGGTAAGGAGAACATGTTTTAAGTGTGGGGAGTTTGGACACATCATTAAAAATTGTCCAAACACTCCCAAGGATAAATTTGTTGAGAAAGCACCGATGTGCACAAAATGCAACATATAAATTACATCAATTGTGGCATAAAACTAACCCTTTTTTAGTACTAATGTTGGAAAAAGTGTGTTTTTGTCTTCCTTTTGTATTTTCAGGATTAAATGAGCTCAAATTAACAAAAGAAGCAAAAAGGCAGCTAAATCTAACATAAATACAAGAAAAGGAACAAACGTGGCATGCCCGACCTCCTCGACAACATCTTCCCAAGCAAAACAAGAAAACAGAAGGCTGAACACGCCCCGTGCTCAGTGAACACGGGGGCGTGCCCAAGTGCCAGCATAAAAGACAAAGCTATAGAAGTTTCTATCGCCCACCACAGGGCCGTGCTCAGCGGACACGGGGCCGTGGTCAACTATAAGATTCGCAAAATCCAGTCAAATCTTGATAGTACTGATATGCTTCTGCACACGGGGGCGTGCCCAGCGGACACAGGGGCTTGGTCAACTAATGCAAACAAACTGCAATTAATGAAGACAGAGAAGAGGATGGACACGCGGCTGTGCCCGAGCTACTGTTCAGGCTATAAATAAGGGTGCTTGGCTCATTTGCAAACCATCCCTTGGCACACCACCTCTCTCACACTTCACCAACCACCCACCACCATCACAACACCATCATCCACCACCATCATCCATTGTCCATCATAGAGTGTGTGAGTCATCTCGGGATCCAAGATTGATCGTAAGAGTTCTTGACAATCAAAGGCCATGTTTGCCTAAGTCTCTTACATCACTTGGTGAAGACACGTGTCTAGTGTAATACTTTTTATTTTAAATCTTTTCACACTTTTTACTTGGTTATGTATTAATGACTTTAATAACTAGTTTCTTATGTTGAAGGTGATTCTTCCTTATCGTTTGTCCGTGGTGTCTTGGCAGTATTTTACTGTCTATATAAAATAAAAGATTTTCACCATTCATATCTCCACGGTCTATATGGAGGTATGTTGGCTACCTGGTCGGGGGTTAAGGGAACGGTTTGGTAAGAGACTTGCCTTGTTCAGTGTATAGATCCTGCAAGGACCTGGGTTAAATTTAGTAGGACCTCCTTCAATACCCACCGGTATTGGATGGCGGGGGTCCAAACTCTTTGTAGGATCGTTTTGAGACCCAAACGAGTCGATCAGAAGAGTTTTACTCAGAATGAAAGGCGGAAACATATATTCTTAGGTCAATTCAACAAGATTATTACTTAAAACTGTCGTATGATTGATTCTATAACGTTTTACAGCGAGACGACACTTCGGCAGCACTTCGTTGCACAAACCGGAAAGAATCATACTGATTTCGCTTGGACACACCTATATATAGAGTTATGATTCCGCTTGAGAGTGGCAAAGAACCAGTTCAAGTGAAATTAAACTAGTTGATTTCGCTTGAGACTGCACAGCCTCTTTCAAGCGAAATTAACTCACACAAGCGAAATTACATTATCTTGAAATATGTGCACTGATCTAACATTCTAAACACAAGACTCGATACAAGACGAAGTCGACAGACGCATGCACCAACAGACTCCCCCTCGAATGTTAACGAGTCTTCAGTGTCGAGTCTTCGCATCTTCAGTCTTTATCAGTCCTCTCGAACTTTCTGAAGTATCTTGACACTTTAAAGCATCCTCAATCTCTCTCTTCTCTTAATCTCCAGGATCTCTGGCTCTTTCTTCCGTAACAAGAGATTCCTCTCCTTGAATACCGAAAACCTTCAGAATATGAGTCTGGCTCTTGAGCTTTCTAATTCTCTTGATCAGATCTCTTGATTCCTTAAGTTCATCAATCATTAGAAGTTTCAGAATCGCAACCTGGCTCACATTTTTCACAGGTTTAGGATCGATTCTTGATTTTATCCTGCACAAATCTCTACCCAAAAGTAAATTTTCTGATGACCACTTGTGGATAAGATTTTCAAAACTGTTTAACCACATGTAGAGAAAATCTTAGAATGATTTAGCATTTTAGTTTCTGATGAACCACTTGCAGGAATGTCGTTTTCATTTTAGTAATTTTTCTAACTTCAATACAGACTCCCCCTCAACACATGCTCATCATGTTCAGCACTTGAAATTTTGAAAATCAGCTTACCAACACCAGTTGTCGAAAATCTTTTTGAATTTTTTAAAATTTATGCTAAAACACATCGAAAATCTTTTTGAATTTTGTAATAAAATGAAATGCAGTAAAGAAATACTTACATACAGTATTTTTGTGAGTTTGCGTAAGAGGATCATATCAGTTTTTGAGACAAATCATCAACACCATTAAGCTTTAAACATATTAAGTTCTAAACGATTCACTTAGATTGTCAGTATACTGATCCACTTAAATTTTCACACAAAGTTCAATTGCTTCGAGATACGAGATTAATGTCTTAGATATTTAAACTTAATCGCGTGTTCCACCTCAGAATATACTCCCGTATCCAGATCCCAATATTCAGTCTTACAGGTGAGTATACCACAGATGATATCTGTAAGGGGTTAAATTGCGAAAACCGTGAGAGCTCAGGTCAGAACTTCCGTTCAGCAGAGAGATGACGGCTTCACTTTTGGTGGGTCCCCTTTAGAGGATCTTTTTTTACAACAGCACATGATTAGCATTTTTCAATGTTTCATCATTTTTTATGCTGAGGGCAGGCTTTTATTTCAAGCAAACGTAAAGTATTCTCCGGGGACTAGGCCATTGCTTCCGCATTATCAGAAGTCCCGGGATAATACCCCAGATATCTCTGAGTATAAAGACCTAGTATCTCAGAAAGAGGGACCTTTCAAACAAGATTTCGGGGGTTACCCATATATCCGAGAGATGATTCCCACGATATAAGCAAGTTTGAAATTTAGATTTATATCTCGTCACAATCTACTAAATGTGTAAAAACCTACTGGCACATCATTAGTGAGACCGTTTATCACATTTTGACTTTACATTTCTTTAGCATGTCATGATCGTCCACTGATGTACTATCATTTCCTCTTCTTTACAACAAAACTCATTTTTTGTATTTTATCATGTTTTTGACTTTTTCAAATTTTCAAATGTTTTTGGATTTTCTGAAAATTTTACTCCCCCTAAAATGCAAACACATTTTAGGAAATTTGAAAACAAACTATACAAGTAACATGACAACCAATATCGAATCGCTTCAAATCGCCATCCACTTGGCATAAACAATCCGAACTCCCCCCTCACAACAAACTATTTTCCCATTGTGATTTCAAAACACTTAATTAAGTTTGTTTTAATCAAATAGTTTTTCCGAAAAATAAGTTTTGTTGATTTTATAAAACCATTTGTAGGTTAGGGGTTCATCATATTGTCTTAAACAACTTGTAGGAAATCAGATACAACTTAATGTCCCTGATTTACCACTTGTAAGATCACCTCCACAATTACAAACAAATACCACTGTAGGTAAAACTTCATTTTCAACCACATGTCGGTTTGCTTACCAACACTTACCAACCTGTAGGTTGAATTCTCAAAATGCCGATTCCTACTCCACACTTACCAGCCTGGGAGTTCCGGCAAATCACACTTTTTCACAAACAATTTTACCAGAATAATGCCGATTCATGCTCCGCGATTACCAACTTGGGAGCTCCGGCAAATCATAATAGTGACCAATTTTCAATTTTCCAAAAACATAAGAAATATGCCGATTCATGCTCCGCGATTACCAACTTGGGAGCTCCGGCAAGTCCAGAAACTTACTGTTCGTAATATGTACCATCCCAGTCACAAACCAGGGATGGTTCAACTTTATCTTTCTTTGTCTTCTTATCGTAAAACTCCTTCACTCCTTTGACCTTCCTATCAACCATTTTTCCAAAAATGTTATGGACTTTGGAGTTAAAAGCTCTTTCAATATCAAATTCTTTCTTTTCAGAGAATAGTTGATTTGAAATCTCAACTTTTCCAACTTTCTTTTTAAAATTTTCAGCCCGAAGTGGTGGAAAATTCTCATCATCCACAGTCGGTACTGATTTTTCACTTTTAATCTCAATCTGTGGCTCCTCTGACTTTGTGGTTTCAGATTCATCGCCAGAAGATAGCTCCTCTGATTTTGAAAAATCAGAATCATTGCTAGAACTACCATCAGACTTCTTAACAACCCATTTTTGGTTGTCAAGGTTTGCCCTTTTCTTATAAAATCTGTTTGAACATTCACCAATTTCAAATTTTGAATCTTTGAAAAGTTTGGTTCTATCAATTGGTTGTTCAAACTCAATCTTTTTATCTTTCAGTTTACGAGAAACTCCCTGTTTTGATTTTATTGCCTTGGAACAATATTTGGCAATATGTCCAACATTGTTGCATTGAAAACAGGTTCTCGTTTCTTTCTTCATATCAACAAACTTCATCTCTTCTTGCTTCTTCGCAAGGAATTCCCTATTTGATTGCTTCCAGAAAGGACTCTTTTGTTCTTCCTCAGCACTTGTCCCTGATACAAACACAGTTTTTAGTTTATAAGTTTTCTCATATTTATAATTTTTCGGTGGAATAAATCCAAGATCTTTTCTTTTGAAATTACTGTTATGGTTTGGTTTCTTTTGAAAACCTGAACCAGAAATGTAACCCTTCTTCTTGTTTTCTCTTTGTTGTACTCTTGAGGTGTATTTTTTAGGCTTACCATTAAGATTTACATCTTTTATTTCAGAAATATTAATTTCTGTTAGTTTGAAAACCTTTTTGATCATTTCTGGTTTAACACCTCTTATTGGAAATTCCTCATCAAAATATAATTTGTCAGAATCATTCAAAGTATATGCAACTTTAAACGTTTCGTCATTCAAATTAGACTTTGATAACAGGAATTCTTTGTTATAAACTCTTTTGCCCTCTTTGTCGGTTTTACTCGGAATGCTTGACTCAGACTTTGACTCTGAACTAGACTCCAACTTTGACTCCGACTTTGACTTCTCGGATTCATCTTTATCCAACACCTGATCGACCACTTTCTTTATTAACTCAGACTCATGATCAGTGTCAGATGATGTAAACGTCACATCAATATTTTCTAGCAAGTTTACTGTAGACTCTGACTCCCACTGTAAATTTGTTGCCTTTTTGACTCTTTCAGAATTTGGATTTCTCAGAGAATATCCATTTTCAAGCGGGGGTGGACATTTGTTGTAACTGAAACCTTGTTTCTTACCAGAATCATTCACTTTAGTATCCTTCTTCTTTACTTTCTTCTTTTCAGGAGTCTTTTCTTCAGAAACTTTCTCTTCTTCAGAATTCTTTGTCTCAGAAGTCTCCTCTTCCTCAAACGCCTTCATGCCTTCTACTATTGGATAGATCCTGTCAATACCATAAGAAGTACATGAGTAACTTTTCAACAAACGGTTTACTCTTTCAGTTTCAATTCTTTGTGTTTCCAGTTTCTGCTCTAGAATAGCACACTTCTCGATGTAGTTGTTCACAACTTTCTGCTTTATCATGAAAGCTCCCTGAAGTGTCTTCATTGCAGTTGCCTGTTCTTCACTTGTTTGATTGTATTGATTCATAGCTTTGTTCAGGACATCATAAGACTCCTTCAAACTTTTCAAGTTATAAATCAATGTGCTGTTCTGCTTCTTTATAGCTTCACACGTGTCACACTTCACAGGAATCATTTTAGCATCAACTACTTCATCAACTTTGAACTTTGGTATATTTTTCACCTTTTTCTTTATCGCTGGAACAGCTTCATCATCACTACTCACTGGTGTTTTGACCTTTTTCTTCTTCTTTTTAGCTTTATCATCATCACTAACACTCTCAGCCATCATTTTCAAATGATATGTCATTATTCTTGACCAATACTCACGATCATCATCACTATCCTCTTCAACACGAGCAACATACACTTTGTGATTTGAATTGTTGTTTGGATCATAATCATCCCAATTGAAATTTGCCCAGCTAAAACCTTCAGGCAATTTTTCATCATCTTGGTTTATCAAACATGCTTTGTTATCAGCTGAGATATAATTGTCCCAACTGAATCCTTTTGTTGGCTCTTTATCGTCCTGATTCACAATACAAGCTCTTTTTGAAGATTCTTTAATCACTTTTCTTCCATGTGCCACTTGCGGTTCTTGTTGTTGTTGAGCAACTTGATGATAGATCGCCTTTCGATAGTAATCATTGTTATTGTTGAATGGATTTTGAGCTCCACTTGCTTCGCGGTTTTTGCACTCCCTCTTGAAGTGTCCTTTTTCCGTGCAACGAAAACAAGTGACTTTAGATTTATTAAAACCCAAAGTAGAAATATTAGCTTCACGTAAATCATCTCTTCCTGTGATCTGCTTAAATTTCTCAGCTCATCTCAATACACTTGCCAAACACCATTTAATATCCATCAATTCCATCTCTTCAGCATCAATCTGATCGTAATCCTCTTTTGTAAGCATTGGATTCCCGATCCAACCTGCAACAAAACTTCCATACGATTCTATCACAGTTCCCAACAAAGACATGTGACTCTTAGCCATTTCTGCTGAATAATCCTCATCATTTTCTAGATTCAATACAATGTTGCATTGTAGCTTCTTGCCATTCTTTGTTGCTGAGCTGTTCGGATCAAATGACGGATATGATGAAAAACTTGTGTTGTTGTTTGATCCTTTAGAAGAACTTTCAGATGAACTCTTTGCATTGAAAGTTGTCTGAACCTTCGGTGACAAATTTGTTGATTTATCACTAACACCACCTTTGTAATAAAGCCCGAAGTCTTGTTCACCATTGAAATCTTTCATTCTTATAACCTTTCTCTATTCCATCTCCTGAGCCTCAATCTTTTCAATGAATTTGCTCAGTCTCAAACTGCTAAAACCTTTCTTATTTCTAAGCATCATGAGATATGTGCGCCAAGTCTCGTGTGGCAAAGCATCAGCAAGCTTCTCGATCAATTCTTCATTGTCTTTTCGATGCTTAATCTCTTCATGTTAGCCAGCAAATTGCAGTATGTTTCAATAATTTGCTTTCTGCTTTCGTTTTTTAATCCACGAAACAGATCGAACTCTTTCTTCAAAAGCGATTTCTTGTTCTTAACCATTTCTTGACTGCCATGAAATTTTGATCTTAATGCTTTCCATATTGAGTAAGAAGTTCCATTGTGTTGCAATAGAACCAAGATTTCTTCCTTCACAGCTTGTTGTAAAAGACTTAGCATCATTTTCTCATCTTTATATTTCTTTCTAGCATCGGCACTTAGATCTTTAATTGGAACAATCTCTTCATCATCATTTGTTGGTCTAATGTATTTCGTCTCGACACATTCCCAAGCATCCAAATAATTTGCTTGCACCCAGTTCTCTAACCGTCCTTCCCAACCCTTATACTCCTCGATGTTCATAAGTTTAGGCGGTTTTTGCATCGTCCCCGTCTCATTTTCCAACATAGTGTTCTGTGCCAAAGTAATAGGGGTAACTAGTGTACCAAATGCGTTGAAAAATTCCTCTTTCATGATTCGGTTTTCAAGAAATTGTCAAACAGTTCTATTCAAGCAAAATCAAAACTTCAAACTTCAAACAAAATCCCTGTTCAAGTGAAATCTCTTCTGAAGCGAAATGTCTTTTCAAGCGAAATATTATCTCTCAAGCGAAATAACCTTGTTGAAGCCAAATCACAGATTTCAAGCAAGAACACTCAAGCGAAATAGCACTTTTGAAGCGTAATAGCAAGTTTGAAGCGAAATCAGGTCGGAATTTCAAGCGGAATCTTGTTTTCAAGCGGAATCAACCATCAGATTCCGTTTGAAGAGCTGCTGATGTCATCAATCTCGTGTGAATTTCAAGAGAAATTATGAAATTTACTTGATTTAGATCGATTTTAGGACTGAAAATTTCAAAGCTTTGTTAAAACAGTAATGCGCACATGATGTGAGAAATTTAGCTGATTTTAACCGTGAAAAGTTTTTAAATTTGAAAAAGAAGGTGTAGAAATCAGATTTTGCAGCTGAATTGATAAGAACTCTTCTTCCTGAGCTCTGATACCACTTGTTTTCAAGCGGATCATTTTCAGACCCAAACGAGTCGATCAGAAGAGTTTTACTCAGAATGAAAGGCGGAAACAGACATTCTGAGGTCAATTCAACAAGATTATTACTTAAAACTGTCGTATGATTGATTCTATAACGTTTTACAGCGAGACGACACTTCGGCAGCACTTCGTTGCACAAACCGGAAAGAATCATACTGATTTCGCTTGGACACACCTATATATAGAGTTAGGATTCCGCTTGAGAGTGGCAAAGAACCAGTTCAAGCGAAATTAAACAAGTTGATTTCGCTTGAGACTGCACAGCCTCTTTCAAGCGAAATTAACTCACTCAAGCGAAATTACATTATCTTGAAATATGTGCACTGATCTAACATTCTAAACACAATACTAGATACAAGACGAAGTCGACAGACGCATGCACCAACACTCTTTGATCCCCTCATATGTAAGCTACTATTAATACTTTAACCCGGCTACTTAGGACTATATCCCTGCTGACTCAGACTACTTAGCCGAGGGTAACGTCACCTTCAAAAGAGGGGCCTACCATAATATGCATTAATAACTTAATTAATTATCTTTCAATAATCCGACCCTTTAGGATTGTATCCTTGCTGACTCAAACTACTGGGTTGAGGGTAACGTCACCTTCAAAAGAGGGGACTACTACAATAACTAAGATAATCTCTTAAAAAGTGCAAAAGTGCGGAAATAATCAAATGTTACACTAAACACTAGTCAGAGCCAAGTGATTCATCTTGTCTATGTGTTTTTACTTTTGTTTTATTTTTCAGCATTTTAGTTAGTTTTTATTTTTTTTTATTTTAAAACCTTTTTCTACCTTTTGATTTGATTAGACGTTGAGGATAAACCGGTACTAAAAGCTCTTGTGTCCTTGGACGACCTCGGTATCTTACCAACACTATACTACGCTCACGATGGGTGCACTTGCCCATATGTGTGTTTGGTGTTAGTAAATATCGTGTTTTATAAATTTAAAACTTGACTAACGTGTAAAAAGGGCTTAAAATATACTTAAAATTACATAACACACTCACGCACATCAAGTTTTTGGCGCCGTTGCCGGGGACACAAGGATTTTAAGATTGCTTAAAATCGACGGCCTAATCAGTTTTTCAAAACTTTTTCAAAACGCGCGCACATTTTTCTGCATTATAGTTTAGTTTTGCATTTACAGTAGGTTGAACACGGGCCGTGCTCACTGAACATGGGGCCGTGCTGCATATTTTTCATAAAAACACCCAGTAACAGAAACTGAACACGCCCCGTGCTCAACGAAATCAGTAACTTTAATTAAAACGCCTAGATACAGATTCTGTACACGGGGCCATGTCCACTTAACACGGGGTCGTGTCCAGCCTCTGTTTTCGTTTATATTTTTGGTTTCTAATCTCGAGACTTTGTTGTGGTCTGCTGAGTGATTCTTATGGATCAATACTCAGGAGGTTATAACTACACCTATGAGGAGGATGATTATAGGAATAATTATTGCTCTAATTGTGGTGACCCGCACTCGGTTCAATATTGTAACTTATATCAACCATCCACTTCACACACCTACTATGAGGAGCCCAGGTACGAGCCATCGACTTCATACACATCCTATGAAGACCAAAGGTATGAACCCCCTCCCTCATACTCATATTTTGATGAACCAAGGTATGAGCCTTCATACTCATCCTTTGAGGAACCAAGATATGAGCTACCACCTTCATATGCTTACTATGAGGAACCTTGGCGTGAACAACCCACCTCATATGAGTATTATGAAGAATGAAGGACAATGGTG
Organism: Helianthus tuberosus; assembly: GCA_030545235.1. Taxonomy (NCBI): domain Eukaryota; kingdom Viridiplantae; phylum Streptophyta; class Magnoliopsida; order Asterales; family Asteraceae; genus Helianthus; species Helianthus tuberosus. Next base: position 59,995,797 of record CM060414.1, on the reverse strand, counting down.
TGAACCATCTACTTCCTATGAGTATTATGAGGAACAAAGGATCGAACAACCGGATTCAAGCTTTGAAAATCCCGATCCTTACTCTATCACCGAAGTGACCGATAGGATATTAGAACACCTTAAAACTATCGAGCGCTACATAAAAGAACCTCGCGCAAAGGAAGAGGAGTCCCGGGCAAGAGAAGAATTAAATAAAGAAGAGATAGTTGAAAGTGTAAAAATGGAAGAACAAATAAGTGAAGAACCGACACATGAGTTAAACAACAAAAAAGGTGAGTCCGACAACGTTAAAATTCAAGAAGAGTCTAATTTTGAAGAAATTAATCTCTTGTCACCTTCTTTTGAAAATCATTGTTTAGTTCCAACTCATGCTAAGTTTTTAAAAGAGTTAAACACTAACAATAAAATTGACGAAACGATAAGCGTTAAGTTAACTAATGATCAAACCTCGCTAATAAAAGAAGACCCATTTGAAATCAACATTACACCGGTTCCATGTTTTTCAAAATTCGTTTATTAGTAAAGTCACAATTGATAAAGATCTTTGTGATAACATAATGCCCAACTACATTTTTGAAAAATTAAGTATTAGTGATTTTTCTCCACTTCAAATACCCATTTTTCTATCTAATCGGAAAATAATAAAATCAATCGGTGTAGTTGAGGATGTCTTGGTTCAAACAAATCAAATGGTAATCCCAACCGACTTTGTCATCCTCGATGACGCTCCTCTAGTGTTGGGACGACCCTTTGTAAAAACTCATGAAGCTTTGAAAAACCGGAAGTACAACAATCTACCTATTCAATTAGGGGCATTTAAAAAAAGTGTCGATCTTGAGCAGTCAATTAAAAATACATTCGGCAATAATGACCCCCTAATTGAAGATGAAGATGAACCACCCGATACAAGTGAAAAGTTTGACCACTTTGTTGAAGAAGAGGTCGCCATAGAACAAACTTTTAAAGTTATTGATCAAAATGAGCAACCAAATAAGGAGTCTTCTAAAGACCCACCTCTCGAGCTCAAAGAACTTCCAAAAGGTTTGGAATATGCTTTTCTAGACAAAGATGGTAAATCACCTGTAATTATTTCGTCTAAGTTAAGTAGTTTAGAAAAAGAAAAATTAATTAAACTTTTGAATAAACACAAAAATGCGATTGCTTGGAAGCTTGTAGATATTAAAGGAATAAGTCCTTCCATATGCACGCACAAAATTTTAATGAATGATGACTACAAATCGGTAATACAACCACAACGTCGAGTAAATCCAAATGTTCAAGAAGTGGTTAAAAACGAAGTAATCAAATTACTTGACGCCGGACTTATTTATCCTATCTCCGATAGTCCTTGGGTAAGTCCCGTCCAATTAGTTCAAAAGAAAGGAGGTATGACGGTAATAACTAATGAAAAGAATGAATTAATACCAACGAGAACCGTCACAGGATGGAAAGTATGTATAGATTATAGACGATTAAATGAAGCAACGAAGAAAGATCACTTTCCCTTGCCCTTCATTGATCAAATGTTAGAAAGATTATCCGGTCATAAATTTTACTGTTTCTTGGATGGTTTTTCAGATTACTTTCAAATCCCGTTAGCACCCGAAGATCAGGAAAAGACAACCTTCACATGTCCCTATGGAACTTTTGCTTATCAACGCATGCCATTTGGTCTATGTAATGCCCCTGCAACATTCCAACGTTGCATGGTAGCCATCTTCCATGACATGATAGAAAAGACAATGGAAGTCTTCATGGATGACTTTTCTATCTTTGGGGATTCATACGACCAATGCCTCGATAACCTTGAACGAATGCTATCCCGATGTGAGGAAACTAACCTCGCCCTTAATTGGGAAAAATGCTATTTCAGGGTAAGGGAGGGAATAGTACTCGGTCACAAGATCTCAAGCGAAGGAGTGGAGGTTGATCGAGCCAAAATAGACACTATTTCTCGATTACCACCCCCATCCTCCGTTAGAGCTATTAGAAGTTTCCTAGGGCAAGCCGGATTTTATAGGCGATTTATCAAAGACTTTTCAAAAATTTCAAGGCCTCTAACAAAATTACTTGAAAAGGATGCCCCTTTCATCTTTGACAAGGATTGCAATCAAGCATTTCTAACCCTAAAGGAAATGCTAGTCAATGCACCTATCATGATAGCGCTTGATTGGAAATTTCCTTTCGAAATCATGTGTGATGCAAGTGACTTTGCGGTTGGAGCTGTCTTGGGACAAAGAAAAGGAAAGCATTTTCACCCAATTTATTATGCTAGTAAAACACTTAACGATGCACAAGAAAACTAGACAACAACTGAAAAAGAATTACTAGCTGTGGTATTTGCTTTTGATAAATTTCGTTCTTATCTTGTTCTTTCTAAAACTATAGTCTATACAGATCATGCAGCCATTCGATATCTCTTCAAAAAGCAGGACGCAAAACCACGTTTGATTCGGTGGATTTTACTCCTCCAAGAATTTGATATTGAAATCAAAGACAAAAGAGGAGCAGAAAACACCGCAGCAGATCATCTTTCGTGCTTAGAAGACCCAGCTTTGGAGGCAACCAGGGACGAGCAAATCAACGAAAAATTTCCGACAGAGTCCCTAGAAATGGTGGAGTACAAAGAAGAACCATGGTACGCCGACTATGCTAACTACCTAGCTAGCGGTATAGTCGCAAAAGGTTTGCCACATCATTAAAGAAAAAATTTCTTTGCTAATGTGAAGCATTATTTTTGGGAAGATCCTTATCTTTTCAAAATGTGTGCCGACCAACTCATTTGAAGTTGCGTACATGGTAGCGAAGCATGAAGAATTCTCCGCCATTGTCATGAAGGTCCATACGGAGGACATCATGGTGCCGCTAGTACCGCACGAAAGGTATTTGATTCAGGGTTTTATTGGCCAACCATTTACAAAGACGCCCAAAGTCTTGTCAAGACATGTGATGCTTGCCAAAGAACAGGTAATATTTCTTCCAAAAACGAAATGCCCCAAAATGGCATTCTTGTTTGTGAAATTTTTGATATGTGGGGACTCGACTTTATGGGACCTTTCCCACCGTCAAAAGGAAACAAATATATACTTGTGGCGGTAGACTACTTGTCTAAATCTAATAACGCCTTTCCATGGGGAAACTTTTAGCATAACCATGTCGCCAACCTGGAATTCGATTGGCCTATTCCTTTTATCAGCATACGCCTTTTGCCTGTCTTGAGCCGCTTTCAAATGTGCCCGAACCACATCAATCTTTTCATTAGTGGTTTGTACTATATCTTGGTGAGCAAGTTCACGTGGACCCACTTCACCCAACATACCGGGGTTCGGCACTTTCTACCATAGAGCATTTCGTACGGTGCCATCTTAATACTAGATTGGTAGCTATTATTATATGAAAACTCGACTAACGGTAGGTGAACATCCCAACTTCCTCCAAAGTCGATTATACACGCCCGTTGCATGTCCTCCAGTGTTTGTATTGTTCTTTCACTCTGTCCATCTGTTTGAGGATGGTACGCAGTGCTAATGAACAATTTGGTTCCCATTTGCTCTTGGAAATCTCGCCAGAAATTTGAAGTAAACCGGGTATCCCTATCAGACACGATGGATACCGGTACCCCATGACGTGCTATTATTTCATTAGTGTAAACTTCTGACATCTTTTCTGACGTATAAGTCTCACGGATCAGAATGAAGTGAGCACTTTTCGTCAATCTATCCACCACTACCCATATGGCATCGAAACCACGATTTGTCTTAGGCAACTTGGTTAATAGGTCCATTGTAATATGTTCCCATTTCCAAACCGGAATTTCTAACGGTTGGAGGTTGCCGTATGGTTTCTGGTGCTCCGCCTTGACTTGTAAACATGTCAAGCATTTTTCCACATACTTCGCCACATCCCTCTTTATTCCAGGCCACCAATAATTTTGTTTCAGATCATTGTACATCTTGGTCGCACCCGGATGAATTGAATATCGGGATTTATGAGCTTCATCAAGTAGAAGCGCCTTCACCCCACAAGTATTTGGAACCCATATCCTTCCGGATCGAGTCTTCAACCCGTTATTCCCATCCGACAAATCTTTCAACTAACCGATTATTCTTTCTTTCTTCCAATTCTCTTCTTTCACTGCTTCTAATTGCGCCTCTCGAATACGTTCAAGTATACCCGAGGTCACCACGAGCTACATCGACCTTACTCTTATTGGAACATAGTCCGCTTTTCTGCTCAAAGCATCCGCCACCACATTTGCCTTTCCGGGGTGGTAGTATATTTCACAGTCAAAATCTTTCACTGTTTCTAGCCATCGCCTTTGTCGCATATTTAACTCCTTCTGATCGAAGAAGTATTTCAAGCTCTTGTGGTCAGTGAATATGGTGCACTTTACCCCATACAAGTAGTGCCTCCATATTTTTAACGCAAATACCACCGCAGCCAACTCGAGATCGTGCGTGGGATATTTCTTCTCGTGTATCTTTAATTGCCTCGAGGCATAGGCTATTACCTTGCCCCTCTGCATCAACACGCATCCGAGCCCCACTAGTGAAGCATCCGAATAAACCACCATGTCTTCGACTCCGTCCGGAAATGTCAGTACCGGAGCTTGAGTTAACCTTTCTTTTAACGTTTGAAACGCTTTTTCTTGGTCGACACCCCAAATGAACTTTTCTTTCTTCCGGGTTAGCTTTGTTAGTGGTGACGCAATCTTGGAGAAATCTTGAATGAATCTCCTATAGTATCCCACAAACCCCAAAAAGCTTCTAATTTCCGAAGGGTTCTTCGGGGAATTCCATTTTGACACGGCCTCAATCTTTGACGGATCCACCAATACTCCGTCGGCACTTATGACGTGGCCAAGGAATTGTACCTCTCGTAACCAAAAGGCATACTTAGAGAATTTCGCATACAGCTTTTCTCGTCTAAGTGTCTCTAACACTTCTTGTAAGTGGTGTGCGTGTTCAGCTTCACTTTTCGAATACACCAAAATATCATCGATAAACACGATGACCGACTTATCCAACATTGGCTTGCAAACCCGGTTCATGAGGTCCATGAAAGCCGCGGGTGCATTTGTTAGCCCAAATGACATTACGAGGAATTCGTAATGTTCGTATCTCGTGTGGAAAGCCGTTTTCGGCACATCTTCTTCCTTGACCTTTAGTTGGTGATACCCCGATCTAAGGTCAATTTTTGAAAACCAATTCGCACCATGTAATTGGTCGAATAAATCATCTATCCTCGGAAGCGGGTATCGGTTCTTTACCGTGAGTTTGTTTAACTCCCGGTAATCGATACACATCCGCATGCTCCCGTCTTTCTTTCTCACGAACAGTACCGGTGCGCCCCAAGGAGACACACTCGGCCTTATAAATCCTTTGTCAAGCAGGTCTTGAATTTGGGACATCAACTCTTGTAATTCCGATGGCGCGAGTCGGTACGGTGCTTTAGCGACGGGTTTTGCGCCTGGAATCAATTCGATCCCGAACTCTACTTCCCGTTCAGGCGGTATCCCCGGTAAATCCTCCGGAAACACATCTTCAAAATCTCGTACTACCGGTACATCTTCAATCTTCCGTGATTCTTTCTCGGGCTCATTTGCGTATATCATGAATGCCTTGCATCCTCGCTTCATAAGTTTGTGAGCTTTCAACATTGAGCACACTATGGGGTTACCTCCTTTTTCGCCATAAATGGTGACGTGTTTCCCGCTCGAAGATGTTAGTTTTATCTCTTTACGAAAACACACGACTTTTGCATGGTGCTGAGATAGCCAATCCATCCCAACGACTACTTGAAATTCCCCCATTGACATCGGGATTAGGTCTATCAAGTATTCCTATTCGTCGATGCTTAATTTGCAGCCTCGACAAACATCACAAACTATAAAACTTTTGTTGTATCCTATTTCAACTTCTAAGGGCACAGGTAATTTTGTCAATACAAATGAAGGATGTCGAATAAATCCATGCGAAATGAAGGATATATTCGCACCCGTATCAAACAATACATTTATCACATTCATCAGAAGTTGGTTTATCGACACATATCTGACTTAATGAACCGCCAACATTAGCCATAAAGGCTGAATGAAGAGAAGAAGAATAAGCAGCTTGATCCACCAATATAGATCTTCTGTCATTCCTTGCTGCAGCTTCTCCCAACAATTCATCAACATCTGCATCGACTGTCACACTTGACGTTTCATCCAAATGATCATCGCCTGAAATTGAGGATTCTTTATATGAGCTTCTACTATAACCAGAACTGTCTTCATCTTCAGAAGATTCACCACCACTGGCAGAAGATTCTCCACCACGGGTGTTTTAGATCCTCGACAACCTCAGCAAAACAAGTTGTTCCATCCTAAACATCGCTTCCCAACTGAATCGACCAGTCGCAACCTTGATCAACTTGTACCACAAGAGCCTGGTTGGCATTTTATGCTCCTGCTAGATTTGGATTGTTCACTGGCATCAACGTACGCTCGTTATTCCTGTTTTGATTCTGATTCTGCTGGTTGCCATGATTGCCTTGATTCCTCAACGGATTCTGGTTCCCATGTTGAGCTGGCTTTGTACATTCTCTCTTGAAGTGACCTTGTTCACCACAATTAAAGCACTTGATTGATTTTTTGTGGAACCCATACTTGGTATCTTTCTTGCTTTCCAAGCTGGTTCTACCAAGTCCTTTCCATGAAATCCTTAGCTCGCCTAACAGCACTAGCGAAAGCCCATTTGATGTCCATAAAATCCATTTCCTCCTTATCAATCTGCTGATAATCTTCTTTTGTTAGATTGATGTTTCCAATCTGACCTTCTAGTAACCCACAATACGTGCTCACCAAAGTGTTCAGTAGCTCCATATGTTCTTTACCTACTTCAACACTTACTTTTGAGAGGCTTGAAGTGTCGAGCCGAACTGTATTTCGATTAGATGACGGACCAGCAGATGAGGTGCTTCCATAACAGGCATGTTGTGAAACTGGTAGAGGATTTTCGTACATATCTCTTGCTACAGGAGAACTTTGGGTTGGCTGTTAAGGAACTGGTTGTATTGGATTTCCATACAAGTCAGTGCTTGAAACAAAAGCCGTTTGTAACGGAGCATGTTGAACGGGTCTTGCAGCAGTACTAGAACCTCCACAGTTTCCATAACACATTTCAGGATTCTGTGGTACAAGAATCCTTTTGGCCTTCCTGATTTCTTCTTGATCTTTGTTCTCCAAGAGTTGAATGAAATCATTAATGTTTGTCGCAGCCAAAGTGCCGTTGTATTTCAAGATTTCCAAGAATCCATTCCAATGAGCTGGTAATGTGTCGGTAAACTTGATAACAACTTCTTCTAGAGTCACTACTACCCCAAAGTTACTTAACTCAGTCAATAAGTGATAATATCGACTTGTCAGGTCTCCCAAAGATTCCCTTTCCATACATATGAAGCCATCAAACTCCTTTTTGAGAAGATCATGTCGCAATTTGCGTGTCGCTTCATTTCCTAGACCTCTCGTCTTCAATGCATCCCATAACCGCTTTGTCATCTTGAAGCTGACAAACTGATGATATATATCCTTGCTCAATGCTTGAGTTAGAATTGAATATGCTTTCTTTTCTAAATCATATGCCTTTTTCTCGTCTTCCGTAAGATCGGCAAATGTCGCGACAGTTGAAGCGGCAACCTCAAGAGCTTGATCGAAATCTGTAGTAAAACATAACCACAATTCCGTGTTTTGCCCAAGGACATACGTATGGAATCTGCCTACCCATCCAGGATATTCATTTATGTGCATCAGTTTCGGTGGGCGATTAAGGCTTCCGGTCTCGCTTTTGCTTAAAAGTATACTTTGAATACTTTGATTTTGATTTGAAACGAACGCCCATTGACTTGACGAAATTTGATTCGTTTGAGAAGGAATTGACGAAGACGATGTTGCGGGAGATTCGGCCCATGATGGCGATAAACCCGTGCTTCTATACTTGCTCTACGTATTAGACGGAATACCCCAGCAATCTGAACTCATTTTAGATGAAAAAATGGAAACTTGATTAAATCACTTGAAACAAACAGTTAAAACACTTTTTGAAATCTTCTGTTGAAAATATTGACAAGTGACCGACGAAACTCAATGTCTTGGGCGAAACTCTTAACTGACGAAACAAGGATTTTCTTAAATGACAAAGTGACGAAACTCTAGGAAGTTTCGTCTAGAACAATTATGACAAAAATAAGACTTTCGTCAAAAACAATTCCAAAAGAAAAACCGGAGACTTTCGTCAAATGCCAAATAAGAGGAAAATATGAGTTTCGTTGACCTAAGGATAAAGTTGGTAGGATATTTTGTAAAAGTAATCTAATCTTATCCTTACTCTCCTCTGACACAAGTTGGTGAACAAATCTTCAAACACCCATGCCTATGAGCTCCTTTTTCAAACAAACACCATGCTTTTCAGAAAAATAACAATCATTTTAAAACAACCAACTTGTCCAACAACTTCAGTAAACTTCAAACACAGATCTAAACATGAAATTTTTGAAGAACACTTTGAATAAATGAAGAACACTATGGGTTTTACCGTGAAAATTATGAGTTTGCCGGTGACCGGAGAAATTTTCAAACACAAATTTTGCAAGAAACTTCAGCAAAAACCTTAACACAACATATATAAAAGAGTTTTAAACAAGGTTTTCTATGAACTAACAGCAAAATCACAAAGATTTTCAAGATTTATCACTGTTTTTCAGAAAATATGAACTTCAAAACACCAGAAAGCGACTCGGTTTTAACAAGGTTGAGAGCCTTGGCTCTGATACCACTTGTAGGTCCAACTAGCGGAGGATCTAGTCGTCTAATCCTTGTATACGAACTGACCGGGTTGTGCGGAATCCAACCGGGAAAGCAAACCGAGATAATGGACACGAAAACAGAATGATTAAATGTTTAACGCACACTTGTATTTATATATCAGAAGAATTTTACAAACAAGATAAACAATATCAAAGATCTCTCAAAACTCTCCTGTTCTCACACTCTGTTTTCTATTGTGTCTCTTTGTTCACCTGTTGCCTTCTGTCTTCAGTCTTGTTTATATAAGCTGCACTCGACGAAACCTCTGGACCCGACCAAACCTCATGGCAAAACCCAACAGTGACGAAACTAGGAGAGTTTCGTCAGATCCTTGTACATGACGAAACTTGAGTTTCATGAAGCATGTTTCGTCGACGAAACTTAAGTTTCTTCAACAGAGTTTCGTCATCATCAACAGCATGAGTTTCATCGCTGGCTTCAATTGATGTTTCGTCATGCAGCTTCAGTCTTCGTTGGGGTGTTGTCTTGGTCAACATATGTGGATTCCAAGTTTAGTAAACAAATATATAAGATGCATGCACAAACACTACTCACGTGAAATGTCATGAGATTCTAAAATACATGTTTATTTAATTATCACATGACATCATCATGACATCATCATGGTGACGTCATGGTGATGTGGCGCTTCGTGAAGGCTCGCGGCTCTTCGTGCTTTACGTGTCGAACTCTGGGGCGTACGACGGAGGAATGTCGTGACATCGGGCTTGAGCCGAACCTAACCGAGTCGAACCAAACCGAGTCGCGTCGCGTCGCGTCGCGTCGTACATATGTGTATCAACAGTAAAAACGGAAATTTACGATTTAGGGTTTTCCTCTACGTTATATAGAGCGAGGTTAACATCGTTTGGAACATCATTTTCATTTGACAGCCGCTCTGCCATGATCTCACTGCTCCAATCTAGGAAACAGTTTTCTGATCTGGTCGGAGGTCTTACTGACCAGATGGAGTGTCCTTGTAAGCGGTTTTCATCTCTGTTCTTTAATTATATATCTGTTCTCTTTTACACATATTCCTGAATAGCGCTGATCTGTAGATTTTAGGGTTTTAAAAATTCGAAAACATCAATGTATAGATTTGTTTTGGTGATGTTTAACAAATTTATGTATTTTTTATTAGCTCTGTATTTGCCATGTTTGATTAATGTTTTGAGGATTTTGTGTTTTGAAACCTACTAACAGCATACATTGATCTATTTCAGTTTTAGGTATGGTAAAATCGACAGATCATAACATGTTGACAGTTCATATGGGCGCATGTATTCTGTAAGTGCAGTTCCTGCAGGGTAACTGTCGCTTATCAGTTCTGGTCAACCAAAGCAGAAGTCCAAGTTAAAGTCAATGATAATGAAGAATTCAAGACCACATGAAGACCATGCACTGATCAAGGGGGAGTTTGTTAATGCACTTTGGGTGAAAAGTGCATGCCTTCCAATTGTTAGGGTCTTTATTGTACATGTCTTGAAACTTAGTCCAAGGTTTATCCTTGGACAATTTGTCCAAGTTTCTATCTAAGAATTTTGGTCAGGGGTTTGGTTTTTGTGTAGATTGGTTTGTCCGAGTTTAGTCCCTAGTCTATATATATGTGTTGTATAGGATTAGGGCAACAGAACAAAATCCATGAAGAAGCTTTGTGCACCTCTCCTAACTTCTTGTTCCTCCTGGTGTGTATATCCTAGAGAGAGAGAGAATATGTGTTAGTGAGAGAAAGCTAGGGTTTAGATCTTTGTGATCTAAACCAGCTTGTAGATGATGTATGCTCCTTTGGTTTGTGTAATCTGTGAGGACTGATTCAATATAAAGGGTTCATCTTCTACATCTTTCTATCTTTGGTGTTTATGATTGTTCTTCATGTCTTGAATCAAGTGCAATGTTTGATGTTCGTCATCGTTCCGGTGCTTTCACAGTGGTATCAGAGCATGGTTACCGATTCGGAATGGTCTAACCTCCTTCCGAATTACCATTGCTCTTGATTTGATGTTTGTTTCCGCAAAACATCTTGAAGACGTGAAAATTCTACATAAAACTTGAAGAAAATGAAGCTGTTCGGCGGCTGTGATGGTGTTTCTTGTTGCAGTTCTAGGGTTTTGATCTGAAAAAGGCAATGTCCAAGTTTAAGTAAGTGTTATACCTGTCCGAGTTAGTCTATCAACATCAAGTCAGGGTTTTTTGTTGATACATATTTTGTGGTCGCGACTCGGTTCGGTTCAACTCGGCTCAGTTCAACCCGGTTAGGTTCGACTCAAGCCCGACGTCACGACATTCCTCCGTCGTGCGCCCCAGAGTTCGACACGCGAAGCACAAAGCGCCGCGGACTTTCCCGTCGACACATCACCATGACATCACCTTGGTGATGTCATGATGATGTCACCATGATGATGTCATCTTTACTAAACTTCACAAATATGAAGACGAGTTGGATCTACCGTGCATGGGAAAATTAAGTTGGACCAATCAACATTACTTGGGCTTATAACACATCGGAATATTAAAGTTTGGGCCTCAACTGTTGGGCCTTAGCCAAAAATGACGAATCAAGAAAGGTGGTCGACGAAACAAGTCCTGTTTCGTCGATTTGAGTCCATCTCGCCGACTGATATTTTGTTTCGTCAAGCCTTGTGTGTCTGTGAGTATAAATAGACATGTTATGTTTCTGTTTCGGTAGGGAGCACACAGAACACAGAGGACAAAAGAACACAAGGAGAGCACACAGAACACACACACACTAGAGAGAGTTTGCAGAATATATTTGTAAACATTGCTTTGTAACTGAACCTTTCATACGTATTAATACAGAGGTGTTAATCGGTGAATATTGCGTGTCGTGTATTTGCGTGTTCTATCTCGGTTTGCTATTCCGGTTGGATTCCGCACAATCGGAGTGGTTTGACAACAAGGATTAGGCGACTAGATCCTCCCCTAGCCGGACCTACAAGTGGTATCAGAGCCTTGGCTCTTTCCTTGTTAAAACCGAGGTGTTCGTGTTGTTTTTCGGGTTTTTAAAATTCATATTTTCTGGAAAAACATTCTAAAAATCGGGTTTAATCTTGTGCTTTTGCTTTGTGTTTTGTTAAAAACCTTGTTTAATTGATGTTTACATGTTAAAATAGGTTTTTATTTAACACTATCTATCAAAACCGTGAGTTCGGAAAGTTTTCGGATCACCGGAAACTTCAAAAGTTCATCGTGTTCTTGCAATCTTCAAAGTGTTCTTCAAAATATTACACTTTTTGATCTTTGATAACTGTATGTGAAAGGTGTTTGTGTGTTGGGAAGTGATATCAGATTAAAATATTCACACCTTGCTTGTTTGGTGAAACAAGCCGAAAGTAAGGTCTGCTTTGTGTCAGGATAAGATAAAGTCAAACAGTTCACCAACCCCTGACATCTTTTTGACGAATCAGACTTTTGACGAAAGTGGTCTGATTCGCCAAAAGGGAATCGACGAAACAGAAAAATCCTATTCATCAATTTAAGTTGACGAAACACTTTGGGCCTCCTAGTTGCATTTCGTCAAAGCCCAAAGCCCAAGTTCATCTCTTTGTTTCGTCAAAAGTGGAAGACTAAAAAGGCCCATCTGTTTTGTAATCTTTTAAGCCCAAAACAAAAATCATTATTAGGTTTTAATATTTGACGAATATCAAGCCCAACTGTTTCGTCAATATCTCATTTCGTCAAATAGTGAAGCCCAAAAGCAAACAACATTCTGTTCGTCGTGAAAGTTGTAATTTTTAAACAGTAGGTTTGCACTAGTTGTTTAACTATTTGTTTCAAGTGTGTTAATCTGGTTGTCATCATTCGAGATATTAACATAGTTTGTGAAAATTAAATTTATAAAAAAAAAAGGAAAAACTTGTTTTTCAAATTTCAAATCAATTTTCACTTAATATATTAATTTTTATAAAATGGGAACAAACGGTGAGTGGTGGACTCAACTACCTTCGACTCCACAATCATCAGCTACGCAATCTGAGCCAGATTTCGACAAAACTGCATGGATGCGAGCTTTAGCCACACCGCAACCCCAATTTAATCCAACTGCCTATTTTTGGAAACCACCTCAAGCCCAACCTCAACAAGGCAACCAAAATCCTTTCATAAATCAAACAAGTACATCCACGCCCAACTCAAATAAAGCCGATGATGGGTGTGACTGGTCTGTACAATGTGGAGGTGGAAATCAAGGAGGAACTGCGTTTTATGCTGAAATTGTCAAGAATGTCAATGATGGTGAATCTTCAGGAAAAGATGACAGTTCAGGATGTAGTGGCACTGATGAAGATAGCTCAGGTGTGAGTGATTACAGTTCAGAATCGGACGTGAAGGAGGGAGTGGATTCTGAAGGTGATAATTTGTCGAATGATGCTAATGAGAAATCTGACTTGATCAAGAAAGCTGATGCTACATCAGAAGAAATGGAGAAGATTCTCACTGAAGATGGATCTTTTTCTTTCCATTCAGCCTTTACGGCTAATGTCGACGGTTCATCAAGTCAGGTATGTGATACTAACTCTGACTCTAATTCTGCTTCCACTGAATGTGCAAAGTGTTTAGAATATGCAGAAAAGGAAATTCAGTTTGAAATCACACGCAAACACAATCAAGAACTGATTGTAGATCTTTCTAAAGCAACAGAAGCTAACTTGTTTTTAACCAGAAATGAAAAGGAATTTAAAACAACAATTGCGTCTTTAAGACATGACGTTTCAGAATTACAAAAGGCTGTTTTGAGAAAACAACATGCTAACAATGATTTAATTGACACAATTGAAAAGCAAATGGTAGAGTTAGCAACAGCTAGATGTGAATGTGAGACAATTAAGCAGAAATTGGAAAGCTATTCCAATTCCCGCTATGTTTTGGATCACATTATTGACGTTCAAAAGAAAAAAGGGGGATAGGAAGTGTAATGGATTCAAATCATGTCCTCCCCCAATGAATCACAATTACTCCAAATTGCCTGATGACGAGGATATGCCCCGTTTTGAACCTACTGTGCCACTCGGTCTGGATGACTTTGCAGCAGGCCTCGGGTTCACAACTGGTACATCATCCTCGGGTCAATCAGAATCAGAATCTGAGAATGTGACAGATTCATCGTGTGTTAAGGAACAGAGTCCTATCATTGTTGAAGATACTGATTCTTCGGACGATGAATCTGAAGTAATTGTGAACCAACAGTCTAACTCGGTTACAACAGATATTCCAATTGAGAATCACATCTTGTGTGATCCACCAGTGGAACCGAGTAAGACTGAGATGTCAAAAGGAATGGAGTCCCTTGTTTCTAGTAGTGAAGGGAATAACTTGTTGTACACGCTCAAAGGAGATGACAAAATTTACTCTAACAAAGATTTTCCAATTAAAAATGTAAATCAAGATTTAATTGAGCAAATTTTTGAAGGATGTATTGAAAAGTTTTTGGGAAACAAAAGTGGCAAAGTCACCGTCACTCAGTGTGATCCAATTCCGTGTGAACAAATTAGAAAACAATACAGAAACCAAAAACAACCAGTTGAGCGAAAACAACAAGTTAATTCTGGAAAAGGTAAGATGCAGGGAAAGAAGGCTCTGAACAAGAATGTTCAAGCACCTAAAGTTCAGCAGCAAAAGGTGCAAAACAGAAGAGCTCCTGTTAAGAAACGAGAACAGAAAGTGAACTTTGTTGGATCAAAGGGTACAGATAAACTTGAAACATTTCAGGATAAATCTAACATTGATTTTGTAAAACAAGTTAGAATTTTAAAACGAAATGATCAGAATAATTACACCCAACACTCCAACGGATGTGATTTAGGTCCAAGTACATCTAGATCACAAAGTTCATGGTCTGGTTCTCAGTCTGGTCATCAACATGTTTCTCCGAGGTTTGTAGAGCGGAGAATGTGTTTTGAGTGTGGCACAATTGGGCATATTGTAAGATACTGCCCATACCTGCAAAAGTTGAAGGCTCCCCAAGAAACCAATTACCAAAAACGATTAGTTTCCCCGAAACAAGACCCACGTGTCTTGAAAGAAAGGGAAAAGAAGTTAAAACAAAAGAATCAAAAGGTAATTGAAAAGGCCTTAAAGTCAGAGGTCAAAGAAGAAAAACCTGTTCAAGCAAAATCTACAACGGTAAAACCAGTAAATGCAAAAACAATTAATACAAATACTGGTAAAACAGCTTGGAAGCAAAAACAGGTAATTCAATCAGGGGGAGCACCACAGGTTCTGTTTCCTAATCATCAAGTGATTGAAATCACTTTCCTTGATGATCAAGGACGACCCAAGTCCACAAAGGCTTGGGTCCCCCTCTCCGTCTAATCTTTGAATGAGTGTGTAGGATATTCCAGGAGGAACTTTCGATAGTCGTAAGATTGTCGATAGTGGAGTGTCCATGCACAAAATAGGCGACAGAAGAAATTGTTGCCTTTGATGGAGAGAAAATGAAAAAGAAAACAGAAGTGTCTGTTGAAAGAGATTGAAGAGCTTCGACAAAAATGCAAAGCCTTTAACAGTCAAGCTTTGATCGGGTCCCCAGGGTAGATTCAAATCAAAATGTACGCACCTGCAGCACGTCTGAAGATTCATCATCCACAAAATGAACGTGCAGTGTACATTTCTTCGCGGTGAAATTGAAGAAAATGTGTTTGTTGAACAAACCATCCGGGTGTGCGGATGCCTTGGCATGGTTTGAACAACCGCACACTAATTCTGAAAGAGAAAGACATAGACCTTCGCTGGTGCAATGTGGAAGACCAGCCGGACTCAAAGGTTTCTGATCTTGTTGCTGTGAAGAGATTTCTAAGTAGCTACAAAGAATCGACTTTGAAAATCCACACCGGGTGGATATCCAGTTTGGGAGAGCACTCAGATTCCTTGCAATGCACGAAGCAGTTGCAGGATACGGTTTTAAAATTCTAATCTCTCTTTTACTTGTCGATATTTAAGCTGCTTTATGAATTATTATTATCTCGCACAGCACTCTTTGGCCAGACAATGTTGTCATGGTCCACACCGCAAACCGACATGCCAACTGGTTTTTCCAAAATTCGATAAATCTTTTCAGATTAAAAATTAATTTTGATAAACGGCATTGAGGTAAAACATGAGTTAACCAACATCGGAAAGTCATTTTTGTAAATACCTTTGTGTTTTTAAATTTTATCTTACTTTGTGGATTTTAGGGGGAGTAAATCCATATTTGAAAAATCCAAAAACATCGAAAAATTTAAAAAGCACAAAAACAATAGAAAATCAAAAATGAGTTTCCTGGCGAGCAAAAGAGGATATGATAGTACATCAGTGGTCTGTCTAAACCTCTTTAAACCCAAAATGAAAAAGCGATAAGCAGCTCTATATAAGATGTATCGGTAGGCTCACAATCATTTTAAAGTGTGCAGGGTGATATAAACTTAAATCGACTGAAGACTGGGTGGGAACCATTCATTGGCATATGGTCTTAGTACCGAAATTTCGTTTGAGAGATTGCCGAGGTTCTGAGATATTCGGTCTTTATGCTGCTTATCATCTGGGTATCATGGTTGTATCTTTTACCGAAAAATAACGGGGACGCAAGTCTAGATCTTCCATGATACCATACATACGTGTACATATTGCATTCGACCTCAATAAGTGATCAACAATCACATGTCCAAACAAAATAAGTGATAATATATCACAAATTCTTTCCGGGAGTCAAGTTCGTCTCTCTGCTGTACGAAAGTACTGACCTGTTCACGGACTTGCTCCTGTGCCTTCATGCATCTGAAAATCAAGTTCCTCATCAATAAGTGATTCTATCACATAGGGCTTGTTTTCAATCAAAATAAGTGAGAATCTCACATCATATACGGTCAAACAGATGATAATCGGTATACTCACCGGTAAGATGAACCCTCGTGCATACCTTGATACGGGAATGTGTCGTGATGTGGATGAACACCGGTCGGTAAGTATAAATCATACCTTAACATATCCCCTCGCCATGATTACAAATGATAAGTTGAGCTTAAGTGGACTACAATACCGATAATTGTTATAGGATGCTTATCTTAATGTTAACTAATTGAACAAAAAGAGCGTTTTGGCATGACCATACACTGATATGATTCTCTTACCCTCGAAACTCACAAAAAGATTGTCTGTAAATACTTATTTACTGCGTTCAGTTTCTGTATCTTTGTATATATTTATTTATTGCTTTCCGTCTTTACATTTGAAAAATGAAAAATTCCAAAAAGATTTTAGGTGTGTTTTAATATAAACTTTATAAAAGCCAAAAAGATTTTGCTTCTATTTATTTTTGATTGACTGATGTTGGAACTCGAGTGTATCCTACCCAAAATCCTGATCGTAAGCCGGAAAACAATTGCATCTTCATAAATGGTCGAAGTTAACACATTTTGAAAGTTAAAGAATTAAAATTGAATATTTTTCTAAACTTTCAGAATATTGTCGGACGGTGTTTGATTAAATGATAGTCACACGTGTGTCGTTTGTTTATGTTTACTATATTCCAAGCAGTTGTTCTCATTACGCGTTTAGATTTCTTGCATGTGCAGATTCTAAAGGCAAGGAGAACATGGTCGATGACAAGCCTCGGAATGAAGACACAACGTGAAGGCACTCAAGTGATGAAGATGATCGAGTTGCCGTTGACCATCATCAATACCACAAGGATCTCAAGCTATAAAGATCAAGTCTTTCACGAGCATAACTCAAGGGGGAGCTTATGTTAAGGGGGAGTTTGTCAACACACTTCCTACATGATACGGGTAGTTTGTTGATACACTTTCTTCTTACAAGACGTGAAGACCTTGAAGATCCTCCGACGTGGAAGACATGGAAGTTGAACCTCACGAGTAGCGTCCAAGGGGGAGTTTGTTGATACATATTTTGTGGTCGCGACTCGGTTCGGTTCAACTCGGCTCAGTTCAACCCGGTTAGGTTCGACTCAAGCCCGACGTCACGACATTCCTCCGTCGTGCGCCCCAGAGTTCGACACGCGAAGCACAAAGCGCCGCGGACTTTCCCGTCGACACATCACCATGACATCACCTTGGTGATGTCATGATGATGTCACCATGATGATGTCATCTTTACTAAACTTCACAAATATGAAGACGAGTTGGATCTACCGTGCATGGGAAAATTAAGTTGGACCAATCAACATTACTTGGGCTTATAACACATCCGCATATTAAAGTTTGGGCCTCAACTGTTGGGCCTTAGCCAAAAATGACGAATCAAGAAAGGTGGTCGACGAAACAAGTCCTGTTTCGTCGATTTGAGTCCATCTCGCCGACTGATATTTTGTTTCGTCAAGCCTTGTGTGTCTGTGAGTATAAATAGACATGTTATGTTTCTGTTTCGGTAGGGAGCACACAGAACACAGAGGACAAAAGAACACAAGGAGAGCACACAGAACACACACACACTAGAGAGAGTTTGCAGAATATATTTGTAAACATTGCTTTGTAACTGAACCTTTCATACGTATTAATACAGAGGTGTTAATCGGTGAATATTGCGTGTCGTGTATTTGCGTGTTCTATCTCGGTTTGCTATTCCGGTTGGATTCCGCACAATCGGAGTGGTTTGACAACAAGGATTAGGCGACTAGATCCTCCCCTAGCCGGACCTACATTTTTCCTTCAGAGGTTTCCTTCAGGGTTTTTCCTTCGGTGTTTGTGCTTTAGGATTATTGATGAACTAGTGTGAAGTCACACTTGTGAGATATCCCTGAAGCAATTTCCTCGTCCGACTAAGAAGTCAGGGTTTACTTTCTTTAAGAGGTCAGGACTTTGTGGTCAGGGCTTTGAAAGATCAGGGTTTATATTCAGAGTTTCTACTTCAAGGTTTATATTCAGAGTTTCTACTTCAAGGTTTGAATATTGTCCGATTTATCCCTTGTTAATCTTAGCAGAGTCCGAGTTTATATACCATTCCATCAGATTCTGCCTTCCGAGTTAGTATATCCAAGTTTAAAGTTCAAAAGTATCCAGTCCGAGTTTATTATTCTTTTAAAGTTTCCGAGTTTTAAAGAATTCAATTATTCCGAGTTTACCTGTCCATTTGTGTCCGGACTACCATTTCAGAGTTTCTTTGTGAAATATAAAGGGTTATCTGTGTTTTCCATCAGAGTTTCTTTGTGAAACATCATTCCGAGCTTCTGATTCAGAGTTTTGATGTTGAATCTCACTTTTAAGTCCGATTTTTGATTTCCGATTTTAAGCAGTCCGAGCCTTTGATTCTGAGTTTTTGAGTTTTATCTGTTCTTTTCGAGCTTTATAAAAAGTTCAGCAACTTCCGAGTTTTTGTTCAAAAGATTCAGCAAATTCCGAGTTCTGTTCAAAGGTTCAGCATGTTCCGGGTTTTTGTTTGTTCAAAAACTGTATCCGAGTTTTAAAACCTAGTTCCGAGTTCAAAAACTGTATCCGAGTTTTGAAACTGTATCCGAGTTTCAAAAGATTCAGCAAATTCCGAGTTTTGTTCAAAAACTGTATCCGAGTTTTGTTCAAAAGTTCAGCAAATTCCGGTTGTAGCAAATTCCAAAACTTATACTTGTTCCGAGTTTTTAAACAGTTGAAACTGATTGGATTGGTTTCGGGGTTTCAACTTTCAACTTGTTCCGAGTTTTTAACTCAGGAAACTGAATCTTATTCCGAATTTTACTCCTGAATCTTACATTACATACCTTAGCTGGTTAGTGGCTGCAACAACAGTGGGGTTGCTTGGACGCTGACAGTTTACAAAGAAAAACGGGGAGTAAAAATTTCCTATTTTCTTGGTAAATATAAAGCTTGTGCGTGAAATAGCTGGTGTGTGATGGAGTTTTGTCACGTGTGTTTATGTTATTAATAAAGTGTTGACGCGATGAAGCTGAATTCTCGGTTGACGACTAGTTGAAGAGTGAGCCTTATTAAGTTGCTGTTTAGAGTAGAGAAGATTAGTTCTGGTCTCGAAATAATGCGGGGCTTCTTGAAAAAGGGGAAGGTCGGAGATGAAAGCCATCGGGGATTCAGCGGATTTGTGAAGATAGGAGATTGATCATGAGGATACATGGCGAGATGAGATCATACATGAAGGGTTGAAGACTTTTGATAATATGGTGGATGTACTTTTACGGAGTTCAGTTTGTTATTAAGTTATCGAACTGAACTTCATGTCTTTGCGAAATTTGAAGTGTTCAAGGCTCGGCATTGGAAATCCAATGTTTCTTTCTGCTGTTGGTTAGGTTTGAAGATTAATGTATCGAGCGATATTCTTACATGTGGTTGTAGGTCGGTTCGCCTTAACTTGATTCAGGAGTAGATTGAGGGGGAGGATCAACAGTGTTTGATGTTGGATTCTTCGGGTTTCACAAAGCGGCCATTTAAGCGATCGTCAGCAAGTCTTTGATTAGAAGGGTTGAAGATCACAGTGCTCTGCCAGAAAGATTAAGTCTCAGCCAAAGTTGAAAGCTGACATGATATCTTCAGTTAAGGGGGAGCCCGTAAGCGCAGTATTCGATGATTGAAGATTATCGATGCCACACAGAACTGATGCAACAGTTAAGGGGGAGACTGTAAGTGCAGTTCCTGCAGGGTAACTGTCGCTTATCAGTTCTGGTCAACCAAAGCAGAAGTCCAAGTTAAAGTCAACGATAATGAAGAATTCAAGACCACATGAAGACCATGCACTGATCAAGGGGGAGTTTGTTAATGCACTTTGGGTGAAAAGTGCATGCCTTCCAATTGTTAGGGTCTTTATTGTACATGTCTTGAAACTTAGTCCAAGGTTTATCCTTGGACAATTTGTCCAAGTTTCTGTCTAAGAATTTTGGTCAGGGGTTTGGTTTTTGTGTAGATTGGTTTGTCCGAGTTTAGTCCCTAGTCTATATATATGTGTTGTATAGGATTAGGTCAACAGAACAAAATCCATGAAGAAGCTTTGTGCACCTCTCCTAACTTCTTGTTCCTCCTGGTGTGCATATCCTAGAGAGAGAGAGAGAATATGTGTTAGTGAGAGAAAGCTAGGGTTTAAATCTTTGTGATCTAAACCAGCTTGTAGATGATGTATACTCCTTTGGTTTGTGTAATCTGTGATGGCTGATTCAATACAAAGGGTTCGTCTTCTACATCTTTCTATCTTTGGTGTTTATGATTGTTCTTCATGTCTTGAATCAAGTGCAATGTTTGATGTTCGTCATCGTTCCGGTGCTTTCACATATTCATTCCCCCTACGGTCCACATTTTCGAACATCTTGGAAGTGGCAATGAAGATGATGGTTCAGAAATTCTAGAATATTCTAGACCATCCTAACCCCATCTTTCATTCGAAGAAGTCAAATCTTTTGAAGATTTTCGTATTCTGTTCATTGAAGTCAGCATTGGCCATGAGTTCTTTGATGATGTCAGAATGGGTTACTACAAACTATGCTTATACAAGAAACAAGGCGTGTATGACAAGTTAGCGGTGGGTATGATTGGTGAAACTGTCGAGATTGGTAATGAGATTAAGAAGTGCAAGCTCACCGCAGCTAAGGAAGAGATTGCACATACAACAGTATTTGGAGGCAGCGAACTAACATAAACACATTACTGATGAGTTAACGAAACTAACAGCCATACGTAAGGAGTTGAAGGAAAGTGCTAGAAAGTGTGAGGATATTTTAGGCTCTGTCAGAAAGTTATTAGCTTTGTTTTCCTGTTAGGATAAACTGTAAAACATATGAGTAATGAACTACATTTAGTGAATCAATAATCCTTTTTTGGGTTTTCCATTGTCGGTTGTAGTTCCGACGCATGGATTGTGGTTTTGTGTTCTTTCATCAGTAGATATGGAGGTTTGTTTTATTACTCATATCCTATGCCCGTGTTCCAAAGAACCGACCAATAGTTGCTTAACTGATGCATTCAACACTTATTGACGCATTTTAGTATTTTGGAGTAGGCTGGTGATTGGTGAGCATGGGTTGGGTTGGTTATGAGATAACATCATAATAATAACTCATATAAAGAAACAATTTCCATGTTTACTTAGGTAGATATATAGAGGTAGAAACTTATCGATAATTTCAAAGAAACAATTTCCATAATTATCCTTATTTTTTGTGTGTAAAGATATGTATCTATATTCTATTGTAGAAAATACGTTTTTTCGAATTCTTACGAGAATGGTATACATGGTTGGAAGTGGGACGAATCAAGTGTCATGGATACACTACAATAAAAACTAGCAATAGTGGCGACCTCTTTAGTGGCATCACCAAGAATATAAAAGTTCTCTAATATATCAACATGCTTATGACATTACTATTTTAACCACCAGGTACTATGTACTCATAATATAATATAGTGATATACTCATTCTGATAATGATCTGAAGGTGTTTTTCTTCAGGTCTACTATTGTATCACTTTATAATCATATTTGTGAGCCCTTGATTGCGTTAAAACAACAACAATAGTATTTACTAAATCATAAGCCAAAACATAGTTTTTTTAACAGAAGGCCCCCATTTTTAGACTTTGCTTTTGAGTGTTGGCTCCATTTTTAGTTTTTTAACACCAATTTTACACCTCCCCTTTACAACTAGGGAGTCAAAACCAAAATAAAAAAAACATGGCTGGACACATACATAAGAACCAAAACGTCCAGCAGACCTGTTATACACCAGAACAATTACATTACATGTAAATGCACTTCTGGATGATGAATGCTGGATCCGGCAACTTGGTGATACTTCATGGACTTGTTTGTTATTGTTGAAAGTTATTATATAACTACAAATTCGGACAAGTATGAGTGCATGGTGTCCGAATTTGTGGTTTCAGTACTTATTATTTGGCATGTTCGAACTTATAAGTTCATCATGGTTTGTCCGAATATGTAGTTTAGGAGTGTCAGTACATAACAAATAAGTAATAAGTACTGATAAGTGTTTCTAGTTTGTTCTATCCGTATTTAGGCTAGGGTTTCATTTGTAAGGACTTAGGTGTCCGTACTTGTATGTGTATATATTCTCAGTGAATGGAATGAATGAAAAAAAGGCTTTTGAAGAAAATGTTGGTGCAGCTTTTATGTCCGATGTTGTTCGAATAGATTAGTTATTATTTTATGCTGATAATGTAATAGTTAGTGAAACGGTCAAACGAATGTGTATTGACCCGCTTGTTTGAAGTGGTCAAACGAGAAGGTTATGTGTTTGACCCTGTGTGTTTGCCAGACAAGTGGGTGTGAGTATAAATACCAACCCCTTGTTCATTTGCAAAGTGAGAGAGTTGAGAGTGAGAGTGCAGAGAGTTTGGTTGAATGTTTTAGTGTTTGGGGGAGAGATCAACACTTGGTCTCTCCCCAGATGTATACTCCTTTGGTATTGTTCGGTTATCTTGTAATCGGACCGCTTTGTAAAGTTATACAACCGGATTAATACAAAGAAATTGTTTGTTCATCTCTAATATCTCCCGTCTTGTACTTAATCACTCACTAATCTCGGTTTCGGTCCAAATCACGAACCTACAATTGGTATCAGAGCCATGGTGCCCGATTTAGTGAATCTAACAGTTTGCTAAGTCACATGTGCTCTAAATCTGTGATTTTTGTGATTTTTGTTCAAGATGTAAAAAGCGGAAACATGAAGAAAAACCCATATTTATACCATATACACGGTTCTGAGATGAATCGGTTCATACCGAAGGTTGGGTTTGTTCTTTCACACCAGAAAATCAAGTTTTTCATCTTGTTTTGAAGGTTCTTCATCAGATCTGCAAATGAACAGTGGTTGTGTTCTTGAAGATGATGGCGACTGCTTTAAGAAACTAGGGCTTCTTCAGATCTGATCCAAAAGTGAACCACGAACATTCCCGGCGAAGAGTCTCCTTTGTGACGAAACCTCCAAGCCACGAAGCCTTCATGTCATGAACACTCAAGGTTCATCCAATCTCCTTGCGACGAAGAATGAAGCCAATGAAGACTATATGTGTGACGAACAATCTCCATGTTGGTTTGGACGAAGAGTGGTTAGTCTTCTTGGATGTTTTATTCAAGAATCATTGTTCGTCCAACTCTCTCCCACCAAGACGTCATTGACACGAAGAGTCTCATGTGCCGAAGATTGCATGCGACGAAATCTTCATACCCACGAAGACTGAAGGTTCGTCGCCTGATTGTTTGAGTCTTCGTCGCCTGACGGTTTTAGTCTTCGTCGGCCCATAAGTGTTCTCAAATCATGATTCTTTGTAAGGCCCACTTGTTGGTGAACAATTAACATAGATCTCTGCCTCTATTGTTCATCGGAGGCTGTACTAGGATGACGTGAATGTCGGCTGGATGCTGATGTTGTGTATCGCAAAGAGGATTCCGGCGAGATGAGAGTGGTACAAGGTGGATGTCGACAGACTGTATGTTGGTTTAGGGTTTGGAGGTGCATGATGAAGATGATGTCTGATAGCGGCTGGTTTCCTTCCTTTGCGGATAAGGTTTGCAGAGATTGGAAGTCGGTGGTGGCTATACAAAGTAGTTGTCAGCTAGGATTTGGATTATAATATTAAATGGGCCAATGACATCGCATTATAAATTGAATTGAATTTTAGTTTGCAACTTTAGTGGGCCAGCTTCAACTTATTCAATTTACATTTGCTTCATGATTTAAGGATATGCACATGGATGACGTATGGTGATGCTTGTAGAAATTAGACATTCATAGCACCACTACACTTGGGCCTACTTGTTTTCACATAATGGTGGTGATGAAACACTGGCTAACACTATGGTTAATCAGTGGGGTTATTTCTCTTGTGGGATCAATCTCTCTTCCTACTCGTAAGATGGACCGTTTCCTGCAAAACAGCAACACCGTTAGTCTCGTTAAGAGGGGAATATGGGGGTTTCCCTCTTAACCAGGCTCCGGCGTGAGAATAAGTACCGTTCCGAGGAGGAATAATCAGTGTGTATTAATATGAGAATAGTGAGAGCCAGATCCCTCTACCTGAATGATGGAGGGTTCTATTTATAGCCGGATGGTGAGAGAGGGAGGAGCAGCGATGCCAGCTGTGGTTGCGCGCCAGCTGTCCGACCAAGGGGAATATCCTCTTGGTCTCCTCTGCTGTGGTCAGTGTAGTGGTACACGTGGCGCGCTGGCATTCGCTCATCTTGGAGACGTCGTACTGGCATTGTCGGGCTGCCCTTGGATTTGTTACAGGCCTACGCGGCGCTTGGTGACTGGCGACACGTTGTGTCCTTTATGTCGGGTGGGGCATCTTTGGGGCCACCTAGATATTTTCCAGAAGCTTCTAGAAGCTTCTGGATGACTTCGTCGATGTCAGCGCCACGTCTGATGGGCAAGTGGTGTGGTCCTTGCCATGTTGGCAAGGAATTGGGACCATACCTCTTCAAGTCCCCCCAGTCCAGTGTGCCTTCTAGTTGAGTTGATCGTCTAGGAGGGATTCGGGACTTATAAGTGTGGTATTTCGTTATGGCGTGAGGTTTTGGGCCTTTAAAAAGTTGAGCCAAATGGACGCATGGCGCACCGCGCATGGGTTTTGGCCCTTTAAAAGGTTGAGCCAAATGGACGCATGGCGCGCCGCGCATGGGTTTTGGCCCTTTAAAAGGTTGAGCCAAATGGACGCATGGCGCGCCGCGCATGGGTTTTGGCCCTTTAAAATGTTGAGCCAAATGGACGCATGGCGCACCGTGCATGGGTTTTGGCCCTTTAAAAGGTTGAGCCAAATGGACGCATGGCGCACCGCGAATGGGTTTTGGCCCTTTAAATGGTTGAGCCAAATGGACGCATGGCGCGCCGCGCATGGGTTTTGTCCCTTTAAAAGGTTGAGCCAAATGGACGCATGGCGCACCGCGCATGGGTTTTGGCCCTTTAAAAGGTTGCCGTCGAAAGGACGCTTTGTCTGTCTTGGGAGAGGGTGACTAATGTGACTGACGTGTGTCAGATGAACAGTTGCCTTTTCAGTTACCGTTGGAAGCTTTTCGGCGAAGTGTCAGGTAACTGTTCACCTACTTTCTGGAAAAAGAGGTGCCGTCTTCTCTCTCCTCTGACGTGTCTTCTCCCTGTTGGTTGCTTTTCCGGAGTCTGACCCCTCCACTACCCATCGCATTAAATGCGATGGGTATAAATAAACGATGATTTTCTCTTTCTTCCTCACTTATTCAAAATTTGAATTCCGAAAAACTCTCTTCTTCCTCCGTTTTCTCTTATCCTCCGTGTGAGTTCATCGGCATTATAGTGAGTTTCTACAAAATGTCTTCTACAAATCCATCTTCAAGGAGAAGGAGGAACAAGGGGAAAACTCCTCCGGGCCCAGATTAGGCGGTGATAGGTTGGAAGGAGGAGGAATTCCAAAATTTAGTAAGGGAGATCGGTTTCCTCCCTGATTGGGGTGCTCAGTATCCTACCCCTGGTTCTACAGCCATGGATGCTCCTCCTGGGCATATGACTCTGTATGCTGCCTTCTTCCGGGAAGGTAACTTCAGGCTGCCGATTACCCGGTTTACTACTGATGTGTTGAGGGGTTATGGTCTCCACATCTCTCAGATAAATGCCATCGGACTCCCTCGGATTACTCACTTCGAGTTTATTTGTATGGCGAACAGCTTGGATCCGACGTTTGAGATGTTCAACGTCTTCTACACTGTTACTTATACAAGTGGGTTTTACTCTTTCAGTGCTCGTACCAACGTTTCTCCCGTTTGCTCTGTGCCACTGAAGAGTCTACATGATTGGAAACAGAAGTTTTTTTACATTCGTCGGGGTGTTGTTCCGATGGACATGCATTACAGAACTGTGGATGAGGGTATCCCAAAAGTTGATGTGGTTGCAGATTTTGCTGATCAAGACTGGTATAAAAGGTTGACCCGGAAAGCCACTCCGATAATCCAGCTTGAGGAGATGGCGTTGGTTGGTGCTGGGATGAGTATGAAGTGGATCCCTAAACATCCGATGGGAGTCCCGGTTTATGGTCATGAGGGCAAGTGTACGTCTCGTTCCGTAATCTTACTCTTCTTTCTTTTTTTTTTGTATGTAGTACTTTGTATTGTTTGTGAGTTGTTCTTTATCTCTGTCGTTTTGTGCAGTAGGGTTCACGTTGTTGAACGTTTTGGATCCTAAGGCGTCGGGTGCGATGGTTGAGGCGATACAAAAATCTGATAAACTGCCTTGGTTAGATCAGATTCGTGGTCGGTTTCTGCATCCAAGCAACGAGAGTTTCGCCACTTATGTGAACACTGTCTTAGGTGAAGATAGTGAGGATGATGATGATGCATTTGATTCTATTCGAGAGGAGGTTATCGTTCTCTCGAGTGATGGGTCTGGCAGATCTTTTGAAGATCTAACCTCTCGTTCCGCGCGTGCAGGTCCGGCGCAGGGGGTCGTGCATGAACCGGTGAACGAAGCTGTGGGTGATGATTTGGAGGTTCCGGTCGAACCTGTTGACCCATTGGAAACTAAGAGGAAGGCGAAAGCTGACAAGGCGGAAGGGAAAGGGAAAAAGACTGAAGGAACTTCCTCTAAGTCTCCTCGTAAGCGACTTCCTACTGCTCGTATCCTTGATTATGTTGTCGTTTCTGACACATTGCCTGGTTTAGGGGTTGGAGAGAAACGCCCTGAGTCGGACCCTGAGGACCGCGCAACTTTAACTGAGATTATGCAGAAGAAGATGTTTGAGGATAAGAAGCGAAAACTTGATGAGCAGGCAGCTGCTGCGCTTGCATCAAAGAAAATTAAACTTCAGAAAGAGAATCCTCCCGCCCCTTCTGAGTCGGATATTGATATGGGTATTTTTGCTGAAAAGCCAAGTGATTTGCTGCAGAAAATCTATGAAGCTTCCGGTATTCGCTTTATTTTTTCCCACCGTCTTTTGTTTTCATTTGTTTGTCCTTCCTTTCTTTGAATATGCCCTGCTCGTTTTGGAGCAGGTACCAAAACAGCCAAAAGTGGGCACAAGGTTGACATATCCAAGATTACTCCTCCAGAATCTCCGCCGTCGAGGACGTTTGGGTTGTCTCCTCCTCATGACACTCCTGACGGGACGAAAAAAGGAGATGTGAGGGTTGAGCAGGTTGCAGAAGGTGGCGGTGATGTAGGTGGTGCTGCGGGCGGTGTTGCTGGTGTTGATCGTGGTAAGAATGTTGAGGTTGAGGTAGAGGTGAGTGAAACTACTCCTCATCAAACGGTGTATACCAAGCGCCCCCCGGGTGATGGTGGTGGTGCAACCTCAGGTGCTGTCCGCAGCCCCCAGTTTGGAAAAGTTTATGCTGATTCTTTTGATACAACGAATCCTGCTTGTGACGATCTCCCGCACGTCCCCCGTTGGAACTTGACCCAAGGTTCTAGGATGGATAATCTTGGAAATTTTCATGACTTCTACTCGTTGTCTCTCCCCCGGGCTGAAAGGATGTTTCAGAAAAAACGCCGTCGGTTTGAACTGTTAGATGATCATGTTCAAGCCGGGGTTAATTTTTTCTCTACTACTCAGGAGATTGTCCGTGAGTGGAAGCAGATGGGGGAGGACACATTGGAGTTTGAGAATGATAAGAGACTACTTGCGGAAGAGAAGGAGATATTCAACGCTGAGAAGAAGGGGTTGGAGTGGAGGCTTACTGATGCAGAGGGGAAACTTGCCCAGGAAAAACAAGCAAATGCTGAGAAGCAGAAGAACTGGGAGGCTGCGTGCGAGCGTACGAATGTGGAGCTTAAAACTCAACGTGACACCATTGTACGTTTGTCTGGTGAAAAGAAAGATATTGCTGATGAGGCTAATCAAGCGCGCATGGCGTTTGAGAAGAAGGAGAAAGAATACGTTGAACGCATCGCTAAGCTGGAGGTTCTTGCGAGGCAGTATGAGACTTCTGAACGTCTTCTTCAGGAAAAGACTGCTGAATGCCAAGCCTCTGAACTCCTTGCTGAGGAGACGTCCGCTGATTGCAAATGGTTGCTCTCGCGCGCGGTGCCTCTGGTAATTTCTTGTACTGTATTTTTGTGACTTTCATGAATTGTTCCTTACTTGTGTATATTGTTGTAGATTGCTGAACGCATCGTTAAATCGCACGAGCTTGCCCATTATATGTATGAGTTGGGGCAAGCTGGTTACAGCAGCGGTAGTAAGGATGGGTACAACGAAGGTAGGGCTGCGGCCCTTAATAAGGAGAAAGAGCACCATTTCGAGCTGTGGAAAGAGGATTGCACTGCTGCTTACGCCGCAAAGAGACAAGAATTTTCGTCTTTGGAGTTTGCGGTAGTTAAAGCTGCGAAAAAACTGGCTCGGAGACCAGATGGTGTTGCTATGTTAAAGAGAGCGTTAGGTGATGAAGGTGGTGCGACTGGGGGTGTTGGACCCAGTCATCCCGAATGAAGAACTCCGGCCTGCGCGTCGCGTATGACCTTGGGTGGTCTTGTGTTTGACAATTCGATAAACAATTTTAACTTCCTTGTTATGCTTGTGGATATTTGGCTGTGTGTTGACATATGTTATTCTGATAGTTGTCTGTTTTTATGCGAATTTTGTTATCGTCATAATATGTGCATGTGTAATTACTTTGATTCAGGTATCACGAATGAACAATGGCGCTGACAGGTTGTGTTGTGTTTATTACAACGTTTTATTCTGTCGTATTTGTGCGCAGGTTGGGTCGTGAATACGAAGTGATCGAGTTACAGGTTATTGTGTGTACCCGGCTGTTCTCAGCCTTGGGGGTGCTTACAATGTTTGTTTGTCCCGTGTTCGATGTTTTCGTGTTTATGTGGGCATGAAGTATTTGTTTGGCGTTTGTTAGGCTTTAGTTGTGTGTCTGACCCTGCTGTGCACTTGCTTGTGACAGGCCTTGGAGGTCTACAACGTTTCCTAATGGTCGAGCCACTGATGTTTTCGTGTATGCCCAAAGTAGTATATGCAGTTGTGACAAAGAAATTCGCATAATAGAAAGATAGCCAAACACTTCTTGTATTATAAATGTGTTGGCGACTTGGCCATTGCAATTACAAGAACTTCATTCATAAGTAGCACCTTCTCAGCTGTTGGGCGTTCCATGTGCGGGGAACCTCCCTGTTGTCGATGGTGCGCAGCTTATAGGCCCCCATTCCGAGCACGGTGTCGATGACATACGGACCCTCCCATTTGGAAGCCAACTTCCCGGGTTTCTCTGCGTTTGAGGCTTCATTGTCTCTGAGGACGTATTCTCCCGGGTTGAAGGTGCATATTCGGACTTTAGAGTTGTAATATTTTTCCAGCTTTGTTTTGTACTTTGCTTCGTTGATTGCCGCCATTTCTCTCCGTTCTTCTAGGAGGTCAAGGTCGATCCTCCTTTCTTCTTCATTGTTGATCATGTTCATGGAGAGCATTCTGGGTAACGGCAATCCTATCTCTGCTGGTATTACAGCCTCTGACCCATAAACCAAGCTAAACGGTGTTTCTCCGTTGCTTGTTTTGGGCATTGTCCTGTGGGCCCACAAGATGCTTGGCAATTCGTCTACCCAGCCTCTTCTTTTTTCTCCCAGCCTTGCCTTAATTCCGTCGACTATACTCTTGTTGACGGCTTCCACTTGACCATTCCCCTGCGGGTGCGCGACCGAGGAGAAGGTATGCTCGATGTGTAACTCCTTGAACCACTGTTGGAGGTTGTCTTCGGCAAAGTTGGTTCCATTGTCGGTGATTATCTTGAGAGGCAGACCAAAACGACATATGATTTGTTCCCAAATGAATTTTTTGACGACGGCGGCTGTGGTCGACGCGAGGGCCTTTGCTTCTACCCATTTGGTGAAATAGTCGACTGCGACTATTATGAATTTGACAGCTCCTGGGGCTTCGGGAAAAGGTCCGACCATGTCTATTCCCCATTGTTGAAAGGGCCACGCGGTGGTGACCGGTACTAACTCATTCTTGGGGCGCATCGTTTTGGGTGCATGTCTTTGGCATCCGCTGCACTTCCTCAACTCCTTGACCGCATCCAAATGCATTCCGGGCCAGTAGTACCCCGCATTCATGACTTTTGCTACCACCATTCTTGGTCCAGCATGTATACCGCAGATTCCTTCGTGCACTTCTCTGATCAGGTAGCGTGCGTCTTCGGGATCAACACATCTTAACAAAGGCCCGAGGTATGATTTTCTGTACAAGATCCCATCAGCCATCTGGTAATGTTCGGATTTGTACTGGATTTTCCTCGCTTCTGCCTTGTTCTCTGGGAGTAATCCAGATTGGAGGTATGTGATTATCGGAGTCATCCACGATGTTGTCGCTGTTTGAACGACGCTTACTTCTCGTAGAGGCACTGACGGGTTGCTTAAAACCTCTATGCGTACATCTTTTGCTAGGTGCTGGAAGCTTGTAGAGGCGAGTTTACTCAGCGCGTCAGCTGGCTTATTCTCGCTTCTATTGATGTGATGCACTTTGTAGGAATAGAAGGTTTGCAGCAGTGTCTTTGCTTGGCTCAGGTAAAGTGCCATTGTATCTCCCTTGGCTTCGTACTGCCCGTTGATTTGACCTGCTACCAACATGGAGTCCACATGCGCTTCGATGTGTCATACTCCCATTTTGATTGCCAACCTTAAACCAGCAAGGAAGGCTTCGTATTCAGCTTCGTTGTTTGTGCTTTTAAAATCCAGGCGTATGGCGTAGGTAAACTCATGTTTGTCAGGGCTCACCAGCCGGAGACCAGCACTTGCGCCGTCTTCGTTAGACGCACCATCTGTATATAGTAGCCATGGTTCTTCCACTTGCTGTTTCTCAGCTTTTTCCATCGCCTTGCATTCTCGATCTTTGTCATCCGGTACTTCTGTCATGAAATCCGCAAGTACTTGGCCCTTGATCGCCGGTCTTGGCCTGAACACCACGTTATGACCCCCGAGCTCTATTGCCCATTTTGCTAATCTCCCTGAGATCTCTGGCCTTGGGAGTATGTTGCCAATATTGTAGTTTGTTAGCACGTGAATGACGTGGTTCGCAAAGTACCTGCGCAGCCTTCTTGATGCATGGATCAGTGCGAGTACTAGTTTCTCCATGATTGCGTACCGGGTTTCTGGGTCGGTTAGAGTTCGTGACACGTAATAGACTGGCGTCTGGACACCCTGTCGATCTACAAGCAACACTGCTCCCACTGCCCTGTCGGAGGCTGATAAGTACAGTACCAGAGGTTCGCCCTTGACTGGCGCAGTTAATGTTGGCAGCTTGATGAGGCAGTCTTTCATCTCGCGGAATGCGCTTTCAGCTTCCGGAGTCCACTGAAATTGGCTCTTCTTCATGTAGTTACGGAGAGTTTTTATAAACGGAAATGATTTTGCTGCGTGATTGGCCAGGAAGCGGTTGAGTGCTGCTAACCGTCCTGCCAATTTTTGCATCTCCTTAATCGTTGACGGCGACGGCATGCGTTCTATTGCTTGTATCTTGTCAGGGTTCACCTTGAAACCATCTTTCGTGACGATGAAACCCAGGAATTTCCCCTCCTCCATGCCGAAGGAACATTTCGCTGGGTTTAACTTGATGCTGACTCCGCGCAGAGTGTCAAATGTCTTTTGGATGTTCAGCAACATTGTACTCTCCTATTTGCTCATAATAACCAGATCGTCCATATACACTTCTATATACTTGCCGATGGCGTCGTGGAAGGTTTCGTTCATGAGCCTTTGATAAGTCGCGCCCGCATTTTTTAAACCAAAAGGCATTTTGGTATAGCAATATAGCCCTGTTGGCGTGCGGAACGCGGTCTTGTCTTCATCCTGCACGGCCATCTGTACCTGGTGGTACCCTTTGTAGCAATCAAGGAAACATTTCCATCGGAATGTGGCAAGTGAATCGATCTTTTCGTCGATGTCTGGTAAGGCGTAACAATCGCGCGGACATGCCTTATTCAGATCTTTGTAATCGACGCACATTCTCCAGCTACCATTATTCTTCTGGACCATTACTGGGCTTGCTACCCATGTTTGATACCAGACCTCCCTGATGATTCCCGCGTTTAACAGCTCTATCACTTGCTCTTTCATGGCATCGTGCTTTATGTCTCCCAAATGGCGCTTAGCATGTACCACCGGTTTGGCTTCTTCCGAGACGTTTAAGCGGTGTTCAGCTATGTGCCGTGGAACACCCACCATGTCTGCTGGCGTCCAGGCAAAGACATCCATATTTTGGAACAGCAGTTTTTTTAGCGCCGCGCGCGTCAGCTCGGACATTGCGGGTCCCAAGGTTACTGTCTGTTCCGGATATGCGCTGTTTAGCACCCATTTTTCTGCCTCTTGGCGTGCTTCTGGTTTCCTTGACTTTGCAGGTCTTAGCTCATCTGTCGCTAATACTTCTTTGCTTGCATAGATGATGGCTACTCCTGTTTCTGTTGGGAATCCCACTGCTGAGTGTGGGCCAGAGCAGATCATGCTGAAATCACCTTGGGATTCTCTTCCCAGCAGAATATCGTGTCTTGAATGTGCTGGCAACACCATGAACGTTACTTCTTCTGTTCTTGAGTTTCTTACGTCTGAGAGCAACACTGGGAACGATATTTGTCCTAGGGGAAAAACGGCTTCGTTGCAGAAACCAGTGAGCGGGTAATCAACTGGTTCTAAGCGCGCTTTATCCTCCTGATCGAACTGATTAAAACACTGTTCATATATGATATCCGCAGTGCTCCCTGGGTCGATGAAGATGTAATCTGTTTGATAATGCCCTATGACGCCCGAAATGACTATGGGCCTTCTTTCTCGTGGGCCTCCTCTTACAACATGGAAAACGACTTGTTTCTCGTGCCATGAGTCGTCTTGTGCGCGCTTGTTGTAGTTCCTTCTTGGCCTTCATGGACCCCCTTGAACCATGTGGGTTTCTAACTTTCGGAGCTTTTTGTTATCTGGCCCTTCTTCTCTTCTTTGAATCTGACGGTAATCACGCCTTCCGCCCTTGACCAGGTGAGTTAACTTTCTGTCTCTTAAGGCCCTTTCGATCTCTTGTTTGAGGCTGAAACAATCGTCGGTTAAGTGGCCGGTGTCCTTGTGGAATTCACAGAAAAGATTCGGGTCTTGGCCCCTTTTGTTGCGCATTTGTAGTGGTGGCTTGAACTGGTGGTTCTCGGTTGCCAAGACTTCTGAAGGAGTTTTTGTGAGTGGTGTCCACTGTTTCTCCCTGTTTTCTCGTTTCACCTCTTTTCGGTGCGCTATTTGGTTGATCGTGTGGCGCGCATCCTCTCTTGCTGGGCTTCTTTCTCTGTGACCGGTGGTTTTCCACGGTTGGCTCCTGCCTTTCTTGCCATGCCGGTCGTTATGGGTGTAACCACGTTGACGGTGATCATCACCGGTCAGCTGTCTGTCCGACTGCGCGATGGTTTTGGCTGCCTCAATGAAGGTTTCCCAATCTTTGGGTCCTCTGTCCCTGCCTTTTACACGCTTGATTAAATCATCGCACTTGACTGCCCGCATGAAGTGTGCGCGCATCATCTTTTCGCCTACATCGCCGATCTCCAAACATTCTTTGTTGTACCGAGTAATGAAATCTTCCACACTCTCGTGGTCTCTGCGCCATATGTTCAAACAGTCGGCCGGATCCCTGGTGTGTCGTCGTTGCTGTGAGAAGTGTGCCAGGAACTTCTCTCGGAAATCAACCCATGATTTGATTTTCCCTGCTGGTAAGCTGTCAAACCAGACGCGCGCTGCGCCTATGAAGGTTTGAACGAAGAGATGACACCAGGTTGGTAAGTTCCATCCGCCCGTTGCTCCCGCACCGTTAAAAACTTGGAGATGATCGTCTGGGTCTGTCAACCCGTTGTATTTGCCTACGTTGTGTGGCAATTTTGTTTTGTCTATGGCAGCCGTGGCGATCTCTCTGATGAACTTTGAATTCTCAGCCATGTCGTCTGGACGATAACTCTAGGTATAATCATGCTCTACTTTTGGATCATAACCTGCGCGCTTGCGAGGCTTGTATGCTTCGTGCTCTGGTGGCAACCTGCTGAACACTGTGTTCGTCTATCCGTCGTCTTCCAATTCGTTGTTTATGTTGCGCGGACCTAAACGACTTTGTATTGGCTTCTTTGGTTGGTGGGAATGCTGTACGTAATTGCTTTCTGTTTCCCCGTAAGTATCGCGCGTGTCGTGCGCGCTTGGCCTTCTAATATGTGGTGGAGGTGTTGACTCAGGGCGCAGATTGAATGCACTGGTCTGTTGAGGCATGGGAGCGCTCAAAGGCCTTGGCAGTGGGGTGACAAATGCGGACTGGTTTGCTTGTGCTTGAAGCAGGGCTTGCTGCGCGCTGAGTTGTGTGTAAACAAGGTTTATAGACGCCACTTGTTCTGCATACCAGGAAGCCAGAGTTTTTCCTTCGGGTAGCCCAAGTAGTGCAGAGAAGTTTAGTTGTGCTTGGTCCGATGGAGCTGAGGGACCAGCTCCATGGTTCTGAGTTTGCACTGGTGGTGTCTGCTGAACTACCTCTAACGGAGGCTGGAACGTAGCTCCGTTTGTGGTTTGAGTGATGATTCTGGGTGGAGTTTGAAAAGTAGCACCAGGTGCGTTTTGAGTAGCAATCCTGGATGTACTCCCAAAGATGCTGGGAAACTCATTGTTCATCGGTCCTTCTTGGATAATTTCGTTCCTTGGACCCCGCTGGACGTGTACGTTGTCCGAAACGAGTTCGAAGGAAGAAACGTCTCCATCTACTTGGTGAGAAGGGTTTTGTTCGGCCATGTTTGACGAGTGTTTTTTGAAAAGAAAAAGAGATGAGAGTGGTTTTGCTAAAAGCGGATGGCGCCAATGATGAAACACTGGTTAACACTATGGTTAATCAGTGGGGTTATTTCTCTTGTGGGATCAATCTCTCTTCCTACTCGTAAGATGGACCGTTTCCTGCAAAACAGCAACACCGTTAGTCTCGTTAAGAGGGGAATATGGGGGTTTCCCTCTTAACCAGGCTCCGGCGTGAGAATAAGTACCGTTCCGAGGAGGAATAATCAGTGTGTGTTAATATGAGAATAGTGAGAGCCAGATCCCTCTACCTAAATGATGGAGGGTTCTATTTATAGCCGGATGGTGAGAGAGGGAGGAGCAGCGATGCCAGCTGTGGTTGCGCGCCAGCTGTCCGACCAAGGGGAATATCCTCTTGGTCTCCTCTGCTGTGGTCAGTGTAGTGGTACACGTGGTGCGCTCGCATTCGCTCATCTTGGAGACGTCGTACTGGCATTGTCGGGCTGCCCTTGGATTTGTTACAGGCCTACGTGGCGCTTGGTGACTGGCGACACGTTGTGTCCTTTATGTCGGGTGGAGCATCTTTGGGGCCACCTAGATATTTTCCAGAAGCTTCTAGAAGCTTCTGGATGACTTCGTCGATGTCAGCGCCACGTCTGATGGGCAAGTGGTGTGGTCCTTGCCATGTTGGCAAGGAATTGGGACCATACCTCTTCAGGTGGGTAACAATTGTTATGGCCATAATTTATTTATTAGGCCATGCATAGCATTTTTTTACCAAAAGAATTTTAAGTGATTTGCAAAGTCGGGTTTGGTATTCGTGAAGTTTATTTGAGTCGAGCTTTAACGCCAAATTCGTACGGGTTCGGGAGCACGTGGGATGATGAGGCATGATGAAAACTTGATTTTTGTTAAATGTGGGGTAGTCACGGTTACCGGTGCAAATGTCAAAATTGGGGACGCGACTATTATGGTCCTAAAACGGTATATTTTTCTTCCGCACGTGAAAATTTTGTTTTGTTATCGGTGTTCGTAAATGTTCGAAAGAATTTTGTTTATTGTCATATTCTCGCATTTGGTAACGATTGTAGGAACCTAGAGAGCCAAGACCGGTCCTAACGAGTTCACAAAGTCGAAGAGTTATGCCTATGATGGAAGCTTTCGGATTAGGTATTTATAGAACTTTGGGGGTATACAAGTCGGATCCTACAGGGCTATGGGACTTTCGTTATCAACTAGAATATGCAAAGAAGAAAGTCGCTTTTGTGATTTTTAGAAAAACCGAGAACGTTTGAAAGATTCTGCTATATGGAGAGAATATGTTCAGTGTAGTTGACGACAGTTCCACTCAGTGGAGGTAATTTGTCAAGGTTTAGAGATTTTACCAAAGAAATGGGGGGATGAAATTTTTCATATGTTTTGGAATTTCTTCGGTAAATTTCTAAACGCAATCATAGGTGGTGGAGTTTGTGTTTTTCTTGGGATACCAAAGGTTCTGCGTGGAATGTTTTGCACATACACATATTTGAGGATTTTAATTAATTCTCAAGCCAGCATGAAGGGTTTTGCACGGAAACATACAGGCATCTAAAGTCTACATTAGTTTCAAAGCGTTGTTCACTGAAGACCTGGGGAATCTTTATGAGATTTTACAGGGATCTGGGCTTAATTCAATTTGTTGAGTTCGCAAACGATGTACTTGGTCAAGCTGACATCCTTAGTACTGCATTACTTGGTCAACTTCACAAAGGCGAGACAATGAGATCTGGATGTAGTTAAGCATGCTGGTTGAGCTTGCAAGTGATATACTTGGTCTAGTTGACTTCCTGAGTGTTGATGCTGAAGATCAAAGTGCATTACTTGGTCAATTCCCCAAAGATGGTTTACAGAAGACAATTCACCAGAAAACTCTACCAATGTAGTATACTTGAATGAAATGGAGTTCTTATGACAAGATCAAGACTTAATGCAGGTTTTAAAGAATGGAACCCTTATCAAATGCTAGTTGGAGTATTGGAAGATCAGCGGAAGATCGGTTAATTTAGCCTTGCGAGGAGATTGCACAATACCCAACCGGATACGCGTACTTTGAGGGGGAAATACTATATGAAAAGTATCAAGGGTTTGGTATGAAGATTCAAGTGAAGATACTACTTACCTGGATCATCGGTCAATGGGGAATTTGTTAGCACAGAGAAGATGACTTCAACAAATACTTGAATGAAAAAAAAGGCTTTTGAAGAAAATGTTGGTGCAGTTTTTGTGTCCGATGCTGTTCGAATAGATTAGTTATTATTTTATGCTGATAATGTAATAGTTAGTGAAACGGTCAAACGAATGTGTATCGACCCGCTCGTTTGAAGTGGTCAAACGAGAGGGTTATGTGTATGACCGTGTGTGTTTGCTAGACAAGTGGGTGTGGGTATAAATACCAACCCCTTGTTCATTTTCAAAGTGAGAGAGTTGAGAGTGAGAGTGCGGAGAGTTTGGTTGAATGTTTTAGTGTTTGGGGGAGAGATCACCACTTGGTCTCTCCCTGGATTTATACTCCTTTGGTATTGTTCGGTTATCTTGTAATCGGGCCGCTTTGTAATGTTATACAACCGGATTAATACAAAGAAGTTGTTTGTTCATCTCAAATCTCTCCTGTCTTGAACTTAATCACTCACTAATCATAGTCTCGGTCCAAATCACGAACCAACAGAAAACTTCTTGTGCAAGATTGAATTCTAGAGAGAGAAACAAGCCCTAACTTTGTGTGTTCTTCATTGTGTGTGATTGCTATATGTGAATACTCAGTGTATTCACAAATTGTTTGGTTCTCTAATTTTCTACACCTTCTGTACGAGCTCTACGGTGCGGTACAAGACACGCGGTGGTTTCTGCACATCGCGTGTGTGTCGAACGATCCAGGTTCGTGTGTTCGTTGTAGGAAGACAACCTTACAAGTGGTATCAGAGCAGGCTTTGTGTAGAGAGTGCTCTTACCGCTGTAGACTTTGTGTTGAAGGTTAAATTTTGATCGGTTTTGTTCATTCTAGTGGGTTTTCAAGTTTCAAAGGTTTTCTCATACTTTTCTCATGTTTTTCATGGATTCTTCAAATGTTTCTTGATTTTTCATAATGGATGGTGATTAGGTTTTGTTTGTGAGTGTTTGTGCTTAATTTGATTGTTGAGATTTTGCTCAGATTGTGATTGTGTCAGACTAAAAGTTTTCTTCAAATTCTCTAGGTTCTTGAAGAAGATTGCTGAGGTAAGCAATCATTTTCTTTCAGATCCTTTTTGGGATTGTTGTTGTCCGTATTTGTTCCTCTGAAGTTATTGATGACCAAGTGTGTAGTCACACTTGGGAAATAAATTCAGAGAGCTTGTTGTTTTGTGCGAATTTGGATAAACCCTTGTTAGTTCTTGTGGGTTCTGTCTGAATTTGTTGATAATCCAGTGTCAGTACTTGTGGTTTTCATTGTCCGCACTTAAGGTTCTTTGTGCACAATTGTGAGATCATAAGTTCATGTCCGCATTTGTGAGCAACTTGTCCGCACTTCTTCATAACTGAACTAGTCCGCACTTGTTAAGTATTTTGTCCGCACTTGTAGTTTAATTTTGTCCGCATTAAAGAGATAATTTGCTGCCAACATTCCCAAATGTTGGCTGATGTCGCCCCTTTTATACTCATAGATGCCGCACACATATGAGTGTGCACTCCCACAAGTGTGCGCCCCTTTAGGGTTTTGAGTGGGCTTTGAGAATGGGCCTGAGTAGGTGTGCGGTGTAGCCCAATCCAAGAAGTTAGAGGGGTGTGCGAATAGAGTTGGTGTGTATGGGTGATGGGGATGTGCGGCTGAGTTCGATCAACAAAATAATTAATTCACTTACTCACAATCACATAAAAACCATATAATATCTAATAAACCAATTCAAATAAATTTAATAACAATCTTAGTTCAATAATGGAATGTGTGGGAAGCCCGAAGTGTCACATTATCCCCAAGTTCAAAGAAATTTTGTCCCGAGATTTAGAGCGCAGTCACGGACAAGCTAGTGTGTTTAAATGTTTTCACGGGGTGTCACATCATCCCCCTATTGGTTTGGAATTTTGTCCTGAAATTCAGTAGTAGTCTCAGTGCGCTGGAAGTATTGTAAAACAACTGGGGATACTTTCGCATCATCTGGTCTTCCCGTTCCCAGGTAAACTCTGGTCCATGGCGTGAGTTCAACGAACTCGAACAATTGGAATCCTGCTACGCTTCAGGGTTTTGATTTCTCGATCCATGATCTCAACCGATTCCTCAACGAAGCATAGTTGATCGTCAATCATGAGCTCCTTAAAAGGAATGATATGGGTTTCATCTGACATATATTTCTTCTTTTATACATGAAAAACGTTGTGTACCGCACTCAGCTCTTCATGCAGGCTTAATCTGTAAGCTACCTTACCGATTATCCAGGTAATTTCAAAAGGTCCAACGTATCACGGATTAAGCTTGGCCCTTTTGTCAAAACATACCACACCTTTTGATGTATTGAAAAATACATCTCTTATTCGTGTACAGTTTGTATAGATTTCATTTATTTTTAGTTCTGTTTTCGTTAGAATGTGCATACTTTGATGAAATCTTGTGTTTCCAGGTCCTTTGTGCTAAAAACGTTGAAAAACTGAAGTGTTAAAGGATGGGAAGCAAGTTTTAAAAGAGTTAGAATTATTTTTGAGAATTTGGAGAGCTAAAGCTGATCAAGAAACGCAACAGGCTGTGGAAAATGAGCTGTGGCGTCGGGCCACAGCTAGCCATCTTCATCGTCGCGCAGCGCTACAAATAAAATATAGATTTATGGAATTTGGAGTGGTCGCGGCACGCGACCTCGATGCAACAAACCCGTCGCGCGACGCGACGGGGGTAAATGACGAATTTTCCTGGTTAATGATTAGGGTTTGGTATAAAATCCCAAGAAACTCAACACAAAATCCTAATTACGAACTGAGAGCATTGAAGGCGATCTTGTGAGCATTCTTGGAGCAATATTGAAGGTTTCAAAGAACGAGAATCAGTGGTACGAGTTCGGGACAAAGGATTGAAGACTTGCTCGGGTTTTCCAATTCCTTGTTTTGTTGATTTCTTTCTTTCGAAACTTGTTATCATGAATTCTTACTTTAACATCTTTGATTTGTTTTCGTTATTTGACATGCTCGACTAAACATTTAAGCCACCTAGACTTTGATGAATGGATTGATATAAAGTTTTAACCTTTTTTTGTTAATTGCTTGTATTTTATGGGTTGATTGTGTTTAGTAAATAGTTTGGCTTATTGATTTGATGTATATGCGTACTTTAATCCGGTTTGTTATTATAAATTGCTTCGTACGAATCTTGGTGGTTGTCTACTACGGAATAGGTTCATGCTAGGTCTTTGACTTTGTGTTTTTGACCTTTAGGGAGAATTGGCCAATAAACCCTAGAAGTAATTGTTAGTGATTTGTTAGATTTTTGTGTTCTACTAGTCCTTATAGCTGGAAGGTGCGGGGCTATTGATAGGTCTTACCCGGGGAATTGCTTTAGACAGTCTTTGGAAAAAGTCGTGCCTTAGTTGCCCCGTCGGTTTATTAGTCTATCAAGTCAAGTTAATAATTCTAAACTACCCTAGATCTATAATTAGAAAAGAGTAGGTCAATATTAGGGTATTTACATAATAATTAGACAACTGGAAAGACGTCTAATAACCGGTACGATTAACGGCCTACGTAGCGCCCTAAGTTTCACCTCGAGAAGGGTTGAGGGGCTTAGTTGGTGTCTTAATAGGTTTAGTATCATAAGATCCCGGTTCCATAACTCATGCAATTAACCTAATTGGTAATTACTTAAAATCAATCCAGGATTCTAGTCTAGGTGGTCTGGTTCATCATATAAGACAAGCCTTTGCCTTATTTCGTATTTAGCTTAGTTTTAGTTTAATAATTAGTTTAAATAGATTTCCTTAGAATTTCAGTAACCCCCCCCCAAATAATTAAACAAGTTTAAGTTGTGTCTGTCAGTGTCTGTTAGAGTCTAGTTAACGTGATTAATAGAGTCTCGTGGTTCGATATCCGGACTTCCTTAGGTCATACTACAGTGATCGGTACACTTGCCGATTGTGTGGTTTAGGTCGAGTCTAGAATTAAGGCCTTTTAGTGTCTAGCTTAGAGAGTCAAATTTGGTTAATTTTAATAGTCTGTTTAGCACACATCAAATTTTTGGTGCCGTTGCAGGGGACTCTTGGCAATCGAGTTCATTAGCTTTGATAGACTTTATTGACATATACGTGCTACGTGGTTTGTTTTGTTTTGAGTCTTTCAATTTCTTTGTTTTTATTTCTGTTTTTGAGTCTTAGTGACTAGTGTTGCTTTTCTCATATCTAGGTTTTTGCTTGTAGTGGATGCCACATCTGCGCTCGCACGGACCGCCCAAGCCGCCAGTCACAGAGTCATCATCTCGATTGGGTTAAGGCCCACAGGTCAGTACTTCATCCTCTTCTCAATTTCCTCATTTCGATTCCACTCCGTTACCCACCCCACCTCAATCACCACCCCATTCACCTAAAACATCACCTAAAGTTTCCTTACCTGATAGTCCTACTTCTAGCACCTCTAGCGACACAGAAAACATAAATTTAGAAAACATGGCCAATGCAAGACAAACCGTCCATCAACAAGCCACCCAAAATTTCACCGGTCTTGCTTCACCCATCACCGTTCCACCCATAGTTAGCGAAAACTCATGGCAGATTCCATCTTATGCCATGCAAGCCATCACCAATAGCATCCAGTTCCGTGGTCGTGAGGACGAGGAGGCCCCGGCCAACATAAACCGTTTCTCTCGTATACTTGCTACTTTTAGCCTTCACGGAGCCCCAAATGATGCTACCTACTTGCATCTTTTTCCCTTTTCACTAGCCGGCCGTGCGGCTACTTGGTTGGACTCTCAGCCAACCGGTACTTTTACCACATGGGCGGGTCTTCG
Organism: Helianthus tuberosus; assembly: GCA_030545235.1. Classification (NCBI taxonomy): domain Eukaryota; kingdom Viridiplantae; phylum Streptophyta; class Magnoliopsida; order Asterales; family Asteraceae; genus Helianthus; species Helianthus tuberosus. Next base: position 59,953,309 of record CM060414.1, on the reverse strand, counting down.
TCAAGCCTTTTTGAACAAGTATTTCCCGTCCGCAAAAGCCTCACGCCTTCGTGACCAAATTCACTCCTTCCGCATGGGGCCCGCTAAAGCCAACCGGTACTTTGTGCTCGTTGCTCCCAACATGGTCTTTCCGATTGGGCTCTTTGTGAAAACTTTTGTAACGGTCTCACCCAAGAGACATGTGATCATTTGGACACTAATGCGGGGGGTCATATGATGGATATTCTTAGTGTTGCCGAGTGTTTAGAGCGTTTCGAGGCAATTGCCCAATCTCAATCTCAGTCACGAGCCGATCAACGGTATCAAAGTGGAAATTCAAATACCATTACTAGTGCACCCGCCCGAGGGGTGAACCATGTCACCATGGACCCTAGTTTAGCCGCTGTGTTGGAAAACATGACTAGAGAGCTTAAGGAGATTAAGGAAAAAGTTGATAAGTGTGAGTTTTGTCGAGGGAGTCACGATACCAATGCGTGTCCATTGCTAGTTGGTGAGGAGCAGGTCGATTTTGGGGGAGGTCTCGGTAGAGGTCAACCTAGTGGGTTCGGTAATAATTTTAATTTGGGTTGGCGAAATAATAATAATAATAATAATTTTCGCTCAAATGGACCTCCTGGTTTTCAAAAAGCTCAAAATCCAAATAGGGGTCAAGGTTCATTCTTTGGTGGGGGTTCAAATGGGCAGTTCAATAAGGGGTTCAATGGGCAGGTCAAAGATGGGGGTCAAATAGTCAGGTTCGACCAGTTCAGGGTCCAAGTCATGATCTAGGAGGTAGTCTAGAGAGAATGGAGGCAACGATAAGCTAGTTAATTGTTAAGGAGCAAACCACCCAAAAGATCCTTACCGAACATGACCTTATGCTTAAGAACCACCAAGCCTCTTTCCAAGACCTTCAAAGGGTTGTAGGTGACATGTCTAGGAAACTAGAGGAGAGATTACCCGATCAGTTTGCGGGTAACACCCAACCGAACCCTAAGGCCCATGCTAAAGCCATTACCACTCGTAGTGGAAAAACTGTAGGGAACCCGAGAGTTGAGGAGAGAGTAGTTGAGGAAGATGAAGAGATTATAGATGAAGAAATCGAGATGGAGGCTCTTGGCAAAGTGCAATCGAGGCTAAGCCCAGCAAGTACCGCACAGCCCGGTGAGCCTCAAGGTGAGAAGAAGGTAGAAAAACCACCCGTAGACGTTAGACCATCCCCACTCATAGACCATTCGCGTGTCCCGTTTCCTACACGTCTTAGGAACCAAAAGTACTCAAGGGAATACGGGCAATTCTTAGATATCTTCAAGCAATTGAAGATTAATCTACCTTTCATCGAAGCACTTCAATCGATGCCCAAATACATGAAATTTTTAAAGGACCTTCTTAGGAACAAAGAGAAGTTAGGGGAGTTGTCGAATGTCCCGTTGAATGGAGGGTGTTCCGCCGTTGTTCTAAATAAGCTTCCGGAAAAGATTACCGATCCCGGTATTTTTACTATTCCTTGTCTATTCGGTAGTAATACCAACACTAGAACCTTAGCCGACGTAGGTGCTAGCATCAATTTAATGCCCTTTTCTCTCTACGAGAAGCTAGACTTAGGCGAGCTTTCACCTACCCGAATGACATTATCCTTAGCCGATCGCTCCGTAAAATACCCCAGGGGTATAGTTGAGAATTTGCTTGTTAAGGTCGACAAGTTTGTTTTTCCCGCCGTTTTCATCATTCTCGATATGGAAGCGGATGAGAGAGTCCCTATTATACTTGGTCGTCTATTCTTGCGTACTGCTAAAGCCCTTATAGATGTTTATGATGGTAAGATTACACTTAGGGTCGGTGAGGAGAGAGTCACCTTTGAGATAGATCGTTCCATGAACCACCCGAGTGGTTCCGATGACTATAGTGGTCCTTGCCATTCGGTATACTTCTTGAACTCTTTTATCTCATGTGTCGACCATTGTTTATAGTATATTAGTGGTGTCGACTTAGTAGGAGGAGAGAAGGTAGATGATGTGTGTCGAGTGTTATATATTTTTATGTATATTTTTAGCCCTTTTTAAAACTTTAGTCAAGTATTAAATTTATAAAACACGATATTTTACTAACACTAAACACAAATATGGGCAAGTGCACCCATCGTGAGCGTAGTATAGTGTTGGTAAGATACCAAGGTCGTCCAAGAACACAAGAGCTTTTAGTACCAGTTTATCCTCAACGTCTAATCAAATCAAAATTTAGAAAAAAGTTTTTAAACATGAAAATAAAAACTAAAATGCTGAAAATAAATATAAAATAAAAAAAGATAGACAAGATGAATCACTTGGATCCGACTCGCCTTTAGTGTTACCTTTGATGTTTTCCGCACTTTTGCACTTTTTAAGAGATTATCTTAGTTATAATAGTAGGCCCCTCTTTTGAAGGTGACGTTACCCTCAACCCAGTAGTTTGAGTCAGCAAGGATACAATCCTAAAGGGTTGGATTATTGAAAGATAATTAATTAAATTATTAATGCGTAATGTGGTAGGCCCCTCTTTTGAAGGTGACGTTGCCCTCGGCTAAGTGGTTTGAGTCAGCAGGGATACAATCCCAAGTAGTCGGGTTAATGTATTAATAGTAGTTTACATATGAGGGGATCAAGCCATTCTCACCCCCGCCATCCAATACCAGTAGGTATTGAAGGAGGTCCTACTAAGCTTGACCCAGGTCCTTTCATGATTTATACACTGAACAAGGCAAGAACCATACTAAACAATTCCCTTAACCCCTGACCAGGTAGCCAACATATCTCTATATAGACCGTAGAGATATGAATGGTGTAAGTCTATTATGTTATATAGACATTAAAATAACGCCAAGACACCACAGACAAATGATAAGGAAGTTTCACCTTTAACATAAGAAACTAGTTATTAAAGTCATTAATACATAACTAAATAAAAAGTGTGAAAAGATTAACAAAACAAAAGCATTACACTAAATGCTTGTCTTAACCAAGTGATGTAAGAGACTTAGGCAAACATGGCCTTTGATTGTCAAGAACTCTTACTATCAATCTTGGATCCCAAGACTACTACACACACTCTATGATGGATGATGGATGATGGTGGTGGATGTGGGTTGTGATGGTGGTGGAGGGTGGGTGAAGTGTGAGAGAGGTGGTTTGCCAAGGGATGCCTTTGAAGTGAACCAAGCACCTCTATTTATAGCCTACACAGAAGCCCAGACACTGCCCCATGTCTAGTGGGCACGGCCCATGTCCATCCACTTTCTCTTTCTTCATTAATTGCAGTTTGTCTGCATTAGTTGACCACGCCCCCGTGTCCGCTGGGCACGGCCCCGTGTGCAGAAGCGTATATGTACTATCAAGATTTGCTTGGATTCTGCGACTCTTAGCGTTGACTGCGGCCGTGTGGAGCTGGGCACGCCCCCGTGTTGGGAGATAGAAGCTTCTACAACTTTGTCTTTTCTGCAGACACTTGGGCACGCCCCTGTGTCCGCTGGGCACAGGGCGTGTTCAGCCTTCTGATGTCTTGTTTTTGCTTGGGAAGATGCTGTCAAGGGGTCGTGCATACCACGTTTATTCCTTTTCTTGTATTTATGTTAGATTTAGCTGTATTTTTGCTTCTTTTGTTCATTTGAGCTCATTTAATCCTGAAAATACAAAAGGAAGACAAAAGCACACTTTTTCCAACATTAGTACTAAAAAGGTTAGTTTAATGCCTCATTTGATGTAATTTATATGTTGCATTTTACACACATCAGTAGAGGAAGAGTTGAAGTTGGTAGATGAAGTAGAAGATGAGGGAATTCCTTTAATTCCCGAAGTGTTAGCCGTTAGTGATGACACCACCCAACCCCCACCCTTAGAGCTTAAGGTACTTCCAAATCATTTAGAGTATGCTTTTCTAGGGGAGGGTTCTGAGCTACCCGTCATTATCTCATCAAAGTTGGAGAAGTGTTACACCCTAAATCATACATGACAAAAGTTGCAGCGGAAACACTAACCATAAAATTTCTTGCATTAAAAATATCTCAACTTATTTAAACTTTTAACTTTAACTTGATTCTTAATCAAAAATCTGTCATTCTCTTATTTGTTAACTAAAAACATAGCTTTCACTTGTTACATTTTACATTCAACGTCCCCGTACAATCTCTCAAGTGACTCGATCTTCGATCCCTAATCCTTGTGATAACCGCTCATCATCCGTACAACCTGCATTCACCACATACATTCATAACATTAGTACACATTAAAGGGACAAAGTTCATTCGCATACACTTCACACTTCGTCATCTTTTAAGCTTTAAGCGTTTCATCTGCATATCCATTTCCTGGTGAGACTCCAATAATGTACCTGCATTACTTCTCATTCTCAAGGTACACCATTAGTACCATTAACACTCAATGTGTCTAGATCATGCGTACCCACGTACTGACATACACAACTACATACGTACGTACCATTCCTACATCTTTACATACATACATAAGCTTGTACATATCCTTATACATACCTACCTACACATCCACATACGTACATACCTATCTTACATCATTACATTCGTATATTCAATCGTACATACCCTTAAGCATACATACATACACACCTACGTACAAACATACCTTCCCTACAACTTTGCATACGCGCATATACTCATACATACCTTCATGCGTACTTACATACAAAACTACATACGTACATATCATTCCTACATATAAACATACATGCATTCATAACTATACGCTTACATACATTCAATAAATTAATGTAGCTATACATATACATGCTTTCACCCACACGTACATATACTTATGTAGTTTTTCCTACATACATTCCTACAAACCCACATATTAGCTCAAATAAGGTTAAAGAGCCTTTCGGGAGCGTTACAAGTTAACCGGGTATGCATGACGCGAAAAACAGAGAAAACAATCAACACAACCCGTCGGCGACGGGCTCGGGAAACACCCGTCTCGCACAATAGTCCGTCGGCAGGAACTTAAGGCGTCGGACGAAGAACTCATCAAACGAACCCGTCGGCGACGGGCTATGAACCCGTCGGCGACGCCCTCCCCTTAATCTCTTTTTCTGCAGATACGTTTCGTCGTTCAAACGCACTAAAACACGCGTAACTTTTGAACCGTTTACCCGTTTAACCTCCCGTTTCTTCCTACATGCTTGTAAATTCATATTCTATCATATAAACTTAAAATCCGGCATCCGGATTAATGAAATTCTTATCTTACGCCCTATCGGCTTATTGTCACATTCTAATTATTCGACCCGTTATGGGTATTTGTGCATTAATTAGTTTATGACATTCCTAGACCATACTCTCCGCTTCCATACTTGTTCAAAACATTATACTCAATAAATAACTTGTTCCTAAACCACTTTGTAATATTGTTTGCCCAAAATACCCATCAAGGGCATTTTGGTCAACATCTCTCTATCCTTAACAACAAGGAAAATCCTTTCATAAATAACCTATCTTACAACTTAGCTTAAATTCTTAAACACATATTCTTTCCTCGGATCAATTCTAAGATCCGATTAATACTTCATTGACATCGTACAATTCATTCCTACTTAACCTCAATTATCATATTTAATTCAAATGCATATAATTCTACATAAACAACTTGGAAGTGATTACGGAATCACTTACCTCATGCATCCGTGTTCCCATTCGTTCCTCGCCACTTCTTGACCCGTTAGCCTTCCGTGCTTGATTCCGTCTCGACATGATTCCTATACTTCCATGTCATCGAAATCACGCTATCATTAGCATATTCATTTGTACATGATAACAATCGTATCAATCCCATATTTCACACTTAACTTTCATTAATCATTTCTAACAAACATAACTCATATAATCATGTCCGTATACGTTTAACTCACGTAACTCAACATGTCATTACATTTAACACGGATTGCTATTACATGTACCATACGACTTCTCATCAACCTACATTTATGACAATGAGTCAAATCATGTTTCTTATACTTAGTTGACTTTTAAAAGTCAACTATCAACCATACATAACTATCGACTTATCAACACATTACGTAACATCATAATCGACTATACGGACGACACTATATACATTTTATCATTCACTTGATGTACGTACTACCTTTTAAGCATAACGTACAACTTATTCATACACAATCTTCTAAATTCATACATAGTTCATCAAATGCTTCTACAATCCAACATGGGGTGTTTAAATTAAACATCAAACATGTTATCATCACATTTTATTCACTTCATCTAACCACAATTCATCATTTCTTATCCCATTTCTTTAAACATTCACACATATGTATGATTCCAAACATTATTAACATAAGTGAATCATCAATTTACATTACATCATCTAAAACCCACTTCATAACTACTTGTTAATCACTTACAAGTGATCTAATCTTAAGTTCTTCATAATTCATCCTACTTTTGACATATGTACTACCTTGTAAGCATAGTGTACAACTAGTTCATGCATATCATTCTAATCTCATACACAATTCATCAATTTCTTCCTTCTAATCAACATGAATCATACATGCATAAACATCAAACATACTAGTATCACATTTCTTTCAATTCCTCTCACAAGAATCCATCATACAAATCACAATACATCCATATTAAGCAAGAATTTAGACATAGATGATTTACCCATGTCTTCATCTTCATCCTAACAAGCGGGTTTCACCCTTAAACATCAAATTAACCTAAACCATGCATAATCCATCTTTTATATGATGATTCTAACACATATAAATGATCAATTTCATACAAATTCGCGGATTGGAACATAACCCACTTCATAAAAGTTCATCAATCTAAGTTTCAAGACATACCTCACGATCCCCTTGTCTAGGTGATCACTAATTCATGTTCCTTAATAGATTTGAGCCTCGATTCGACCTTCAATTGGAGCTTCTTTAAGAACTAGGGTTTACACCCCTTGTTCTTCTTCTCCAGAGCATTCCACGCACACACACATGATGTGTGTGTGTGTGTTATGATTTTGTTTATTAAAACATAACTTTCCCCCTTGTTCATCTTTGGTCCCTCAAGTTTGCTCCCTTGTTTGCTTTACTAAACATTTTACCACATTCAATCTTTTAATAATTTTAACCATACCTTTAAGTAGGTTAAATAGCCTAGTTATTTATTTTCCTTGATGTATCATATCATAACATTTTAACGAATATGAATATTCGGGTTTTGGGGTGTTACAAGTCTACCCCCCTTAAAAGAGGTTTCGTCCCCGAAACCTTGCTCATATCCACGGGACCATAATCCTTTACTTACCGGTTACTACCATCCCTCCTAAATAACATGCTTCTAAAATATATATATCTTTAGACCTCAACTTCTTGCCTCATGATAGTTTCTTAGTGATGATCATCACTACATGTTTATTCATTCATTCCATAATCACGTCTACATGCTTAACTCCATAGTTAACATCTTTCTACATTACTATCCCTATCATTTCGCGCATTTACTTAAGTTACATAGGTATACGCATCATGCACATTCATCATACAAGAGTTTAACTAAAACTCGTATATTTTACTCAAAACATTAAAATTTCACTTCTTAATGACATAATTTTCATTCCTACGTCAACTATTAGAACCAAGCTTTCCATATTACGCCATGCCCTTTCCAACATTTTTGGTTTCATCCACTTATATACTTTCATTTCTTTCACGCATTCGGTTATCCACTTAATTGGGTAATAGCATATACTCTCATAATGAGATTCAAGCATACCACTTACGACCCGGTAACATCGGGTTAATTGCTTTCAACATAATTCTTCCGTTCTATCCGTATAACGGATTGAACTTCATACATTCGTTATTGCATTCACGACCACTCGTTCTAAACGGATGGTACCTTATCCTCACTCGACTTGTTCAACTTGAACCGGCCGACGTGCATAGCTTGTTACAGCTTTCGCTTATCATAACCAATTCCATAAGAAATTTGCATTATTCATAGCTTTCATTCCTTGAATCCGTCTCGCGGATTCAAACATTGCATATACGCTTTTCATCCCTTGAATCCGTCTCACGGATTCAAGTATTGCATTCATACTTTAACTTCTTTCATGTTTCGAATCCGTCTCGCGGATTCTAGCATAGCATTTCATGTTTCGAATCCGTCTCGCGGATTCTAGCATAGCATATCATACTTCGAATCCGTCTCGCGGATTCTAGGATAGCATATCATGTTTCGAATCCGTCTCGCGGATTCTAGCATAGCATATCATACTTCGAATCCGTCTCGCGGATTCTAGTATAGCATATCATGTTTCGAATCCGTCTCGCGGATTCTAGCATAGCATATCATACTTCGAATCCGTCTCGCGGATTCTAGTATAGCATATCATGTTTCGAATCCGTCTCGCGGATTCTAGCATAGCATATCATACTTCGAATCCGTCTCGCGGATTCTAGTATAGCATATCATGTTTCGAATCCGTCTCGCGGATTCTAGCATAGCATATCATACTTCGAATCCGTCTCGCGGATTCTAGCATAGCATTTCATACTCTCCTTCTTGAGAGTCTTACATTTCTCTTCACCCTCACGTCCACCTACTACTTAATTCTAACAGACCTACCTGTATCAATTATCACGGTCACACGAACGTCATATGCTTCACGTGTACTGGCCAGGTACACAATCCACATACTAATTTCGTGTCTTCGTGTAATTGTCACCTTATGTCCGAAGAGTTTGGTTTCGGCACGTGCATCATTTTTCAAAACATGTTTACTATACCATCATGGTCCTTTATTTAGCATTTCTCTTCCCTTAATGCATTTCACCATTTCATATACCGACCTATTAAATTTACGTACCTGGGTTCAACTTTATCTTATTTCATGCCTTGGTGTCGGTACTTGACCGCACTCGCGGATCATCCTCTTCAAACGCTTATACTTACCTTGCATATACAAAACCGTCAGTTTCTTTATGCGTATACATAAGTACATACTTACATTCTCTTTTACCTTTGGATCTTGACCGAGTCTTGGATTGTACGGGTTTCTTATCACAAGAGCACATAGGTTTGAGTTCAAGCACTTACCTTCTTACACTTGATTCTCTCAAACCAGGGCTCTGATACCAACTTGTTACACCCTAAATCATACATGACAAAAGTTTCAGCGGAAACACTAACCATAAAATTTCTTGCATTAAAAATATCTCAACTTATTTAAACTTTTAACTTTAACTTGATTCTTAATCAAAAATCTGTCATTCTCTTATTTGTTAACTAAAAACATAGCTTTCACTTGTTACATTTTACATTCAACGTCCCCGTACAATCTCTCAAGTGACTCGATCTTCGATCCCTAATCCTTGTGATAACCGCTCATCATCCGTACAACCTGCATTCACCACATACATTCATAACATTAGTACACATTAAAGGGACAAAGTTCATTCGCATACACTTCACACTTCGTCATCTTTTAAGCTTTAAGCGTTTCATCTGCATATCCATTTCCTGGTGAGACTCCAATAATGTACCTGCATTACTTCTCATTCTCAAGGTACACCATTAGTACCATTAACACTCAATGTGTCTAGATCATGCGTACCCACGTACTGACATACACAACTACATACGTACGTACCATTCCTACATCTTTACATACATACATAAGCTTGTACATATCCTTATACATACCTACCTACACATCCACATACGTACATACCTATCTTACATCATTACATTCGTATATTCAATCGTACATACCCTTAAGCATACATACATACACACCTACGTACAAACATACCTTCCCTACAACTTTGCATACGCGCATATACTCATACATACCTTCATGCGTACTTACATACAAAACTACATACGTACATATCATTCCTACATATAAACATACATGCATTCATAACTATACGCTTACATACATTCAATAAATTAATGTAGCTATACATATACATGCTTTCACCCACACGTACATATACTTATGTAGTTTTTCCTACATACATTCCTACAAACCCACATATTAGCTCAAATAAGGTTAAAGAGCCTTTCGGGAGCGTTACAAGTTAACCGGGTATGCATGACGCGAAAAACAGAGAAAACAATCAACACAACCCGTCGGCGACGGGCTCGGGAAACACCCGTCTCGCACAATAGTCCGTCGGCAGGAACTTAAGGCGTCGGACGAAGAACTCATCAAACGAACCCGTCGGCGACGGGCTATGAACCCGTCGGCGACGCCCTCCCCTTAATCTCTTTTTCTGCAGATACGTTTCGTCGTTCAAACGCACTAAAACACGCGTAACTTTTGAACCGTTTACCCGTTTAACCTCCCGTTTCTTCCTACATGCTTGTAAATTCATATTCTATCATATAAACTTAAAATCCCGCATCCGGATTAATGAAATTCTTATCTTACGCCCTATCGGCTTATTGTCACATTCTAATTATTCGACCCGTTATGGGTATTTGTGCATTAATTAGTTTATGACATTCCTAGACCATACTCTCCGCTTCCATACTTGTTCAAAACATTATACTCAATAAATAACTTGTTCCTAAACCACTTTGTAATATTGTTTGCCCAAAATACCCATCAAGGGCATTTTGGTCAACATCTCTCTATCCTTAACAACAAGGAAAATCCTTTCATAAATAACCTATCTTACAACTTAGCTTAAATTCTTAAACACATATTCTTTCCTCGGATCAATTCTAAGATCCGATTAATACTTCATTGACATCGTACAATTCACTCCTACTTAACCTCAATTATCATATTTAATTCAAATGCATATAATTCTACATAAACAACTTGGAAGTGATTACGGAATCACTTACCTCATGCATCCGTGTTCCCATTCGTTCCTCGCCACTTCTTGACCCGTTAGCCTTCCGTGCTTGATTCCGTCTCGACATGATTCCTATACTTCCATGTCATCGAAATCACGCTATCATTAGCATATTCATTTGTACATGATAACAATCGTATCAATCCCATATTTCACACTTAACTTTCATTAATCATTTCTAACAAACATAACTCATATAATCATGTCCGTATACGTTTAACTCACGTAACTCAACATGTCATTACATTTAACACGGATTGCTATTACATGTACCATACGACTTCTCATCAACCTACATTTATGACAATGAGTCAAATCATGTTTCTTATACTTAGTTGACTTTTAAAAGTCAACTATCAACCATACATAACTATCGACTTATCAACACATTACGTAACATCATAATCGACTATACGGACGACACTATATACATTTTATCATTCACTTGATGTACGTACTACCTTTTAAGCATAACGTACAACTTATTCATACACAATCTTCTAAATTCATACATAGTTCATCAAATGCTTCTACAATCCAACATGGGGTGTTTAAATTAAACATCAAACATGTTATCATCACATTTTATTCACTTCATCTAACCACAATTCATCATTTCTTATCCCATTTCTTTAAACATTCACACATATGTATGATTCCAAACATTATTAACATAAGTGAATCATCAATTTACATTACATCATCTAAAACCCACTTCATAACTACTTGTTAATCACTTACAAGTGATCTAATCTTAAGTTCTTCATAATTCATCCTACTTTTGACATATGTACTACCTTGTAAGCATAGTGTACAACTAGTTCATGCATATCATTCTAATCTCATACACAATTCATCAATTTCTTCCTTCTAATCAACATGAATCATACATGCATAAACATCAAACATACTAGTATCACATTTCTTTCAATTCCTCTCACAAGAATCCATCATACAAATCACAATACATCCATATTAAGCAAGAATTTAGACATAGATGATTTACCCATGTCTTCATCTTCATCCTAACAAGCGGGTTTCACCCTTAAACATCAAATTAACCTAAACCATGCATAATCCATCTTTTATATGATGATTCTAACACATATAAATGATCAATTTCATACAAATTCGCGGATTGGAACATAACCCACTTCATAAAAGTTCATCAATCTAAGTTTCAAGACATACCTCACGATCCCCTTGTCTAGGTGATCACTAATTCATGTTCCTTAATAGATTTGAGCCTCGATTCGACCTTCAATTGGAGCTTCTTTAAGAACTAGGGTTTACACCCCTTGTTCTTCTTCTCCAGAGCATTCCACGCACACACACATGATGTGTGTGTGTGTGTTATGATTTTGTTTATTAAAACATAACTTTCCCCCTTGTTCATCTTTGGTCCCTCAAGTTTGCTCCCTTGTTTGCTTTACTAAACATTTTACCACATTCAATCTTTTAATAATTTTAACCATACCTTTAAGTAGGTTAAATAGCCTAGTTATTTATTTTCCTTGATGTATCATATCATAACATTTTAACGAATATGAATATTCGGGTTTTGGGGTGTTACAAGAAGGAGAGAAGTTAAGGTTGTTGGAGGTGTTGAGGGCCAACAAAGAGGCCATTGCTTGGAGGTTGTCCGACATCAAGGGCATAAGCCCTTCTTATTGTACCCACCGGATACTCATGGAGGATGATTTCAAACCGGTGGTGCAACCTCAAAGGCGGCTCAACCCCAACATGCAAGATGTTGTGAAGAAGGAGGTTCTAAAACTCCTAGATGCCGGGATGATATATCCCATCTCTGATTCGCCCTGGGTTAGTCCCACTCAGGTTGTCCCTAAGAAGGGAGGGATGATCGTTGTCATGAATTCGAAGAATGAGCTTATCCCTTCTCGTACGGTCACGGATTGGCGCGTGTGCATTGACTACCGAAAGTTGAATGATGCACCCGAAAAGACCACTTCCCATTGCCCTTCATCGATCAAATGTTGGAGCGTCTCGCGGGTCAACAATTTATTGTTTTCTCAATGGTTTTTCCGGCTACTTCCAGATCCCCATCGCACCGGAGGATCAGGATAAGACCACCTTCACATGCCCCTATGGCACCTATGCGTACCGACGCATGCCATTTGGGCTGTGTAACGCTCCAGCTATTTTTCAGCGGTGCATGGTTGCCATATTTCAGGATATGATTGAGAGTTCCATGGAGGTTTTCATGGATGATTTTTCGGTATATGGTAACTCTTTTGATGAGTGTTTGAAGAATCTCGAGAGGATGTTGAAGCGGTTTGTCGAGACGAAGCTTATGTTAAATTGGGAGAAGTGTCACTTCACGGTGACGGAAGGTATCGTGTTAGGACACAAGATCTCTAGGGATGGTATAGAGGTAGATGGTGTGAAAATAGATACCATTAGTAGATTACCTCCACCCACGATTGTGAAGTCGATCCGGAGTTTTTTAGGTCATGCGGGCTTCTATAGACGCTTCATTAGGGATTTCTGTAAAATTACTCGCCCCATGACCCGTCTTCTAGAGAAAGATGTTCCATTCGTCTTTAACGAGGAGTGTCTTAAAGCCTTTAACTTTTTGAAGGAACAGCTTGTGAGTGCACCTATTCTTATCTCGCCCGACTGGAGCTTGCCGTTTGAGCTCATGTGTGATGCGAGTGACTATGCCATTGGAGCGGTATTAGGACAAAGAAAGGATAAGCACTTCCACCCCATATACTACGCGAGCAAAACGTTAAATAATGCTCAAGAGAACTACACCACCACAGAGAAAGAACTCTTATCCGTAGTATTTGCTTTCGACAAATTCCGCTCATACCTCTTTCTATTCAAGACCATAGCTTTCACCGACCATTTCGCGTTGCGTTTTCTTTTTCAAAAGAAAGACACTAAACCCCGACTTATTAGGTGGATTCTATTGCTTAGCGAGTTTGATATCGAGATTAGAGACAAGAGAGGGGCCGAAAACGTAGCAGCCGATCATCTATCACGTTTAGAGGACCCTAGGCGAGAGGAGATTCGTGAGGAGGAGATACGTTCCCTCACGAGTCTATTGAGTTTGTAGAGGCCGAGAAGGAAGGATTGCCTTGGTTTTGTGACCTAGCGAATTATCTTTCCAGCGGAAATATTGTGAGAGGAATGACCACACAACCAAGGAGAAAGTTCCTTAGCGAGTCAAGGAAGTATGTGTGGGATGATCCTTTTCTCTTTAGAATAGGGGGAGATAGGATTCTAAGACGATGCGTGTCGAGAGAGGAGGGTTGGAACATCATTAGACATGTACATGAAGGCCTCATGGGAGGCCATCATGGTGCATATGCCACCGCTCAAAAGGTGTTTGATTGTGGTTTTTATTGGCCTAGCGTACTTGGTGATGCCGTCGAGTTCGTGAAAACATGTGATGCTTGTCAACGAACCGGCAACATTTCCGCTAAACATGAGATGCCTCAAAACCCGATCCAAGTATTGGAGGTTTTTGATGTTTGGGGCATCGACTTCATGGGACCCTTTCCCGTCTCCAAAGGGAACCGGTATATACTCGTGGCAATTGACTAAGTGTCTAAGTGGGTAGAGGCTCAAGCTCTTCCTACAAATGAAGCCCGAGTAGTCTTGAAATTCGTTAAGAAACTCTTTTCCCGCTTCGGTACACCTAAAGCCTTAATTAGTGATCGTGGTACTCACTTTTGCAATGCATTGATGGAAAAATTGCTTGCACGCTACGAAGTCACTCATCGTTTGTCTACCGCATATCATCCACAGAAAAGTGGTCAAGTGGAGAATGCAAATCGCGGTATCAAATGTATTTTAGAGAAAACCGTTGGTAAGAATAGGAAGGATTGGTCCGACAAGTTTGACGATGCATTGTGGGTGTTTCGAACCGCCTACAAAAAGCCTTTAGGAACCACAGCATTTATGATTGTCTATGGAAAAGCTTGTCACCTTCCCGTAAAGCTAGAGCATCGAACGCTTTGGGCATTGAAGACCGTCAACCTTGACATGACCGAAGCCGCTAGGAAGCGTTTCTTTCAAATCCATGAGCTTGAAGAGCTTAGGGATGCGGCTTATGCTTGATCGTTGGGAATTAAGGAGAAGACAAAAGCTTCACATAATAGGAAGCTAAGGAAGGTTAAGGAATTTAGCAAAGGTGATAAAGTACTTCTCTACAATTCATGATTGAAGTTGTTTGCGGGGAAGTTGAAGTCGAATTGGTCGGGACCTTATATGGTTCATTACGTGTTTCCATACAGAGCGGTGGAGATTATGGATGAATCGGATGGCCAAAGTTGGAAGGTGAATGGCCATCGTTTAAAACACTACATTGGAGGAGCAATAGACAAGAACGAGATGGAGGAAACTCCTCTCGAAATTCCATCAAAAGCCGCCATTTAGTGTTTTGGGATGAAATCCCAAGTGTAGAGTATGTACCATTTGTAAATTTCGTTATTTTTCGTAGTTTTTCGTATTTTTGTTTCATGTGTTTGAGTAATTTTGCAGGAATCATCCCATTGAGGAGCTGAAATTGCAACGAAAACGGCATTCCAGGTAAGTCCCAACACTTAGAAAAATTTGGGATGGTTTTGGGAAGGTTTGGTAACACTTAGAAAATTTTCTGATGCATAAAACTGGAATTTTTACGCAACCTTCTGTCCAAAAACGTCCGTCGCGTCGCGCCACACTAAATATGACCACCTGGTCGCGCTACGTGAACCCACAGTTCAGTTTTTGTTGTTGAACCCTATTGTCGCGTCGCGCCACACCTTCTGAATTCCCAGTCGCGTTACGCGACCCTTATTTGAACCCTTTCGTTTTGACCCCACCTGTGGTGCTACGCCACAACTGCCTTTTACCTTCGTAGCATCACGCGACGATATAAAAATCGAAATAAAGCCCTTAAGTCAGTTCTCTTCCCCAAAACCAAACAAAACCCTTCTTCCTTAAACTCCACCGCCGAACATCACCCCAAACCGTTCACCCACCCTTACACCACCGTAACTCCACCATTTTCAGCCATAATTCCACCCCCGTGACCGCAATTTCACGACGCACAAAACCCACCGAACATTTTCATCATCTAGCCGCTGATTTTGTGCTATTCGAGACACTCCATTTACAAAAAATCTTAGCTTTTTCTCGCAAAACTTCATCGAATCAGGTATGGTTTCTGTTAAATTATCCTATACATTTCAGTCTATGTCCTCGTCTAGGTTAGATATTGTCTGTTTTGTGTCATTGTCAAGTCATGTTCTGGTTATTTGCTTAGATTCAAAGCCGAATCATTTGCTGGTTATGTGTGTCTCCTGAGTGTTAAGTCCGGTTCGTGTCAGTTTGTAGTCATTTGTTTTGGTTATGTCAAGTCAGCCGTATGGCTGTGTTTATTTAGTCGCAAGTCTGGATATGTTGCGTCTGGATATATTAGTGTTCTTGATGGGATACGGGTGGCTATGGTTTGCTTAATCCATTCAGATTTAGTCTATTGGAAGGGGTGCGGCTGGCTTGGTTTGGGTTTATGCACATGATTTTCATTCCATGCCTCACTTGACATCACAACTTTGATACAAACTTTGGTCGTTGTTTCAAGTTGTTATTGGGTGCGGGTGGTGTCGGTTTGGTAATATTGAATGTGCTTTGCTTGATGATTGAATGGTTTGGGGTATTGACGCATAAAGTTTTGACCTTGCACAATGAAACCGAATTTTTGCAACTGTAAAAACCTCCTTTAACTAGGCAGAATTTTTGAAGCTAAATTTGATTTTAAAACTAAAAAGCAACTCATTTGAAGCAAGTTTGGACGTCAATGACGGATTGTTAGGCACTCGATTTAATTGCGGACAATTAAAGTGTCGGAGGGGGATAGTGTACATTGAGTCCAGTTTAGTGTATTTGTGTGTCTTTGTGTCGTTTTAGTCTAGTTTGAGTCGTATTTTACTTGTTTTTGGGTTTACTTGCACGTACAAGTGATTTAGGCTCGCCCGTACTCAATCACCATTTGGGCGAGTTTAATTTTCACTTAGCATTTGTAAAAAGGTAACCCGGTTTGTATTTCAACTTTATTTTTCAGAATTAGCCGCGAATGAAATGCTATACGGCTATTCTAATTTTTTGAGAAAAATATATAAAAATCCAAAAAATATAAAAATTTAAAAAAAATTAAAGAAATGAAAAATACAAAAATACTTTGTTATTACTGATAGTTTGCTTGTTTTGTCTTGTTTAATATTTGTTTTGCAGACATGGCTAGCAGCTCACGCAGCGGTAGGGCCCGAAAAAGGGGCGTAGATCAGACAGCACCACAACAGGATCCACCCCAGCAAGATACGATTCCACAGGAGACCCCGATTATACAGATAGCTGCTAATGATCCAAAGTTGAGAGAGATTCAGTATCAAAGGTCTCACGAGTTTATTCCAACACATAAAGTTAATCGTCTCGATCACCCGATATTGCAATTCGAGCCGAATACATCTGAGTGGGAAAAGTATGATAAGTTGAGGAATACGGATTTGCTTCAGCACAGGGTGATAGACAGGCGTTGGTTGGAAGAAATAGGGTCGAGGCAGGTAGTGTTGGACCTTTTGGGTCCAAAGTTGACTGTTGCATTGGAGTGTACGCAGGATCAGTATGAGGAGTTGTTGCTAGAGTTTCACAGCACATGGAGACACAAGGAGGGAAAGTTTGATCAGGACACAGTTGTGTCTTTCAGTTTGGGTAGGCAGGTCTTTGAGATGAATATGGCAAGGTTTGCCATTGTGTCGAGGTTTTATACTGAGGAGGAAGTGAAACAGCCGGGATTTTTTACTAGTTTGAGGGGTGCTTATTCTACTGCTCGGGATCAGAGTGTTGGGGGTACTGAGCAGCAAAATTTCTGGAAGACGATATCTGACCACCCATTCACGGTTACGAACATGATCATTTCATTTCGTAACCCAGTTTATAGGTATGTTTTGAAGATTTTGTCTACTACATTGATGGGTCGGAAATCAGGGGAAAATAAGGGGAATTGGATCGAGTTGTTCATTCTCATGTGCCGTGTGGAGAACCGTGAGATGAACTTGGCTACGGTGTTAGCGGACTCGTTTAGTAGAGGACGTCGAGGTGGTCATCGTGCTGGGTTGGCTATGGGCCCCTATATTACTCGCATTGCACAAAATTTGGGGGTGTTTACCAAGTGTGTCCCCCAATTTCTACATGAGGGGCCCAAGACGATGACATTTGGGATTAAAGAGTTACCGCAGGCAGGTAGAGTGTCGTGGACTGAGCCCTACAGCTGGGAGCCGATTAGACAGGGCCCGCAGGTGCAGCCGCCAGAGGGACATCCAGCTGAGGATGTGATGATTCAGGTTGACCCTACACACCGACAGCGACCACCTCAGCGACACGAGCTACCGGCACATCAGTATCCGAGGAGGCAACCACCACCTGAGCTCTCACTTTGGAGTCACTCTCTGGCTATGTGGAGCAGAGATTTGACAGATTGGAGCATCTTATTTAGTTGATTCAGTTGGGTCAGGAGAGGCAGGATGATGCTCTCCGTTACATGATGAGCACGCACAGCATGGGGATCCCAGACTTCTTTCAACCGAGACAGCAGGGTGGCTTGGCTGGTGCTGGTGAGAGGTTTGATCCGGATCCTCCATTCCGTGTATTTGGTGAGGGCAGTTCTGGTGCATGTGGACGACAGGTGGGCTGTGAGGAGACTGCCAGCGAGCGTGAGGAGGACTAGTGTGGGGATGATGAGATGAGGAAGCTGCAACTGACGACTACATCTTTTGTTTGATTTTCCTTTTATGCTGTTTTTTATCCTCATTTGTTTGTCTGTACTTATATTGATATACTTTAAACAGGTTGGTTGGGAAGGATGGGTTGGTTTGTGTTGAAACTGATACTTTGATGGTATGTATACATTATGATCTTTTGGGTAGTGTTTGCTTATGATGTGATATGTTGATGTTTAGCCGCTTTCGTCCGCGTGTCCGAGATAAGGAGTTGTTTGCTGAGCGCGTTTCGAATTGGAGGGCTTATGTGGGAACGACTGGCGCTTTGACAGTCTCACATATTCAGCTAAGTCGTTTCCCTTGTATTTTTGTATGTAATTATTTATTTCGTTTTTCAGTGTTTTAGTGTTTAGTTAGTTTTGAGT